>CM010311.1:39438541-40775685 GCA_001923025.3 Taenia multiceps | reverse complement strand
GGTGCTTAATTCTATTTGTCAAGTTACAGCATCGGTGAGTTGAGCTCGTGAACCGAAATTTGTGAGCCTTTGCAGCTATCCAGACTTGCAAATAAGGCTTTTTGAAAATCGGAACGATCTTACAGGGGCTATTGAGACTGTCAGTCAAAGGAAAGGTCAGAATGGCAGTCAGATTCTAATTGGTTTAGGTGGATCACCAGTGGTGAACTTAACGTAAAAACTGGACATTGATAAGCATGACTTCTCTTACTTGGGTCCGGAAAGCCCGGTTACACTCGTATTCTTCCAAAATGAGCTACCAATTAGTGTTTTAGTGGGTGAAAAATATGCTCAAAAAACCCAAACTACAAATGCTTTTAAAGATTCACGGGGTTGTGTTTTTGTATTGCATTTCTATACCAGCAAGAAAAATGGCTTATTTTAAGGCATTAGAATGAATGAGGGGAAATCGCTTGTGGAGTCCGTTTGATTCAAGACACTCCTTGGCAAAATGGAATGGAGATTAGTTTATTCCAGGAGAACGAACTTTTTCTCCATGGAATTCCATTAACCGCTCAATTTGTCAAGAGGCTCCGTCTAGACAGACAACAGGTAGGACGAATTTTGGCGAGTCGTTCGCCTTTTGAGGGAGTGGTTTTTTTTCAACGTTAACCTATTCATAACGAGCTTCGGTAAAATCCCATAATTTACTAGTGCGCAGTCTGCAATTTGTCTGTGCTTCTTGAATCGGTGGAATACATTTTTTGAGGTACGGTTTTCTGCTAAAAATCAGCAAGTTTAACCAATTATTCTATTTATTTGCATAACGATAGGGAGCATGTGAAATGCAGTTAAAGGTCCGAGGAATCCCAAATGCAAAGTTTACGCAAGTAGTTGTGACACATCGACAATTGCATCATTCATTGGCATTAAAAATGCGTATGTTTATCAAGGATCACTTTAAAATGGCCCAAGGCGCAAAGAGTCAGAGGTGTCACACGTCTATAAGCACAACCCAGCTAGTACAAAGGTTGTCTAATAAATAATTCGAACTCATTAATCATCTTAACTGACGGCGTGTAACTTATTGTGGTTCTTTGCTCGGCAGTGAGCAGTCTTGTGTTATCTCGCTTCGGTCCACGCCTGTGACACCATCACCAATGCTTCTAAGTAGCCTTGCTTACAACACTTTCACGAAAAAAATTCTCACGCACAGTGGACGCGCTGTAAATTATTAAGGAAGCATTGAATTGCCTGGAATTTACTGTACTTGTCTGTTAAAAGTCTATTATTAGATTGTAAATTGTCTTGCAGATCCCTGTAAATACAGTTAGCCACAGGATTTTTCACCACTTTTATTTACCCCCAGGTCACAATTTGCCCAATAAATATGTTTTCCATGCTCGCTCTGTATTTTCTTGCACAAATAATAGCGCATCATGGACTCTTCTTTACCATGCAGTTGTTTTTGTGTGGCCATTTCAATAAGCTTTAAAGTGAAGAGGCTTTACTTGTGCAAAAAATCCACTCCAGCGGTCGTACTACTCGTCCTTCATGCAACTTGCTATCAGTCCACCATGGCTTTGGATCATGGATCAAGCAGACACTCTGAGCAAGTAAAGAATTCCATGGCTATTCTAGTCACTACTATCTGCACTTGATTCAGACAATCCTCGTTCGAAATCCAAATCGAAATTTGCCCCACAAGCTTTCTTGGCTGGTAGATGACTTGCCCTTCGATGCATTTTCTGAAAAATTGAAAAGAAGCCGAATCATATCGAATAAATTCGCATTACTTCTTGTAGGCTGCCATGGGCGATTGTAATACGTGTTGAATTCTACGAAGTAGCGTCCATTGGAGGTGGAAAAATTGCTGTATAATTAGTCTGGCGGACCTTGATTTTCGTTCTGAAAGTATTTTAATACAACGATTGTGCACTTTCTTTTGTGGAACTATTCAATATGTTGTTGGTCTAGTAATGCTCGAATCCCTATTTAATGTGATGAAAGTGGATTTTTCAATGTGATGATGCGATTTCTCTTAATTTTTTCATACCCGAGAGCCACCTGCCACCCCACCAACTCTGGCCCAACCTCAAGCCGCTTTAAGTTGAAAAAAGAAGCACTTACCTAATTTTTGCACCTTGAATGCAAGAAAAAAAGCGGCATGCCTGCCATATATTTCTTTTTGGGGAGGTGGCAGACGGAATTACATTTTATCATCAGCTCGCGCTGGTACATCACCACCACCACCACCACTACTAGCATCGCTGGAAATGTCAGATTGGCTAGTCGCCGTCGAGGTGTTGTGTGTGGGTATGCGTTTGGGTGGTGGGACAGGTAGTGGAAGAGGTTGAGGATGAGGGAGGAAAGGGAAGGGTAGTGCCTGTAATTTCCTTCATTTGGTTTTAGACAGCTTTTTTTCCTCCAGTCTGATTATACAAATATTCACCCTTGTTTCCATGCTCCTTTTCCTTCTTGATAATAGATCAAATTAAATTCTTCACTTGAACCTACTAGCAAATTTATTGAGGTATGAAGACTCCTCTTCGGCCCATAGTGCATATGATTTTTCCAACTAACCAAATAGAAGCATACGTGGTGAACATTTGAAAGCATCACAGAACCCACTGAGACGTTGTCTTTGAAGCTCATTTTCTGCACTTCACTTGTCCACTACTTTCCTTCTTGAAGGAATCTCATAGCATAACTGGTCCCCTTAAAGTTCTCCTCTACTGAGTGAATCACTTATTGAAGATGGAACTTGCTGAATCATTGGGAAGACTTCCTTTATTCGTGTGATTCACTTTGTTCTGCATCCGAGGGGAGGTTTTGGAAGTCGATAATAGAACCCTCATTTTGTTCTTCTTCTGATTTCATGGACGTATAACGAGTAAAGTTACCCTTACTTGCAGCTTTGGTAGGCTCCCGCACAAATGAATGGTGAAAGATGCATTGGTAGCCAAGCCACAGGTAAACAACTTCACGTTTATGCTAATCTTTAGAGGTTCAAACTATGCAGTCTGCACATTTTCGAACTAATGAACAGTGCGCTGAATTTTGGAGCTACTGTTAGGCGCGCTTACTATGCCTTTGAAAAAGAGATGTCTAAATTTCAAAAAAGCCATGCTCAGCAGATGTGTTCTAGTAAGTTGCCTATTAGAGTTATCGAGTTCCGAAGGAACGCGGTGAAATGGACCTCCAGTTTTTGCTGCCTCAAAGTCACAATTTGTGGTTGAACGCTGTTGCACTATGGGGAAAGATCTGAGAGACACTCGTTGGCAGTATCATTAGCACCCTACTAAGTAAATCATAATTTACTCGTTGAAATTCGTTTCATGCCAGTCTCTGCGCTGACAATTTGTACAAATGTTCCTTATTATCTAAATTTTAAAAGCTTAAAATGAGATCATACATTACAATAAATAACCGAAGGATAGGCAAAATTTTGTTCTCAAACTTTTTTATGGTGGAACATTTCGAAAACTATTGACCGCCTATCGTGGATGTAGAAGTGAACCTATTCGTACAAAGGTGGAAGACGTGGATTTGCATGACTTAAGGGGGGGGGGGGGAGTGGGAAGAGTCTTATTTTAATCCCCCAGTTCGCATAATCATTGCAGTAACTTGATGGTCACATTTTGATAAAATTGGGAGTTAGCGTACAAAGGTTACTTTGAGAGGCGAAAAAGCCAATGTCCCAACCATATTCCGCATATCATGTCAATAGGTGGACTTCAGGTCACTTCAATGTGCCTGAGTCTGGCATCATTTTATCTATCGTATGCTTTGTTCGAAAAAAATACAAAAAACAAAATGGTATGGAAGGCATTTTTACAAAAAAAAACAAATTTTATTTGATGACAGGTGCACACTTTGATTAATCCGTGGTATTCTTATCTAGAACAGCGGTTGTTATGTGTGGATAGGGCTAAACTGCAATAGCTGAAGGCGAATGCACAGGCATGATCAGTGCCTCAAAAGTATTGGTTCGTTCAGTATAGAACAACTTTCAAGTGTAAATTAATTGCGTGTTCACACCATCAAGATAATCAGTGAATTTAAAACTGAGCAAACTGGCCAACATAAATGCATGTAGTCGATTCGATACAATTCATCGTTATTGCGGGGATTTCAAATAAGCACCAAAGTTTTGCTTCTACTCATATTATGAGATGGATAAAGTTGAAATATGGCTCTCTTAGGCAAATTTAGGATTGCAAAGTGATGAGACTCTTGGAATTGTTTCCGTGATCCCGCCCATTGAGATACCTTGGGGGCAATGCTAAATCGTCTGGAAAAATGATACACCAGAGGACAAGGAGAAGGACTGCGAATATGACACGATTTCACTCCACTCATCTTCAGTAATTGTGGCGACTCATTTTCCCATACCAGTTAGAAAAAATGTTAGTAATCCCCAACCGAGCCAAACAATGTTGACGATGATCTAGTTAGAGGTCCTTCGATGTTCGTTTCAAGTACTACATGGCTGCGACTTTTTACACTGACAGTATTACATTGCACTAATCCAGATCAGTGGCTTAACGTCCAGATTGGTGGTGACAACACCAGCCTATTCATATTGTGCCGAGTTTGATCATCCTTGTGGATGATTACATGCAATTTAAGGCAATTTTATCTTAATGGCTAAAGTCTAGCATACTCTCATTCTCATCAATTGAAACGGGAATGAAGTAAATATAAAGTTGTGCACTAGAAATTCTGATGTCGCATTGGTCGCATCCGGAGCGATTGGAAGTGCAATTTTAAGGCATGTCTGCTTTGCGTGTACAAACATTCCTACAGTCGAATGAAACTAGAGTTTGTAGGGCCCTTTTTTTCTCATAGAAGGTAGGGTTCCAACATCAATCAACTTCGGCGTCCTAAAGTCTCCTCCTGGCGCTCACATGTGCACACAGCGCTCCGCACCCCACGTCCAGTGTGCTCCCAACTGGATAGAAGAGCCGTGGAGCCGAAAAAAATGTAGTGCAACTGCGATTTGGACAGAGGTCCATTGGCTTTCACTAGAGGCATCATAAAACCGTCCAAATGCTTGGCATAAATCCCCTTTCCCGCGCTTCCTCCTCTCCACCTATGCTCCCCCACCTTGCCCTAGGCTCCACGCCCTGCGACGCCCGGCAGGTGTAGCGCTTTTTTCACATATACGGATGTCGAGACAGGACTGACCATATTTTACACCCCTTGGAGCGGTATGCGAGCTCTGGAAGAAATGTGTCGGGAAATTAAGCATTAGCATACAGACGAGAGTGCTATAATTGCAAGTGGGTAGTTACGCCCCCCCTCAGATTAACATTTCTTCGCTGAACCCGACCCACGGCGTGACCCCACTATCTGTAAGGCTAAATTTTCGCCAAAAAATAGGTGCTTCTTACGACTATGAGTGCAATCTCTTAGGTAAGTCCAGCTATTTCTATTTTTGCTTACTAAACTTCGTCGAGTGCCAGATTGCATGGCAAGCAGCTAATCTACACATTTGAAAATCAAACGGTATGGATTAAACAAACTAAAAGAAATGTGGGACACATACTTTTGAGGCAGCCAAAACTAATCTTACTCAGCAATCAACTCTTATTAGTGATGAAGTTTTAATTCCCCATACCATCTACTTTATGCCAAATAATTGGATGAAGTCCATTTCTGAGGCGCAAATGAATGCTCCAAAAAATTTTGCCTTACTTTTATGAGAGATGCTCAAATACCACAAGAAATGCAATAATTCCGTCAATTAGGGTTTAAATGAGCACTCCTTAAACGTCAACCGATAATAGTGGTTACCAGTAATTTTGGAAACTTGCTTATGTATCACACGCGGCTAATGTTTTCTTGTTGCCTAAGTTTGTCATCCATGGTTTTTCTGAAAAGCCACCTATTCATGCAATGGTTAACTTGGTGACTTTGAGATACTCCCCACTTTTGGCAGACACTTTTAGCCTATCCATCACGCTTTCAATTTCTGAACCACGAGGTGTTGTCCGGATGGCAACGCGGAAGGTGAACTCTCCACCTCACGTCTCGCCGAGTCCCACCCCTGCGCAAAGGCGCGCCCATAAACAGAAGACGGACAGAAATCTTCGTGCAGCCGCTAGGTTGTGGGCGGGGGAGGGCGGGAAGAAACGACGCACGCAGGTGTGGTGATGAAACAGCAGGAAGTAGGTGAGGGCTCTCGCGTGTCTTATCGCCCCGTGTTTATCTCCCCATCCACGCCACTACATCTTGCTCTCCTCCCCTCAGCTTAACGTACACGGGTCTGCTGACTAACCCCCACCTTGGGGGACGGCACTTTACCCTCTCGAGCGGGCAAGGAATAACTCCGCCGGGTCCCGGTCTCTCTCTATCTCTGCCTCTGCTTCTGCCTGTCCCCACCTCCGCCTCCGCCTCCGCCCCGCACAACCAATGTCTCGCACACATATACACACGCACGAACAAGTGCAAAACGCTGCAGGTGAAATTGTTGTTAAGCCTGTGTGCGGCTGTATTTGCGTGGGCACATAGGTTTTTATTGATTTGAGACAAGAAATACACATTTAATACACATTTCGCGGACATCTGCGTGTGTGTGTGTGTCCGCATCGGAGAGACGAAGGGAAAGGTTGGTGAACAAGGCTCAGGCGAACACGGTTGTGTGGTCCCCACGTATGCGGCACTAGCGGGCAGCAAAAGAGTGACGTCAACAACATTGGACTATAAATGTGGTCAATTACCAGCTAATTCACCCGCATCTAGGGTAATAAATCGGATGGGATTATTTTCTTCTCCTCCGCATTCTGTTCACAAAACCACATTACACATCCATTAATTTGGTGTAACTGCATCTGAGCACACGATATGCTAACTTATCGTGAAAATGCGTATTAATCAAATAAAAATTAACTTTTAGTACTTATTTGGAAGTATCCTACCTCCTAGGAATCACCCGCCCCACTAAACTGTGAATGTGTGCGTAAATCGCATTTTCGTGTGTAAAATGCCACAAAATTTGTAATGATCGGTTAAAAATCAAGTCTACTAATTGGATGCTAAATAATAAAAGAGATTGCATTCGACCACAGAAAAATTAGCACAAATTTTTTTCAATGTAAAGGTTACAATTTTACAATTCATAGCCACTCGTTTGGTGTAATGTGCAGTCACCAGTAGTAGATGTTGAAAGCGGCGTACCCAATTTCCTGAGCAGAAAGAACTTGTGGAGCAGAGCTGCTTCAAAAAAGCACGTTACGAAACTGTGCGATTTCAAATTACGCACATCGCCTTCATGTACCCGACCTAAGGCGACCTTTTGAGTGCAAATTAGACCGGATGCTCGAGAGGCTGCAAATCTGTCACCCGAACGTATAAAATTCTAACTGAGTTCTTTGGGGGTCAGAGGGCAGGACCTCCAACTGTGCATGTGTACCCGTGTGTGTGCATTTATACTGAACCTAATTAAAGGAGGATTAAATGAATCTGACCCCTGTAGGCGTTCATACGATGCTGAGGTCAAGTAGGAAAGCGTGCCGTCCAGTAAGATACGTGATATTAACAAGGTAATAAAAGTAGCACATTCTAGAGCTGGGATAAGAGATAATTTGATGCACGATGCAATAAAGTGGGGATACATTGAAAACTTACCCTAAAGGGTGGTAGGTGTTGGTTCGGCCTAGTCATAGGTTTGGGAATATTCATGACGGTACAACGATGCAGGATGTCTTATATAAGTTACTCCAATAAAGTCTATGGTGAATGATGTCTACATTACATGAAGGAAGTGACCTCTGACACTTTGGCAAGTCTGTTATTTCAAAAGGGATATTTTCTAATAGATATCTAATTATGTTGCCTACTTCGTAAGTATCCGTTGGTAGACATTCTCTTAACAGCTGAATGGAATGAGTAAGCGGCTTTAGACAGAACAAAAATGTACACAAGCTCCTTTGGTCATTTGAGTTTTTCCTTATAACTCATCAACCTTCGGGACATGCTTATTTTCCAGACTGTTCTCAGCACTGAGTCGCACTTTAATACCCAGCTGTCTGTGGCCATAGAAAAAGGTGCCTTGGCTACCATCTCCTCAGAGCCAACTGATAGTCGTCCTACCAACTGCTACAACTTTTTGTTCTAATCTAAGTGTAATGAGACTGTAACCGAACTTTGCCAGTTACCGATAAGTTAGCTGCTGCATCATGAACTGGAAGTTTCAGTGTTTGGGTTTTTACTAAAAGTCAAATGATTTCGAACTATCAAGTCGACATGATGGGCGTGAAGAAAAGCAGACCTCAAGTAGTGGTTGAGGTCAGTTTACACTGACTGACCAACCCATCGCCTGCCCGTAGGACGAATAAGCACTGCCTGACCTCTGTACCGCATTCAGGTGTCAAACCATTTCCCAAGCTGGGACGTGAAACGCCTTGTAAATTAGTTATACCATCATACATAACAGGGTAGAACTAGTAAATTAAGACCAGTTGATTAAACTATTTCCATTTAAGGGGATTTGTGTGTTAATTAGTCTGTCTTCCAAGTCAACTTTTTGGAATTCAAAGTCAAGGAAAGGTAACTATCATTAAAGTGTTGCAAACGTGTGAATAGGCTATCGAAGTTTTATAGGTCAAGGAAACCTGACTACTTTAATACATCTCCTTAACAGCTTGCTATCTGCTTTAAGCATAATGGACTATTCTAAAGTTACTTTTAACGTATCCCATCTTGATTTGCAATTTTTCGTTATCTGCTAACAATAACATGGTTTACTGGTTCGTCCTGATAGGACTTTTTTGGCATTGACCGAGAATAAAACTTATTTTACTTCAGTAAAAGAGGCCTCAGCAACGATGTGTTTTTTGTGTATTTAAGATATGATGTAGAAAAGTAGATAATGAGTGAAACCGCACTTCTTCATTGACAAATTTCCCACATTGCATAGAGATGTGTCAAGTTATCCAAGTGCAAATTGTACAAATTGTGCAGTTGGCGCTTTGACGTCCATTATTTCATGAAAGTTGAGCCACAAAAAAGACGCTTCCATCGGTAATAAAAAAAAACTACGCGAAATGAAAATTCACCTAAGGGATTCAGTTGTTTCCAGTGCAAAGCATTTGAATTGCTTAGAATCACATATTCAAAAACACTATGAATTGCTTTCACCTACATGCGTTTGGCACATATCCTGTCACCTGTCAATTAGGCAACCAATAAAATTGTCATTCAGTGACGTTTTTGATCGGAGAATAGGAATTGTTTATTATCCGAGCTGCCAAACGAACCTTGTGGCATTCTTTATGCCCACTGACACTTTTATATGCGTGGGATTAAAAGCGAATTTTTGTGACCAAAGAATGCGCTTGGCGGCGTGTAATTTGTTTGTTCCCCTTTAATACAATGTTTGTTGTGTTGCCATGGCCTTAAAAATTCTCACCGGTTCAAAGCGAGTATTGTGTACTTAGTTTCATAACGATCAAGTACCTGTCCATTACCCGTAACAAGTTGCATTCGTCCAGTTTCTTCTTTTCCTTATTTTTATTAATATTCGCATCAATGATTGTGCCATTGCAAGGAAGACACTTTGTGCCGCAAAGTAGGTATCGCTTCATCTTTAAGATCTGATTTCCCACTGCCTCGTTGCTTCAAGCATCCGCATTAAGGTTTAAGGGAATTAGTCTTTCAGACTGGCATATGCTTCTCGACAGCGCACTGTGGAGCCCTTAAACAAACCTTTCCGTATTTGGTCAACACTTAACAATCCACTCCATTCGACTGATTAAATGAGGCCCTTTTCTATTCGCTCAGGTTTTGGAATACCGAATGCCAGATATGAGCTCCATTCGATGCTGTTTGATGATAACGGTTAAATTGATAAAGTGTAAAATTAATATAACTTTTGGAAACTCCTTCTTTGCTTTCAAAGCTCAAGATTGGAGTGGGACAAATGTTTCCACTCCCGTTATGTTTCCATTCGTTTGAAGCAAGAAAATAAGAGAAATAGTCATGTGGTAAATGTGACCGGCTTACTTTTACAACAGTCGAACAGATCTAAACTGTGTATCACCTCTCCGAATCACTTTTTGGATTAATAGCATTTAATACAATCAAGAAAATCAAACGAAAAGCACTAGCACATTGCAGAATAAGAAATGCCCTGACAAAAGAATTTAAGCATGAAGTTAAAGATGGCAGAAGTTGCAATCGAAAGCAGCATGATGCATTAGAGCCTGAAGTGAATAAATAAAGAAGCTGCTAATCCGGCAAATAAGCAGGAAGTCTTCAATTAATAAGTCATTATGGGTAGATGAAATGATATGTAGTCTGTGCTCCAACTTTATAAAGGTAAGCCATGTAAGTGGCGTTAAGTGTGTCTTCATGGGAAATAGGCTCACAAGAGTAAGGACTTATGGCAGAAGAAGTGTTCTACATTTGTATTAATTCGAAAGTTTAAATTACCTCCCGAACATCGCAGAATATTCGCTGTTATTTTCAGCTCACAAAGGCAAATTGACCACAAATAATGTGGTTTTTTTGAAACAGGTCTCACTCACCATAAATGCATGGATACATAGGGATGTGGAAGGTGAAGTGCTCGTGAATGAATTGCATTAAACGCTGAAAGAAGAACTGTTCACTGTTCAATATGGTCATGCTTCATAATTTTCCTCTCCTAAACATACTGTTTCAGGCGCAAATTTTACTACTTAGGAGATATGTGTTTACAGAAAAGGACCACAACCTTAATGCTCTGATCGATTTATGGTACTATTTATTGTTTTCAAAGCAACTACTACCTATGGAAAAGCAAGCGGCTTTATCTCATAGCCTGCCTGCGAGGACAGTGGACACATTCACCTTAATTGGACTTTAAAGACAAAGTTGAATTCGATTTAAATTTATATCAATTTTTTAGACGAAGAGCTTCACCTTTCACAAACAAGGAGCCCACGGTGTAGGTGTTCCTTTTCATTGAATTCAGCAATCCACTTGCACCGAGAGGATGTGGTTTAACAATATTAGGAAATACTTAAAAGAACTGATTGCTGATAACAAAACTTCACATCTCAGATATGAAGACGTTGGTGTTCTCTAAAATTTGAGCTTTTCAATGAGAAAGACCCAACACCGAGAATGTGGATGGCAAGATCACCTTCACTAGATGCCGACAACACCGGTAGAACGACGCTAAATGACACACCCGCACGATTCCGTGCTGTCAGCCAGAAATTAATCCGATCTTTTTGTTAGCCGACACTGTAAAAGCACACGAAAGGGGGAATGGGAGATTGGTGTGCGTGCGATGCTGCGCGCTATATTGTGCTGCACTGCGGTGCGGCCCTTGGAAAGTGCCAGTCGGACAATTGCGCGCACACAAGCGCAAAAGCACACCCATTTCACCGACCGACCACCAATGGGTGTTCAAATTGCCTACACGCATGTGCGTGCATCCCCCGCTCTGGCTGGTGCCCAACGTACGATTCCGCGTTGCCCACTTGTGCCCCGAACATTCCCATTATCTCCTCTCGTGGATGATCTACATTCGCTGAAAGGTTGGTTACACCTTGAGAATAGACTCTGGAGTGGATTCAACCGCCGGATTTATAGATCGATCTGCAACGCTTTCCGTAAGTACAGGCTTTGCCGTTTTGAAGGATCTGTTTATTTGGAAGCTCTTTTGCGTGAGTAGCCACCTTAATTGTGTGAGGCCTCTTCGTTGGCATTTAATAGGAAGAATGAATGTGCTACAACACAGGCAAAGAACAAAGAACCACTGGGTAACAACATTTGGATCTGTGGTCACGCTAGCAACGGTACGGTGGGAAATGCCAGCGTTTGACCTTTGCGTGGGTTATCGATATGTTACAAGTTGAAATGCACATGCATTCGTAAGAAATCAAGGCGGAAAATAATAATAAGTTTTAACTCATAGTAGGCGTTTGTCGTTGCTTCAGAATTCGTTTCTATCACGCATGTTTTACATAGTATTAGTGGCAATTTAATTTCCATAACATTGGTTTGACAATTACAATCTGCTGGGTGGTGTCGTTATTGCTTCATTTCCTTACCAACCGTAGTATTGGCAAGGTAACGTATCAGGCAACGGACTAGTCGAGAAGTCAGTGAGGTGTTTTAAAGGGTAGGACAAAATCTTTCAGGATTAAGAAAGCAGTATTCACTCATACTTGTTGTCGTTATAATTGGCTGGGATTACACCCAAATAATAATGCCTGATTGTGTTTTTACTTAGCTCACAGCTCCATGGGTTGCGTAATCTTGAACAATAGATACAATTGAAATCTGAAGTTGCATATCAAGTATGATACAGTAAATTACTGGGACTTAGTATTTCATTGGTTTATTTCCCAAGAAGCTTATTGCATCCTCCGCACCATTCATCCACCAAAGGGAATAATGTGCGTTATTGCCTCCTCGAACCAATCACATTTTAACGTTAATGCGAACAAAGTCAATAAGCATGAATGCCTACTTTTTATGCCCATGATTTGCACATGGATCCTTTTAGAATGGTTCACTTAAGTGCTCATGCATCCATTATTTAGTAAAACTTAATAAACGCTTTTCAATGCGAAGGAAATGGTAATACCCAGAAGAAATTTTAGACAGTTGCAAATGTTCATATTTCCACCATTTTTGCATTTCTTGTCACCATAGTCTATCGGACTTTCCACTTTCCATAAAACATAATCGATGGATTGTAATGCCAGTACCTATCCCATTGGCACTGTAGAGTACAGACGAACGCTGACATCGCGTAGGAGATTCTTTACTTTCGGAGTCCACTTGATACACGCCTACTTCGTATGTTGCTATGAATGTGGAAATGAAAATCAACGATTTTAGTTTGAGAGTGAACTCAGATTTTGACAGCTCATATTTTGGAATTCCACAATGCATTCGATTGTAGTTCATGGCTTGTAAAGCTTGATTTTTAATGAAATTTTCTGAGCATTAACAGCAGGGTACATCATCCGACACCATAAAAGCGCTTGGGCAGCTTCATCAGCGAAATAAATAATAAAAGGGCAAAACAAACAGATATCCGAATTTTTGTCTTCCAGCTGCACTGATTGATGATAGCAAGACAAATTTAGGCTTCCATTAACACCTAGCTTTTTTCTGTCAATCAAACGGACATTAGACAAATTAGAATGGACAGACGAGCTGCAGACCCAATCGTAGTTATTAACAAACGCTATTTGTGTGGCAATGAAACAGATCAGTACACATCTGTACATCACTGCATCGAAGTGGCTCTTTAACCCGCGATATAAAACGCCTGTAAAATGCTACACTTAAATTCTGGCTTGTTGGGTCCTCCGGTGGCTTATTTTGTCGCATAAGATTATTTTCTCAACTTCGTGTAGGTAGAGGGTGGCGAGACGAAACTAACCCTACTAAACAACCCTTTTTATTAAAACTCTACTCAAAGTGGACTACTTCTTCAAAGTAGGCATGATTTCTATTACCTAGGCAACTAACCAATAGTAATGTGTGCCATTGTATAGGTTAAGTTACCACTTTTATATGTTCTGGAAGTGAATACCACTGCTAATCTATAGACTCTTCCTTAACTAGTGGAAGCAGCTTAACTCAAACAGAATATCAGAAGTGCAAGGAATTTCTTATGACCATTGACTTTACCTCGATCCGAATTGATATTATTGTGCTATGGGCATCGGTTGTCGTTCAGTTATTTATAACTCTATCAGGGAAATAGCAGCGCTCGTGCACAGGCTGACGCATAAAGTGGTGTTCGGGGTTAGCCCTTCTTAGGCAGCCGTATATGTATTTCATGGAATATCCTTTACTTGCACATCATTTCAATGGAAGCATGAGACATCACATACACACTGTTCCGGAAATTAGTTCGATTTACTGTAAGTTTTGTTGATGCAGGCACCTTGATTGCAGATCTTCTCGCTCTCTAATTAATGAAAGACAGGACTATGGAAATCGAAACCATGTTTACAAAGTAGCCGAAAGCGACTCCTGCCTTTACCTTCTGTTGTTCTGAGGGACACTAACGCAACCATTTTTTTGTTTCGTGAAGCGTCGAGTATGTTGAGCTCGCTTAAGCTATGATTTGAATGTCTATGCATTATTGCATTTGCATGTGAAACTCCCAGCAGCAGCTTTTTGTTCCGTGATTGTTAAACTAGTAGTATGTCCAAATGGGATTTCAAATGAAAGTTTTATGGAACTAAAACATTCGAGGACTCAACAACATGCCTTTTGGCAGTCTAATGCTACAAGTCCGTGAAAGAAATTCAAAGGAATTGGAATCTTAAACCATTCTGAAATAATTAGAGCATCACTTTTAATCCCTAGTATAGTTCGTGCCCAATGGAGTCGACTTCTACACGTTAGCTCTGATAATAGCATATTTGGTGCGTTGATACGCATATCCCGCATTTCACAATGGTGCCAATTTTAAAGAGTTTTGCTGTATCGACTTGTCATTATCGTCAGTAATTGTGCGCTTTGTGCCAAAATAAATCTGACTTCCTTCCCAATCGTTTCATACGAATGATTTATCCAGAAGCTCCGCCAGCATAAGGGCTCGCACTTTTATCTCTGCGCTTGTATTAACTTATAGAATTAATATATTTTATCACAAGCATAGGTTTTGTCGATTATAGTTTTCACCTTACCACTTCACATCTAAGACCATTCAGAATGGCAACTTCATAACCGTTACAGCCCATTGCCGTTACATCTCTTATTGTACTTTAGTGATGATCTTACCGAAAAGTGATACATTTGGAAGTAAATATTTCGGAATTTCAAATTTGAACATAGTAAGCTTGCGTTCCCTACACTATTTCATTATTAAAGCTATCATAGCAAGGTGATGCCACAAGGATCCACTCTTCTCGGTCTAATACCTGGCATGCATAAGTGATCTGGTGTTCAATCGAATGATTTGATCACCTATTGACCGCACATAGCATTTCTTTGCTATTCAAATGAGCCAATTTTTTAGAGTAACAACGAAACAGTTCTTGTGATTGAAACCTGTTCCATCCTCCCATGAAATGAGTGTGGAATTACTGACCGTTTTTCAAGTCAATTAAGTGAAACTTTGTAGACCAAAGTTTGTAATCCAGTTACCATAACTATCTATTGCAAATGGGTATTAAGAAGCAATTCCTCTAACCGAGACTCAATACAGTCGGCAGTTGACAGTGTCACTTGACAATAGGGAGTTGAAAGTTCAAGCCACCGCAAATCAATCGATGTGTCCACACGAAAGTGTACGTGCGTACAAACTTGTGTGTGTGTGTATGTGTGTGTGTGTGTGTGTGAATTAAAGCCCAGTTACTGCAATGTAGTTGGCAAGTGCAAAAAATATAATTAGCTGGTAGTGGTAGTAGCAGTAGTCCCAGAGGCAGCAACAGCAGTGGTAGCAGCGCTAGCGGCAGCAGCACCAACAGCATCAGCAGTAGTAGCAACAGCACGCAGACACACAGGAGATTCCCCTCTTAATCACGCCTACGTGGGCTGTGGAGGGGGGAGAGGAGGGGCAGTCACGGCAGGGAGAGGGAAGAAGGCTTTTGCGTGCGCACGCAGCAGCGCGCGGATGCGAGAGCTTCTTCTCTTAATCACGCCCACAGCACACCGTCGCAAACAGCACGCTTTCCGCTGCACGTACTTGCACGCACCTGCAGTCTAGCTGCATCACAAATGTGGTGTGACACCTTGCAAAAAAACCAATTTTGTCTTCTCCTTCTTCTTCTTCTTCTTCTTCACCGTTCCTCATCGGAAACGCGCTTTTGAAACAAGTCAGTGTGCCTCGCGGTCAACTTCTTCCTTCCAAGCCCATGAACTCCATTGTACTTACTTTCGAACAATTGGAGCCATGGCCATAAGGCCAATAGTGTAGAGAAGCTAGTGAAGTGGACGGTGCAGATAATGCACCAAGGTTGGCTATTTAATCAAACAGTATGATACAAGTAATATGACCAAATACAGTATAAGGCCTCACTCAAAAGACCAAATTTGTTTATTTATCGAGAAGCCCATTCCCATGATTAGTAGTTAAACATGAACCAATAAATACGAGCTTTAAATTTATAGTAGAATACATTTTTTGCCCACCCCAATAGGTGGATGAACAGGTACTCTAAAGTTGTCTTGTTGGTGCATCACTTTCCACGTTAAGTGCATTAATTTGCCCACCTTAATTTTCCACGTTAGAAACAACTTAAATTTTGTTACTGGAAGTAACCAGCACAAATCGCTATCGTTTAATTCAGCGATCGTAATCTGGCGTAATGTCTACTTACTTCCAGCATTTTACGCAGGCAAAAATAGATTTCCCGGTAGTTTCGCGTCGGCCACAACTTGATCGGGGCTAAATTACAAAACCTCATCAGACCCAAAACTGCAAGTTTATTTTAAGGGCGCATGTTGATCCTGAAATTAAGAGTCCCTTCCTGTGTTTGTACTTCCACCCTTTGGAGCACTTAGTAAATTCGACTCGATTTTAATTTGAAGACGTGCTTTATTCGCCTAACTTTCTTAAATACGCCTAAATAAACTCATACAAAAAATGTCCTTCCCCGAAATTTCAAATCTTTCACTATTTAAGTACGAGGCAGATTAGTAGCCGCGACATCAGGTGTGTGCCGTTGTTGTCGGGCCCTCAGAATAACGGTTTATTGGGGTTTTGTCATCAAATTATTTTGTGATGCCAATGCTGAATGTCACCAGCCACGTAAGTTAGATTAGGAGGTAGTGTGCGGTGGTGCATTGTTGTAGTTTTTTTCAGCAAAATATGTTTTTACCTTGTTCGTCATCCGCATCAACTTATAGGGCCCAAGCAAAAAGTGTACCGGTCGGGAAGGCGACGGGTCTGGTGCATATGTCTTTTTTAGCTGGGTCGGCTTTTCTCCTATTCACTTCATAAATATGGACGAACGAATCATCAAATGATCACCAAATCCACTACCTCCTCAAAGTATGACCACACTTTGCCGAAATCATCAAATAAAAGTTGAATTTAAGCTATGTTTAGCTTCTGTAGACCTTTCTTTACACAATGCAAACCATGAAATGAAGAGATGAGTAGAGTTTTTTGTCAATCGAGTAAGGCATGTCATTGAACAATGAAAGTCACGTCATCAGTGGCACTAGATGCGTTATACCACTCAGTCTTCGGGGCATTTCTACGGCTTACGCCACGCATGGAGTCACTACCAGTAATGTAAGCATAATCGTAACCAATGGGAAGACATTTATCTGGACCACTTAACTGCGCCACCTTCGTTCTTCAAAAGATCTATTAACTGTGTGGAATCGGTGAACCTTTATTCGACCGCAACAAGCGTCTAGGTAGTGATGATGACATGACAAGGAAATTGAGCAACGCACACAATTTTGGCTTTTCATATACTTACTGCGTCAAAATAAAATCCTCATTACGTTAGCAAGACATTAAAAGTATGTTATCAATGTAAAAATCCAGCTCGGGATTCAAAGAGGAGCCTTATGGCAACAAATTTTCGACAATAAATAAACGCTTTGTGGTACTTGTGAGAGATCCTCCTGCCCTCCCTCGCCTTCGCCTTTTGACACCTCGTAATGAGACTTGGGGAAAAACGTACAGTGCAGAGCCAGGAGGGGAGAAAGAGCAGTAGGTTGGTTGCACAAAAAGCGCCACCAGATGGATGATGGTTTAGGCAGGCTTTCTTCGTCTTCGGTTTGTCTAATCACAGGCGCACATTGTCACATCCACATCACCTTTTCTACAGCTGCTCAAAAAGCGCCCTTTTGCGTGCCCGTGTGTGTGTACCTGCTGAGGACGGGATCTGGCACAAATAGGCCACAAAGACGGGAGTCGCAATACTTGGAGGCGGTTATTTTCAGCGTTTACCCACCAGCGATTGCATCAACAGCTATTCACGGGGATAATAGCATGAGTCTTCCGAACATCAATTAACACTTCACCCTACTAGCTATTCCGTCCAATAAGGCAGTAAAATTATATTTTCGAGGTCATTAAAAAGCGGTTGTGTGTTTTGAACACAAGAACTGGGGCTGTCCTTAAAATTAAAAAGACCATTTACCGAGTCACTTCCCCCGTCCACTTCTCTCTCCATCATTGTCAGTGCCAAAATTTTATTCGTATTTGTCTATTTAATATAAATATGCCTTTCTAGTCGTGATTTTATAACGTATTTTAATGTTTTCCCACCAGTTTACTAAATGAATAAGTCCACAAAATGCCTATATTAAAGAGTTAATACTTGTGTCTAAATCAGTGGATAATATAGCATAAACTGATCATAATCAAGTATTGTTGAGATACTTTTTTCGAAAAACATGAGTGTTTTACTTGCAATGAGCAAGGTTACTTTCTCCCTATACAACCATTACTTCTACCGGACACTTTGTTGCCATCCTCCTGACAAATGAACATTTTTCGTGGCACTGACCAGTGGAGTCGTGGCTGCAAGTGCAGTAAACAGCACTGACAGTACCAGAGTCTCTGGATACTGAATGTGTGTTTGGCTCATCGACAACTGATTGCATAAAGAAAACCCAATACCGGTTGATAGTGGAAGGGAGGCATTGGGCTGACACATTAGTTTTATGCCAAGGTAATCAAGAACCGCTGCTTATAGAATGAGCATACGAGGATGGGCAGCACATTGACGGACGTTTGACAAGGTGTAGATGGCGTGATTGATTGTCGGAAGCATGGAGCCAAAGCCAGATCACTTTTCTGGCTTACTTTAGTTAATGCAGTCATGTAGATAAAAACATCTTGCCGAAATTAAGCGGATGCTTGTCTTGGTGGATCGCTCAGTCTGCCTGTCTATTCTGTTCACCTGGGTGATTGATAGTCCCCTGCAGTCTATTAAGTAATATGGGTTGTGGCGACACCCCCTTGCAGTGGCTTTCGATGCTAAATGTCACAGTGGCTTAGGTTAAATTGCGCAAATCGCAGCGCACTTGACATAAATAGGCTAATTCATATTTCGTAATTATTAACCATGCTTATTAAGGGGAAAGCAAAGGCGGACGATTTCCTTTCTGCTTCTAAAAAATATTAAAATTTTTAAACCACATTGCGGATGGATGAATTGCTCCACTTTCTGTATTTCAAATCAACTTACATCAGCGATCCGTTTCAAGTCAAGTACATTTTACATGTATCATTTTAAAAATTTTATGCAAATCAAGCAGAATGACATAAACGTATCGTCTAACCGCTGTCAACTTGGCGTCTACTGACAGGAGCCCCAGTACCTCAAGTTCAAAGGCGACCATCAAGAAAATTAGGTACAAACATTTGAGGATATTGACAGGGGTTATTCTGGTGGGAGGGCGAAAAGAGCATGCCATTCCCCTTTTTATTGCAGCATGAAACTGGAATATGAAACTATTAGGCGGTTCCCTTCTCGACTTGAATCTCTCATGCAGGCATTAAAGCTAAACCATCACTCATACCAGTTTAGCATTGTTTGGCCTAGCAATATACTATTAGTGCAAACACTTGTCCAAACTTTACCAAAATATTTGTTCTCTTCACTGAACCACGTTCTTACTTAAATTATTTGCATGCACCGCCATGTTTTTCACCATTTGTTTGCCCCTTTTGCTTAAGGAAACATTCCACAATTTGGGCTAACTCTGGTGGGGTGTCAGACCTAAATGTCAGCATTCACACAAGGAAATCGCAGCTCCCGAGCAGGGCAATTCGACCATGTGTGTGTGTGTGTGTGTATGTGTGTGAGGGTGTAAAAGTGTATTGCTTACCCACATCTGCACACAGAGTATGGCCCCGATCAGACTGCTTCCTGATTGCCCCCGTGTGGATGGCATGATGCCTCACGCGAAATTCATCTACTAAATCCTTTATTTTAGCCGCATAGCTGAAGCACACTAGCAGTTCCTTGATTCCCTTATCAAGTGCCAACTGTGTCTAGAGAGTGAAAAGGTGCCTGCATTTGTCACACGTGAACGGGTATTCTGGCAAGGGGAATAGTGTTTTTTGCAAATCATAGGAAATTATAAACGAACAAGAATCTGTCATGCTGTAATAAGTGTTAAAGGAAATGGTGAAGAGTTGTCGTTAAATTGGAACATAAATGTTGACAACAACCATGCCGATGAAGAGTCTGCGTTAAGATTGCGGAAGCAACTCTGTAACTTCCAATTAAAGAATCTTGCTATGTAAACAGAGTGTAATCTAGAATGTAGAAAATTGGGCCAATTTCTCCTGCAATTTTGTGACTTTATCATAAATAAGTAGACAGTCCTATCCCCCCAACTCCAGTTAATAAATTATCTACGAACTCTTTCATCTAATACAATAAAGATGTCGAAGAACATTCAACCTTCTCATCCCAGGAGTATTGGTAGGAAAAAGAAGAAGAAAGAAGAAACCCTTGCGACGAATGAATACTCCCTTATAAAATCTTAAATGCATCGCAAAACATAACTCAATTTTTGTAACGAGGATCTTCAAATGCTTTTACTGGACACCTGAATCCCATTGTATCTATGGTCCATAATACTTTACCTGAAGCAGAAGAAAGGGGTGTCTTTATGGCATTGGATGAAGGGTCCAAGTAGTTCCAAACATGCCAACCTCAGGAGTCTAAGCAAAAAGTGACTGGTAGCCAGTAAAACGGTATAGTCATGAGAGATTGAACGAAGTCTTAAGTAGAGGCATCTCCTCTTCCTGCCTGCACCTGCCAGGGCCGCAGTGACGGAGAGGGGGAGAGAGAGCAGCGTTAGTCACCTGTTGGTGGCGGCACGGACACGTGGGCAACTAGGAGAGGTGGGAGGGACGCAAAGGGGTCGACCGGGGTAGCAGCAAAATTCCCACCCCCACAGCGTCCCATTCCTCCTTCACCCCGCCCCTGCAGTCGCGAGGGCACTGCTAAATAGTCATTGAATCCGACGTGATAAATGACAGGATACCGCGCCTTCTGCATCTCTCCCACTCTCGAATGTATGTGCGATTGCGCGCGTACGGGTGTCTGGGTTACAACTTTCTGAATACGCGCACGAGTGTGCGTATGTTTCTGGGTGGCGTGTGTACGTGTGTGTATGTGCATGTCGGAAATTTATATTAACGAGATTCCCGGCTGACATACACAGGTGCATTTGTCCAGAAATTCCATTTCGCGCACACGCAAATACATACATATCCAGAGAAAGCAGTAATGATCCACCAGAGTACCAAGTCATAATTGCTGCCCTATCAACAAAATTCGAGCTGCCACTCGCAACCTAATCTACAGGCGAAGAACACTGTTCAACACGATTACTTTAAGTCATGTATGTAGACTAAAAGAATTCACTGGAATAGTGAACACATCTAAAAGTTAATTGGTTTACTGCATTTACTAACCTCAATTTACCCTTTATAAAAGAGTTCATACGATTCATAGTTTCAAATTAAAAGCATAGGGTAGCCGTTGGTTCGCAGAGCAATCGGATTGTAGCGATATTTTAGGTGTTACTAATTACTCATATCAACTTAATAACAAGTAGTCGAGCTGATTCAGTCTTCATAGCACACAAGTTTAAACTGCACTTACTTTATTTGCATTATAAGACTACCACAGGAAGATTTTCTTCACGAATGCTGCCATACAAGTTGCCAGAGCACGAAGCTTTTCATACGGCGCCGTTCAGCAGCTCGGAAAGGTGGCAACCCTCCTCCTGGTGTCGGAACTCGCCTCCCCCATCCTTACCAGCTTCGCTGCAGGAGCACTATCACTTTCATCATAACCACAACAGTCATCGCGGCTTCTTTTGCAAGGAGGATGTTCAGCAAACCCACCCGCCCAATGCCGATCCTATCCACCTCGAGAGCCTCGGATTCCCCTGCGGTGGAGGAGCTGCAGACAGCGCACCTTCCAAGTGGGAGGCCGAGGATGCCTGCCATGAGAGTTCCACTCCAAGCCTTAATTCCACTGCAGCCCCTACTTCCGTCTCCACCAGCGGCGGTGGCAGTGGCGATGCCTTCTGGTCTTCCACGCTCTCTAGGGTTGCTGCTGTGGCAGCTGCTGCGATGGCATGCGCTGCAGTGCCCCAAAAGAATCCCAGGGAGGAGCATGCGGAGTTCGAAAATGCCCACCTTGGAGACGAGGAGGCTGAAAAACCTGGTGTGAAGGAGCCTTGGTGTAGGAGTCAGCGAAAATTGCATGGTCGAAGGTGATACACTTCAAACAACCTCATGAATAATTGGGAAAAAACATTTATTAAAAAAGGGAAAATAGCAACTTTTCCAACTTCATTGAAACTCACAGTTAGCCTTGTAGGTACATTGGTACCAGCTGGTACTGCTATGTATATTCATTTCTTATTTGTTCAGAGTTGTAAATGAAACATTGTCATTTTATTACATAACCTTGGCCATAGCTACCACAGTACCTGCCCTGATAGTAAAATCAATCCACTAGTTTTTTATAGGAACGTCTTCCATTTTCTAGAAATCAAACCACTGAAGGTGCCGATAGTGCGCTTCCCAAAAGGCAGTCACAAACGCCCTTTGTTGACTCCAGTACGTCGCCATCTGTGAAGGGCGACACTCCCGTTTCCTTGCCATTTGTCTATCCACCCAATCAGCTACCTCATCTTCAAAACGGCTCGTGGACAAACATGAGCGACGTAAACCTCCAGTGGTCCGGTGACACTCCTAACGATCCTCTCAAAAACGGCAGCAACTCGAATAATTCGCAGTGGCCTTCCGAGAGTGACAGTGCCCAGCGGTTCTATGGGGATAATCAATTTGTTAAACCATTTTCCTACTCGAGTGATGAGGTCTTCCGATCACTAGGAATAAGTACCAGTCTCTCTGAAGATGCGCTTTACGTCATGTCCGCCTCAAAGCAGAACCCAACCGAACCCTTCGCCCAGTTCCCCACTACCACAAACACTCCCATTAAGTCGGAACTGCAACCCGAATTCTCGCAGACTCACCAATACATTGACCCTTGTCAGAGGCGCTATCCAGAGCATGGTGACTGGTCACAAAAACGACTTCCATCATCTACAAGTTATGAGACCAACTTTACCGGGGAACGAAAGGCGCCTACAGAAATGGGTCTACCCATCACTCCACACATGCCACCGAACTCGACGTCGTGTGACTACTTTCTGGAGTCAAGACAACGGCGAGACTCCTACGCAGCCTCGGGAACACCACCAAGGGGAGAGTTCTCGCCACTTCCAAGCTATTTCAGTCTCTTCTCGGGTAGTGGGAAGGAGACCGACCCTCACTTTGGAGGTACGCCAATGCTCTACCCTTCTGTCATGGAGTCAGGTAGTCTGGGAGCGTTCACCCAATCCTCAAGCGGATCGCAACTCCCAACTCCCAACAGACTGGAGCTGCAGCAGCAACAGCAGCAACAGCAATTCTGTCTTGTTTGTGGCGATAATGCAGCCTGTCAGCATTATGGAGTGCGCACTTGCGAAGGGTGTAAGGGATTTTTCAAGGTAAATCGGCTTTTCTGTAACTGTGTCACTATGGCGCTGAAAATGTTTTGATTCTAAAAACTGTCTTCCTTATGCATTGTGACATCAAAATGTTTATTTTCTGAAATTGTTAGCTCATGTGGAATTACGAAATTAGCTACTACCCTTTAACCGAACCACTGAGAAGTGATGTTATTGGTTAACACCAAAGCATTTCATTTAGGAACTTATTTGTTGTAAAGTAAAACACTTTTAAAAACAATTTTTCGCGAAAATTTTATAACTAATATCCATTTAAAGGCTCTATTTAAATTTGATTGGGTCATTCATACACCAAGGATAGGGATTCTCTTTCGGCATGTTGAGTCCATGTTTCGGAGGACAAGAGTCACATCGCCAATTAAACATATTTGTCTCTTAGGTGTCAGTGTTATGTAAGCTTCCTCGATAACATCTGTAATAAATTCTTCCTTCACTATTTATCTGTGTATTTTGGATTTCAGAGAACTATTCAAAAGAATGCCCACTATGTGTGTCTCCAGACAAAGAATTGTATAGTTGACAAGCGTCGAAGGAATCGTTGCCAATATTGCCGATTTCAAAAGTGTCTTAAAGTAGGAATGGTCAAAGAAGGTAAGCAAAAACATTCCTACTTATTCTCACTTCTCACAATAATCTGCCTGTGTAGTATTGCCATCAACAGACCATGCATACTTTTGATGGAACTATAATTGGAGCTTCCATTTTCCCAAGCTTAAATGTGCTTATGGTTGAAACAAGAATTTCATACGGCAGAATTTGAAGAGTTGAATGTGTGACAAGCCAACGCATAGCTACTAGGCGTTTTAAGTAGGGTGATTATTTATACCATGATGCGTTTTGTGTTCTGTGGTCAGTTGTTCGCCGCGATAGCTTGAAGGGCCGACGGGGCAGGCTTTCGGCGAAGGCTCGCTGTCCTATAGACGGTGAAAGCGGAGGCACGGGTGATGTAGCACATAAGGCCTTTGCTGTGAGCGGCTCTTTAGCCGCCAGCCAGGCCTTTATTTTGTCTGGGGAGAAGGGCACACACCAGGGCGTCCTGTCCGGTGGCTATGGCAGTGGAGGCGTCGCAGGATCTACCAATAACAGCGCAAGTTCAATGACTCTCCTCTCGATGCTGACCAAGGCCTATGAGACCGTTGACTGCAGCCTCGAAGCTGCTCATCTTTTCAAGCACCCACCAGGATCAAACTACCTCACAAAAGAACGCGAGCAGCAGGTACAGTCTGATGTTTCAGCTGACAAAAAGAAAATTATTTAAGTAAATTGATTGAATATTGAAGTTTTAAAATATGAACCAAAATGTATTTGCAGCTAATAAAAATGGCAGTCAACTAAAGACTTTAATGTACACGAATCCTCCGTTTATAAGATCGTGTGTCTCTGCCTTATTGTTATTCACAAAAAATATTGAATGCAAAATCCACAAATCAACTATGCATGTGTGGAGCTAAAATATTTTCAAAATTACAGTGCAGTATTATATCAGTATTTAAATAGGACGTAGATTAATTGATTATAAAATTAATATTATGTCTCATTTATTAAAGTGGGAGATGATGTGCATGATGGTCGAGGAATTTTAAACGTTTCGGAAGTGCATAGACTATGACAACTTATATTCTCGAAGAAATGCCATCTATTTCTTTCTCCTCAATTGTATTCTTTGCTATAAATCTGGAGAAAGCGAGGAATAAATGTTTGATACCACCTGCAGCCTCATCTGAGGCCATCATATTCGTGATTGTGTTTGAAGGAATAAGGAAATAAAAACTAAAAACGGGATTCATTGCACTCAAGGCTACGGCTGTCGCTGTACAAGTGCTCTCTGGAAAAATTTTGCACCATAGCAACATCCGAGCCTGATTTACTTAGGATTGCTCCTCTTAGAGCATAGCTGAATAGCGCCAAAGGAGTGGGATATCACTATAACATTCAAGCTTTCCAGGCTCCAACATCATCTCATCCGAACCCGTATTGGTCTACGCATGTCTGGGTATGTGTGCGTGTGTGGGTTACGAAGATCGGAATGCAGCCCTATTTTCCATCGATACTTCTGTCCTGGTAACTGATGCATCGCCCTAATTCCGCTCACACGCACCAAAAATCCTTGGCTTGTTTCTGTATAGTTTTCATGTGAGCAAGATGAATAGACAAAGGGAGTTTAAAGGCTTTCCTCGTTACGACATTCAAGAGCTGCAATCTATCTTCCTACCGGTGTTAAGAACAGCACAGACGACTAGCAAAACTATGCTTAGCTTCGATTAAAATAAAGCTAAGTGGGGCAGGGGCACATGTTTTTAAAAATATTTGATTTATTTTTCTGTGGTTGCACTGTGCTGTAAAGATTTTTGGAAATTTGATATGTCCGAAGTTTATTTTTTTTTGTTAGGGCAGTGCCTTTGAACTAAAGAATGTATTTAGTTGCAGTAGAAAAAGTTGCATCTTTTGTAGGGGTTTGAAAAGGAGGAAAACGTCCTTATTCAATTGGCTATCAAGAACCTTGGAGAATCGGTAGAAGTGATTCGTCAGTACGCCGACTTGGTGCCCGGTTTCTCGTCACTCTCGGAGGCGGATCGAGAGAAAATTATCCTACTGCACTCGGCTGATCTGATCACCTTCCGCATGGCTTTCAGGTAGGGCACCAATACAGTCCTCAGCTGAAAACTGTGATACCTCGTTAGAAATAAAGATAATTGTTAAACATTGGTAGCATGACCATACAAAGTAATTAGTAAAAATTATTCAAAGTAATTCGCAGATAAAAGGTACATAAAGCACCAACACTGAACTCTGGAGAACTACAAAAAGCGTAGAGAACGGTGAAATAGCAATTCCAGTCTTAAACCATTTCCTAACTTTTCAAGAACGGCAAAAGCAGCAGCAGAGCGAGCTCAGCTGAACCTATTTCATCCAAACGCATCACAACCGAGCGCCTACTTTCGATCTTCTACCTCGACGGACGTAAGCAGAACCCAGCAGCAGCAGACAGCGACGACGATGCAGCATCAACAGACAGGTCCTTTTCAAGGCGTGGAAAATCTGAGCGCGTGGCACACGCAGCCAGCGCCATCGGAGCCATCCTTCCGTCCATTTCCCCACACTCCACCACTTACGCCCGCACCCCCATCCGCCTGGCAGGGAGGTGGCAACAGCGGTAGTATCCCACGGCCTGCCGACTTCGAACCGGAGGAGGAAGGCGGCAGCATCACCGCATGGGAGGTGGCACTCTCTACGCCCACTGAGCCGGTTTATATCTTCGAGAACGGCTCCATCATGACCGACGAGGAGCTAATTCGAGCAGGCCTTGGGTCCTGGATCAGAGCTCTCACCTGGTTTGGCTGGCAACTGCTCGAGCTTGCCATGGGCGACCACAGCACAATTGCTGGGCTCTCTGCCCTCGTACTCATCAACTACCAGGCGCTTTCTGGTGAGTTCCTCTACGTATTTCAAGAGGTTTGTCTCCAAACTATCTTACCGACGGGAGTTTAATGCTGATATTATTAGTTGAACTTTTGTATATCCGCTAAAGTTCCTCTATCTTAAAAAGACAAATGGGATTGAGCACACGGTTCTCTCTTCTTCTTAAGTAGAAACTGCCAAAACACCCAGGATTCATGCATTAATGATTTTATCCTAAGTTCCTCATTTATTTACTTTTGACTGAGAAACACGCTGCTTAATACTTTTACAAAAGACGGGTTTTAGTTTGTTCAATCCGATGTTAGTTCTCTGCATTAGATTGATACATTACCCATTTCCATACTTTATTTACCGTGATCATCATTCTCTCAATTTTGGTAGTTTTAAGCCAAAACTTTCGTATAACTTATAACGATCCTAACACTTCCTATGTCCATTTCTCATTCTCGTAAAGTTATCCCAAGGTGCGTCAAATGTTTTAGGAAGGTCGGATTTAGAAAACTCAAGTGAGATCTACACAGTGCATCACAGATTTGTGGAGATGTTGAAGAGTCACTGCTGCTCCCCCACGAGCGCAGTGGCAATTCCCACCACCTACCCAGGTTGCTACGCCTCTGAGACAGACTCCGCCGCAGCCGCGGTCGCCACAGCCGCCACGACCACTACCATGGTGCCGCCGGCGCGAGCCGACTCGACATACTTCTCACAGGTCTTCAAGAAGAAGGACACGGTACACTGGATCGCAAGCCAACTACTGCTGCAACCTCTGCAGCGTCTCCATGCCAGCGGACGCCTGCCCTCAGCGCCAGAGTGTGGCTGGCTCAACACCCTAGTGAGCCTCCTCAACTCCACCTGCAATCAGTCGCAGACCTCGCCCCCATGCAGCTAACTACGAAAAAGGAGGACCCTTTGTTCTCCCCCTGCATCGGTTCCTCCTTTGAAAAAAAATTTTAATGCTCTTCTCACACGTCACTCTCCACGCAAATGCAGCAACATTGTACAGCCCACAACTACAGCAATGTGACCTTACTGACCTGATGATCTTCCACTTCTACCCTCCCGCCTCTACCAACTCTTCCACCGCCACCACCACAACCACACACACACGTAATGCTTGTCTTGCGTTGGATTTTTTCTCTTTATGTGATTTTACTCATATTTTAATTCGTATTGGCCCAAACCCACTCTTCCTCTTCCATTTTTCTTTTGTGCATATGCCTAAAGAAATGATTTTTCAAGATTGCATTTATCTCATCCCGAGGGTCATCATAAAAACGCGGTTAGGCTTCATGGTCAGTTGTAAAAATATTAGTGTCATGGGTGCGCTCCCTTCCGAATTTTTTTATTAGTTGCAGTGAGTTAAAAACGAATTTGAAGTTGAAATTTTGTGGAGAAAGGAATCAAGCGGTGAATACTTATTGTCCAATGGTGCTGTGCTGCCTGCATGTGCCACCAATTTTATGCCGTTTTTTCAATCCATAAAAAGAACATGCAAAAGGAAAGCCTTTGTTCTAACCCTCAACATCAACTGATGGTGATGGATAACGTAAAAGTCATTTACAATTGTTTTGCTTTTTCCGACTAATTCTGAGTGGGCAAGACAAAATATGCCCTCCATTGAAGGAAAACAATCGCAAGCCAGCCACAAAGCTCCTTTTACGATGATTCACTTAATTCCAACCGACTTAGCAAAAAAAGAAATTGGTCTAGTTTTAAGGAATTGCTTTTTTTTGTTTAATGAATGTCTCTAAAAAACAACCCTAAAAGACATCAAAATCAGACTATTTCGAATGGTAGAGAAAGAATCTCCTTTGCTTTGTTGTAAGGTGGATGCGACGCCATCCCTCTCCATTGACAAAATAAAGCCCTTGTTACTCGTGAACATTCGATGAAGAAGTTGTCTTCAATGGTGGGGTCACACAACAGAAGCTTAAACTCCAATTACGATTAATGTACTGAGGTTTTGATTACATCAAAAACATTTGGCAGTCAAAACCTTCATTCGATGCGTTTGCTCATGCTTCAATTTGATATTTGTTGCTAACACAGTAAAGTGAAGATCATTTGGAATGCTTTTTTTTGTGAAATTTTGAATCACAAATAAAGAATTCGTGCTACACAGGCATGGTGTTTCAACCCAAGGGTGGGTTCTTTGTACCCAAAGCTCTACCACCCCACAGGTAATCCGAGCCTGCGCAAAGTTGTCTAGGGGCTAACTAATCGCACTGCAGCTGCAGAGGGGTGAGGGGAGGCGCGGAGTTTTGTGTCATTCCGGCCTTTAGCCCAATTTACGGTCACACAGACTATCGTCGAGACTGTCATGATTGGGTGTGTATGAGTGTGTGCAGTGCGGGTCCCCTGGTCATCATCCAACATAACAAACGCCTTGGAAGATATCGCGCTCCCGTGTGTACGTTTGTCCAATAATCGCCACCCGGTGATAGCCTCGAAAATGGAACCAGACAGGCCAATTCCAAGGGGGGAGGAAATGCAATCTCCGTAAAGGGACACGGGACGAGACTGAGAGATGCATGCTGTTGTGGATGGGTATTGGACTGGAATGCTGAACACTACATATATCGAGGATGAAATGAAGATAAGCAATCCTGTTCAACAATGGGGTTACAATGTTCACATTCTCCCGGCCCAAGCGCGCATACGGCTGGACTGGTGATCTGTTTATTAGGCTCAATTCCAATCCGAAAGATAATTTGGTGAGGGATTGTTCACTTGTACTTTTGATTTGCGATTCTGCGAATTCATATAAAAGCAAATGGACTTAAATTAAAGACATAACATGTCATGCATCACTACAACCCTTCCACTCCTCTTCGCTTTTGTTGAAACCGCAGACATTTTGAAAGGAGGTTATCAAGGTACTAAAGTGGAACAATACAACTTATCGGCATTTTTTTAGTCTAGCCGTCTGCTTTCATGCTCTTTGTTTGAATAAGTCAATCAGACGTTGGACGCCCACTTGTGCGATTTAATCGGAAGACAAGCTCATGATTCACCAAGTCTCTATTATAATGTGCCATAATGAAGTTGTACGACAGTCATTTCCGCAATTAACTCCTAATATTGCTAAAGGAGTTTTCACTTCCACTCCCATTTGGGTTTTACTTTACCCCTTCAAAAACCAACTTCCTAATCAGTACAAAACTGGATACTCATGTGCTGGGGTCATTTTGCGGTCACTTTGAGTGGCGTCGCATTGTGACCTGCCAATGCAGTAAACTGTTTGAGCCCGATCGTGAATGTTACAAGACTATTTAATGGATCCAAGTGGGTACCCACTCCGCTGCAATACAAGGTGGCACCCTAGTCTCCATGGTTAAAAATTCTTTATTGAGAGCAAATCCTCCTCCATTGGTAAAATAAGCAGTTTGGAGAAGACCAAACGGTTGTAACGCAGCAGCCGTTTCAGCGGTTTACCTTCACTGCACAAAGTGCAGTGAAGTTTGTGGCAAAATTTAGCATCGTAAAAGCCGTTTGCTTGCTTTGAGGAATTTTTGATTCAGCGAACACAACCCTGAAATCCATTATTGCAGTTTTCCACTACTTCAGTCGTAGATTTCGTTGCTACATTAATTTTTTTGGTGATAAAATCGTTAACTTACTAGTTTATGAATATACTTTAGTGTCCTACTGAACTAGGCCATAAAGTGTTCTGATAAGTTTATTGAGGATCTTCATCCACAGGCTACAAATTCGTACTTCATGAGTAATTTACCTTCGCTGTGAAATCCTCAACGATGGGATGTAATGTAACGATTCTAGCGTTTCCCCCCTTCAAATCCGATCCCGTACCCTTGGCAAGAGAAGAGTGTGTGAAGGATGGCATTTTCAATTCATCAGTGATATGGGAGGTTTACAGATCATCAAGGCTAAAAGGGGACAGAAGCACGTTTCCTCCTCAGGCGTTAAGGCTGCTGCTCTATCGCGTAGTTGACGTGGAGCGACCGCTTCTCATCTACGGGGCACATTCAAACAAACACGTATTCGAGTAAAGATTAAAGTCTTAATGAAATCTGGACAAACTGCTTCGTAGTTCTTTTAAAAATCACTTCCACTTCACTCCTTTGAAGTACACGAATCGGACACCTTAAAGGCATAAAACTGCGGTTCCCCAGACTTGGTTGGCTTTTATAGTTCTGTGGCGGAGGTAACCAAATCGTACAGGTTGTTACACCCCCATCTGTGAAGAAGAACATTATTAATGGCTTTCATTTATTACTTTTTAATTATTCATTTATACGGCGAAATTATGCGCGGCCAACATCAAAGGGTGACCATTTGCCTAAAAGTTACCACGACTAAAGGCAGTCACTATGGTTGGAATTCAGCTAGGCCTAGCCTGCCATGCATATATTACCCATTAATTTCTATAGGAGTGATCGTAAATGTGTTCCTGTCTTTTGGGTATCCGCTGCCTATTTCTATGCCAACTTATTCGGTTGTCAAGCCAATTTTGACATGATGGAAAATAAATGCTAAAAGAACACTGACAATTTGCAACTAATTTTGCGCATTTATTAACACCCAAATACTAGCCTCCAACTTTTGTAGTTTGATTATCAAAAAGAAACCCTTAAATCAAAATAGTTCCTCATGATTTGATTTATCAACGTACAGTGCGAGCCTCTAGCGAATGACGAGGCTACTTGAAAGGCGAGTATTTGTGCAAAGAATTCGCCCCATAGATGCGGCCGTTACAAAAAGCAGAATTTTGCATGGTCGTCCCAAATTTGGCCCTTCCACTGCACCGGATGGAGTGGCGCACACAAACCTTGGTCCGATTGTGCCATTAAACTGGATCGTCAGCCCCATCAGGTCGCCGCAGCCAAGTTCAATCGCGTCGAGCGCGCACCAAGTTTGTGGTTCAACGCGATGTTTAGATAGAGGTAAGAGGACAGAACAGGTTTGTCGCAAAAGAAAGCAGTCGCGATTTGATAGCACCTTAAGACCTTTGCGATGAAAAACCGTTGTGCGGTTAACAGGCGTGCATTTTTAGCCTAACGTCTGCTAAGGGACGACGTTGCCATGGTCACTGGATTGAGATTCATTATTAGCTATGGTGCCGCCTTTATCAAAATCTAAAACGCCATCAAATTGGCGCCTAGCTTAGTAAATAACCGTAAAATGTGCTCAGAAGACACCGTTTTTAATAAGATTAACATATATTCTGATATTTTATAGAGGCGTTTTGCAGTCAAACCGACTTCGCATAACAGTCATTCATGCTTAAACCCGAATTAATAAAGTTGGTCAGCGTTTTCAGATAGACAGGTTTTCAACTGAAATATTTGGATGGAGAGCTATAGAGACAAGGGCAAAAGATCAACTAGCACGAAGGTCTACAGCGCTCACTTCCCCATTTTAGTCCAAGTTTCACCCATACATCTAAACAAATGCGGGGTACAATTCATACAGTTTCATTTTACATAACAATAACCATTTTCTAACGGTTGGGAAAAGAATAGGAGTCCACGATTGTGGACCTTAGTTCAGGCTGGGTAGAACAGAAGGTTAAATATTCGTGTTTCGCAGAGAGGCTTGGGTAAATGACAGGTCCTCTCCTTGTTAGCTTCATGTAAAGGGAGGGTATGAAATTTGATAGACGTGAAGTGAATTCAGAGGGAAAGGTGGACCTGAGTAGATATGATGCCTTCCTGCACAAGCACCCACGACGAGTAGTCAAGGGTCAAGAGGAGGAGTAGGAACTTTACTCCACTTTCTATGGGTTATTTGTTAATATTTGTATAATAAGGTAAAATGCTGAAATACAAGTACTTACTGACCATGCAATACTATTGATGCTGTAATAGGGGATTCCGATAGCCACTGATGGACAAAGTTATATTATTAGAATAGCTTTTATTCACTATCCATGTGAATGGAGTGCTTCCGCAAAAAGCCTACATTTAACTAGTTGGGTTTCCACTGGGTGGTACGAAGTAAACTAGCCAACTTTTCAAGTCTGTGATGTGGAGTAGAAGACGTGCTGTAGGAGAAATAGTGTATACTTTAGCGACTAATGTGGTTTTACACCTTTTGTAAGTAAATATGCCCGAGTTTTTTTACATTTAACCACCTTTCAGTCCAGTTTGAAGGCATTCCTTTTCAAGCTGTTGAGACTAATAGGTTTGCGTGGAAAGAATCTGCATCTAAGCATCGGCCGTCAGATTAATTTACTGCCAATTTTTACTGGAGTGTACACATCCCATTCTTCAGTAGAATACGTCTTACTTTTTTGTAACTTTTTTCAATAAAAAGAGCTACGAAGATGGATAAAGATTAGGGAAGATGGAAAATGCATTCAGAACAGGCGTTACTTACGCAAAACTCTATAAAGCAATTGTTCCAAACCTCCCACGTTGAAATTAAATTATCGCTGATGATTCTACTTTCCTTTTGGAAGATTTGTAAAAAAGACATTTTACTCCCTGGAGCAACTGTGTCTTTACCGTCGGCTCGAGAGAGCAGGGGTAAGTAGATATTTTCTCGGCAGATGACGCTTGCATTTATGTTATGAAATCTCTGAACAATTCAGAAGACTTTAATTGTTTACAGAAAAATAAAAGTAGTTGTATTTCTTGTATAACATCACACCTCATTCACTCACGAGGCGAGTTGGACTTTTTGAACCGCTAAAGTGGGAACCCTTCCACTAATGCAGTAAATGAATGCCAACTCACTTCAGAGCCCAAAAAGGTCCCATTCCTCTTCGTGATACTGAATGAGTGTTAAGCAGTGATTCATGCTACATCATTGGTGAAATTTAATTCTACTGCAACATCTCCCACTACTCATTCTGCCTAACAAATCATCACGCCTAAGTGGAATGATCAAAGCCCTGGCTTCATTCTTTCAGCACAAAGTGCATGCAACGAGTATTTAAATCAGCACTTATATCTAGATTATTCAGCTGGGCTCCCTGTACAGTGCATCACAATTTTCGCCTTTTAGGTTAATGAAAAACCACCACTTCCCAACATCCGTCCCCCCACTGCCACTCAAGGCGTCCTCCCTGAATCTGCTGGTTTTGGCACAATTTCTGCAGTCTTTTTTTGTTGATTTCATTAAATTCAGAAGGACACGATCTTTGATAAAACGACTACTATTTATACAGCTCTAGGACCAAAGTAGCGATTTCACCACACTCACCATCCAATGAGATAACGGCACAGGTCTCTCCACACTCTGTAAGTAGCTGCATCCAATTCTATGTAAATGGAACATACTGTTCGAGATGCTTAAGAAGATAATTAGCAGGTCAACCTCAGGTAGATTCCAACTAATAAACAAAGCGTTTGCTACAACACCTAAGTGTAGTCTGTACTGCCATCACTGCTGTTTCTGGATTAGCAGTCCGTCAGTGCTCTGTGCAATCGCCTTCACTCGATTTATCGCTCCGGGTAAGCAGCAGCACGAAAAGAGATGTCTTATAGGAGTCGGGAGTCATAATGTTTATTTCACTCTAAATATCAGGACTGCTTTTGTCTTTTAATTGTAGGCGCAGACGCTCACTGAGGCTACCTTCTGCCTTGCTACCATCAGGCATTGAAATTCATAGACAGCTTATGAATAATCTTTTTGAAGTCCACTAGCTACCAGTTATGGATCCAAGAGTAGTGTAACAGAAAGGTGGCCTTGAGATCAAATTGGTCGTATGATGTGGAAATCTGATTGTACACCCATTGTTTGTGGATAGTCGTCGGATTTTAGCCTCGAGCGTATGTCATTTACCACCATGTAGCAGAATCGCCTTTCCCTGGATCCTATTACGAATCAGCCATTTGCAGTTAATTCTACAAATGGATATTTTATGTGGCCCTGTAATGACTCGGGCACGCACAGGATGTAGTGCATATGGAGGATGCGGACTGCATACATTTCGGATGGGTAGTGCATCTGAAAATGTACAAAATAAAACATAAAAATACGCTTACGCGTAAAATGCCTTCCCACTAACAATTTTTAGAGGTTAATTAAGCTAACCTGGATGAAGTGAATAAACATACTAAAAAATTCTCATAGTGGGTTGCTCTTTCATGCTAGATAAAGTGCGCCCACTATATGAGTTGATGTAGACTTCCGAATGAACTATAACAAACAAATTATAGAGCATTAAACCATTGTGTTAAATATTTACCATCACATAAAGTGGGTTGTGATTTAGAAATGGTGACATCTTGAATATTTTGACTGTGAAAGGACAAACTTTCTTAGGAAATGACACTTCTGTACACCATAACTCCAGCGATCTCTTGTGTTTTATCGTAATTCTTAAAAGCCCTGCCATCATCTGCTTAATTTAGAAGAAAGCTATTCAGATTTGATGTAGATCTTAATTTGAAGGATTTGGAGGATACATTTGGCCCCCAGCGCTTGAGGGTTATGCAGTGCCCTAGGCGGAACTTTTAAGCGGTTGACGTCACCATTTTGGTTCATTCAGCCGCAATAACATTTCTGATTTAAGGATCACAGGGGTAAAATCTGTCGAGTACGTAAATCCCCTCTGTTTTTTTTACAGTGTTGTAATCTCAGAGGGCAGCTAAACTTGGCTGTCTAAGAAGGTATCCCAGCCGTATCCTCCTGCGTCAGATTTACCTTTCTCTAAGAGCCAAAATGACGTTTCAAGCGCCATGAATAAAGTTACAAAAAGACGATTTGGTCCGTACAAAGCGCCAGTGGCCACATTCCACAAGGCGGAGGGCGTAATTTAAGCACAACCAACAAGGCTTGAAAAGTGACATACGAACAGACCACCGGGGAAGTTACCGCCGGCATTTATCAAGCCAAGACATCGCCCATGAATAGCAATTTAGATATAGATGAACAACCTCGGGAACGCCCGTTGTACCAAATGTCAAAGAAATACTTCATCTTTATTCTTTTTGTCCTACGCTATGGTCTTAAAATTAACTTTTGTACCCTACCCATTCTTCCCTTAAGACGAGGAGGAATGACGACTGTGGATTGGGTGAAATGTGCGGTAGAAACGAACTACTCACCAGGTGACAAAATTAGAGGAGGACCATTTAATTTGCGCTTGAGCATATTAATATGCATGAATAATGCATGCATTTGCTCGAGTGGTGTCCTCTGCATTAATGCAGATACACTAGATTGACGAGCCGGATAAGTTCGTGCATAGCATCAAGCCGGCAAGAGCATACGGCCTTGTTCATGAACCAGTATCGTTTCAAATGTTCACTAAACCTGTCATTGGAACACTAGACTGGAGGTCTGAAGGGTACCTACAAACATTGTTAGGTAGATTATTGTATTTTTGTCCACAAGATAATGGGAACTTGATACTGAAGAAATTGGTTGCACTTTTCTGGAAAAGTGAAATTCAGTCCCTCTTTAGTACATTTGTGATTATTATAAGGTAACCAAACTAACCAGGTATATGTAATCAGTGCATTTTTCACAAAAATGATCGTTGAAACCAGGGTAAGCTTTGCTGTTTAGCATTGATAAAATAGAATGACTGAATAAGTAAGATATCGCTGTTTCCCTACGCATGTATTTTTTTATTAAGTTTGTTATTAAATCTACGTTCCATTTACAGACAATGGGTCTGCAAGTGCCTCTGCCTTTTTTGATGTCAGTACCATTATGTATGACTAGAAAAAGAATTACTATGCTGTTAGAAAGTGGAACAGATCGCCTATATGTTTAAACAGACATCCAAATTTTTGTCTCCTAATGCCGCAAGGAAAATGATGATTTCATTGAGCATGTGATTAGGTGGAATAAGCGTCATACTCATCGTGAGAATCTAGTCTGTAAAGGCTATTCCCGGTTTTAGAAAAGTAAACCATACTTACTGAGGTGCAGCATAGGGCGATGACAAATTACTCTAAAGAGGTGGCATTTCTCTCCTCCTGTCCTTCACACTTCCCTCTCCGTCTTCAGTCCAAGGTCAACTCGGTTGCAAACGATAGACGAAAAAGTGATACGTCCTAACTAGTTCTCTTAGCATGCATCCTAACACCTGCCACGTTGAAGGAGGCTCCTGCCATTATCATCAGAAATGCCTCATGCGCTGCACTGAGAGAAAACCCGATCTCCAATTGGTGTAGCCATTTTACCTCTAGTTTTCATTTATCCACAGATAATTTTTTGATCATCAGATTAATGTAAGAGCATGAGACTGATGCCACCATTCTGATTAAGATTGAATACTCCCCTCAATCCTCTGTCTCAAATTTGTTTGTGCTTTTGAAAAGGTGTGTGTGTGTGTGTATGTGAAAATCTTGATGCCCCTAAAAAATCTGACACGAATGCTAATTTCAGTACCATGAGCAGTCGGTAGCAGTAGACGTTGGAAGAAGGGTAGACACAACTGGCGTTTATACATAGGCGTTGGCTTTAGTCTACGCATTCGCATTATCCACCTTTCTAAAGACTTAATGAGGTGGTGACCCTTTTTACCCACGCAAATGCTACAAGCAACTGTGAGGTGTCTGACCGATCTAATGCGTGAATAAAGAACTGAGTCAAACAAGGAGCTTTGTGTTTGAATAGCTCTGTGCCCAAACAAAAGTGTGATGGCGCACCACCCATTCGACTTGAGGTCACAATTAGGCCACATGTCCGAGGTGTCTGGCCCAACTCAATCCTCAGGTCAAGTGAATGACTCACCATAGCTCTGTTCTAAGGGGCACTTAATTAATGACCTTAAAAATAAGACCATTATGAAGCAGTAACTATTTTCATAAAAAGTATCTATGTTTCATTTTCAAGATGTTTTTTTTGAAAGATCTTGGAGACAATGTAAATTACGGCATTGCAACGGTGCAACCTTTAATCTAGCGTCCTGAAAATACTTGTGTTCGCGGCTTAAATCTGAATTTATTATTTTTTTGGAATGTCTACCGCAGTGCATGCCAGGTAAAGGATATTAATCGCCTAGGTCCGAGATTTGGACAAGCACCTTAATTGTTTACGTGATTGAAGTTCTAAAAAATCCCTTTATGGCCTCCAGTTTCAAGTAGAGTATCAATGAAAAACAAATGGTTTCTCTCTGAATTACAAAATAATTTAGCTCGAAATTGGTGAGCATTTTTACTTACGCAATTCCCATCAGATCTCCAATGCGGATCAACCAGAATCCCGAGGGTATGTCCGATGCAGTCTAATAAACGGAGTCCTAAATGCCTTTCTCGAAATGTAGTTTTCTCCCGCATTGAAGATGCGAATTACCTAATTGGTCTGTTGTGCTTCATTTTCAAGTAAGATGTTGAGAACTGTTCTAGACATTAGCATGCCACTTTGAAGGTAAGTTGATAAACACCAAACCTCCTTTCGTTGAAACGGAACATCACTGTGGAGTTAATCGAAAAAGTACCCAAATGCTGTACATAGCGATTCGCGCTGGGTGACCAAGAAATGGTTGTGTGGACGGGTCAACCGGTAAGAAGAAAGTTCCATTCTAAAAACAACACACCAAGTGCTTGCATACCCTGTAATGCTGCAAATCTTGATTTTGTGAAAATCTTCACTTTAATATGGGATTTAAGGGAGATATCGCCTCATTCCATCCCAAATTTCTTTATTTCCCTGTAAATATACCTTTGAGTGGTGACATTGGGCATTTACATGCAAGATCGACAGATGGGAAGTAAAGGGGGATAAGAAATGGAGACGACCGGAGCAAATTTTTTATGCTTCTAGAGACAAAAAACGTTGTACACTTGCACTGGTACTTATTGTCTGGTTGTTTAATTTTTGCTATAAAATCTGTGCAAAGTTTTCACTGTCCCATAAAAATGTCTAACAGGATCTAATCGGTGCTGAGAACTGGCTTTTAAGGGTTTATAGGGCCAAGTGTTCCCCCAATGGGTGTGACTCCGGAGCATCTCCTAGAGAGGAAATAAGGGTTCACCAAGGTGCACAAATCAAAAGTATAGTATTTACCCGAACTCCTACGACAACGTCTATGCGATTGCTTAGCTGTTAAATGATTTGGATGATCAAAGTGGCGACATTTGTCGCCTTTAGCGCCCTAGTAAAAATTTCGTTTCAGATAGGTATTTGGTCGCTTGCATAGATGATTGTACTTCATGCAGACCTTTGTTGTTTCTGGTAGACAGCACGATTTTAACAGGATCTGTAATCTAGTCAGTTAGCTCTCCTACGCTCACTTACACACTTTGGAACAAGTTGCCACCCACACAAGGAGGTTGAGTCTGGGTGAACTAGTACTACGACGAGGGTGTGAATCAAAGTAGCCTTTGGTAGGAAAACATTGATAACAACTCTTCTCACCTTCGATGGTATCCTCTACTTAGGAGAAAGTTTATTCGCTTGTTTGCAGATGCTTATAGCTGAAATACTGCAATGACTACCCACTTGGCTATCATGGCAAATAATACCCAAGCAAAGGTTAAGCGTCGCCTTTTCTTCTCAAAGGCATTATTTTTTCTGAGAATGGAGAACAAAAATCACGTGGAGAAAGCACTTCGATGGTTGCGCCCAAAACAAGTGCAAGAATGAAATGACAACCGATGTTTTTTTAATCTAAAAAAAGCCTTAAAAGCGGAGCAGAAGTAGAATTCAACAAGAATTTAGTCTGTTTAAATGTGAAACGCTTTTACCAAAATTTGCATTTTTTATTGTTCATGTAGGAGTTCGACAATGTGCAGTCCACCATAACTGTGGTAGTAATGAAGCATATGGTTCTAATCTCACATCCAAACATTTAAGGGCAAATTTTACACCGACAGCTCATCGATTGGCGAAAGAGAAATACTCATCGGAAAGAGAAGTTTAAAACAGCGACTGAAGTCATAAAATTCTCCATGACTTTTATGGTATTCACGATTGTATCCATTAATACAAGTGAATTGAAGTTCAATTTACCATCATTACTGCATCCAATAGTTAAATACTTTGACGAAGCTATAATTATGAGGTCTTTGGCAATAAATGACTCACTAAAAATGCCTCCTTCTACTACTTTAATGGGGTCTGGAAAGTGAAATGGACCTATTTTAAACAGGTAGTACGCTCCGTCTCCTTGTTTGATTGTTCGCATAAAGCAATGGAAGGGATGCATGCCTAGTTCACCGAAGGGCTTGGAGATCTGGACAATCAAGTAGTTGCAGTGCAAGTCTAATCCTTTTTGGGTTGAATAACGGAGGTACCCGTACAAATTACATTTTCGAGCTTTAAATTCTACAAGTCATGAAACTGTTTTCCAATTTATGTGAATGTGTATTTGGTGAATCGCTTTCAGTTTCCTTTAATAAATAATGGTGCTAACAACCCTAAAATTTTACTCCTTATTTTCTGTGAGTACTGCTGAATTGCTTGAGCAATTTATCCACTAACATTAAAAGAAAAGCATTTGGCCGAATCCCTTACTATTGTTACCGCTGTTACACGCCGTTAGCGTAAGTGTCCATGAGTGATTAACCAATCCAAAAGCGACTGCATGTCTTGGTAAAGTAGACGCGACTCCTGGACATGGTTATCCAAGTTAGTCCTGTCCATAGCCACTGGTACCTCTTTCGCAGCACACATATGTTCACAAAATCTTTAAAGAAATCGTAGACACTGGGCTTGCACCCAGTGCTTAATGAAAGCTCCTGTTTGGGGCTGTTTAAAAGCCTCAGTTGAAGATTACGACTCAATTGAATGAGTTTAGCTGAAGGAGTGAATCATCAGTGATTAATTCCCTCAACCTCACCCCAGCTTCCATTGCAGAGATCCCATAAATCTTCCCTTCTTCACTCAATATACAGCCATTTAATCCTCATGCTGTCTGGTTTACGATTTCTGAGGATTTTATTTGTCTTGTAAATAGCTTCGGGGGTGGTCTTCAGACCGGAAGACTATGCGACCCTTCCTGTGTTCCCACAGAGTGGCCAAACACTTAGTTGTGCTATTTTTCGTTTTTGTAGTAAACAATGCCAACTGTGCAAAGACTGTGGGGACTTGTATGTGAATGTCTCAGTTGGCAGGACATTGGATGGCCCATGAGCGTGGTGCCCTGCTAAAATATGAACAATTTCTTTACCCCTTAAACATCAGTGAAAAGCTAATTATCACTATTGCAACAGAAGTGGAGACATTTCCACAAATCTCTGCCGCGGTTAGTATAAGCAATAGACTTACGAATTCGGCTCAACTTTAAATTACAAACCCTTCAACAGTGAAGATGGCATTAAAGTACTTTGATTTAACTAGTGGACGCTTAGTGGAGAAAATGCTTTGGCAAATTGGACCGCTTTATCCTAAATGCTTCGTTTGATGTCAGCAAGTGAGGAGCTTGGCAAAGTTTGTCCCGTTCAGTCTCCATCTAGAAAGTGAGCTAATTTTCGTGATGCAACTGAATTAATTTGCCAATGCAACAAAACCACCTGCCATATTGACCTCAAATTATACTGTCTCTTCCATTTTCTGATCAGATAGCAAATGTTTGGTAAAACATTGAATGTTAACAAACTAAAAGATAAGAGAAGAAGAAATGAAGACTATCCGTCAAGCCCAGAAACATGTATTTATTTTGAGCTGTTTATTTCAAGTCTGGTTGCTTAATACGAAGGAGGGGAGACAGTCATCACCTGGAGTAGTACCATCAGGGAAATATGGAAGGTGAGGCCGAGACAGTATCTCCCTCCCACCGCATTCTAGAGTATAACCCTTTTCATTGTCACGTTTTGTGGCGATATGGGGCCAGGTTAAGTCAAGTCTCATCACAAATCAGTCAGTAACCAAGTCATAATGCAAGGGAATCGAGGGACACATGGATGGTTTTGAAGCTCCTTGTCATCCCCCAGTACACACTAGGTGGCACCCAATGGCTCATCATCCACCACAATTTTCTCAGCTGATGTTACAACTGTTAGCTAATTACTGCATCATTCACATTAATAAATAGTAAAAGCTCTTGACATGTTAATCTCGAGTTAGGGTAATTTCTCATTTTCACGATGTATTGTGATGTACTTTTGGGTGACTCACTGTCAGAATCAAGGTTACGAAACAAATGCTGAACAGCATCTTCTGCCATTGCTTGCTGCACCTTCGCATAGTTCTATAAAAATGCTAAAAGAAACCAGAATGTGAATAAGGAAGCAAACAATTTTGAATTACATCTATTATTATTATTATTACCTTGCATTTTATAGTGATTCAAAATGAGGAGATAGTACATAGCACAGTAAAAGTTTTCTTACCACCAGATTAATGTGTATCCACACTTGTAACACAGAGAAGCGATCACAAGCATTGCACAGGTCCTTACAAGTCGAAAAATGTCATTGCACAAACTCTTTTGGTCATCTGACCTAAGTTCATTATTTACCTGCCATTAAAATGAATTCGGTTTTAACTGTTTAATGCACAGAATGTAGCTAAGAGTATTTCAAATATGTCATAGCTGCCAATTTCGTAGGTGCCCATGGGGAATCAGTTAAAGTTCCTCAAATAAATCTGTCTGATTACAAAATAGATTTTCCACCAAAGTCCTCTCACACCAGTGATAAGAGCGATTAGCACAGAACGTAATATGTCATTGAAGATGTGGATAACTCTAAACTCTATGAGAATTGAATTATTTCAGGCAGACTTTGAAGATAAACGGATTTGTCGGTATGCAGAGAACAATCGAAACTGGAAATCTACTATACCTAGTGGCAGAGCAAATTAGGATACTATAGTTCTCTTTCAGTCGAGAAAGAAATAAATAAGTCGTTTGAATTAAAAGCACTTATCCACCAAGGAGGTGTGCGTTCCGATTGGTAGGTGGATGGGGCTGTCAAAGCACGAGGCCTGCACCTAATGCCCACGCTCCCACGAGATAATAAGTGGGAGGCAGTTAGTTCTAGTGACCTTTACTCTGAATAGGAAACAATGTGACATCGTGACGGAAGCATTTCAGACTTTTCAATAATACTTTGCTCACTAAGCTTTGAAAATGTTCCTTTGACACGGGCTATTGCACAAATGGACCTGAGGTAATCATGGGAGTTAGTAAGACTTATGATTAATATGCGCAAGAAAGACAGGACAAAGGTGATAGCCATGTCAATAAGGCAAGCTGTTAGAATATTCTTATTTAGAACACCAATTTTGCTCATACTAATTTGTGTGAGAAAGAGATGAGTACCTTAAGGCTAATGAAAACGACTTGGAAGAGTATTAAAATAAAGTTTTGTTTCTTTTGATTTTTTGTGTGCGCGAGTGTTTTAGCGTCAAATTTATCAGTAATACGGAAATGATTTGCACCTCAGCTTAAATGTGGGGGATAAGGGAAGCCAATAATCGTTTGAAGATCCCAGGAGAAAGCAAAAATGCTGGATTTTGATTGGATATCCCAACTGCGACTTAATTGAGTCATTCTATGAGCAAATGTGGCTTAAAGATCGTTTACTAAAGTTGTAAAAATTATACTTCACTAAGACCGATCCCATGTAGCCACCCCACATGGAAGTAGGAAGTTCTGCCATGCGTTGATGCCCCAGAAATTCTAAATTGCCCAGTTTAAACTAATTACAATGAATGGTAACATCAAGGACCACTTTCTTCGGTATGAGTGGATTCAATAGTAAGCCTATATCCCCTGTGCTAATTCACATGCGAACCTTAGTCACCGCAATTAGAAGTTGGTCAGTTCTCTCACTCCTGAAGGTTCCAACAGAAATTATGCAAGTTGTTGTGGTACTAATCATCAAATCTGTAATGAATGAGTTGGCTGTCCAGCTACGCTATAATGCTACCTTCCTCGTGGATATGGCATGCTGCATTTGAAAGTAGAAACCGTCTTTACCTTAAAGCGTTCCACTGTCAGTACATAATGGTCCCCAGAGCAGGCGATCTACTTAGCAAAGCGTAAACACTCCCCAAGAAGAGGAACCTTAACAAGTAGTTTTTTTTGTGAAGAGATTTACTCAAGCGCTTTAAAAGCACTAAATTTAAAACTTTGCCCTTCAAATAAGTTGAACTGGATAGTTTACTATTTTGTAAGCCTGATTGGGATTAACATGATTCAATTTCACTCGTCAAATTCAATCTTACAATTGAGGTAGATCTAACCATTGATTAAAATATATTGGTCATGAAGATTTGAGGAAAGCTTTCGGTGACTTTGCCACAAAGCGTAACTATTAAGTGAAATTTTTGGCCTCACACCTTTCAGTGGTTGGTGACTTGCCTTGAAGTTTCAAACTCTAAGTGCTCAATTAGGGGTGACACAGGAAAGGGACATGAGCATTTTCTATTCGAGAAGACTTAGTATGACTCACATGAAGAGGTTAATTAAAACAAATTTGCCGGTTCGCGAAAAATACGTGTGTCAGGTTCAAAAAACAGCAGCAGCAACTGCACATCCTTTGCCTCGCCCGAGCCCTGAGTGGAAGGCCACCCGGGTTGGGGAGTGAAGCCGGGTGAGGCAGCCTTTTTCTCGTCTGGGCACGCGAGTGTGTGTGTTCATTCTCTTCCACTTCCACTGTCAAAAGCAGCAAGGCCAAGTGCTGCGTTTGTGAGTGGAAGCGTGAATGTTGTGTCTGTGGTGGGGCGAGAGCTGACAACGCCACAAGCACACAACTACAGGCAGCTTACAAGCCGCACCTACAGATTTGAGACTGGAATCAGCTTCCCAATATGTCACTTTCCACATGAGTCACGGGCAAAACTCATGACAACAAACACTGAAGGGTGAAAAGCGAGGCAGCAAACTGCTCGTCCACCTTGGAAACTCAACTTCCAGGGATATTAGAAGTTAGAGGTGTTCTAAGCGGCATAAATACGCCTTCAGAAGGCATGGATGCAAGTTCACTGTGCGTGCATCCCAGTCACCCTCACGGCATGGAAATGATCCCTAAGGTCCGCGTTTAAACAGGATTGGTCAAACCGGCTCCATTCGCAGTCCTCTCATTCAAAAGCATTGTTTACTAGACATAGGATCTTTAAATGCAACCTCTAAGATGTGAGACTGGTTGAATTTGCTTATAATGCTGCTCCTGATAACGGCAGTGATGATGATGGTGGTCGCGATGATGATGAAGATATACACGTGATCGTCAAGCTTACTTGCATTCTCCTACTGCAGGGGTAAATGGATGCATGATCTGCGTGTTTCAAAAGTGGCATTCTACACCCACAGCTATCAGACTCAGGATTCGGTAAAATTAGCCAGCCATGCTCGACCGCAGCTCTGGGTTAGATGATTTTGTCTTGTGTTAAACATCTAACCACACCTGGTTCCGTAATTCCACTCGTCATTCCGCTGCCAGAGATAATCTAATGCATTCCCCTGTAAGCAAATGCAATTCTTTATGTGCCTTAATTTGAGTGTGAATTCAAAACCGCCTTAAATCGTCCCGAGAAATAGGTCCTCACGTACTGCCCATGTTATCGATTACATGCCTGTTTCGGATTCAATACATCGCTTCCAACAGAAAAGTCAAAGCTGGGTTTTGGATCCCCAAGCTTGCCAAATTTAGGGATACCATCACGACTTTTTACACCGCTGTAGCACAAAGTCATGCTTTCGTCGAGCTCCAAGGTTAAAAGGCGGGACCCCACATCGCTTGCTGCCCGATAAGAGCCTCGTACGTCGCCAAACCAACCCCTTGTACCCTGAGGCCCTGGTACACGGGAAGAGCACTCGGGACACCAGACACCCGAGACGTTAACACATCAGCCTTCTGATTGGCCAATGCGACTTGCACGGTGATTGGATCATACGCGCATGACTCCCAAATGCGCAAGTGGGTGCACCATGCCTGCGCACATACGTACGCACACGACCACACAGGCGGTCTCGCCTTCTGTCGCTTTGCTCCGTCCCGCCTCTCATCTCGCTCCGTCAGCGTCATTGCCTCTTCCACCTTCTCTGGATGCGGTCTCTCTGAGATCCTTCAACCTGTCTCCAAATGGTCTCTTCTTTGTGGATTATCGTTCTACTCTCCGCTTCTTTCCTTCCTTGCACATATGGTGAGTCCTTCGCTTGCCAGATTAAGTTTGTTTACGCATTTGTCGCGTGGATGATATGGCGTTACCCTGTTACATCCTCGCCTCGTTTTTTCCCCCACAAAACCAAATCGCTTTTATCCATTTAAGACCCTGTTGGCAAATAGTCCATCTGTACAAATGCTTTGGGCTGAGCCAAATATGCTCTACCATTTGTTTTGCACCGACAAGTACAGTTTATTGAAAATACCGTAGTTCCATGGGCGGTCTTCTAGTGTTCTAGTGTTCTGTCGCATTGTAGAGTGGGATTTCGCTTCGTCTACTGCACAATTTACATCGCGATTATGCAACCATTAGAAGTACACAACTACCTATACTACAATTCCCTACCTTATTTCTCCATTTTACGCTTATACCGCAAGGGGAGGCAACTGAACACCCTTTATATCACTATTTTTGTCTCACCCTCATACGTCGCTCGCTGTTACTCCTCTCCATATAGTCCTCTAGTTAAGTAAATTTTTCCTCCTAGTCACAACGATATGGTCCTAACTTATAGAACTCGGCAGGTACATAGTTTGTTACAGAGATTTGGGCACCCACCTCCGCAGGCTGGTGGTATGAGTAAGGAGGGAGGAGCAGCAGTTAGACGTGGGTGGTTTCCTTCCTATGTACCCAGTTGTGAGCATCTGGAAATGTCATCGTGTCTCGAATGTGGATCGCATCCGTCCCCAACTCTCTCCCACGAGATCACCGATTTCGGATACATCTGTAGAGAATTGATTGTGTTTCAAGGGTCGAGACGCTCAGTCCAAGGCCCAGCCTAGAGAGGGGGAAGAAAACGAAGGGGAGGTTACCACCTGTTTCCTCGACTCTAATCGGTATATCAGCCGAGGTTTACTAATTTATGGCCCCACTGCCTATCGCGTGTTTGATACGTTACCTCGTGATTACGGTCAAGTTGAAGGGGAGGATTTGCATAAAAGTTTGTCAGTTTATCCTCGAGTAAATAAATGCGAGGAGGTGTACTCCGGTGTTTCAATGCAATCCTCACGAAACGTCTACACCCTTGCACAACGTGGCTGATTTTTGAAGCTGCGTGTTTTCACTCGTCCACTGTTTTCGTAAAAGTGAGCTTTTGCTTTTTTTTAGAAAATAATTTGCTTGTTAGCGTTAAGATATGGAACCAAGACTCTTCACGCGTCTAGGTTTTGATCACACACAACTACTGATCATTTGGTAAGTTTTGATCTGAGATGTAGGAAGATAGACGGTGAGATTGTTCCGATGGCTTAAGCAATGCAGTGCCGGGGAGAGGGTTCAAATTCCATTAACCTCTATGAAATCTACTTGTGAAGTGTACAGTTCGTGCTTTTTGGATTTTTTCCACGTCTCACCGCACGAGATGTTGGGTACCTCTACGTGCAGCTTTTTTTAACTGGAAAGCCCTTGTAGATACGCGCCCAAGAGAATGTTTTAGTGAAGATAGGTTTAAATCTGGATAGTTGAGGTAACGACTTCAGTCAATGTAGCACAGATATAGAATACTGGACATCTGCTAGGTGCTTGTGGTTTGCAGTAAGTGGGCCACAATGTTGGAACTTCGACAGTGGGTAGCACTCCACTGTGAGGTGACTTTCGTCTGCATTGTGCCAGATTAAATTTGCATTGATACAACGGTTGAATGGTTGGTAGGAGTGCGAGTTTCATGCCTTCCCACCAGTCACTTAATACCTCAACACCTATGGAGAGACTTTGACACAATCAAATCTGACGGTCAGAACAAGTGTGGCGTTGTTCTTTGCTGTACGGTATCTCTATCCACTTTTAAACTGGGACATTTTATTTCAGACATTACTATTGCATATGCGATTATGAGTCGGTAAGAAGTACAACTTACCTTGGTGTACGCAGCCACTTTTTATGGAGAGTAGTAGGGCGGTTGCATCATTTGAACTTCACCAATAATTCCCTAATCGAATTTGGAAGCGGGCAGAATACTATCTATCTACTCGCCCTTGGCGTGAAAAGCGTTTTCGCGTTTATTCTATATGACGATCTTTGCAACACTTGGCCTGGTCTGCTGTTCGTTTTCAACTGTCAATTTCACCTCGGCCATTCGTACCTCGGCGCTTTTGCGTAAGCGGACGCTAGGGGTCAGCCGCTCTGCAAGGAAGAGAGAAATGCGTGATTAAGGTTGCATTAGCCGTACGGATGTCAGGCTATGGCCAAAACACGTGCATCAAAGTCATTTGCAAGAAGTAGTCATTTTGTGGTGACTCATGCATCTTCGACCTCATGCTGCTTTTTATTGTACAAATAATGGGTGCCGATATTACTAAGTTGGTTGAACTCAGTGTAGCACTTCGGCTACTTTTTTTACCACTCATGCTCCTTATGTTGCGGGCCACTGTCAATAATGAAGCGGTCAGGGATTGAACGTCTAAGTTATTATCAAATCAAATTACCGAGATGCACTGTACTTACACCTCTGAATTAGGATACCAGGCTTTATAAACGTGGAGCCTCTACTCAAGCGAGGCGTTGTGGGGTAGTGATCACCGACGGATTTGGGGGCAAGAGCTCAGCAGCAGAACTTTTTATATCACAGGAGAACTCCATTCTAGAAGTGTGTCAGATAGCCGAGTCACCGGGGTTTTCCTTTTCGTGCGATCTGGGGACGAATATCGCCAACGCGTGCAGGCGAAGTCGATGCGATACGCGAAGTAGGTGGCCATGGTCTCGTCTGACCTTAGGGATTTTGCAAATCCCACTCCCAAATCCTGGCCACCGCGTTCAAATTTTATGGACCTTCGGTGCAAATTTCACATAAAATATCAAGTACATGACTTGAAAATCCTCAAATTGATGAGGATTCTATCCCTTGAGGACTTTGATCTTTTTCGTTTTAAGTAAATTCTTACGCTGGATCAAAGCGATTCTCTGATTACCTTCCTTACACAGCAGCTGCCCGTGTCTGCGTTGCTTTGCTCATCGAGCAAAGTCGTCCTTATCGACGAAAAAAATATGGCGGAAATCAACGTATCTATGTGCAAACTGCTCTGGGGAAATGTGGATAAAGCACTGGCCTAAGTGATTTGGCGCCGATCTCGGTCGCATAACAAGTGGGACGTTAGCAATGGTCGTCCTCATGTCGAAGTCGTCTCCCCGTGTGAAAAATGGTGGTAGAGTGAATCGCGGCTTGATTTGTGTGCATACACAAGCTGTACTGGAGGAGTCGTCACAACTAGCCCAGATTCTTCCCTCATTGAGGTAGTAAGTGGCGAAAATCTCGCTGGCAGTGGGGCGGCAGTGAAGAAGGTGAAGTAGGGAAGGCCATAGCTGGGCCGGCGCGGCGTCCGATAATGCAATGGAGGCGCGGTGCTCCATTTAGCGGCCACAAGTGTATCTTTCCATCGTTGCTGTGGTGACACCTGGGTTGTGTATTTGGGCTTGAGTTACCGGGATTATCAATCGACGTTCATTGTCACTGTCGTCCGTTTGCTTCCAACAAACCCCTGACTGAGACTTGCTCAACTTTAATTGGTTAAAGCGTTTCGAAGATACTGTCGGGTGGCAGGGTCTTCACATGAGTGTTTACTCTCGCGTCCACCTCTCCTTCTTAAATTTTTCGAGGAATTGGCCGCGCCGTGAATCGTGCTTGCAGCAGATATTGAGTCGTTCAATTTGTTGATATGTTCTTTTATGGTGAGGTGACCTGGTAAAATTTGAGGTGAAAGTAGGCGTCCTGTTGCCTAGGTGACCGAGGCTTGACAACTTGGTGCACCTCAATGCCAAGTATGTACTTCGACAATATATACTTTCTTTTCAATGATGCGCTTAATTTTCGGGTATGTTTCTCACATTTATCCATTTGGAATCCTTGCATTTCGAGTTAAAAAGTAGTCTCATCACAATCGGCAGCTAGCTTTCCACGTGGGTATTGTCGTCTCAGGTATCATTCCTCAAATGCCAAGACATTCAATCTGTGACAACCCATAGATCACGGCTTCCGATGTAGTCCAAATCTTCTTGGCCAATGGAAGATCCCTAGTGGCCGAGCTTACAGCTCCACTTGTCTTCATGAATGACCATCTTAAATGCTTAAAATTCCCTAAAAATCGTGTGGTTGGCAACACTTACATTTGTACCAGCTAAAAGGGGCATTTAAGTCACAGCATGTAGATGACTTACGGCTATGAATTTAGCGAGTCCGGCTCTGTTTCAATCGTCGCAATCTCGTGATGATGTTTCACAAATCATGCGATAGTTATTAGGCGAAACAACAGCTTAAACCCTGGGATCTCTGAAATTAGTAACTTAGCCCTTGAGGTAGGCGGGTGGGGCATAACTTTGCAAAACTAGCAGAAAATCGGAGTTCTACCAAGGGCTTTCTATCGGATCTGATCCAGGGTACATTCTTTGCAAATGCGATAATGCGGAATGCCGAGCGGCGAAGATGAGCGAGTGTACGGCGGAGTTCTACTGCTACGTGTCTTTCCGACTGGCAAAGCTCAGTGAGCGAAAGACCTCCGCCACATTGAAGATGTACGGTGCGGGCAGTCAGCTCTTCGTTGCTGAACATCGTGGTTGTGTGCCGCCAGACCAGCTTGAGATGTGTCAGGAGCACGCTGCCGCTGGTGGTGACGGTGGCAGTAGTGTGGTCAGCGGGGGCTTTGGAAACCTAAATGTCGACGAAGAGGGTCGTGCCCGACCGCCGGTTGTCCGGTGCTGTCGCGACAATTGGTGCAACATTGGCCAAGTGAGCAAAATATACAAGAGAGGGAGCAGCCCTACTTTATGTTCTTTTATGTCCAGTTCTTCTCCATGAGGCTTATGCCTCAGGAGTTTATGCATTTGTAAGGATCTTTTAAGTGTCTTAATTTGGATGTTTGCCGTAAGTTTTGGTAAAGTATTTCATTTCATGGTCTAGTCAAAAGAAAAACGACTAGCAATCTGTTTGGCTAAAGCCTTTTCGGCCTAAACAATACGGGCTATTAATAACCAATCGGCTTTTCTAACTCTATCCACACAACACAGGAGCTTGAGTTTACTCGAGCGGAATTGGAGGGTCGCCAATTCTTTTTGAATCCTGAGATATCAGAACTTGAGCCAGGACCGGATTTCTCCCCATTTTCATCAAAGTCTGCGAAAGGTGCATTTCACCCACACCTCTTCATGGACTCGCAGAACGCAGCAAACGAACCCCACAAGAAGCGCAAAAACACTGGTGTGGGTGTGGCTGCGACATTGGCTGCTTCGTCTACGCAGGAGCAGCGAAAACGGCCGTCCTATGCCAACGATGGTCCCTTCAACCAGTGGCTTGGTCGCGCCTCTACGTCTTCTGCATCCTCGCCTCCCCTCCATCAGCCTCTTTCCCTCCCCTCCCCTTCGGGTTTGGGTCCTTACGGTGAGCAAGCCTTTCGCCACTTCTCAGGAGATGTTTCTTCTTCAACAGACTGAAGAGTCAGCTTTTGTAATGGTCGGATAATTAATTTTAGGGGCTTTTGAGGATGGAGGGCTGGAGAAGTCATTATTACCTCTACCTTTTTGCAAGAATCTTTTCATAGAGTCGAAGATGATACCTACACCAGCACATATTAAGAATTTTCGATCATCTTGCGTCTAGGAACAAATGTCCCATTGACACGTGTGTTACTAACAACGTTGCTCTCATCTCCGAATGGATTGTGGGGAATTACTAGCCGGTTTATTAACCACACTCACTTTCCGATCTGATGCCTTTTCAAAACCATTAAGCCCCATTGAGATTCAAGCAAAAACAATGATGCACTGCACTGTAGGGTAAATGGCTGTCTGTGTTTAGCTGATAGTGAGTACTTTGGTCCATAATGCAACAGCGGCTTGTTTCTTAACCCGTATCCCTCCCATCCTAGCTTTTCCCTACATTTACGTGGCATGTGTCAATTAATCGCAATTTCACCGCCCGCTCCAACGTGCACCGAGTTCAGATAGCAGTCATGCCGGTTACGGGACCTGAGTCTCTTCTGGAGGTGATTCTAACAGAACAGAGATGCTACATAGTCGCAGAGGCAGAATAAGATAGGAAAATATGCCGTAGCTCGTTCAACAAAAGAAAGGGCATGTCACACACGAATGAGTCATTCATTGTTTTGACTATTATTCACATGCCTCCCTCCACCCCGACTCCTTCTTTCACCTTTTTCTCCATCACCTATGACCCCACCCACACCGAGTAGCCAACTCCCCGGGGGATTTCAGCTTTAATTATGCACTGGTGCAGGCGAAGGGACTGTTTTGAGTGCGTCTCAGCAGGTCTGTTTGTCTCATTCTGTCTCCCGTATGGGTGCGCACGTGCAGCCGCACAACAAAGGGGGAGAGGAAGCAGATGAGTTTCCTGTCTCAAATTACCGCCACAAACTCCTACGTGGAGAGTGAATTAATGATCAAAATCATGTCACGCATGTGTGCTTCGTTGGCCATAGGAGAATTGTGCACCCCCGAGGCTATATCGGGCTACTCATCGCCACGGCTCTATTACTCAGACCGGCTTCTCAATTATAATTTAAATAATAACACGGAATTCCCGTCTTGCCCTATCCTGTCTTTCTGTACTTTCAACTTCAGTAAAAATTCACGGTTTCTGTGACTGCAAGCTCAGGAATTTAGTTGATTAGTTTTAAAGCAGAGGGGGACAGGGGCAAATTCAAACCGCCTGTTTATTTTTGAGCTATTAGCAAAATTTGCAGGGAATATCAGATCGGACCCTCAATTTATATCAAAATAGGTTTGCACTGTTTTACAAAAATTATTTATTCATATCGGCACTGGTAATCGGCCATAGTACATAGGGCAATGAAATTTAGCTCTAATAATGTGAAAGTACAATCGTCAGACATGAGAGAATTTTCCAGAGTCTGCGCCCACTCAAACTCAGGCCTTCATTCTTGCACGAGTGAAATGGCATTTCTGTAAAGCAAACACTTCGCTGTTGGTCAGGCGAGCGATGAATTTTGGAGTTGAAGATAGTGCACTTTCGGCCTCTTTCACGACCCGTGATACGGTCACCCGAAGCAGGATGGCGGCCAATGGAATCTGGCGCTCCCATTAGGAGGAGGGTGCAATCATATCTAACCTCCCACCACTGATTCGTGACTTCATGCATCACTCACTCCTAGTTTTTTCGACACTTTACTTTCATTTTTACCACCTTGAATGTAAGTTTCCATTCCGCCTTGAGATAATTAGCCTGAAAATACTTTGAATCACTTTCTGAGCTTGACCAAAAACGAGTAAAATCTAATGGGTCTCATAAGAACGCTAAGCTGGTTTCTTCATCATAGCCTTGCGATAGACTGCTTTCACTGAATTTTACCTTGGGACATTTACTATTTAAAAGTAGTGCAGTACACCTCATCCTCTTCGTTTTTTTGGCACGCTTAAGCGACAAGAAGGTAAAAATTTGCCTGAAAGTGAACGCGAAGCAAATGCCTCTACTGTAACGTGGGTATGCGTTTGTCTTTACAGCAAAGAGTCGCGACTCAGTCTCAAAGAACGACGAGACTTACTTGTCGCCTCTTCGAGTGGAGCCACGGCACCCTCAGGACGGTGATGTGGAGGCGACGCGGGAAGGAGAACCAAGACCCGCCGTCGTGCTACAACCACTGCACATCGCCATTGGCGTCTGCCTCATCATCCTTATGGCCGTAGGAGTCCTTCTCCACGTCGTTATTGTCCTCCATCGACGCCATCGTCGTCTCAAGCGCGAGCTCATGAGGCAAACGCAGAAAACCGCCCTCACCGCCTCACAGCAGCAGCAACAACAGCCCCACCACCGGCCCTTCATCGCAGCAAACGCGACAGCTGATCAGCCAGACGGACAGCTAATTCATCTGCAACAACTCAAGTACTCCACGCCATCGCCTGAGCAGCTTTGCCAATATACGTCTGAGAAGCGTAAAAGGAGGTTAGTGTGTACGACAATGGACCAAGCATTGTGCTCTACCTTTCGAAAAAATGCCATCTGTGCTCCACTGGTGCCGATAGAATCGGAGGTTGCTAATGGATGTCATAGTTCCCGTCATGCAGCAGCTTTTGCAAAAAACCCATAAGTAGCTCTCGAAAAAAGAAAACCCATTAATTGCAGCCTGTTTTTATGTGATACGCATCGAATAAATGAGGAAATATTATGAAATCTCTGAGAAGGAGACAACATGATTTGCTCCCTGACTGACTTCAATTCCCGCACTTTTTAAAAAATATCTCAGCAACTGCATGTGTCCGCGATCTCCACCAGCGCTTGCTTCTCCCCCTATATTTCAGGGCTTCGTTTCACTGTTAAGCGGTGTGAGTCATTGGTTGCGTTTTTCTTGGCACAATTTCAGATCGTGCTGCTTTTTGAGGGTGTGGAAACGACCACAAGGTAAGATGCTTCCTTCAAACTTCTACGATGAAGCTCCCACTCATCAAATCGCGAACATGACATCAGGGGTACAGTTTAAACAATACATGCCGCATGAACCCCAAACCTCGTCTCAATCAATGGTCACTTATCACGGTGTGCCCGCGACAACCAGCCCCCTCTGCAACCCAGCGCCCACCCCACCCACTCTTCCCAATTCATCCACTCTGAATCAACAGCAGCAACATCAACAACTTTCACCGTTGCAACAAGTTATGTATTCACCGCATTCGTCTGACCACGCCCTCCATCCGAATATCAACAAAAACGCCTATGCCACGGGGTCTAGTGTCAGTGGAGGCAGCGGAAATAATCCCTCCACCGCTGAAAGCTCCCTTCCAACGCAGTCTTCTGCTGTAAATGGCTGGAACAATGCCAACAACAATGTTTTCCTTAACAGCTTTACTCCCACCATGCATACGACGAATCTGGAGCGCCAAAACCTCTCGGATAGCAGCGAGGTGGGGGGTCTGGTCACTCCGGACTTTGAGACCCGACGCGCGAACGTGGCGCTTCCGCCGGCTTTGATCGGTGGAGAAGGCGTGGGTCCGCCGTTGCCATCTCCACCCATCAACTCCACCAGTCTGGCCCTCTTCCGCTCGGCGGCTCCTCAAAACGAGGCCTGCACCCTAGTGACGCCTTATGCGCAGCTCCAACTTTCCCTCACCTTCGATCAGTATGACACCCCAGAGCGAATCTTTGGCGATGGCAACACATCGACTGCCGGTTCAGGTAGTCTAGACGGAGTTAATAGACCTCGAAATCAGACCAGCTCGAATCCCACAACTAACTCTTCCCTCCTCCACTCCTATTGCGAACATGGGGGTACCGGTGATCTTCGTGTCTGAATTCTGACTGTTGTGCTTTATGCTATCCTGCTCTAACTTCGACTTCCTTTCATATGACATTTTCGTAATTGTGCAGATCTTAGTTCGGGGTATGTAAATAAATGAAAGGTGAAGGATTTTTATAACGTATCGACCAAGCTTTATTGAATAACACAAATAAGGAGGGTGACCGGCAGGTTTTAGAGATCGACAGGATTGAGCAAGTTGTGAGACAGCTAGGAAATGTTTATTAGACGTCCATTTTTGTCGATCAGCCTTCCCTAGTTTATCGCCTCGGACTGAGGGAATATTAGGCTCTTCTTTTTGTGCTACTGCGCCAAACTGAACACTAATGTTTGTGAGTGCTGATGGTGCGCAACTAATGCCTTAGTTTGGCTGTTTACCTGTCGTTGATTAGCCAAATTGTTGGAGCAAAATGAGCAAGTAGTAAGTACATTCTTCTGGAGATCCATTGGAATGGCGATCTGGGTGCGTTGTTCGGTGAGGTGCGTGTTGTTGTGTCGTTGAATGTAAGATCTGCACTACAATATCAGCTTGCAGAATTTGATAGGCAGGAGGGCTTTTTGTCCACACGAGTCAAATACTAGTTTGAGATTTCACATGGACTTTCATCGTGGTCGTTTTGAGGTCAAATTATATAGATTAATTTGATGCAAAACCTTCCCGATGCAGGCAAATTCAATGGAATTCCGAGGTTTGGAAGTGAAATTTTGAGCCTTCTCAGTTAGTTCCTAATTACTGAAAATGCACACTAAAATAAGTTTAAAATGGCCTATTTATTCACTGTGTGCTGTATTCAAACATCGACGAAGGAAATTTCCAAGCTTGTTGTCGATTCTTACCTAATAAAAAGGCGAAATTTTCTGATAAATTGATTAATGCTTCAAAAGAAGCATGCTTAGTTAGGTAAAAAGAATGAGACAATTAGGACGAAGGAATACCATTGGATGGAGTGGAAGGCTCTCCAGCTACGAGGCACAACTTATTTTCAGTTGTTAGTTGAATTTTGAGCAAAGGAAGAGGCAAATGGAATACACTCTCTGTCCACGAGAAAATCTTGATTTACTCCGCCTTCCACGCTGTCGATTGTGTTGGAAGCGCCGTGTTTGGCGGTGAGGGAGGGTAAGCTGGTTGGTTCCATCACTTGGGAACATGCAATTTAGTCTTCGTATTACTCATGACATTTGTCGGACATCAGCTTCTCAGACTATTTCAGATAATGCTTGACTTCTACGAACAATGTTTATAAATTAAAGCTATATCGTTTGCGTGAGTGTGTCTACAAAATATCATGCTCTTAATTTCGCATTATGATTTCAGCGTCTTCAAACAACGTGGAAACCGAATCAGTCAAATCATTTTTTTCTACAAACGGCTCATTGCTGTGGAAATGTCAGTTTCTGATACGAACTGGAGGAGAAACCTCAAATAGAAATAGTTTAATCAAGTTTGTAGACTAATATTAACTAAATAGAAGGTGGGATCTGCCTTGGAGAAGGAAAAGGTAGGTGCAGGGCCTCTCGTCACTCATTGCTGATACCTCTTTAATTATTCCTCACCCAGTAGTTTACGCTCTAGCGTTGGAAGGAGTCTAGGCAGAAAGTGAGTACGATTTGAAAGAAAGAAACTTGTGCAAAAGTGAGGAATTAATGGAGGGCAAAGGGGGTCAACACCACCACAACCCTATGCTAATTTAATTATCCCAGGTAATACTTGTCACCGAAAATCAAATTGGTAAGGTAATACGGTTAGCTTCTACCAACTTTTATCCAAGTAATCTTGTTACTGATTTTGCTAACTCAGCTAATTTTAGTAACACAGACGGAAAATTTAAATGCTCTTTGAAATTGCTACAAAAGAATGGCAAAAATCATGCTTCACCATTGAGCACTCAAATCGGTTTGTGAAAATTTGACAGTAAATACCAATTATGGAAAAACGAATCAAATAGCAGCATTCGTCCACCAGCAGGAAAGGTGGTAAGCGGTAATCGCGAAGTGTTTTTTGAGAGAGAGCAGGAGAGATAGTCTCCAAGGCGAACAAATGCCATAGCGTGAGGCACAATGGCTCCATACGCGCGTCTTCACTAGTCTGTCCACTCACACGTAAACGCCTATCATCAGAAGGGGAGGGCAGAGAGGAGGCAGCACGGAAGGGAGGGCGAGTGTCAAGAGGGCGTAAAGAGACTATGAGCGGAGACGTCCAAATAGCAGTTGGCCATCGGTCAGACGACTCTGCGACCACCCGTGAAGACCTCTTTCTTACTTCTTCACTGGTAGACGTCTCCGGCTGGCTGTCTCTCCACTTCCCCACCATGGCCTTCACACTCCTGATGCTTTGGTCCGCTAGATACTTCTTATGCCGAACAAAGGCATTTGCTCGGTTGCGTTCGTGCAAATGTCGTATTCGCTCTAAGGAATAACGGCACTCGATCTACACATCGCTGTAGAGTACACCATACACAATTCTCTGTGACTTCCCTATACTTTAGCTGAATATTGAAGGGCTGATTATTTGAATTTAGATGTCTCCCAATCCTTTCGAATGCACTACTTTCCACAAACAATTTTTCACACTTTTTTTGAAATTCATGACATGACAACTGCAGCCACGTCATTTATCAGTAAGCCTTGCTGCTGTCGGGATTACCATTTAAACATAGGGATATGGTATTGTTCGGAACTTCCTCCGTAACAACTGCTTCCTACTTCATAGGCTTTGTAAGCGTGTAGGGAGGAAAATATAAAGCCCTACATAGAACCACAAAAATCCAACCTTGCTGAAAATCGACTAGTCATTAGCTTTGCCATTTTGGAGACTCTGCGCTTAACCTCATCCTTAGCCAAAACTCTATCCCAAGTGGTTAACATGATTTGGGGGATTTCGAGTTTTGAGTAGGTTCAGGAAACACGATTTAAAACGTGTTATTCTGATCATTTATACTTGCTGCTTTAAGCATGAGGCGGATGAAATTATACGCATTTCATACACTTTTTAGAAGCAATGTGAAACGTGTTATCAGTAGACTAGAACAATATGGGACTCGTGCCTTTTATTAAGGTAGGAATGAGGAGGCTATTAAGGTTTACGGGTGATATAGGCGAGACCATGCTTACCACAAACAGAGGGCGCCTATTGCCAGATTGTACAGGGCTACGCCACATTTTACGAGAGCTGAATGAGTGATGACTGGCGTGTGAATTCAGTCAGTTTTTTTTGCTGAGACATGCATTGATGCATAAAGCCAATGTGAATTTATAGATAACAACGCAAGACTTTTTTACATTGCAGTAAATTTAGAAAATTATCAATAAATGAGCAAATTTTAAACAACTGCTTTTTGCATAAATATGTCATTTTCTGCCCTCCACGACACGCGTTGGGTGCACTGCGAATAATAGAGAGGAAAGAGGTGCAGCAAACGACGATCCCTCGGCGCATGCGTTTGTTGGGCTTCCAGTGACTCACCTGGTTCCAAAGCCCGAAAGCGTTGCGTAAAAGGATGACCGCGCGAGGCGAAGGCAAAGAGAAGTGTGAAAACGTCAGCTGTCGGGGGACGGGGGTGGAGGGGAGAGGGCAAAGGATCTGTGTGGGTCAGTAGGAAAATCCACATAAACGCCCTCTGCGCTCGTGAATCCGATAGCCTACAAAACGCAGTCGGAAAATCACTAGTCCAGAATAATCTTTGTATTCAGTTCGCATAACTAGACGGTGTTTTACTTCGCCAACCTAACTTCCATCATGTCAACATACATATTCACAAAATAAATTGTGTGCAGGTTTATTAGTTCCTTTAGGTGTCGTCAACAAAATTGATTCATTTGAAGAATGAATGCGATAATGACATTGCTGTGGCTGTCGTTGCATTTGTTTTTCCCTCACAGTCACACAACCTTCACAAACATCTAGGAGCAATGTATCGAGTGTTTTGCAGCTTCCATGTGAAATTGAAAAATTTCATTTGCGGACTGCCCTTTTAAGTAATTTTATGTACACACGACTTTGTAAAGCTTTTACTTCGAAACCCTGCATTAATGCATTTGAACTAATTATTTTGAGGAAATTTTGATCTCTGCGGCACTTTTACATGGTGTGAACCCCATGAAAAATCCTAGTCGCTGTCCGTGGTTCAAATTTAATGAGACCGTAGAAGTCGACAGGCTCTGATTCTTAAATCTTGTTTACAAAGAACTGTTTTAAAAGTAAACATTTGTGAGCGTTTATTAGTTTACATTTTTGCAACAAATCTGATTTGTAAGTTTAAATGGTCCATTTCATTTACCATGATGGAGACTGCGTGGCGATTATCATACCCTCTAATGTCGGGTTCAGTGCAAAAGCGGAAATTTGTTGAGTTGGTGATACCTTTGCTATCTGCCGAAAAAGCTACACTTAATCTGCAAAAAGTGAAGCAAAATGTCATTGAGCACTCAATTCAATGCATCCTGTGCACATGTGTATGGAGCGGCCATTTCTGACATTCGATTCCACCGTCTAAGTAGCAGCGACGCCCACTCCAAGGCGCCAAGAGGCAGGATGCATGGCTTCATTATCATCGTAATCCAAATTTATAATGACGATATACTTGGTTTTATTTGAGTTAACTAAAAAAAAAGATTTGGCTAGTGAATACGATGACATTCTCATGGCTATTACTAATGCAGCTGTTTTCGATTGCTCAAAGTTTAATAAATTTTTAGCCTGATGTATTGTTGCTAATGCGAATGATGCAACCCACATCGCATCAAATTATTTTTCCCGTATTTTTAGTTATATAAATACTATCATAACAACACAACTTCCGTTTTTGAAAAGCCCCAGGCAAAGTGCTGTAGGGTCGAGAAATGAATTGACTGGGCGTACTACCTTTAGGCTACCATTAAGTATTCGCATTGTTTGCGCAGTTAAAAAACATGTCTTAGGCTATCAAACTTAATAACAGAAATACTTGTATTGAGATGTGCGCTTTGAAACAATTACAAATGGCAGGTTGTTGGGACCTTTTCTGAAAAGCTTGGCTACGATCACCTTAGTGGCACGCCGCGCCCCGAGGGCAGTAAACACAGTCCGTTTAATAGGAGAAAATTGAATGCATTTGATGGCTACCATTTCGAAGGCTTGGGGCACTATTGTGGCTAATAGCTCGATATGAGTCTATCAAGACTTTGAGGGGAAAAATAACGGGACGCTAAGCCGACTATAGCGGTCTGCTCTTCCTCCACCTCCATCTATCACGTAGACACACACACACACGCAACCAAAACATGATTTCCACTGGAGGAGTCACTATATGTGGATACACAGTTTTTTCCACTTGGTAAATTACTCATTCATTTCGGGGTGGTCCACTTCACAACGCCAATTTCGCAAAATATACGCCCTCAGTCATTTCCTCCATGATTAGTTGGCTAATGGATACTCGTGTGATTGCATGTGGTGCGCATGTCTCCGATGGAGGGAGGGGACGGAAGGAATTCGCCCCATGCAGTCTCTCCCCACTTGGCCACTTTACTGCGCTCTTGCAATCAAATTTTCGTTTCTCGCAATAGTAAATTTACATGCATTATGTGATACAAATATTTGAGTTTTGAAAATGAAAGGCCTTTAATGTTGTTCTATCCGTAATTAATACTGCATCAGATCCCAAAACATTGCTCAAACACTTTTCACGGGAATTTCCCTCTATCTCTATAGTGGTTACAGTGGCATTTTTGAAGTCTCCAAGATAGTTAAACCTGATTTTTTGGTATTCAAGTCATCCCATCCAAGAAGCCGGTTGGCCACATCTTACAATGCCCATGAACAAGTTATAGTTTGTGGTTTTAAAATACAAACGACTATATCTGATAATGCATCAGCATAATTGGCTAAAACTTGCCTTCTCTTTACCTCGTAATTTGAGGTCTTTTAAAACGTGGGAAATCCGTTTACAAGGTAGTAATTCGCTTCATGTTGATGAATAACCGGTTCAACCTCTGCCAATTGGGATGGTTAAAAAAAGTAAAGACTGAAATAGAAAGGCACCGGGATGTTGGCATATGATCCTCACATTATTGCTCAATAATAGCTCTTCCATTTTGTAGAAAGTACTTACAACAAGGATGCATCACTTACTTTGATATCATCAAATATAACTAACCACTGAAACGTGGAAAGGGTCATTTTCATAAACTCTAAAGTATGTGGTGAACTTAATAATAAAATAAATTTTTTGAACTTACCATCCACATTCCCTCTCCAATAAATTATATGCGCACATTTAATTTAAAAAATTCATTTCCTGGACTTTATTCCTCCTTATTTTGTAACACTCCTACACACTTTACTTACTCACGGAAAAAAAAGCACGCCTTACTCCCTCACGGAAGCACTTTTTTGATTAGCAGTAACGCAACAGTAAATGAACGCTATAAGCTCGGTGTAGCGCAAATGAAAAGCCTGCATTTCTGTTCTCAATCATGAGGCTATAAACTTTCTGCGGCAACATACTTTTGCAGCCCGTTATGCAAGGTGCTTTGCATTGCCCTACCATTTCATTATAAGCACAGTGCGATGCTCCCGAAAGTAATTATCATCTCTGTAGTGAAGTAAAATTCTTAAGGCGACGCAAAATGAATCAATGTCGCCGGGGTAATCTGCACATCTACTGGGGCAAACGCACTATTATAAGGCTAAAAGTGGCGAAGAACATGGTTTGCCTTGAGGCACATACTGGAAGAGGTGCCGTTTGGAGTAGACGTAGAGAGGACTATACCACTGACCACAGGAGAGAAATCAGCCTGATTTCTTCCGCCATCTCCACCTCCCCCACCTTGCTGTAAATGGTCCACTGGAGGAGAGGACTTGAGACGGTGAGGGAGTGGGTGAATGCTGTCGGTCTAAGGTAGTACCAATCGCGGTTGTTATCGCGACTCGTTGCTAACACCATGGAATTTTCATTCTGATTAGCACAGTTTTGTTGTAAGGTGCAGTTATTAGGTGGGTAAGATGGAAAGGTGAAGCAGAAGAAGTACCAACTAGGAAGGGAATGCGGCAGATTACTTAGTTGTTCAAAAATTTCATCAGGTATAATGAATAGTCACGTAAATAATTCTGGTGTGTAACTTAGAGTTCATGAGGCTCATGACACTTATTTCGTGGAAAAGTGGTGGTAACAAAAACGCCGATAAGTTCACTAGGTTCAAATATGAAGAGAATTAGTTTGATGAATTCTATAATTTTACCGATTTGAGATGCAATAACTATTTTTCACTTGAAATGCCTTTAGCAGATTAGGATTTTGGTTGATCAGTGAGGATTATGCAGGTGCGCGAAAAGGCGGAATTTTTAACAAATTAACTTAATTCGTAAAGTAATGTCCGTATCTAAAATTAATTGCCATGTCAAAGTACTTGGGCATGACGGGCAAGTACTGATGGAAATGCGTGTGCTGTAGTTTGCGAAGACCAATCATGGCTGCGAGACCGCCATATGGACCCGGTGGTTCGTCTTGGCGCCCCACCCTTCAACCTGTTTCACCACTTAGCGCGAAGTTTCTTCAACTTTAATAGGTACGACAGTTTTCCGGTGAAGAGGGTCATTAAAATCGTATGACTCACGCCCCGTTGTGGGGACAAGGGGCTGCTCCATTTGCGTGGGTTCGCGCAGCCCTCACGACATGTCGCCTTTGGAGGAAGCAAAAATGTCAACGAGTCGGGAAGGGTGGAAACAAGTAATGAGTAATGTTGCGCTAGCAACCAACATCGTAAATGTGATTTATAAAATCTTTTGGGGAGGCGAATGGCAGGATTCGTGAGAGGGCCGGAGCCAAGTGCTCTGACGTGAGCGGATAATGAGGTGAGATTGTCACATTGTTTATGTGCTTGCATGCAAGCACCCTCACCTTAGCTGCACTAATAGGGGCTCACCTTAGTTATCTCTGAGATTAATGTCCAAAATGTGTAATACCTTCAAAAGCTGTTGTTCTTTCTACAAACTGCAAAGTGCCTTTATGTACTGTGGCACAGCGGTTATTTGAGCAGGCAATACTGAGTCCGGGGAAAATGACGGCAGACGGCAGGAAAATCGCAAAACTCGCTAAATGAACGGGCTCATGGCAAAAATAAGACTTTTTGACTAGTGCACCCATTCATCCCACCTTTCACCTCTCAGTCTTATCATCTGCACCGCCTCATATAAAGGGTCGCAACCAAGCGAACACTGTAGTCCATATTACTTGAACAGAGACTGCTTCATCCTTAATTTCTCTTTATAATTTCTAGGTTGTTGTACTAGCAGCTACGTAGATGTGACAAACTGAAGGAGCCCACTAAATAAAGGGTCCACAGTGACCGAAATGGCGTGTTTGAATAAAGTGTTGCGAGATGCTAGTGGTAACTGGCTTGTTGTTGCGTAGACATTTATGGAATTTTTGCTACTTAAATCACCTGAATGATGTCTGCAAAGTTAATTGGAGCGTTAAATAGAGGACCATTCAATCATAAATAAAAGTAGCTAGAGCCAATTGCACTTGCAACTCTCCGGAAACCACTCTCCCATAAAATCAAATCTTCGGTCAAGGTTAGACGTTGCGCAAATGAAGCGCCATCGTACCGCCTTTGCCTATTTATTATAGAAGTAACTACTTCACGATACTTAAGAGAAACGGACCTCGATCATTTCAATTTGCGCAAGGATCAAAGCATTACTAACTTCAAAACAGGTATGTGCCTATCGAATATGTTATTGTTGGTTATAAAGAAGGTTCTGTGACGATTACATAAGAGTGTTTCCTTCTTAACGGGTAGGACAAATAATCAAACCATTGTATTTGATTACAGGATTTATGCATACGTAATGTTAAAATATTTTTAATGGCAACATTTAATTACCTGGTGGCTTCCCTAACTTCAAAGAAAACGATAATAAATAGCTAAGATTGTCCCTTGGTGTATATAGATGCATTGTAATTCGTAGGTAAAATAGCTTAATTAAACACACTGGATACTTTTACAAGTACTTCTACACACGCAACCAACGCAAACCACTGAGCTAAGCTTTCCTCCGAAAATTGGGGTCTGGCGCTGCTGGCGACACATTCATCACTGGAGTTAGCAAACCGGTAGACACAAGAGCTTCATTAATAACAACCGTAAAAGGCGACTACAGTGCGGTTAATGGTGGATTGTAGACAAGTTCATGGAGCCATTAACAGAGCGGACAACATCAGCTGCTTTCATTGTGAAGCACACCACTCGGGAAACTGATGTCCCACAGTTGTACTTCCCTTGGCTCTTAGGGAAAGGACTTAGGCGAAAGGTCTTGTGTGAAAGTGTTTTGGTTTATTTATCTTTACCTGAGATTCTGGGACGAAGCTATATGACTGATGCCTTCTGCTTTTATGATAGAGTTTAATAAGTTGCACTTTGTTTGGACGCGGCCAGCTTGTTGAATGCCAAGACGAATGCGCTGCCCTAACGGAGCATTTGGTGGCAGTGTTGCAGAGAAAGCTGATGTCTCAAGCATCCGTCTTCTGTCGCTCAATTTATTCATAAACGTAAGTGTAAAATGTTTGCTGTTCACTTCAAGTTATATCTTGCATTGAGTTAGAATTCAGTAAAGATATTTTGCTTGCGTCGTTCATTGTTCGACAAATCAGCATTTAAGAGTTTGTCTTTAAAAATTCGAATGGGTTTTTTACAGCAGTACTTTTTAAAGTTTATCCTATTTACTTCATTTGTGATGTTTTTTGAACTCGTGAAACCGACTCCAAATGCTTCAAGCCTTCAAACTTAAATTCTAACGATTGAAGGCAAATTTGCGATCTCTTCATATGTTTAAACGTATGTCCAGTTCAAAGGCTAAGATTAGGGCGATGAGAGGAACAAACGAGTGTTTTGCGAGCTGGGTCAGAAAAGGCATCTTGTTTCCCCTTCTACATGCTCCTTTTTATCCGAAAGGAGGAGAAAATAAGATAAATGTCCTAGTAAGCGCAGTACAGGTTTTTATTCATCTAACAACACCAAAGAGCGTGTGAGTTAGCAACCGGTTCTCACATTTTGCAATCTCATTCCTAACTCTTCAGATCTTGTCAAGGCTGAAACTGAGGATCATCATATGCACATAGAAGATGCCAATTAACTGATATACAGTGAGGATGAAAAGTCTTGCAACATGTTTCACTGGCCTGAGCAAAAGCCAGCTTTTTAGTTTGACGATTAGGGTAAAGATGTAAGTAAAGCTAGGCCATTCCTAATGCAGCAAGAACTGCACGGTTGGCATCTTTTCAATGATTTTAAGCAGTGGATCGCATTTTGTCGATCATTAATTAATAGGTCCCTTTCGCCACACAAAATAGTTAGAACTTGAGGGCAGACTCATCAGACGGGGTCAATCACAGAGATTAGCTGGAATAGCCCTTTTTCAAATAAAGATCACCAACCAACTAATTCTTCCGAAAAAACCACTTTATACCATTAAAGTGCTAAAATATCAACAACTTGAAAGGTGTAGCTATTAGGAAAATAAATTTTTACTCATCAAGTCGAAAAAACCAGCACAATTGGAAACACGGCAGAAAGGATTCTGCTCGAAATTGCAACAATTTGATTCGCACTTTGCTTATTTGAGGGGTACAGGTTAGATCTGAGGAGCTCACTTACCAGAGGTCGGCAATGTTTTCGTTTCCTCTTTTAGCAATACATTGTTTCCTTCGCGAGCCTTTCACAATTTAACTCGGGCCACCAAACTCCTCCTTCCTTACCCTACCTCCTTCTCCACGTTTATCGGAGCAGTTCTGATCTCCACTTCTGCCCAGGACCATTGACATGGGGCTGGGCTCACAATTACATTGATAGCATCCTCGGTTTGAGTTCCGTTTGAAATGGTGAGGTTTACATGTCTACTTTAATGGCAGCTCTGACACACAGCTGTACGAAATGAAGTACTTGTGACAACAGGAAATGCAATCGAATCAGTACTTGATAAGGTCCTTGTGAAACCGTAACCTACTTATAGTAATATCTGCAGAGATAAAGATGACTCCGACGTGAGTGAATACTTGAACGGTCTGCCTAGGTCGAATACGAGCCGCTTAGCGAAATTTTCATACATTCTCAACTGAGGGTCATAAAATCACTTTGGTCTTTTCTACAAGCCACAAATGAAGTAGCACACCATCGCTCACACCCTTCCTATTGAAAAGATGTTCGAGGCAAGGGCTTTCAATTAACCCCTACGTTAGAGTCCACTAATTTTTGGGAATATCTTACACACTGAACTGGATCTTTAATTAGGCAATCTCTCTCCAATTTCGTTCTTTCTATAAGCTTACAGTAGACGCCATTTGAAGTGTTATTTGCTACAAATTTGTACCTGACACCTGTTTGTAGGATTTTCCAACCATTTGAATATACTTGATGATGCGAGCATTTCCACAGGAGTTCTTTTGCACGTACATAATTCACACCTTAATTGTTGAGGGCATTCCACTAATTTCAGTGTCAAAGATACATTACAAATTAAACTTTTTTTCATGAGTGAAGTCTCCGAGTTAAATTTATGGACTTTTCAATATATGCCTGTTAATATGCTTTGCAATGGAACTTCTAATGGGATATCCATCGGTTCTGTCCCCACAATAATAACACGGAGCGCCTTTGACTACGTTTAATTGCGTTTCACCACACATTGTCAGCAAGTTCTTACGTCCAACTTGCATTAAAATAATCCAGTTCCTAAAAGTTGCATATGCTTCCTGTCATTAGTAATTATGACTTTCCCTAGAGAAGCAGTCTGATGCAGAGATTGGTGGAAGAACTCTATGGTTGACAGAGTAGCAACTGTTGACCGATGTGGGAGGTCTTCCACCGCTGCTGCCATTATAACAAGGAGCACATCCCCACATCCTTCAGTCGCCTTCTTGCCGTTGTCCCTCACCAGACCTCACACTAAGCATGACACCTTTTATGGAAGAATACAGAGGGTGCGGTTGTGTTACAAGGCATACGACGTGAGCCCCTTCACTCACCCACCCATCTTGGAAACTGAGATTGTTCAGCTGTAAAAGCGAATGGCGCGGTCGTATCGAAGAGGTCTTAATTTTTATAAATGGGCGAACGTCGCTTTCAATGAAGTTAGCAAAGTTTATGTTCGAACACATGAACCAGAACGATATTTGTTTTCTGAATAACTAAAGAACGATCAAGAATCAATTGCTTAATTTCATGCTTGAATATATTCTCGAGTGACCTTTGTTCCATGAATAGAGAAGCAGCTCTAACGACCTCCTTTGGGGGGGATGCTATTTTGGGTGATGTGGCCAACAATATTCTATGCCAACATTTACCATGTGGGAAAATATGAAAAATTCTTCTCATCAATTGAGAATTCAGGCTACGAACAGCAAATAGTACTGCTGATGATTGCTGATACGTTGGTAACTCGAGTAAATAGGATGGACCAAAAGGGACTAGTGACAGCACGTTACTCACTAGTTGACAATGGCATGAGTAGCTTATTATTAGTGTCTGACGTGTCGGTCAAGCTAGGGTGAGTGATTAGGCAAGTGAATAATTGCCATATCTGTCAATGCACATAATTGCTGCCGCGTGTGATTAATCGTAACCCCTGCGTACCCTCCCCTCTTCCAGTCCTGCTCTGCAATGTATGGGACCACCCCCACTGCTGAGGGGCAGGAGCGCGACTAATCACGTGTTCGTATAGTGAGTAGATTGGTACCGAAATGCCATCGGCGCTAATGCTATTGACATGATTAGATGACAGACCTAATTCAAAACATCCACGAGTCCTATGACCTGGGTAGATTAATCCACCCCACCATTGATGACAAAGCTAGAGTGACTCACAGAAGGTCTTAGTTTGGACTACAGCCCAAGCCAACAATTTTCACTAAACAATAAAACACCTTTGCTATCCCCCTCAACGTATTGCACAACTTTGGATTGCTCTTAGGGGACCCGCGAGTGTCAACCAAATTTTCCACTAACGGAAAATTGGCCTCGTGAAATATGAGTACCATCTTGAGGTTTTTGATTGAGGGCCTGACTATGAAGACGAGGTAATTAAATGGAAAATGGAAAGGTAGCTAACCTAATTTCCAAGTGGGTGCTAAAAGATCAACCGAAAGAGAGTCTAGTGCCCGTTTGAAATAAAAAAAAAAGAGAAAAAACTAAGCAGATAAATTCCATCAGGGAGCCGACTTAGATCAAAGCAAGGTATTCAATTATGCAACCACAAGTGCATTCTTCACTCTAACGGAACAAATAATGATCATGATGTCACCAAATTTAGGGAATTGGCTATAAATTAATGTCTCTAAACATTAACAGAATTCCTCTGAAACGTTGGTAAACCTACAAGATAACTACGTCATTAGTACTCAAATGTATAGCCCTTTATTTTGAACTCGCTAAATTTTGCCAAAATATCCAGTGCAATATACACATATATATATATATATATATATATATATATATATATATATAGCTAGAAAGGTTATGTGAGGTATGGATGGTAAAAGCAACGATTTCTTACTGCTACGCTGATATGAGGAAGAATATTATTACATGTGACCGCTGGCAGAGGGTAGAACCTTGGGCACTCTGCGTCGTTTGTGAAGAACGAGGCGTCAAAGCCCTCTTCACTTTCAAATTAAAACAAAGACAAGCACAATTGTTCAGCGCTTACAATTTTTCACGAATGCGCTTCTGAATTAGCCTGAAGTGAGATAAGTTGCGATAATGAGTGGTTGCACTTGTAATCACTGATTTTGGCCTGATTGATACCACAAAGGAGAGGTCACTGGAACTGCTAATTAGGTCCTATGTAAACGAGTTAAAAGCATTTTCCTACAAATAAGGAAGGCTTAGAGGCAGAAGTTCACAGTGATGAAGAAATAAAAGTTCGTCAATCATTCCTAAGGATTTTCTAATCACAGTATCACGAAAAGAAGCCGACTGTGATACTACACGAGTGGAGTTCTTCTGTCCCCTAACAGAAACATGGATCTCAGAACCAGTAAAAAAATAGGCGGGACAACACAGAAAGTATTCAAAGCTGATCAAATTTTGAACAATTCAAATGAAGAAAGTAATGAAACCTCCCATTGAGGAAGTGAACAACTGAACTGGACCATGGAAGTGCAATGCGAGGTTCGGACCCAAACGCATCAGCTAAAATTCCTTTATTAAAGTTAAGTATCTGGGCCATCAGCGTCTACTCATATGTGATTTGCATCCTACTTCGATGACGCACAAAACGAGTGCTCATTGTCGAAAAACTGCAGGTACACTGTTGAGCTTTGGAAGGAGCGTGAAGCATACATTGTAATTTACTCTGCTGAGGCGCACAGTGAGTGAGCGACAGAATGGCGCGAGTTGTGTTGGTTGGAAAAATATCTCAAGCAACTAGGTTTGGCAACATGAACAACTAAGAAAGGTTCAGCGCTCGCGGCCACTATGGATCCTTTCACCGTAAAAGCAGACTCGTGAGCACACCCCTATTCGCCTTGCCAAGACAGGTGGTCATGCACTGCACAATACCTGCTATCACCTTGTTCATCTTAACCCGATGAATCTATTGCCGGCCATATCCGGCTGCAGCACTTCAAGCCAGTTTCAATTTCAATGCCAAGGCCACGCTTTAGTTTGTACTTGAAATTATAAGTAAAGGTTAAAAAGAAACGCATTTCTACACCGTGGAAATAACATGGGCTAATAACCAGTTTGAAGATTATACCTAATTTAAAGACGTTATTTGGAGAGACAAAGTTCACTTGCTTGTGATAATACACAAATTTCGCATAAACCAACCTGACTCTTACGAAAATTCGGTAAGACATTATTAGCTCTCAGAAAAAAAACACTACTCTTTTAGTGGAAGTAGAAGAAGCCATGTATCCTCGTCACAAATGTAATTGGTCTAAGGTAGATTTACACGACAGATCGCTGCGACCCTTATTTGCACATAAAATGGGAAAACAGGTAAGATGGCCATGATGAAAGCAGTAAGAGAAGTGAGGGTAGAGAGAAGAATGCAAGTTAAGTTCCTGGACGGGATGAAGAAACCTCCTCCTGGACACTGTGGAGGGTGGGAGAAGCTCGGGAGGTATTGTGCCTGCGAAAGAGAGAGGCAGAAGGCGGTGGCGTGGGCGCCTGAGGCGAGGTGGAGCGCGGAGCGGGTACCTTGATCGCCGCGACGCCGAGGTCCAAAGGCTCAGAAGTCATCTCGGAGGCATCAAGAAGGCCCCGGCACACCGGCGAGGCGGCGCGAAAGCTTGTTAATTCATGTGTTGGCGATGATGTATGTCTAACGCGGGTCTGCGACACGGAACCCGTGGACCGTGTTCCTGTTAGTGCCACCGTGGACCCCGTACGTACTGCCGGCATCGCTATGGGGCGTGCGCGCTGTGAGGTCTCCAGAAATTCACTCAAAAGCCTGTCCGTACTTGCAGCGAAGGCAGGACTATCGCCGTATAGACGGAGGAGATGAGATGAACTGGAAAAGTGCAAAGCACACAAATCAATAAAAAACTAGGACCTTGATTTTATTAATCAAGTTGTACATATCCACACACGGGATTAGGACGGTTGCGTTCAAGAGTGGGTGCATGCGAGCGGGTTGGGAAAGGAAGGGAGTTAGGGGCTTTCAGTCAAGGGGCGTTCTATATGAAATTTGGCAAGGGGGGAGTAGTTAGGGTTATATGAAATACAGCCTTGTGTTTAGTGTAGTTGATGCTCTTGTTGCTTGAGGCACCCGACGCTGACTGACCGCTTCTTGGCCCACTACAGTACGGGTTCTGACCTGAGGGGAGCGAGGAAGGAAGAAGGGAAGCGGAAAAGGAAGAGGCCATTCGGCATTTGAAGCCAACCAATCGGAGTGTCATGGGTGACTGAGGTGCCCCCGACTGGTAAAAAACCTGGTCGAGTCTAGGCACAGATGTGAAGCCCAGTCTCAAGAGGAAAATTCACTCTTCTGACCAAACGGAAGACGATGCTGGTGCTGATGGGATAAAAGAGGATGCTGGTGGTCGCCGTACCTACACGTGAGGGGAGGGGAGGAGAGTAAGACACTGACTCAGCAAACAGCGGGCAGGACGTCTTGCCTCTATGCTATCCATCAACACGCCATATTAAGCCCCACACACAAGCACAAACGCAAAGGCATGCGAGTTCGTGCACTACGTGTTTCAACACAACCTAAGCATTGCAATTCCAACAAATTGAGCATTAACGGAAAGCAGCGAGAGGTGTGAAAGGAAAGGTATGAAACGACTTAATGGTCTGGCAATGCCGTCTTTCAGTTTCATGATTTTGTTGACAAAAGTATTACACTGAATTACTTAAAAATCAGCTCTTGCCTCCCCATGTCATTAGCTACAGGAGAGGAAAATAAGGGTCTGCAATCACACACTAAAGCTTGAATGGATAAACTCTAGTTAAATAAATTATGATAAGTGCAATTTATGTAAATATTTCCAATCGCTTTGAGATGAATAAAGGTACATCGCACCAAAGACATCACTAGATCAAAATTTTGGCCTAGAAATTGGATATTTTTGCATCTTTGAATGCTCACCGCGTAAGCAGTTTAATTTCAAGAAAGCATGACTGAAGTGGGAATGAGCCGACAATTAAATGACATGAACTCACGGTTAAACATGCAGAAAGCGCATAACTATGGCTATTCAAATTAGCGTACATTGAAGGATGAACATTTCCGAGGAACACTGCACAACAAACTCAAAAAGCATAGTAAGGCAGTGAAGGCACTTGCATTGGGACAAATTTATTGTCGGGATTCGGAATCGAGGAGGAGTGCGTCTTACCTAAAGAAAAAGGCAAACCATAAGGCCAAAGGGTAACACGTAACAGGGAACATGCATTGCCCCATTTGTCGACAGCACAGCACCATTCTAACAGGTTTCCATAAGCAATGCGAATTAAATTTATCAAAGCAAAGAAAGCAAACAGACTCCATGTGGCTTTCCGATGAACAGTGAAAAGAAAATCTGATTTTATAAATTAAACCGATTTTGAAGTGAAATGAGCTCAAAAGTGGAGGTGTTGGACTCAGAAATGCTATTCGAACAAGCCATGTCTTAGATGAAGTGATCTGATGCGCCTAGATCCAGAGCGAAAAGTGAGAATAAAGATTTAGAGATGGGCATAAGTTAGACTGCAGAAAGGGGAGTGGAACTTACTGAGATCGGCGCCGGAGGCCCATCGGAGGGGTGGAGAAGATACGGTGGCAGCAGTTGTGGCGGTGAGGAGATCGGAAGAGAGGATTCCGCTGCGATTAGCCACTCCACTAAGAGGTCTCTCATACAGCGCCGCAGTGAGGCTCGGCGTCGCCAAGCGCTGCCACCGCTGTAGCACTCCCGAGCCCTGCAATTGCTTCACCAACTGCAGGCGCTGGGGGCGTCTTAAACAAAAAGAAGCTATTTAGCTACCAATGCATCCTAATCTCGTCTTGACTCATCGTACCCATACACCAAAACACGTTTTGTGCTCTAAGGAACAATCATAGGGATTATTGAATGTTTCGATCCGAAATATAACACTGACGATTGTATAATCAAAATTGACTCATCTACAGAGTTCAAAAGGCGAATGGGAACTACTAGAACAAAAAGGCCCAAAAGGGTGCATTTAAACGGAATTTTAATGAGGTTCCACCTTTCTATTTTTACCAACCTCATACGCCATTTTAAAGCATTTACAAAAATTTCGTACAGCTGAGTTTTTTCCCACCTTCAACTAACGCAGTTTGGTGCCAGTCAAGATTGCGTTAAGGAAAATTGTGCAGGCACAATAACAGAGCCATTGTGTTACTATTATTAAAAAGAAAATGTCGGCATGGGTTGATCTCAGTAGAGGAATGGAGAACTAAAGTGAGATGCTTACACGGCCTGAGCAAAGATGGATATCGGACTAGTTGAGCCGAGAGTGCTGTCATCGAAGCTGCGCTGCGGTGGTAGTGCGTCAACGCCCTGGTCAATTACCCAACTGCGCCGATTCATCGAGGGCTCGCGCGAAGACGGAGAAGGGGGCGGTTTCTGCACATCCGGCAGATTTGGACGTCGAATCGATCTTATTGAGGAAAAATGGTACCAGTAATAAAGCTAAAATAGTAATTACGAAGAGGTATGGTGGAACAGACCCAATAATCATTGAAAGAGGAGGAGATTTGTGTTGGTATTGAGACTAGACAGTTTGATGGGTGAAGAGATGCAGAGAACAGGATTGGTGATAAGGTGAGTAAGAAAAAACAGCCTTACCTATCGGTGGAGGTGGGCTGGGGAGAGATGTGGTGTTGGGTAAAGGCGCGAATAACTTCAGATGATTCGCCTTCGTCTTCGTCTTCGTCTTCCTCCATCTCTGGTTCCCGGTCCACGTCCCAGTCGATGCCATGTTGGGGGGCCGGTGGTAATTTCTCAGTGCACCCCCTCGATGCTCGGTGAGCAGAGTCTATCGGATCTGTTAGCGCCACCACCAAAAAAATCAAAAGCACCAACGTTACACGTTAATGTCTGACATTAAGTTCATACTTCAAGAGCATTTACCAAACGGATTGCTTGAAGAGATCTGAGGAAATAGTCGCACTTTGATTAAAAACCATGGTTAAGTTAAACCAACAAATTCTGGTAAGTAAACCCTGTGCGAAATTACCTAGCATGGCTCTAGAATCCCGTCGAAGCAATTCTACCATAAATTACCGCAGCCACTCGAATAGCAAAATTTTAATGCAGGCAAAATGAGATAGTGACTCATCGAAACCGTTACATTTGGTGCAAGGATAATGATAGACTAAACGTCCTCTTTAATGTATTTATGTATTTATGCACAATCTGCTTTTTAAGAATCGCAAATCATGCCTGAACAGCTGGCGAAACCACTACTATCAATGGTGGGATCGTCCCACTCGGCGCACTCAGTTTCCCTCCGCGCCTCGGAGGCCGCTTGGTTGGGGTGCATTACCACGCTGTTACTCACCACCTGACAAGAACGGTGATCTGGTGGACAGAGAACCACACCAGACTGTAAGGATCTGCAAGGGAAAGCATGCTATAACTACTGACAGACCAAATAATGGAACAGAGTCAAAAGGGCTATGAGTACTTTTCGTGGGAAGACGAGAGGGCAAGTTCATCGGCTATTGAGAGGGGCCTATCGATGAAGGGCGAGGAGAAGGCATCAGCGCCCTGTCTACTCCCGAGTGGACTGTAGAGGAGGCGTGTCGGCCGCAGGCTGACTCGCCGTGACCGATCGCGTAACTTGCGCACTGTGGCTTGCGCCTGAGTGTATAGGGTCAGGCTCTCGTCGTACTTGTCCTTCATGTCGCGTAACTCACGCACCAGGTTTTGATTCACTGTGTTCAACTCCTCCACCCTTGATGCGAGCATCTCGTTTGTAAGGCCAACCTACAACGCAAGTAAACATTCTGCTACGCTATGCCCTCCATTTTGTGTTCTCATGGTTCTAACATCCAGCCTTCCAAACACTACATCTCTGATCATAAAGCTGTTTATAAACTCAAAAGTTTTGACCCATCTTCGGCGTTTAATTAGTCGTTACAGAATGGAGTAGCAGCAGCAGTAATAGTAATGCATGACTAACATCGGTGGCCTAGAGCAGACTACAACTGAAACAATCGCCTATAAGCTCCTAGAAAGGACGTGGTTTCAATAACGGGAAAGTGGATTGACGCGAACGGTAGGTCGTACCTGGTTAAGGCTATTTTCCAACTCTCGACTGCGAGCGGCAAGAGCGTTGACCTGATTCTGTTGCTGAATGAGGGCATCAGAGCGGCGAAATTGCTCGTCAGAGAGGTTCTTCATGTAGACCATCGCGTCACTCAATTTGCGCAGGCACTCCTTCAGTGTTACCGTCTGTTGCTCGTCCCTCTGCTGGAAGGTACACCAACACATATGCATATATATATATATGTATATATATATATAGGATTATGGGCCTTTCGCTTCCCGTGGCACATCCACCAAACCAAAACGCATTTAGCGAAATTACTGCAGAGTCCACTTAAAAACAGAAGTGTCCCCTGCTCTGGATTGCAAATCAGCCTTAATTTGGTAGATCCATGTAGCAAAAGCCCTCAAAACACTAAAATTTTAGGCACGTACCCTAAATCCTTGACGTTAACGAAATTAGGCGAATAATAACTCCCTTGAAGAACTGCAGGACATGAATAATGAGTGCAAAGTGCGCAAAAAATTACTCCAGGTGAAGGAATGCTAAGAAAAACTGCAGTGAAGTAGCCATTTCGCCACAGACTAGGTGAATAAACTAATTCTATTCTGCTCGCAAAAATTAGACCACCCAACTCACCTACTTTACCACTTTCAACACTTGAAACAGCAGAAAAATACATGCATAGGTATATGTAACAAAGCGCTTTTCATATAACGTGAAGTATAACAGAATGAAAATACAAAGAAGCCATTATTTGAGGTCAGTTGAGCAATTACTTTTTTGCATTTTCATCATCAGAAAAGCTTTTGACCTGGCACTGATGTCAGCGATTGCAAATCGGTCATTCTGAATGTTGACCAAAAGACTTGAAGCGGCACCTCCACCAATCAATTACTATTTATGGCTATGAGGAATGTATAGAAATGGCCAGTTGACTGGTAAATTGTGCATTTTTATCTAGTAACCTCATTCTACATCCCAAAAAATGCACCAAAGCGCTAGAGTGAAGCAATAATCGCGTATCACACACTGGTCTCACATCTGGACCTACGAATGTGGATTTTCAACGCGTTCAAAGTTAGCGTTTTTATGATATTAACTAAAGGTAGAGCCATCTAAGTCGCTCCACGCTGCCCCTTGTAAGGGAGAGGCAGCAATTAACTTCAATGAAGTTATAGTCAAGCGCTTGGCAACATTATTATGTTGACACACCCATTTAGCCACGCAACTGCGCAGCAATGGATTTGAAACAGACCAAAAAGAAGTGCTTTAAAAGCCCTGGTCCAATACACCGATCAAAAGACTTCCACTAAGTGTGCTGGGGTCGTCAGGGTGATCTCTTGCCAATTAAATTGCAGTGGGATTATGTGATGCACTTGGTATAGGCAATACTGCAAAAGGAGCCTTTTTTAGAATCCATGGCAGCTGTTCTTTTGTATTCTCATTCAATATTTCGGGGCTTGGAGTAAGAGGCGAGGTGGAAAACAATGGACTGAGACATACCGTGTTTCGAATAGAGGCGTTTTCTTCTTCCAAGGCTTGCAATTTTTGATGGATTAACTCGATATCACCTTGGCTAGCCTGGGTACTGTTTTTGCTAAAATTGGTCATAAAAGGTACGCATTAAATGAGGCAGCGGGAATAATGCAAGCACACATAAGTTCAGCTGGAGATAAAGATAAGCATCTTCCAGCGCCCTTGACACAGGTAAATAGAAGGCTCGAGGATCCAGCTGCTTCAATTGTATCCGTGACTCGACATCTACATTTTACCGATTAATACATAAAAGGCGTCTATTGCTTCTAAGCGTGAGTCACACGCAAGCCCCTAAAAGGCATAAGCGATGAAGAGCACCCCGGATCAGTGTTTGAACACTCGGAGTGACCTTCCTGCATATGGTGTTAAAAAATAAATGAGGCAGTAAGCATACTTTAGGCAAACTGCAGTGTACGCACGGCGGAAGAATACAAACAAGGTACTTAAAAAAACAAATCTAATTTAACCAAAGCGACGCCGTGGATAGTAGCTCAACCAGACTGGACAAGACATCATCTGAGCAATGCCAAATATCTCGCTTTTAGAGCCAGCACCGTACCAGAGGACATTGTTACCCAGTCCTTTTTGCATAAAAATATACTGTCAAATATTCAATGAAGATTGCACCTAAGTTTGCCCATTCACGCAATGATCAAAAGTATAGCCCAAGCGGAACTACTAGCAACAGTTCGTGCGTCAAAGTTACCCTAACAGGAATGACAAACAGAAGTACGAACGCGCACAAACATATAGACGCAAAACTAATACGCCTCCAACAGACGTAGTAACGAAGGCAACAACGTCATAGCAATGCCGTAGTGAATGGCCAGCTAACAACGGGAAATCGCAAACAGGACGTGGTAGAAGAGAACGCCTTTACAAGAGATATGCAGTGTTAGCTGACAAAGTGTGCTTTAGAAAGTTGCACCCAACCATAGGCCTGTTAGTATCATCAATTACTGCTATCTTGGCAAACACGTGGTCCATGTTTTAGCAGCCGCATAATCATTATAACTAAAGAGATTTAACGGGAAATGCCACCAGTAGACCGACGTGAAAACCGTGCAAATGTGATTAGAAGGTGTCAATTTTAATTTTGAGAATATAAATGATTTACGCATGACATTTGAAAGGAAAATATGATGACATAGGCAGAAGACAAGTAATGCAATTCGTACCTAGCATGGGGAAAAGCTTAACATGTGACTTATTTGAAATCAGATGAAGAATGTATCCCGGGGCAACCAAATGAGATGGTGAGGAAGGAAGTGGCTGCAGCATAACTTTGTTCTGACAATAGTAAAAGTTGAAATGAAACATCAAGGTGGTTGCATTATGCCACATAAGAAACAGATTTTGTAGGCATAATGGAAATTCGTATGCGCTAATCGGCGAACAATGGCAACACCCTGTTTTTAAACGAGGAAATTGCAAAAATCACAAAATATTCCAGGATTCAAAAGGTATTATGCAGTTTTTCGGTGATTTAATGATACATGGTGCAAGAGACTGAAAGTTAGCGAATGGAAACAAGCATTGGACTCAAAAGCAGCTACAAAAGCAGTGAGCATGGAAAAAGGGCTCCACAAGATGGCAGATTTGTGAGCGCTACTGCATACAGAAGCTGGCGACCTTGGGAGGAGTAAACTAACCACATGGACGCTGACGAACACGGCGACTGGCAGAGGGGATGTTGGCAGTAGGGGCATGTATTCGGGTACCTGCGGCAAATTGGTCGAGAGGATTAAAAGCCCCACCGAACGTATATTCGGGTCAGCAGAAAGCGGAACAAATACAAAGATATTTTGTCCATGGATCATAAGTGCCGCACGATAACACCTCATCACTTTGTAGTAGAATGTATCAAGAAGTCTTAGCGATAATGAAGGAATATAATTGTCTCAAATCCATCATGTACCACGAAATTATCGATGGCTGAGGGAGAAGTGAATTAGGCGCAAACTGATATCAAATACTCTCCAACACAACACATCCAATGTCCACTGGTCTACGTATGAGCCAATTTAGTGCATACACACACGCATACTTTGGTATATTTGGACGATACTTCATAATTTGGCTTTTGATTAATGGAAGAATTGCGCTCTTGTTTGTAGACATCAAATTGATTTAGCTAGATACAAAGGAAGTGTTTCTTAAAGAAGAGACTTACCCAGAGATTTCACTCCTACAATGCGACCGCGATACCTCGCAGTCGCCAAAGAAGACATCATCGGAAGGGAGATCATCCTCGTTGGCGCTATGTTTATTCCACATTTGCAGCAGCTCCTCCTTCATGCCGAGGCTGTGTTGCAACTGGTTTATCTGAAGAAAGGGCAACACGTCTATCTACTGTATGTTTAAGTAAATCAAAACCCAGTGAATAGAAAATAAAATACAGCCGGCAATAGGCCGTTCCAAGTAGCAACAATGAATGGGTTTTGAGCTACCAAAACCACGATAAACGAATAGCAATAAGAGAAATTTACTCGATGAAAAGCAACCCACTGGAGCATATAGAGAATCACAAGTCTGTGCTTACGTGGGACATAAACTTCGACTTCGGTTACAAGAAAGTTACCAGACGCATTACGCAAAACCACAACGTACACTAATAAGAAACTCATAAAACGTATTTACGTATTTCAAGGAATAGTGAAATCTAGTTAAGGTGAGTCACTAAAGTTCACAAGCTGTAATTTCTGGAAAAAAAGAATTTATAAAAATGATTTAGTCGGTGAGGCTTAAGTCATATGCGCACACACCTAAAATTCGAAATCACCGGTTCTTGTAGAAGGATTTTATTACCGTTTCCGAAATAATGGGTTTCAAATCCAAGCGTATCCATAGCTAGACTAACATTTGAAGGAATCAGATGCTATACCATGGAGGATTAATAGGCGAGGTGTTCGTAACATGCGAGTTTACGAACTTGGCTAAGCACAAGCAGAGACCAAGAGCCTACCGTTTCCATGGCAGCAGCCATCTGCTGTTCCGATTCACGAAGTTGACGGTCCAGCTCTCGATTCCTGTCAAGCAGTGACTTTCCGATTTGAGCTGCCAATTCAAGGTCATTTTGTTTCTAAAAGCAAGTACAAAAGGTGAGCGTGTCATCAGTTTACTGAGTGACAAAAGGTATAGCAATAACACACCGGAACTTTATGTAGAATTTAGCGACAAGTCCCTTGATCGCTCATGGAGGGGTTGTCGATGGAGGTGTCCAAAATTCAGTGTTTGAATGATCATTAATGCGAATTTAGCTGAATTTACGCCAGTCCGTTGAAGCAACTACACATCCTAATTTACAACCCAACTGGCAAGTAAAATACGACAAGATGACGAAAATTTTTACAAATTAGAATCGCGATTTTCATACCGTGGTTTTAATAAAGGGAGGGGAGAGAGAGGTGTAGAAAGACGAGACTTTGTGACTACAGGCAAGATTGATGCGCGTTTGCGTGGGCGGCTACCCTCAAATTGACAAGCAAGCCAGCGATGTGGATGAGGAACTATCTGTCATCCACGGATGCTTAGTCAACCAACTATTCACCGATTAAGGGCCAGTTTCATCACTTCAGGGTCGAGGTAAAGCACACTTCGAGTGATATAACGGACTTGTGTACATTTCCCTTTGGATGAGAGGGAGATGCGAAAATGAGGAATTGGTTGCTTATCTTTCCGACACTCTGAATGTGTCAATCAAGTCCCAAAATTCCCACCTAACTTGCCGTGAGTGTCAACCGTGTCTGGAGTGAAAACATAACCAAGATGGTTACTGGTGAGTAAGAGATGAAGAACGTCGGTTTTGATACACACATTCCAGTTAACCAAAGTTTAACAGACATCAAGCCAAAATCGCTTCACGCTGATAGCAAATAAACTACAGCAGTTCGATTACTTAGTATTAATTCGTGAATTTAACTAGGGTTTGCATAGCGAAATAATGCCAAGGCTCTTGGTGGTTTTGACAGGCGGGGAATGACCGGTGGTAACTAGCTTAAGATTCATCCCGCCCTCTAGTAAGGTGTTGTCAAAAGAGAAGTCATTACAGTAATTTGCGCCCACCCGAGATCGTAGACAGTGTATAGTAATTTTGTCAAACATTTTTTGGACTGAAGTTATATTGAAAAGAGAGTAAGGCAAAAGGGCGGAAACGGTTGAGCCGCAAAAGCCACCTTTTCCAAATATTGATGCTAGCCTTAGACCGTAATGCAAAACCCCACTCACCGGGGCCACGTGCCACACATAAAACCAATGCTAATTAATGGGGCGGAATTCGAGTGCTTGCAGTCATTGGCCCATATTTAGTTACCTGGGCGGCACCACCAAGCATGATGAGGAATATTGCTTGAGGAGCGGCACTTTTGTCTAATGGTCGCCGAAGATAAAAGGAATTTCATATGAACTTTAGGCATTGTGAAATGCCTGGTGATAAGTAAGGCGAGATCAATCCTCGCAGCCATAGAGTGAGTCGTGAGTCACCATAATTGCAAATGCATTCTGCTGCTACTTTCATTTTTGGGGAGGGAAGAGCAAGGAACCTCTCGAGATACAGAAAGTAAGACTTAAAGAGGATATAGCACTCCTTGTAAACTGTCGAAAGATTACAGAAGTTGATGGTCTAGTGGAGCTAAATGGTATTTCAAAATAAATAAGAAAGGATCGCCACGTAAAAACTAGCTTAACGGCACTTTAACACTGCAATAGCTTGTTTACAGTGGTTAAGACTTCTCAGTAGAAACTGTAAATAAAGTCTAGGAAGATTGTGCCAAAAGTCACCATTCAATCACGCAAATTACAAATACGGTGTCAATGGTTAACATGAAACCTCGACTAATTAATGACAGGATTGGATTAATCTAGCTGATCCCAAATGCTTCTCAAGATGGAACAGTTGATGAAGAAATTCGATTTCATTACATTGGAAGTACATTACTTAGCTTCCCCGGTCTCAAAAGCATGTTTGATGGTATGAAAGATTAATAGGGGACGTAACAGAAAGCGAGGTAGAGTGTTGAAATAAATCTGCCAAAAAGTGCACGAAAGCAGGGAGGCAAGAGAGACCAAGAAGCGAATAAGGCGGGCTCTTGACGCTGGGTTGCCCAAATTTGTCCCTACTTAGCACAAATAAGGTAATAACACGCCTCTGACCACCCTGCACCCAAGTGAGTGCGAGCTGGCAAAGCGTCGTACTCAAAACACAAAGAGCGTTACACCTCGGGAAGCGCATTCCAAAAAGGAAACAGGGACCATTAAAGATGGCAAGAGAAACACAAGAAGGTAGTAATTAAGATAGTGACTGCCTAAATGAACCAGGAACAAAAACAGACAAAGTTACTTTAATAAGAAAAAACAGTGTCGGCTGGAATTTAATGTGTTCAATTTATGAGACCTGAAATTCATCCAACTTTGATGGAAAGTGACTTGAAAATGAACTAATTTTAGTGACAAAAATTACTATCTTTCGGTAGAAAAGGTGTGAATTTGTGGACCACGTATAAGCGGGTGATGAAGGACACTAAAAAGGACAAGGGAATGCTATCTCGGGTTATGGAATGGTCAACTTACGTCATTTAGAAGGCGGCGCAGAGCCTCGGGATCGTCAAGGCTCCCTTCCATTTGCTGCAACTTTTTGTCGTAGAGAACTGAAAAGGGAGGGAAGAAGTAGGAAATGAAAGCTCGAGGCTACCGTAGCCATTCACGGACCGCAGTTGGATATGCGTTGATGCAGGACGCTATTCGTCGAAACAGCTGGAGGCAAACAACCATTGTAATCCATTTACCTAAGTCTGAGTGGTCATGAAACGCTTTCATTATTGCATGCTCAAAGTGAATATCACAGCAACGAATCCATAGCATTCACACGTGTGAAAAAGGGGATATATGATTCATTTAAGAATATCAACCAAACGAAAATCTTGCCCTTTTAGAATAGAAGAGCAGTAAACTCAAAGTTGGGTAGGAAAAGTGGATGAAACAAAGGTGAAATATGCACAACCAAGCCCGCCAGCGAGGAGTCACTAGATGCAGAATGCACAGAGGCCGTTGCCACGTTTGTCAATGTATCATTTGAAAAGTAATTGGGATTCACCAACAGGTTTACCACTGCCGATCAGCAGCAATAATATCTTCTAGCCAGAAATATTCCAGCACGCGATAACAAACCAAAGGTCAATTTGCACAAGGTGGCAACATTGGAGAACCTAGATTCAAAGCTACAAACCATAGCAAAAGCGCGACAGTGACTTCAGTTTGTTAGCAGCGGTGGGGATTAGAAACACACGAAACATTAAGGTTAGAAGGCGAAGCAGCTCAAGTGCGAATTCCATGAAGGTGTGAATACATTTGAGCATTCTAATGTCACCGAGAATGCAAACGCTGAAACATGGTGATAAACCACTAGTACGGATTGAATGCTCGACGTCAATTGGGTGATACGTTGTTTAACGTACCACATTAAGGCGTTTATCGAAGTTCACACGAAGGACTGAGGACTGGTAATTAAATGATTGAGAAGATGGGAAGATTATGATAAATAGCAATAGCCACCACAGCATTAAGGTAAGGAGATTTGCTATCAGACGCTGCAAATCAATCAAGTGATCGCGCCACATGAGTTTGACAGTTGAAAGTCAAGACTAAGGACGCATTACATTTTGATGAAATTCTTTCAGATGTGCACAAACGATTCTTGAACACGCAAGCCTGCAATGACCTGCGTCGGTTAGGGGCGCAGACATTCTCTTCACGATGATGCGACCGTTAATATTTATACAAGTTTTACCCCTTAAAAAAGCTGAAACTTCCTGACACGCGCTGTCACGTGAGTTTATGGTCGTCAAGAATGGAAAGCATCACCCGAAAATTGTACGAGTGATACCCATAAGCAGACGGAGTTCGATGGAGGAAACGTGAATGGTTTGAGCTAGTAGCATACGCTGTTTTGGGTATAAACACATGAGCACCAAGGATAGCGCATCATTTGTCCGTCACGCACAAGTGTAATACTTACTGGTCTGTTTGCATGAAGGAGTGAACAGATGGCCAAAAGGCAATTTAGTTGAAAGTACCCAACACTATGAATAGACCCCCGCTAAATCTAGTGCTAACCAGTTCAAAAAGAGCGGAATAGTTATAGAGTGCATGTGTACGAAGTCAAGAATCAATGCAGAAAATTTACACACTAAATATGTAAAATGAGCACAAATCCAAATGGAACCTTTAAAATGGAGCATGAGTAGAAAAAGTAATTTTTTAACGACCATACTCACTTGCAGCATATAAAATCTATCAAAACTAAATTTAACGTTTAAATAAATTTAAATGAGCAACGCAAAAAACTCTCTGGCAAAAAACAAACGCTCAATACTTAATCACCATAATGCACGATTGGAAAACGAGAGCCCAAAAAACTTAAAGGTTAAACTTTATAACGAAATAATTTCGGGTAAATTAGCTACATATACTCACGTTACCGGCAGATTTCGTAATATCACAGTGACTAATATCATCAATTGACACTGAAGGGTTCAAGATTCATGGATCACGAAGCAAATCGCTGTTTTCGATACGCTCCAATGAAGAGAACCCTCTCACACAGAAAAATCATAACAGCCAATGCCATTTTGGCGTAAAAAGGAACTGCAAAGATTGCAGAGATAGGTGGGTGGGTGGGTGGGTGGGTGCGCGCGACAAGGGCGAAGCCAATGAGAATTTAATGTTAAGAAATTGCGTAACGGCGAGCAAACACAAACATCAGGAGACGGTGTAATAAGTCCACATAGCCTGGAGAGTACACACCCACTTGGCGGCGTCGCTTTCTCGTGAATCCCAAAATCACACTTCGTGGATTCACTGCTCTGCAGGAAGGATTATAGGACACGACGAGTCAAAACACCAAGTAAGCCGTTATTGAATGCATTGAAGTTAACAACGCGCATTTCCAATTTCTTGATACCCAAGTTTCGCTTTGACACACTCATTACATTTGCGAGTTTCATAAACAGGGGAATATCAGACGCCGAAAAGTGGTCATCTTCACCCTAGCACTTCAAAGAGAGAAAGGCACGCCCTCCTATGTGCAATAGTAGGGTTAACCCCTTGCATCGGCACAAGGCTTGAAACTTTGACAACAAAAAATATGCGCAATGTAATTGGTAAAGGTAATTTGTGAAGCGTCTTGTCACGCTTACGGATTCATTTCATGTTATAGACACACGCAATTCCCCGGGTTTCTGAATCTGCTACCATTAAAAACTGCCAATTAGTTTGTGTCATTAAAATGAGTTCAGACGAATTGAATTTACGAGTATCTGCGAGCAAGCTCTCTCAGGATCAAGAACGTACAAATGCAAGAGTTGACTAAATGTTAAGAGAAACACATACTACTGGTCGCTGTTTGAGTAACCGAAACATTACCCAATCAGAACGATGAATCAAACCAATGCCATGGAGAACAAGGCGAACATGTTTGTAATCACGCAAAACAGTAAACCGATTGCACTGAGAGCTGTTTTAGTAAAAAATAAATGGTTTCAAGAAGGTACAAGGAAAGACAAGTGCACAAATGCGAATGCACTGAATGTGAAAAAAGATAAAATGGAGAGTAGCCCAGTCCGTCTTCGAGCCAATAAAACATTAGTCAGTACCGTCATCTATGCCCATCGTGTGATGTTCTTCCTTGGCTAATTACGCGAGTTGGTGGCATGCATTAACATTTGAAACCCAACAGTGAATAAGTCAAATATGGCATTAGCAAAGATGGTAACATTATTCTGCAAAACAGCATACGAGAAGAGACAGAGCAAATATGATGAGCAAACCAAATGTAAGAAATCGATTAACAAAATAAAGATTTCGTTGACTGCCATGATTGGTTGGCATTCAATGAAAGAACCTTGCACAGAAGTAGTGGCTCATCATAGACCCAGCACAAAAGATCTACTTGTGATAAAAAAAGGAATTGCCCCATTAGACTTGAATGTACACAACACCGAAAGTGGCAATATTAAATAACAGGCATTCATAAATGCATCCACATTTGACGAATTTGAGGTCAATGAGGCTTGGAAATAAGTAGAATAAATGCCCTCTCCTCAAATACTATGCAATTCCTGTGTTTTTTTTCCCAAATTCCCGGAGCAGGAGCTAAAAACATATTCACAAGAACTAAGCATTAATGACATCAAAGATATGGTCGTCAAATAAAAGCATGGGTCGAGGAAGTAGTAAATTATTCCATTATGTCGTGTGAACATGGAATTAACAAACCATCATGGAAACTAGTAAACCGTATGTTACTAAAACGCCATTTCAGAAGTTTTCTGGGTGAATGACAGGCGATGTGCTTGATTAATTGAAGGAATTTGTTGTGCATCACGCATTGACAGTACAGTACCGGAAAACTAAGTTGATTTTAAGTACTGAAACGGGAACGGCATGCTAATATAAACTTTGCACAACAACAACACCTCACGTCCGGGCAGGTTAAATGTGCTACTTTGATGCTCCCAATCAGAATGGCAAAAAATTATCACACATCAAAATTACCTCAAGGCATACCTTGGGGACTAAATAAACATCACGGCAGACAAGAATTGTTATGGAGGAGTTATTTACCACTCGAATAACGAGACCAAATCTCGAGTCCTGATACAGTAGTGGAGGACCTGCAACTGACTGCTTAGGGAAGAACGCTGCCGCCCAGACACGCGGCTCGATTATGAACTTTTGAATTCACCGGCACAGCAACAATGTCCGGTGAAGTGAAAAGTGAATGACAAAACGATGATATTAGGGGCAACGCAAACTCTACCAAACTAAGCTGTACTAGAGACCGACAATAGCTACGAGGATCGTAAAATAGGTCCCTCAGGCGGCGCTGGTATGTACGTGCAAATGCAGGAAATGAGGGAAGATGTTCTTGCAATCACTTAGGATGCTCTCAGCTTATGCTGTTTGTGAAATTTGGCCAAAACTACAGAATAAGACAAGCCTGCTTGGACTTACAAGATAGAAATCCTAATGAACAACCAGTCTATAACAATGCATCAACCTCCTTGTTTACCGAAGTTTTTTTGCTTTAACCAACCACAGTAAACTTTCCACATAATTCCTCAAGTTACTTTATCACACGCTTACTTTCACATGGAGGACACTTTACTTTTGTTATCTCGCCAGCATCGTCCTTTAGTGGAGATGAGGTGGATCAAAAGGAGTAAATTCTTAGTGCATACATGTCGGAGCTTTGAAGTAGGCCGAGGGGTCCCTACAATCATATCTTTTGATAAAATCAAAAAAGTGAATAGTCCGATTATACAAGGGCCAATGTTTTTACGAAGACCCATATGATTTAAATAACACATATCATCAAAACAATTAGTCAAAGGCTAATTCTTCCAAAATATACATGCTTCACTCTGCAATTGCAATTAGTTGCGCTTTTGTGGCGAAGGAAAGGACTTGCGTAAAATAACAGCGAAGCAATTGGAAAGTGGGCTGACACCTTAGGAGGTTGCACAGTAAATATTAGACGCTCACAGTCCCAAATTTTTGCAAGGCGTCGGATTCATGCGAGCTTTGTTACAATATGCCGCTCCGAGAGAACTGACTACCAAAGAAAGGGCTTTCACTCGGGACTAACAACTACTAACCAAACAACGTGGTTGTTGTCTATGGATAATATCAGTGGCAGCTTAGCTGCGGAGGAAAGGCGCACAAAACACAAACTCATTACACGAGCGGCACCCAGTCACTCAATTTTTCCAGGACTGGTTGCCGATTTGCCTATTAGGAAATGAGTTGGGATTATTAAAAAAAAACACTTGCTTTACTTACTGTAGAGCACCGCTATACCTCCAAGGTCTCGATAATCAGATGGGGATGAGGTTGTGCACAGCATTCACACAAGTAATAAGTAATCGAAAATACTTCAACTTTAGCTTAAGTCGCAATCTTAACGAGACGCAGAAAATGCTCACCACCTCACTTTGTTGAAATGGGCAAAATAATACATATTTTCAGGTGATATTCACGTAAGAAATTAACAACCCCTAAGCTGGCATCCAGTTACCTCCACCACTTTCGCGTCCACAATCCATTTGGCGTAGCAAACATCAAAATATTTACCGTAATGGTATTCGTAAAGTGGAATTCTAAGAAAAGTTTCGCAAATTGTTCCAGAAATAACTGAAAAAAGCCACGTCTAAATATTGCTACATTATCTTGTACTTGGAGCACATACTACAGACCATATGCACCAATTTCGGTAAAAGGTTTGAGTTTAATTATGATTGTTTCAGATCGGTAGAACAATGCAGTGAGAGGCGCAAAAGCGCACATGATCCGACCCTTAACCGTCTGGCCGGGATGTGCGAAAACGAACAACCAAACGTGCACACAAAACCACGCCAAAATGAACTCGCAAGCTGCTACTACTGCCGCTGCTCCCATGGGCAGAGGAATGCCGTGACGGATGTTTTGCTTCGCGCCCACGAGCCTAGCAAACCTGAAATAAGTGAATGTTACAAAACAAGACATCCCACCCCCTCTAGTCGATCTGAAGGCTAACTCAATTGCCGCAAATTCTTATTGCTAGTTTCATGTGTACATCCTTGGAGTAGGTGCTGTTTTTGAAATAATTAATTTGAATCTCACGAAATAATATTAATCTGGTCACAAGAAAGAATCAGCCACACGTTCACTCATTATATTCTAAAAAATGTGAGTACTTTTGGCACGGAAACTGGTGTTTGCTTCCACTTTCAAGTGATAGATACTCATGGCACACGAAAACTTGAAATGAGCCTGGTGCGCATCAGTGACTCAGGTTCAAACAATTGCTCGCATACGAGACAATACCATCTCCGACTCTTGTGCCGCAAAAAGCCAGAAAAGTCATATGACGACCATAACAAATTGAATCCCTGAACGGCCAAAGTGACAATTTCAAGAAAGGTTGCCAAAACATCGATGCTATTATGGAAAAGGAACATCACTCAAAGAGAGTATATTCTGGAAAATGAATTGAATGAGGAAAAATACTTTGAAATGAGGGTTTATTATCCGTGTCCAGTACGTCAATTTCTTGATCTCGCATCTACTGGATATGGTTAAAGTTTCTGTGAGCTTCGTATAGACAAGCGTGACATTCGATTGTTGCTTAGGGCAAAAAATAGTCAAAATTGGTGTCAAACGGAAGCATAATACTAATTAAGTCGGAGAACGGATAATGGGAGCGAAGTAATGAGATTTCATCCAAAAAAAATTATTCATCCTATTCAAATACCAAAGTGGTAATAAACGAAAGTGAAACAAGAAGTGAGTAGCCAAATCAGCCAGGAATAGCCAAAAGCTGGTCTTTTCGCATAAGAGAATACGACTAAAGGGGTCGAGTCAGAAAAATCGTCGCAGTCCACGAATTAGACTTGGTACAGGTGAGAATAACGTGCAATGAGGAGAAAAACGACAAAGGTGGAATGAAAAGAGACTAAGGGAGAAATACTCGGAAACCGAAGTTAAAAGGACTATTGATAGCACGAACGAGTTTAGTCAGACTCCTTTCACAAAATCGGAATTGTTTGTGCTACAGGTCAATATCAACGCGTTATACACTGCATAATGGCTTGGTTTTTAAGTAGACAAAGTAAGAAGTGGATGGTAACCGAATGAAGTCCAAGCGGTTGATAATGTCTCATCAAGCATAGGTGCACAGCACAAAAGCAACACAATAGAGAACTAGAATTAAAATTCCACAAAAATTCCAACCGGGAAGTTAACGCTAGTGGCGTATTTTGGTTAACGCAGACAAAAAGATGCATGGACACAAATTACTGAGTTGACAAAATTGAATCGTAAGACCCCAAATAAACGGGCAAAGTACTTACGATTCAATGGTACCGATATACGACGGGAACTTACGAAAATAATCGAACGCGCAGTCAATCTGTTCCTCTGAAAGATTATTGGCATCCTGTCCTGACATCGTCGTGAATAGGAGTTTAACTGGTAACTAGCACGCCACCAATTGTGCCCAAAAAATATCCGCAAGAGAAAAACGCTTTTGTTGGCTTCAGAAGAAAAAACAAAATTTACAAACTTTAAAGCAACATAGGTTATCACGCTCGGTTGCCTAACATCAAAAGGGGATGATAGAGCAAAAAATGCATCAGTATAACAGAGCACTTTGTTTAAAAGATTCTGAAAGTTACCTTATCAAATATATCCGATAAGCTCGAAATTACAAATCACCAAGAGGAAGGGATTGTAGTGGATTTTCAAAAGCAAATTAAGTGCTATTTCTTGCGAGATGTGTCCATGCAACATGTACCCTGCTAAAATATAATAATAATAATAATAATAAGCGTGAGCAACGACCGAATGACACATTAGTGCAGACAAAGCCAAGAGTCGAAGTCGTAATTTAAGTCAACAGCGATGCAAATTGACTAAAAAATACAGCCTCTATAAGACTTTTAGCGATTACATGGACTGTTGAATTAGAGTTGAAAACTACAATAAATCAAAATTACTACACTGAGTCCTATGCAAAGGGAAATGAGGACGACTCTACACTTATCTTATGAGAAATCTTGAGTGGTACCGGGGAAGCATGAAACAGCAAGAATTCCGTCAGACTGTGAAATCAAAACGATTGGGTTGATTTTTGGGTTCCTTGGCGTGCAACATTTATAAAACCCATATATGAAATTAAGAAAATAGTTAAAGCTACCTAATCCCTTCGCAAAATTAGCATGCTCACACTGCACGGGTGGAGACATTAAAACTAATTCTACTGAAGAGACGAAAGAGGAGAACAAAGATCTCGCAACACTGCAAAACAGACGAACCCAAGCAGCCATAGGCCCACCCACGGACCTCTTAAACCACGTGCCAATTTTCCTGGGTCGTTTAAAGGTTAAAACAATCGTTAGATTTTAAGCAGAAAATTAATAGCTCTTTATAGGACCAGCAGAATTTATTTTAAAGGTATTTGTTTGCAGATGGACTGAGATTGATCCCCAGTTTCGATGACTATCACTTTGCCTAGTGGGTTGGCCTCTGGTTCATGCCAGTAGCTCCAGTTTTTGCTGCTGTCGAGTATGCATATACATATATTCTGCGATAATTATGGCTTCTTTTTTCTTTAAGAGTGTTTTGGGAGGCGCTGCTGTAGTGTCTCGAGACCTCTTTGAAGGCAAATTAAGGCATAATACTGGGGTAGAATACATGTATATATATTCTGTAAGCAGAGGGATTGGGGCTGCTGGTGTGGCCCGGAGGCCAGCCAGCCCGACTAGAACAATATGGTCACCCAGGTGACCAGAACCGGCAGTCAGAACAAGCAAAGTATTGCAGCTACAATCTCCAAATTTTCTCGAAAATAAGCGACATCAATCCGCCAGCTTGGCAGCCATTAAGTCTCGTTGGATGTAGCCAAGGTTTTTAAATCCAATTATTTGAACAACAGTTCTTATGACTTCTAAAATGTCAAACGTTATCCATAAATCCGATTTTGATAAAGTTCGAATAAGCTGTTGGTCTTTGTACAACCGTAGAGGTCTCTTGTTTTCTGTAAGTCGTACCTCCACTGTGGCGCGCCTTCAGGTCTTGCTAACAGCCTTTTAGTTCATTCCTGCGTTCTATTATGCCGTTTTGACTTTTACTTCTTTGGAGAAGATGGGCACTGAAGTATAAGTTATGGAGGTCCGGTGTGTAGCGTCCCGAGACTTCCCTTAAGGTGAAAGAAGGCATAGTACAAGGGCAGAATGTATGTTCTGGAACCAGAGGACTTGGGGACTGTTGGCACTGACCGGGAACCGACCAACCGGGTAGTACAATATGGCCACCCAAGTGACCGAAACCGCCAGTTCGAACAAACAAAGCATTACACGGTGGTGTTGACATTTACCTACGGAGAGCTGCTTACGTGAACAAAGTAATCCACATTGACAGTTTGGGCATTCGTACACCAAATTGTATTATCATTCAAAAATTAACTTCGCTTAAGCTATGATTTGACTGGCTTAAGCGATAAATAGTGGGTTTACAATTACAACATTAGTTGAATGCATTATCAGCGTCTAATTTGCCTCGCTGATCGAACCTCATCAATGTTTGATCCCAAATGTCTTCCCTGGGATCGCAATAAATCATACCAGAATGGGGGAAGATTTACTGTGAACGTAGAAGATGGTTAGTCACCTACGCCGCATTAAGAGTGCATCCACAGTGAAAAACAACCTGTAACTACTGATGAACCTGCTTGTTGAAACCGGCGGTTGAAAGTATTAAACCTGTAGCGTCCCGAGGCTCCCCTTAAGGTAAAAGAAGGCGCAGTACTAGGGCAGAATATATATATTCCGGGAACAGAGGACTTGGAGGCTGTTAGCACGGCCCGGAGGCCGACCAACCGGCTAGAACAAGATGGCCACCCAAGTGACCTATACCGGTAGTTCAAACAAACAAAGTATTACAAACCACTATAAACTGGTTGCAAATTTTTAGAACTTAATTTAAGGTGATTGAGCCGTTTGTGGTTGAGGAAGTAAAATGATTTTGCTGGGTGCATCGGAGACCTTCGTTCGCCAGTCCCTTTAAGTTGAACTGTCTTTTTGGACTCTTTTAGTTCCCTCGCCCCAGAGGCATCATACATGTGCTTCATTCTAAGTTCTTATAAGCAGTGACCTTGAAGCACTGTTACTAAACATCCCACTTTAGGCCAGCTCGATTCCAAGCTCTTTTTTCTGTTGTTGCTGTTACAATTTTTAGAGTTAACCTTTGAGTGTTGTAGATTAGTTTCGAAGTGTACACAGCGTTATTTCGCCCCTAGCCTTCTCTGAAGATCTATTAAACCATACCAATATGGTAGACAGGCTTGACAAAACAGAGGTATTATCTATCTCCCATGCTGGCCAAAAAAATAGTAAGACCAAGCATCAAGATGAATATCAGAGTACCGTGGCAACTTTGGCTTGATTTACCGCATTTTCAGTCTCTTAAATGCCGCGATCGTTTAAAGAACCCTACATTTGCGATCAATGTTAAAGTGTTTGCTTGCCAGACGAGATGCATGGGTTATAGTCAGAAAGATCGGTAGGCCATAAATGTGGTGAACTTTGCCTTAGGATTGGACAATGTTGCTTTTATTGGAACAAGAAGAAGAATTGTTTCGATGGCTCGGCGACCAACGTGATAGCTGGGTGTGCAACAACTGTATCGGTCCGGAGAATAACTACTTCAAAACAGGTAGTTATCAAACATACTGGTAGAAAAAAGTAGATTAAAAACTGTGCATCAAAACCTCATTTATGTAAAGTGATAAGCATCATTGCCCAAACTAATTTAACGCAGTTAAAAATAGCGTTAATACACTTCAAAACAAAGAACTGTAGACATCATAAGTGATGCTACTAATTAACGATATTTAAATTACTTTTATAGATATGGTGGATGAACTGAACCATAAATAAATGCTGTTACGTAAAACAAGTTCTGAGTGTTTCAGTTCACAATTAAGTTCTTTATAGTACCAGTATTTCCAAGTAAAATTCATATTAAAAAAAGCGTTTGGAGGGTGAGACTGACCTTAACCACTAGTTTAGGTGCAAATTTCACGATTCTTGCCTGACACAGATCCGTACAAGCGACGTCAGTCGACGTGCACAGCTTGGAGCTCAAATAAAGTAGCCTTCAAAGGGAGTGTGACGGCACAGTGACCTAATAGCCGCAGTGTTTTGGCAAGCCCCTGCATCAAATTGACCCTCCCATTTGACCGCACAGAAGCAGTGGCCATTTTACAATAGTTACCACGCCCTTCTCTTGTTATCAGGTACTTTTGGCAAGGCAACCATGGGAAACCTTATAAACAAACCCAGCACCCTTCGGTTAGTTTTAATGTTGTTGATGTACTCATACCCAGAGGCAGTTTTCTGGTACTGTGTAGTGTTTAAGGTGAATCCACTCCTAACCTCAACGGCGTAGAGATCGCCACCCGAACGCTAATACAACACTCGCCAACGGCATCCAAATGATTGCAGTTGGAGTCGGCACATCTGCCAGAAACTCTTTTCGAGCGTAACCCCAAGGGGACAGAAAAACTCACACAAGTTTGCACAAAACCAACCACCTAGACTTTATCACGCCAAAGGCGAATCATTCCGCACCTGCCCATAGGGTAGGAAAATGCCTTCCCCGCAATCTTCAGTCGCACCACTGGAATCCAGTAATGATTAGAGCCTGCAGACATGCATTACCTCCCGTCACTTTATCAGTAACTCGCTCACATTGCAAACCAATTCAAAACTATCTTTTGTTTAGGTGAGTCGGATCAGACAAGCCGTTCAAGCGGTGCGGTAATTCACTAGGTAAATACAACGCCAACCACAGCAGCATAGTTTCATGATTATGTGGGTCGTCTTTTTTTAGGCCCGGTGCAGAGATTTCTCAAAAGCACGATTGGATAGGTCAGTGTTCCAGCTAGCGGTGCGTAAGCAAATGGAAGTATGAACGATGCAGATGCATTTTACGAGTCATCAACCCTTATTCGGATCAGCAAGTCAATCCTTCGGACACCAAGTGCACTACGGCCATTTACCCATTACATAGCACATGACGGGCTGTTCACTAGAGCGAGAGGAAAATGGACAATGGCAATCTACTGAGAAATTTACATGTGAAACGATAGCAACAGAAACAAGAATGCCTCCGAGCTTCACTGAACCCTGATGCCTCGAAAATGCTAAGCTTTGCCGAGAAAGAAAAACGGTGAGACTGTTCAAGACCAGAGTAATATCTATGTAGTCTTTACAAAGAGCAAACAAACCATAGCAACGGTGGAGTAGAGCCGCAGCCAAAGAGCAGCAAATAACAATATCTTGAAAAAGGAAAGCTTTCGGCACCGGAGACCACCTCACATGATGAGCACGTACTCATCCACCTTTGAAAAACGCTCAATGACACGTTGGGAGCGTCTACGTAGCTGCTCTCGCAACACTGTTACATCAGTAGTCACTCTATTCCTGATATCACCCAACGCCTCAATGGGATGAAAGGAGTCGAAAGACGTGACTACCCGCTCCAATGAAACAGGCAAACTGCTCACGGAGCAGGTCTGCCGAAGCCATGGGGACGGCGACGAAGACGACGGCGGATTGGTTTTAGCAGGACCCATCTTTGGCTGCAGAGAGGGGACAGTGAGAGAGCGCAGCCGACTCCACAATGGGAGCGACAATGTCGCTCCCTGTGAAAAAGAACTGGATATCGGAGTAAGGTGCGAGGAGGGATCCGACGAGTCGATTTTTGAAGGAACACGGCACATGAAGTGATCAACTCGGTTCTCGATAACCCATTTCAAGGCTTCCCGACCCTGTTTAAGGACATCGGAACAATTAAAAAATGCAAAATGTTATACACTGACAGATCATCATAAAGGTGGAGAAAGATAAAAGGTTTTGGGATAAGTTGGACATTAAATGAGTTCCTAGAAAATTAGCGTAAAACCAGGAAGCATAGTAATGCCTGATAGTAACAGCAGTTAAAGGAAAGCTCCAGAACCTGAAGCATAAGCAACGGGACTAAGCACGGAACATTAACGAGAAAGGAGTAGTAGGGTAATATGCTACATAGTTGGCGAAGTATGGGCCTCTTACCGAACGAGCAGTGTTTTCGCTAGCGGAGAGTGCAGCATAAGCGACGAAGCGAAAAGCATTCACAGAGACCTTATGACGAATGAGTGTCCTACAAATTTCAAGGGATTTAGTATTGAGCGAACAAGACCATGGCAACACATAGAATTGTGCAAGAACTTGATATCCATAGGTTTCACGCATTAAATTGAGTTCCGTCAGTCTTAAACTGAAGTTCAACGGTGCATCATCAAATTACCATTCAGGATTATCAGGATGTACTTCATACTCAAGTCTTTCATTGGCTTTGAGAATGCTTCGCATGTCCACGTTGTTGGATTCCAGAAGCATGTATCGTCTTCGGGGATCAACCTCTGTACGCTCAACAGCTCGAAGCTCGCCGGCACTTGAAAACATAGGCCAGGATGAGTTAATCAACTTGGTAGTGCAAAGAACACCAGTTTCCTTGTCAATGCTTCGTGAAATAATATCGATGGTCAGAACATTCGGATTAAATGGGTTCGGATACTTTAGTTGAGCTGCTCGCATAACATCGTCCCATGGTTTCCTTAGGAATATGACTTAAAGCGGAACCTACTTGATGACGAATTCGCCACTCCAGCAAAAGGGCGTGGCCGCCATCGCCCACTAAAAACAAAGTGGCGCTGGACAGTTCGGTTAGTAAAACAGAATGGCAAGAGGGGAACATTGGCAACTGATGTTCCAGTACCTTCAAATGCAGGATTTAGAAACCCGTAGCAGAGCTAACACAGCATCAAAACTTTCTAAAGAACATTTTCGCATTCTCTAATTGGGATGTGCCTTAAAAGGCCAATTTAAGACTTTGTTTAAAACACCTTTAAACTTCAACGTAACCCAACAAGATACTACTGACATTGTAGCGTCCCGAGGCTCCCCTTAAGGTAAAAGAAGGCGCAGTACTAGGGCAGAATATATATATTCCGAGAACAGAGGACTTGGGGGCTGTTGGCACGGCCCGGGGGCCGACCAACCGGCTAGAACAAGGTGGCCACCCAAGTGACCTAAACCGGCAGTTCGAACAAACAAAGTATTACACAGCCCCTCTCCTCTTTCGAGCGTCGTCCCCGACGCTCCCCTTCGTCCGCCTCCCGTGTCAGCCATCACAACGTAATCAGTGCTGCGAGAAGCACCCACGAGCTAACCGTCCCAGTCGTCGAGGTTCCAACGCATGTGTTCCTGTAGTGCCATTCATTCCGCGTAGCACTCAGTGCAGCAAATGCGCGCCTCTTGGCCCTCCTCTGGGCTTGGAGTCCACGGCTAGTGTCACTTCAGTTGTTAATAGCTTTCCTGTCGAACACGAGGGCCAGGGAGATGTCGAAGATGAACGTCGATCTCGACCCTTCTGTTAGGAGATACCAAAGGTTCTCCCCTCCGCAGCACATGTACTTCTTTCACAACGCCGACGTTTGCCAGAAACGGCATGGAGCAGGATGAAATCCATCAAAGTCGGGTCCGCTTTCCGCTGCCACCAATGTAGCGTCCCGAGGCTCCCCTTAAGGTAAAAGAAGGCGCAGTACTAGGGCAGAATATATATATTCCGAGAACAGAGGACTTGGGGGCTGTTGGCACGGCCCGGGGGCCGACCAACCGGCTAGAACAAGATGGCCACCCAAGTGACCTAAACCGGTAGTTCGAACAAACAAAGTATTACAGACATTGTTTGTCTACTATGCTTCTTCTTCCTATAATATGGTAATCATGCGATTCTTGCGAATACATCGATTCGGGGTTACCGGATAAACTTTTCCAAACAATGGTTCTAATCGTCACCCACGAAAACAATATGACGTGATGGCGAAACTCCATCTGCTTGCTCGGTAGCGTCCCAACGCTTCCTTTGAGGTAAAAGAAGGCATGGTATTTGGAGAGAATATATATTCTAGAAGCAGAGGGATTGGGGGCTGTTGGCACGGCCCGGAGGCCTGCCAACGAGCTAGTATAATATGGCCACTCAAGAGATCGAAACCAGCAGTTTGAACAAGCAAAGTGTTGCACCTAGCGTAATACTTTGTTTGTTCGAACTGCCGGTTTCAGTCACTTCGGTGGCCATATTGTTCTAGCCGGTTGGTCGGCCTCCGGGCCGTGCCAACAGCCCCCAAGCCCTCTGTTTCCAGAATATATATATATTCTGCCCTAGTACTGCGCCTTCTTTTACCTTAAAGGGAGCCCCGGGACGCTACACCTAGTTTGTCAGTTAACAGGTTCAGATGAAATCGAGGCGCAAAAGCGTTAAGTCCTGTTTTAATCGTCTGACGGTTATCAGTGTAACCTGTGCGCTGTTGAAGCGATTACCTAGTGAGCGGAATTATACCGATTCTTAGCAGCAAAGGCCAACAGCATGGTCGTTTCACTTATTAAGGGGAATTTGTTCACTTTGTGCTAATGATGTGTACGTCGATGACTAGGCCCGTCATCACGTGAACCGAAGAGTCTGCATGAACACCTTCATTCTTTGTTGCTCATGATACATTTTTAATTTTTCCTAACTGATTGCAGGAATTCTAAGCTTACGAAACCTACTCTTTGCTTGCCGTTAACGGGCAAATCTTATCGACGTTTTGTTTAGTAGATTGGGCAGCTGGGGCGCTTGTGTTAGTCCGTTGTCGGGCTGAATATGGCGGACGTGCTAGGGCTCTTGCGTGAGTACCACATTGGCAATAAAGAAATTGTGGAGACCAACGATGAAATAATCTTTGGAGAGTTCGCTTGGCCTAAATCTGCAAAGACAAACTATGTTATGTGGGGGTAAGTTCCTTCTTTGCCCCAAAATTTTGGTAGTACCGGCAAGGACGGTGCTCCAAAGGATTACTATACTTTGAATTGCATCGTGTATCTCCTAAAGAATGTCAACCTTCCTCATTCAAAATATGTTAGGCAAGCTGCTGTAGGTCTGCCCTCGCTTGACTTTCTCGTAGGCTGCAGGAATACCAGTGGTGCGTCTACCTGATCGACGTGAACTACTTAATTATCTGAATGGAGATGCCGCTACCGCTGCAAACATTGATAGGACAGTTCCCGTTGATATAACCATCCGTAGAGCTATCTCTAAGGGCCCATTGGATGCGCAAAAATTACGCGGTTAGTTATTGTATTGCGGTCTAGTTTATTTATGAGCTTCCTCGATAGGAATTTCATTTTGTCCGTTCTAGATACAGACGTACCTGTCGATGGGAAGAGGCCGCGGTTATCTTCCTACGAGCCAGAAGAGGTTAAGCCTCTAGACTCACAACACGATGATTCTGTTGGAATAAAAAGTGGTTCAATTCTGGATCAATCTGAAGGAAGCGCCCTTCCTTCGGCTATATCGTTGGATAAAATTCAGGTAGGACCTTTTTTTGCTTTGCATTAAGTTAATGGGTACGTCATCCTGTCTGCACGCATGTGTTGTCTCTGGGTCTTTGAGTTCCCTTACGATTTACTGTTGGTGTCTTGAGGAACTCGCCCATGTTGTTATTGAATTGATAGCCGCAAAATAACTAGGATTGCTTTTGCTAGTCTCTTCGCGCGAAGTTTCGAGCGAATCAGCAGGTCGCAAAGCCTGAGGTAACCGTGAGTCATCTAGGCAGTCCAGATGCCTTGGACCCCACAGCCGTTGTTACCGGTGACGAGCCCCTGCTGATGTCTTCTGGTATTACCGCCTTCTCTACAAGATCCAATGACTCAATATACCAAGGTCCAAATTCCCAGCTTATAGTTTCCGTTGACGACGCGCAGCTTGCTCTCACTCGTTCCGCCGACCCCAAACGCGCTGCTTCTCTTGCTTCTGATATGGATACTGTTCGTGTAATTTCATCACGTGAGCGCCGATGGCGAACACGAGGAAATATCCTTCAAAGCCAGGGAAAGACCTTCTATGAAAATATTGTTTTAGGCATTCTGCGGAACGTTATGGTAAGTTGAACAATTCTGAATGCACGCGTAATTACATGTTTGTCGCACACAGCTTCATCCTCCATTGCTAGCTTAAGGAAAACGCTCATTTGGCACCAGACCGCCGTGACGCTTATAGCGGTGGAATTGGAACTATAAACAACTTCTATAAGACTCCTCTAACTTCCGTGGCTCACCAGCGGCAACAAAGCCAGCCTCCCACCTTGCAATACTCTCGGTATGATCAGGAGCGCTTTGCTGCAGGCAGAGAAGATACGGAGGGCTTCAGAATTGATACAATGAGCTCCTATCATGGCAAGGCGCTCACTTCCATGGTGGGAAGCGGTGTCAATGTCGCAGGATCTAAGTCGAACGGTAGTGCTTTGGCAGTACCAGGCCCTGCCTTCGAGGCCTCCGGTGCTGCAATTGTACCTCCAGCAACGCCCGGCCATGAGACCCCACGTGGTGCTCGGACACCTCGCGATCCACGTAGTCTAGGGCTCAGTACACCCATCGCTGCTAGCCTCACTCCTGATCCGTGTAAATTTTATTCGGTTGTCGTATGTTCTGTCTGTCTGTTTGGTCGTTTGGTGGGTTGCATGTCATTTCATCGTGTGGGCTTTTGATACGCTAGGAAAGGACTACTTTTTGGTGCATATTCTGTCTAGGACACAGGGTTTACCGTATTGCTCTATTAGAAGGCCATTTTTTAATTGTAGATCGTAGCTCCCGCTCTTTGGCTTCCCGTTCTAAGCCTCGCGCCTCCCGTGTTCCTATTATCATCATTCCAGCAGCACCAACAAGCCTAATAACGATGCTCAATGCCACTGACATCCTTCAGGTATTTCATGGCATGTATTTGAACATCTCAATTTTCAAAGTGTCCTCCAACGTCACTTTAAGTACTAATAATGAACTTACCTTGTTTGCGCACGGAATGGTGCCAGGGTGTTTATTGCATTATCTGTGCGGCAATCTAGGACCTTCAGTTTGTCTCTACCGAGGAGAAACGAAACCAAGGTTTCAGGCGTGATAACGAACTCTTAATACATCGTCGTAAGCCCGATGGCCGAACGGTGCCCTATCGAGTTATCGATCAGCCCAATCGATTGCAGCCGGATGAGTGGAACCGGGTTGTGGCTGTCTTTGTTCAGGGTCAAGCTTGGCAATTCAAGGGTTGGCCTCTTGGCGGAGATCCGGCAGTCATCTTTTCCGTTGGTATGATTTTTTCTTAGCATACCGTCACGTCCTGTGTTCCTCGTTTTTGTTCAGTATGGTTTTACATTCTTGGCGCGGCGTCGATTCTGCCTCAGGATAGCTTCCGTTGAGCCTTCCGTATTTGTACGATTGATCTAATTCCTGTGCCTGGTTAGTGCATTGCTTTGTTTATGGTGGTACTGTGTATCTTGTTACATTACTAAGTGATTTTAGCCTTCTCTCCAACGTTGAATGAGCACTTTCTCATTTTAGTCAAAGGGTTCCATATAAAGTATGCAAATATGCCGCTGGATCCGAATGTGGCAAAGTGGAATGTGCATGTGATCAATTTGGATAGACGGCGCCACTTGGATAAAGTCAACTTTCAGAGCGTCTGGGACCAGTTGGACAAATTCATAGCAAAGAACAAACCCTTTCTGCGATCGTAGATATTGTTGTACTCCCTGGCATTAGATATGCTTGTACAGTTGACGAACACTTTCCAAACTATTTTTATTTTTTTCATGAAAGCGTTGTGGTGTTCTGAACAACGCATTTGGCTTCATCGTCTTCTTTTTACTGGCGCAGCAATAACGTTTGTGGCGTTGGCTTCGACCTAGCATCAGGTATGTCACTTGAAAGTTGGGGATCCCGGTCTTGCGGGTTGCGCTGGTTTGAGTGCCGCGCCTTGGTGCTTGATGTGGGCCGTATGGGCTACTTCTACTGTACAGTTTTCAGTAGGTTGCATTTCAGTGTTCTCCGAATGCTGCTCCTCACTAGCCAGGCAGTGCCAGGGCCAGCTCAGTTCACGCTACCGGCTGGTTACTTTTGTGTTGAAGGAAAGGAACTTGCTGTTGTTTGAGCAGTTTCCAACTCGCGAAGCTGCCTCTCAATCGCCATATGTGAGGGCTAACTGTTTAGGTTTTAGGGGGTCAGCAATTATGATGCCTGCTGCTCCCAGTCTTAGGCTTAATCTTTCAAAGTGCTATTGCGTCTATCTTACAGCACTTCAAACCACCAGCGTAAAGGTCCGAAGATAGCGCTGGCCTTCCACTTAGCAACTGTAACAGAGCACCAAAGACTTACCCGAGGAATTGAAGAAAAGGGGTCCGCTTGTGTGGCAGTGTTCCCAATACCTGTGAGTAGCGGCTCTAGCCACTTGCTTGTAAGATTGGAAGTTTCGGTTAATGAGGTTAGGGAAGTTTAGGTCACGATTTCTCATCAATTCTTGGTGGTTGTCTTTGAACTATACGACTTGCGCGATGCGTGTTGTCAGTGAATCACTCGCAAAGGGTTGTCTTAAGGTCAACCCATATGATGAGCCACGGCAGGCATGTGGCTTATCCCCCCTTTCTACCCCTCTATCTCATCCTGCATCCTCTAAGCCCCTCTCAGAGGGGGGTTCACCTAATTCGTCGGATCTCCTTTCCCACTGATTAGGTCTATGAAAACGTCGATCCGATTGTCAGAGCCCTCTCTGGCGCTCTACCCTAAGTAAACAAAGATCAAACCCGTATGGAGCCTGTCTGGATGCATTGATTTCCCATGCTTAGGTCACTCTCCCATTTTGGGAGATACTTTCAAAAGCACCGGCTCCTAAGCCACTTACTTAGTTGTACGATAGGCGTATGCACCAGGTCGTCATTTGGCGAAATTGGGTTTCTTAAAGTCGGTTATTAGTACATGCGCCTTATGAATGGTAAAAAACTCGCTTTAGTAATGCCTGCGCAAAATTCTTCACTCAATCGCTTAGTCGGTACAAGATCCTATTTGTGGGAACATGCATTTGGAGGATTTGGAGGTGACGTGAATCTGTACGACATGGAAGATCTTGGCAAAACTAAGAAAAGTTTATTCTGATACGAAAATGAGCATTGATATGGAAACGACCAAACAAAGGACATGTAATTAACATATTTTAAACAGTTTTTAAGCATTTCCCAGTCGGTAGCGAAAAATTAGGATTCTTAAAAATGCCGTCGGTCAGCAAACCACACCCCTTTCCCCCGCTCATTAAAATCAGTAATTTGTGTGCCAACCATCGGTTTGTCACTACCTCAACCTTTTCTTGATGAATTTAATTGATTTTGTAGTAATTCAAGGCAGGCAAGGAATAAACACAGAGCAAGCATGATCTACTCATGCTTTTTCCTTTCATTAGCATGCGTCCTGGACCTCGCAACTCATCTCACCTCTAACCACCACAAACTCTATAGTTTTTGATAAAAGGACAAGCAATATGTAGTCACTGAGTGGAGCTTTTAATCAAGCACGTGGTCCTGACTTTGCAAATGAAGAACCTCATTAGGGATACTTAAGGTTTCATCTTATCAGTCAAGTGGGTCTCACTGGTTAAGATAATGTGAGTTTAAATCACACACATGTCCCAAACAATGAGGAACTTCTCGTTCAGTGAAGAAATGTTGTGAAATTTTAAGCAGAATTGAGACGTATTTCCATAGGAAAAATGTTGTTCGGATAGAGGAGATTCAACAAATCCTAGTTCTCCTATGTGTCGTTGCTGTACAACACTGGCTCCAAAGTTGGCTAATCTACACTCCAGAAAGATAAAGAGGTTTTATTTTTTTATAGCTGGCTAATAAGCCTGTTTATCACATCGGAACGTGGTGCCCCGCACATTGCCTTCGCATATCACTATTATAGCTCTGCCTTCGACTGAATTTTCCTCACCCATTGCTGGTGTTGTTTTTGCCGGCAGGCCCACTGTGCCTGCCCTTGTTTTTGTGTGTCTGCCTCGAATACGTCCACTCGAAGCTTGTAAAACTGTGCATTTAATGTCTGGTGTTTTTTTCTGCTTCAGTGACTGGACCAACACAGCGACAATATGCATAGAAAGGACGGGAAAAAAGAAAATGTTGATTCATTCATTGTGTCTACATGCAAAAGGCCTGTAGGTATGTAGACAATATACAGAGGTCCATATTACCTCTTAGACAAGTTTGCATTGAACCGAAAATATACGGAAACAATTTGGGAAACTTGAAATCTAAATGATATGATCAGTAATCAGAAAGAGTGAATCTCTGTGACTTATTTTAGGACAATTCCATTTGTGTGCTTGACTGGAATGGATGGCTGTGGACCCTGTCGGACACACCAGCTCGTCCGAGGCAGTTTGGTTGTGCCATCACTGAAAGAAAATCTCAAAAACTTGCTCCACTTCGAGAGTACTAGTTTGAGTGGAGACTTAACCACTAAACCTTTAGACCTACCACTGCTAAATCATTCCTCTTGACTTCTTTTGGAAATGTGATAGATGTTGTGCATTATTCCACTACACAAAATCGAGAAGGTAAGGGCACGTTTCCGAAAAGAAATAGGTCAAGCCTAGTAAATCCGGAACTTGTTTTAACGGTGAGGGATGCGCAATTGACCGAGTACTTTGCAAACATCAAGATAAAGTTTTGTTATCCCTTGCGCTAATTAACCGCAAGTACAAACACGCATCGTTCTGAGAGTACGAGCCTGGGGAGCAAGGAGGTCGCACGTCAAAAGGCGGGTGGAAAGGCCTTAATAGGATTTTCTGGGCTATTTCCATCGCTTCCTCTTTTTCAGCACATTTGATGGGGTCACATTGGGGCCAAGGTATAAGGGAGATGGGTGGAAGGGAGTGCAAATTCCCGGTAAAACTGTTGTGGAAGTGCACACCAATTAAGTGCAAAAGCGACTCCTCACTTGGGTTAAAATGTGAATGGCATTGTAAATAAGGTTTTGTTGTTGATTTGCCCTACACCCGGTTTGGCAGTTTAAATTTTAGCTGTGGCATCACTGCTATGCCATTGCACATCATTACCAAGTTTGTGCGGAGAAGTTCTATTTTCAACTTGGAGTGTGTGTGTGTGTGTGTGTGCATGTGCATTCAAACAAACAGTTGTGCTTATGATCAAACTGAAAGTTGCAGACCATCATGCTAATCACTTGGTTCCACCAATCATGATATCAGGATGTTATATAGAAATTCGACTGACCAAGACTAATGTCATAAATGCTTTTTTCATGCACTGTTGTTTAATAGACCACAACCACATCTGGATTGGTCGTGATATACAAAAGCCAATGATATGGAACTTTATTGCAAAGAGTTAGTGTTCACAGAAACGTCAAGTTTTAAAGAAATACATTTTTCTGAAGCAAAGATCCTAGTTCTTCCGCTTCGGTTCAATGATTGGTCAAGTTCACCTTGTTGAATGAATAAAATACTCGCCTAAAATTTATTCAGAATTGAGTTTGTAGAATTCGACAAATAGATGTTTTCAAGCCTACCAGAATATAGCATATAGGATTGTATTAACTTTGAAGTGTTACGATTTTTTACAACTGTGCAACCAATCAAATTATTATGGTATAATGCACTTGACGAACGGGCATTGCCTACCTACAAGGGCGACAGTGAAGACAATCAAATGATAAATAGCTGCAGAAAATTTTTTTGAAGCATCCTATCATTTAAACTACTTACCACTATGATGCAGAGCCTCCAAGAACGCTACAAAAACAGCATGACGGTAAAGTCTCTTCAACTAAACCTTTATGGCATCAAAACTAAAAAACTGGCCATCATCACTTCTGGTCAAGCTACATTTTTTAACTGGTCACTTTTCATGTGATTGTTTAGTATGAAGGAGAGGAGACAGTCATCACCTGAAGCACTACCATCGGGGAAAGATGAAAAGTGAAGGCGAGACAGTATCTCCCTCCTATTTCATGCAAGAGTAAAACTCTCTTCACAATCATACTTGGCGTCGATATGAGGCCGTGCTTTGTCTTCTACAAATGGAACTTGCCTTCAGTCGACCGACTGGGAAAAAAGTCGTTCTTTCCCAACGTCTGAGTTTCGCTGCATGAAGTCGATTTCAATCGTAAAGTATTTGATCTTTGGCAATACGTCCATGGTGAACAATTCTGTTTGCATTTCAGTATGCATAGCCTCTATGCCATGACGTGGTGTGTGTCTCCGTAGTGTTGGACGGACAGCGAGTGCCGAAAGTGTATCCATTCACTTAAGGCTGGACTACAAGTCAAGTCTCATCACAAATCAGTCAGTAACCAAGTCATAATGCGAAGGAATCGAGGGACACATAAATGGCTTTGAAGCTTCTTGTCATCCCCAGTACACACTAGGTGGCACCCAATGGCTCATCATCCACCACAATTTTCTCAGTTGATGTTACAATCGTTAGCTAATCACTCCATCATTCACATTAATAAACAGTAAAAGCTCTTGACACGTTAATCTCGAGTTTGTACGTCAACAGCAGTGCGTAATTCTGCCTTAGCATAGAAAGTAGGTCTTCCTGAATGCAAATCTGCGCTCAGTTATTCACCACAAGAATCAAATTTTTCATGTCACTTTACAACGGTACATTCTCATACCGCATAATCCACTCTCTGCAACTTTGGAACCGAGTTTAAGTTGTTTTCAAGTGGACAAGCCGCAACCACTCTACGCAGGAAACAGTAAAGTTTACTCTTCTGATTAGCATTGCTTCATAAACCATGTAAACATTCACACGTCTTCTACATGTACCCACAAGTTACACTTGGCTATATCAGAAATTTTATGAACTTTATTGTCACCTTGCATTTTTGTTGATGGGAACTTGTGACATCTCTGTTGGCATAGTTTCAGAGTAAACCACTCAGAAACGGAAAAACCACTTGCATGCTGCTCTCGTAACGCAGACTCGCAAGTAGAAATCAGCTACGCTTCAAGACAAAGGAGATCTCTAAAACTGAATTTGTTTGGCCAAAAATGACCTAGATAAGGTATGTGTACGAAGATTTCTTGAATGCTTCCATGATATGCACTTTTGTAAAAAAAAATACCGTCGTTGCACGTGCCTGTGTGATTATGGGGCAGTCGACCTATATTTCAAAAGCACTTAAATCACTTGTTTTTAACGACTTTTCCCAAAATGTACTCTTTTCAGGTTTCGGCCTCTTTTTCGCGCTTTGCACTGGGTACTGAAACACAAACAAGGTCAGGCGAATTGGCTTAAATATCTAGCGATTCGTTTGAAAAATTCACTTTCAGCATAACCCAAGCAAGCACAAATAGGCGTTCGTAGCGCTTCATACCTGAAATGTGACTACCTGTACACCAATGCTTTCCTTAACTCAAGTGCTACTATATCCAGGCAATTTGGAGACAAGTGCTGTCTTTTCGTAAATCATCCTCCTCTATGCTTTATTCAGGTGCGCAGAATCTACATTTGCTCTTAAATTTTGTACACATGATGTCTTCCTGTTTTGGAAATTTATCATTGCACTGAATTTTTGGGGACTTCAGTAATTCGTATAAGCCTCACCAATTTTGCATCAAACACCCACCTCACCTCACAATGGGGAGTTTTTCCAAGTCGCTGTGCTGATTCTGCAGGTCCACCTCCATTCTCACAGCATCAAGCCAAAGGCTCGAGATCTAGTAGATCGAAGCTGTGGCCCACAGCTGTTAATATTTTTCTATCCTCTCACTGCTCCCTCAAGTGGCTTTACGAGCATGTGGCGCCTCGCTTGCTACGTGTGTTGTAGTAGTTAAAGCCACTTCCGCTGCAATTGTTCAGCCACCTCTAGGATAGCATAATCAAGCCAATAATTGAATAGTTTTTATAAATTGCATGCTAAACAACGGATAGCCCCACAAATGGGAGGGCTAAAATGACACGAACTCATGCAATAATCTAGCGCGAATTTCCTGCAATAATGGGCTACAATGTTAGTGCTCCTTTAGCTTGCCTCCAGAACACTTAGTACTCCGTTCTCCACTGTTGATCGCAATGGGTGATAAAACAAGAAGGCGCCTTAGTCTGGTAGTGAGGTGAAGCAAATGCATTTGTCTCTGTAGTCTGCCTTCCCTCCTAGCCTGCAACCCCTATCTGATCCCGGAATATTGATACCACCAGCGCCAGAGCCCCCTCACTTCACCCTCACCACGAGTGGGAAAGGTGTGTGAACAGTGGGTGCTTTTAAGAGCCAGTGAGCGAACGAAGAAGCTTGTGAGTGAGAGGGGGAGAGAGGGGAGCGCTTTCTTCAGCTATTGGGCCGTGGCGACGGAGGTGGTTGCAAGGGCAACAACCAACCGCGAACAAAGCGACTGACGCCTCCTCCCTCGCCTCGGGTGCATTTTTGCACGCCTACGAAGGGTGAGATGATTGAGCGTGATAACTTCCAAAAGACTCCGTTTTGTATGCAAGCGCGTGTGTATGGTATGCCCAAATCATCAGGATGTTGGTGACAGCGGTTTTTCATGCATGGTGAACAGATGGGTGGAGAGGGGAGTCGTTTAACTTATATGTGGTGTTGTGATGTTCATGGTGAGGAAGTTCAGGGAGTGAGTTCTGGAAGCAGACAGATGGTCATCCCATTGCCTTCGCCCCACCCTCGCTTTCTGACTCTCCTCATGCCCTTCATCTCAATAGCCGGCAAGTGTTTAGTCCTTCTGACATGAACCGGTTTCGCCTGATTATAGCCAACATATAACACTTTGGAGTATTCTTTAGATGTCCAGTCAAATCGATCACTCTGAGGTGACATCTTTAATAAGGCTAACAAAGATATCGTCTTGCTTCGTACTTTAAGGGAATACGAAGGTAAAAGGAAACAACAAATATTTATCCAGTTAAGAAATCCCAATTTTTATAGTAAAAGTTCCAACAATAATGCTCCCTATTCGGATGGCGAAGTCATCTACGCGAATTTTAGTAGAAAATATTGGTTGTTTAAGCTAACCTCACTTCATTGTTGCTTTTTCATAAAGAAAAACCACTTTCATAGAAAATTCAGTTGTTACATGCCAGACAAAAAATAACGTTTAGGAGTGGAGAGATTGAAGAAGCTGAAATCAATCGGCAGTAGTCTAAAATGGCCGGTCAAATTAGGAAAATTTTACAGGAACACGTTGGATCTTTCTTAATAGTTAGAAAAGCTTGACGAAAATTGGAACAGATTCTTGGCTATTTTGACACCAATTTTTTTTTTAAAAAAAGCATTATTTAGGTCTACTTCTACTTTCCTGCAGGCTCGTCGCCTCCTTCAGAAAAGGAAACTACATAAAAGTAGTTACGAAATGAAGTAGACGATTTGAAGGGTATTTTTCAAATCATTCTAGTTCTTTCTTCGACAAATTAGCCATAGTTTTCCATCGTTGTGGAACATTCTACCTAACGTTAAATGGTGGTAACAACAATAGCAGCAACAACAACAAGCAGCAGCAGCAGCAGCAGCAGAAATAACGCCTGCAATGGCAAGGTGAATCAACAAGACTCGAATTTCTTCCTTGTTTGGCGCCAATTTCCAATCGAATGTAGGGAAAATCCCTTTATTATTATTGTGCTCGTTGCGCGCGAAAAAAAATTTGTGACCTTTTTACCGTTCTACCGCGTCCCTTTGTAAGATTTACTGATGGTGACTGAAAACGTTTTAGTGGGCACAATTAACCGTAGCAATGGGCGAATTAAACACGCTCTGGATTGAGTTTTTACGACTCCGGCTCCAATACACATGACTCAGAGCCGCTGGGACATGTGTCTCTCCCTAATCAGCTGGGATGCAAGGCAAAGATTCTCCAGAAACGATATTCATGATTTAAGTACCATGATAAGCAGAAAACCGATCTTATCCACCCATATGACTACCTGATAGTTGATTAAGTACAGCAATTTTGAATACCCAGCATTTAAGTAACAAATGTGCCTCCATTCATTAGATGTTCCGTGTCTTTATTGGAGGCAATCTATTTTTCGTCGGAAAGGTTTCTCATAAGCAAAGATTCCGATATCAATTCTCGCAATAGTTACGCGCTATGTATATGATAGGGGCACCCTTCTTAAACAAAAGAAATAAGTCACTTAAAGTGTACCTTTTTAGTTGGAATGCAAAAGAAGTTCATAGAATGGCCTGCAGTCACAAAAAGGCAGTGACAGAATGAAGTGCCTCAATAATCCATATTGTAACGCCATCTGTGTCGCCACATCTCCTACTGCCAAAACTAAATGTCATTACTACAAACTTTGTTTTGTGGGCACTTGAGACGGACAGGAGAATTTGCTCTGATAGTATCCAAAATTCATTATAGGGCCTTGGAAAGATTATTCTATGCTTTAATTACCCATTGGAATTAATTAAAAACGGTTTCATTTCCATTTCCAAAATCGTCGTCTGCATTCCCTTTAAGTGCACGGAAAAAGAGTCACAACTAACGTCCTTTTTAAACCACCATTTTGTGGAATTAAGTGTCGAAAACATGCACAAATGACACGTTCGGCCTCGCCCAGGGCCATCAAAGTATTTCACATCGGCGGCCACGAAACCACACGCACACACACACACACACACACACAATAGACAAACCGCACCACTGGACGTACAGGACAGATTGTTTCTTCCCCATTCATCCCCCTTCCACTGTCGTCACCCTTCACCACCACCGCAGCCGCATCCACTTAGTCTCCGCGTTGCCGAAGGGTGCGGATGAGAAGGGGGTGACGAGTGCGCGTTTAACCGCACGCGTACGTCATTGTTACGGCCCTGCGCCCGCCCGGAAATTAGATAGACAGACGCACAGGCAGAGCACTGCTCTCTCTCTCTCTCTCACTCAAGTGCGTGTGCACGCCCAAATCTGTCTGTCTCACTAATGCGCGAGTGTGCGTGCATGTTTGTTTTTTTTTGCTGCTCTTCACGGCTAAAAGAGAGCAGTACCTCATCATAAACACGCGCGCGCGGACCGCACCACCGACCCCTACTACTACAGCCGTCATTGTTGGGGGATTTCCAACTCAACTCGTGAACTTCTTCACGGCGACCACTCAATGATGTTGTCTTCTCAATCGCGGATGGAACTGGTGAGTACTGCAGCGTACCTCTGTGATTATGCATTATTTCACACATTATTAAATTAAAAACGCCTAAAAACGAAGTCTCACGTTAAAGTTAACATGAATATATTATACCGCTGCAGTCAGCGAACGAGTCAATTTTTTATTGGAACGTATTTATATGCACCAAAGTCATTTAGATAGGATATTTCGGATAGTAGCTTTGCAAAACAAGATTCCATCGACGATGGCGAAATGAGAAGAAAGTAATGCTAGTTAGTTTTTGGCATTGACGCAATACCTTCTTCTCAGAATCTCTACATGCATCAAAGTAATACAAGTGTCTCCATCTATGCCGCTAAATGCAACAGATCCAATCTCACCACACTTCTAATCGCTAATGTAAATCAAACAAGTGTGGTTTACTAAAACAAGTATTTATGTGTTTTTCTGTCAATTTCTGGTGCTCTTGTTATGAGATTTTGAGTAAGAAGTGAAAGCCCATCACAAATTCAAATAACGCTATCATTATGAAACCACAAATTCCAGCAGTGGCAACAATATGAGCGACGTAATTTCTCTATAGCTTTGCTTGGAGAGCTAGGGTATCCTCCATATGTGAATGCCCTCCAATGCGAGATGATGCTACTTTGCTTGTCCAATGATTACTTATATCTTCCCCTCGCTTTCACAAACTGCTATACACCAAAGAGACACCGATTTCCATGCGACTATCTGTGGTTTTGTCAAATTGTGCATTGGAGCGAAGAAAAACAAGCCTTGAAATTTCGATGCTATCACTGTTCCATCAGATAAAATACTTTTATTTATTCGTAATCCCTGAGAGGGAGAGAGCGAGGGCTCCATTGTTCGCCACCCCAAAAACAAGGCTCAATTGTGTGAATGTGCAGGTGTAATTGCACACTCATCCATTTGAACAATGGAGAAGCATTCAAGTGAGTTATCTGGTGGCGGATCGGAAAGAGCTCATCTAGTCATATATTGAATAAGGATGCCGTGTAAATGGGGGAAGAAAGGGGTGCTTCAAACTATTCATTCACCTATTGTGCGCGGCAGTGGCATACTGTGTCTCGGAAAAATCTCAGAAGCCAGAAGATGGCATTTTATTTAATTAATTGAAATTATTTTATAAAGGAAAAAACCCAGAATCAACGGAGCCTGCATTTTAACTAAGGCCTTTGCTTCTGGGCTTCTGTGCCATTGCGAAGTGAGACAGCTCCTAGCTGAGCATTCAAAAGGCGTTAATTTGTGTGGTGTGGGGCCAATCATGCAACTCACAGAACGACTTGAACTGTGATTACCATGATATTATCGATTGATTAGGCCTGGGGTCGAGCTCACGGAGTTGTACTTTCCATCGACTGAGCTGTGGTTGCAGGTCCACCACTCCCGCCATGTCTGCACAGCCCCAGTGGGCCAATTCATGTGGCAGTGTTCAGCGGTCACCTTCATACAGAGTAGTGCTGACTCATTCCGTCCAATTTCTCTTATTTCCTCCCTCTTTCAAAAGTAGTATGTTTAATCAGCATCCTCTACGATTTAGAAGCGAATAGAGGAAGAGGCTATGGACAGCATATCATTTTCGGTTTGAGTCCTACTCAAGGTCGTCCCCTGAGCACCGCATGCTGACTGCAAACAGTAGAAGTCAGACAAATAAGCAAAGCGCAATTGTCCACCATTATGCTCAGTAGAATTGAAGGAACCAGCACAGCTGGAACTGCTTATGCGCCGAATAGAGTGACTATGACAATTGGAAAAATGTGACGTACAAAGCTTTTTTTCAGATGTTTTGCTGCTTAATATACTTACATGAAAATGTGCACACGAATATTACATCTGGATATTATATTTGAACGGAAATGGTCGAATCTGTGCTTCAAAGGGGTCAAGAATATAAGGGTAAGGTCCTTTCATTATTGGACTGCCTTTTACATGGTGGGAACAAAACCACAGTTTATATCCATTTTATCGTCTTTTGCGTGCCTCCTACGACCGGTGCCCCGCAAAGTTGCCCATGTGTGTAAAGAACAGCTCCGTTGTAATTATACCGTACCTAAGTGACAAAGATGCAGCTGTATTTACAGTCTCAATGTTTATTGCAATCCGTGTGGGGCTTAATAATTACTAAGTCTGCATTTTAAGTATGCTGTTTCACGTTAAGCAAAAAGGCATAAACACCTGATGTACTACAATAAATGCTATTTGCTGGTATAAAATGAACCCAGTGTTCAACTTAAGGTCACTACCTTATAGAGCTAAGAAATGGTTTGGAGAATGTGCTCGTTTCTTAATTCAAAACCTTCTTTCTGGACATCGAATACTTTAAAATAGTAGTTGATAAAATTGTTCTTTTTTCAATGCGAAACAGCTCATGTTTTACACGGACATCTACTAGTTATCATTAAAAATTTGGTGTGAGCGAAGGTGGATAACTCACGTTGAGCGGTTTCACAGACACTGTGTCATCTTGATAGTCTCAGAAAATTTGTACGTAAACACACGACCAAGTGTCTTCAACGGAATTACGTGCGGCAAGCTTCTTCTGAGGTGTGCTTTCGAACGGTCGATGAGACGTAATGGAATCCTTGTGTAGGGTCGCAACAAAGTAAACGCAAATCCCGCTAAACCTACTCTTTACTATTGCCACACCATTCAACTTTTTATCGCTGTCCGATATCCACCTCCTCCCTCGTCAAGCATCCCAACTATCTTGAGTTATATGGCGATTGCGTTCTTCCCGTGCTTGCCTTCCGCACATGCACCCACTAATTAGTTTGCATACACACGAGTATCCGCGCGAGTACACAGATATACCCATACAAAACAGATAAATCTTCGCCCTTGACATCACGCACTAAATTTCTTTAGTTTCCCGCAAGTCGCAGCCTCGCGAAATTTATGGGCCTGCCCTGTTCCCCCATTGAAAAATAATTGCCACTATCTCCTTACCACCCCTCCTCCTCCTCCTCCTCCTCCTGTCTGAAGTTACCCACTCCCTATCTGTTCTACGATTCTTGCCGGTGTGGTGTGCAGGGGAGAGTGAATCGGATGGGACGAGATAGGATGGAATGGAATGGGGTGGTGCTCGAATTTCTTAAACTGACACAGAGTGGAGGGATGAAGGAGGAGGTGGAGGTAGCGTGACCGGGTGGATAAGTAACTAGTATGTGCGCGTGTTTATTGTCGACTAATAGTCCGCCTCTCACCACCCTATGCCCGGGCTCTACGCTAACAAAAAAGGGGAAAGAGGGAGAGAGGGAGAAGCGAGCTCAACAAATAGTCTGCACGCAATCTTAGAATTAGTTTTAGTATGGATCTAAATATATATTTATGTGGTGCTAGGTGGTGAGGGGTGAGTGCCGTGTTGGACGCTGCTTGCGCTTGAGGAGAGAATACACTTCCACTTGTCAGCTTGTCAGTGCAAAAGCAGTAGGAAGCAGTGTAGGAATCGCCCTCAGGAGACTTGAGTGGGGAATGAACTCCATACTGGGTGGCTTGCCTTATGAATGAATGAATGACCAAGAGCCAGTTTCCCTTGGGTCTGATCTCTTTGTTACGCGGCTTAAATGCTACGTCTTGTAGAGCACTCGATACAGAAGGTTCAGGGGAAAATATCTATTTCAAGAGATTTGCTGTCACGAAGCTAAGTATTGCAGCTCAGCGTATTTTCTGAACAAGTTTTGACGACTTGAGTACAGTACATATTTGAGAAAATCGCGGAAATAGCTTATTCTCCTAGTAATTAGAAGCCTGCATTGATTACCAGAATCTGCACGATAACGACAACACGATCGGGCACGTTTTATCTAACTGGACCGGAATCAACTTTAAGGTTAGGGAAGGGCATGAAGGGCACCTAATATCAAATGTACCATTAGTTAATTTTTGTATAGTGATACATTGACAAGTGTCTTCCATGTAAACATCGTATTACCGAAGCACAGATGCACACATTTGCATGAATGTCATAATGTATGGACGCACGCACAGCAGCTAACGCCAAGGAGACAGTGTGAGAGCGCTGTCTCAGCAGCGCCGCATGCGTACCGCAATCAGTCATCAAACGCCAACTTAAAAAGCATCGGATTTATTAACATGCTCGTTACCTCGAAACATGGCCTCAAATGAGCTGCGTGTGCCCATTTGTAGAATGTTCTTTGATTGTAAGATCCTGTTGACAGTGTCCCACGAAAGACTCCATCATATTTTGCATCACTGTTGACGGGTCACTGTAGTAAAGGTGTTTTAGCATGACTAGCAGAACAATGGGGCTTTCCTTGCTAACTTCAGTTTGTGTAATCCCGGAATTAACTGTCTGTTTATCCCAGTTTTTGTCATTTTATGGTTAAACCCCCCAAAGTCCAACTGCTGTTTGAGTATGCTACTGGCTTTTAGTTTGCTCTGGATTGTTCGATAGTACATTTGCATCAGTCCTCACTCTGCGTCAGACAATACATGATCCTTTGAACTCCATTGCAGTCAATGCTAAAAGTTGTGAGTTTATTAAAAGTTGGGAGTTTCCATAATAAAGACTATTTTGCATAAGTGTAGACGGAGATGTGCCATCGGATTGGAAGAATTTGAGGTGATTAAGTAAAGAAACTACCTATTCCTAGATTAGATTAATAAAATTAGGTAAAAGTGGTTCTCAAAATGGTCTGGTAGGATGGGAGCACGAAAACCAATTAATGTGAAGAGCCAAGGACGGCCTCGATTGCATTGTTCCTCTGTGGAACGAACACCGCTTCTAGCTGATTTTGCGACTCCTTCTTAGAATCGCATGGGTGAAAACATTTATTGGCGCGTCTTGAAATACATGTTTTTCGGATACTTCCCATCTCTACTTTTAGTGCCCTCTGCGGTTTAAGTGGTGTGAAACAGCTTAATTGGCAGTTGTTTTTGAATTTCATGGAAGAAAGTAAGTGGGTAAATTGTTCATTATCAGCAATAAATCGCAGCACCACCCACAGGCGTGGCCCTCCTACACCTTTTCCTCTAATTTAATGTACAGACTGCACCCACGTATATGTACAAAGCTACCCACTAGATGTCACAAAGGGACAATCTCACAAAGTTTATTGAGGCGAGTTCATCAATTATTTAATTCACCGTTAGATCAAAGGTTTATTATAATTTAAAATAGCGGAGCTCGGCTTGGCTTTGAAGTTGGCACATACTTCGCTGGTTATGCTCCACCTTGCTTTCCTGTAAATATCCTCTTTTAAGCATTACGAGTTGCACATATTTCTATGTGCAATACATGGAATTGTTTCGTTCAAATGCCCAATTCATTTTCCTCTTACATCTCCGTGTATGTCTGTGCTCTGCAGAAGAGAAAAAATACGCTTTACGATATCTTCCTTGAAGTTATCCGCCAAGTCAATTCAGTTCATTAATTGGAGGCACCGCTATACTCTAGAAAGTATTTCCTTTGTGTCCTCAAAACATTTCACTTCACCTAGAACACGAATAAACGTGCGCATATACTCACGATTTTAAATGTACTGTACTGTACTGTACATAGCTATCATTTCGACTTCCGTCATAACCCCAGAGAGCTATTAGATCTATATCTCTTTTAAAATAATTGTCATCTGAGGAACCTTTGTTTGAACAATCGATTAATTGGAGCGGAATGTATGCCCAACTTTTATCCGCAATTTGGGCTTTATCATGCATATCGCACAAAAAAAGACCTCCTTAAGCGCCGTCGTCCTCGTCGTCGTCGTCGTCGTCGTCACGATTTAGCGAACAAGCGCAGTTTTGTGCATTTGTGTGTGTGCGTGGGTGGGGGTGGGAGGTTTGTAACCGCATGGCGCCTCTCTTCCGTTTTGCCCGACTTCCCTACCCACTCCACACCCCCCAAAATCAGAACCATGACCGGTGTGACTAGCTGGAGTTTGTGAGGGCCTAGCGAATCCTTCTCATATGCATCTTTCACTCGTATGCACGCAATGAGGGTATGCATGGATGGTTGTCGGTTCAGTGTGTGTTGCGGACACTTGCACATTCTCTAGCTCTCCTACTCTCTCTCTCTCTCTCTCTCTCCCATGGGTCGCCCACCTCGGTCCATGAAAGGTCTTTTTACACACGCTTTCCAGGGTGAGGATGGAGAGAGAGGGGGCAGGCCACTAAGGGGCATAAGGGTACGCAGAGAACAGGCGATTTGCGCACTCATGAATTCTTTAGTACCCCAAACCTGCGAAATTTGTTGTTGGGGCAGATTTCATCAGAAGAACACACAGGATACCACTTCAAAAGATAATAATAATGATCGTTCATTCATGCGCCTTCAATGAAACTTGGTTAAGGGTATCAATATACTAACAACGATTTCATCACTTCCTCATCGTTAAAGAATGGATTTTCATTCAAATTAGAATTAAGTTCACACTTCTGCCATTGGTTTACCTCGAATACCAGTAAATCAAAGAGATAGGTGGTAATAAATTTCTTGACTCAGGGGCTTCGGATCTACCATATTTTCGAGTTGAACCAATTCCTCTTTAATTGATATGGTCTGGTGTTGACTTACGTGCTGTGTTAATAAACACACACACACACACACACACGCGACTCGAGGAGCCACGTCTTCTTATCACATCCCCCGTACAACTTCCAAACTCTGCGAGTAAGTAATGACTAACCACCACCCCATTGCTGATTCAGTATAATGCAAAAAAGCTCGGGCAATTAGATGTCTGGCATAGCGACAGAGGAGGGCGCGCGAGCACTGCCGCCTACCCATCTGTCCGCCCCTCCGCATGTTGACGTTCGCACCTCTTGTTATCCCACACTCATGGTGTCTGTCTCACTCTCCACTTTCTGACATTCTTCCATTCTAAAAGCGAAATAATGCTAATTTTTTTCAAGTCCACCACCCTCTCCTCCTCCTCCTCCTAATAACAATGTTGTCACCATACTGTTACCTAAATTTCATTTTGTCAACCTCCTCTTTACTGTCGTCTCATTCGTTACGGCTCCAAGAGGGCGTAGCTGGTGCTGTTAGGCGTAGACATATGCAGCGATACCCAAAATTTATCCCATTCCCCCCGTTTTCCAGCACCTTCACCCCAATCTTGTACGTTATTCGAATGGATAAGTGCCTGGGGGTATATCGCGATGGATCGTATGCAACTTTTTTTGCTGATTCAAAAAGATTTGGGCTGGTAAAATGAATTTGTTGATGTATTGGCATGGCGTTTATGTCATCAAAGTTGTTATGTGACCTTTGTACGATAAAAGGAAACAGCCCAAAAGCTCAAGTATTTTCCTCAAGTCTAGTTCCTTGATTAAAATTGCGAACACTTTTGGAAATTCAAAATATGTATGATAAGGTAAGAAAGTTATTTCCTTTAATTATAGATTATGACCTTTAGCATATCGAAGTAGATCTGCGATGTCTTCTTGTGGTTCGCAACAGTTTTTCCTCCATTCCCATACATAAAAACATCGGAAGTTGTTTATTTTAACTACTTATGTTTATGTTCCCATCCACATCGGAACGACTTTTGCTCCATCTAGTAGCAATTTGTATCCCCTGTTCGGCTGTTGTGATGTTTACTCTTCTATCTGGGTAGTGGATCCAAGACAGCTCATTAATTTGCCAAACCCCAAACGCCTAATAATGCTTATTTATCGTATTATTTGCATAGAGAGAAACCAGTACATTTTCCTACTGCTTCACGATTTTCCAGACGATTAAGCAAGTTTTGCCTGTCCGTCATGATGATACAAGTGTCCTCCGTGTCCCTCCCCTGAACGTTCACTTGGAGCATGCCGATTTCAGTCGAACTCGTAAGGAAATTGACAGGAATCTACCTCAAACAACCTGATTATGTATTTCGGATACTAGACATTTGGTTTCCTTTAACCCTCTTTTTCATTGTTTGTGTTTCGGCATTTCAAGTTGGACGACACGATGAGATATTAATAGCAACAATAAAACCCCTTTAGTAGTTTCTTTTGAAATTATCCAGCCCCTCCAATATGATGTACCGGCAACAGTTGAGAGCAAAGACTTCGATATGGAACATGCCTCCAATTTCACCTACCTGGGAAGAGTTGGAAGTGGACATAAGGTAAATGTCCATAAATGGCCAAATAGTAAAGTAGTGAAATGCGCTATTTTATCGATAATTGTAGAGTAGAACATAGCCCTAATGGCTTGGAAGAGGAACCATCACAGATTACGCATCCATTTTGATGCAAACTCCAAGTTTTGTCCAATCACTTAAATACTAAAATGTTTCTCCCAAGCCTATTTCAAAACCACTGTGAAGTAGCTCAAATAATTCAGTGAAAATATCCCGCACTTTTCATTTTGTTAGTTATAATTATAACCATAAAGAGTAAAAGTAGTGAGTGAGGATATGAAGGAAAGTAAAACGACACAAAAGACGAGGTAATTTGAGCATAAATGAATAAATTGATGAAGGCGTGGACACGCGAATAGTAGAACGTACAAAAACAAAAACGTCCACCCCTACTTGCTCCTTTGGAGTGCCTTAATTATAGACATTTGTAATTATGATTAGAGATGGTTTGAAAGCGTACTTCTTATAGGTATGTGTGCGTGTGGTTGTAATCGCCCTCCCTATTCATCCCCATGCGTGCGCCCGCCCTCCACCATGGCGAGCCCAAACTTGTGTTCAGTACTAAAACCTCCACCTCCGCATCACTCGTCGACAGTCGAGCATGGTTTTGCATATTTGTACCGCTTGTTAACTCTATGGGACCAGTCCTAATACAAACAGCTAATTGGCGTTTGTAGGGAACTGCTAACCGTAGTGCGTTTTTTAAATCACGAAATATTTCGTTGCTACACATTGTGTTCTTTTTTCACCTAGTGCCTCTTTTCGGGGATCACAATATAATGAGACGTAACTCAAACTACCAGAATTGTGATTATTTGATGAAGAAGCTGCTTGATTTCTCATCACAAGAATAGTGGCATGGGTTCTTCTGAGTGCAACTCGTTCAGAACGTGCGTAACTTACCGGAGAATAAATAATCATTCTTACTGATATTAATAACCAAATTTCATAAGATACACCACTCGTGACCGCCATTTTCGTGGGTACTCGAATTCTGGTTTCGCAAATGTAGAAGTTCTTGTAAGATGGGATACATAATATTCCTTCCCACCCTTCTCCCCACCATCCAATGCTTTTTTTACTGTAGCGATTTCGGTGGCATTCGCGGATTCCACACAGATTTGCGTAAACATGCATTGGTGCGTGTCGCCTAGAAGTGTTAAGATCTCTTCCTGTGATTTGGACACACACATTTGCCTTTGTGGTAGCCGACAAGTGGAGCAGAACAGCACTTCTGTAACTACCTCCTGCATCACAACTATCTTCCTCCCCCCGTCTGTTCTTTCCCCTGCTTCAAGGAGGCACGTGCCACCAACAGCTATGTAAAGTTCTCTCCCATATGCATACACATGCACACACCTCCCCATCACTCAACACCCGCTGAAGACACAGAGCCCCTCCAACGCGTTCTGTTTGTACGTGTGGCTCACCCAAGGGACTCAATGTGTGTTAGAAATATTTTTTAACCAAACCACTTCTCTATTTAACGGAAGACGAAGAGAAAGGAGACAGAGGTTATGCATAATTTAGGTTTCTTAAACTCTCTAGTGAAAACATGTTTGGATGCACACACATCATGGGCGTGTGTTCTCACATACAGTGCCAATCTTGTCGTGTTTGATTTGAACTTCAGAGAGCTGACAAATAATCATTTCCTATCTGAAGGCTTGGGTGAGAGAGCAAGCAATGCGGGGTGGCATGTGGGGGGTTTTAATCTTTAACGAATACAATCGCGTGCAACGGTGAGAGCTCGCGATTATCTTCTCGCATTATTCATTAGAATGAGGGAGTAAGGTATTCGTCTGGTTTGTGGTTTAGGAAGGTGAAGAAACAAGGGGGAAAGAAAATCACGTAGTGGAAGCACAATATGCTCGTTTGCGTGATTCATTTATGTAGAATAGTGGCAAGTTAATTATTCATTCAACTTACTCGCATTCCCTTAGTTTACCAAGTTTTCGCTACAAACCATTATTTTCGCCATCTGAAAATTTAAAGTCTCTAAGATATCCCGGATGCCGATGACCAAAAATTACTGAGAAAATGGGTAAAATGGAACAATGGGGTATCGTCTATCGTCGGGAAATATTTAAAGGTTACGTGAATAACTGCATTATTCATATTGTGCACGTGACACTTTGTCAAATTACACGCACCCTGGAATCTACGTCCTCGATCAGTCTCGGTAAATCCAAAGTCGAAGACCTTTTGTTTCGTATAACCTTTGCGGTGTTTTAAGAAGGAAATTGCATCACTAGCATGACCCACTTTATTGTTTTGTAAAAGTTGTCAAAAGAAAAACAATTTCGATGCATGACACTTTTTCATAGTCATTTTTCGATATGAAATCGGTGCATCAAAGAACCGTAGCCCAGGCTCACTATCACATCATTAAGGCATCAAAATAGGTTCGATCATTAGTTCACTGTAACTTTGTTTTAATGATGTGAACCAGAAGAAATGAAAGGTGGCTCACTGTATTTCACATCTACTCATCTTATTCAATGGACTTCACAAACTATCGGCGCCACAATTGAGACTGCGCTGTTGTTGCACGAGGTAATTTGTAGGGCATGGTGATTAAATTCAAAGACCAGTTAATAGTCTCCACAGCATTAATCAGTTCTTGCTCACATGTCCCATTAAAACAATCACAGCCCTTTTCCGGTGCCCAGAGCATTTTGTCTAATTCCGTCTCTCCCGTCCCGGTCCGGTCCCCTCCCCGAGGCGCACACGTGTGCACGCGCCCATACGCGCCCGTGCGCACCCGTATAACAATGTGCGGCGCAACATTTCCGGCAGTTAACGTGAATGCACACATCCAGTTAATAAATGGGATTAAAACAAAAGTGGATGGGGTGTGTATGTGTGTGTATCAGCGCGCGTGGAGGGATGGGGTGAGGGAAGAGAACAAATTACGTGCTCTCCTTCTCCTGTTACACCGGATTTGGTCGTGCCCATCCACCTGTCAGATTCTTCCCGTTGTTGTTTTACCCGTAGTTCGTTGTTGGGGCATGGGGAGAAGGTTGAAACAGGACGTTGAGGGAGTGCACAGACTTCTTCAACTTCCTGCCTCTTTGGCACAGTGGACGTACACACGCTGTCCGCCTTGTTCCCTTGCTTTCCCCTCCCTCCTCTCCCTACTCTCCGATTTTTGCCTTATCCTGAATGCATCTAAATTGTTCTATTCCGGTTTGTGGCAGTTTGAAAAACACAGTTTTGAGTCCGTCTTCCTTGGCAGTAAGTAAAAGGACATTGTTAGCTATTCATCGAGTAAGTCAAGTCCTCTGTACCCTGAAAAGCTACACAGTGGAATCATTCATGGTAGAACTAGGTGCCAATTTCTTGCTGATTCCACTTCGAAAAAGTCGCCTCAGAGCTCCTCCTATGTGTACTGTTAATAGGAAGTTGATACTTTTGGCATGAATTACTTTCGAGCAGTGCGCTAGGTAACAGGTCAGAGAATGCAGAAACACGGGGCTGTCAAATAAACAAACACTTGCCTCCTCAGGAGAAAACACACTGCCTGCATCGTAATACAATAAACATTGCCCATTGCCTAAGAGGTGTGTAACAGATCTTTGGATAGGAAAAAGTGAAGTTGGAACATGTAGGCGAACACGTATAAGCTGTGCCTATTTTTGTCCCATCGGAAACCACATCAAGCACTGCAAAGAAAATCAAAACAAAAGAGTCAGCAAATTGTTCTTTTGTGAAGCTGAAGTTTAATGGCCTTTACATTTGGCACGGTCAATTGTGTTACTTCGGTTGATAAAATGGAGTTACATTTGGATTCCTTATGACGGTGGGAAATTGTTATTTTCTATCCCCTCAAACGGTTTTATTCATTACTTTGATATCAAGAGCACAAGTGTTTCTCGCGTTTACATTTATCTGCTCTTGAATTCCGCAATCTTTTTGGTATTTCCGAATTCCTTATGAAATGAGATTTCTGTAGAATCATATAATGCAGGCCAGAATGGACCTGCATTATATGATGCCAAATCTACCATGAATAGTGCTCATCCCCTCAAGTAAATTCTTTTTAATGAAACTACTGCATTCGGATTTCTTCATTATTTAATGTTTCCATCCAAAACACTAAACTAAGGTAGAATTATGTGATGCAACAGTGGTCTGCTGCAATTCGGTACCAGCCACTTCCCCGCTTTGGGTAGTGGATCACGAGAGACTTTTGGCCCATTAATCGCAGAGCTCTCGGTACTCTCTGATGATTGTCAGTGTCTGCCATTCTTTAATATAGAGCAACCTTCAAAAGAATCAACCGCCTGATAAATAACCATTGTTTAAATCGAGTTTATTTTCTAACCCTTTTCAAACAATGAATTGACCGAATCGTTCCAGTTTTGCCCCTGAATCGGTGAAGGTGTAACGATTTTCCGTGTCACTCAACGAGACATAGCTACGGTAGTTCCTTACAGAACCCAAAAAACTTTATTCTTTCTGAGCAATTCTCTTGCCGAGAGAAGCGTCCCTCGGTGAACACCACTCATTGATTATCAATAAATCGAACGAAAATTAAATTGGATGATTACTGCTCACCATATCCAGCATACAACAGTCGAAAGTAAACCCTTTGACAGCCAAAACGTGGAGCTCCCGGCGCATGTCTGTAAGTTAACTATTCCCTCTGCCAAATTTATGCTCAGAGAGTAAGATTTCGTAATTATGTTATCGTAATGCATTAATCTCAATTTTATAATGCTAGAAATTGCTACAGATATACTTCGAAAATTTAGTCTCAAGTGTAGTAACAACTTAGTAGGGTAGCCATGTGTGTTGCTCTTCGTCACAGCTTAACCTCGGGGAGGGACTCAGGTTTCCTACGCTAAAGCCATTACGCGCTCGAACACCAACCCTACGTTCCCCCGCCGGTTTCAAGAGCCACGAGGGGGAACAATAGATGTGGAATGCGTAAGCTGAATATGACTCGGTGTAGCGTGGGTCGGAGTGGGGTGCGGAGGACGGAAGATTATAGAGGTCTGGATGCGCGTGTACACTAACTAACAGCATGCGTACACATCCACACAGGGGGCCATAAAATCTGACCTCAACAGCGAATCTCATTTTGTTCAAAACGCACAGACGGGAACATAAAATTACCGAACCAGTGCGAAATCGATTCTTACTATGAATAACGTAAATTAAGTGGGTTTATTGCCATTGGGACAACCGGATGAAAACTCGTGCACAATGGTGCTCCATTAAGCTTGGCTGGGTATAAAGTCTACTGAAACTGTGATGGCACTGATTCGGTCTCCTCACTGTCCTAACACTTCTCCAACCATCATAATGCTTCTTGGCACTATGGGCCCCCACTCTTTTGTGTGTTTCACACATTCTCCAATGCGTGTTTTACTCCCCAAAACTGACTAATTTGACGAATTACGTCATTTGAATTGCGGATTTTTACATTCAGGTTCATTTCACAATCTTCAAAATTTGCTTGGTCTAGTGTGTATGGCAATGGGGAGCGTTATGATGCATGTGGTAATACACAAATCCGACATCTAAACTCGCATTCGACGCTCGTTAAATGCTGGTTGTTCTTCTTTTTGATGAAGGAATTATAAAATTTTGCTGGTTTGTTGAAAAGTGGGGACGGAGTTTGCGAATACAGAGCGTTTTTGACCCTTTTTCTTTCACCAAGATAACCTGAGTGGATCATTCGCTCAATATCCTTACCGGTTCGTTCTTATTGTCTTTCATCTTGTAAACTACTGTAATGATTGTTTTATTATCAAAACACATCTGTACTGATAAATGGTTTAGGTTGTATATAAGACTGTGAAATGTCCAATGGGTTTGATGATGCTGCATGAAATTGTCATGGTAAATCAACACCGAAACGTCAGTTTGAATCCTTTTTACTCCATTAGCGTAAATATAGCCCAGCTTTATTGGTGCTGCTACTATAAATTACGTACTGTAAAGTTTTGTCCTGATAGATGGAGATAGCGACTTAATTAACACTGGTAGATTTTCCCTCACAAATAACTTTCATCTTGCCAGTTACTAATAAGTTGGATCTCAAAACTCTAACTTATGTGCTAGAGCATAAGCGAACTAAGTCTTCAACGCTTTACAGCTGGAAGATTGTCTGTCGATTTGCCCTTCCAGTTAGGGTAGACAATGCAGTGTACCACCATGGTTTTAGACTGGGTGCTTCCACAGAGCTCGTAAAGTTTGACCCAACGGTGGTGAGCGCATAAAACAGTTGGGCGTGCGCTAATGGTATTTGTTTCCCCTGCCGCACCTACGAGCGTGCATGCACGCCACTGACGGCACTGGCTGGCTATCTCTTCCAGGTCATCCTGTCATTGCTGGGTGTGTGCGTGTGTGTGTGTGGTTGGCATAGGTCGTCGGTGCGGTGTTGCTGTGCCATCCTCTGCGCAGCCAAGCCATTTTCCATTAGAATGAATCCCCCACGGACCCGGCAACTGCAGCTGGTAGTCAGCTGACTCAGTGATGGATGTGTGCGAAAGTGTCAAGCACGGTGCTGTAGCATGGCTCACGAGCGAAATATCAGTGCAATCGCCCCCTTCATGCAATCCTATCAGTGGGCAGGCCTCACATCTTTCCTTTATACCCTCATTTGAGGCTAGTACTTGCGCGCTAACCACTAGTGTATTTAATTGGTATTGGGATTGAGTTAATAAGATTGCCGCACTGGAAGATGTTTTCTACATTTTGTTTAAATACACAGTTACCTATCCTCTGTACAGATGATAACCTTTAAATGAAGGAAAATTGGTCCGTCCTACATAGTAGGACCAACATTCTTTTATTCTGCTTTTATTCATCGAATACTCGGGGCGCTGACTAATGGGAAATGTTTTACCACCAAAAGACTACATGCTATTAAACTCAAATCCTCCCCTTTTTGATGCACAGGGAATACCTTGCATATTAGGAAGACGTTTTAAGGTTAAGATGGGGCTATTACTGGTGTGTGTTAACCCATGATGTGTCACTGATATTGAGGCAAAACGATTTAATTATCCCATGAAACAAATTTATGATTACACTGTTTTTGAAGTAATTGAATTTATACAAGATGACAGACGCGAAAACAGCTATTGGAACCGGATATGCACTGCCTTTGATCCTCAGCATTACCGTTCTATATCAGGCTCGAAAAAAACAAACGCATTCTAGAATATTTCTGCAAGAAATAATGACTATTGTGTTGTTTTTTGGTAACTGAAGCAGTTGGTACATGCATGTACACAAAAGCACACAAAAGGTCACTGGAACAAGCATCCAGAGGGGAATAAACAACAACACGCACGCCAGACAGCCAGACGGACGCACGCAATCCCGGAAACAAAAAAAAAACGCGGACGCACAGCTCCACGGCGCTGTGGAATGGTGTGACGTGAGGCGAGATGGTGGTGAACCATACGGCCTTACACAATCAATGGCTTTTGTCTTCTTTTGCGGACGCGCAAAGCGTGTACCCTACGTACACGGGCGCACCACCGTCGGTCTAAACGGTGCAGCCCCATTGTGAGCCGCGTCATCATCGGCGCAGAGGCACACAGGTAGATAGATAGATAGGCAGACATGGGAAGCTGAGGGAGGGCGAGGGAGGCAGAGGAAGAGCCGGTGTACACGCATCATTGCACACACATGAATGACCGTGTTACCCGAGATTGTGCACAAACCTTGATGTGCCCACTGATTACATCTCAGATACGTGCATGCATAAACACACACACATATGTGCATGTGCGCGTGCGATGACCGTCTTCGTCTGTGCAGCACACACGCCGCGTGCTGCACGCCGGTGATTGAATTGGCCAATCACAGCTCAAGCCAGTCAGCTGGAGGTACGCATGCTGTTTACAATGATGGTAAAGCGGCACGCACGCACCACCATGTGACGCAGGGCGAATTAAGGGCATCTCTCTTCCCCCTCCCCTGGCTGCCTGTTTTCCTCCCTCCCTTCCTCCCTCCCTCCCTTTCACTCTCACGAACACCAACCGGTTTTCACAATAAACGCGGCACTGCCAGCTGTTGGGTAACCGCGCCTACACACTCTCAGGGATTATTACGCACACAGTGGATGATTTCCATCTCTTTGTCCACTTGACACTTCGATCTGGACTGCATCGCCAGCACGTAGTGAGTTTCTACTTTTTGTACAACTCCTAATGAGATGTCTCATTCGCTCTTCACACGTGACGTTAGGTGAATAAGACCTGCATTTAAAAGTGTTATGGATGATTGGCTCCGCTATTATTTGTTATCGAGTTTCCCACATCTACGTCGTGCTTATAACGACTCAGTGGAGTGTTCATTTGAAAAGAACGATATAGGGTGGGATGCATTGTGTTTGCATGCCGGAGAGGAGATGGGAAATTGGAGGAAGACAAGTCATCACAAGCAAAGGTTAAGCATGTTAATCAAAGCCCTCACCTCACACACAGCATTCAGTGTTATCCCTTTCATTAAGTGTTCACTCCTCGTCTCATCTTCAGTAGGTGTGTGCACGTGTAGGGAATAAGAAGAGGGAGTGAGAGAACTATAATAATTGACTACAAATGTGCACACGCGAGCGTACATGGGGGTGAGGTGAGCAATCAGAGTCCATTGTATTACAATTTTTGTTTTCCGTGTTCCACCTCTGTGATTATCATATGAGGAGTGAGCGTGAGATGGGGTGGGGTGAATTGAGATGGTGTGGTATGGTGGGAGGGGGAGAGAGCGGACTGGGTGGTGGGATTGAAATGAGTTGAAGGAGAGGGTTTTGTGTGTGGGACACGCCCACGTCAGGAGAGTACATTGTGGGCACGACTCGTGTGCGAACAGTGCTTCGAAGACTATGGAGGGAGGTGGGAGTGTGATTTATGTCTGGCTAAGGTGAGATAGTTTGAGACGGCTTTTTAAGTCGATAAAGTGCTACTTTTCGTTGAAGGAATCTGAAAGCATCCCAAAGCCTTCCTCGCAAAATTTTTAGGATTATCTACCCAACATGAGTCATCGAAAAACTGTCCTGCTTTTCAAAAACCAATCCAACTTCCAAGTCTGCATGTTGAAGATGTATTTTTTTTCCATAAGGTGTCAGGTGTTTCAACAAGTTTACCAGATGACGACTATATTCTGCCGCAAAAGTATTAACATTCACATTCACTTTAGCGTTTCATATCCAAGGGAAACTTTTTGGTTCGATCACTTCGAAATTGAATAAAACAAGAGTATTTGAAATAGAGTATGCGAAGTGTAACTCCAGTTCTACTTAAAACCAGGATAAGTCTTAAGCAAAGCCACAACCTCACTTCTTGTACGTATTTTCAGCGCCTAAAAAGTAGGAGGCACTTTAGGTCTTTTGATCTCTGGACCTACTTTACTGTCCGTTCACATTGAAAAAGCTACGCATTGCTTGAGCAGTAGAACGGAGCCGTGGGGCGAGGAAAAAATATCGTAAGGATGTTAAATCGGCTTCGTGGTTAGGACGCTTTGTTTTCTTGGATTGGCCAAGTTTTGTTCTAATTATTATCTGCACGCAAACATCGCCATACCTCCAGAGGATGGTCACAATCTTTGTCTGAAATGCGCCAATTACTTACCATCTTCCAAATAGGATAAATGTCATTAATAGATCGAAATGAGTTGGAAGCTTCTCCTCCATCCCCCTCACCATCCATAGTGGCTGGCAAGGGAACTGCTGTTGCGTAAAATAATAAAGTTAGCCATGGTGTAAGAGCATTAATGGTGATCTAATTTGGTTGCATGAAGGTCCTCGTAACTACAGTGGACGGCATCTATAATGAGGAGCAAGTAGCGTACGCCTTATTTTGCATTCTAAGTATTACCTACGTTACGGTAAGCTGGCATATTTACAAAACCACAAATTCTCCTTGATTTTTCCCACTTTGACTTTAGCACATCACACCTCACAAGAAGTAGTGGATGGTGCTGATTGAGAGAGCCTGATCACTCCGATCAAAGAATACAGTAGAATCAGACTGATCAAACTTGGATTTAACATTCGCGAAGGCGTTTGCTAGAAATTTAACCCGTGATATGACGAATTGCTTTTTGTTCCGCCTTGAGTTCAAAGCACAATTTATTCGTTTACCAAAAATAACGATGATTTCTTTAGTAGAAATACCTAGTTTTATCATTCTCTTTATTTAATAACATTGAATTCAATCATATAGGTACGTTCCACCGCTATAACCGATGTCTTGGAAACGCAAAACCAACCAACCCAATAGACTAAAAGAGTTGCCTCCCGAATCTCCGTCTGTAATTGGACTTGCGCACAAATCCTCGAATACCTCCCTAACCGCCGACACCACAGGAAGTCCCGAAGCCATGGAGTTCGTCCCCTTCCTTCCACATCCCTCCAATACAAGCTGCATTCTCAATCTTTCACCTAAAGCGACGGTAAACACAGGCCCCTCCCCCAAGTCGCAGAGAGAGGCCGCCTCTGCAGACATCATGTCTATCCTTCGAGACGCTTGCCTTTCATCGAGCCTTAGCAGAGAAGAAAAGATTTCTCTTCTCTCAGAGGTCGCAAATCAAATTAGTGGACTCAAAAGGCAATTGAATTCTTCACCCCTCAACGCCAGCAGCAACAGTAACGGTAGTAAGGTACGTGTCGATCGCATTTTGAACATGGCGTCATAGATGGAGGCTTTAATCCGCAAGAAAAAGTGTCTTGGCACCAAACTTGGGTTCTTTTTGATGCGTAATCAACTTCTTACTTGAGTTGTTTAATTGACAGCGTGCTCACTTTCAGGGAAAATTATTCAGAAGTAATTATCGCCGGAGTTATCTGAAGTGCCTATCACCGCCATATTATACATATTGAACTTTTGTGAGTTGAAATTTTGTCCTGAGTTTAACGCATTGGGGGGCTTCATTACCTATCTAGGGCTTCACAGGTGTGAATTTTATTTGCGTTTCATTGGAAACTGCCAGGTATTGAAGCAGTTAGTGCCTATCTTCATTGGTATTATTTGTAAGAAGAATGTGTAATTAATATATTCTCCCAATCTGTTGTCGTAATTAAATGTCCATTTGAGCGTTGAGAGTAGGAGTCATAAAGTGACCATTCCGTATGCTTATTCAAACCATGGATCTGACCTTCCCCTTGAGTTTGCAGCAGGTCAAGAGCATTATGGCACCAAAATTGAAAAGAGTACGATACCAGAGCATTCTCCTTCTTTGGTTCCCAGTAATGGGACAAAAAATAAATGAATGATGGAATCACCGATTTCCCATCGTAAGGTTTTGCATAGCTCCAAAACTTGCTTCGATTCATCAAATTGGTTCCTATCCGGCTTAATGCCATCATATAGCATGGCGAAATTAAACGTATTTAACATATCAATTATGAGGATATCCTCATATCTTCTACACTTTCCCATTCCACCTAAGGTGACTCCTTTTGTGCGTTGGGGCTGTGCCATCCCATCGTTCGAAGACAGTGGGTATTCTGTGCAGTCAGCATCGACATTCCGAAAACTGGAGCATTGTTCGAAATTCTCGGTCGGGACTTAGTCACCTCTCTCTTTCCTCCCAGTGGTACTAGAAGCAGACGCGCACACATTTGTTCTTCAATTGTACCTTTATGTGTTGTGTTTGCTTGGGTGCGTACATATGTGCATAGCACCCAAATTCTGTCGATAAACCCGTAGTTGTCCCAGGTGGTCTGAAGAGCGACGCAACGAGAGTGTAACAAAGCTGTCTCCAGGAGGCTTCTGGTAGGACTCATAGTCGGAATAGCAGAACCTACTTAGAGTAGAACCGCATAAAATACATCACAACATCGAAAAGTAGGAAGAGCCATATCCTTCCTCCAATGTTATCTAGAAAGTCATAGTTGTGAATACTGGAACTTGATTGGATCCAACTTGTGCTTCGTTTTAAGATTTGCATTTATCAATTCATTCATGTAAATTCGACGATAATTGCTGAATTTTCGTGAAATCGCGAAAATGGAGTCAGTTTTGGCCGTCTATATTCCTTTGAAATTGTCAAGCGAGGCGCAGTGTTGGTCTCACACACTTAATGTGGTTTATGCTGCACCATAGCTGAAGGGCGAAGGACACGATAGCTAATGTAATGCATCAAATCTTCTTTTTTTTGACAGACTGATGATGACACGCCTCTGAATCTTACACAAGGCAAAAACGAAATTTCGGCAGGAAAACAAACAGAGTCACTTCTGTGGTGTGGTCAGGAGAGCGCTACCCCTAGTATCTCTCCCTTCCTTTTGCATGCCGGACTCGTTGATGCTGGTAAAATCAGTGGCACCTCCTCAAAACTTGGAGGCAGTGAAGGTGAAAAACTCGCCTTCCCCATCTGTTCTGATTCATCCAAACTTCCAAATTATGTGAGTTTGTCACCTTTATGAACCACTCACTGAGGCTGAACTGAAAGAGCATTAAAACGCTGGTTCCCTTTGGACTTCTTCCATTGATATGAACGATACTCCCTGTTCGAAACGCCATTTACCACGGGTGGTGGTGCATCCATAGCGCAAAACTGGGTTTTGTCCTGAAAACGTAAATAAACTTGACGATGAGACGCACTCGAGGTAACTCCGCATCACTCCGAGTGCATCCGTTAGGAGGCTATAAAATGAAAGCCGACGTGTGCTTGAGCGATTAGCGGTTCCATCTGGCCCCAAATTCTCTTTACAATTAGAAGTCTATAAACCGTGTTGTTGAAGGTGAAGGAAATTGATAAACTGCATCAATGTGTTTGGCTAATCTATTAGCTGAGATGTGTAGGCTCATCAGTTAGAAAGTTACGCATCATTGAGGCATTTGTTGACAAGGTGAATTATGTAAAGATCACATTCCCACCATCAGTTAAGCTGGTGTAGGTAGCGCCAATTAAAGAGGTTCATTTTTCTTCATTTGATGAAGAGTCGTTTTGGGTCAACCCATAGAAATATGAAACAATTTGGTCGTAGCATCATGGCATTAAATTGCAACTGAGCGCCTCCCTTAATATGGTCTGAAAATCCACGTGGCTTTCTTTTTATATGCTAAAAGACTTTGAAGAGCGTGATTTTTGAGCGCATTTCGTCCACTCTTACTAAGAAACTAAAAGTCATCTGGAAAGCGCCGAAACATTGGTTTTGGGCATACACCACCCAAGCTTTTACGGCTTATTCTAGAGTATTAGTAGCGTCCATGTGGTTTACTTAACAGATGTCGCCTCTTGATGTTGGCGCAACGAATCCGTGCGATTTGTTACTCAAAATGATTCAGGCCTGTCAACAAAACGCCTCCACCGGTCCACCTCGTAGTGAGCAATCACAGCAACAACAGCAACCGCCCATACCAGCGCCATCGACTGGTTCGGAGGGGAGCATGCCCGTCATCCCACTCGGTCTTACGTCCCTACCACTGCGAGAGTCGCCTGTTGCCCCAGGTCTCCCTCTGCCCCTACTCAGCATGAGACTGGGGGACGCTAAATCGGAGCAACAACTCCTCACTCACCTGGGTCTTGATCCAACCCTTCTTTCAACTCTACAGAATGGTCCCAAGGGTTTGCCGCTTGCACCTCCAACACCAACTGGACGGATGCCTTCTGGTGATCTCTTTGCTTCACCAAAACTGGCCTTATTGCCATCACAAAGCAACGGTTTTCCACTAATGCGTCAATCGCCACCACTGCAGTCCTCACAGCAGGAGACGGACAACGAGCTAAAGCCTAATCCGAGTACTGGATTCGGCCAGTCACGAAAGGTGAGCATAGTAAGAGCCTCAGAAAGCCTTAGAATAAGAAAATAAAATAGATCTGGTAACTGCCAGACCTAGAAAGCCTTTGTCTGAAACAACAGATGCATTTCAACCATTTGCGTGGTTCATGGCTGTGAATGCTATTTGTTTATAATCTGTAAGCCGATAGTGGAAGCAATGAAATTGCCTTGTTCTCTCGTCAATGCCCACGTGCGTGAACACGGATTGTAACAATGACTCACGACAACAGTATGTGTGCATGTATGTGCACGGACGAATACCTGTCTGTGCCCTAATTCTGGATGCGAGGAAATTTTGACCGAGGCCCAGACAACCGGCATGCGCGGCGCGTCCGCTCTCTTTACGGTCATTGTTTTTTGTCCATCCGACCGTCTCTTCTTGCTCCTTTCCTCTCAATCCGCTTGGTGTGAAGAGGAGGTGAAAGACGCACACACACGTGATATGCGTAGTAGAGATGTGCGTGAGGTGTGTCCTGTCGGGATGTGTGCGCTACTGTGCAAGCACAAACGAACAGACGATTAGCTAATTTGAAAGTGATTGCCCTCGACAGTCGTTCTTCCTTTTAGTCATTAATGCATATGTATGTGCGTGCGTGTTCGTTTATTTTTCCTCTCCCAGATGCCTAGGATCGAGCCTGCATTTACTCACCCTTCCTTAAGAGTCCTTAGCTTCAGTGCTGAAAACTACGTTTGCCGGCATTTGATGTAAGACGAATACGTCAGAAGCCATACACTAGATCAGTGGTGAGATGCTTGAGCAAATGTTATTCATAGAAAGTGTTGCATCACAATTTCCTATGCTATTAATGAGTGGATAGTGTTATAGTTAATAAGATCCGACAAATGAGAGAAAGCACGAAATTTTCTTATTAACCTGATATTTTAATTAACGATAAAGCTCTATGTCATCAAGGCTAAGATTTGAGAATCGACGTACTTCTGCTTTGATTATGGTGGAACTCAGGACCAATGGGCTGCCAGTAATGAATCGTGTGTATTCCCATCCATCTTCGTCGCGGCTAATAAGTTACATGTAGTAGACATAGAATTACTTTGAAATTGGTGGTAGAAGATGCGCAGTTGTAAGATGTACTTAATTGCCTAGTTTTTAAGTGGAAGCTAGCATAGTGGTGCAGTAAATGAGCTTTTTTGTTTTTCGTTATCACAGATCTTCACGAAATGCGATTTCGGGGAGATAGAGACTAATAGACTTGACGATTCGAGTGATACAAACCAGACGAAGTCACTCAAAAGACCTCACATCAAGCGACCTATGAACGCCTTCATGGTCTGGGCCCGTGAGGAGCGTCGCAAAATCCTCAAGGTAAGCCAAAATTGGGCTCAGTACCGCTATGCAACATCAGGTAGGTTCGTGAATCATTCCTACCTACCTATAAATAAGTAGTACCATCATAATCGCTCATTACCTATTTCCTCTTCTAGGCTTGTCCTGATATGCATAACAGCAATATCTCGAAGATTCTTGGAGCCAGATGGAAGGCGATGTCGGCAGAGGAGAAGCGACCTTATTACGAGGAACAATCACGATTGAGTCGCAAGCACATGGAAGATCATCCTGACTATCGGTATCGGCCGCGGCCCAAGAGAACCTGTATTGTTGACGGGAGGAAACTGCGTATCTCTGAGTACAAGGAACTGATGCGTAATCGACGTGGTGAAAATCGCAAACATTGGTTTGGAAACGGAGATACGCAACGTATAGTGGAAGGTCTTCTTGGTACGGTAAAAACAGCTTGAACGCAACACATGTTAGGCATCATGACTTGATAAATAAACTAAATCTTATTTTTTCCCCCAAAGGCACACCTATATCAAAATTGCAGAGTCCTGGTATAAGCGAGAGCAGTCCTATTAACGAAGTCGTAGATGATTCCCGTCCTCCGACAATGTTGCACATTCCCACGAAATTCGAGCACTTTCCAGGCAACTCATCTCCTGCCAGTGGCTTTCACCACTCGACTTTTCCCACACTGCCTCCCACAGGCCTCACATTTTCCCTGCCAATCGCATCCACCGCCTCGCCATGCGAGGCGACGAGTGAACTCAGTCAAGTTCGTCCATTACCGCCACTGCCCAACCCCGCCATCACTACCGCTGCTGCTACCGTCGCCGCGGCGACATCTTCTGTGAGTCCGGAGGATCTCTCTCCTCGTTCTGCCTCACCTCTGATCAGAATTCACCCGACGCCAGGCCTGCAAACAACTTTGTGAAGCTGTCTGCTGACAGCCTTCAATGCATTTAATTTTCCCTCAGGTCTTCAATTCACGTTCCACATTTTACTTGTATTGCGCACACACATGCATGCCTATACGTGTGCGTGTGCGTGTGCACACAATTTCCCTCCACTTTTCTACTTACACGCTCACCCGTATCGTTTAAAGCAACGATCTTTGGTTGTTTATTTTTGTCTCAAAACTGCTATCTTGTGATCGATCATTTGTTCTTTTTCTGAACGTTTAAGTTCCTATTCTTTCCCTTTTCCCTCTTCCATTCTTCTTTGTGTGGTGTCAAAATGACAGTTTTTGTAGCATCGTTTGTACAGGACTCATCCACTGATCTTGTGATAGCCATTCCTCTTCCCCCAATCGGATTAGTTGAGGAAAACCTTTGGGGACTAAAGTACCCGTTTCTTGCAGTCCTCATTAATCAAACCTCTTGAATTATGTGTGACACAGAAATGTCTATGCAACTGTTATGGGAAACCTGAATACGAAAGGCTTTCAACCATTACCTATTTTTCCTGGACTGACTCGGGTTTGAAATTGTGTAGGCGGCCGCAGGAATGTATCACAATACTTCACTGTACAAATTACACTAGTGGAACTACCGAGGTTAGGCTTAGCCGATGTTTCCTTACGGAGAAATATCAAAGTGAACGACAGGGAATGGTAATATGTTGCATTAGAGAGTGACAAGACGGTGTAGATAAGGTGATGTAAATTGCCTGCAGCCGACAACCTCGCATCTGTGCGTCAAAGTGGGTTACGTCACATACATATGATTTCGGTGGTTGGTCGTGGCCAATTCGAGGCAAGTGTCACCAAACCGTACTCATTTGTAAATAGGAACACTGACTTGGTTTGCATATAGCTATAACAGCGCAGCACTCTCAAAACCCCATACACATTCATAACGTTTCAATTCCTCTTTGTCAAGGAGTGCATTTAAAGATTATATTTTATCAAATAAATTTACATAATGTAAATCATAAAATTTATTCTACTTTTGTTTTATCAGTAAAGGCAATTTTAGGACCATGTCATATCCGAAATTAGAAGCCTAGATGGATTAAACAATGTCAGATGTGGGCATTGTCCATTGAATTCGACGCAGATTTCAGTATCGGGGATGCTCAAACACAGCCATGAGTATTATTACGTAAAAGTGAATGCATTGGCCCTAGAAATTTCTTCTGTTTCATAGGAAACGTGATAGGCAGAAATCCTCCATCAACTGCTGCTGCTTGGTGGATATAGCAGAATATATGCCAAACATCATCATCGTTTAACTTGACCAAACTTGAAGCAGCATGTTGTTCTACCTATGGCTTCTCCCAACAATTTTATAACCTGCATCCCCGCGGTTTTTGCTAGTTTTCCTACGAAAGGAAGAATGATATATACTTAAATGTTTTGATGTGTTCAGATTCAACACATAGTTCAGTTATGTGTTTACCTATTCTACCCTTCAGTTGCCAAATTTTATGATTCCAATCTGCAGCAGAATGATAATTAGAATTTATGCTGTCATTTCCACATTTTGTCAACTTCGTCGCTTCTACATCCAAATCAGTGGGAAACGAAAACAGCGAAGCAGACGAGCGCGACTCAACTCCAAACCAAGTCAGTCAATCATAAGACCAAATGCGCAGCCATTCAGTCAAGGAAGGAACGCGTCCTTGTACGCAGCCCGTCAGCTGGATGGCAATACTACCCTGCCAACGAAGACTCCTGTTCGCTAACAGCCTAACCTGCTTATCATTCAGCCTTGTATGCAGTCGAGGAGCTTCATTGAGAGTCCAACAAATCCCTTAGTAGAGTGTGGAACTCGGCTCACTCGCAGTCCTATAAAATAACTGAAGGTGGCCACTTCACAAAGCGCCGATGGGGGGAACCGAGGGTCGGCCTGGTGGCTTCGCTCGACTGCTGTGTGTGTGTGTGTGTGTGTGTGTGTGTGTGTGTGTGTGTGTGTGTGTGTGTGTGTGTGTGTGTGTGTGTGTGTGTGTACTGGGCATGCCAAGTAGCCACCACGCCAGGTCCACACTAGTGAAAGCAGCTCCTCACGGCTCAGTTAACGCAGTGGAGTTTGTGATTGAAATAGCAAAGGAGGACGATAGGACAACAACCTTGTTGTACTAGGGTATGAGTAGCTAAATGGGGTGCGACTGAAGTCCAGTGGTCATCCACAGCTCACTGCTTGTGACTAGCAGTGAGGCTATCACTAACTCAACAGTTTACATCGGTGACTTCAATAAACTAACTAGCAGATTTCTAGCATTTGCTTCCACTTTCTCTTGTCTAGCAGTCGGAAACACCTTCATATTGGCAAGGTTTGTGTAATCCACTATCAACTGATACTTTCACCCAGAGTGTTTGCAGAATTGGCACACCCATGCACCGCGCAAACTTACCAGCCCATATGGGCGTGGAGGTACGCATATTTCATCAGTTGTCGCTGTCCCATTTTTCGGTGTTTGACTTCTATGCACACCCCGAATAGTGTGTGTGCAAAGTTACGATGGAGAAATGCACACATAGCCGAACACGTATCATACGACAAACCTTGCGTTAATCTAAAAGCTTGTTTACATGTCAAAGTAAATATTACTCTTTCCTGTTCGTTTAACTGTTGAGGTAGTGTTGTAGTACATTTGGGGTCAGTAACGCAAATACAGCTGCCAAGTGGTACATTAAACTGGCGTTTTTGTAATCAGAAAAGTGCTTATATCTAGTCCGCTGCAATTTAGATGCATGTTGTTGTTGTTGTTGTATGAACTGGAATTTTGTGTCAGATTATTTAAGTAATGCATGTAATTCTTATGCTATACGCTAGTTAACTTGGTCCTACTGTGTACGACAAAACATTCAAATCCAGGTGCCTGTTTGCGCTTAATGTTTAACTATCCAGCAATATATCATATGTGTGCAGCAGGCGGAGCTGGGAGAGACAAGCACATCATTGCAATGCTAGACACGCGCGGCTCCTATTCAGACGACTTTACACTCCTCACGTACGCCAAGGCGCCACTACAACCGTGCTATCAGAGGTTCTGACACTTTCACTAGCAGAAATTACCCCATTGTTCGAATAATGTAATGATCAGATAATGGATTACACAAACCTTGACAATATGAAGGTGTTTCCGACTGCTAGACAAGAGAAAGTGGAAGCAAATGCTAGAAATCTGCTAGTTAGTTTATTGAAGTCACCGATGTAAACTGTTGAGTTAGTGATAGCCTCACTGCTAGTCACAAGCAGTGAGCTGTGGATGACCACTGGACTTCAGTCGCACCCCATTTAGCTACTCATACCCTAGTACAACAAGGTTGTTGTCCTATCGTCCTCCTTTGCTATTTCAATCACAAACTCCACTGCGTTAACTGAGCCGTGAGGAGCTGCTTTCACTAGTGTGGACCTGGCGTGGTGGCTACTTGGCATGCCCAGTATACACACACACACACACACACACACACACACACACACACACACAAGCAGTCGAGCGAAGCCACCAGGCCGACCCTCGGTTCCCCCCCATCGGCGCTTTGTGAAGTGGCCACCTTCAGTTATTTTATAGGACTGCGAGTGAGCCGAGTTCCACACTCTACTAAGGGATTTGTTGGACTCTCAATGAAGCTCCTCGACTGCATACAAGGCTGAATGATAAGCAGGTTAGGCTGTTAGCGAACAGGAGTCTTCGTTGGCAGGGTAGTATTGCCATCCAGCTGACGGGCTGCGTACAAGGACGCGTTCCTTCCTTGACTGAATGGCTGCGCATTTGGTCTTATGATTGACTGACTTGGTTTGGAGTTGAGTCGCGCTCGTCTGCTTCGCTGTTTTCGTTTCCCACTGATTTGGATGTAGAAGCGACGAAGTTGACAAAATGTGGAAATGACAGCATAAATTCTAATTATCATTCTGCTTTTTAAGGGGTTGAGCGTCTGCTTGATTGATAAACCTCGTCAGATTTTACATTGTTCTATTTCAATATTCAAGTCTGCTTGATTGTGACGAGTGTCAAAATTCGGCCAAAGCATTTTCTAGAGTAGGGGAATGATGTGAGTTTGTAACTGGTGCCAAGTGTTTAGTCAAGGGGCTTAAGCGATGCGTCCATGTTTAGTTTTTTTTTTCGTGTACGAATGACGGCCTCTTATAAGCATGTCGTTAGAGTGAAAATCGGCTACTTCCTTCTTGCACTTATGCCGTAGCATGCATGAGACTAGCAACAGGTTCGTATACCATACCACTGCGTTAAAAGACTATTGCAGAAGACTTTTGCTGCACCTTTTAAAGCTAACCTTACCTTCATGATTAAACGACTGCCAGTTCGATAAAGGCTATTCTCCGCCCTTGATATTACATGGCGGTTGAGCAAGAATGAACTTGGGTTAAATTTGATGGCGTTATTGAGGTTAATGTGTGACGAAAAGTGAAAAGTTGGGTACGATGACACTGCATTGAATGCCACGATGAGACACTAGTCAGATGTACCGCTCCCTTAACTAGGGCCGATTTCACACCAAAATACGTTTCTTGCTAGCGTAACATCAAATTCCCACTACCACCGTGGTTGGCTTATTCGTGGTTATCTTGTAGAGCTTAATTATATGTCACCTGATTTTAGTTGTGTTTGTTTGCTCTTATTTGAAAGGGAGTTTATCCAGACACTTCAGGTCGGCTAGCCCCCAATGACCTCTCCTCACCAAAGGACAGACTTTGACTCCGCTGTTTACTAGCCAACCCCGAAATCAGACAAACAAGCGTCTCATCTTTCAGGTTCACTCGCTGTTGCATCCTTCAGCGTCTAGTGCCTACGGATGGGTTTCATGCATTTGGCTTAAGACCCAGGGCGCTCTAGCTCAATCGTTCACATACGCAAAGCAATTCATGTTAACCTCTAGCATGGCGTCAGACTTGGTATCAACACGTTTATCCAGTAAAGGATTCCACCGAATTCCTTCTACCATAGTTACTTAAAAGATCAAAGTTCTGCTAAATTATGTTTATTCACCAGAAATATTGCGTAATAAAAAAACTGATGCAACTGCGGGACTAACTTGAACCATCGACATTCTCGCCGCAGAGAGTCACAATAACAGCCCAATAAGGAACTTTACTTGTAGTTACTGAGAATTTTGGGATTCTGCATTCACTTGTAGACTTGAATCGTACACGAATCTCAAAACCTGGTGGCTCCACACGACATTCCCATGGAGGCGCGCACGCTCACCAAACCTAATTTTGCTGTTTAAAACTAGCATATAATGTGGTCAAAAAGTCTTTTATTATAAGTCCCCACATTTTAGCCACTGTTTTCAAAGAACAAACATAAAATTAGAGCCAACAAAATTTACTAGTCTATGGAAGAAGGAGGTCTACGAAGAAATCTACGCATCGGCAAACATAGCGAAAACTTTGTGGATGATTTCACATCCCCTTTTCAATTCTTCTTCACTAATCACAAGAGGAGGGGCGAAACGAATGATTGTTTGTCGAGTGGGCTTGGCAAGGAGTCCGTGGTCACGCAGCTTGAGGGAAATCTCCATTGCATCAAATTTCTCATCGACAACGATGGCATTCAGGAGACCTTTACCACGAACACATGAAGCAACGCTTTTCGGCAAGGTAGCCATAGATTCCCTAAATATTTTGCCCAATGCGTCGGCACGCTCAGCCAGGTGTTCATCTTCAAGAACATCGAGAGCAGCCATAGCAACACGGCAAGCCAGAGGGTTCCCTCCGTAGGTCGACCCATGCTCTCCTGGCAATATGGTAAGCATGACCTCGTCGTTCGCCAGAACAGCCGACACAGGCAATAGACCACCGGAGAGTGCCTTTCCCAGAATTACAATATCTGCCTTGACACCTTCGTGGTCGGCACACAAACGGCTGAAATTAAATAATGAGGTAAGTCCAGAGGGAAATTGCTCATTAAGGTGATATCAAAAAGTAGCTTACCGGCCAGTGCGACCAAGACCAGTTTGGACTTCATCCGAAATCCAAAGAACATTGTATTTTGTGCAAAGCTCGCGGACCTTACGAAGGTAACCATCGGAAGGTACACGAACGCCAGCCTCACCTTGAATTGGCTCAACCATGAAGGCGGCCACATTCGGATTTTTCAGCTTTTCTTCGAGTGCTGGAATGTCATCGTAGGGTACGATTTCGAAGCCGGGCATAAACGGCCCATAGTCAGAGTAGCAAGATGGGTCGGTTGAAGATGAACAAGCCGCTAACGTTCGCCCCCAGAAGTTGCCTTCAGCAAAGATGATAATGGCTTCGTTTTGTGGGATTTTTTTAACTTTGTATCCCCACTTTCGGGCCAGTTTTAAGGCCGTCTCACCGCCCTCAACACCTAGAAAATCACATTAGTAAATCGAAGTTGCCAAAACAACCGTCGAAATGGTGACTCACCTGTATTCATTGGGAGAACTTTATCGTATCCAAACAACTTGGCAACACGCTCTTCATATTCTCCTAGAATGTCAGCATAGAAAGCTCTTGATACAAGAGTAAGCTGTTGGGCCTGATCAACGAGAGCTTTCACAATCTTGGGATGGCAGTGGCCCTGACTAACAGCAGTATATGCGCTCAAAAAGTCGAGGTACTTATTTCCCTCAACATCCCACACATAAGGGCCCTCCCCACGACAAAGCGCAACTTCGATGGGATGGTAGTTGTGGGCGCCGTACTTGGCCTCTCTTTCGTACACCTTCTTGGACTTTTCAGTTTGTTCACACAAATCCTAAAAATATGGAAGAAATGAATCACCATCACCATAAGAGATACAAAGTGGGACGAGTGAAATCACTCACCGACGACATATCAGGCAAACGACAAAAGCAGCCAACGACTACAATGGTCGAGCTTTAATATATCGCAATCATGACCTCAATATTAACAAGAACAAACAAATGAGTCCGAAAACAGTCACTTCAGAAAACAGTTTAGTATTCGTTGAGATGAAGGCAAATATCATTTTGTTATAGGTTGCTGGATCATTTACAAACATTCTAAAGACATAATAAAGGCGTGTAAAATAATCATCTAAACATTTAATTTTTGATACAGGATAGATAGCCGATTTCTTTGCAGAAATACCTTGACTCTTCGCATACAACCAGTTATACACCAAGAACACCAAAATTTAAGTGCATGCGATTAAAAACAGAAAATGTTATTTCTATAACGACTGCCTATGCATGTAACGCCATTATTTTAAAAATACGCCCACTGTGAAAATTTTTGGGATTTGCCTAGCTTAGGTTCATTCAGTATGCCTTAGAGCAATTAAATCGATTTGGTTCCTCTCAAATATACTGAACTGCGATAATGAGGGCAGTTTATAATTAATAAGTACACTAATGCAGCCGGGTAGTGGTCACTGATTTATGGTCCAAAGGTATTCTCTGGGGCCATTTTAAGGCTGTTTTATAGGGAGACGTATGCTAATAAGGCAAAAATAATTGAGAAGTTTTAACCTTTTTTGAAGGTCGTGTCACACAATAAGAGTGTTTGTTCGAACTACCGGTATAGGTCACTTGGGTGGCCATCTTGTTCTAGCCGGTTGGTCGGCCTCCGGGCCGTGCCAACAGCCCCCAAGTCCTCTGTTCCCGGAATATATATATTCTGCCCTAGTACTGCGCCTTCTTTTACCTTAATGGGAGCCTCGGGACGCTACAGGGACCACTTGCATGTTCCTCTGTTGCAACGTTGTTAGGTAATCTGGCCCTTGCGCCGTGCTTGTAGTTCAAATCCAATCCCAATGCCGAATATACATATTCTGCCTTAGTGTTATGCCTCTTTTCGTCTTTGGGGTAGTCTTGGGGTTCTAATATGGCATCTGCACTAGGGGATGCTCTCTAAGTACACGATCAATATAACAACTCACACACTCTGTAGTGGTCACGATTCCGTTGTCAAGATGCAAAAAAAATTTGTGTATGCACATTTGTTCCCTTAAAATGGTTGGGAAGTAATTTGAATATTTTTCTTTATTTTCTACTTGTATGTTAAACAAAATCTGTCAGTGCTAAAAGCATATCAACAGCTAACTTTCGATGTTCCTTTACCGATGGTGTTAATGCTGCCCGATTTTACCATATTTCGACCCTGTATATGTCGGCTAACCTACCGGGACAGATGTTGGGTTGACCTCAGGTTTACGTTTCCAACCTATACTGAGTAGGTGATGACGCGTGCATGATTGATTTCATTTTGACCGAATTTGGAATAACTTGGGCAAGTGATGGATTAAATTTCATCGCGTTCCAGTCTATTAATCATGCATCACGTAGGGCAACAAATGCGATTGTTGGCTTACTTATTTTCTGTGGTGGGAAGTGGTAGGATAACTTTATTTTAACGGGTTATTTAAATGAGTTGAAGAACCATTTTCCTGCGATACCAATTTCACGTATTTTTCTACGCTGAAGGTACGCTTTGGTTATGCATTAGTACCACTCTCCATTTGTATTTAACTGATCCGTTTTGGACTTAAAAGTTAATACAACACTTTACTTCTTGAAGATTTCACTGTTGTGTACGACAGTCAATTCTTAAAGCATAGATTTACCTTTAATCACCAGTTAATATTCCTTAGTCATTTCATGCCCTTAAGGTAAATTCACATGATTTTATCGGCTACAATCGGCTTTGTGCTCGTTTTTTAAAAGGAAAGTGCTCATAGTTCTATTATTTTTTTTGTATTCTCACCCACGGCTTACCTAGTATTAGAACCAAAATAATGTCACATCTGACGCGATTAAGATAGATTAATAACACCCTGAATATGGTTATTTTACCCACTGACTTGGGTCTTAGACGTACGTTCTGCGTATTGTCTTGCATTTCAGAAATAAAATGCTGAGAACTTTGAGGTATCTGACAGAACTTAGGTGGGCGATAGGAAGTCGACGTTCACTTTTGCTTTCGTTGTCTCAAAGGCGTAAAGGTAGTACTGAGCAACGTTGGGATCAAATACTACGTGAATCAGAGGCACTGGGGGTGTTGGCTAAGAATGCTACCGTGCGCGTGTGCTTGTCACCAGATCTCTCCGAGGGTCTGAGGGAAGACTTCCCCCCTGCGGGGGGAGAATCGGTAGAGGTTAAATCATCTTTTTTGAAGGATTTTATTCGCAACGAAAACGTTACGATAAAAGTGGTATGCTTCAATGATGCTCAGTTATGTGACTTAGTAAATCAAACCATATTTAACTTATTAATTGATTAGTTATTAGTTTCACTAATCGCATTAAGATCATAGCACCACTTTTGCACTGAGATGTGTCATTATTTATGCATATAATCATTTTACTACTTCTGAGACCATAAAACGATAATTACTATCATTTTACCAGATTTCATTGGAATTTATGGAGCTTATGTTAACCGTATTCTATGCATTGAAGTATTATCTAGAGATTAAATATTGAATAAATCAACTGGTGTCAATGTAATGCCTTCCCACTTCCCTGAGATTGAGGACAACGGAACTCTCCCGCTCTTGCAAGTGGGGCCAATTCTCGATACGGGCGGCTGTGTTAGCGGTTCAGCATTAACTTCACCAAGAGGCAAACTGATAAGGCTCCGCACCACTATTGACGACCACATGATGGATGTTAAAGTTCGACAGATCTCTGAACTCCTAGCTAAGGGCCACGAAGTGACCGTCTCCGTTCGTCTCCCCCTCAAGCAGATGAGACATCTCACCGACTCCCCCGTACTTTCTGAGGAACAAAGGTTATTAGTGAAAAAGGTGAGCGGACATCTTCAGTTCTGTTGATGCTTTATAAATTTTGATCCATTGAGTTCGAGGTATCGCGATTATTGTCAACTCTTCCAGGCTGTAAAAGAGGCATTGCGTTAGGTAGTGGAATAAACATACTTAGCCTCGTTAAACCTTTTGCGATGTGCACAATTTCTTAACCATTACATAGGAAACCTTAACATATAATTGGTGTCAGACAATAAGAAAATTATTCTTCGTAGGACATTGGTTCGGTGTAATACTTTCCCAATCATAGTTACTTATCTATCATTCGTAATTCTAGTCTGGTGCGTTTTACAGTGGAAAAGTGTTGAGTGTTGGATATTGTGGCGTCAAAACTGATGTTTTTCTAGCATCACTTCTTATTGAGTCACTGGCTTTTGTCTTTGAATCCGTTTTGCCACCTGCTAATAGTGCTTGATGCAATTTGTGCTGACCTTCTGAGCTAGGCAGTCTCCCCCAGGCCTGTTAAGCAAAGCAACAATGCTATTGACCATCCCTTACCTCTTTCCTTGCCACCTTTTCAAATCTTATTTACGTTCAACTTCCTTTTGCCTCCATTCCATTCATATTGCCAAATTGTGATCCCACTGCGCTTAAACCGATAGGCTCGCGGCCAACTGGCCTTGGTACCTCGTCTGCACCCAGGGTACCAGCCCGAGAACCCTTAGTCAAATATGGTACTTAACCAGTCCTGCATTTGCTTCCCAAAGTTGTCTCATTGAGCACATTTTGAATGCTTTCTTTAATGTGATTAGGTCTGAGTAGTCCTTCCTCTATTTCATCCTCCCCTTGCACAATACTTTGTTCTGAATCAAGATAACTCCAAAACGGCCAAGCACAGCGGTCTGAGTGTATGCGGAGTAAAAATCGAAGCCCGGCTGGGCTCAAACTACGTATACACGTTCTACAAGGGAAAGAAATGAGACCCCACGCCCGACATCTTTATCTGGTGAGGTGTTTCTTTTTTCAGAAGTTATATGACTCCAGCGCACAACGGTTCATGAATGCCTTCAAGGGTTGCACCTCAAAGCCCCCCAAGTTGATACAAAATAATGACCTCCAGGAATTCACGATAGTCCTATGCGGTCAGCGGTAACGTTTTGTTCGTTTACATTTGTGGCACCTTTGATAATAAATTCAAAATACCAAGTGGAAGCTTGTGCAGCATATGTCAAATAACAGGGATCGGCCTTTATATGGAGAATACATAGAAGCTAGATACACTTCAGCATAGAGGAAGAGGGGAAGCACTCTAGATTTTGGTTTCCGTAACGGTTGACACTTTTCCGGCTCGCGGCCGCGGCTTTGTGTACGCACTCAGCGGTCGGGCCGCATAATTCTCGGGCCTGCAAAAGGTAAATTCCAAAGATTAGGCTCTGTTAAGAAAAAAAAGCTCCAGGTAGTAGTCATTAGTTAAGATGGATAAAAAGCATTTCGACGTTCGGGCGGACATAGAACTAGACTCGTTCACTGCAGGGCCTTGCACGTCGATTGATCTACGGGATAGAGCTTGGGTAATCAAAGCCTCATTTTAAGCGAAATGACCAGAACAGCTGGACCATGGGAACTTGAGCCCAAAATAGAACCATAAAAGCAAGTTTGAGCCAAACATACCAGTCGAAAAGTTTTGGATATGCATTGATCTCCTCTACTGAGTAGGCTTCGAGGCGTCTAGGGACAGGTAGTACTTGGCGTATGACACCGGAAACGTTTTTGATCAGCTCCTTCGGCAGAGTCTAAATTTGAGACGGAGAACATACAGGAAGAGAGTTTCTGAGGGGCACAACAAAGTCCGATACGAACAATGTATCCAAAACAGGAAACCAAAACTATTCAAGGAAATGACTCAGGGGATATGTGAAGCCAGAGAAGACGAGCGCTGTGAGGGCATGACATCTACCTCGATTCCGTCGGCGAAAATGTGCAGGCGAGCAAGCCAATCGGGCCTACCAGTCCAGTTTTTCAAGTGTGAGCGAACCTCGCGTCTGAGGACCTAAGAGAATGAGTTGAGAAATAGGATCACGAGTCGTTTTATTGCTTAGAAGAGGTGGCCAGTGCGACCAAATGAACCCACTCTTCTAACTATAAACAAACTAATAGCGTTAGAATTTTTCGGCCATCATGATTTGCTTGGAACGTTGGGTTACCTCAGTTGGGTCGCGAGCATGCATTTCTTCCATGGTTTCTTCGACACGATATGGTCCAAACCTAACGATGCTAAATAACAACAAGCCGCTAACCTGGTGTGATGGGTATAAAGAAAGCGTCTCCAGTAGAGACTGTTGTCTTTTGCAGCAATGTAACGACTGTTAAAAACGATAACACTATCACCACAATCGCCTCGCGGATCGTATATTCGTTTTCTGGATCCTGTAAGGTACGAGGCCAATAATTCACCCGATAGCATCGGACACTGCATGTAGGCATCGTATAAAAACCATCGGTGCGCGAACGTCCTCCATTTCTACAAAACTGGTACTATGTGAATCAGCAGGTACCTGTACGCGGAAGCACGACATCAACAGAATAAGCAGCCCGAGGCGTTGGGAGAAAGGCGTTCCACATCGCGCCGAAACTATCAAAGTTCTAAAACAAATCCTACGAGACAAGGCACTTAAATAAAAAAATCTCATATAAAAATGAGTGCAGCATTTTAAAAAGAACAAGCAATTGAATATTGAGGGTCTAAAAGGTGGTAGACGAGTGTTGCCAATCACAAAAAATATGAGGTATCACAAGTAATTCAGATTATATTTAGAATAGTTAACACGATTGCAAAAATCAATGAGGTTCATGAATTTTTGCATAAAGTCTCAAATTTGGGTAAACAGTGGCAGGCCAACGTTAGTTGTGGCTATCATCAAATATATAAGGTAGACAAATATTATTTAGTTAAGATCACTTGAGTGGCCATGTTGACTAGGCAAGAGGGCTGGTTTCCACACCATACCAATAGCTCTGGTGCGAAATGTACATATATACACAAATTAAGTCCGAGCATTATGACTTATTTAACTTCAAGCAGGTCTCGCGAAGCTACAATAATGCTGGGGCAAACAGGGGACTCAAAGAGCCTAAGGAGGACGAAAATTTGCGTAAAAAAGTCACAAAATGAGGTGATCCAGTGCCGAAAACCGAGAGTCAAGCAACCAGCGTAGTACATAGCTCCATCTCCCCTTTGAGCACCGCTTGCGGTTCTCCTCTTGGTCAACTTCCCGGATCAGCCATCACAACGCAATCGGCGCTGTAAGGGAACATCCACGGGCCAAGCACACCTGTCGTTGAATTTGCGTACAACTGAAAAGCCACTCCAATGCAACCTCACTGAACCCTCTTGACACTTTCACTGAATCTGCAGTTCGTCATCTCTGGATCCTGGATTCGGAGACGGGGAGTTGTGCTGGTAGATTTATGTGAGGAAGAACGACATTCAATGCAGTACCGTGGGAGTAGGGTTTCGTATCTGCTCCTTCTTGCCACGTTGTTCGCACTTCAGAGCTGTCAACTCATATCTATCTGGGTTCTCTCCAGCTAGTAGAGAAGTGCAGAAGGTATCGCGAGCTCACTCTATCGATGTCCTTGTACAGGTACGGTGAACAACCTCGCAATGTAACCTCCCATATGGTTTGCAGTTGGTCTTACTTTCGTTGGTAAAAGCTTGTCTGCAGGACATGGAACCTGTGTGGTTGCCAAAGTTGGACGTCATTTCCAGGCCTTCTGTTAAGAATCGTCACCGATTCCTCCACCCATAGCATAGACTATTCTCTACAGCTACAGAAATCTAGGGAGCTACTATCTAAGATATAATTACTTTTCCACAACCCTAGTGTAATGCTCGGACTCTTCCTCGAGCTCGAAAGGAGACCTAAAATTTGAGAGAGCATATATTTTTTCCATGGGCCCAGAAGCCAGCCTTTTCGTTCTGGTTACACTTTTCACGCTATAACTGAATAAAACCTAGAGTTAAGCACTCGAAGAGTTTCACAAAATATGTTGCTATATTTGAAATGTTGCACGTTCTTAGTTTGGCTGCTAATACTTCCTTTAGGTTTAAGAAAGTATAGTACTAGGGCAGAATATATATTCTGGAACCAGAGGGCTTGGTGACTGTTAGCACGGCCTGAAGAACGACCAACCGGCTGGTAAAATGTGCCACCCAAATGACCGAAACCGGCAGTTCGAACGAACAAAGTACTACAAATATAATCGTCTTTCTGGTTTTGCTTATTTTGGCACTATTAACTTTTGTAAATAATAATATATCAGTAGATTCCGCTTTTCTGGCATCGACTGTTTCATTTTAACCGGGGTTAATTTAGAAAAACACAAAAGCAGCTGCGAACATGAACGGCTTTGGCTAACAGGAAGCAAAATCATACAATGGCTATTTTAAAAAAAATAGGCTAGTGAATTGCGAGTTTTTTAACCAATTCAAACATTGATTTTTTTATAATTTTGTTATGTTACACTCCTATTCCTTTGACGAGGTAAAGGGCGGCATTGTTGAAGAACTTATATATTTTCGGTCAATCTTCGGATTTCAATTGCTGTATGTAATTGGTAATATTCGTTTTCTCAGGAGTTTTATACATTGAATCACAGTACATTTTTACCCATTTTTTAAATTTGCCTATGAATGCGAAAATTGCTTGGGGACATACACCTGCCTCAGTGCATGCTATTTTCTGTTTGGTTCCTTTTTGTTCGATGGTTTTGTCCGCCGGTTGTTTAATGGCTGACTCTTTGTTCTTTTGATATATGCCTTGAAGCGTCTATGTTTCCTGTTTTTTGCGCGTTCTTACTTCATGGATGAAATAAGTTTATGAGTTTCTGCTAATTTATACCACTTGATTCTGTTTGTGTAGCGGGCATCTAGTCAGAGCGTGTGTTATTTCCGAACAAACAAACTTAATGCAATAATGTTTTTTTTGCAGTGTTACACTCACGGGTTTGTGTTTTTTCTTCCTTAAATGTGTTTTTTCGTTCCACTTGCTTTTGATTGGGAAAATTAATTATTGACTTAGTAGCCTATGATTTGGACTTTTTTACAAGTTACTCTTATGTTTTTGCATAAGTCGCTTTGACTATACCCTTTTTGAACTTTGCTTTTACTGACATGAACTTTCGACACATTCTTAAGGGGTCATGATGGTGGAAGAAGAATACTCGGATGATACATTGGAACAGGACCCTGATGATACTATGGAAGTTGCTCCCGACGACTTTCGGCAAATAGTTTTTTACCGGGAGCTGGATGGGCTTAGTTCCCATTCACCATTCAGGCAGAAGGTTTGGTATATGTGTTGGATTATAATCACTAAAACTGTAGTCTCGGAGGCGTCGATGGACTCAACGCGATATGACGAATGCTTATAATGCAGTCAAATACCAGGGCATGTCGCTTCGCGGTGCTGCAACTGCATTTAATGTTCCTGAATCGACTCTTCGTGATCGTGTGCATGGAAGAGTCAGTTTGGAGTGCTCAAGGCCCGGGCCCCCTACATTTTTTACCTTCGAAGAGGAGAAGAAAATGGTTGATCACATACTTTTTATGAGTAAAATCGGATACCCATATACGCGAAACCAGGTTGGTTTTTTTGTAGCTCTTAGGACCAAATCAATCACTAGCATTACTTGACTAAATTTTGAAAGATTCAAATAACATAGGGGTATAAAACATGAAAATATCTTGGTATTGCACCGCAGATATTTATGGTTAATTTTCCTTGGGCCTTTGGAGCCCGTAACCTTGCCTCTCTGATTTTCCTCAAGCAAAAATTTCAATTTCAAGGTTGTGGAATTGGCAGGAGATATGACGAAGGCGGTAGGACGAATTGCCCCATTCAAATACCTCAATCCTAGCCAGGCCTGGTTTTACGCTTTCCTTAACCGCTGGCCCGATTTGAAAAATTTTCTCTTTGGTCCGCGAACTAACAGAAAATCAAAGGGCGTTTCTGGTGATGCGATACAAGCCTATTTCGAGCAGCTCGATAAGGTGAGTAGTATTTCCCGGTTTGTGTCCTTTCCCGACTATTGGATGTGACCTGACAAAGCATATGGTAGTATGTCAATTTAGTGTCGCATACAATTCAATTGGTCCAACCTAGTATCACTGTAAATTCCATTGAAATAGTGGTTTTAATAGAACAGTCGTTTACCTATGAGGTACTGAGGAGATTCCACTTCTTGAATGGGGGGTCAATAGTCTGGACGGTTCAATTTACCGCTGGCCTAACAGGTGTTATCCATTATTGAGTTTTTGTATTTCTGTTTGCATTTTGCTATGCATGCGGATATATAGTTTCGAGTGTACTATCAAAATATCAGTAACTTGAAATGTCAAAAGCTACTATCCTAGCGATAAGTGAATTGGTTTTTCTCCGCTTCTTACTGTTTCATGTACCATTTCATTTATTTCACGCTCCTGAAAATCAATGTTTGAGAGTGACTGGTTGTTACTTTGCAATGCGTTTAGGATTCAAGCCTGTACGATCACATTTGAATCTTGGCGAATCCGTTACGTCACTGGTCAAACAAAAGCACATCAATTACATTTCGATTAGGGTTTCGCAAAGTTTTACAGATTGTTCAAAAAAGTTTAATGAATATCCTTTTTGTTTGAGCTTCAGAGCTTTCGAAGATTGCTAACTGCAGGGTCTTTTCTCTGAGTACCCTGACTGGCTTACCTACTTTTTTAATATTGGTTTTCGTGGTAGACTTTGTTTCCACCGCATCGTTCTATATAAACTCGGATTCCTCAACTCCGATATACTTCTACCGTTGATAGCTGTCTTGGAAAGGACATATGTTAAATAATTAATAAAATTCAGCACTAGCGTTAGACATTTGCTTGTGATTGTAGGGATCAGCTACATTGGGGGCTCCGTGTTTTGACGTGTCTTCTGCTAGATTAGTGTACTGTTTCGTATCTTGTAATCGATTATCAAATCGGTGCAGGTGATAACGAAGTATGGTATCAAGGATAAACCGGAGCACATGTGGGTGGTTGATGAAGTGAGCATAAGTTGTGAGAACCAGCCCCCTCGAATCCTCCCCATCGGTATCCAACGTGCTCAGTCCGTCAGTTACTGGAGCCCCACTGTCGCAATTATCGGCGCAGCCAATGCGGCTGGTGAGAAGGTTCCTCCTTTTCTTATCTACCACGGTGAGACTATTACGCGTAAGTCTTAATCTTTATTAAATGGCAGACGCAATTTAGATTTGAGATCGTTTTACCAACAGTACTTTCATAAAGTCCAGGAATGCAGGGATCTTGGGGGATATTATACTAACTATTTGAAAAAAACAGAAAACGTGTTTGGTGCAGCGATGAGTGGGATTTCAGAACGTGTGAATTTAGCGGTACAGGGTGTTCAACACTGCAACCAACACCTTTTCCATAGTTAGCTTTCAGCCACCTCTAGCACCATTACTTCGTCCAAATTAGACTGGTTGTGCTTGAAGGTCATACTTACTGATCTGACAATCGCCCGTTAAGCTACACCTTAGCATTCAAGGATTTGAACTTTAAATTGTGTCACGAGGCTTCCAATGAGGTACTTGATGCAATTTGCACATGTTTCTCCTTGTCTGAACTTGCTCTCGATGCTATACCTGTACTGAAGTTCAATCCTAAGGATTTTGGATTTCTATACGAATTTCTGGGGTATACCTCTTCCTCATGTATTAACTCTGGAGATATGAAACAAATTTCCATGTGAGTTCTTATTTCACGCATGTTGACGTCCATTTCATACCCATATGTGCTATACAGGAACACGATTACTGATGCATTTGAATATTCTTGAGAGAAACGATTTTTAAGTATTGCTAGCCTACGAACATTTATGTGAGTATTCAGTACTCACTCGTCGACTCACTTTTTGCTTCTTAAATTTTCTCGTTACGTAGCCACAAAAACACCACTTTTTCATCGGCCTCTTTCATTTTTGAAATTCTTTGTAAGTTTGCTACAGATGTGCCATTTCATGTCTTTTATGCACAGCTCTGGGAAATGTCCACCCTACTACCTCAATAAATGGTATTTTAATCTCCAAGCTTCTTGAAAACACTACCAATGAGTGTGGCACTTGCGATAACTCATATTACTGTCTTATGTAGCGTTTTCAAATTTATTACATGAACATTTCTGGTGATTGGTAAGGCTTGTTGCATAAAAGGGTCGTCAGTTATTTTCATAAGGGTCAGTTCACAGATGTGGAAGTAATTTTGCTTTACCAAGTAATGCAGAAATCGTAAAAGGTAGCATATGAAACTGCCAAAAAATACTCGTTTTAAAGGTAGCTGCAATTTAAGCGCTGACAAATCGCTCATGCGAATGAGTATTTTAAGGTAGTAATTAAAATTACAAATATAACTTGAAAAGTGAGGTATTTTGCCTTTTGCACTTTCCTCGTAGTCATTAATTCCCCAAAAATCGTGTTCCCGCATATCGACAAGGTTAGTCAAATTTGTAGATGCATATCAGATAGAAGTGTGGTGCGCGAAGAAAGTGGAAAGATAGCCTTTTCATTTGTTAGAAATTGAGACTATTGTAGGACGTCAGCAATTGAAAGCTTGGAAGAAAGTCAACCGGCACTAATGCGACGTTTTAGGCTCTATTCAAAGCCATTTTGCTAAAAATATTGAGGAATGGAATTATCTTCAGGCCGATAATGCCTTACGTCTGCTTGTGAGTCCGATTTAGTATAACCGTTTGGTATAGAAGGGTGAAGAGCATATGTTTCGTATACATGACGCTGTTTGCGAATACCTTACCCGAAATGCAAAATTCTGCACTCTCTTAGCGAGGGGATGTTTTACCTATTTGCTATGATTTAGTTTCGAAGTTTGAAATCGGTTCCTTTAATTTAAAGGTCCATTTATTTTGATAATTTGCTATTCCTTGTAAATCGCTCAGCCTTGGTAGCTTCTTTTATCCGAATTAATCATAGCCAAAGGTGCATCCTCTAGACCATCTTTCCTTGGTCCATAATGTTTAGTATGTGGCAAATACCTACTTATTAATTTCAAGTAGGTTTTGTAACTTGAACATACTGGAACCAACGGGATTTTTGGAATACCATCCGTTAAATAATCCGTTTGATCACTTGCGTGACTGTTTTTTTGACTTTAAATTTATGTCTGCCCCGTTTCTTATGATAGATCACGCAGTAAATCGCACTAGTCTGGGAATGTTTATTTAATTGAATAGCTACTGGATGCTAGTATTGGCTCACGATTTGAATGTGAATCTGCTTATGTGCGGACAGTTGTTTTGAGGTTTTATACTCCATTCGAGCAGGACTGCTTGTCAAATTGTAAATTCTTGGGTGTAACTTTTTTTTTTGTGCATTCATGGGCGAAGTAGCGTTTATTCTTTCATGCGTGTATCGGGAAAAGGATCTTCAATTGATTATGGGGTCTGATAAAAACAAGCATCCGTTCGAAGTATATCTGCTGGAACTTTCATACTTTACACAACACATTCATTTCAGTTATTAAGTTTCTTTCGCCGCTCTTTTGCCTTCCGTGGACACGTTCCATAATTTATAGCTTACATGAACTAACTCGCCGATAACGCATTTATGCAAGGCTCATACATTTGACTTTAGAACCGATTGTCTGCATGCAAGGAAACAATTTGGTTTGCATCGAATAAATCGACTGATTTCAGGCAAAAGTACCATAGTTGCTCATCTCTCTGTTGCATTGCTTTGTTAGGAATTGATCAATAGTTTGATCCACTTGGTGGCATTTTAATTTAATCTCAGGATATCGTTGAAAGCCGGGTACAGGGTCTTTGACATCTCACAGCGCTTTTCATCGTATTATAATAATTGCAGTTTCTGACGTTAATAATACACTGTTCCATTACTATCATCGCTAAAAAGATACATCACTGAGGTGATCCAGAGAATGTGGATGCTCATCTTTACAGCCGAATTTCGAGGCATCGCAAGTCAATTAATAATAGACCTTTAAGTAATTGCTACATTTGAAGTAGTATTTCAGAAGAAAACATTAGTAGGGTTTGCACAAATGGCATGTCACGGACACTGTTTGCCTTGGTTATTTAGATATCATGATGGAGGGTGCGGTGCGGGGTACTAAGTTTGCAAACTCTCCTTCTGGATGGGTGAACTCAGATGCATTCATTCAGTGGTTCTTGAAGCATTTCCGCCCTCAGATTTTGAAGCGACCACTAGTACTGCTCTACGACGGACATCTTCAGTTCATCAGTGTGCGGGTGCTCGAACGTGCCAGGGAAGACGGTGTTTTGCTCTTTCCTCTGCCTCCGCATCCCGCTTACAACCATTGTATTGAAAATACTTGCTTTCACGCATTCCATGTGAGTGCATACTATTTTCCATCGCTCACAATTTCTGTTTTTAATATTGGTGGCATTTTGGAAACCTATAATTACTTCGGTGGAACCCTTTGTGCTTTAAAAGTGTTTATAAGTGAATAACTTCAGAGCCATGTTACCTGTTAGCTTTTATACAATTGAAAGTCAGTGGCTCGGGATTGGCCATGTCTCGCTCGTATTGACCACCTTCATCTGTTTTTTTTATTCGGCCATGCGCTGCTGCCTTTACGCATGTAGTTGAGTTCATTTTTAACTTCATTTTAGTCATACTTTGAAAAGCGTTTGGAACGATTTTTTCAAAGGTTCCCTAATGATTCACTCTCCAAAGTAAATGTGGCTCCAGTACTCACGCATGCTTATGAACGCGCATTACAGCCTAGAAATATGGTTAGCCTGTTCGCTCGATTGGGCATTTGTCCATTCAACAACCTCTCAACCTCAATTGGAGCTTATCTTAATATTGTGAGTTGTTTATGTTCATGGGAATCCTTTCTGTACTACTGTTCGATTAAAGTTAGTACAAAATCCGAATTTAATTGTAGTGGTATTGCTTGCATTAAAGCTTCCAACTTTTACAGCCAGATGACTACGAACAGGAAGAAATGGTGCTACCTCACGGAGAAAATGGTGATCAGGAGCAATTGTCCAGTGGAAGTAACAGCTCTGCCCAGTGGGGTGTTTCCACTAGCTCTCCTTCTTTCAATTTCCAAACATCTCTAACAATGGAGCCGCCTAATTCTGACTATAACAGGTCCAGCTCTCACATCATCATCCCCGGACGCGGAGCCTTGGGAGGTAAGTTTTTTTGTTCCAAAAAAGCAGTGGTTTCTGTGTAGTAGGATTGGGATCTTTTCATTGGACGCACGAGACACGTTGGCTTTCATGGTCGAGGCGCATGAGGTTTTGAAAAATATGGACAAACTGCTTGCTACTTCACTGGGTTCTGACCTTGTCGAATCAATGAATTAATCGTCAGTCTGCAAAAGTGCTAAAATTCGTGATTCATCGACATCCAATCACTTTCTAAATTACCCCAATTTTTTAAAAGAAAACACAAAATCTCTGAAATTGACCTGTTCCGTAGTGTTTTATTGAAAATATTTCATCAGATGATAATATCTTGATAATTTTATTGATATTAAACGTCTGTTTTCCGCAGGTCTCTCTCAGTGGTTCTGTTGACTGGGTTTTTGTAATTATTAAATGCCCATTAGTAATGGCTATCACCAGTTAATCACTGCCTCTTACTTTTGAACAGGTTACTGATGGTTGGACATACATCGGTGCTTGTTTTGTCGTTTTCAGATCAAGACGTGTCGAAATCTGAAGCTGCTGCAAATAAGTCTCTAACGACAACACCATCCACGACGTCTTGTGCTCGTGTCCTCTCGACTGCTGCGTCTACTCCCAACTCTGTCGGCAAACCGGTACAGCTGCTCGCATTACCCAAGCGATTGGCTGCTAGTGGACCACACATTGCGATCCGACTGCCTCAAATTTCCCCACACACCACAACTCGACCCATCCTTATTGCTGGTGCTAGTGGTGGGGTTTCCATGCCCGTAAGTGATTCTCATTCTCACCAGCGTAATTCAGCTAACGAAGGGTTTTGATTCTGTTGCCTCGAGACTAACCACTGGTCACCTTCTTTCACTTAGTTATCCTCATCACAAACACCTACCAATGCCACCACTTACGTTAGTGAGAGTATTGTGCCTGGTGGTCATGAGATTATCACACTGGTTGACGAGGGAGAGGGTGAATCAGTTGCAAGCATAGTTGAGGACATCGAAGAAGGCGAGGCGCCTGGTCTTTGTGCAGTCTGTTGCCAACTCGAACCTCCTGGGTTCGACCCTGACGCCACTGGTACTGGTGACTCAGAGTGTCCGGTATGAAAAGCTTTTCGTTTCTCTTACTCCATCTTTTGACCTTTTTATGCAAAGCTGTGTGGAATCAATGCTGCCGAACTTTCTCCTCACTCAAATAGTGATTTTATTGCGTATCTCAATGTTCAATAGTATTTACCAATGCATTATTTTGTATTTTTAGGCACGTTAGCACATGGTTTGGTTTGAGTAGCACTTATTACACTTTTTAAGCATCAACATTTATTATCAATCCGCTTCATCAGGGGTTTTAACGGTGGTCATGGTCAAGCTCACTGTGGCTTGTCTGAAAGCTCATATCCCCTATCTTTTTATTTTGGTACCGAAGGCTGTGTTCCGATTTTCCGCTGAATTCAAATCTATTTTAAGTCGGAAACATAACTGTCTGCAGGCCGTAAAGGCAACTGATCTTTGAATTATTCCAGTCCAATGTTGGGTCTTGTTGTACTTACAGGTTGTCGACTGGACGTCTTGTGATTACTGTAAGCGCTGGGTGCATCTGAATAGTGTGTGCAGTCGCAATGCAATTATCACTGACAGTGCCTTCATGTGCGCTCTATGCCGTGGTCTCGAGGAGGAGAGTCACCAGCAGCCTTCAGTGCAGATACAAGAGGAGGAAGCCGCTTTTGCGTCCACCGACATGGATTCCCATGGTCAGGCGGTCGTGGTGCACCATGAATCCTCACATTCCGTGGAGACAGCTAAAGAGATTTGACCTTGTATGTGCGTTCTCGTGTTCATGGTAGTGTGTGTACATAGATTATTGCCGAAGTTATCCCAAAGTAATTCTGTACAGAGCTGTTCTAGTATAGGTGCGGCAAGAATTTTAGCACGTTTTCCCCTCTCTTATTGTCTCCTCGTAGTTCATACACACACGAGTATTATTTTTCCTATTTGGCCCTTTGCTATTATGTTGTCCCAATCTCGTATTCCTTCCTGGTGCCATTGTCATATACCCGATTTCCCAAAACCTATCAAGAAGTAGAGCTGATGAGTAAACCAACCCTTCTTTTTCTCCACGGTTTATAAGGTGGATTCAAATAAGACGTTTTCTATTTAATGGAAAGGCGAAAGTGTCAAGCAATGTATACAGAGTGAAAGTTAAATTAGCCTAACTCCAAATTCATTAGATAACATTCATTTAGACATTTGAAAACGAGGAATTGTTTCATTGAAAAACCGTAACTTACTACTAATACTAATTACAGATTTATCAAAAGACATCGCTACTGCGTTGGCGAGTTTGGTAAGTGGAGAATTATGGGGAAACCAGCAATGGCTACGTCTGGTACGCCGGACGTGGTTTTGTATGGGGAAGATGAACGGTTTCACTCTCAAAGAGTTGTGGTTTTCCTCTTCCACGATACAATACCATCCATAATCAATGTGCTGACCACAGACCTAAATGGAGTCGTATTGAACGAATTTGGGATTATACACAAACCAGTGTTTACGGGACAAGTGCTACATTTTCGCTCACACGGAAATGAGACTTGACTTGGTGTACATAGTAAGCGTTCATACGTCCACATCACACCGCCAACGCTTTGCGATTCGGGTCACTTTTCGTTGGAGGAGTGGAGGGAAGAAATAGAGGGTGAGGGTGAGGAGGAAGCGGACGGCACAGTGACGGCGGAAGAGGAGGGAGAGGGGGAATAGGAGAGCTCAGCGGAGTAGACGGAGCAGCTACCGCCGGAGAGGCGACACACTTCCTCCTCGATTATGTGCTGCTGTGAAGGCGGTGGTAGATGTGGTTGTGGCCCACGCCACCGCGGACTGTTGGAGGTACAAGTGGCGGTATCCATGCTGCTGCTGCTAATGCTGACGCTGCTTCGCCCGTTGATTGGTGAGGGTGAGGAGTCATGAGAGTGGTGCCAGTGCTGCTGTGGCGTGGCGGCGGTCAGAATTGACTCGGAGGTCCAAGCACCAGCATTAGGTCTGCAGAGAGCAGGTGCCTTGTGCTGCACTGGGTGAGAGTGGTGTCGGTGGGTGTGAATGTTGGCCAGGTCGCCCACAGAGTGTGCGCACTGACAGCTGTGCGGCGGAAGGGGTGGCACAGGTGATGAGGGCGAGGTTGGTGCACGGCCCTCCAGGCGCTTGAGGTAAGTAATGAGGGTGGAGAAAATTTGCCAGTCGTCAAGAGTCATACCGATCTCGCGTCGTAGCGACTCGTTCAGACTGCACACGGTTAGCACCGCCCCGCTTATGTTAAGTGCACGCAAGCGCAACAGATAGGCTGCGATGGAGGTAGATCGAGAGAGGGACTGCGGTGAGTTTTGACGGCCCTCGAGGGTGTTGGCAGAGGAGAAAGAAGTGGATCGGTGTTGGCAGCGGTTGGTGTAAAGATCTACCATGTCACCCACCAGGTGGCAAATGTCGTCCACAGTCATCTTGCTCAGTGACTTTCGTGGAGGTCCATTCTAAATTTAAAATGTTTGAGTACGATTGCTTTTCAAATTGAAATGGAAAAGGAAAGAACTCTTACTGTGATTCAAAGTCTGACTTCCTGCTGTGGACGGAGATTGAGGCAAAAATGTGTACCATTTGGGTGAGCCTGTTTGCCCCTCAATTAGGCTGTATTATAGGGAAAGGGGTTGCCTTCTTACAGGAACGATTCCACAGTCGAAAAACAATCGAATTGTAGCATAGTGTTTCTTTAAACTGAGCGAGATAGTGGAGGATGCTCACAAACCAATCGAAAAATTTTGCAGCAATTCAAATTAAAATCACACAGATTCCTGGTTCTGGGTGATAAACCTCATCAGGGTGGTAGGAATTTTTATGCTATGGGTGGGAGAACTGATGTCCAACTTTGGCAACCACACAAGTCCCATGTCCTGCAGACAAGCTTTTACCAACGAAAGTAAGACCAACTGCAAACCATATGGGAGGTTACATTGCGAGGTTGTTCACCGTACCTGTACAAGGACATCGATAGAGTGAGCTCGCGATACCTTCTGCACTTCTCTACTAGCTGGAGAGAACCCAGATAGATATGAGTTGACAGCTCTGAAGTGCGAACAACGTGGCAAGAAGGAGCAGATACGAAACCCTACTCCCACGGTACTGCATTGAATGTCGTTCTTCCTCACATAAATCTACCAGCACAACTCCCCGTCTCCGAATCCAGGATCCAGAGATGACGAACTGCAGATTCAGTGAAAGTGTCAAGAGGGTTCAGTGAGGTTGCATTGGAGTGGCTTTTCAGTTGTACGCAAATTCAACGACAGGTGTGCTTGGCCCGTGGATGTTCCCTTACAGCGCCGATTGCGTTGTGATGGCTGATCCGGGAAGTTGACCAAGAGGAGAACCGCAAGCGGTGCTCAAAGGGGAGATGGAGCTATGTACTACGCTGGTTGCTTGACTCTCGGTTTTCGGCACTGGACCACCTGGTGCCTTGGCCAATATCCCTAGCTGCGTAATCTGGTCTTTATGCTATATCAGCAGGGCTAAGCTCTACAGCATGTTGAAACTGCACATTTTTTTCCCAAATATTATGGCTTCTTTCGTCTTCAGAGAAGGTTTAAGGCGCTATATTGGTTAATTTATCGTTTCACAAACGATCATAGTTTGAAGCAGAACTCTTTCTAAGTGATGCAATTGAATCGGGGAAACAATTAAGGCCTTGGTGTGCACTGTACTTACAGGTTCAGGTGGTTGCCCACTAGCTACTATTTGCTATTTACAATGTTATCATTAGGGCTGTTTGATTTGTTCGTACTATACATGCATTCCTACTTCTACTGCACAAGATGCTCACTACGAGCAGTGACCATATGCGTAGCTTGTTGGAAGCATTCACTCGAGTGGTCCTGCCTTTTGGCGGATGTGCTTTTCAATGCGCTGATTCACAATAACATGCGCTCCTATTGTGTCTAGCTTTCTCAAGTGTCTACACAACCCACTACAACACATTCTTCACCGCGGAAAGGTGAATTTTTAGCTCAATTACCTTCAGTTGGACGGGACAGGGTGGTGTCCTCGGCGTGTGGATGGACGAGGGGAGAAATTCGGGTTCTCTGTCTCTCAGTGATTGCAAACTGCGATTGACTAGAAGGTAAAAAAAGGGCTATCAAGAAATTGACCTCAAATAGTTCCGAGACCACTTTCAGTGATGACATTAAGTCGAATAATTTTTGGAGATATGTACAAATTTTGCAGAGTTTAATGCCAAAATGACCGCTATAAAGATGGCATCACTTCCTTGTTGAATTAGCATTCAGAAATAGCCCTTACAGGGCTGGGGAAACGCTAGCAATGGTGCGATTCGATCGTAATTTGAAGCATTATTATCCTACATTGGATAGAAGCTTCTGGCGAATGAGAATGAAGATGCAGTGATGAAAAGGCTTTAGTATACGTTGAACGTGTTTTATCGATGATGAACGATCTTGGCATTTAGGTACATACAGCAAGCATTGAGAAGTTGGATCGTTCTACCGAATCGTTTGTCATTAAGTCGAGTGCAAAGCAAAGCTCATGTGACGGACCAATGCCTTGCCAACCAATAAAAACACAAGCAAATTTGTAAAATTAAGGGTTACTCCCAATAAAGTGATTTATAACTTGTGACACTGCATTTTTCAACTGTTCTCTGAAAGCAAACACTGAGTCTGGTGTTGGATTGTTTGCCATGCCTAGCATAAACTTCTCAAGATTTCTTCTGCGTACGTGTTCAGTAATTTGCCTTTAAATAGCATAAATTACATGATTTAACAAGTCAGTAAAAGTGTGTCACATCAGGTAGTAGAGTGAGCTTTAAAAGCAGCTGGCTTAGGACTGAGAATCGACACTAGCAAGTAAATTAAAGAATTTACATTTAAGATATTCTTCAGAAAAGTTAACGGGCGTGGATGGTTGAGTGCAAGAGCATTTATCATTCTGGTTGCTGGTGGGTCACAACGAGTTTCTTTTATTGTCTCACATTCATAAACAAATCACTGCCACCAACCGACCTAGTTGAGGAAGGATTTTTCCTTTCATTTTAAATACCACTTATTGACGGGAAAATAACTGAAAAGGAGAACAGTCGCACTGTTGTACATAGACTTAGCAGAAATTTTACACTCAACCCAATGCTCACCCAAAGACACTTGAGGTAATGCAGTTAGAAACTTGCTCATTGTTCGGGAGATGACTAAGAAGCAACTTGGAGAATGAGTATAGCGAGAAATTCGTGTGAATGAAAACAACAATAGCACACTTTATATTATTTTCAAAAAAATAATGGGTTGTACAGAGGGACAAAAGGAAACCTGATTTCATGGAACTTGAACTTATCGTTGAATTTATCTTTGCATTTTATAACTTGCTAAGTTGAATCTCAAGATAGGCACCCATTGAGCATGAATTTTACCGTAACGAGGAAAGCAACAAGTGAGAGTAGTTTACATTTGCCTTGAATTCTAACTCTTACCGCTCTCATGTGCATAAGCAGTTATCATAAACAATCAGCTATCATGATTTCTAATGCCTATTTGTGCTGTTTGACAAATAGGCTCAGGTAGAGTGCTCAAATTAGCGATTGGGAGAATCAGGCGCCAAGTGCGCCTACCTCACTCGACGAGAATGCCGAGACAAGGGGAAACCACGATCAAACAAAACATAGGTCCTTGCACAATGCAATACTACTGCGTAATTCACACTATCTTTGAGCGATTCTAGCGCTTTGTAGAATTGATGAGTTGGAGTTAGCGGTAGATAGACTAGCACCGATGAGACGACTGCTACTGTTGGATTGAAGGTGTTTCTAGGATTCAAATGCTTTAATTTTAGATCCTACTGAAGGTCTGTCAATGAAGCAGCTTGCAATGAGCATTGACGACTCTTCTCGACGATTAGGATGATTTTCGCCAAACTTGCCTTTGATAATTTCCAAACAGAGGTTATAAAAAGAATGTAAAGAGTGTATTGTATTTAAAATATTGACAGTAGGAACGAAAATAATTTATCGATGGCGAAGTGCCTGTCGCTGCTAAAATGTTGAAAGAAACAGGAACCCGAGTCACAAGTCGGGCGATGCATGAGTTTTCGGAACAACCACAAAAGTACCAGAGGAAATAAGTCCTTCTCATGCCTAATCTTACTCCCAAATTGTGTTATATGGTGCATCATTTTGGCCCATAGTATCATTTTAACTGACAGCGTGGATCGGGGAACGTTTGTTATAAATTCCTAACATTTTTTATTACTATAGACCCGAGTTTTGAGCAGGCTATTAATTGTTTATTTCATCTGATAATGGTAATTTGCACAGGAATAACTTTCAGCTGGGCAGTAATGGTTGGAGCCGTTACCAGAGCACGGATTCGTCTCCTCTGTAGCTCTACTTTATACTGTTTGCTTTCGAGGGCATTTAATTTTGGAGAAGTGTTACAGCTCCATTTCATTAGCCTGTTTACGAGAGCACTTGGGCAAAATAACAGGCTCTGATGCACTAGTGGACCTGATTCAGCAAAATTGTTAGACTGTATCATCATAAAATGGATTGAGACACTTGGAAATCCATGCCCTTAACCAGATACCCATTGGTCGTTGATTGCCACACCGATACGCCTTCTATAGTCCACATTTCAAAATTCAACTATGACAAATTAATGAGATTGCAATGCAGCATGTGACATCACCAAAATCGTCATTTGGCATATCATACCAGCTACATAACCTATTTTCAAAAGGACACTAGTGAAGGACGTTCGAACAATGAGAAGACTGAGTGCCACTTTGTCATGATGTATCCTCGGAGAACCGAGAGCAGAGCACTTACCATGCAGATCTCGGCTATTGCTTCGCACGAGGGAAAAGCCGCGTCCATTCAAAAAACCTATAACGCATAAACCGAGAAAATCACCATTTGCTTGCATTAATAAAACGAACGTTCCTAAATTTTCTATTAACCAAATAAATATACGCTCCATTCTTACTGTCAAAATCGCACTGAAAAGGAGGCAGATGTGTGGAAAGTTATCAACAAACATTTGACTAGGAAATGAATTCAATGCACCGGTGACCCAATCTTCCAAAAATTGCCATGATGACAGAGTGAATGAAACTGTCCCAAAAGTAACTGCATTCGTCAACCAGAGTACGTTTCCTAGGTATGCTCCATTCTCCAAACTTATTGTTGAATTACAATTCTACACATCAGTTATTCTTCAAGTGTATATCATTTTACCCACAGAACAAAAACAACAAATGATATTAAGCGCGTTTGCTGTCATTGCAATTATCAAAATACGGTTTTTTCAACGTAACCTTATGTACTTCCGAAATTGACTAGCTCTGCATTTTTTCAAGTAAAATCGACGAAAGCTAGTATTAGGTAGTTAATGATCTTGATTGAACTTTAAAGCGAACAAACCGTGGAAGAAGCGATTGCGGAACTCACTCTGAATGCGAGCGTGCGTTTTAGGGTTCATCAGTGGCGAAGCGGCCATGACGGCAACTAAGTGGCGTACAGAGGTGGTTGGGGCTGCGGGTGGAGATTTGGCGGCAGCAGAGTGAGAGTTGGGGTCGAGGAGAGTACGGGATCGAGCACGGTGCCGGAGGAGCACAGCAAGGCGAGCAGACCCGCTGTCGCGCGCAGCGAGCTCGCAGAGTTGCAGCGCAGCGCTCCCATGGCCTCGCCAATGCGCAGTTGCTGCTCCTTGCGCGTGATGCGTTGGCGGTGACTGGAACTGTGATGACGCAGGACCTCGAGGCTGGCATGCCGAGAGCGCTGGTGCTAGTCTGGATCACATATTCCGAAACAATGGCGAAGCGATAACAATCATTCTTTAGTTCTTAGCGTAACCATGACTTTGACTGCATTGAGGTTGGGCTGATGCAAGAAGGCGTGCCAAAATGAGGATAAATTTTTATAAATTAGTAAAGCTTGGGGCAATTTAGTGGGTCTGGTTTCGGGGGATAGGGAGCAGCTTCATGTAAGATTATTGACCAAATAAATTGTAAGGTGAATATCTTTTCCACACATTCTTAAAATAGTTGGGATTTCAATAGGAGATGGCAAAAGGTTAAGTGGAATTGTTGTATTCCATTGCAAAAGATATAGTATTTAGATAACAAGAGGGATGGGAGGATCGAATTTATGCCTTGCGTCAAGGCGACGCACCTTATAGATAGTTAAATGCGATACGAACTGTCGATGTGCGCCTGTGTATAAATGGAGCAATTAATAGTGTGGCTTTGTAGCTTTTTGTGACGATGATAGAAGGAATGGTTTCAGCGCTCGCCCAAAGACAGGCGATGCGATACGCGCGGGGATCGATGGCGATTGCCAGCTTAGCGAAGGTAATGGCCCTTCTCTCTCACTGGGCTTTGGTACGAAAGCGGCAACGTTTTATGGCTGAAAAGATTATCAAACTACTGAGCTGTCTGGTGCTTCTACTAGGGGTTTACGCACTGCATCTTAGCTTTTGCAAATATTTTCCGATAAAATTCAAAACTCTTAAAGATTTGGTACCAATTTAAATAAGCCCCAGATAAATTATGATTTCCAGGCAAATAAACAGGCCGAGAAGCGGGCTCAGCCACCACAAGTCTGCCAAAAATGATGGTCTTAAAGTGTTTATCCATCTAACGCTTTTCATTAAGCTATTTTACTTGGTTTTGTGGTGAGACTTGCAGCGATTTAAATGTCGTCAAGCAATCACTTCACATAGAAAGTAAAGAGTAGATGACATTTCAAAGGTAATAAGATCTTAAAGCGTCTCAAAAAACTAAGACTTGAATAAAAAAATTTCCATTAATGAGAGGAGACAAGCAATGACTCAACTGAATACATCTATAGCCATATATCGTTCGTTACTCACTGCAGTAGTCTTTTCTTGTACTTCATCTTTTATGCACTTACTCGCTTGAAGAGTGTAGACGAATCATTAACACCTACAGGAAAGACATCCATAAAAAAACTGGTAAACATGTAGAACGGGATCGACCGATCGAATCTAAGCAAGAAGTCTGCATTATCAAGATTCTGGTGAGAGATACGGGAGAACACAAATCCGCCGCAGTTTACGGTTAGGGATGAGGGACGGTAGAGGAAGTCTGTAGTGAGGAACTTGAAAGAAGATACCGTACCGTTCGAGAACACGCGAGTACAGCATGGAAAGGGTATCATCGGGGAGGACGGGTTGGCTAATGGTGGAGGTGGTAGCGTCGTCTTCGTCCACCTCCAAGATCGGTGCTCCCCCACCCGTCGCCTCGCCACTGCTGCTACCACCGGAACCACGAGGAGCACGCTGTTGCGTGCAGGAGTAGTGCTCCTCTAAAAAGAGGCTCAGCCAAGCGGTATGGAATGGCCAGTGCACTAGAAGACATAGCCATGTTGTTGCAACCTCCAATAAGGATGTCCACACTCTCTGGTTCTCCCCTGTCTTTAACATTCGCCCTTCAATAAAAAAATACTGTGCAAAGTAATAATGAGAGAAAGTCCTTTGACAATTTGTTTGCGCGTGTAGGCCACTAGTAGTAAGAAAATGACATATTTCCTGGCTACGGTTCTTTATGTACTTATAATAGTTATTAGAATATGCATCTCATGAAAGGTGGAAGTGGCTTCAAGTCAATGACTCACGAGTTCCTTTGCTTCCATGTGGGTAGTGATTAGGGTAAACTCTTAGCGCCAATCGCATCTATAAAAGCTGTTAATAATTTTCTACTTTTTTGTCCTTTTTTTGCAATTTAGGAAAATGAACCAATGAGGTTAAAAATTTGCATGGAAATTGCTGTCATTGCGATGGTACAAAGTCTATTGCGTTGGCATTTAATCCCATTGAAGGGGTGGGATTTGCAAAATCACCTCTGCCCAAAATTGGTCGTGCTGGAGGGAAATTGGTCTGATCCCCGGGGAGAGTCTGCAATGATTTGGCCTTTCTTAGTAGCCTATTCTCCAAGGATTGCATCAGTGTACTTTACAATGCTGTCCGAATTTCTAAAAGACATCACTATTCATGGAATCTGGATGCGAATTGCAATTGAGCAAGCCGACCAAATTCTGCAGTAAACATGGGTTATATATCCAACCCATTTACTCTATGAGTCAGCACCGATAACATTGATAAGCTAAATAACTGACGCATTTCTCCTTCGAAGACCCTGTGGAGTAGATTAATGAAAGAGACAGTGACAGGCCAATTCACAAGGTTCACAGGGTATAAAACTAAAGGCTTCCTATCAAGCAATGATGCGCTATCAGCTCCTGGGTGTGCATTTTAAAATAGGTTAATGCTCGCATGTTCCCCAACTTTGTCAATAAATTAGCCTTCAAGGATGGTGCGGAGGAGCACGGTTTGGGAGCCTTAAAGGTACTAAAATGTTTGGAGATGAGGTTAAAGTGTATCTTTTTCATGATGAAAATTGCATTTGCCTTTTAGCAATGTATACGCCTACCATGCATTATTTGAGATTAGATTGCTCAAGTCAGCTAGGGGGAATAAGTGGTGATATCGACAGAGATGGGAAATTATTAACATTTCTGCGTATTGACCATGTAAATTCCAGCCATAAAGCTAATTTTGTGTCAACGGTGAAAGGTAACCATGCTATGACTAAAGGCATGGACTAGTAGTGCTCAACGGCTATTTTGAGTTCAAGCACCCTTCGGTTTTATAAATGTAAAGTAATGCATAAAGGCTGGTATTACATACCTAGGAAGGCCATGTGGGTCAGAAGATGCTTAAGCTTGGTGATGTTAATGTCAGCTAAGGGGTGCTCTTCGACGAAGAACTCGGGGAAGGACAATGAAACAGGCCACACACCGAAGGATGGCTTAGAATCTGGGTAGTGGTTACTCTCGGTTGAACCGTGTGTTTCCTAAAAATTGAGAGAATGTTCCAATGGGGTGTGTCGTCAGACAGTATATTCTAAGTTTCTCGGTCGATTTTAATTGCACTTCGTTTTAATGGTAGCATTTTCTGTTTATGGGGATGCATTGCAAATGGACGGGTAATCAAGTAGTGTTTTTGCTCTATGATTCATGATGCTCATTAAACGCCCTTACATTCTAGCTAAAGTAGCCTCCATGCAATTTTTCAATTCAAGTGCAGTGTAATATAGTGATATTTTGAGTAAGAACAGGCCATGAAATGATTTTTTTTCCAATGGGTGCTTAGGGTTTTCTGTTGAGGTACAGCAGTAAAATAAGTCACTGCCTACCACTAAGCTGCTCAATCCTGCGTCATCTTGACTTTGTTGCGGCCCTTCGGTGGGTTCGTCGATGAACACGGTCAGATGGCAGGCTTCCAGCATTATTTGCCAGTAGTCACACGCCTGCCCCGACTGCAATCCTGAATCGCAAGGTGGCGACATGTCTTGCTTACACACAAGGAGAATAAATACATTTGGCACGTTTGGCCTGGTTTCTGTTAAGCGTTTTGATGTCGCCGCACCATTCTAGGCAAGCGAAAACAATCGTTTGTCTTATTGTCGCACTAGACATGCATCCATAATTTATGAAAAGTTAAACGTCTAAGAACACTAACACATTCCTTCATAAAATTATTAGCTACGCATATAAGCCCTCCACTTATGCACTGAATTTGTTCACACGTACATAAACTTAGTAAAGCAGGGTTTGAGGTCTCAAAAGTGCCACTTATCAATGTAAAACATCCTTAAATTATTTATACAAGTGAGGCATTGTTGAGCGTTGTACACATGGGCAACAGGAGTGTTTGAGACACTTCGAAATAGCACTAATCAAAGTAATATCAACCGTGCTCCCACTGTTATGCCTGCACATATATGTGCATCGAGTGGTCACATTAATTGAAAAGGCGTTACTGTTTCAATCCGCTACAAATCATGGACAGTATCCCGGTAAAATCAAGTCCAAATGTATTAATCGATGATAAAAGAGTGGAGTTAGAACGAAACAACCTCAAAGATAACTCTTAAAATGACGTATTATTATTGACCTGTACCTTCAGATTGAATAAGGGGCACCAGAAATGCATCACTGATGGGAGTGCTCACTTCTTGGCCTGTCTCGTAGAGATCGTCAAGATGCCAAAGGAGGCCGGGCTCGCCCTGAGGTGAGGAGGTGAAGACACGGCCGAGGAGATGGCAGAACTCGGCCAGACGGTGCCATGGCAATGAGGTGGAAGAGGAGGCGGTGGCGTCGATAGAGAGGAGAAAACGCGTTTGGCGCTCGGTGCGTGAGTCGAGGCGATGAAGGGTGTGGCAAGTGGCCATGTTCTCACGTCGCAGTAGCGCCTCCAAACGTGCGCCCATCCGCTCCCCATTCTCCAGCCACTCCACCGCATCATGCAGTAGCGGCTGCTGCTGTTGTTGCAAAGAGACGCCTCGTGGGGACTGGTGGTAGTGACTGCAGTCAGCCGCGGCTAATGAGTCCGCGCTGCTCGTGCTACTCTCCTCTCCGTTTTCCTTTTCGTCTTCAGTGAAGAGTACTGATGCCTTTGGATAGTCTATGAGCGTTTCAAACATGAGCTTGCTCTACTCCTTTCCAAATAAATAGTATTTCAGGTAACCCAAGGTGGAATGGACTTTCACTATCTAAATCAAAGATTTTGTGAAGAAGTGGTAATTGGGAAATAATGTGGCATAAAGCAATCCAAATTACCATATGTTATTTTAGCTATAAGAAGGCGAAGGATTTATTCCACACTAAAATAAGGGTGGAAAAAATAAGTAGCCAAGATTTAATTCAATGCAAGAAGTTTGGTTTAAATCAAACGCAGCCTGACCACTTTAGAGTGCTTCCTATTAGAGTTTGCCAAGAAATTCACTGTGAGATTTAAAAAAAAACGCAATTAGCACTGAGGCCGACACCCAAAATCACTTTTCCTCTTGATTGCCTGATTACAAAAGTATCGAAACAGTTTCTAGTAATAAGAAGGGTTCTCTAAGGAGGGTGCTCATTCAGGGCTCTTTGAATTGATGAATTGTAAATTTGCAAGAAAAATCCCTTTCAGAAGTCAGGCGAACCGGGCATGATCAAAGTCATTTACAATGCAGATTAGCCCCATTCTTTCGAACCGGACTTTTGGCTTTTTGGTGACTGAAAGTGCAAAGAGAAGAGCGCTATCCTCCATAAACAATGCGCCTATTGACCTAACGCATCCAGACGTGATATCAACACATTACTTCCCACCTATGCAGACAAAGGTTCATTGTCTGCATTTCCGATCCTCAGTTACGAACGCTGCAAGGAATTATGGTATATCATACATTCTTTGTCAACAAATCGGAGAAGGCAGGACTCACCAGCACTTTTTTCATGTAAAGTAATTTTGAAATTAACCATACAAGGTGTCTTCAAAATAAGAACAAAACGAGGAAGATTAAACTTCTTAACAATATGATTTGAAAGTTGGTGGAGACTATTAATATTTGGTAGCAATGCTTGGTGATTTTAATGAAAACGTCGCTAGCTGTCTCCCTTGCCCTGGTGTTGGGATAAAATTGACTAGTTAGAGAGGCAAATCTCCTCTGCTATCTTCTTTCAATAGTTCAATGAGAACTATTAAACTTCGCGATAGAAAAGCTATTAGATGAATGATAATTTTAGGTGTGACTTCAAGTTATTGTGCCACAATGTGAATCATCAGGAACAATACTGACAGACCTGTGTAAACTTCTCTTCAAGCATTGAAGGAGAGGTTTAACTAACAGCAAATAGCTGGGATAATCAAACTGCTTAGGCTGGTTTGCAAATAAATACAAGAATTGGGCCATGCTTTTAAGAATTTTACTAAGCGTCACGTGTTCTAGTGCTTCATTTTTTTTTTGAGAAGTGAGAAAAGTACATGTCAGGGAAGCCGAATTGAGGAATGAGAAACCGATTCAAGGAATGTTTAATTTGCGAGGTTTAAAATACCGAGTTCCCGAATTCCATTGTGAGAACGAAATAGGTCACAGAAGGGTCCATATTGCTGATGATTATAGATGGATAAAATCCTTTGAAAATCAAATACAAATGCTAACCCACTTCATCACTTTGGAGATTAGACCTCCTCTCGAGTTAGCATGATCACCGGTGTACGGAAAATAGACGTAAAATGACCACTTGCTAAATATTATGCAGTGGAACAAGAATGAATAACCGTTGGTAAATTGCACAGGGAATAAAAGTAAAGAATTTACATCAAGTGGCTAACTTCTCCGTGAGGAGGTGCTAAGAGCTATTCGCAGTTGATTTGGCACGCGTGCGAACGCGGGTGAAACGAAGTCCCGTTAATTTTTCCTTTCTGACTTCATTCTTTTCCTGTGTATCTGGCTCTAGGATTTCTTTCTCCAGGTCATATGCGCTAGGAATTCTTATGCCCAACTCAAAGTAAGGGTAAACTCGTCAGTGTCCCATGTGATACAGCTGAGGTAAAACTTAAATGATAAAGACAGTACTGATATTCGACTGGCAAGAAAGCAGTTTCAGTTCTTGGTGAAAACTTAAGTAAGGTTTGGTACTCTAGTCTAGTCAAAATTCTCTATTTTAAGTTTAATTTTGTTGATTTAAGGCGCAATGGATCGGATTCACCATTCCATAATTCAATATAAGTTGCTTTTATTTCTTAAATGGCAGTAATTATTTGGGGAAATAAATACCTTATTTTCGTACTTACCACCTGCTACGCATTCTTCACATGCTGTTTTCACTGAATCAAAAATAATATTTGACATTGAGGGGAAATTAGGGGCGACATAATTGCATTCGTATTACCTTTAGATTCCTGAATGCAGTGCAGAAGTTGATTCCTTTGCTTTTTGAGCGACTGGAAGCGTCGGGGAATCCTGGTGAGGCGCTGGAGAGGCTTTAGTAATATCGCTAGCAGCGTGAGGAAACTGAGCATTCCTACTGCGCCAGATACGATGAAAGCGATCTTCGAACCATGCCTGTACTGGCTCGCACCCTCTCCAGAGGTCATATGCACCCGAAGGGCAGTGGACCAGGTGAGGAGGGACAGAATCCACAGGATGAAGCAGCCCAATGCCGGAATGCAACATGCTTTGCGACATCGACGCTTACCTTGACCTGAGTAGACACGCACAAAATAACTTTGCTGACATCAAATGTCATGTGCATTCAAGCAGCGATTTCGGTAATTGCTGCATTTACTTAAACTCTCTTTTGCCTAGGTCTTGATTGAAGGCGTCTGTAAATCTATCGTAATTCTAACATTTCTTAAAGACGGTAGAGCTAAATATGATGGGGCTTCTTCTCGCGTTTTGTCAAACGAAAATGAGCAGTAAGTACTAAGTTAGGTGACTTTAAATAACATTTATTTCATCTGCAACGAATGTGATTTTAAGGTAATTGTAAGGATGAATATCTCAAAGGCACTGGATCGTGCTGGGTTACTGTGCAATAAAAGATCGGTGGCAGTTTGTGCGCAATGCCGTATGGACGTGGGACAGATGCTGCAAAGTTGAATGCGGCCATTTCGCGAAACTCTTTTGCAAAACAAGCAAATCGGAAGTATTTTAGTGCTCCATGTAATTGTAATTGCGTCCCATTCAGACTGTAACACACACTAGGATTTAATATCACCACCGTTTGCTTAAATTGCACTCCAAACTTACAGGATGTATCTCCACTGGCGTATTGCAGGTAAACAGCCGTTGTTGAATATTTTAATGACGCTGCTTCCCACATCTTCTCCGATAGTCGCAGTACAGCATCCCAGGGGGTTTCAGAAACTCCTAACTTGAGACTGACAGGAAGAAGCCTAAGAAGTGATCAAAAGACTGGTATTATTGCAAACTATCCTTTTTAAAGTGCAAAAAGATATTGTTGGATGAAAATTGGCTGTGTTTAAATGCATCCTTAGAGTGATTAGGATGCATTTTTTAAGAGAGGCATAATAAGCGAAAAATGCGTTCCAAATACAACACATTTAATGCCGTATTTGTATCTTAAATGCCTATAATCATAGCAATTTGTTTCACTGGAGACCGAATAAAACCAGTCATTTGATTAGCATTTATTTTATCAACGGAATGGGTAGATTTTACTAAACCGCTTGTGGATAGGTTCTTGTACTTTGGAAGTATTGAAAGATAAGAGTTTGGTACTTTAAGTGTTTCAGTAATGAGCCTGAGAATCCCGATGGCGTACCGAACATTGGTGGGAACGAGGTTCTGCTTTGGTGGCCTGTAGAAAAGGATGTCCACAATAAGGCGCCAGGACCTTGCGTAACGCAACAGGGTCTCAGCAGCGCGCTGCGCCAGCCTCCAACGTCGTACAAGTCCCCCATAAAGCACTACACCTAAAAATTATGGTGATTAACACATACACATTACTTTGAGATCATTTACGCTGACTTTGTATTAAGACAAGAGCTTGCATTGTTTAAACCTCTTAAATAATTCATGTGAGCTTACACCTTGGAAATTGTCATTCATTAATGGTCTAGTTTATCTGTGAATCTACTTCCAAGTCTGATAAGATTTTCAAAAGAACATTTTGGCATATTCTTATCCCTAGATTACTTTATAGCATTCACCACATACCTACACGGAGGTTGCCTCAAGACGCTTCGTAATGGGCTTATAAGTATTCCAATGTGCTATTAAATGTCACAAAGGAGCGTAATAATGTGAGTCAAAGGAAATGGACGCTTTATGCAACCACAAATAGGTGATGCTGAAATAACACGATCACGAAAGCGTTTTACGAAGCGTTTGGCATGAAGAGATGTTTAGTTCACCGACCATTCCGAGGAGCATCCTGTTATTCTCTTGCTGTGAAAAAAATCCAAACTTACATAAGAAGGCAAGATAGAGTGTGATGGAAGTAAGACCAATCGTAAGGCCAAATTGCCACCCAAAGATAAGGCCACAAATGTAGCTGAATAGCATTGCAAGAACGGTTGGTAGAAGAGTGGCCGGAATGTCGGATTTGCTTTGTAGACCCTTCGGCTTCTTTGCTATGCGACGGTAGGCGGCCTTAAGGTAGACTGAGATAAAAGGTGCTAAGTTTGGATTTTATTAGTACAGATTGTAAGATTCGCTTTCATGCATCCACGATGTAATGCGCTTATGTACCCTAACTGATTAAAAAACGTATGTGTACTTAGGGTACTGATAAAAATTTCGCGATTTATTTAGCAATTTACAAAAATTAAAATTTTCAGCCATGTTCTTAGCATTACGTGGTTATCGTCGTGTAGTTGAAAAGATTAAGGTTTTGACGGTAGCTGAGATCTACTCTCAATGGGATATGGGATAGTTAGTTATGTTAGTCTAAGGTCCTTGCATGGAGGGCGTCAATTGGCTAGACGAAATGAAAAGAAGTTGAGAGGTGTGATCCTTGGACATGATCCCGTGGCTTTGCCTATCTCTCATAAGTTTTCCTCATAGAACATTAGATTAATTAATTCTGCTCGAACTTATTGCTAAAAAGAATGGTTATAAAACGGCAGGTAATGCATAACTTTATCCTAATGCATTCAACAAGGCGACTGTGCTGAGATGACAGCATACCATTCCAATTATGATTGCATTTTAAGTAATCGGTCCAAACTCTGTATCACTTTTTATCATGATTATATCGCTGTATTTTGGGCAGTGGTCGTGATTATCGTTTGTAAACTTAAACACCTTAATTATAGTGAATAAAGAAAAATATTTGTCCATTTCTCCCATATTTTAATCGAGTAGAACATGTATATGCATACAGTGGAGAGGAGCACGGGCAGCCAACCTGAAAGTTGCTTGTTGAAGGTGCTTCTTTTGGTCCCATCAGGACGAAGGAAGACGCCGATGAGGGCTGGAAGAGTGGTGTAGGGAGAGACGATCATGTCAGCAAGGGCATGCACGCAGCGACGTTGGAAGGGCGGCATTTCTAGCAGTTGTTGCGACTTGATCTTGGAATTTGTGATGTAAGCACCCAAAAGCAGGTTCTCCGTCTCGTAGCTTTCTAGAATGTAACCAATGTTGCAGATAGCAAAAGCGCTATAAGTCAAAAATTCATTCATTTAACCCAACAGTTCATCCACATTACTAATTTAAAGTTGAGTAGCATTAGGGCTTGCAATGATCATGGCTTTAATGAACACCTTCAGTACATCATTTCGGTCATCATCACAATGTATCAATAGCGTTTTATCAAACTAACTTTAAAGTTTGTTTAGACACCACTCATACGCCCTGGGAAAGTATGAACACAAGTATGAGTTTTGTTATGGTTAATATTCTGGACCCTCCAAAAGTGTATGAAGGCGAGTTGTACACAGGATCAAGTTCTGACCACTACACTCCCAACCAACTCCTACACTATCTTCTTCACTGCGTTTTGATGGAAGTCTTCGCTTACTTCTTTGTTCGGGTGTTGTGAGGATACAAGAGCTACTCCACTGTTACCACCGTGATAAAGCTTTGAAGTACGCTCTTAGGAAAAATGTACATTATTACATTTTGACAGGGTTTTAGATTTGTACCTTGGTCGTCAAATGCTCGATCACTCACTTTATTCGAGGTATGTCGCTCACCACATTTAAATTATGAACCAGTATATTTTTGACATTCCTTAGGTGTTTAACATAACTATGAGTTGGTAATCTAAATGGCACTTGTTTTGTTAAAAATAGTAGTCAGTAATAATAATAATAATAACGGCTGACATGAAACATAAAAGCGATGTTCACAAGCGGATGTTTTTGGGGGGTTTTCAAAGTGGCATTGATCGACTCTCGGCATACATTCCTTATGCAGTCGCAGCTTTTGCATCACCAAACTCGTTTAGCCCACACTTTTGCGTTCTTTTAAGTAGACTTTAAATGAAGCTGGCATTGTGCACATAAGTAATCCCTACACTCACCAATCCCCAAAGTCTTGGATGGCGAGAGACGATATTTCTCAGGTGGAAATGCATGTGGATGTCTCAAAGCTTCTTTGTGGTTGTGCCGCTCCTGTGACCTTGGGTGGTGATGATGACGGTGGTGCTCGGAGGAGGAGACTGTCAATGGTGGCGGCGGAGGCGAATTTTCCGTCTTGCTATGGTAGTGATAGTGATGCTGAGAATGGAATCGGGATGGGAACTCTGGGGTGGGAGCAGCGACGGCTGCCAGACCCCCAGCCGAAAAACTGCTCCAACTTTCCCTTTCGTCGCCTACCTCCGAACTGTTTAAAGCATATCGCGTTTGCATATTGTCTTTGTATCCTTGCTTTTTACCTGTATGGGAAAGACTCGTGTCTTAGTCACAATATCCATACCAATTAACAGAGTTTCTTACAAAAATTTCCTCTAAAAGCCCTACCTTACAAATCGGTTAAAGGGAATAGCAGCCAAAGCTTTAACCTTTTTCGCAATATACTACTCTAAATCAGATTAAATGTGATAAAAGCGCTTTACCTGGTGAAGTTCAAAGTCATACATAAATAATGAATGTTGCTGGCACCTTAATACTGCTGTCAATGAAACTTGGCTTCTTTTTTTCATGCTCAGTTGCTGATAATATTACCATTGAATTGGGGTAAAGTTTACTACATCGTCCCCATATTGTTTTAAGTAGCTGGAGTTATTATCGGTTTTAAGATAAACTTCGTGTTGCTAGAATGGTAAATTACCCCATATCAAAGTACATAGAATGGGAATTTGAGACTTTAGAAGCGCAACATTACAGCACCAAGTAATGCAGGTAATTACTGTTAAATTGAAAGCTTGGAAGGAAATTAAATGAGAATTATATCATTTTGCAAGCAAAATATGGGCTGTTTTAAAATTTATGCTAATGAAAATAATGTACAGGAAGCGATAAATAAAACCTTAAGCAATTGTATGCCAATTTCTTTCGACAAATATTTACTAAATAAATATAGAGTATTCGCACGTTGAAAACAAGTGCAAACAAAAACTGTTTTGCACTTTAGCACCCATCCTAGGGGAAGTACTTTTATCGTCTGTCTCTAATCGGACCACCTGCAACATCTTCTAACAAGTCCCTTTGTTAGAAGATGTTGCAGAAGTATGTAAACTCTTTTAAATGAGTGTGCTTAATTGGAAGTGAAGTTGATTGGTGAAGGTATGCTTAGTCCATGATCTGTGTCTCACGTGCAGCTCTAGCTGCGGCATTCTTCATAGCAATCTGAAAATTTCGGACACCTATTGAAAAGGGGATTCTTCCTACCATACCCACGTTTTTTTTTTATCATAAAATCGTCAAAGAGGGAGCTACAAAGACGCCAGCCTACGCATTAAGTGATACAAATTGACCTTAGGCAGGGATTGGGCATACCTGACAGATTTAAAAGAAATGATACTCTGGGTAAAGCAACAGTCGGTGAGGTGACTACGAGTGCACTTATAATATGCAAGATGTATTTTAATTTCCATTAAACTAGAAAGTAATGGAGTTTGCCGAAGGAAAATAACACGAATCTACGTGCCTTAGAGGACGGCGTGGAACAGAGTAAATGCTATTAAGTTTAAGATAAAATAACTTACCCTCAAATGCTTGGTGGTGCGTAGTTGCGGTGCTGCTGCTTCTGTTTCTGTTGTTACAGCTTCAGTTGCAGAATCAGTTGTCAAGCCCAAGCCTGCAAAATCTCCCAATTTATGATTGGTTTCTGCGCCGTGCCTGTCTGGCTATCGCTCCCATTTCCCGAATGCCGTGTGTCCGTCCCTCCAAAAGGAGGTGGAGGCAGAAACGGCGGAATTGAGGGTGGCGGTGGCAGGGGAGGAGGAGGCAGGAATAATGAACGCGCACCCGCGCCTGTGCACTCGCCACGATCTCCTTCGCTCTGCCATGCCTTCTCGTTCCTGTCTCAATTCAATGATCTAATGGCAACTGTGGCGTAACTAGCTGACGATTTTACTCAAGCACACATTATTAGTCCAAATAGCAAAATTGCATGCAACGACATATTTACTAATATGAGCAAATTAAACAGCAGCAGAAAAGACCAATAAGTAGAAACTAGGCACAAAAGCTACTTCCATGCGTATCTTTACGAAGTTGAGTCGTAGTGTGACGTGAATATTTTGATTCCAAACATTATTATGCGATTTCACTTGTTTCAAAGTGCATGCAATGAAACTGCTATAAATTTTGGCTCAAAATTTCAGTCCCAGCAGAAATTATTTGGCTGTTCATTTCATCCGGCTCATTTTCATGCTGTTATAAGGCAACAGGGTATCGGTCTACTTACTACATGTAATTCTTTACAGACAGCCGTCACTCAGAAACGTGTGAACAATTTGAATTCTTATCGAGAGTGTTGAAAACAATGACTTTCAGGGGCTACTTTACTCAAACCGCCTCACACAACCAGTCGGCCAACAACTGCACTTAATTCCCCCATTGCAACAATCTGTTGATAATTTTGAACTAACTCCTCTTACTTATTTTTGTCCAGTAACCACTATTTCTTGACCTTACTTTCGTAGAAAAATGTAGTGATTCACACTCATACAAGTTATTTTGCTGAAATACTCAAGAATACTGCTACACCAAAATGCTCATTTAGCTCTACAGTTTTGGTTCCCTATTTAATGGGATAACGTTCTCACCGAACTCACGGCTCCCAAACCCTTCTTTCGTTATTGCACGACTTAGTAGGTTTTCATGGGACCCAATTAGGGTTCCCGTACCTCACTCGTCTCTCGAAGCACATTTTATCAGAGAATTAAAGATTTAAACCTAGCATTCTGCCGTACACATAAATTATTACAATTCTCGAACTATGGAGCCCATAGAAATTAACTCCCATCTATGATTATCTCATTTTAGCTCGTTTAACTTAACTGAGCCTGTAAACATCACGATTTACTCTGCAAAGGCGCAAGTCCGATGCGTCTCTCGTCTCCTAGACCTTCCGCTCCTGTCAATCATTTCGACAACGTGTTTGTCGACTTTAACGTCTCGTTGTGCCTTCAAGAGTAAATTAGGTATTATGTTAACCTAAAGCTAAACTATTCACTCTTGCTGATAGATTCGTTAAAAAGCTTCGGAACAGATAAGCTAATGTCACCTGAAATTACCAGATATCTTCCCTTCAGCGTATTCACTGTACTCACTTCTGATTTGTTTTAAACGACTTTCCCCGAGAAAACAAATGGGACATGGTGAAACCTAATTGAGTATGCGTTGTGGAGACAGTGGTTTAAGTAAGTTATTCGACGATTCAATAAAAAAATACAATATGAAGAACAGATTTTCCGAAACCAAAGCCATAATTATAACGATTTTGAGTTTGGTAAGCTCTGAACCAATAAGCATTTGTCTGGCAAGATCCAATTACAAAAAAGTGGTGGTTTGCAATCTTTTACTGCTTAAGTGTGTGCTAGCACGTCAATTGGCTCGGTTGCATCCAACAATACAGCTTTCATTTTCCACAAAGTAATCAACTAAACTTAGGGGTTAAAGTGTTCCGATGGTGAGGGGTGAATAGGAAACCGGAACAGGAAGAGATGACATTAGCACCGGCAAGAGAGCACCCATTATCTGCCTGGTCTATGCTCGTTTAGAGGGTTAGTGCCATGAAAAACATCCTACCTGCATTAAACACATGCTAAAAATGAAATTAGGGCCTAGCGATTTGCAAATCTTTTGTGACCTTTCAGTCTTTCGTTTAAAAACGTGTTTTGGCTTCAATTGAGTAGCCCATTTCTAACCCGTCAACGGGGTGCTGTAAAAATATGAAAATATTAGTGTACTTGCTCATCAGGACATTATGAGGCCCAATTATGAATAACTTCTATTTAGTCAGGACAGGAAGTGACTAACTATTCAATAAACATTCAAAATAAACATCAAAGACCGTGGTTATGTTTTGTTAGCGAAACCATTGGAGATTTGCATCGAGTGGGGATTGGCCATGCGATGTGTGCCGAGGCCACGTTATAGGGGATCGTGTTAACAACGTGTCTTTGGTCCGGTACGATATAAAGGCAGAGATACGGGTCACTTTGTTTGGGATTGGATTCGGATGTAAATTCATGCATTGAGAAATCAGGCAGAAATTTGCTACAGAAGCACAAGGTTCACTTTCACAGCCTTAACATATGAAAACCATACCCACAAAAGTTATTTTGTTTGGTAGAAATTTACCATGTCACTTCCACAATCTTCCATTTTAGTCGTATGTACAGTATTTCTGCTCCATTTAAGTAAACACCATAACCTGATGCTGATGGGCATCAAGCATGCATGCTGCTTTCGCTCTCACAGAAGGCTGCTTTGATCATTTCATAAGTACTTTACATTTTGAGGTTAAAAGAGAAGGAAAATAATCTCAATCGACTAGACTTACCCGTTCTGGATCGAGATAACCTCTGTTTTTTGCAGTGACGCTTTCCTCAGTGGAACAGCTGAGACTATTACTGCTGATTGTGTTGCTAAGCCTAATGGCCTCAATTCAAATTATTACACACATCCCACGACCCGAGTCGCACTCACGCTAACTCACCATTTGGCTAGCTTCACAAATTTCACGGCATGGATTTATGCTTTGCCTATTACCTTAAGAACAACTGCCCTGGTGATGTGCTCCCCTTCACATACCAAGACTGGTTTCATCCAGAGGTCATCTGGGGGTCTTAGCACGAACCTCAGCCTGTGAGGACATGGTGAGTTAAACCCTAGGCGGTGACTAGGGGTCGGTCAAGTAGGACGACATCATAGTTTAATAAGTCATTTAGGTCACGTTGACACGACAATCGCCGACTTCCGTGTCAACTTATGTTTGGTGTGTAAGGCTCATGGTCTTTGCGGGTTTATGGCCTAAAAAATATTTCTTTTCTGTGATTTGTTAAATGAACAGCGATAAAGGCTGTTCCCATATGCACTCTATTGGTAGCCCTAAATGCAGAAATGCTAATTACTATGCTACTTTAGCGTTATATTTCGCAATGACTGTATCGTTCGATCTGAAAATATGCTGTTATTAAGGTGGAATGTATTATAACTGCTTCAGCCATTTAGCCGATTCCATTCGTAGGTCTGTAACGCCCACGAGACCAAAGTGCACACTCGATTTTTGCAAGCACCGTTAATTTACTGCATTCTTTTGTCTGTTTAGACAACTGAAAACTGATGGTGTCCATAAATTTAGCTTTGAGATGATAAACAAAGTAAAGTAGATTACACGTTAGTGAATGTAAATTGATGCATCAACGGCTCCAACAAGACTTCCTTGGTTTTACTGTCAAGCCGATTTACGACATCTTTTACAACTTAACAGACGACTTCACTTCAATTGGCATAATTGTGAATTGAAGTCAGATGATATTATTCACAGCTTCGTTTGGTTAGCGAAATTTAGTAATGGGTGGAATTTGACTTGACGATTTGCGGTTTGAGTATGCACTTGAGCAACAAATGATTACACCGCAATGGACTATGCCTCTATGGATACGGCACAGAAATCAGCAGATCAGAAATGTGCTGTTATTGCCAATGTTTGATCTGGGCATACTCATGCTCCGTCACCAATTTATCAAAAGCTATTAAATCACTCGCAAACTTTATAACTGCTGATGGCACTCTGGTACTACCCTGCTGCCCTTTAATCTATCTTTAATTCCTCTTCAAATGCGAACTCTCTATAACTTAGCAGAAATTGCATTTTCAATCGTTCAAAAGTGATTGGAAAGCCTCTATGGAAAAACCAACTACTCCACACCTAAAATAACTTTTTTTTTGCATTTTTTACTCACTATTCCTACAGATAATATGTGTAATGATATCTTCAGTTCTCTGTAGATAGTGTTTTACGTGTGAAACAAGAGAAGTTATTCTCGCCATTTGGGAGCAGACAGATCGAGTCACAATGTTAATCATCCATACTACCGGCGAATGATTGTAGGACAGGTATGGACGTAAAGCATCGAAATGACTGGTTAAGACGCCGAGTTGTGTGCAGCTTGACCTCATAGGGCGTAACGAAGGCACGGTCTGTACGAATGATTGAGCGAATTCATTGTTAGCCTGCAGAGGATTGGTGAATGACCAGCCAATGATAGTGGGGCAGGGACTTGTATTTATGGGTTCTCTGTGTGCAGAACCCCAGTAGGGTATCGTTTTCGTCATGGTGCTGGAGTCGTGTTCGAGCGTTGCTAGCGCAGATTGTGACGCCGTTGTTTTCATCAACGACACCATTCGTTCACTTGGATCAGAATTCTCTTCGATTGAAAAAGCCCTCATTAAATTTGAGGAGGCATGTGTGCTTTAAACTGAATTAGCGGTAATGGACATGCATCTTGCCAGCTTAAGAGGCAATATTTTTTCTGAATTTCAGGTAAATCCTAAGTTCTCCGAGTCTTGTGAGATCATCCCCTTCCCCGAGCACCGTTGCCGGAGATTGGTGAGTGTCAACATTAATTTTAACCAATGTCATTGTGCTTATGAATTTGCAATTGCTGGCAACTATGAGGTCGGCATTGGCCACTGATGACCAATGTCCAGGATTTCATGAAATTAGTTCACCAAGTTGTCCCATAACTTTGATGAACATCTTCACAGACAAAAGCATAAAATAGGGTTGTTTTCAAAATGATGCCTTTTAGCACAGCAACTTCGGCTCAGTGTCTGTTGGCCTGAACTATCTTGAGCTCGATGTTTCGGGCATAATGTTAGGCACTGGGCCTACCTAAATGTTCGTCGGACCTATTCAAATGTCGCTTCGCGCCAAATGTTTGTAACCTCTGAACTCTTCCCTGAGATGTTAATGACTCACTCTTGTTACTTAAATGTTTACCAACTCTCGAGAATAAGTTTGGTGCTGCTCTCAGTAGGAGCGGTTGCACTCTATGCAAATACCTATTTACCGCTAAATTCCGGCGTCAAATCCGAACTGTAGAGAAAACATTTTTGATTTTCGGCAAAAAACATCTGAAAACAGTGCCTTGTATAAGACCCTAATTTGATTTCCGTTTTTCATGTATGGGCAAAAAAGGGCTTATTTAGATAACCATTGCATTGGTTGTGCCTTCTTACCTCAGATATATTCTTCGACTGGCAAACTTCATGGGGATGTCGCAGACAGCCGTAACATCTCGGATGCAGCTTTCAAAGCTCTCCAAAAGTACGTAATCTGTGATAAATGCAAACTTGATTGTATCTTATTGACGGACAACCAGGGAAGGTTTCTAAAATTTCCCGCAATTTCGATGATTAATTGTTGTGGAAAGTGAGGGTCGTAAGTTGGCAGCATCGTTAAATGTTAGCCCATATAAGCAAAGATGCATCGTTATAAAGCTTTTATTTTCACTCATAATTAAGATATAAGCTGAACCTTTGCATTGTAGGGCGCATCATATTGGCTGTCGAAAACCCCTCTTGGTGCTCGGCGACATTAAATCTGGACCAAAGGATGCTCCATGGATGCAGAAGGAGTTTCCCTTGCTCAATGCCACTCTTGGTGCTCTACACGCCCTCTACAATGTAAGATGTGTATTTTAACATACGCTAAGGATCCCAATCGTGGAAACCTCTTTTTCATAAAGTTAAATACACGGGACGAATGATATATTGAAGGTTTTCTTTCTTAGCCACTTGAACTGCGTGAAGCTTTTCCTGAGAAGGCGAAGAAGTTTGATAGTCTGTTAGTGTTTGGTGCTTCGGAGAAAATTTTGAAGGTTGCCTATGCGATGGAGGAGGGACGACGTGTGGCCCGCGACATCGCAGGATCGGATCCAGAACGGATGTCTGCTCCTCGAATTGTCGAATACCTGAAAAATGAATTCGCCTCCGCGGTTGAAGTGGTGATGAAGGCGCAGGAAGTCGACGCCTGCGCATATCCCCTCATGGCTGCTGTTAATAGAGCCGCTGCAGGTGAGTTAGTCACTCTATATACCAGGATCCTCGATTTTCGCGGTAATTGCGACACCACCAAATTACTTCAGGGATTGTGCGTCATAATGGAAAGGTGGTTCATTTGAGCTATACGGGAGGTTCAACGGTGGATACGACGCTCTTTCTGATCGGCAAGGGCATCACTTTCGACACTGGCGGTGTGGACGTGAAAGCAGGAGGTGTGATGGCGGGTATGCATCGAGACAAGTCCGGGGCTGCAGCGATAGCGGGCTTTTTCAAGACTCTGAGCCTGCTCAAGCCGAAGGGTCTCTCTGTCCATGGTGCGTTGGCCCTTGTGCGCAACAGCGTCGGCTCCGACGGTTACGTGGCGGACGAGATCATCACCTCGCGTGCCGGACGGCGCATTCGCGTGGGTAATACAGATGCTGAGGGGCGTATGGTCATGACTGACCTGCTCTGTGAAGCAAAGGAGCAGGTAGATTCAGAGTTTGTCTGGAATTGTTTTCTTTGTGACACGGGTTCCAATTTTCGCCACAGAGTGCTTACTTCAGACATACAATTCATCTGGCCGAAGGGAGGGAAGGTACCGAAAGTTGCATTAAACAATTGGTACTGGACGAAATCCTTCTCGAAAAGTAAACATTTTCCTGAAAACACTAAAATGAATTTGCTAATTGCTAGTTGTTAGTTAGCTTCATACAAATACATTACTAATTCGCAGCCTAAATTGATACCAAGATAATCAATCTGACATTAGCACGGAGGTCTTTCTTGCTTGCGATTTCACTTGTTATCCTTTGGACAAGAGGGTACTCCCCTTCGCATTCATTAGATTGCAACTTCCTAGAAAGTCAGCTTTCTTGTGTACTGCATCCCGAGTTTTATGAGAATGAGTTTAATGCATTGATGACAATTATGTGTCGAAGTGGTTAAGTCATCTAACTTCATATTGAAGAACTCCACGTTGAATTAGCATCATTCATATGAGGAACTGCATCAAGGCAATGTTAATGGTGTTTAACTTCTTGTAACAGAGCGTCAATAATCTAGCAAAAATATCCACACGCTTTTATGGCTGTTTGTTTCACTAGCAGTTCTTTATTAATTGTTTAAGTGACACAGATGTCGATTTTATTTCCTAACTTTCCTCGCTTCCAAATAAACAGGTAAGATAAATTATGCACTTTCATGCAATAACCTTCGAAAACATTTGTGTAGCCAACTTTCCAAATGTCAACTTTAAATTGCAGAATCAGTTTTAGCTTTTCCTAAGTACAGCATCTTGGAAAGTTCGAGTCTCCATTGCCCTGTCATGTATTGGCCTCAAGTGGTTGACATGACAACGGCGAAATGTGACTAGAACATAATATGGGACATTTGAATGCCTGCATATTCCCAACCTGTGTTTATTACGAGGAGAATCTAAAGAATTGGGGAGTTTAGGCTACCTTCTATTGGCGCCATCATTGGCATAAATTTCATCTAGTACGCTGAATCCTCTACTGGAAACCTGGAACTGTTGCGCCTCACCCAGACCTGTACCTATAAATAATTTGGCACTTGACTTTCATTGTAGGCACTGAATGCCGTAAATCCGTTTCTTTTTACATTCGCTACGCTGACTGGCCACGTGGTTCGTGCCTACCAATGCTATACCGTAAGCGTCTCCATTCATAAAGTTGAGACCTCACCTGTGCATGTCCACACACGCTACACAGAGTTTGTATTTCCATCTTAGGCTGTCATGGACAACGGTCCAGCGCGCAAGCGCAACGTCGCAAGCGATCTACAGAGGGCGGGTGATCAAGTCTCTGACATGGCTGAGGTGCTAATACAATAACATTTTAACATTTGAACCATGATTTACAAATTGAGAAATAGTTGTGTTTGTATTTCGTCTAAATACAGGTATCAACGATACGCAGAGAGGATTACGAAGTAGTCAAAGGTCATACGGAGTACGAGGATCTCCTTCAGTGCAACAATCTTGCGAGCAGTGAAACTCCTCGTGGACACCAGTTTCCCGCAGCATTCATGATTGTTGCTAGCGGGTTGGACGAGGTTGTTTTCTCCTTCCCTTAAAATTAAAGATTTAGACTATTAAGCTACACCCGGTTTAAAATAAAACAAATGGATGATTTTCTGGAGTTTATTTATGTTCTCGTGCTCACCTGTTTATTAAACTGCCTTTCGTCTATGTAGCACGGTCTAGGAAGCGACAAGAAGCAGTTGCCGTACACACATCTTGACATCGCCGGCAGTGCTGGTCGAATTGACACTCTCGCGACCGGTGCCCCGCTGATGATGTTCATCAGCATGTACGTCCTCCCTCGCCTCTGAGATCAACTATTCACTTAGCCGTCAATCGATGGGACAGTAATGAACCTTTTTAAAATTTTACGGTGATTGTTTTATGGGCACTTTCTAAGCTTTCATAATCTACCCCACATCAACAGTTGAAGTATCCCATTGACTTGTTCTCTTCTTTTACATGGGATGGAGTTTGGCTCTTTATGAGAGACTAGTAGACTGGTTACAAAAACGGTTCTAGCACCATGGTCCTTTCTAAGTATGCATGATAATGAAAGAGTAGTTGGGGTGCTATCGACAGAAATAGCGTTGATGGAGGGTGAACAGCGGTATGGAATTCGAGACCGCATAACATCGTATAGCTTCTCTCATGCGTTAGTTGTCACCACGCCGTTCGTGCTTTGACAGCTTATGAGTCAGAAATGGGGATTACTTGCTAACATTTTGTAAGTGGACGTACATTCACTTTTAACATCAGTGATGCGTTATGCAAATGGTAAACCTAGGATTTCGTCAACTTTGTGGACTGTGTTGAAATAATTCATCGTCCTTGTACAGGTCTATTTGATAAAGCACAACTTAAAGTAGCTTCATGTAGCTAATGTACTCCACCCCTTTTACCACCTTGTCCTCACTGATGCTGTCATCCACACTGACCAGATTTGCATTCCACTTCTAGGGCAGTTGCAAAGGTTTGTTCGTACACTACACGGTTCACATTCTTAAGGCAATCAAGCCTGATGTCGATTCGGTTTATCATTATGTCCCCACGGGCACAAGAATGGAGGATTGTCTGGGTTTGAAATTCTTTCACCCAGCCTACAGCCTTTGTCTATTCATTCTAAAGTCGTTTGACATTGCTACACCGCCTAAGGTGAATGGTTCTGACTAGACTTTTGTTTTAGGCGTAAAAGGGGTTTGTCACTCTACTGACCGGAACGGCACCGACGGGGTTCCATAATGTCAGTTTGGGAACCGAGGCTACCCGGACCAACATTTAATGCAACTCCCTTTCTGGTGCACCACTTTAGTAGCCACAGCTGGATGAGTTTAGTTGTCACTTGCAACACAATAGAGTGCAGATTGTGTCATTGAGAGTTTTTCCTTAGAACCGAGCTAAGATACCTCCAAATGTGCTACAATGGGAGATGTGGTACTTCAAAACTTTCCCTAATGTGAAAGAAGACAATACTAAGGCAGGACATGTATTATTGATGCACTGGAGGGCTGGATTGCCACTGGTGTAATCCAGAGGTCATACTGTCGGACGGACATACAATGGTCGTATCCTTCAGTGCTCGTGTAATCAAAACTACGAGTTAAATAGAATATCAAAGTGCCGCAGTAGTTTATTTATGAGATCCTATCATCATGTAAACATTCTCATTAAGGTCACTATTCAGTGGCGCTAATTTGTACCGCTTATGAGTGCATAAATTATAGTGTAACAAGCGGATTCGAATTCGACAGCATTAATTCATTCAAGGATTGCCTCAGAACCGCTAAATACTAGCCGTCACCAATTTGTGTTGAAGTTGAATTTCATGACCGTCAGAAAAATATCTCATCAACTAATGTTCTCCTGGAGCCTTACCTGTCTTAATGCCGAGTCCGAGGCAAATTTTCTAGTTCTCAAGTCTGATTACAGTGGAATTTTAATTGAAAAAATAGTACCGCATTTAGAAAGTACAATAGCGAGGGTACGTTCGGAGTTGCCTCAACAGAAATCTTAATTCGTCGTGGCTCTCGATCACAAATTTGGCAGCTTTATAATTTGATTTACGAGCGCCTTAAATTCATTCCGCATTATTTGGGTTAGTTTGAAACAATGAGCACATAATGTCCTGAGAATCGACTCGTAAAGGGCTAAGGTCTCTCTTACGAGCGAAAATGCTGTAGGGATTTTAGCACTTCTGTCACCTTTCAAGACTTGTGATGTGAAACAGTCTATCCTACCAATCGTAAATTCACTTTGGTTGTGTCCTTTCGCAGTGAACTTTTCACAAAAAAACACATCCATCAAAGTCAAACATCTGTGCTTTAAAGAAAGAGGCTCAAAATTAGCGTAAAATTAGTCCCTCGTATTAATGTATGGCACAAACAAACACTATCGTACTGCTATCTTTCGCTCCAAACAAATGCACAAATGCATCACTTGAGCGTACTTTCAGATGTTTTACTTTTTTGTCAGCTCTGCGTGTGCTCCACTCACCTCCTCATATCAGTTCAGTTCTTGTAATTCACTAATGAGCATCTGTAATGATGACAACCAGATAGTACACCGCAAAGTTGACCGTCGCTATGGCAAGGTGTGTGATAATAAAGTGTACGCATTATGCATTTGTGTCTTCACAAAAAATTTGATGCTAGAAATTGAAATTGGTAGTTGAAGAAAGCAGAGAATAGTATCTTCACTGCCAGTGTAGCAAATCACTATGTTAGAATCGTAGGGAGAAACTCACTACTCTGGTTTCGTTGGAACTACTCTTATGGAAACCTATTAAATGCACGACAATGCTTAATGCTTCTGCTCAGGTGACCTGCAAGAAGGCTGTGAACGCATCTCGTACCTGACCAAAGTGCTAATACCACATTGGTTTCACTTTGCTATGCTACTTATATGCGATAGCAGACAAGGTTCAATAATGGTATTGCACACGTGTGATTGGCAGACGGGGACAGTGTCAATTACATGAGTCATTTTCAAGTGGAAGGCTCCTGAAGCAACGAATTTGAGAATATGAAACCCACTATCGCAGCCATGATTGCTGTCAGTGAAGAGGGTTGATTGCGCTGACTATTAGAAGCTGGAACAACTCCGGCGATCTAGTGTGACTTCTTGCTACCGAATAGCGCTACGTATAATGTGACACGGGAGAAAAGGAGAATAAGATTTTATTTGAATATATTTTGCCGAAGCCATCCAAACAACTACTTCGGACGGGATGTTCAACTAAAATAACCATCATCTTTTCCCAAACAGCAGGAGGATGTGAACCCAATTTCCCCCAATAATAAGTGGCGGTCAAGCATGTGCGTTGATTTAAAGCCTGCATTTTGATAAAAATTGATTGATTCTGATGCTTTTTCTTTTATCATGTTCTACATAAGTATAATTGACTAAACTTACCCACAATTAAATAGTTTTCACGAGACTTCATCTTGTGGGTGGTTTCGATACTCTTAGATGTAAACCTTGGGCGTGGCATAACGGAGAGATGACGTCTATTCCTATTCACATTACACTTTTCTGAACGGAAATGTTTATCCTAATTTCTGATGTAGATGAGTTGGCATGCCCTATACGAATCGGTAACTTAGTTCGAATTACATTCGATGCCACTATGCAGTTACATTCATCCCAGCATGTTCGGATCAATCCATTGTGCAGATATCATGAATGGCTATTGCACATAGCAGATGAAGATAACTCATATTTCAGTGCCAGTATAGGGACTAGAATTATTTATACAAGACGGACAAGCGGGCGAGACTGTGAAAATGAGGGGAATGGTAAAATGTGAGTAGGGAACGGAGCATGGGATGCGTAGATGGGGCAAGATTGCCAACTCACTTAACTGCCAGTGCTGCCCAGGAGGTTATAGAGGTGCTCATCGTTGATGCAGCCTCGAATGAACTCCTCCTTGGAGAGAACGTGGTCAGAGTTGAGGTCCATCTTCTTGAATATCGCGTGCGTTCTCACTTCCGAACTGTTCTCGGGGCTAGGATCCGTCTCACCCACCATCAGGTAGATGGCCTAGCGGTAGCGGCATCAGGTATTATTTAATGCCAGCCAATCACAGTGTTTGTTGCATTCAAAGGCAGGCAAAGCATCACATTAACCAGGAGCAGTCTCCTGATCTCCGAAAATGTTTGCTTCAAAGTGGTCTTATGTTTAGAATCAAACTATTTCACTACCAAAGCAACTTCTTTGAAGGAAAAGCAAAGGTTAAAAGCAGAACCAGTAACATTTAGTTCATGTGAATTTTACTTTAAGATTAATATTACCGTTTTTGCACATTCAATAATGGCCTTAGCTGGTGGATAATGGAGGTGCCGTGCCAGGTAAATAGTATGCTAAGAGTTCGGGAACAACACATTAGACCTTGAACGTGAAATCGAATAAAAGGAAATCTTCTACTACATTTGCCTGACTTATTTCATTCGTAAGGTGCATTTTAACGCAAAAAACATTAAGTCTAAATATGAGTAGGACCCCCTTGAGACATAAGTCAACTCTGTGTTTCCAGCTCGCTGATTCAATCTTTCGTAGCGCTTCACTTGCATGTGCATTGCATGCGAATAAGCAAAGTAGGTTAGTGAACATCTCTATTTGAAAGATACTCGAGTTGGGATCGATTCAGACAAATCCGATCATGAAATACAGTTTGAAGGCCTTGAAAGGCACACAAAAGTAGCTGATCATATACCCAAGCCAGTGAAAGCCAAATGCCTTTGTCAGAGGTTACATCAAATCACTCCTTTTCGAATGTAAACACAAATGGCTACCCATCACCTCAGAAATTCTGATGCCGCCAAAGCACTGAATGTCTTGACTCCTGCGTTATGTGCCTTTCAATGTACTTTTACAAGCCAATTTATCAGACTTAAGAAATACTGCAAAAAAGAGGCTCTAATTTCAATCTGTCACCGCACGACCACGGAACAACCTTGCAAGTTAGGGCTACACACCGCCTTTTGTTGAAAGGCAGGAGCATCACCAAAGCATGCTACCCAATGTTGGGACGATGATAAATGAACAATCCCTCAAGAGCACTACTTTCATTAAAACTTTGCTGTAAGGCGGAAATGTATTTGAGCTGCGTTTTTCATACGCTTTAGGGAAACATTTGGGGATTCAAATGTACACCCAAGGCTTTTGAAGGTTGTCGAAAAACGCAGTCACAGAAATGGAGCTAACACAGTGTATTTGTCGAATGCAGCTCAACCTATTCGTTTAGCAACCAAAGGTTTGTTTTTTTTGCCGTCGTTATTCTTTTTTGGAGGCAAAAACAAAGTATGGTGGAAGGTGAGGGCAATGGCTTCTAAATCCTACTACCTACTTGAAATGAAAATCCATGAGGGCTACGAGGATCGTAGTTAAGCTAATTGAAAGCTACTTCTTGTCTAATTAAAGCTTGATTGACGCTAGTCAACTGACGGTTACATCTCAGCCGACATCTGTTGATGGGCGCTTCAAGTGCCAATTAATTTGAGTCGCAGTATTCACTTCACATTTTAAAAACGAATCCGCCTACTCAGAACTTTCAAACAAATCTAGAAAATATCGTTTCCTTACTTTACACCTCAACGAGATGCGATTCACCAAAATAAGCATCTATCAAAATTTGTGGAAAGGGATGGCTATTAATAGTTTACAACAAATTCATTTAATACAGTAGAATGTGAATAACACTGATGATTTCGTCGAATTCGAAAGCATAAGGTGCTTACAACTTTATGGGAAAGTAAAAGTCATCATACCTTAATAATTTCATTCATTTCTGACTCCTCAATATGTCCGTTCCCGTCAATATCGTAGAGTTGAAAGGCGAGGCCAAGTTTTTCCTCAGGGCCGCCGCTCTGAGTTATGCTGATGGCCTACAAGGCAAACCATTAAATGCCCGTTTAGCAAATGGGATTGGTGGGTGTACACAACTAAATCAAACGAATGACCCTAGCGCTAAAATTGCCTGCATTAATGTCTTCTGCATCCCATTTGCGGATTCCGGTACTGACTGAATTAACTGTTTCGGCACCATACGTGCACCGAATGCCTTGAGGTAAAGGCAGCTACTACATTTTCGCAAATTGTTAAGTGCAGATAGGAACGAGAAATTATAAAAGCAGACTTAACAGTTGTCCGCATTCCCTACACATAATTGCATGCAAATAGATGCGGTTATGTAACCTCTTAAACTCCAATTGTCCTTAGGTGACGATAGGTCTTACTGAAGCAAATCGTCAGGTATCATGAGAATGTGGATTCATATTTCGAAAATAATAGAGAACCTATAGAAATAGCCAAGAGGCGAAGGAAAGAAGGCAATGTTGGCTTTTCAGTAGCATTATTTAATTTTCATTATAGCAAAATGCTACACCGGTCAAGGTAAGCAGCCGTTAAGGTAATCGACAATCTCTAGTCCCACGAAGAGTGTGTTTATTTGTAAAACAGGTGTAGCAACACCGATCATTACAAGATGTTTATCGCAAAAATGACGAAAGCTTAGTGTCATCTTGAACAACTTCATCGCTTCCCTATTTGAACGGTAAATGGAAAATACTGGAAATAAAAGGAGTACATACAACATGCTCTATGACAGGTGAAGACTTGAATTGAAAGCAGTAGACGGTGTTTCTAGGATGAAATCAAAATTCATATTCTAGTAAAGGACGTAAAGGCTTGAATGATTAATGATTAACCGACAGAATACGTTTGCCATTGGGATTAAGGAAAGCATCATTTTATCATCATGCTGCCCTAACTCAATATACATGTGCGTGTAAGTGAATTTGTCAAGCGCTTATGTCAGCTGTCTGTTCAAAGGCATTATGCAGTAAAATAACGGGTAATTTTCAATTGCATCCTCCTAAGGAACTGAAATTTCTGAACACAGGTGGGTGCTGGCATTGGCGCCTCAAATAAACATACACCAAATCACAAGCTGAATGGGAGGTGGGTTTGCTAAGAACCAATCTACTCATTTGGTCAATACAAGAATTAGGTTATTGCTTGTAGAAACGACTATGTTCTTACGGAGAGAAACTCCGAAAAGTCAATTTGGCCACTGTTGTCTTGATCGAAGGTGCGAAAGAGGTGGGCGTAGAAGTCCTTAGCCTTTCTGTCGGGGAAGAAATGAGTGTACATATCCAGGAAGGCTCGTCGATTAAGCTGACCAGACGGGCAGTCCTTCTACGGGACAGAAAGGGGAAATGATTTGTGATCAATGGCCTGCGGGGCTATGTGAGATACAAGCTAGACACATTCATCGTTCTGCTATTTTAAGTAGGATCCCAGACGTGTAAAGCTGCTTATGATTTCAAAAATTTTTTAAAAGTCGAGTTAAAATAGTGCGTTTTTTTTGTCAAAAGTTGTACATTTTGTTGCGTTTATGACCTAAACTCCTTAAATTGATGGCCTGGTCACGCCAAAACAAAATTTATGACTATTAGATGCTGCTTAAGAAAAGCACTTTAACAAAATACATACATTTTTTAAGACTTTTTCACATTCCATCCTCTTTTTCCATTTACTGCGTCAAAACCCAGCCATGGTTGGGGGAAAAGGCGGTGCCAGAGAGGAGCACACTATCAATGGACTCGCCTCTAGCCTTTACCACCTGGACAACTTGTTCGTAATTTCACCAATTTTTTTAGCATTTGTAGACACTATGCACGAAACTGATTTCTAAATAAAAGCACCAAAGTGAAGTAATAAATGCCAGAGCCTCAGAAGTGAATGTTAAGTAGTGGTTACTAATATCAGAGGATGCAATAAGCCAGATTGCACTACATTGTTTTAAAATACTCTGAGGACACTGCAACGCACTTCTGCCGGCGTTGTTCAACATTTCGAATTCCACAAAGTAAAATGTGTTGAATCCTAGTGGTTGCTCTAGACGGTGACTTCAAGGCTAAGGCTTCGGTGAATGGAGTCGTCAGTTGTCCCACTTCAAGCGCATTCCATACAATTCATACAAGTACTCCTAGCGTTCTCGGTGCTTGATTCAAGCATAATTCAGTGGCTTAGGAGCCCTTCATTGAATATGCGGGGAACTCCATTAACAAAAACGCCAAATTCGAAACCGCATTAAGCACTAAAACAACCAGAGCATAAGTGTTAACAGTTTAAGTTATACTGAAGCATGTCGAACGCTTTTCGATAATTCCCTTTATATTTTTTTACTACGGTTCTTAAGAGAACTGTCCGGGAAACGTACATGCAATAAAGCAAGGAAGATTATGGTGGGTGGGATTGGTGTGGAGTAACTGCCACCTTGTCATTCATATTTCTAGCTTCAATAATTTATTTAAGAGGTCCGTTAATTCTGTTTTATTGCTTTTATTTGCCCTTCACTCTCAGCTCTCTTCGATCAGTTTTACTGCCGGGACCAAAACACAAAAAATAAGATGAAATGCGTGCTCTGTTCGAACCATTTGAAGCGTTGGATATAGCCCTTGAATAGTAATGCCATGGAGTTGAAATGGCGCATTAGTAGTCTGCGTAGGAAGTTGGTAAAACGATGTCAGGTTTTAATGAAGATGCCGAATGAGTTGATAAACCAAGTTCCCCACTGTGCTCAAGGCCCATTAAGAAGATGATATGCAGAACCAAGGATTAAATAAGCTAACTACCATAAATAGGGAGATGGACTTTTAAAAACTTGCAACAACCCACTTGAATAAGGAACCAAAAAACTGTTTTGATAGCTCAACCCTCATTACCGAATTCTGCGATGTTGAGCCTTTTTACAAGGAACTGTCAAGACATATTTGAAGAGGCATTCGTTTTTCGGTGAAGTTATTGAGTAATTTGGGTTCTAATGCCCTTTGCCGATGGCCCACTAAAGCTGTCTTGCCGTACACATTTTTGAGAAGGGGTGCTTAAGCATAAACGGTTAGGGTTGACTCGAGTTATAGCAGATTTCAAAATCAGTAATCTCTTTACTGCTGATAAGACTTTGTATGTGTGCAGACTGAACCAATGGTTAGATGGACGGATTCAAATACTTACCAGGAATATGCTATGCCATTTCTTGATCTGCTTTTCGGTAAAGTGTGTTTTTAAAGCGAGAGCCCTGATCTCTGCTCGAGAGAGGTGATGCTTTCCATGGATAGTCCCCATACGTCTGGATCACTCAGATGGATGTTGGTTTCCCCTCCAATCCGTTATTTCCCCCAGGACAGTGCAGCCAATAATAGTGTCAAGGCGGTGTGCAAAGTGGAACACACACACACACACACACATGCACACACACACGCATGCACACACAAGAGGATGAAGCTCAGGAATGCTGGGGGCAAGATCAGCTAAACGGGCAAACACACATGTGCATGCACACCCGCTTGAATCCACCAATGCCTTAGGGTACTGACATAGATTTTCCTGTCAGTGACCTTGCAGCATCTTGATTGGTTCGTCAGGGGACAAGCCCCTGGTGAGTCACAGCGATGCGGGCGTCGGTTCAAAATTGAAATCTTTATGTTCGGTGTAGCTAGCAGTACACCTATTTGGAGATTTGCATGTACGAAAAGGTGGTTATCAATAGGTGTCCTGGCATAAATGGTCCTTCATAAGCAGCATCTTCACCGTAACATCGTAACGCACTACAAACCTACTTTTTAACAACTGTTCGGTGGAGTAATAATGCTGATTACCTTCGGCATCCCTTATAAGTAGGCACTGATGTTCAATGTGCAAAAGGCATAGGCGAATTCAGTAGAAAAATGAATAAGGATATCTTATGACTTTAACATAACTCTAGCTTGAAAATCTACCTTGTTTCAACCGCTGATGGTGTGAAACTGTGCAATATCTTCCTTCGCCATAGTTGTAGTCTGGGTTTACAGCCAATTGAATTCAGGCTTCTTATTATAATACCACCTCCATAGTAACGAATGGGTGTTTTTTGAGAGTGTTCTCAATACACCAGTCATGGTCTTCATTAGTTGTTTTGTCTGTTAATAACAATTAGGCATACTCCTTTCCATGGAGGACATGGATTTGAGAACTCAAAACAGTTGCTTCTTCAGAGGATAAGCTGCAGTCTTTTTGAAGCAATTTTCCTTTTTATCGTTGCAAATACTTTTAACAATATGCATTCGCACTCAAGACAACAATTAATGCCTAATTGAAAGATGTTATCGAATTTAACTAGCTCGCGAGGGCGGATACAGACTTCTAAATTGGAATTTTTTTCCACTTCTCGAGAGTACACGCATTTAGGAGCACTTGAAACTATTTTGCAACTGCAATCTGGCGTTGAAAACAAAAAAAGTGTTGGCAAAAATGCCCAAAATCGTAATATCAAATGTCTCGGGCATTCCCCAATGATGGCACAGTGGGCAACTCTAAAAATTGACCGAACTGCGTAAGACGCTGTTTTTTGGTGGGAGGAAGTAGTAACATTTAGAATCTGAAAGGTCAGATAGGCGGTAACTAAATTCTGTTGCGGTGTGCTAACAATAGCCCTAAATTGTGAGCTTCGCCGGAGAAATTCTAAGTAAAAATATAAACCACTGTGGTTGGCCAATGGGATCCCATTAACGAAGTGCAATCATCAAAAGGTACCCTCGCTTTACCTAAAGGTATCACCTTATAGTTCCCTTAACCAGTTGCGTAACAACGCTCTGTTCACTTGAACAATAGCACACCTGCACGAATAGTATTAGTAGAGGTAGCTTTTGAATGCCTGCGTAGAAAGACACATATCTATGCCATGGTATCCACTTTCATTGACTACTATTATACTTGCTGATTAGATACATTTCCACCAAGACAGTTAGAAGTTTAGGATGTGGAAAATCCATGGTCTGTTTTAAAGTTTATTTGCTTTAGCCAGAAAAATGTTTCTTTAAAATGATGAAGGGTAGCCTGAAGCGTATGTTTTGTTGGTGTAAAAGCTTTCTTGAGACGCTGATGGTGCTCAAAAATGCGTGTACAAGAATGTGCATGTACCTACCTTTCTCAAACACTTAATAGACTGGCCGCTTTAAAAAAGTGGTCTGCCAGTGTCACAAATTCACTTGCGACTGGTGGTTTTGCGCACGGTGAGCTATCGCATTAGAAGCCCAAAAGTTGTCATGTTCCGACTTAATTGACAATGCGCGAAGGAGGAATCTGATCATCCTAGCATGGAGAAGATTATTATATAGAACCAAATAATCAATTCCAGAAGGATTAATTATTATCACTATCAGCAAGTGAAACCTATTTTAAGTGACTGAAACGAAATACTATTCTATCGTAAAAGACACACTTCGTAAATGCTTTACCTCTTTTCCCCACAGTTCACGATAGCACAAATTATGCATCTGGCGAAGCCAAGTTTTGTCTCCTGATTTTGCTCCAATACTTTCAGATCATGCTGTTTTCATTGTTATTATTTCACGCTAAGAATACAATTGACTTCGGCCCAGAAAATTATTTCTGTTGCATAGTCAAGGCACATTTTACGGGTACCCAGAACTTTGGCGTGGATATTCCAATGTTTGAGATGGTGACGATGTAGCGTCCCGAGGCTTCCCTTAAGGTAAAAGAAGGCGCAGTACTAGGGCAGAATATATATATTCCGGGAACAGAGGGCTTGGGGGCTGTTGGCACGGCCCGGAGGCCGACCAACCGGCTAGAACAAGATGGCCACCCAAGTGACCTAAACCGGTAGTTCGAACAAACAAAGTATTACAGGTGACAACCCAAAACTGAGCCATCGTAATGATATTCCAGTCTCAGCATCAATCAAAGGTGTGTCGTTTTAGGCGCCATGAATCCAATCAAATGCTTTCGTAGCACCATGGGCGGACGAAGGCAATACCTTGCATCTGTGCCGTACTATCGTGTCTGCAGCTTGACGTTAAACCGGAATTAGAAGGATATCGTGATGGCTTCCATGATCTTAGCCTCAACGAAATCGGTCGATTAAGCAAATAAGCCGCTCTACTGGAAAATTTTATACTGCTACTTATATAAAAAAGGAATGCCCATACGCATGCTCTACGGACTTCGAAAATTGTGTATGAGGTACTTTAGCTTATACCGGGAAGCGAAGTGCATAAAGACCATATTTACTATCCTGGTCCACCTGAAAAGATTTTATTTAAGTAAAGTAGCTAATTGGGATAAAAAATCAAAACTTTAGTATGAAAGATTGAACTCGGAAAATGAATTCGTGTCCTCGTTTAAGCTTTCCACTCGTCTCCGTGGTACATCCTTCGGTCACAAAAAGTACTTTAGGCTTGGGAGTGACGCTGGTTTGGAGTGCGACCTGCAGAATTATTTTCAAAACCTATGAATGTCCCACATTCGAAGTCGGACATAAGAAGAAATTTAACCACTATTCATGGCGCGTGTTGCTTGTATTCCTTTTCGTCTCTTTCTTTAATGGCAACCCTTCTGTTCCGAGGAAAGTACTATTTTATTAAAAGTATGGCAACCTGATCCTGCGTGTTGGATCACAAACTAAAGGTCTCAAAAGATTCTTCCACCTCCTTCCAAATTATGGTTCCTCACTTGAAGGAACAGCGCTTATAATACTTATGTTCTTTAAATGTACTTTGTGGGCGAGAGACGGAAAGACAATTTAAACCTAGTTGTGGACGAACTTGGCCACTGTCCTGGGTATGAGGCACCTTTGTCGTAAATACTTGGGCTCCGCTAACGCATATCCTTCTCACCCTAACAATAAAGGTGTCTAGAAACATTAAGCCTTCTCATAGAAATGGTGCTAGAAGGGAGAAAGAGGATAATTAAATGTGAAAATAAGGTTAAATAAGGCACAAGTATTCTTGAATATTCATGAGTAAGTCCCAACACCCACCTCTGTGTGATTAAGGAGAGCCATAACTATCTCATCTTAATTCTCAAAGGTGTAACGCGTATTCCCATCCGGTAACTGAAAAGTTGAATGCAACTCAATGGGGAGCAGTGCACAAGTTTTGACTTTCCCTAGTTTGAGTTATAAAAAAATGACTCGGTCAATTCGAGCTCATTGACAATTCTTATGCAGGAAGGTGGAACTTTGAGAAGCTAAAGATTTATTCCAATGAAGTAAGAGAACTGCAAAATGCTGGGCGGTGGAAACACGCAATACCTGCTAAATTACTGTCTTCAGTAGCCTAAATAGTCACTGGAGGATAGGCAAGCAAGAGACCAGGTTGACTAATCGAATCGGCACCAGTAAAGTATTGTCGGCATGAATTGGTACATTCAGGCAATTTTAACCTGATGTTGTCTAATGCAATGACCCATGTAAAATAATAATCGCTCTACAAAGGAGAGAAAGGAAAAATTTCCCATAAAGATAACCAAAGATTATTTCAAGGGTTGGAGCAATACATTGAGCCGTTCAACTGAAATGTATGAAATAAATTGCATCTCGGAGCGGTAGTATTTCATCCGTCAAATAAAGATCTCAAAGGCCGAATTTCGGATACCAAAGGGAAACTCGCTTAACTTTAAAAAACTGATTTCTGTGAGATTTTGATGCGCATAGCCCAATCTGCGGAAAATGTTGTTGCCATTACTGTTATGTTATTGTTGGGCTCTGGGAATAAACTGGTGATGAGGAAGGATAGGTGCTGTTTGCAGAGCAGTAGAGCCGTGGTAACCATGACCGGTGCGATGATTAGCCACTTGAGTGCAGTTTAACCTGTTAAATTTAAATGAGATCACTTAGGATTAAAGATCTGCCGAAAGTGAAGTTATTGGGCAGAGGGGACAAGCCCTACGACCGAATATCGCATGGCAGGAGAGCCACAAAAAGAGTCCTCCACATGAAATATACGCAAACAAACCCGAACCATGGGAATTCACCACACCGGAGCGCATAGATTGGGCAAACTTTCCGCTGGCTACTTCCAGATCCATCCCACCTTGATTGCTAAGGCCACAGAAAGAAGGCCAATACTTCCTGACTTGATTGGATCAGGTAGACAAACGCAAACCGTCTGGTAGCGTCGCGTAGGAAGCCCTCACAGACATGGACGTACGAATTCCAAAAACGCATCACCCGGGCGCCAAGCCATATATCCAAAATATTCGCAATTTTAAGACGCAATCTTGCTCATTACACTAGTTAACGCACCTATTTCTAGTCCAGAAATGGCCACTGGGGCCCAAAGATGAAGGTGAGGTCTCGAAAATTTGTGCAGGAGCCGATAATAAACTACCTCCGGATGTGGGCAAATTTGCACTTCTAAAGTAAGTCAGCCAATAACAGGCCCACATGACGCGACACGCATTCCGCCAAAAAATAGCACACATGTCTGAAACCGCCCCTAAGCAACCCTCACCGCTTTGAGCCTATAGTTGCTGTCATTTAACTGATGCTACTTATAAAGTCATAGTAGGTTCGTTAAGTAACTAATGTTGACACACGACCCCAAAGGGGGTCCACCATGGACAAGGTTTTGCTATTTGCAAAAGGATTCAAGCTATCCTGATATGCTGATAGACATAAAATGCAGATACAACCACAGAAACGCGAAGAATCCGGGAAAAGTAGAAGATGACACACAAGAAAAGGTAGCGCTGGTTCTATGTTTTAAGCCACGGATGAGCAATGAGACTAGCTTTGTCACGGTCGCCATAGTCGTATAGAAGTTCTTCCCCTATAACATCAAAACAGCGGAAAGGTTTAATAAATAAACGCAGATAAGAGGGTATTTCAGCTAATTATCTGCATTTTAACAGAGTAGAATTGCTAACAGCTAGGTATTCATTAACTTTGAAAAGCCGATTCAACTTAAACAAAGAAATAAAACCGTTTACGGTTAATGACAAGGCAGCGTGAGAGGTAGACGTTTTAGACTTCGTAATTCGTATCATCTCAGTCTACCATACACATTTTGTTCCATTAAGAAACCCAACAGACCTGGTGAAATTTCGGTTTTCGCAAAAAGGGCCAGACGGGGAATCCCGTTGATGGGTATGACTTTGACAACACAGTTAGGATGTAGTCGACTGTGATTGATGAGTCTGCCTAGTTTACCTGTCTCTTCGGTCGCATCCACGCAGTAGCGCTGGTTCCTAGGCCGAAGCGGTAATTGATGAGAGGCGCTGAATTTCTTGCAGTAAAAGATGTTTAAAAAAAGAATACCTCCCAGCCAATGAAAACAAGAAATTTAAAACGAGCCATGGAAAAATCGGTTAGATACCAATACCGATAAGTTAAACAGGAAAAATTGTGCTTTGATAATCAGTTTGACAATTATGAGACAGTGGAGCTTTAAAAGGCTAAAAGAAGTGCTATACCCATGGGAGAAAAAGAACATGAAAGATCCCACGTTGGGGTCCTTGTTATACTCAGCCTCGCGTGCACGCGCCTCACTACCGGAGATGAGTTCACCAATGTACTCCACCACGAATTCACCCGGGGAAAATGTTCGCGTGGTTATCACTCCGCGACCCTTGTCTTCGGTAACCACAACCTGAAATATCAGCATTGCAAGGATGAACGACCCACCTACATGATCAACATTACATCTGGTAACCTGCACAGGCAAAATATGATGCAAATATGTCCTTAAAAAAAAACAAACTTTGCGGTAATAACTTTAGTCTGCTCACACGTATGCCCAAAAATGCTTCTTAAAAGTGGTACGTCTTGAAATCCACCAACTGGCAGGTCTAAATCCGATCTCTTGGGACACTAGTCACAAGAGGCAAGGAAACCAATGTGTTAGCACGTCCTAGGACGGTAGTATATTTAGTAACAACTTTCAACAACTTTGAAGTGCAATATTCATTTGAAATGGACTACAACGAGGTTTGTCCAAAGCAAAGTAACGATACATCGATATTGAGACGTCTACCTTAACTGTACATTCCCAATAAAGAGAATACAAATAGCAACTGTAAGCAAGTCACTGAAGTTTAAAGAGGAATGCATACCTTCATGCCAGACTCCTCGCTTTTAAGAATGGTTTCAATGACTTCTGCCTCTCTTTTTTGCTAAAGCCAATAAAGGAAAAAAACGAAGCACTGATGAAGACGCAGCACTTTCTTAGGTTTGCAAAGTTTGATGGGGGAAATTACTAAACAAGAGTCTAGCCCCAATAGCCAGTCATCCATGAACATAAAACTCACGCTTTATAAAATACTTAGTAGCCAATGGTCATGAACGCTGCGAGAAACAGCTATTTCTTAAAGAGACCTACGATGTCAGTAAAGGCAACGAGCACATAAATTCCACTGCCATTCAGCTGACTCTAATATCTAAACATCCTCAACTGTGATGACATTGACATGAATATCTGAAAGGCAAATTGTTCCACTCCTAGGGAATCGAAGTAAATGGTACCATCGTTAAATATAATCGTATGGGTGACCTGCATAACTTTGGCGGACTGTCGAGCCGTTCTTCGGATGCCAAAGTTTGACAGCTGGGTCTGTTGAAATCGCGTAGCAGCGGTTTTGGCCTGTAACATGGGTGAATTGGCGCGAAGTTGCTTCTTAGGACTGAGAGAGCAGGCCTTTGGCTCTTGATGCCGCTGTCGCTCGCCACTAGCAGAGGGAGGGTCGGAGACGCTGACGCTGCGGCGAGTAGCCGTTTGTCGACTTCTGCATGATACATTAAACCGTGGCGTCACAACGAAGCACCAGGCTTACACTTCACCAAAACAGTTCAAATGCACAAAGCTTATAAACACGACACCTTGACAGGCGTGGCGACCAAATGACACCTGCTATGAACGCCCGGCTGCGAATTCCCGTAAAATCATCCATAACGCACTAGTATATTCCCAAGCTACACATGCACGTAACCTTTGAAGCCAAATTCACTTTGCTGTTCAGAAAAGAATGTTTCTAGATGATTGGTAGCTCGTTAGCGGCATAATAAAGGACGAGGTATCAAAGCAAATATCAGCTTCCGGGTGAACGATTAATATACAGGTCTACCAAAGTCGCTAGTGAAATACAAGAGAGACAAGTTGGGTACAATCCAAAATAAGCGCACAAACATTTGTGCAGTCATTGGACTGGTGGCATATTAAGCAAATTATGACGTCTTAAGTTGGATCCTACCCACCTCGTCGGTTTGACAAATTTCTGTACATCCTTAGTTGATTGTCGAGATGGTTCCACTGGTTGTGGCTTCTCTGTCAACAGCGTTTGCTTCAGCCTGCGCCCAGCACTACCCCTCTGTGGCTTCGGCACTTGCACCGGCGCATCGGCATCACTTTTCGGCTCAGAACCAGGCAACGCCTAGGTGCGACAAAGAAGAGCAAGTTACTAAGAGACAACAAATAACAACGTAGGTGAGGAGAAAATAAATTTGGTAGAACAGACAGTGGAATCCTTACTGTTGCAACATTTTCATTGTTGGGAACAATAAGCCATGAGTTAGTCTTAGTACGTTGCACTTTGAAGGCGATTCTGGATTGTCGTAGACCATTGATTACAGGACTGGTGGGACTAAGCTCCAAGTGGGAGGAGAGAGCACGCACTCCCTTGGATGGCGTGGAAGGTGCAGCCACCGGACTCTTCGCCCCCGCCAACATCAATAACTGCAACAGACAAAGGTGATTTTGTTTGTTCACGTTCAATGACAAAGCAATGAACAGGTTCTCAACTTTAATGTAATACATGTAGTTCTCAGTGCTTGCAACAACATCGCCAAAGATCACTTGCTGTAACTTTGCTCACGAAAATTCCACAACGACTTAAGCAAGATACTAATTGATTGACACAATATCATATATAAAACATGTCTGGAAAAAGATGGCATAAAAGAAAAGCCGTAAATGCACTTCCATGACCACTTTCGGAAGGAGTACAAACAAAAACTTTAAGGACTTCATACTGTATCAACGTCGAAGCAGCAGCCTATTACACGATCTAAGGCATAACAGCTGTGCAGTTAACAGGTTTAAACTGCAACAAATGATCCACATAAAGAATTGGTGAAAGAGCTGAAACAAAGAGCAACCCAATTTAAGCACAACGACTGATACTACTCTCCAAGTTCTAAATTATCTGAACAGTGTCCCATTTAGCACGAATTAAGACGAACCGGGAGTTGAAAAATCAAGAGTAACTTAGAGGTGGGCGCGTCGTTGGAACTTAATGGCTTGAGTAGGGAGAAACGGAGATAGATTCTAAGAGAACCGTCACGAAATGACCACCAAAGCGGTGCACAAGGTCAACCATAACTCACCTATCAGACCAATAACAAACAGCTTGGGTTTAAAATCAGTGAGCTAAAAAAGTCACGAATAACTAGGCGTCAGAAAATCACTGCCTCTAAGCATTTGAATCTAGTTTTTTTTACTAAGTTAGATCTAAAGTGGTAAGAAAAGGGCCCCAAAGAATTACAGAATTAATTTTTTTTATTTATTAGCCACAACCAATCAAAAAGTCAACCAAAGACGGGCTCACAAGGAAGCGAGTTAAAGCAGCAAAACCAGACAAACCGTTAATGACAACCTGCCAATACGAGGTAGACTAAAGCGGGGAACGCAGTGACAACTTAAGTGATAAGTTAGTGGAATAAAGTAAAGTGGTGCTTTGTGCTAGTAATTCGAAATTCGCAAAAAAATCGAAAGCAGATTAAATATTGGAACTTGCAAAGGAGACATCAAGATTAATTCGTGTCATTCAAGAGCACCTGCTAAACAGACCAACCCCCCGTGCATAAATAATTGTGCTGTTCAAAGAAGTAACTGGTGGAAAACAGTTAAAATCGCTTAATTAATCTAAACAGCTGTTTATTTATGAGTGAAATGGAAATATGAGAATACAGTCACAAATCTAGAGGAAGAAGCCTAAAACGAGGTTCCAAAAAATTTTTCCGTGGAAGTTTTAAAATTTTCACTTTCCCGCAATTTTTTTTACGGATCGGCTAATTATACTTTTTAACCTTAAGTAGAGGCAATTCATTGCACATCAGTAGGTGTATGCGCGGAAATGCATCAGGTTTCGAATGGTATGTTGTGTGAATTTGCACATACTTCTCTTAGTTCTGCCTGAAAAACAGAATATTGGACGAAAAAAAGTAGCCGCTGATGACTCAAACCAGGAAAGTGATCCCCAAAGTATGATGCGAAATTTTTCTGATTTACAGAAACCCTTTTGTCGGTTCATGAGGCTCTGGCTTGCATGATAAAGGAAACAAGGTTTTATGACTAAAATGTTTTATAATTTAGGTCAAAGTACGAGGCAGAACAGAAAGTTATTTCGGAGCTAATAACAATTAAGGGAGAAATCGATGAATTTCGGTCATCATTTGACAGCAAGAAAACTGCACTTGCTTCAAAGTTAGAGGAACTTATTCAAAACCTCACAGATCCAGAGAGTTGATGTTCTAATGTCGTTCTCCTCCTCTCTGTTGATGATATATTCTAGTTTCATTTGAGGTTGACTATCGTTTTGAGCAACTATACGCTTCGTAAATAAATGAATCTTTTGGCTACTCATTTTCTTAGCCTACCTTGCTTGCCAGAGTCAAAAACACTTGTGTGGTAAATTGTAATGCACGAGTTTGCTCAACTGCATCATAAATGTATTTGTTCTTTCAGGATTCCGATAGCGTCCATGCCTCAAGTTGCAAATTTTAACTTGACCATCAAAACGGTAGTATTTTACCGGGGGTCCTTGAAGTTTAATAATCCCAATATTTAAGTAGAAGAAAGCTGATTGATTTTTCAGATCTCAACAAATTATTCAGGGTAATCACTTATCCGAATTATTATTTTACCATGTCGTTTACAGCCACAGGAATCGATGTTAAACTCTTTGGGAATTTCAGTTGTTTCCGCGTGTGTTGTGTCTTCTATCTCCACGTCTCATATCTTTTCAAATTGGAGTAAATTAGTCAGCAAGTACCTATCAAATTTTCAGTGAATACAACCGATTCTCTCCCTCCCGTGGCGGTGAATGCTGTACTACGGTCTTATTGATATCGTCTTTCCTCGCCCTGTGCTCTTTAATGGATCTGGTTCGCAGGATTTAGTCGTTGCAGTTGATAATTGAAAATGCTGCATTGAAATAATTATTATCACAAAGATTTCCAGACATTATTTGGCAATCTTTGTGAATAATGGTTACAAAATCATGAAGCAAACCCAAAACAAAGAAAATAACAGACATATGTTCGCTGCTTCGGTAAGAAGTTCAGTCCTGCAGTTTTAGCATTATCCGTTGATTGACAGATAAAACCTGAGCGACGATATGGTGGGGTTAATGATAGTTGTGGTGGCTAGCAGAATGCATGGCTGCCTTAACTTTGGTCTACTGTATTCTCGTCATTGTATAGTTAGTTGTTTGGAGGGTAAAGCGCCAGTTCTGTGATACCAAGCTCTTCGTTTCTAATTGGTTAATTTAGTCTTGCGTTGTACTAAGAACGCAAAGCTGTGGTTGTGAAGCTTGAAATTTTAAAACTCTCAACTGGCCATCGATCAGCGAGAATAATTGCTGGTGAGAGAGTTCTTTCACCGAGACCAAAAGGCAGGCGAAAACGACGAAGAGTACCCCAGGAACCTGCAACACCTGGCGGAACGAGCTTTTCGAGGCTTCCCTCCAAACAGGGTGGCCAATTGGGTGGCCGTTTAATTTCGAGCAGGATTTCGACCACCAACCATTACAGCGAAGCTCCACGCCGTGAAGACCAACGATCTCATTCAGTTGGTCGAGGCTGCGACCAGAAAGCGTCAGAAACTCCTCCTGACACCGACTTCCCAGGCGTCTCACCGCCAGCCAAACCCACCACGTCCTTGTTGGACTCCGTCACGCTGGACCCATAAGAGCAGATGAGGCCTACTATTCGTTATCCTACCAAACCTTAAATGCTTCTCTTCCATTTTTACAAGCCCTCAGCAAGCCAGAAGGATATCCCTGCTGTTTTCTCCTTGACTTGGGAGCAGCCAAGTCCTTTGTAAATCCCAAAGCTTTCCAAAATCTGCGCAGCAAGTTTTGCACCGGCTCTTCCTCTATAAAACTGCTCTCAGTTGAAGGGAGGAAGATGAAAGCGATAGGGGAGACGTCGTTGAATGTCGCAGTGGGGAAAGAAGCCTGGACAGTACAATTTATTGTCTGTCCAGGATTAGTATGAGATGTGATACTTGGCACTGATTTCCTTTGCAAGACCAAAGCAGTCCTGAATTTTGCAGAAGGTACCTTTACGGCTCAGCAGCACAAAGAAACAAATTCAACCGTTTCTCCCCCGGGAAAGGACGCTGACGAAATTTGCAGTGAACTTTTTGAAGCTGCGGGTATTGTCGTTAACAACTTAGATGAGCTTTGCGAACAGTTAACGCACATCACCGACAGTGAAAGGAAGGAACTGCACGCATTGCTAAGTTGATATTTAAATAAGCTCTCTTGGCAGAGAGCTAAACTCGGACGGACAAACATAATCAATCATGCCATTAACCCTGGTGAAGCTAGGCCCATATGGCAACCTCTGAGACGCATACCACCACCTTTCTTGGCAGAAGTGAATCGTTTGGTGGACGAGGTGGACACTTCCCCATTCCCTGCACGGGTCAAAGTGATTTTTCACTCTGGACTTAAAATCCGGCTACTGGCAAGCGGAAGTAGTGGAGACAGACAAAAAGAAGACAGCTTTCATAGTACCAAAGGGATTCTATGAATTTCAGACAATGTCTTTTGAACTCTGTAATGCCGCAGCTATCTTCCAGCCTCTGATGCAGACGGCACTAATAGGGCTTCCTCCAAAACACTACATAAACTACCTCAATGATATTCTTGTCTTTGGTAAAGACATGCGTGAGTACAATGCCAATCTGAAAGTAGTGTTGGGTCGTCTCCGAGACGCTGGATTGATCCTGAATCCAAAGAAATGCTACTCCTTTCATCGTTGCGTTACTTTCCTGGGACATACAGACTCGACAGAAGGGATGGCAGTCACTGAAGATCGTACAAACCAAGTGAGAACATAGCCAAAACCAATTACTTAGACGGAACTCCGCAGTTTTCTCGGTTTAGCAGACTACTATAGAATTTTCGTCAAAGGCTTCGCCAAGATCGCCGGTCTTCTGCACAAACTAACAGAGAAGCAGGCAAAAAAAGAATTTCAAGTGGGAGAACGAACATGATGAGGCCTTTAAGGAACTAAAGCGGATGCTCTACTCCGCCCTGATTCTGGCCTTACCCAACTTTGAGAACAGCGCACCTCCCTTTGTACTAGATAGACGCCAGCGACGTAGCCGTGGGCGGTGTGCTATCCCAATGGGACAAAGAAGGCAGAGAACACGTCATCGCATACGCCAGCATCAGACTCAACAAAAAGATGAGACAGAAAAACGCAATGGAACGTGAATTGTTCGCCACTTTCACAGTGGTTCGGCACTTTACCTAATAGCGAAACAGTTCATAGTGAGAACGGACCACCAAGCTAGAAACAGTGAAGGAGATTGACCGTTCATTGGCACACTAGTACGAAGAACTGCAGCAATATGACTTTACAGTGCAGTACAGGAAAGGGAGTACGTATAGCAACGCGGATGCATTTTCCCACAGACCTCTCTCAGCGGAAAGGGACAGTGGTATGGTGGGTACGCTATTTTTGAGCGAGCCTACTAGACACCAGTGGAGAAACACACAGAGTACCGACCCCGATACGGCTTTGGTACACAGGAGGCTTCTGGCATCCTCGTACAAACCCACCGCCGAAGAGATTAACTCGTTCAGCAAAGCAGCCAAACGAATATGGTGACAGTGGTCCAAACTCACCCTGGAGGATGAAGTTTTATGGTATCAAGAAGACGTAACGTCTCCCAAACGCCTAGTTGTTCCAAGTTCTCTGATACAAACGGTCCTCCAAGAGTTGCACGAGCAATTGGGGCATGTAGGTGAGAAACGACACTAGTGGCTCTCCCTTACCTCGGACGTGGTAGATTTCTGCTGAACCTGCATCACTTGCAGCAGTTTCAAGAAGCCTCACTCTACACCAATTGCAACCCTGCAACCTATGCCTATGGGATTCCCAGACGAAAGAGTGAGGATAGGTATTACGGATCCTCTGCCACTTACCTAAAGGGGAAATCATTATATCCTGCTTATGGTGGACTACTTCACGAAAGTAGCCGAAGTAGAACCCATGAAGTCTCAAGACGCCGAAACAGTGGCGTCAACTTTCTTCAACCGTTGGATCTGTCAACACGGAGTGCCCGAATCAGTTCATAGCGATCAAGGTCCTAACTTTGAAAGCCGACTCTTCATTGAACTATGCACCCACGAGGCAATGGACAGGTAGGAAGAACGAATTGCACTCTGGTAGGACTGCTGAAGGCTTTTACCAAAGAGGCAAAGCCTGGAGACTGGGATTTAAGCCTAGGACGCGCTCTTCTAGCGTATAGAGCCACAGTCCACGCATCAACGGGTGTTTCTTCGTTCAAAATGCTCACAGGTCGCGAAATGGGAGTTCCCTCCGACATCATTCTACCGAGCAGCACTTAAAAACCTCCTGTAGCAAACAAAAGAAGTACTACGACAAGCACAGCCGACACAATACCTACTGCGAAGGAGATCTCATCCAAATATACAGGCTGATTCCCCCACCTGGAACGCACCGTAAATTTTACCATCCTTGGAGCAGTGACCCCTTCTATGTAGTGAAAGTTCTCTCTCGTACGAACTACCACGTCCAAAATGCGGAACTATGTACCCAGCCAATAACGGTTCATCATAATAAGATTCGACCCTATAAAGGCGTCCTGCCGGTTGGTTACGAGGGTGAAGCCTGTGAAATTGTGGAAGGAAGAAAACCGCTCGACGGCATAACTAAGACCAATGGACGAGAGTAGCACCGGGAATGGCGCTCAAAAAAACGAAGGGCTGTGCAATAATTGTGGTGTTTAAATGCGCTTTGTAGGTGGGAGGCAGGTGGACAATTTTAACGTGGCTGAAGACGCACGTGCTTCCTCTCAGGAGGTGGATACACGCCTATCGCTCTTGTCTGACAGCCTTACAATAAAGATGTCTAGTAACACTCTGCCTTCTAATAGCAGGGCGGTGAAAAAGGAAGAGGAGGAGAGGGAAGGTCCCTCTACATGCTGAGAATGTTAGATATTGCTGGAATGTTCTAAAGGGCAGTCCAATGAAAATATGGGAATCACCGGTAAAATGATGATTGTGTATATGAATGGGATTTTTAAACGATAGGCTTAATTCAGAAGCCGGCATGCTTACGTTTCAAGATTATAATGCTCTGAGGACCAATTATAATACTTTGTTTTTTTGGATTGCCGGTTTCGGTGACTTGGGTAGCCATATTGTACTAGCCGGTTGGCTGGCCTCCGGGCCATGCCAGCAGCCCCCAATCCCTCTATTCCCAGAACATATGTATTCTGCCCTAGTACTATGTCATCTTTTACCTTCGAGGAAGTGTCGGGACGCTACACCAATCACTAAGTGCTAAATATTTTAATTCACATGACTATTATTCGTGCTAACCCACCAACGTGCAAAATGATGAGTTCAATCGAAAGTAACGGGACGAATCTTGCAATGCGTTTGTTGTTTTTTTAACTCCCGGTTTCAGTAAGAGGCCACATTTATGGCCACTGTAACCTGGCCGGATGGGGTAATCTCTGGGTCACGCCGGTAGCTTCATTCCTTTCCATGCCCTAAATATACAATCCGCTAAAGCAATATATCGTCTTTTGTATTTGGAGAAGTCTCGAGATACTACATTTACTTCACAGCTAATCTAGTTAGTTTACAATGTTTAATTATGCGGTCCCTCAAATCGCAAATAGGCAACAAACGTTTAACGAATCTCATCTCACAAAATTATTTTTAGCATCTGCAGCCTCTGTTATGAATTATAAGTGCAATAGTTGTCCAAACACAATTGATTTTACGAAATTTTCCCAGAAAAAGATTTGCGTTCCCATTGGTCAATTCATTTGGCATAGTTGCGAGTATCCAACTAGTCTGTTTCGGCTTGCATCTGTTCGCTGTTTTTGGTCCCTTAACATTTTAGGCAAGCTAGTTTCTTTTGGCATCGTCCTTCGGAAGCTGCATTTCAAAGGCTAGCACCTTCAAAACCTGTCCACCTTCACCAAATATGTTGGGAGTATTTGGTCGTGTTATTGGTGCTAATTGTGTTGGTGGTGCCGAGCGCTTACTTTATTCGGATTGGCACTGCTCTGTTTTCATGAGCCGTAAATATTGTGTTATTAATTTAGGTTTTTAGAGGAGGGAGCTTGTGTATTTTGTGACTCAGAAGAGTTTTTACTGCCCTGTGAACCACGGCAATTCTGTTCGAACACATCCAATCTGTTTATTCTATCTGAAAGCGGCAATATCCTGTCATTCTCCAAATCACAGCATCTCATTACTACTGCTAACACACCGCCTTTTCGATCAATCGCTGCTAACGACGATGAACTGTATTGCATCTCAAAGGACGGGGTTCTCTTTGTCTATCCGCTAAATAATTTCCCGAATAATCCTAATGCAAGCCTACCCCTATCGATGAAGATAAAGAACGTCGCCTGTGGACCAGGATTTGCTTTATTCTTGACCCATTCTGGAGCTGTGTTCAGCAAAGGAATTGGCACGTAGGTACAAGATGAGATGCCATTAATGAAGTCGAGGCCAATTAGGTCACGGAGATTTAGAAACACGCATAACACCGGAACTGATCGCCGCACTGACACCTGTTACTGTTACAGCTATTGCGTGCGGCTCCTGGCATTCAGTTTGTCTGACAGGTACGCGTGCCAACTTGTTCTAACACATCCGACTTAACAGATACGGGAGACATTTATACCTGGGGATCAAACGAATTCGGTCAGTTAGGCTACCCTTCCCTCAATCTAGAGAGATCAAGGAACCTAAATGATCCCCTCCTCTCATCAGCAGCATGCATCAATCTCAGTGCACTACCGGTGCCTGTTGACCTCCCTGAAGATGTATCTATAGTAGCGGTAAGAAACATCTTTGGATGACTCATGGATGACATAGATCGCTTGTGGAAGTCGTCATACCGCATGTCTGTCTGAGCACAAGGAACTACTCGCCTTTGGCTGGAACGGCTTTGGCCAACTGGGTTTTGACATGGAACCACAGGAAATGCCGGGGCGCTACCCCCACCGAGAGGCCTCCGACAAAGTTAACCGAATAATTTTACCCTTCCCCTCTCACTCTGAGCTATCCCTTAGTTGCGGATCATGGTGCACAATTGTTAGGGAAGTGGAATAAAAGTTAATATAATTGACCGCAGGTTAATGCATACTACGTTTCCCCATCGTGTGTTTCTTGTCCTCCCTCGCTCGTATGCGGTGCCAGTGACTGAAGGTGAGTTTGCTCATCACGAAAGTAGGGTATTTCGATGAGAAGTATACAAGACTGTTCTTTTGGTATAATGGTGTGTAAATGTACGTGTTACATACAAACATGGCATTGGACGTTTTGCTCTGGCCGATAACGCATGCACACGGCGGAGGAGTGTACGTACTGGACAGCCAGAGAAGATGGAGTGATTTGCAAAAAAACGTATCAAGTGGGAGGAGAGGGTTTTCGTGTGCAGATCTGTGCGGCGATTGTATGTACCTTGATATATCACAGATGATGCGGGGCAATCATGCATATCAAGTTCATGTGAATCGTAGCACGAGGCAGAACGAAGGGAATGCTTAACCGCGCAGGTGCGAATGGCTGTACATAAACCTATCGTTCTATTGCTTACTGTACAGTTTTTGAGGGGGAGGGAGCCGAAGGAATGAGAAGGCAGTAGAGATCAACGCCTTCAGCGAGGGGAAAACAGGAAAGAGTCATCCAAAAGGCTTTTCCTTGGTTCGTGAAGTCCAAGATGCGCTCCAGCTTGATGGAAGGTAGCCAAAGTGGAATTTCTTTTTGTCCGCTGGCTTCAAAATCTGAAAAGTGTTAGCATGAAATTATTAATGGTAAGTGAACGCTACGAGCGTAATGTAAATTTGCGTATCGATATAATGTCGACTTGTAGCTTATTAAGAGAAAAGCTGCGTAACATTGTTCATCACAAAGCAGATTTGGCGGTAGTACAACGCGCACTTTGCTAGGTCCCATGAGCGAAAGCAAAACAGGAAGGGTGAAGTCTCTCCGCCGTAGTGCAAATCCAACTCCGGGACGTCGAGCTTAATGCAATCACAGCGCATTGAGCGTGATGTTCGAAGGAACGCCCATATAATCACACAACACCTTGCGTGGCGAAGAGTAAGATTCCACTTATGCTCCTCATTGGGTTGTAGATACACCGTGGTCGTTTATTTTTAAGGAATCTACGAAACCGTTTAGATAAATACCATGCTACTCAGATTCTAAGCAAAGAAGCGTGGATCAATGTAACATGCTGACTTAATACAAATTACATGGGTTCCCTAAGCGAGGACACGCCTGATACGGTGAACATTCGGAGAAAGTGGGTAAGCACAACCACCTTTCATGATGGTGACGCGAGTCAATTAAAAGGCAGAAACGTACTACAGACGCATGCTTGAAACTGCCGTAGCAGGCACCGATATCCGAAAGTAATTTGTGATAAATTGTCTGGAAGAAAGAGTTCGGTGTTAATCATTAAACATTTTGAGTTACAACTATTGTGCCATAGAATCCGCTACATACTGAAGAAAATTGTTAGTAGAAGCAATTTATTGTTTTGGCGGAAAATTTGCACATTCCTCTTTCAGTTGTTGAAGTAAAGCCTAATCGAGGTGTAGCTAGCTGCGGAGGCGGTGAGCTGCAGCTAAGCAATGATCAAGTTGATTCATCATTTGAGTGGAGGCATAAAATCCCCTACAATTCACCGATGAGTGCGGTAATATGATCAAACCCTGACGTAGGCATTTTTTTTCAAAACAGTTGGAGGTGCATGAAGTGAAATACCAAAAGTGGACTGCAATAGGGCTAGGGAGACGGAGCTTGAAAATGCAAGAATCCAGATATAGGGGGCTAAAGTGCATCTTCTAAAACACTTCTTGAGCTGGTTGTGCTCCATTCTGTCCCGAGTGAAACGGACCGCAAATCGCGTAAACACTGGTTAATATAGATAGCCATCAATGAAAAAACTCCAAATAGCTAGAACGATGTTAACATCGTGGAAATTATCAACTTATACTAAGAACCATTCCTGTGCACAGCTGAAACCCATTTCAATGTAGATTACGCCAATTAGTACAGCAGTAATGTACCATATTCCAACGGAATGTCTCCTCCAAACAAGGGATTGATGGACAGGTTTCAAGCCTCAGGAACGACGCATTGACCAAATGGAATGTCATACCCATGATTCTCGAAGGAGGAAATTGTACTGACGTATAGTGCGAATGCATTTGTAAGGGTGTCCAGTGGTAAGATACGTCGATTAGTCAAGTAACGCATGGCCTTAAACCATCATTACGCGCACAACCACACACTGCAGAGAGTGAAGCATGGGCTAGGCTCCTTTGCTAAAAGGTCAAGCATTAAAATTGAGGTAGTCAGTCTGTCGAAGTCGGAGCCGTTGTTCGACTGACTATTTACTGGAATGACCAGGAGAGTAAGGTAAATGTAGAGATTTTACCACCCTAGCCGCAAATTGCATTCAACGAAGGTACGTCTCAGACATATTGGCCTGAACCGATCCGAGGGAATAAAAGCATGCATCAAGACACTACCAGTTTTGAGAATAGTCCATGTGCACACATCGTGAAAAAAAAAAACGCCGCATGTTCGGAGTTCGCTCAAAACTGGACCTATTTGTTAATCAGTAGACTAACTTAATCGGATTGTGTTTGCAAAGCCAGAGGGCGGAAATAGTTAGATCTACGTGAGTGTAGAATGCAATGTGATCCCATCAGCGATGTCAATTAATGAGACCACCTACACCATCCCCTTTCACTAATGCCACCAATTTCCAGGTTAACATACTGAAGCTGCGATGCGCATTCAGATGATGCAGGAATTTCAGGCGTGTCTCAAGTTTACGCAATTATTACAGGAGTTACAAATGTGAAAATTCTAAATCAGATAACAGAGCATAATTGCGATGATTTGCATAAACAAACGTAATCAGCTTGCTCGAGTTTGTAGACAATCTTCTCTAAAAAACACCTGTCAAAACTTATCCACGCGTGGTCTGGAAACTCCCTTCACAAGCATCGACCTTTATCAATCGTGCTCGTAGCTTTCTCACGTACACATAGAGAAATAGAATCGGCGATTGGCTGGGTCACTTCCCACAATTTGGTTGGTAAATCAACTGGCTCATACTCATTATGGCAAATAAAAGGGAATTACACAAAGTTGCAAGGGTGTCTTACCATTTTCAACGTTATCAGTTAAAGTTTTCCCCATTCGCAAATCGGGGGCGCAATTACCGCACGTTTTCCTATACAAATCACTAAGAGATATTAGGAACTGTTAGTGGATGGGCAACATCGAGCCAGATGAAAATTTTAATAATCGTTTTAGAATTGTGAAATGACTGCCATTGAATGCTGGAATCGATTCCTACCAATAATGCAATAAAGCGACCTAACGGGAAAAATAGCAGTCTTAGAGCTGATTGCTTAAGACACCTCACTAGAGCGCCAGTGTAAAATCTATGAGCTAAGAAAGCAGGACAAAACATTCCGGTAATTTACTTGTTTTAGTAACCTAGGTAGAAGACGGATGGGAGAATACACACCGAAGTCAGTCATTCATAAGACTGTAAAGTCAAGATATCTTGGGAAACTGTTTTCTAAGCTTTGAGCTGAATAACTCCCGCAAATACGTCAACATATTTACTGACCGAAACTACTTTATTAAGAGCACAGCTGAAGACAGTAATACTTCAGAATGAGAGAAATGAAACTGAAGTTTATAGGCGAAAAAAGCTCGGTCGCACCTACGCTACTTTACCGGGTCATAAACCACTTTAAATGGCGAAAATGCAATAAAACGGAGGAACGAGGTAGCCCTGGGAGATAAACATGGCAATTGTGCTGGTGTGAGAGGAGCTGGACGTAAAGGAAACAGAAAATAGGACTATACGAATAAACCACTACCAGAAAAAACCTGTAGTGGTTGTGGTAGAAGGCTGAGAGAATGAAACGCATTAACCATGGAAGGAAGGAGAAAGTGATGCATCAAAGGAGAAATCCGTTCATCATGGGATGGTGCAATATGCTCTAAACTCACCGCATGATTTTCAGAGATAAGTAATAATTGGAATAATCTTTTACAGTGGAAAAGTGCCGCATTGGGTAAAATAACTTCACAATGAGAGCCTTCTTTGCTCTCAGCGAGGAGTCACAAGATTAGTGAAATTTAATTAATACCCTGATAGCTGATCGGTTGAGGTGGATGTACCTGAAAAGAGCAGACCAAGGCTTCATCGACAGACATGAGAGCTCCCGCATTGTCGAATTCGCCGCAATAGTTGGGCGCCGAAAAGAGAGTGACGAGCTGACGCTTTGCGAAAAATTCGTAGCCATCTTCAACAACCTGAAATTCCAGGTAATAAGTACAGGATTGGTGCAAAATCTGTAAAAGCACATAAGAGTTGCGACAGATTATTAAGCGATCAAAGCGAAAGGTACATTAATATAAAAAGATCGATATGACGGGATGCAGATCCCCGTTACACGATTCGCATCAGTATCCGGTGGAACTGGAATCGCATGGTTCTCATAAATAAATCGCCAAACCTAAACTTCCAAGGCGCTTACAGAACAAGCAAGCAAGATGAATACCCCTACCAAAAGCGCACTGCTGAGCAGTTGTCTAAATGAGACCCACGCCCTGAGTTAAGCCAGTGAAAAAATGGGCTCTAGTCACAACTTAACCTTAGCTAGGTGCAAAGAAAGAGAAATAGCGCAGAGGAAGTGTAAACCAGTTTGTTGAATTTCACGGAACATCATATCTAAGCGAACCCATTTTAATTGCCAAACTGATAACCAGAATAAAGTGTTATAATCATAGCTGAAGTCAAAATTAGTGGCGATGATACGATGGGATCCACAAGAAAATTTATATTTGGGATTCTCAACGACAATTCTTTCCCCAATTGGCGAAGACAGTGAAACTAGTGCGACTAGCCGAGTTTATACACTAAGTTCGACTATATTACGGGCGTCAAAGGAGGCTTTAGCTGACCTAGTTTGCTCTGTGCTTACTTCGAGGAATTGCATTCGACACAAAATGGATGCAAAAAAAACACTACCACCTACTGGTAAGACTCACTGCAGACAGACAAGTATCACGAAAAGGTGATTATCAAAACTAAAAATAGAACGCCGCAAACACCAGACGGGAAAACAAACAAGTTCGTAGCCGCAAGTTGATGTGCCGACCCTGTCAACGCGCTAAGCATATCCATTAGGGTTGACCCAACTAACGCTCAGCGTGACTCTAAAGTGCACTCAATGTGGGTTAAAGGGATAGACAAAAAATAAAGGGATAAAGACATGGAAACAAACATCCCCCACAAGTGGAGGTCATCACACGTCCCACTGCTAGAAAACTGCAGTCACGTCGACAGGAAAGCGCTACGCCCTATGCAAATAAAGCTAACAGGCCTATCACATTTACGAATAAAACATGCATAAAGTGAACTGAATGAAAGGAATTTTACTTTTAGCAATGCTAAATTATGCAACCTTTTATTATCGACCTGTATTCAGCAATTCGTGCATTTTACACCAACCTATTTGCGGCTTGAAAACCAGGTTTTATCATTATGATGTGCGCAACCAACTCTGTTAACAGATGTAGTAAGCATTAACGGATGGATGAATAACCCAAAAACCACGGTTCCACGAGTGTACCTCGGCATACTTGCTAGCAAGAAAATCAACAAAACACGAAGCATATGAAAAGAAGATAAGACCATTCAGCTCATAAGAAATAACAAAAAGGCGTATGAAAGTGATCATACCAATGCGCCTTAGTAGGTTGAGTCATAAATGCAATGAGGCCTCGTCTTATTCGAAATCAGATTGGCCTATGTGGGCAACGAAGCGGCTGAATTGTAAATGTAGGTCATCCAGTAAAAAAAGAGACAATTTGATCCCCACATCAAAAAATTTAAAAAAGGGTAAATCAAAAGCTGTCCATCAATCGGCAACATCTATTTTGAGTTAGAACCTTTGAAGGACAGACGCTATCGTAGTTTTTAGGAATTAACGTAATGGACCAGAAGACGATGCAATTGGTACGAAATGAGATTTAAGATAACGCCACAGGTATATCCTAGAAACACTCATCAGACGAGCTAATATGACAACAATAAGCTTTAAATAGCCAAAAAAAATGAGATAGCAATTCATCTTTTTTAAGGGCAATCGGTGATCTTTAAATGCGGCACGGATATCACGAGTAAAAAAAGTGCGGTGAAAAAAGGAATAACTCAAATGATAGTTATTTTTGTAAAGAGTCCTTCCCGAAAAACGGCTGAAGAGACCCGATAGCGATGAAGTCTGGAGCCTGGTCAAACAAGAGCAATGCCTCCTACGCTAGCATCATTTTGGAAGGCAGAAAAGTATAATAAACAACACAGCACAGAGACGCCTTACGAATAAAATAATCAAGAAGCTTTGGTAAAGATTTGGAAAGTATTAGTGGTCGCAAACACCAATGTCGGTTGGAAATCAGCTCGGCGCTTTCTCACTAGAGCATACCCGGTACATCTGCCTTAATTCAGCTACGATGGACAATAACGAGCATGAAGATGTCGCAACGACTGCTAGAGCTAGACGGATTTCAGTCTTAAAGACAAGGTGAGGGACAGATGCAGGATGTAAAAAATGTGATGATATAAGGCTCACAAAAACCGATAGGCATGTGACGGCGATGTAATCATGTCATTAGCTCGGGACAATGCAATACGAGTCTCGTGATACCCACCGTAGGTAAATGCACTATTCCACGGAATGGATAGTACAAAACCAAGGTGACACAGTCCAGAATATTGTAGTGATAATAGCAGCAAACTTATTAATACGAGGACCATTAGTTCATCTCAAAGTTAAAATTCCTATACATATGTTTTTTTTTCATGTAAAAGAATAAAGAAAACGAGTGACCTTGGTTAAAAAGCCATTTGGTGTGGTTCGCAAAAAAAAAGAAATCGAGGGCACTCGCACATATATCCGCAAACGAGGAAGTGTTTATTGAAAGGAAAAGTTAGAATGCATCAAGAGCCCATAAGAAACCTGTAACTAAGGCCAGGGAGTGGCTGACCTACTGGTAGAAGCACACTCTATTTTTACAAAAATCAAAACAATTAAGAAGCCTGGCATAATAGGAGACTGGAAGTTATAGGGCAGTCCAGAATGTCACCTGAAACAGGCAGTGGCTTAATTGTTTTAGCCAAATAATTAGCCGTCGTGGCTATTAAAAAGTGCACAAGCTGTTAGCATAGCGCACGGGTAAAGTCATCCACCGATAACTTGAAATCGTCGGATGAACTATGCATTTTTGTTCCAATTGTAGAATATAAAAGCTGTTTCCCAAGCTTGTACGTTTTCGTGTCTATATTCATTGGAATAAAACATAACGCAGATAGATACCATTCCAAATGAAGGTAAGGTGACATCCGATAACCAATATACTCGCTTTAAATTCCAGCATAATCTCCAACATGGACGGGGAAGATCAGCGGACGCTGTTGTTGCATCACCTAACTTTTACTAAGGAATCCAACTTTGCATAAAAATTGAAATGTTCAGGGGATACAAATAAAAAAACCCATGCAAGCCCTGTAACTCGATGAAAAATGCGAAAAATAGACGACTACTAACGCTTTCATTGAAAAAAATTTCGACCATTCAGTAGCTCAAAAGTCATCAAAGCTAATGTAATCATCAAATTAGTAGTCTATAAAGCCGGCAAAATTGAGGACAAAGGTCACAAAGTGCAGCGTAAATAGGTCAATAAATTCACCAAGGCACCACTACGATACGTGAGCTATTCGTTTTCGTAGGCTTTAGGCGATCCATACAAAATATGAAAGGCCAGCAACCGAAGTAATAATTGGATTGACACTTACTAAATCTCACGAGTGCCGTGAACAGATTACGGTTGGCACCGTCGTTTAGTATCTTGAGCAGGTGCAATTAAAACTCTGGGTCAATGTTGTGGAACGAGTTACTAATCCCACCAAAAACTCAAAAATCAGTTTTCTAGTGCACACAAACATGAAACCTCGCAGATAATTCAGTAGGTCTGTATAGTGCCCATTCAGGTCGTATTTATGGCACATGTAAACATCCAAACTGATTATCAATCACTTTCGCGTACGCATCTAATAGAAGGAAAGACAGAGAGGAAGCAATACTGTTTTTAAAAATATCGTGGGATCACGAATGAACAGCTTGGTGTAACGTAAGTTCATAGTGAACTGTTGGGAACAATAGATTTGAATATCACCGTAAATAAGTAAACATGGGATGAGAGCCACCATAAATAACACAAATTCATCATTAGCAATGAGTATTACAATTCCTAAATCAATTCCAAGTCGCTCAAGAGTGGACGACCCATGCGACAAAGTACGTAACTATCATGAATGCATTGAAAAGGCGCGCAAAAGCCTAATGAACAAGTTCGCATAGAATTCAGGTTAAAATCGCTGATCATGGACCCACCTAGGGACGCTTGAGGTAGCTTTGCTGTTCATGAAATAGGCTAATCTGCCCACAGACTCTTTGCTTACACTAAGTCCATGGGAAGGAATAGAAAATACGGACATTCAATGCAATGTAGACATCATTAATTTCAGAAGTCACGCCCCAAATCATAGAAGTTACCCACAATCATGTAATTCTTGCATCAATCATCGGGAAAACGGATACAACAGGGATTATAAGGGGTGCAATAAAACAACGATCGCATTACCCTTAGATGTGACGACATACAACCAATGACTTGGTGGTTTGCATTAAACAACGATGTAAGTACGAACACTGAAATAATCCATTTGCGGAACCAGCAATTGAGAGGAAGGCAAGACAGAGACAGAAATTAGGCAATCAATGTCTCGGCACCGGGTGAGTCTCAAAACCATCCTTCACCACTGCCTCCAGGAGAATGCTGCTGTTACTTAAATGAAATGACATCGAAGTAATGGGTTTAAAATATGTTGCTTTGAGGAGGGATTTCACTAGCACTCAAGTCATGATGAAGACAATGAGGCTTGAGGAGTGGGTTAAAAGATTAGTGAACCCAGGTGCAACGAAGAACCATTTGCACGGAAAATTTGGTGCAAGCCTCGCGCTCAAACGTATGATTCAAAAAAGTAAGAGAGAATATTCTAACGTCCTATACGTTGACTTTAAATCACAATGGTAGCGTAGATGAAGAACGAAATGAGTTTTAAAATACAGCTATTCATATAGTCACATATACGCCCACGAAATCAGCATTAGCCGTTTATTGGCGGCGCCAATCAATGCTTATGCCGCAAACATTTCCATCGTACACACAAGAATTAGCAAGAAAAAAAACATTCAGCGTAGTCAGTGCACTTACGTAAACGCAAGAAAGATATCGGAATTCTACTGTAAAGCCCATTGTAAAATAATTCATAATCAAACTCCTTTATCAAAAAGATTACAAGGTAAATATTGCGAGCCAAATAGTTCAATTATTAAAAGGGTCGCTGATCGCGGTAGAGCCAAAAGGAAAATTAACACCATACTCTTTCGGGAAATTGCAAAACATTCATCCTCACAAAAACCATGAAACGCTTCACCTACTTGGTGCGCGCGACAAATCAAATCGAAGTCATGTTTAGCGAGGAACTTCGAAACGATATCCGCGCCAAAGGTGTAACTAACACCGCGATCATTTTCTCCCCAGGAAGTTACGTCCTTGTCGGGATCGGACCAGAGCAAATCGCACAACAAGCCCTGATCTGGAACATCAGTTGGTCTGGTAATTCTACGAATTTGATCCATACTATGCAAGTCAGGCGAAAGGCCTTAAAACGTCAGTGATTAATCAGTCATACCGCCGTGGCAACAAAATATTTTTTCATCAATGATAGCAGCGAGAGGCAAGCAATTAAAGCAATCCGTGAAAACCTTCCATAATTTGATGTTATACCGTCGTTTGCCTTCGACAAATATTATTTAAGGGAAAACTTACATTCGTCGTAGAAACCGTAGATACGATTAATTGACGCACATTCATGGTTCCCTCGCAAAAGGAAGAAGTTTTCTGGGAATTTAATTTTGTAAGCTAATAAAAGGCAAATTGTTTCGAGAGATTGCTTTCCACGGTCAACGTAATCACCAAGAAATAAGTAGTTTGCATCGGGCGGAAATCCACCGTACTCAAAAAGCCGAAGCAGGTCATAATACTGACCATGAACATCTCCGCAAATTTTTACTGGAGCCTCAAGCTCAAGCAACGCAGGTTGCTGCAAAAAAATATCGCGTGCTTTGAAGGCGAGGACACGAATTTCCGACTCAGAGAGTTGAACAGATTTGCCAGGTCTTGAACCTCGGACTACAAACAACATGCATGTAAAGGCTACAGGAATACCTTCAAGAAGCTTCGCAATAACATTATCAACATTTAACCCGTCTACATCCGCCATTTAACGGAAGACTAGCAACAGCAAAGGACCAACTAGATCGCGCGACACCGGCCAGACGAAGTGACCTTCAGCAAAATATGCGATAAAATAAAACAAACGTACATTTTAAACACCGCGTTTTAGATTTGAACTTCTGTACCTTATCCCCTTTACTCGAAAATGACATTGATTGTGAGCGTTATCTTAAAATCTGAGGTCTTTTTTCAAAAGAGTTGTTCTTGATTTTTCGGCTAATTCTGCCGCATTATAATCCTCTACACAATTTTCCAAACTTTCTTCAAAATCTTGTGGCATCCTGAGACTTGCTTTAAGGTAAAAGGGGGCATAATAATCAGACAGAATGTACATTCTGTAAACTGAGGCATTGGGGGCTGTTGGCACGACGTGGAGGCCGGCCAACTGGCTAGTACAATATGGCCACACAAGTGATCGGAATCGGCAGTTCGAACAAACAAAGCATAACACTTTTGACCTTTATTATGGTGCATAAGCTTCGATACTTATTAAAAAGCAGACAGTTGCATACGTTAAACGAAACTATGCCAAATTTGGTGGATATACAAAAAGCAGCCCAGACCGTGACCTCTCGAAACATACCCGCGAATATTGCCTCTCCTACTTCAAGTTATTACTGCTGCAACTAACCTAGCTGAAGCCCATGAAGATGGCATTAACGGACTTAAGCCACCATGGATTAGCCTCGATTTAGGAAACCTACTCCAACCAATGCCTCGATTCTAAGCCTCAATAACAGTCGAAAATGCCGAGACCTCTTGTTCCTCACTTTCAAAAGCTTGTCTAATTAGGTTGTTTTTAAAGGTGAGCATGAGTTTGCACCATTCGAATGCAATCACACGGTTTTATCATTATTTTGCATCGGGTACCTACCCATCATCCTGTACCTTAAAATCAAACTTTCTTCCTTAGAGTCATAGTAAGTTATAGTAGCATGGCAGAAAGCATATTAATGACGCGTAGAAGAGCTGAGGCTTCTCGCAAGGTCCGGAGATCTTGCTGCTGGGTAGAAATACAATCTACAAACACTTAAGTGCCTGCGTACCCAAGCGTAGAGTTCAACTATCAAAGCATTACAGCGTCAGCAGCCGATAGCTTGTTAATTCGACAGGTGCATGTACTATGAAAAAAGTAATTTAAGAATAATATCATTGGGGGGCAAAAATTTACTGAGCCATCATGTTCAATAAATCTTTATTGAAAATAAGAAACTGTTCAAGATAGTTGAAAGCACGATCGATATATTCATGCAAAACAATGATATTTTAAAAAATATCACAAGTTTTTTCCAAAAAAGTCTCAAATCAAATATGAAGCTCCCATGGGTTGGTTCAAAAATGATCTCCAGTACTCACAAATCTAAAAAAGAAACACAAGCAAACTTACAGTTGCAAACATAAGGACATTGCATTGAAGATTTTAGGCAAAGTAAGCGAAAACTTAGACTGTCTACCGAAGGTTGCTATAGTAGAGAGGGAGGAAAGGGACGTTTGTGGAATTCATGAGACCAAAGTGCCGTCCAGCTTGGAGATTGGCAAAGGCCGTGTTGTGAAGGGGGATGAATTGGTTGGCGAAGGCTCGCAGACAGGTGTGCCGATAGGCCAGCACTACGCTCGGTGTGATTTGGGATCGCTGATTGACGTCCAGGGTCGATCCGCCCATGTAGTTGACTAACTCACTAGAAGCCTCGGCGGACACTGGGAAGCGCGCGCCCTTGACAGTCAAGAGGAGCGGCGCCGATTGAGTTGCATAGCCCACCACGCAGTTAAACAAAATGTCCTCTCCTGTAGCCAACGTGTCGATAGTCTCTCGCATCTTGGGCGTCGTCAGCCTCCAAAACAATGTGTGGTAGTATCTACAAGGAAGAGATCGTATTTGGCCAGTCAACCCATTACCTTTTGTATCGAATGTCGGTAATCATGGTTAACAAAGGGGAAGTGAGGTAATACTACGTTCCCATAGTCACAGCATAATAAATGGAAGCTCAAATTGGTATGAAAATAACCAGAATTCCCTACTAACGTTGAAAGAAATCCCATCAGATCATGCATCTTTAAGTGTTCTGAATTCAGCCTCAGTGCATCGCTACCTGATAATAAATTTATCCAGTAAGGAAGGCAATACTCTTTTGTTTTTTTGCAAAACTAAAGTGAGATGCATGTAGGCAACAGCGGAAGCTGAACTGCCTCACCTATGATAAACTGCGGCATTAAGAAGGACCATGGAGAAGTTGCCATGGGAAGAGGCATTGACAGAGTAGTTCCAGGCCCCCATCTTGCTATCCCAGATATGCGCGCGAGCGGTGAATCCAATCAGACGATGGGGATGTTGCAGCCACAGTGCGTAGGCGGAATCAATCTGCACAAAGAAATTATCCCAAAAAGTCGCAGTGCCATTAGAGTGCGAGGAAATAGTGCTTATAAATCTACTTGATGCAGATTCAAAGAATCGGAAATGTCCAGTTCGGCACTCCAAACAGCAATGGTGGGAATGTCCTTGTGAGCGGGTAGGAAGCGGTTGGAGGGAGAGGGGGTTGTGGAGGCCGTGGGAGATAGGGCTTTGGATAGTGGTGCAAAGGAGAGGGCGACAGGTAGGCCGTTGAACACCTTCGCCGAGAGCTTTTCGGAAGAGGGCGGTAGCTGGTTGCTGCACTGCCACACTATGATAACCTAATCCAAAGGAGATGGAAACCCAGGTAACAAAAAATTTGGCATTTCAGGTCACTACACTCACCAAGTACACAACATATCTGAACTGTAACATCACCTGAATAGTCCCAAATAAACAAATGGAAAATTATAAATTGATGAATTTGTAGGACACCGATCTACAAATCCATCATGCACCTTCATTGGAATTAACAATGAAAACAATCTCCAATTTTTGTAGCCTAGTTCACCACAGAGGATCTCCAAAAAACACGAAACTAGACCAATTGACTTATGCATATCACTGGATCATTTGTTAACACATACTGGCTCATCCCAAAGTAACCAGTATGGACAGTTGAGACTCGTTCACACAGCCACCATCACCACTGCTGTCGCGTCTCCACTAATTAGAACGCATTAGCAGAAGAAAAGTTGGGGACACAGTAGTAGCTTTCTGCAATAGCAAGTAAGTCCTGACTCTGCGAAGACAACTCATCCAAAATCGGCGCATTCTTTCTCACGACAAACCTTTTTGAGATGTCGAGATCGCACGAACACAGAAGCAAGTTTCCCTGAGCGCTCCATGAAGTCTGCACAAAAGGGCTGACGAACTGTAATCACCAAGGTAAAGCCCTTGTTTAGATCATCTAAAAGACGAGTAATAAGTAACAATGAAGTTAAAACTTGTGGCATAAGAGAAGTAAATTTAGATAGTGAAAGAGAATGCCAAATGAGCAGGTGTTGCCAGGATAACTTAAATGCAATTCAAAAAAAAGTAGTAAAGGAAATGATAAGTGTCTGCACACGGCTCGCATGGCATGGACTTCATATGCGAAGGGTGGTTTAGGTAAAAAGAATCAACCTCGACACTTCACAGGTAGATCTGGAGATGGATACTCGCAACCGTTGATGGTGGTTGACTCAGAGAACAATACGCCGCCCGGTCTTCTATTCCAGAGATCGTAATTATTTTGGCGCAACGTCAAACGGTCACGTATAGACTAGAGCACAAGAACACTCATCAGTCAGGAAACCAAAGTTCATAAAAGGCATGTGAAATCAGCAAAATAATTGAATGCAATATCTAATCACGTCTACGTGTTAATTATGCCAATGAGTTTGCTGCAAACTTGCCATAAACATAATAAGATTTATCAGAAAGATTCAGTACAGTTAAGGGGGAATCGAAGACCTGTATGGATGTGGATTCAAGAGGGCTTACCATGAGTGTGACATGAACGATAGCATCGACGGAGCAGAAATAACTGTCCCAGATGAAGCGCACCTGCTCGCGCATCTTGACGATTTGACTGTCGGGAAAGTTGCGCAGCAGGTCGGGCAGCCGCGAGAGCGTTCGCTCGTCCGCTACGACGGCCGCTTGACTCCAGTCGATAACCTCCGAGAAGGGCAATTCCCAATCGTTGGCCAGAATCACAGGAATACAACCCGCTTCCAGTACCTCCAGGAATCTAGAACCAATACGTTACAACTGTAACTGTATCCACAAGCCGAAGCGCCCGTGGCGTAGCGCCTGAATGCTCTCAATAACGCCCTTCATTAGTCATTTTCAACTGTTTCAATAATACCCAGTCGATTAATAGACTACTTCTTCACTCAAGTCAAAGAAATCGCAAATCAGCTTTCTAAACTCAATTTTATGGTATAAAGTGGATGCGAAAACAAATTTGCGCTGTAAAAAAACAGCGAGATAGAGAGCGTAGGCAATCGCTACCTCATGACTTAACTTCCATCAAAAAAAAACGGATGCACTTTCCCACTCACACAAAGTACAAAAAAGGACGAATAAATTGCTCAATATTATGCAAACCGTCTCGAGGGTGAATGCAAGATCGCCACTGAACGGCGTGAGAAAAAGCATCTGCTTCATTTTCTCCTTTGATGCAACCCACTCTTGGATATATGCACTAGAGGGCACAGCACCTCATTTGCAACAAAAGACGCCCAATGGCGCACTAAATGATTACGGGTTTTGGCAGTGGTTGTCTGAGGGAGCACAGTGCAACCGTACAGTACGCAATAAGAGCTCTAAACAAATGGCACCCAGAGAATTTCATGAGAAAAAAGTGCTAGAGTGCCGTTCAGAGAAAAGATTAATTTGGGTGATAGTTAATCATAGGAAAGTGAAGAGGTAACAGAAGAAACAAGAAAACAGACCGAAAGGAACCAAGACGTCGACCACGGGGAACGAGACAGAAGGTGGAATTATGAAGGAGTTCTTCGTACGAGACCCTGAGAACACAGCAGTACCAGTGAGTCATTTCAATGGAGTGGTGATAAATACAGCAATTTTATGTAATTTAAATAATAGAGGGAGAAATTATAACTTTACGAATTACCAAGAGGCAACTTGTTTGCCTGAATAGTGTGACGCGGCATTGCGAAAGTGCTATTACTTAGAAAATATACGGTATTTAACTGCCCTTTCCCCATTCATACCCCCTCTGTCAAATATGAAAATGTCGGTGCCTAATGAACCAGCGAAAAAGATCATTTCATTGTAGAACAGTGATGAGGGTAAGAAGGTCACCTGACGGTAAAGCCTTTGAAAACATTGCATAATACCTGGTTTTTGGTTTTTAATGCTGATAAAAACAAAGTCGGTTTCGCCTAAATCCTGAGTAAGTTTTAGAAAGGTATCCATCATAACAACTCTTTGTTGCCCATGGACCAGATTGTAAAGCATAATCTTGTATTTACACGTCCCAATAAACAGACACATAGATCTGCCACTAGATTACGCAAGGAACTAAATGTGAAATATGGGACGGACTTGGTAGGTTTGCGGAATCAATGATAAAAATCAAGCATGCTGGAAAATAGACCCTCACAGCATTGTCTGGGGTACTTAACTATACAGCTACAGATGGTAAACTTCATAAGTAAACGAATGAGCATGCTTGCATAAGTCTGTTACTGTTTTGAAATGATAAATTTGACTTTGGCGTTAACATATCCTAATAACTTCATTATCTGCTTAAAGCACTGTGCATAGTTAAAGTTATTAAAGTATACGTCTCATAGTAGGCATTGTCGGCTGCACAACGAGCATCGGCATAGAGGTTCCAATTCTGGAGGTGTTTGCAAGTCGTAGCCATAATTATGTCCTTCCCATTGTGGATGTGGTAAAGGGCGTTTCGAGTCTCTGATCCTATACCGATCACATATCGCTTTCCCTGAAAGTAAATAAAATAGTTTAGACAACGCTTTCAAACACCGTAACAAACCTGTTCGATGGATGAAGCACTCACGCGCCTCTGAATGGCTATGAAAGAGCAAATACGACCCGATTTTCTTGTGTGAACAAACTCATTAAAAGTGGGCCAACACGTGGTCAACCTTTAAATTTGGTTATGTGCTTACCTAAGGCCAGAGCCGCAAGTACAAGGGGAAAATTAAGTAGGTCGTTACTGGAATAGCACAACTTGTTGTGAACTGAAGAGAAAATATGCATGGCAAAAATGGAGCTTCATCAACTACAACATGTTGCCCATTCAAAACAAAAGAGAAGTCAGATAGATTTGAATAAGCATATCACTATACTACTTTTTGGATTAATTCGACAAATTCAACTAAGAACAGATAAGTGTGATGATAATAAAGTTGTATCCATGACGTTGCAAAAAAAGACAACGACACCATCATTGCGTCATTTTCAAATGTAGACTTTCAATGCTGAAAATTTGGTTAGATTGAAACAGAACAGTGGAACTTAAACCATATCATGTGAAAAAGTTAGTTTAATGTTTATTAACAGAAAAGGACAGTAATAGAGGTTTAGACAACGATGAATATGAAGACAGAATGCTTAAAAAAGATAATTATGTTCTATGAAGATTACTTTGAAGCTGGTGAGGAGAGTAAGCCTGATGCGAGCATCCTCAGTGAATGGGTATCGCGGTGGTTGACCCGCCTCAGGATAATTCGAGGTTACAAGGGGAAAAGAGATGTCAAAGCCCTTTCGCATGCGTACTTTCGATGCCGAAGCACGAGCTAACATCGCGTTTCCAACGTCCATCCCCAGTTCGTCGATATCGTAGTTGGGCCAACTTCCAGGAAAAAGGATGAATAGGAGATGGTTCATACCAGGTCGGGATCGCTTATCTTTAAAAGAGAATAAGCTAACCAGTGAGAGTGGAACAGATTCTAAAAAATAGTTGCAAGGTATGGAAGCACTATCTTCGCCTGAAGTATATAAAACAAACAAAAGTGGAAAATGTTACTTTTCATAATTATCTGTACGTACATACTTAAACGACTGTTTTTTGATATCACCAAAATCTATTTTGTCTTGTGTAAGTGAACGATCTAATATTCAGTCTTAACCAGAGCCTTGCAAATAAAATGCTTCGGACAATCAGACCATTTAAGGGTTATTTAAAGATTTGCGGAAATAAGTTTCCACAAAACATGACGAATCAGCAAAAAGGAGAGATGGACTTTGAGAAAAATGCGTAGAGTCGGAAGCATGACATCAGTCCAAAATGTCGACTTAACTGAGCTAACAAATCATTCAAGTAAATTGCCTCATTATTGTTAAGGGAAGACAAAAGAATGAGAAGACGCAAACCTTCCATTGGCTGGAAGGAACCTGGCTGCAAACTCCAGTATGGTAGCCGATTTAAACGCCTATGGAGATCAGAAACATATTGGAAACTGCGAGGGTCTCTGTCAAGAGTGTCAAGACTTGGAACAAACAGACAGGCTTCTCTTGGGTTTGCGGTATAAAAAGGTGATCGTCTGATTGCATCAAGTATTTTCCGGTAGTTTTCGGACACTTTCGGGGCACGTGGGTCATCAGGATAGACGTAGACCTACAATATATGAAGTACTCAATAAATATTAGCAAAAGAAGAGTCTTAAATGCATAAGGTACATACCTTAAATTTTAAACAACGCGAGCTATCAAAACAGGTGTTCATTGTGCAACGCGAATAGTATTTAGTGTCTGAAATGGTCGGAGCTTCATTACGAACCAGCCGCGAGATGTCAGAGTGAAGATAAGAAAAGAAGTGGGTGGTGACACATAGGATAATGAAAATACAAACCGCAAATATGACACAAACTGTTTTTAATTTGGCACGAAAACCAAATGATAATAAGGAGGCTGCACAGCGTTCCATATCCCTAAAACAATAAACCACGAGTCAAAACCCAAAGCAATGGGTTAATAATCACTAACGCCTTCCACCACGATGGCTAAAGCCTTAAATAACAATTTAAACATTATATAAATAATCAAAGTCGACCAATCAAGTGAATGCTTTGATGAAATGGGGTACCCAATTGCTGCAATCAGGACAAAAAAGTGACGTGTTTGCTTTGGTAATACACTCCATTATTCTCTGATAGTAACACCCAAAAGAATAAGCTCTTAAATGGATAATGTCCCAGAATTTAACTATCATACAACTCAACACTACGAGACTGGCGGTTAGGGCAGGTGTCAACGCACAATAAGACCCTACATTCAAAGCAATATAATTCACAGAGCTGTACGGTAAAATCAACAAGCTAATGAACTTAGGAAAGCAAAAACTTCCTTACTCCTACCAATCATACGGAGACGTGGTGACCTAGATGATTTATATGAGACACGTACAAGACATGTTAAACAAAACGATTGAAACGAAAGTCATAACTCTTTTACTCCTATTTCATTGTCAGTACCAAAAACACATAGTCTTGTAGTTAAATCCAAATTATGGTTGCCTTTAAAAAACTGAACTCTAAACAATTAAAAATCAATGTTCTAAATTATCTGTTGAATACCTGTAGCGTAGTGGGGGTGGAGCCTGTAGTAGGCTATCTGCTTGTTTAACATTCGGGTTCGATTGTTAGCATTCGGTTAACCATGTTATCTTCGCCATGCAACGTGGCCTCTTGGCCATGTTAGTAGCTCCTATTCCTTCTGTTCGCTGAATATATTCATTCTGTCCGGGTATAATGCCCTCTTTTATCCTCAGGGAGGCCTTGGGGCGCTACTATGGTAGTAGCGAAAAGCGATCCTAAGCCTAATTTTTCAGCTGGGATGGAAGCAGTGCTTATGCTTTGAATGGTAGAATAAGTGACAACCCATAGCAGAAGAGATTGGAATAGCGTCTACCTTCGGCAATTACTTCAGCCCCATGCTCTGTATGAATGAGACACTAGCGGTGAATCATCTAAAAAGGTTTTTACGAAATTCCTCCACTGTGCCTGCATAAAGATTTGAATTAAGTGGTTTGCAATGTCTACCCTAATTTTCTACTAGCCGGACGGAACCCAGATAGATATGGCTAGGCAACTTAGAAGAAGAGGGGAGCTATTGAATGCGTGTTTTTTTAATTCGCGGCTTCAGTCACGAGCAGTTGATCGGCCATTTGTGCCTTAGCCGGATGGTTTGGCCTCTGGGTGTAACATTGCCTTCTTTTGTCTTCAGGAAAGATTTGGGGCGCTGCAGAGCCTTCAGCATTACCGTTTTATTTCGAAGGCCATGGTCACTAATGTTCATTTGTTAATTGCATAGATGCTAATAAGTTTGGACATCATTTGCCAGACAATATAGTCACAATGCTAATCATGAAGTCTCAATAATCATATGGCACCGATTCTGAAAATTAATCTGGATAAGAGTTTTGGACAATTAGTTAAACCAGTTTTCATTCATGTAAGCGAGATCCTGAATGCGAAATGCAAATAAATGGCGTACACTTGAGAGATTTTCTGAAGCTAAAAGAAGACACAACGCTCGGGCTGAGGCCAGCTCACCCAACGAAGGCAAAGTGGCGCCAGTCAAGCGCCTGTGACCAAAAACATGGAGCCAAATGAACAATAAAGTATTACAGTTATATTTAACAAAAAGGTGTGACATCAATGAAGACAATGATTCACACATATCCTTTACAAAGTCTTAAAAAGTTAGGTGAATGTTGCTAATATGTGGTCTAAGTGCGTATAAAAGTGGATCTAGGGCGCTACGAGCATCAAACAAAAACTAAAGGGAAATCGGCTGCAATAGAATCTTGTACTGTTTCGGTTCATCTTGACTACTACTTAGTTAATGGGATTTCTAGCCCATTATTACTTTTTAATAAGGTATCAGTGTATGCTGTTTATACCCCATGTGTATCTTCAAACTCAAACTATAATATCTGGATTTCTTTGAATGTATCCAAACGTCAGAGAAGGGCAACTGCCTTTCGAAATTCGTAAATCACAATCGTTCTATGTTTGGAGCTAAATGCATATTTATACTATGTGAAATAAGTGGAGCAATTAAATTTTAAACTTGAGTTAATAAGGAAACACTAAGTGAGATCCTTTGCATTTGGCTGACAAACTTTCATTTGTTCCTCCGTTTCCTCCGGCTCACCGCCTTGTTAAGCTTGGCGTTTTACTAATGAATTTGCTAATTGCGGTTTCCAATTTTTAAATTAAGAATGGACGAAGACCTAAGTGAGCTGTCTATGAGCAGTTCCGCTACTGTGGGATATTGAGCTGGCGTGCCAAGTAAGTTAGTCGTTTTCCGACATTCTTTTTGTGAGCGCAATCTTTAACGCGGGATAAGTGGTTTGTCATTTTAAACAGTTGATGCGTTGGGTACTTGATGAAAATAATTTATAGAATTTTAAAATCCATTGAGAGGGTAAGGGAAGAGTACGAATGCATTGGCTGAAAATAACTGTTTGATTGGCGTTTTTCACGAATGTAAGAAATGCGCTTTTGGAAAGGTAAACCGTTTGCTCTTTTGCACAGCTAGATCGTGATCGAAACGAACTTAGTGAAGGTCATTTATTTATATTTCCTCCTGGAGCGGTTAGGCAGGGCTCTCCGGGAGCTCTCACAGCGAGGAGCATCGCTTTCGCCTCCTCAATGATGGAATCCAGCTCCAATACAAACTCCGAGAGGCGCTTATTAGATACTTTCATTTCTTCAACACGACGCTCAATTTCAAGGAAACGTCGCTTCTTTTCCCGCCTTGAGCGCCGTGAAGCCTCGTTGTTTCTTAGTCGACGCAGCTCTCTCTCCATTTCAAAGTCTCTGTCCGATGCCTTTGGCAAATTGGTGCCATGAGCACCTTCTTGCACTTTGGCACTTGAAAGCGTGTTTAGTTTTTGCCGTTGATTTGTCGGTGGTTTTGGAGATGGATGTTGACACTAAAAGGAACAATGCGAAGCGGCATTATTCAAATCGTACACAGCATTACTATGTTGCATCATTTCGATTCAGCAGACTTAAAAAAAAGTTATGAAATTTTAATAGCCTCTACTGACATTCGCTATCAGTTTAATATTCAAGTGCCCTTTGAACTGACAATCCTTTCGGCTTAATCAAGCAGCTGTTCAGGTGGAGATACTCCATCACCACCTTTCAGTGTTTGTGGAATTCCACGTCACTGCATGCCACCTTTACTATCCATTGCTAAGTCCTTTCTTGACATTAAGACTGGCTTAAAAGCTGCGTTAAGTGTTACAATATTGAAGAATTCCTTTAAGGCTATAATGAGCACTGAAAAAGGAAAACTCTAATTGGCGCACAAATAGCAATTTCGCAGACTTGAGTCGTAATGGAAGGAAAGGCCAAGTCTCCTCCAACCTGATCACAAAGTATCCAAGATTAGAGGTCATACCGACTGAAAGTAGACACATTCCCGAAGTGAATTGGCATTCTGAACAAGCCGACGGTAGGACTGATCGAAGTCAAAGTCGTCTGTTGAACTGGTGCTTCCACAGCACATGGTGTCAGCCAATTCCGACGTGACAATAGAGACAGGTGCATTATCGCGTGGAATGGACGAATGGCTATCGTAATAGATATTTGAAAGGGCCTCAATAGCTGAGGCATCGGCGTGCCCGCAGTTCATTTGGTATGGCGGCATGTCGGCGTTTAAAGAGCGCGATTCCGTACACTCACCATCGCCGTGCAACCAAAAAGAGTAGTTGTAATCTTAATGGGTAAGCAATCATAAAAATAAAGTGAATCAACAAAATGAGCTTTCAAATGCTTTACTACTAATGATCATACTCTCACACTGATGGCTCTGCGTTTCAATTTCTCAATGAAGGCATTACTAATCACACGTTTCCCATTTTTTTATCTGCTAGAAATAAAAATATAGCATAATTTAATTACTTCTAGATTATTCTGATGAAGTTCAAGAGAAAATAACTAATGCCACAGCATTTCTCGATTCACGATTTTAATTCAAGAGATTGACTGATTTTGTTTGCGTTTTATTATCGCAGCAGCAATAGTGCAGCATAAAAATTATGACGTTATCAAGCTATTACAAAAATATTGTTTGGTTAATCAAGGTAATCATAGCAGCAAGAACAAACTCAATCCATTTCTAGTCAGGCCTACCTTACTGTGCCAATTTGGGATACAACAACTATGCATTTGGCTGATGAGCATGCACACCGCTGCCATTACTTCGTGAGTCAAAATCCTCGTGAAACGTTTGTGATTTCGATTAGTAACTAACAGCAGAGGCAAAAGTGACTGCACATGTGGCCTTCAAACTACGGATGTCCAGAAAGCTTTTGGAGGTTAATAACGATATGCAATGCGCATTGTTGCCAACTCATTGTGATGCATGAGGCATGACAAGCCAGGCGAATACTGAGACAGTGGCGCACGCATGATCACAAGAACTGAGTGATCCTCAGGCAAGTGGAAAGCGCATTGTGGAAGCTAGTTTTTCCCGACTCTCAGGGCTTGCCGAGGCGGTCCGGTGCACCACTTCGATCACATGATGCTATGGTGTAGACCACACAAGCATGCCTGTCAAAAAAAGCATTGTAATATCCCACAAAACTCAGCCACACGTGGAGTAAGCGAAAAAACTGTGTTCCACCTTCGATGCGATTAGCTGATGCAAAAAAGTGGGTGGAAAATGGATCAGGAGTTGTTTTATCACAGCCAAAAAAAAACTTTTACGATACATTAACGTAAGTGATCGTAGAAAGGACTTCACTTCAAGTGGCTTGAAACTTGTCTGCAAGTGAGAGAAGACCCATTAAGATGGCTTAAAAGAAGAATTTCCATGCACTAAGGTAGGTATTCCCCACTATGACCTCCGCCATGGCAGCTTGCTTTGGTAAAGGGAGACGTCAGCGAAAGAATATCTCGATTTCAGAAAAGACTTATTAAATGATTGCGTATGGTTTTGGAGCCAGAATGTCGTCCTATGATGGAAATGATTTTTAAACAACCGCCGCACCAGCCTTCTTTGCGCAGTAATTTGCGCAATCAGTAATTTCACCCGCCTCATACTTCCTCTCATTCAAACAAACTCTTCCATTTAGCTGACCTCGAAATGCTAAACACAATTTAAAAGGTGCCCAAATTCAAATATAAAAAGAATACGCAGACGATGTCATTAAAGAGAGTTTTTTAATAACTCACATCTGTCTTAATCTGAGGCAGTGTTAAGCCCATCTGTTTCTAACTACAATGGAACTTCATTGCTGAATGCAAGTGGCCGTTTCTTGTTGAGATTCTTCTAATGTATACTTCTAGCCACATCTTCTACCCTACTGGACAAGAGGGAATCGAAGCATAGGCATGAAAATCAAATCTGGGTCGTCTTGATTTCATAGTGGCTAGTGAAGTATATCTGCTATGCATCCATGCTGAATATCCATCGTCTTTGTTACTCTTAGAAGAGTACTGTCAGTTTCCCTTTTAATGCAGGCTCACCAATTTGTGTCACTTTCGCCACTCTCATTTGCGAATCCAATGCTTTCTAACCACCGTTTTTGCGTCTTCTTTCCTGTACACTTAGTAACTTCTCGCTTTCAACTAACCGCCATAATAACACAGACACAAAGAGAACAAGGGATACAATATTACCACTAGCTAAATTTTAAAAATTGAAGGCGTTGTCAAAAGATGCATAGGTATTTCCATAAGTTGGGCTTTTGCGACTGTTTAATTTATGTTTATCGAATGTGCTCTTTGGTTATCATGAGTGTTCCCTTTGGCACGTGTTGAAGCCTGTTTATGCCTAAGCTGTAGAGGGGTTTCACAGAAAAAAAGTACTCTTGTTGGCTGAAAACTAAAAGCTCAACTTTAATTGCAAGGCTATCTTAATTAAAACTGTCGGCTCAACAATGGTGACCTTGTTAGCAGGCTGCCTTTGACAGGATCACCTGATCTTTTACTACAATGGCTTTGTAAGTGTGCATGTGGCATTTGCTCTTCCTCCTTTGATCTTAAACGCCTACTTTACTCATCTTTTCAAATAACTTAGCCAAAAACTCATAGTGGCGTATATACGGCAAACAGGGTCCACCTCCAATTAGCATGTGTCCGTAAGCGTGTAAATGGCCGCAGTGTAGGAGCACTTAATTTATCCAGCTTGAAACCCTGATAGGCCTCATAAAAATGCTATGCGTTAATACCAATGTTTGTGACCTGCCGGAAAGTAATTAAAAAGAAGTGATTCGTTAGTTTAAATTTACAAAACTAGCATCATTTGTGATTACATGAATCTCAAGTGGAACACAAGTTCTCTCATGATATAATAGCCTGTAATAACTTGCTGCAACTTGTGAAGATTTTGGAAATGTACCTAATTTTTGGGACACCATGAATCAGAAATACGTGCTGTTAGTAAATTCTGCATTTTTTAACTCTTATTGTGAAACCTCGTTAAACATCAACGTAACCCAATGGATGTAGCTTGAACACATCTGCTTTAAAAGCCGAGGTTAATTTATTTCCAAAGCAACAGAAGCTTCTCATGCCACATGGCATTCAGAGAATGTACGGTGTGCAGTAGCAAAACGTATCGTTCTGAGATTCGACTCTAGTCATGGCTTTTGCCCAAAATCATGTCGCAGTTAACACGATAAGTCAAAATTGGGCTTTCAAAGCTCTCAGCTGCGATTAAATTAAATGATAACCTAAAATGGGAAAGTGCTGGCAGAATTTGATCAAATGAGCCCCATTTGTCATGCACTAACGGATAATAGTAGGTGTTGAAAACCACCAATCAGCTAGTCCCCCCTTCTTTCACCTTGTAGAAACGCACCATTTTAGACTGCCTGCTAACTGACTTTTGATGAGAAATAACTTTTGTGCTGCAAGCCAATATACCATTAATTATTCCCAAACGATTCACCCGCTAACCCACACTTCTAGAGCACCAATTCAGCCCCAGAAGTCTGTGCCTGTTTTATGTGCTGTGCACTACAGACTAAATTGTTTACCATTAATTTCTTTGTGAAGGTCAAACAACCATGGCTAATTTCTATCAAATTTGATAAAACTAAACTTGAACATGTGCAAGAAAAGCCTCCTTAAGAGGAACAGTCAGGACCAGTCAGCCGGTGGAAATGATGCTCTCCAACTTTCTCCGATGACAGTTACCAAGGCATTGATTATCACCCTTTCTCAGCATTGCACAATCACTTACGAAGTAGACATTCGGGAGTTAAAATTGGGCTAGAAGTGAATGTAGCTAGAGCTGGGTAATGTGCTTTTAGTTGTAAAGCGCAGAGTACGAGTTGTCTTAGCAACCCCGGTTTCTCGTCAGGGAAGGTCTAAAAGTTGTAAGTTATGGAGTTGATTATTTCAGTGGATAAAATATTGACAAAAGATTTCTGTCACTGTTTGGTTGCCTGGCATATGAGGGCAGCTTTATCCACTTTGTCTCTACAGTGCTTTGTCATGTGACAATGGAATCCATTTTAAACCTAGTCTTTGGCGCATTTGCGCGCAAAAATAAGGCGGTCATTATGGTCTACAGTGAAATAGAATAAGTCTTTTCAACAAAGTATTTCAAAACTATAAAAGTATGGTAAGTTTATCTCATCTTACCGTTTTAATTGTACTAGTCTCTTGTAGGCTCACACTTATCGCTACACTAAGTGTCTACTGGAGGTGACTTGATGGTGTATTAGATGCTTCTATTTCCCCCGTAAATGGAAGTATTAGCCACTCAAATTTAAATCTAATAGTAGAATCCTTGAGGTGAAATGATGAGAATGCATTATTCATCGTCCATATACTTGGGGAACACGTGAGAGGATAAGAATGTACCAAAATCCGTGAATCATGAGCGATTAGTAAGAATTCCGCTAGTCAAATAGTCATGTGTAAACTGAGTTTCTTTGTTTTACAACCCGAAATTTGCAAGATTTTTAGGTAACCCAATTTATTTGTACATTTACGGATTCTAATAAACACTTATAATGAATTTGCTAGAAGCTGAAACACATTATTAGGTACTTTCTATTGGTAATCTGTAGACTAGTGTAGAAATCCCCAAAGAAATTTGGAAAAATACTTTAAATGGGACGATAATTGATTGAACTTACCAATTGGTGAGTTGGAATGGTAATGAAATGAGTCGTAAGGAGAACGGCTGTAGTCTGCGCTGGCACGCCGATGCATTATCCGTTAGGTATACTGTGCACAGGAGATGTGCCTCTTCTCCTCTCATTCATTGCCTTTTTATAGCCCACGTGCGCACCGTGTTTACAAGTAAAGAGGAAAAGTGCTAACTCGGAGCTGAAGGTCCTTACCGTTTCTCGCCTACTTAAATAAAGCTTAACCTACAATTGGTCGATGCTCCTTCCCCATTTAGTAGCTCGACAGTGTTGTGCCCACGATGCTTTTCATCAGTGATTAAAAAATTTGATGGTATTGCAGTTTCGGTTGTGAAGAATTTATGGTCGCTACAATTTCATGTGAAATGCTCTCGATATTATCCGTCTTAGCCTACACTGCTACGGAGGAACAGCAAGCAATGCGAACTTATTGTGATTCTTCCCGGCCACAGGTAGCAAGCAAAATATCTTCAAGGGAAGTTTATGATCAAAGAAAAATGAAAGATGTTAAGTCGAACTCGTTATACGATCTCACAAATTTTGGTCTCATTTTTTTGTAAATTAAAAAAGATTTTCCGTCAAAGTGTGCACAGTGGTGCAAGGTTGATGATGGTGGAGAGGAATGGTCAACTGGAGTTGCCAACCGAGGCCCTTCACAACTCGCTTCCTTCCTCGTAATGGAAAGCAAAACACAAGTTCTTCTTATCACCGAACACCCAAATGGCGTCCATTTTGTTTCCCTTAGATATGTTGTGGAGCTCAAATCCCTTTTGAAAAATCATAAAACCAAAACGTGTTACTATAGTCATCTCATAGCCGCATGCATAAGCTCAGGTAGCATCGATTTCATAAGTATACTGAGGTAGGTAGGATCGGTTCCATATTAAGCTATTAAATAGTGAGACATCCAGCGATTGTCCTCACTAGTGGCAAACCATAGAAATTTGATGAAACTTGGCTTTATCGCTTCCACTTTTTCAAAAAAGAAGATGTCGAAATCCTTATGTACCTTGTTTAATAAAAGTTCTTTAGTCACTGAGCAAAAAAACCTGAATGTTGTGCAATCTACTCAAAGAGTTGTAGTGCTGCGAACCCTTTCCAAATTCTCAATGCGTCATAATGGCACGGAAGATCGCCTATCAACGCACGGAAGGGCCAGGAGACCAAGCTAAGGGCAGGAAGAGCTCCAGCAGTCAAATATGCGGTGAAACAAATCTCGAAACACTATATTGTATCAAAAATTCTTACAATTAAGGTGCTTCCTCACACTTCAGAAGCTGTGTGTATACGCACTTTCATCTTCATTTTTATGCCCATATCCAACTCCTCATTCATAATATTACTCATTTTCGACGTTGATTTACGGTGAAAAATGTGTAATAGTGTGGATAATGTTTGTTATTGTTTTATCCAGACTCCAATTTATCAGCTTTTGTAAAGTGAAATGTCAGAATATTCACTAAGGTGGGAAATGTTTCAAGAATACGTATCCCAATGCTTCATGATTACAAAATAATGGTGTTTATAAATGAAGCAGACATAATTATTTTTTTTTATAAGAAGTGGTTGTTAAGAGCAGTTAAATTCGAAGCTTGATTTCAACTTCACGAAATCCTTTCATAGGACATACTGCCCTGGTTTCATTAATGTTGGCCAAAAACGCTTTTATCAGAAGCTACCTCAACTCTCTTTAAACGTTCATTTTTCAATCGAACTATGAAACAGGAGCTACTTTTCTTTTCTTGATCTCCCTAAGGCATTGTCAAGAAATGATTTTAAGCACAAAATTATTATCAGAAACAATAACTAAATTGCGCTGAAGCGAATACAACTGGGCAATGTGGGTCATCGACCAGATGCCAAATGAGCCTGCTTTTCCATCAAGGTCGGGTGGGTTGGCAGCCCCACGGAATCATCACGTATCCACAAAGAGTGATTATGTTATTAAAATAGGATAAAATTATTGGGCTTGCAGTAAATGTTTTATTGCTGACGGAAACTTTAAAAAGCATTCTCTTAAGCGTCTACTCCACTTCAGATTGTCTATATCTTGTGAACAAATGGGAATTGACTTCTACGCTACAAGAAATGCGGACCTGAGTTGTTAGTCTTAGTCATTTCACTTAACAACCACCTATTTTGAGATTTTTTCAATACAATACTGTTTGAATCGCGCAACTATCCTACATATGGCTTTTCTTTTCCATGAAGCTATTCGCTGACGCTTGTGCTACTAAACATCGTTGGTCCTTCCATTTATGCTTTGTGATTACGATACATAAAATGATTTGGAGACGTCATTAGTTATTTTCATTTGAAATACTTGGTAGTACGAAGGCCTCGTCACTCATGGTATCAGGTGAAAGTGCCAATTGCCTTTCGATGCTTCTGACACTTTTCGAAGTTTTTCAGTAGTCTATGCATCTGCGAAACTCGGATAATAATAAGGAAATTTAAAAAGTGATTTTGCCTTTCTCAGAAGCAGTCCAATCACATTTCCAAACAAGGAATCCGTTACAGGCAACAATCTATTCTTCTAAAGCATTTAAACTTTGTCAAGTACTAGTAAGCTGCACTACTGAAGTGGTGGAAGTCGTAGTTATTTATGTGATAAAGTGACAACCAGTTCCATCAATTCAGGTGGTTGCCACATTTGGAATCGAGGCACAGTGGAGGAGGAAAAGGTGGCACAGGATTACTCTCCAACCAGTGCACTCTAAGAGGATTGAAGGATTATTTCAAATGTCCAAGCCAAGCTCCTTCACAGACAATTGAAACGGGCTCGCATAGTACCAAAAGTTGAGACATTCACAGTTGTAACAAATGCGTGGGCTTCGTTATTTTAGTTCATTTTTCATCCATACAAAGCAACTCCCGATACTCATTTGTTATTAATATTTCCATTCTATTTCTTTTCGTCAACTGAGCTGTCAAAATCGGATGAGCTTCACCTTATCATGTCATAAAATACAGCAATTTCTTCAAAGACCACAAAAAAGGTTGCAAAACATGTGTGAGCAAGATGATGAGGAAACGCCTCAGAGGCGTATTTCAAACAAGGCAGAGTCCGTAGTCTCACTCTGGTGGATACTGCAATTGTTGAGTACAGGGTGTCATGAGGCTGGTTTATGAAAGGGAGTCACATTTTGGGGAATTTATTAAATATTTTGGGAAAAATTCATCAACGCATCCTTTACGTTTTGAGTAAGGGATTGAGTTGACAGGTATGTAGTACACATGCTTTGTGCATGCCTTGTAAAACTCCGAAAACAATTTCCAATCTCACTGTTGGTAGCGCGCTTTTCGAGTGGAAGACATTTGTACATTACTAACACAGACACTTTCCAGCCTCATTTTTGTTGTTATTTTGCCTATACGCACGTGATCTGATGCCCCTCTTTAGGATGCATTAAGGTGCGTCGATCAACTGTATCGTATCGTAATGTACGCCTAAACAACTCGATGACCAAATAGTTACTAGCTTTAAAGGGTGGGTATAATTAGAAAATAAGCGAGTGGAGCATCAGGAATGCACAAAAGTAATGTGATCAACAGCTATATGTACAAAAAATAAAACACATTGTACAGATGAGTATTTACAGATGAGTATGTTCAACTCATTTTCTGCCATCTGCTACTTAGGTGGGCTAGTTGGAGGAAGGACAATAGCCTTAGCTTCATCAATGGCCGAGTCCAGTTCGTCTACAAACGCCTTCAGCTTGCGATTGGCAACGCGAAGCTGATCAATCTCGCTTTGCATCGCAGCGAAGCGCTCCTTCTTCATGGCCCTTGACTTCCGCGAGGCCACGTTGTTGCGCTGCCGTCGATCCTTCTCTCTGTCCTCGGCAAAATTGCACTGGGTCGTGGAGGACTGGCACTCACAATCTCTAGTCAACGATGTGATATCGGCAGATGAAGCTTTTGTGTTTCTCACCTTTTCCTCTTCACAGTCATGCCGTTCCGATTGCTTCTAAGGGAAAAAGTAACCACGACTAACAATCGTTTCTAAGGTTAAATTTGGTATATTCTCATGAGTAACTAAGCTTACATCGACAATTTTCACAAACTGCTCGATCAGGGTGTTCTGTTGTGAGAAAATCTCTTCCCATTCGGGTCCATTGGCAAGATCTTCAAAGGACTCTGACGAGAAGATGTTGTGAAGTTGAGGACTGTCCAAAGGCGAAAGATTGTCTTCCTCTGTATCAGGTCTGTCACATTCCATCGCTTTGATATCAGTAGCAGACGACAGAGTTGTAAATTTCTCTAACTCAATGAGAGCATCAGAAAGCGTATCTCTATCGAGTTCTGGTAGTTTTTCTATTGCTTCGTGTGAAAATAAATAGCTTCCAAAATCAGAATCCGAATTAAGGGGTGTGTCATTCATTGATGCTATTTCTATATCAGTTGCTATTTCCGGGCAGCAACTGTAAGTTAAGTCGGTGAGATGCAAATCCGTGGTGTCGTAACCAAATTCTTTTGTTCGAAAAGTCCCGAGATTGTCGCTTCTGTCAGCAGGGGTTATGACTCGGACTGGAGGTATGGTCGGCCGCTCTAAAAGAGAGAGTATTTGCATAAATAATGAAGTCTGGAAGTAAATATATCATTTCGTTCCCTACAGCATTCCTATTTTAATAAAAAGTCGGTGATTTTGGAAAAATATTTATTTATCAAATATTGAACATTGTAACGCAAACCCACTAAAGTGATTCACCTGTTGAACCTTCAGCCCCTTCTATTAAGTTATGCAATGCAAAAATAAAAGACTAACACGTTCAAGTTTTAAATTTAATCAATTTACATTGGGACGATCCACTTCTAAACACTAGCTTCCACCGTTACACACTTGTACTTTTCAATAATTCAACACTTTTATGGACGTCATGCGAAAAAATTCATCATGAAAACTACAAGATGGAAGACTATTGCTGAAAATCACCTGGTGAATCTGCTCTCATCATTCGGATCCCGAAAGACTTTCCAAAAGTATCCTGCTTCGTGCGAAAACCCTCCCGCATTCCGTCGGATTGCTGCTGGCAAAATAAGAGCTTCTCCTGCTTCTGCCATAGTCGTTGTTTATTCCTGGCTGATTTTAAATTGCTTTGAAGTCTAATGTTGACGGCTTGTTGGGTGAAATTCCTGGAATAGCTGGTTTACAAGCAAGGCGCTTCCCAGCTTGGACCCACGACGAGCGGTGTTAAAGATCGTGTTCTCCACCGCCTCTTATAAACACCGTCGAGTGCCAACAGGCAATGGCCTTCAAACCATGCAAGCCAATAGAACCACATTTAACTCTGTATGCACCATAGCAACGCTAGAGTAGTTCCGTCATTTTGGCGTTACTCTGAGCAATTGCATCATCACCGTGATATGAATCATTACACACAGCGTGATCATTAAATTTGCACTGAAAATTACCATGAATGTGGCGGAATTACTCATTGTGTAATCTTTTATAAGCCGTTCTAATGGATCCTTTAGCCACACATGAGCTTGATCAACCCCAATGACAAATCATGGGTGTATCTGTTGCGATTTGAGTTTAGATTTATTAAATTTAGTTCAATGGAATCAATCAGAGGCTCCAAAGATATCATGTTGGCTTATAAAAAACTTTCGAGATGAATAAAGTATGGACTAATAGTGCTTAGAAGAGGATGCATTTTGCAATTAAAATGAAATGACTGGGGGGTAGAAGCCACTGAGTTACATTGAGAACTAGATGGTAAAGTCGGTTTTAAACCTACAGACTCCATTAATCTATCCATTCTATGTCTTTCCGTTGCATAGATTAGTACAATCCCGGTCAGGTTTTTTAAAAAACGCACAAACTTTCCACTTATCCAAAACTAGCAAATGTAAAAGGCATAGTGGATTGAAACTCCAGTAAATGATACTACCATGAAGGAGAAATTGGCGGTAACTGATTCTACTCCGCCATCGTGCTTAAGGGTGAGGCCAAACTCCCCGTTTGCTTGGCCATTCAAAAACTACGGGAATGAGTCAATTTGTGGAGAAATGTATACATTTCCTGACATTTTAACGTCTATCATAAGAGAAGCATAAATATGATCACGTTTTAATAAGATCAAGTGCAACATGTTTAGTGATCATGGTCACAGAGGAAGCTATTCTACGGCAGCCTAAACATGTTCCACAGCATTGAGGAGCAGTGAATGGACGAAATCAAGCGTAATACGAACGCATTAGGGCTCGCTTACCCCGATTTTATCCTTGGGAGGATTATAGAATGGCTGCTAATTTTTTTATTTTAATAATGAGCAAAGCATTTTAGTTGGCGTTTTCTTGCAGATCCAGTAAGACTAAAGCTCAAAGGTAATGTTAGATAAGCTAGTGCTGTGTTCAAAGTAATCCTTACTTTCAACTATGTAATGCATGGAAAATCGCATATTTTGTAGTAAAAATGTCAAGTTTTTCCTGACAAAAAATATCAAAATCGGTCCCGCCGCGCTTGCGCTCGTCATTCGTATTATGCCCCTTCTCTGGAGACTAAACGCTTTCAAGTTAAAGCGGAATGTGATATAGGTGACTGGAATAAGAAATTCGGTTTCTAAGGTAAATTCATACACTGGCTGCCAAACGAGTTTGGACAGATTCTCACTCTGGAGTAAGGGTCGTCCTCAAGCCAAGTAGATGTGACAAAACAATTTTGTAATTCTTCATTTACTGAATTCGTTACGCACAAAAGCGTTTACTCTATGTCGCTCAACGACTATTTTTTGGTACTAGTTATTTGTATACGTAGTCTCATGTCATATGCGACTTATTATTTATTGAAGGGCATTTTGGATTAATGGGCATGAAATGAGATAGGCTCGCTGGAAATTTCCGTTTTGATAATTGCATTGGAGAGACCTATGAACTACGTTTGCATGGCAGTTGGTTGTCACGAGTGGCTATGGGCTACTCCGAAATCTGACTTAAAAGTGCTTGCTACATCTGATGCAATCACTCATGCGCCGCTCCAAGAAATTGTCGTATCTGCTCAGTGGACCTATTTTTATGGCTTCTACGAAAAAAATTATGCACTTCGCCAAGTCTTTTAAGCCTCTAGATGCAGAGCTCGGTGTATGAACAGAAGAAGTTGGTATTTAGACAAAAGGATTAGCTATGTTTTTACTATGGCAAAATATTTCAGTGACTTGATAAAATCTTGTCAAACAAGCGCCAATTTTCGACAATTGCCATACCATTCTAATTTTAGGAATAGTCGCGCTTAAATGGTCAGTTTACTTAAGGCATCGAAATTAATCACCCCATTTACATTCGGGAAAGCCTAGACCTTCATCACTAATGATTTACTGTTATCGCGCTAAAGGACTATTTATAGATGTGTCGAAGTGGATTAATGAATAAGGAATATTTTTAGATGGGAGTTTGTTACGGTTCTCCTAGCGCAGATTTGATGTACATCACTGTGTTGACGGGATTAGCTAAGAACTCAATACTCATGCTGCCCTGAAATCAAGTGTGCTCTTTCACAAGCTAGCATGATCGCGTACGAGAATTAGAAGCTAGCATTTGCAATGGATTACCTTTTCCACACTGCCTTGACTGCGACTTTACTGAAGCAAAAGTGAAAGTGCAGGTTGTCCCTCTTTTTGCATTAACAACTGATGATTTGAAGTCCACCACTGCAGGTTATCGGTAAATATCTGGCTTAGACTCGTCGTCTTAATTTATGCACTGTTGATTGGACCATAGCTCTACTTATGTCGCTACTCGATACGTGCGTGCTTGCCATCAGGACGTCAAACATTTCAGTCAGTGAGTTGAAGTTACCAAATAACAAATCACGTTTACACCTACAGTTAGTGGATTTTGACTTAGGGCCATAAATAATTTATGCATCACGTTTGGGTTTGTTTTGGTTATTGTGTTGTAGTAATTTTCTAGATGAGAATGCTGTGTGGAATTGTGCTAAAAGTCAGAACGAGACCCCATAGGGCTTGAGGGATAATGTGTTTTGTGAAGGCGTGGTAAAATTCGAGAAATGAGCAGAGATGGAGTGAGAGAGGAAGCGTTGCAATGTTATGTGTGTTTGCTCCGCACGGGCCGGAGGAGCGTTAGCAGTGCGTGAGCTGGCAATTTCGTGCGGCTGGTAAGCCTTTAGTATCCCTACATGGAGCGCGTAGTGGCAGCAGCATACCTTCGAGTCGCAATATGCTCATGGAATCGAGGTGGGAAGTTTCGTCTTTTTAGTTTCACCATGCACTTCTTTTTGTCGTACATCTGATAAAATTTTACAATATGATGACCCGACTACCTTTGTAAATAGAAGCTGACGAAACCATCAGACGTCGACTTTTTGCCTATCGATGCAAGACAATATGGATGGCTTAACTGGTGCAAAACTCCACATTTGTTACGGCTTGACTTACTCAGAGCATGTGGATGGTTGGCGATGAGACAGAAATATGCGTGAAAGTGTCGATCATCCAGTAAGTTTATCCGGTGTGCTCTTTCGCCCACGCACAACTGTCGCAGAGCTAGCCTGCAGGCGACTCATCGCATTGTGCCTGAGACCAAACAGCTCCACCAACCAAACAGGCTTGGATGTTAAGCTATATGACTGCCTTCGTGTCTCATTAATTCATTTTACACGTGCCCTCTTGGAATCTTCTTAGCGCAAGAAGTAGTGGGTCGATGAGAGAACCCACGCAGTAAGGCGATTTCGCTTGCAGTTAATTGCACCAAACCTCTGAAGATTGTAGCATAGAATCACCGTTGCTTTGACGTGCTTACGTACAATATCTACTCCGCCTAATCAGCTTTGGTAAAAGAGATCACGACTTTTCAGTGTCATAAACTAACATCGGATTTGTGCCAGTGTTAGAATGCGCCAGCACGCGCATCATCTCAAGTGCGCTACTAGTATTGTTAAAAGAAGAAATTCGTTAGGGCATAAGACATGACAGGAGGGTAATTGCGACTTAGTTTGATTATCCACAAAACAAACGTATTGTAAGAATTTGTAATTACTGTAAATTGAATGCAGGACCATGGCTCGGGATAGTACTACGCGTAATCAATGTCATCTTTCGTGGCTAAACCCTTTTCCTAAATCCTCATGAGATCGCTTTGTAACTGGAATACGTCCTGTTGTCGAACGACTAAACTTAAGTTGTTTTGAATAAACATTTACACTGAATCTTGTCTTATTTTGGTACTTTAATTCGGGATGTCGCCACGAGCAATTAAGAAGAGGTCCTTCAATCGGATTAAACACCAATACGACAAATGATGGATGTTTGTGCAAAGGCTAGAAAAATCACTGCAAGAACATAAGTGAAGTGAACACGACACGACTTTAGTCATTCCCTTTTGTCCCTCCCAAATTGATTATCCACTGTTCAACAGATGAGTGCTGCCAAAGAGCATATCACTGGCTTGTTTTTACATCTAAAAGCAGTAAAGTTGCCTTGCTAATTTTACTTATCATTCTTTAACTTCACCACTGATCCATATCGCAAACATACGGGTCGATTAATATGGAAGAAGTTCTTTCTTCTTTCCTCAACTGTTCCTCATTGACTCCTCCCTGTATCGGTTAATTTACAATGAATCTCCCGTTCCGGATGTGTATCAACAGAATGTCAACTCTTAAACAGAAGTGTCAAAAGAACTGGCACCCAGAATGACACTATCATCGCGCTTGATGATCTTATTAAAATCGTAGCACTGTACTTCACTGCAAAGCTTATCTTCTAGTGTAACAATCGCATTCACTCGCTGCACATAGTAGTTCAGCAAAAGTCCTTCTCCATTCTTATTTGAGAGATCATTCAAAAATGAAAAATCTATTTAACTACTCTTTGTTAACGTCTATGAGTCATTAACTTCACTCTATCACACAAAGCTTCTACAACAAGATTATGGATTCTGTGCCTTCCGTCCTGTTACTTCTGAAGTATGTACTATTTATTCCGTCGGAATTTAAATTCAACTTGCATCATGATCTGCTGAAAAGAGCAAAATTTGGCCTCGAAGTTGGTAATAGAGATCTAAGAGGAAAATAGCTGAGAAGCAAATTACTATCCTCCATGTTGGGTGAAAAACTACAACAGAATTTACCACTTTAGTAAACTACACGTCAGCGTTACCAACTCCAGGTAGGGCTGATTACCATTTGGAGGTACGACTATCGTTTCTACTGACCGTAGAATTAGTAAGGTTGCCGATAAAAAGGAGGGTATTAAACTCCAACTGTTTTTTCAGCAGTGTAGACTATTACCGTAAAATAGTCGTGCTTTAGTTAACTGACTAGGTAAAAATTTGCTATAGCTCTAATAGTAGCGAGTGTTGTACTTAGGTCAACTCGGTAATTGCCCTCCGACCCTTATCATCTGTTTTAGCTAGTTGCTCTCCTGATTACAAGGATTTCTTGGCACCCTCCCTGTTCTGTTTCGTATAAAGATTGTAAAGGCCGAATTAGTATCTGTTTGGCTGATTAGCCTGCAATATGTTACATTCTTACAGATCTTCAGCGCTATACAAAAACTTTTATCAGCTTCTGTCGGCTCAAAAGAAGTACATATTTTAGGTGCAAAAGTGCGCTAAAGATCACAAATAATGAGAAGACAATAGAACCAAGACCCGCGGTTTCGTATTGGCACTGTCTGCACGTTATCAGTCCTTTCGTGTTCTTAAAAATCTTAAACTACTATGCACTGATCGCAATAGGCTGGTTAAACCCAAATTACAGCTAAAGCTTTGGCAAAGAAGACACTTCACTAGTATGTTACTTTAAGAACACAAGTTATTTACTTATTTATTATATGACGGTCATGTACAGTTATCCAAGACTTTGAACAAAAGTCTTGCCAATGGCAGCACCGTTGTCACTTAAGGATACATGCGTAGGCAGCAGTCACCTGGTGCTGTGCAATAACGGAAAAGTTGCAAGTTGTGTCACGAAGCAAAACCTTCCACCTTCTTAGCTCAAATCTCATAACTATTTCGAATATCATTCATTTTTCCATTCGACAAGATTACTAGCACATTACCTTGTTCCAAAAGTAGACGGTGGAGTACAGGAGATTCTATGGGCAAAATAAATATTATCTAAATAGGATCACCAAATCAGTCTGTATTCCACAAAGGATGACAGGATTTTATGCAATCTTTCGAGGCCTAGATTTTTTGTCACAATTCCATCTAATTTTACAGCTTTCGAAAAGACAATCCAAATAAGACCGTATTTGCCGAACTTTATGCTTCTAGCTTAAGAGTCATGCTTTTAAATATCTAACGTATTCTAAACCCTGGTTTGTACATGTAAAACACAACAAAATAATGGTTTAGTTATATTTTTGTGCAATTCCTGCTGAAGGGAAATTTTCATTGTGACGAATTCTTTTGTTACGTTAAAGGGGTATTAATATAAATAGCATGTGAGTTAATAATCCAAAGCAATAGCAAGAAAAGTGAATGTGAGGATTGTAAATTCTATTCCCTGAGATTAGCCATTGGTTGCTGCGCTGCCATGGAAGCATCGGAGGTGACTGGACTTCTAAATTTCTCAAAGAGAATGGCTTTGGACTCAGCCATAATTGAATTTAGCTCTTCAACAAGCGCTCGGAGCCTAGCGTTGGAGTTAGTCAGACGCTCGGTCTCAAGCAGCATCTGCTGAAAACGGCGCTTGCGGAGCGCGCGCGACTTTCTAGAGGCCGCGTTATTGCGCTCCTTTCGTCGAATTTCGCGTTCTTCGTAGTTTTGTCGGTTCTTTGTTGTAAAATTTGTAACTGTCGATTTCGTCTGACCTTCCTGACTTCTCAAAGGCCCGTTGAATGCCTTCAAGTTACGCTCAGAGGGGGATTGAGTCGGCTGTGGTGAAGCTGCCTGTGGTGTGGAATAACTCGAGAACGAACTCGACGTTTCCGACTCTGTCCCAGATACGGTTAACGCCAATCGCGGCAAAGGCTAGACAGAATAAAAGTGGGATTCTATCGACCATTCATGCCGTTTTATTATCTTACAATTCGAATGAATTAAGCAAACGACATACTCCAATTAAGAGGAATAAGGGCATCAATTTAGACGCACAGATAATATCTACACTTCTATTCATTGTTTTTAAATTTAATGCTATATTTACGAATGTAGGGCTTAAGAGGTTTGCACCTGAGTATGCCTTTAAATCTTCTTACTTGCATGAAGTCGATGGATAGTTTTATAAAGATTTTTTACAAATTTTTTATAAACATATCTTCGAAGTCCAGCTCCTAATCCTTAGTATCTAGACAGATTGTTGCCTCGCAATGCTGTTAGTGTGTTGACGTCATTTGAATGAAGGACTTAAAGTTTGAAGGCAAGTGCTCATTGGCGTTAATCATAATGCTTCTGTGAAAAAAGAGCGCATTGCATTGGATCAAGGTGTGTCAACAAATTATGGTGATTGTTGCATACAACCGCAGTCCTCGCTATGTGCATTTAGTTCGACCATTTGGGGGTTTGAAGGTGACATCTTCTAACACCAATGCGTGCCAACTGAAGGTGGATTTATTAAACGCTTTTTTTAGTTTTTATTTATTTAATGTTTTGTTTATGAAGAATGATGAAAAAAGCATTGGGCACTTGAATTGGCTCCAAATAGACGTCCTCGAGGTGAAATTGCGTTTATACTTGAAGTGATCGTGAAGGTAAATATAGAGGTAGCTATTTTTCTGCAGTTGTTTGTATCAGTCAAGAGCCCAGATTCAAGTAGACCTGGCATTTATGTGGGAACACAATCATATTTGGCTTAGACCTGAGTGAATTTACACGTAGTTTTTTGGATACCCTAAGCCTGCATGCTAAGTACGTAGCTACTCACTTTAAACGCTGCATTGTAACGCTTCAAGTTAAAAATCGTAACTGTTTTATTTTATGATTAGTACGAGAACGACAGTATGTCAAGTCAAAAGGTTTAATTTACCTAAATTTACCGAAAAAATCAAACCGCACGTGATGAGCACATTGAGGATCTATCTAAACATCAAAAGCACTGATTACGTATTTCATGAAACTGAGCAAAACTTTAATCTTTCGTGCCAGTGGTATGAGAGTGCGTATAATGAAGAAACAAGGCATAAAGGACTGCGTAAAAATGAGGGATAAGAAAGTTGTGCATGTTTGTGTTACCTTGAACATCCCCTTGAACAGTGATAATGTGCGCCGTGAGCAACAAATCGCCCAGTTTTGCTGAAATTTGCATCGTATTGTGCAACACCCGCTCTGACCAATGGGAGCGCGGTGTGAATTTGCGTGCCACGCGCGCACCAACGGCGCAGGAGAGCAGTGCACGCACGACTGGTGACTCGACGAAGGTACCCACACCCAGCGCCCAAATTAGAGACACTCAGCGGAATCCACCCCCACCACACAGGTGTGCCTCACTGCTCTTCCTCCACTGTTACTATCTACTTGCGAGGCTCTACGCGGCAAATTTGTTGACAGTGCTCTCCGCAGCATTTGTTTACACTGTCTTACGTTGAACGTCGTATGTGCAAATGTTTAATTTCACATTGCATTAAGTTTTCTCATAGTGTTTGGCGTATCACTTCTATAACTAGTGTGGTGTTTCGTGATCATCTTGCCGCCGAAAGGTAAGGAATTTCAGCAGACATCCTCACAGTTTGCTCTAGCTGTTCTCTTGACTAGCATAATAGTAATTCACCCTGTTTCACGAAACATCAACCAGTGTATAGTACTAAGGTCGAAAAGGAGAGTGTCAACTTGAGTCACAACCAGCATAACCATTGTCACTTAGACGTAACTTAAAATATCACTTGCGATGACTTCGTTTGAGGTAATTCACAAGCTCTTGGGACATTTAAAAAGTATTCTGTTAAAAAAGCAGGTGTTTTGTTGAATTTACCTTTATATAGCAATTTGAAGTCCTGATGAAGTTGAGGATAGCAGGTGGTTGGTGGTGAGGGCGCTCCTCCGTCAGAAACCCATGGTAAAAAGCGGAAAAGTCATCTGTGACCAGAGGCGGGCAATCTTGAGCGTTGTAGGGACAGTTTGAATGGATGTGTGCAGCATTATCAGGAATATCTATTTTGGCGCAATGGCTCGTTGTCTCAGTCTCGACGATATTGTCGCTGTTACCGATCGCGAGCAAAGTTCCGCAGGGGATTCTTTTAACTGAAACAGACAGCGCAATGTCTAGCTATTAAAATTTGTCAGTATTCAGGGCTTTTGATAGAATCACTGGCCACTTTCTGACTGTTTTTGGTTGCATATCATCAGGGGCACGTATGAAAGAGGAGAGAATTCGCAAAAATGCACATCGCTTGAACTTATTTAGCAGAAGTTGTCATCTACTTGCACTCTTTATTGAAATCCTCCTATCGCAAAAGGTTTTAACACACACTAGTACCTTTAGATTTACTTAACAATTAGGTTTCCCACAGTTATCATTGATAGGTTTTACAAGTATTCTGCAAATTCAGGCATCAATGTAAAAGTTCAGAAACCGTGTTCTTTAGACGAATAATTGTTGCCCTGTCCCTACCTTTGGACCTATTATCGTTCTCTCATGTTGTACGGAAAATTTGGGCCATTTGCTCATGTTCTCTATGCTTGCGGTTCATTCTCAAAGAGCTCCCACTCCAGTCATTTACTCGACCGCAATGCAAAAGTGTGCAACATTACACGGTCAAGGAAGCAATATTTCTGGCTCAAAACTAAGTAGTCACCCGGGAATTAAAAAAAAGAATTTTACTCACAAATTTCTGATAGCAACATTGCCGGAAAACTGATGCATCGGTTAGTGTTTGGAACACAGAAAGTAGCTTCTGTATGTGCACAGTTCGCAAACAGCAAATTATCCAGACTTTTCATTTGAAGTACTAAAAGAAGTTAGCTTAAGATTACCGCTTGCTTTGATTGCAGTCCAACTCAGAGAATATCGCACAATCCTTACTCTGCTTTTCCCCTTTGCTCTCAATACTTTTAGTTTTGATCATTTCCCATAAGCTCTCATTCCAAAAGATTGGCATTATATTTTATGAAATGCCTCATAAATGTGTAAAATTTATTAACACCACTAACAAATGATGCCAAATTTACTGCACCAGTATCTCGTTCCCCTTCCTTTTTGGCCTCTTGTATTGTGAGCTCTCGGTCAATGCTCACATCCATGACCAAATGACCTCCGCTTGCTTGTTTCCAAGATGATTGCAACCAAAACTAACCCCAGTAGAGAGGGCTTTTTACAATTAGCACAAGGGTTTGTCGGTTTTATTGAGAATCTTCCTGCTATTTTAATGATACTTACGTCAGAGTAATCACATGATCTTTTGCATTGCATCACCTCTGATAATTCGCTACCTTTTTGTTCATAGATTCGCCAATTTTGCACTCTGATTCACTTAAACCCTTTAATTACAGTTATCACTTTAAAAATTGTGAATTTTTTTGAATTATGGTCTCTTCTGGACAAAATTACACAGGAAAAATGGGGACGCCAGGCCTGCACTCCATCGTCCCTTCACAATACTCTCAACCGCAAAAAATAACGATCCCAAAAATACATCACTCAAACAATACAACCGGTTGCCCAAAATTCGTGGCCATTTTAAAGTCATAAATCCCGCATTTGTCGCGCAGACACCGACTCATTTTGGAGGACGTCCCGTGAGGATCGACAAAACTGGCAATAGACTACTCGTCGACGAGGATCGTCGTGTCAACTGAGTGAATTCATGCCTTTGCCGCCTTCGTAGAGCAGCATTAAATAAGCATTATTTTACAAAACAAGGCAGGCCAACTCGATACGAACCTAAATTTCAAGTTTATCGGTTCACTAGTCTATTAGAAGCCCCGAAATGCATTTTGAATAAGCTACCGATTAAAAGTGTTTAAGTGTTTTGAAGAGTTGGCGTTTAAATGTTTGCATACATTTTTCAAAGGCATTATAGTGCTTTTTTAAATTAAAAAAAGACTTGCGTGAGAGCGGCGATTTGGATCGCTTTGGAGGAAGTGAGATTAGTGTCAGTGGGTATGCAGTCGCCAATCTTGTGTTTTATAGTTGTTGATGTTGCTGTAGCTGGCGGTGGGAGTGGTGCTAGTGCTCTGTGCTGTCGCGACGCGCGGACCTGCATGCGCGAGCCATTGTGATTGTCTTCCACCCGATCCTCACACTGACAACGAAGCCAATTACCTTGAGGTAAATTTTGACTAGGACCCGCTTATAGCGATCGGAGTGGCAGCAAATGTAGCCTGTCGTAGACCTTTTCTTACTATAACTCATCTGAAAATTTATTACTAACATAAATTCCCTCTCTAATTCATAGCAAAGATGACGGCAAGAAAGGGGCCTAACACCATCCATTTGAATATTAACATCTCAATCCGGTCTTCTTAAAAAATAAAACGAACAACCAAAAACCATACTTTCCTCAATTATTAGTGCTAACTTACCCATTAATAAAGTGAAATACGACTTCTGTCTGTTCAATTTCATCCATTTAAGCGGGCGACAATCTCTAAAGCCACCTCAGAATACATGATGCTTTGAGGAGCTCCAGTCCTTGAATGGCCGTAAACTGCTTCTATCCAATTTACTATTATTTGGTACCATAAAATAAAGTTTATGAAATAATTTCCACGGCACTGATATACCGGGACCTTTGGTCAGCTCCTATTGTTTTCGAAATTCTTCCCAAAGCGCGAAAATATTTTCAGAATTATCACGCTTTAATAACGTTTTGAAACCATTGACTGCTTCTTAATGAAACAAACTTGATTGCTTGAAAGATCAGTTGTTCATTTATCTGACGTTCATTAGCAGGAGAATTTTGAAAAAAAATATCTGTGTGAATTCACAGACGTATTTACCATATTTTAAGTGGTTGCTACAGCTCTTAAAAGTTTTGTCACACGATGAATAGAGTGAATTCTCTGTCAGAAAGGTAATTACCTTCCATTCCATCAGTATATGCACATTGCAACATTTTTAATTAAAGCATACTACTTATGTAGATTTAGGTAAGCTAGGAAGAGGTGTCACAAATGGGATAAATGTAATTACAAATGGGTTGTCGATTGCATGAATTGTCAGAGCGGCACACTTAAATGGCAAGGTTGGCGTTAAGAAACAGGAGGTTGAGGCAGTTAAGATTAAAATGGAGGCAAAATTGAGTGCGAAGATGCAGTGTGTGTACTCCAAACGCTCTGCTGGAAAAAGGAAGCTTTCGAACGTAAAATGATAATCAGCATACCACGTAATCAGCAATTGGTATTACTTTGGCAGCACGTGAGCAACTTTTCGCGCTTTCCTAGGTCAGTGGGAAAGTATATGATCATTTTAAATCTTGTAGCTGACTTATCACCTGCCACTTCTGCACTTTTTTTGAAATGCACTCATTCATTTACAAATACCAGTCAGCGTATTTACACTCTTGTCTAGAGCGCGATGAGGAGGCTGGCAGCGCAGCAGAGGACAATGCGAGGGTCCGGTATCCACACAGATGTAATTTTAAAATTGCGCAACAATGATCCCAATTACACGTTTAAGCGCTTTGAGTGTAAAATCAACAGAAGTCTCATATCAAAATGCTTTAAGAGTGGGGAAAGACTTGAGGTATTGCCAACAGAATACATCACATTTACAAACCGAAACATAGTATCTTTGTAAGCACCATTAACTACTGTGAAAGGAGGTAGCGTCTTTCAGTAGTTCAAATTTTCGTCTTAATTTGATCGCCATATGATTAGTAAACAAACCACATATTCTGAATGAAGATCACAAACGACAACTAAAATGCGTGTTAGAGTAATAAGGCAATGTTTAATTGACTTGCGGCAAAATGAGGAGAATTAAGCTTTGGAGAAAGCAAATGAGTACCAATGTACAAATTTAATTTTAGCATTCCATTCAAATATTGTAGATAGTTTACCCCTTGGGAAGGGAGTGAGGCTTGTAAAACAGTAGTAACAGCGAAATAAAGGCGGTAACTGAATTTTTTTATCCATGGCTAAAATGTATACACGTACTACAAACTGTCTCGAGGAGAATTTACAATAAGCTTTTTTTCTGTGTTCTTACAATGGTTGGTACTATTTCATTGGTAAATTTAAAATACTTTTTAGTAGGATAATTCATTTTAGAAGGGCGAATACTGCTTACAATAGTCAAAAGAAGGGCTCCGGCACGGTCTTAAATGGAAAGTGGGAATAAAACTAGTGATAATAAGTACGTTTTGTTAATCAGCATAACTTGCAAGTTCATTTAATAAGATCTGGTCTCTAGTGCCTTGAGGAGTGTATCTTAGTCTTCAAACAAGAAAGCCCCACCTTTAGAAGCACTTTAGTGGATCCCTGTGCTGTGTCACGATGAGTTGCCTGATTTGATACTCCAAACAGTTCGCTAAAACACGTTGTAGTTTTGCCTGTGGAACAATTAACTCACTTTTGTGCACAGCAAGTAAACTTTTCTCCGTCCTCGAAGTGGTCAAATGTGGCAACCATCATCGGTCTTTGGTTGCTCCAATTCAACTTCGAATTGGGTAAATCGAATTGAAGACACGGCAAAATGCACACATTTCATACGTTTTGAGATGGAATTGAGAATTCTACACATACAGTAATGCCTTGGACATTCGCAAGGTTAAGTTCCAGAAGCCGCGACGGATCTGAGGGAGTTTCCAATGTTTGGTGCGAGTCTTCAAATGCTTAATTTTAGAATTCAACCCCTAGACATGCACACTGATTGCATCGAGAAGTTATTCTAATGCATTGGGCCAGAAAAAAAGTAGGCGGTTGACTAGAAGTGGAGTGCAGTCTTGTCCAACTGCTGTTTGCCACACTGGCACATCAGCAGTGCGGTGTACCCGCGGGAGGCCAATTCACTGACTGCTGTCTCCCTCTCCACTCATAGTTGGATAAAACTAGGCAACAAATGGGACTGCGATCTTAGTGGCTAACCTCTCTCCTTCAGTGTCAGAATGGTAAAGTGGGTAATCCTCATGTCACAGAAGTCATACCATGCAAGTACAACTTAACAGGGGCAAAACTGAAAAACAAAAGATAAATGAGATGAAAACAGGAAGGCGAAATACAGGGATGAGGTTGCAAAAAATGAATGATTCAGTAAGAAGTTTGTGAATTCACGAAACTCGAAAAGAGAATGCATAGAGTATCACCGTACCTGAGAAATAACTCCTTTAATTCAACAAATCCGCTTCGTCATCTGAACTATGGACACGAGTTTAGGAGGCCAAGCTCCCTTATCATGGCTTTCTCTTGGCCAGGATAATGCTTAACTTACGAGAAAGGGCTAGTCTTGATCAAAGGTGAACTAAACGGGTAAACTTGGCACTATTTTAAACTTTTATGTCCCAAAAGAACTCAGTGAAAGGCTGTGAACTGATGATTATGCTATCGAGTTTCCGACCAGAGTAATCAGGAGACAAAGGCCCAAATGCAAGAACCTTTATTCACCGGTAGGTATGGGCAAGTTAGAGTTGCGGTGTGTGAGCACACGAATGCTGACTGACCACTGAAAGCTGTGATTTCATTCTGGCGTATTTATTGTTCCATTTGTCTTTGGCCTTATAGTGATTTGTAGCTCATCTAAAGCCAACATTAATGTGATAATGGGCAAGCAGAAGAACTGGATGGAGGCGCAAGTTTCGAGAACTATTGGGATGTTCAAGGATCAGGCACAAAAAAGGAATCTCAAAAGAATCGAAGCGGTAGCGTTTTAGAGGGTTACAGACATCTTCAGCACATAGACTCAACGGTTTCAAAAGATGTTGGAGAAAGCAAGAGAGTTGGCAATAGAAAAATGATCCGCGCAGCTAGAGACAGAAAAATTATCACTACTTGATGAAAGTGGTGCGCTTATAGCGTTCGTACACTCTCTTTCGGAAGGCGTTTTTAGCAGCTTTGGGTGTGTTGGAGAAGGCCAATTCGATGATGAGGCCAACACCGATGAGTGCGTGCTCCAAAAGGAACAGTGAGAGTAGATTCCACTGGGTGTAACGGGAGAGGAGACAGATGTTAGAGAAGATGGCCAGCCAGGCTTGCACGGAAAGCAACATAAGCCAGATGCTCTGACGCCGGTGCAGCCATTGTGCCATCGGGCGCCGCACTAGTTGGAGCAGCTTGAAGGCATCAAAGAAGAATTCTACCCAAGCGCACGCAAAGGCCATGCATGGGAGATAGGGCGGACAGGCGATGGCGAAAAGAACAATGTAGCCGTGCTCAAGGACCATCTCAAGGAAGTCATCGAAAGGCTCATATTCAACCCCGAAAACCGCAGCACGAACTGCCTTTGACTGCACCTCACTCTCTTGTGGTGCATCGTCTGACTTCTTGTGGGTAACAGCGGCGGTGGTAGCTCGATGGCTGCGCCAATAAGAACTGAACCAAGGAATGAAACATTCGATAATTAGACGCCGAATGGAGTCCGTCGCGAAGGTGGTCATCAGGAAGAACTGTAGCGCGTTCCAGTCTGCTAGAATCACCCCGAGATAGAAGGGAGAAGCATAGGCGTCAACGGCCTCAAAGAGGAATCGCTTGACTATCAACGAACGATCCCAATTGAGTTGGGTCTGCAATTAAATGGTAAAAGAACAAATAAGCGATTACCTCCCCCGATAACGCAAGACGAAGCGCAATTATAAGAGTCGTTCACACTACAAGATTGCAAATATTCTTGTAGCGAATTGTGTACATTTAGAAGGTGCAGTCAAGAAGAAGTGAATATTTGGAACTCCTGAGTCATTTGTGACTGATTTTGCACTCGTGATGAAATTTCGTGCATCAGCAAAAGACTTTGATACATCACATGCGACTCCAATAGCACATTAGGCGGGTCCAGAAGTATTGGACCTCGGATAGGGTGAACACCTCACTCAATCATGTTGTAGTAAATTGAACTATACCAACCGCTGTTAGCAGTTTGGTCGATATATCCAGACCAGTTGCTAATCTAGCAAATGTGCTTCGTATTCCCTGGAACGCCAAAGCTTCAAATTTTGCATCATGTAGAAACTATTAGGAAATGTCTTAGTTCTATCCAGACAGTAATGCTAATGTGCTTTGCTGATTGAAAAAAACTAGCTCACATTTTCGTCATAATAATCGGGTGATAGATTGAATTTAGAAAGCGATTTGATGGTAGTACCCTGTATTCAACCTTAGGTATCTTGACTACCAAAAGGCACGACTGCATGACTCATAATGGGATGCAACATCGAACTTTAGAGCCCCTTGTGGAAAAGTAACAAATTAGGTAATTCTTCTGGTACTAACATCTTATATGCTGTTCGACCCGCCTTTAATTGTACAGATGTACTCATTTCTTAATATCCATGTTTTGGGATTTATGCCAGAGTGAAACCTCAAACCAGTTAGTTCGACTTTACAACTAAATAAGGTAGGTTGTCAGGGCCTAAAACTGAGTTGGTGTCTGTGTGGTATTTATTGAGTGTTTAATGTGGCTTCTGGAAAAAAACTGTTGAAAGTTGTTTACAGATGCAGACCTAGTTGACTCCACATATCAAGAGACTTCGAAGAAAGGGAAATTAAGAACAAGATGGTGGTAAGTAAACGAGGTACCGAGTTACCTCGTGGTTCTCCATGTCGGTGAGCTTTTCGGCAATCTGACGAAAGACGACTTGGTTGATGTAGAAAACGACCAAAGGATGGAGAACACCTGGAATGAATCTAAGTGACCCGTTTTTTGGATCAAATACTTCTCCTGGATCGCACAGCGAGCCGATGAAACGAAAGTGTAAGTAAGGTGAGCGTCCGGGGTCGATCACACCCTAGAGTAGCAATAATAAAATGGGTTCTGAGGTGGGAGCTTCTGGATTCACAAAATCAGCAATGCCAAACGATGAAAATGTTCCCATAAGATTCCTCTACAGCTACGGTTCCTCTCCAAAAAGACTTAACACTTGCACACGACACCCGACTTAATGGCGTATGCAAAATGTTACACCAGAGGTAGGTGTCCATTCTGACTCTCTCTGAATAAATTACGCGGCGTCCTTGCTTTAAATTGGTTGTTTTGCTAGCAATATCAAGTGCATGCTCATCAGATGTAGACTCACTCGTTAACATACCAATCGCAACATCCATCTAATCACTATTCGACTATGGAAATCTACTGTAAATTGAATTTTTCTAGTAAATAAATGTTTCAATCAATGTGCACTGCTAGGGGGATGGCCCATGATTTTTAAATGTCAAAACGAGAGCATTGTATTCATTTTTCGATCTTAATAAGAGATATGTTGCTCATGTTAGACAGAAAGGCTTGAGTCACTCCTGTGAATCAGCAAGCTCCGCGTTTTAGCATTTGAGAGGAACGCCCTCACAGTTAGGCGCGAGCTAAAATAGATGCCAGTAGTCGGCACACACACGCAAGACGGTTGTACCTGCGCTTATCAGCAGGCATGTGCATACTGAGGGCTCAAGAGAATGACCTCCATCGACTGAATAATAGAAATTAATAAAACAGAAAATATAGCAACAGGGTTGAATGCTAAGTCTGGCGATGTGAACTGAGAAAGTACACTCCCTTCCTTAACTTGTTAAACGCAAGTCTTCCTACTTGTCTCTGCCTTGAATTAATTTTTTTCTGAATAATGTATCGTAAAAGACCAAACACACCTCCAAATTCAATAGCAGCACGTTTATGAAGAGAGCAACAAGGACACAACAGAAGGTGACCGAGGCCGAAAGAAGGTAGAGAACGCGTCGTTCGGAAGCTGAGAAGTGTAGTTCCATCTCACCCTTGATGGGATTCTCCCGCAAGGTGCCGCGAAATGCTGGTCTCAATTGCTCCATGTGCGAGCTCACCCAGCCCGACATATCAGCTGCATTTGCAAATACTGGCGACATCCAGTCCTCTGCCAATTGTGACTGCTGCCGACGCCAAATTTTGTTACACGCTAGCGCCCAAATTACCACCATCAGACCATAGCAGACTCTGAATACGGACATCGTGGGCAGTTCTATGGGTTGGTCAGAATAAATGGCATTAACGGTTGAAACAAGCAACCAAGTAAGAAGACCAACGCTGGAGGGGAAGACGAGTGAAAAGCAATAGCTGCGTAGCCAGGCAAAGTAGAAACCGATGGCGTCCCCAAGATACCAACGCAGGCAACTCACTCCAGGGAAAAGAGTAGATTGACCACGAAAAGAAGACCAAACAGCATCCCGTTCAGGTATATCGTGCAGCGGAGTCATATTCTTCACTATTCCCATCGACTTCATACAAAAGAGGGCCGAATCGCGCTCTTTCAAAGTGACTGCTGATAACGATAATGGCTTCTTAACAGTACAGTTCGGCACTGGAGGAACAGTACTGTAGCTCTCGCACGATTTTAGAGCATTCAAAACGTCTTTTTGATCATGACTGAATTCAACCATTCTCGCGGCAAGGCCACCAAGCCAAACCCTTTGTCCAGGGGTCAATGAGGCAACGCCGAGAGCCGTCGCTGCAAAAAAACGTTAACAAAAATACAGAACCCTCAAAAGAAAAGAGTAAGTGAGAGAAAAGGCAAATGTGCTTAACCAATTTAAGGGTTATTGATCATTCCTCCACTGCAGCAACATAACGATTGTTTACCCTGAACTTAAGCAGGTTTGTTATTATTACCATTATTATTGTTTGTAATTGCTAACAAAAATTAGGGACCTACCAACACTTTTGTCATCCGCTAGGACTCCAGAAAAGCCTTGATTCAAAATGCAAGCAGTGCGTTGAAGAAGTGTTTCGGGGATGCATATAAGAACATAGTGTTTCGTGTGACTAGGTGCTCTGTCACACAAATCTTTTTCAGAGCAGCAGGAAACCACTTTAAGTTTCGCAGCTTCATCGATAAAACCAGCATTGGATAGTAATTCAGCGATGCGGACAGCGGCGAACGAATTATGCCTGGACCGATGACCAGCATCACGTTTCTGGCATGGACAAACAGTCATATAAAACCCGATTGCATCCGTGGTACAGCTATCCGATGAAGAGTTTTCCTTGAAATACGGTCATGAATGAGTGCAGTGAATCTGACATACATAACAGAAGTTAGAATGTAACTACTAGAAAATAAAGCTTTATTTAAAGTTCGAATCAATAAAATAGTCACGAGAAACAAAAGCACAATGTGTTGTCACAGCAAGCAGAAGGCACAGTTTATCACTGAAGCAGTCTTTTTATATCTTCAGAGTCGGTACAGTCACACATCTTCATACCATTGGGAGCGTCAACGATTTCTGCTTTCTAAAAAAGTCAATGAGTGTTGAAGTAACAGCCACCATACGTTCTTCAATAGGAATGCGACACAATCCGCATGCCCTTCATAAACCGCTGCAAGCAGTGGAGTAACACCATAATTGTCTTTCACCTACATTACCTTACTTCATATTGAACCTCGGCCTACATTTACGTCAGCACCCTTCTTAACCAATAACTCTAGCATCTCTAGTTGCCCAAAATCTGCTGCAATGTGAATAGGCCTTCTTCCATTTCCAAGCTCCTTATTAATGTCTTTTATCTGTGGAAAGTCAGAAGAATAACGTCTTACGTTCTTCAATGCATCTACAAAACCGTTGATATCACCTGTCTCAATGCACCACCTGAACTTCCCTTCGCTCATTTTGAAATACGCCCTGATTTTGATTGGGTAGGTCAGCTCCGCATAAGCATGGCACAGTGATCGTTAAGGTCGCCAAATGAAGTAGTTGAACGTTATGCTCGATTGCGGAATAGAATGTGACATACTGAATTACTGATGGTAAGCAACTAACTTGGAGCTAACTTCGCCTTGCGAATTGCCTATTCGATTCAAAATAGATGCCTTTCAAATCACCAAACAAGACTAAATTCTTGTAAAACAACGTGAGTGAAAAGTGCTTCTGCATTTTAATAAGGCACTATTTAGCTTGATCACGGCATCTACACTTAATTACTATCTCGCCAATTTTAGAATTCACTGGATGATGGTGTGTTTCCAATATTTCACCAACTTGTCCGCTCATCAAAACGAAAACTTTTTTGTCACCAAACTCAGCACTGAACTACATCATCGAGTGTAAATGCTAGAACTAGCAGCACCTCCTGTAACAGGGTTCCCCTCTTCTTCCTCCTCATTCCTTTCTACCTTACTAGTAGAAGACCGAGCTTTTCTGGGCATGGTTTTATTCAAGGGGAAAAGGTCAGGTAGGGATGTCCAGTCTACGGGGCTGAGGTATCCGGCGCAGGGGGAGAACACGCTAGCGGGCAATCGACCACGTGTATATTGTGTTCCCGCCTCTCACCTACAAAGCGTATCTAAACACTAACATTATTACACAGCCCCCTCCTTTTTTGAGCACCGTCCCCGGTGCCGCTCTCGCCCATTTGTCTTGATTATGCCCGCGGAAGGTTTTCGTTCCTCCAATATTCCGTAGATTTCGTCCTCATATCCAACCGACGGAGGGCCTTTGTAAGGTCGCATCTTATTGTGGTGTACCGTAATCGGTTGAGCACGAAATTCCGCGTTTCGGACGAGGTAGTTCGTGGGGGAGAGGATTTTCACTACGCGGAAGGGATCTTTGCTCCAAGGGTGGTAGAATTTCCGATGGGTTCCAGGTGGATGAATCGGCTTGTATATTTGGACAAGATCTCCTTCGCGGTAGGTGTTGGGTCGGCTACGCTTGTTGTAGAACCTCTTTTGTCTACTATAAGACTTTTGTAGGTATCGCCGCGCCAAATTGAACGTCTTTCTTATCCCTTCTTTTAGGCGCAGAACGTAATCCGGCACATTGTCGAGTGTTGTTTCCTTGCTCGGGATAAAGATGTCGGACGGAACTCTCATTTCGCGTCCTGTGAGCATTTTAAATGGAGAAACACCCGTTGACGTGTGGACTGTGGCTCTATACGCTAGCAGGGCGCGTCCCAGGCTCAAATCCCAGTCTTCTGGCTTCGCCCCCTTGGTAAACGCCTTCAGCAGTCCCACCAGAGTGCGGTTCGTTCTCTCTACCTGGCCGTTGCCTTGTGGGTGCCCCGGTGTCGTGCGTGTCTTCGCAATTCCAAGAGTCTTACATAGTTCTGCAAAAAGTAGACTTTCGAAATTAGGCCCTTGATCGCTTTGAACTGATTTGGGGACACCGTGTTGACAGATCCAGCGGTTGAAGAAGGTTGAAGCGACTGTTTCGGCGTCTTGAGACTGCATGGCTTCAGCTTCAGCTACTACCTACCTCTTTTGGTAGGTGGCAGGGGACCCATAATGTCAATGCCCACCCTTTCGCCCGGGAATCCTGTGGGCATGGGTTGTAGGGGTGCCATCGCTGTTGTGTGAGGTTTCTTGAAACTGCTACAGGTGATGCAGGTTTGGCAGAAGTCGAGTACGTCCGGGGTAAGAGAGGGCCATCGGTATGGTTTACTCGAGGCCTCCACCATCTTCTTCTCACCTACATGCCCCAATCGCTAGTGCAACTCGTGGAGGACCGTTTGTATCAGCAAGTCAGGAACAACAAGACGTTTGGGGCACGTGGCGTCTTCTTGATACCACAAAACTTCGTCTTCCAGGGTGAGTTTGGGCCACTGTCACCACATCCGTTTGGCTGCTTTGCTGGACGAGTTCATCTCTTCTGCAATAGGCTTGTGTGAGGACGCCAGCAACCTCTCCTATACCAACGCCGTGTCGGGATCGGTACTTTGTGTGTTTCTCCACTGGTGTCTAGTAGGCTCGCTCAAAATAGCGTGCCCACTATATCGCTTTCCCTCTCTGCTGAGAGAGGTCTGCGAGACAATGCATCCGCGTTGCCATGCGTAGTCCCTTTTCGGTACTGCACTGTGAAATCGTGTTGCTGCACTTCTTCGTACCAGCGCGCCACGGAGCGGTCAATCTCCTTCATTGTTTTTAGCCAGGTCAGCGCTTGGTGGTCCGTTCTCACAATGAACTGTTTCGCTATCAGGTAATGTCTAAAGTGCCGAACCATTGTAAAGATGGCGTACAGTTCGCGTTCCGTTGCACTTTTCCGTCTCATTTTTTTGTTTAGCCTGGTGCTGGCGTATGCGATGACGTGTTCCCTGCCTTCTTTATCCCGTTGGGATAGAACACCGCCTACGGCTACGTCACTAGGGTCTGTGTCTAGTACGAAGGAGGGTGCGCCGTTCTCGAAGTTGGGTAAGGCCAGAACCGGAGCGAAGCAGAGCCTGCGTTTTAGTTCTTTAAAGGCCTCAACATGTTCGTTCTCCCACGTGAAATTCTTTTTCGCCTGTTTCTCTGTTAATTTGTGCAGGGTACCGGCGATCTTGGCGAAGCCTTTGACGAAACGCCGGTAGTAGTTTGCCAAGCCGAGAAAGCTGCGGAGCTCCGTCTGGTTGGTCGGTGTCGGCCACGTTCTCACTTGGTTTGTACGGTCTTCGGTAACTGCCATCCCATTTGACGAGACTGTATGCCCCAGGAATGTAACCGAACGTTGAAGGAAGTGGCATTTCTTAGGGTTCAGGGTCAACCCAGCGTCTCGGAGACAATCCAGCACTAGTTTCAGGTTGGCATTATGCTCTTGCATGTCTCTGCCAAAGACAAGAATGTCATCGAGCTGGATTATGCAGTGCTTTGGAAAAAGCCCCACATTAGTGCAGTCTGCATCAGGAGCTGGAAAGTAGCTGCGGCGTTATATAGTCTAAACGGCATTGTTTGAAATTCATCGAGTCCATTTGGCACCATGAAAGCTGTCTTCTCTCTGTCCGTCTCCGCCACCTCCACTTGCCAGTACCCGGAGTTCAAGTCCAGAGTAGAAAACCACTTTGATCCGTGCAGGGAATCCAATGAGTCGTTGATGTGAGGTAGTGGGAAAGCGTCCTTCTTGGTCACGGCGTTCAGTTTTCTGTAGTCCACGCACAGCCGTAGGCTCCCGTCACTTTTCTTCACTAGCGCAATCGGGGAGGTCCACGGTGATTTGGATGGCCGTATCACGCCGTCGGAGATCATCTCGTTCAGTAGACGGTTTACCTCTTCCAAGAGGGGCGGAGGAATGCGTCTCGGGGGCTGCCATATTGGTTTAGCTTCACCTGTGTCGATGGCATGTTTGATGATGCTCGTCCGACCGAGTTTGGTTCCTTGCCAAGAGAATATTCTGGAGTATCTGCACAGCAATGAGTGCAGTTCCTTCCTTTCGCTATCGGAGACGTTTGTTAACCGTGAGCAGAGCTCCTCTAGGTTGTTGACAGGGATACCCGCGGCTTCGAACAGAGCACTGCAGATTTCGTCAGTGTCCTTTCCCAGGGAAGGCTCGGCCGACTTTACTGCTTTGTGCTGTTGGGTCGTAAAGGTACCCTCTGCGAAGTTCAAAATTGCTCCAGTATGGCGGAGGAAGTCAACGCCCAGTATTGCGTCACATACCAGTTCTGGACACATAATAAATTGTACTGTCCAGGACTCCTTCCCTATGGTGATCTTTAGCGACGTCTCTCCGATCGCTTTCATCTTCCTCCCTTCAGCTGAGAGTAGTTTTATGGAGGACGATCGAGCACGTATCTTGTGGATGAGATCTGGAAACGTTGCGGAATTCACCAGGGACTTCACCGCTCCCGAGTTTAGGAGGAAACGACAGGGGTATCCTTCTAACTGGCCGAGAGCTTGCAGAAATGGACGAGGGGCGTTTCGGGGTTGGCAAGATAGGGAGAAGTAAGTCTCACCTGCTTTAGGGGTCTGGCGTGGGGGAATCCAGCGAGGACGTGGCTGAATTGGCCGTTGGTGGGACGTCTGGGGGGTAGGTATCGGCGGAAGCTCCTGACGGATCTTAGACGCAGCCTTGACCAACCGATTGAGATCGTTGGTCTCTATTGCACTGAGCTTCGCGGAGAGGCTTGGAGGATGGACTCCCTCGCAGAACTGGACGGCCACCCAGCTGGTCACTTTGGATGGGGGGCAACCTTTGAAGGCTCTTTCGGCTAGGAGTTGTAGGCTCCGAGCGTAGTCTTCGTCGGTTTCACCTACCTTTTGATCTCAGCGGAAAAACTCTTTGGCCAGAGAACGTTCACGCTTGTCAATGGCCAGTTGCGAGAGGATCTCGCAGCAATAGTCGAAGTCAGAGTCGGGAGTGACTCCTGCTCTTATTGCTGAGAGAAGGTGCTCTTGCGGAAGAGCCTGGAGGAGGAGCTGCACTCTCTGTTGTTGGGGGTACCAGTGGGTGTAAAACCTCGCGGTTTGTATCCAATCTTCAAAGTCGATATCGCCTTTGAAGGGGAGGAGGTTCGCCGACGCTGCCACCAGTGTAACAGGGTTCTTCTTTTCTTCCTCCTCATTCCTTTCTACCTTACTAGTAGAAGACCGAGCTTTTCTGGGCATGGTTTTATTCAAGGGGAAAAGGTCAGGTAGGGATGTCCAGTCTACGGGGCTGAGGTATCCGGCGCAGGGGGAGAACACGCTAGCGGGTAATCGACCACGTGTATATTGTGTTCCCGCCTCTCACCCACAAAGCGTATATAAACACCGACATTATTACACCTCCCATTGTTCCCCCACTAATCAGATGCTTGAACACCTAGGCCATCATGTATGTGGCACTGCGCTCCACAGACCAGAGACCGGCCCGACGCACATCTTTGCGAGACCAAAGTAGCTCATTCATCAAATATCCGCATACCGCTTGTACGTTCCCAGAGGTTCAAAAGTGCTGTGCAGCGACCGCTCACTGGCTATGCGGCGACCTCCCACTCATCCATCGGATGGTAACGGCACACCTGATGCCAGCTGCATTACCGTTCACTAGTGCCCATAAGACCCGCAAAGCAGAAGGCATTACACCTGCAGATAGGCATGTTTCAGAGGTATTGCACCATTAACCCTCGCGGGAGTGAAGTACATGAAAGTAATAAAGAAAAATTAAACAACATCAAAATCACAGTCGGGACGACATGTAATGATCGGAATACGATGCAACACAATGAATAAATGAAATGCAGCAGATTTAAGAAACGGTCTAGCTTAGTAGCCGGACACGGTCGAGGGTGGCTGTTGGGTGATGACAGTTCCTGTAGGGGGCGGCATCGGCCGCCCCGTCGGAGTATACGACGAGGAATTAAACTGTGATTGCCTTAGGTCATCCAGATTGTAGGGGGGTGCAGCTTGATGCATTGGGTCTGCCAGATTGTCCAGTTCTTCATCCTAATCAAACGTAGCACAATAAACGGTCATAATGGTCTTTAGAATAGGGAGTATTATTACCATTAGAAAGGTACGGCCGATCCGCAATTAGTAGGTGTTACAAACAAGAGGGCAGGTGGAGCTACGTACGCGTAAATTAATTTCTTCAGGCATCGGTTCATGAGGATTCGGTTTAAACTTTCCGAAGCAGAAGTTGCAGCAGAAACAACAGCAGCAGCAGAAGTAGCAGCCGGTGATAGCACAGCAGAAGAAGAACAGGGCCTATAACATGAACGCTCAGGCAAAACGACACACTTTCTATGAGGTTAAAATAGTACCGAAATTACCTTGCACCACTTGCTTGAAAGCATAAAGTAGGTGTTGACATTGTCTTCACCAACCTGTTCTGCTATGGAGAGACCAAGGCTGCCATATTTGTCATAGATACTGCGCTTCACTGGATCTATCAGTGCTCGATAGGCCCTGTTCACATCCTTAAACTGAGTAAAACAAACGTAACTCAAATGATCCAGTCCTATCCACTAGGCGAATACAAAGCACCAAACCCACAACATACTCTCTAGATGAGCTTTCTAAACACAGTGCATCATGTAGCAAAAGGAAATCTACAATAATGTGAAAAAGATCCCAAAAACTGCTCAAGAAACTTATCCATCTCCAACTTTTCTCTGCTCATAAAGGCATCACTACGCGACTTCTTTTAGGTAAGAAAGAAGTGGTACAAGGATAAATAATCCCTCGTTCATAACAAACTCAGACCTGCATTTACGTAACCTATCGACACTCCATATTGAAAAAAAATGGAAAACGTATTGCCCTATCATTGTTCTAAAACCGTAAACGTGGCGTGAAAGGGGCAATTCGCCTCCTTCTCATCTGCTATTCGGGGCATTGAACGTTCACAGTGGCGAGGCATTTAAAATACCAAGTCACAGCCTAAAGACGAAGAAATCGCAGAATTCCCAACATCTAATGCGATGTTTCCAAATGATCAATACCCCGAACGGACGCAATGGGTATCTGAACGAAGAACTCTGACAAGCCACTTTAAAAAGCTGGTGCTGGTGCGCACACGCAAAATTTGTCTAAATATAGTGGAATGATACTTTGGCGTAAGAAACTACGAAGTTACGCAAGCCAAACATCACCGGAAAATGGGCATTTCTTATTTGAGTTTGATAGAGTCTGCTGAGTAAATTACATTACCGCGTTGCTGCTTACCTAACAGTTCCTTTGGAGGAAAAGTCTGCTAGGTTTTTGGAAAGAAATGCAAGGGATAAGAAATTGATACAGAAAGTGTTAAGGGAGAAATAATAGAACTTTGTAATCAGATCTTACTATCGGTAAAAACTGCACATCAAAAGAGTGGAAAAAATCTAGCCTACGTTTGAGTAAATAAACGCCACACAAAAGCCCTAACCTTGGATTACAAATAACGGTAACATTTGTCTTAAATGTGAGCGTAGGACAAAAAACTCACGATGTCTGCAGCAGCGGGATTATCCGGGTTTTTATCAGGGTGGAAGCGTAGAGCAGCCTTAATATTTAAAAAAAACGGAACAATTAATGCAGCACTTAGGAAAAAAGCGGACAATAAACTTGACCATCCAAAAAAAGTCATAAAACAAGGCTGTGAACCCCATTGTGTTCACTATTAAGCAGAGTCTGTCATTATGAAACCGAGTAATTCCGCACATTCAAAAGAATTTCATGAAAGGCTTGAATGTAATGCAAAGAAAGTATATTCGTGATGATCACAACATCTCGGCTCCTGGTTTATCGACATTATCCACTTTGCGATAACTACTTTGATTTGTAATATCAACTAAAGTCCAGGAATGCAGTTCGACCTTCGGCAATATCACCAACAGATTAACCGTGCATAGGCTCGGAAACATTTAGGCGACAAACATACACACGAATCTGGGCTGGAGTACATATAACGGTAGCATATGTAAGTGGATAGACACATCCCGAGATCGGGGTAGGCATTCTGTCCCAAACTACTCAAAGTGCTAGATCTAGTCTTAAACAAGCAAAGACCGAATTTGAACTAGGGAAAACACCATCTAAGCGCGGAACTCAACAAAGATGTTTCGACAAGCTGGTCGACAGAAGTTACTAGCACTGATATCTACCTTCCGATAGGCTCTCTTAATGTCGTCCTCATCGGCCCCTTTTGGTACACCAAGGATGTGGTACAATGTTGTACCAGATGCACTTCAAAAGAGTAAATGCAGAACGTTGACCTACGACAGCTTCCTTCCCGCTTGCAAGAAAGAACTGGAGTCACCGCTCATCTTAATTGACTCGACAGGCCAATTTACGGGCCACAAATGGACTGAGGAAAGAGCCAATCACATCGCTGAAATGGGCAAGCCAAACTGGATAACTATTTCTTCTCAAGATGCAAAAGGCCATTGCATACCATTAGCTAATTTTCACTACTGCTCCGCTAAGTACCAGCATAAGCACACTAATAGTCGACGTTAGTACACCTTATTAGTGCGCTGATGGTGCATATCAAGGTTTACGCGATCATTTTCAAGTCATTGAAATACTCCCCTTTATTTGAAATGTATCATTAGTCATTATACCGATGATAATGCTTAGTGCAAAGCGTCTCAATATTTAGCTTTTTTGGTACATTAATTCCACCTGACAGACATCCCAACTATAAACCAAGACGAACATTTGATTTTTTGCCTTTGGCTAAAAATATGTCTTTGTAAATTAACGATAAAAGCTTAATGCTCATGCGTTTCAAAGGAACCAATTCTTAGCAGTTCATAAAGTATGTCTTGCAAACAAAGTTTTTGACTGAAAATATTGTCGCCTCGGAAATAGTTGTTATTGGAATTTTTATTGTTTTTCAATACGTGTTGTCATCAATTCGTTTAACTTGGTCAAATGAAATGCACAGTGCATATAATAACCCATTGGGGCGGGTAAGCAAATAGTCTGTGAACATGCAGCGGAGAGCGAGTGTCGGTCGGTTTATCAAGGATGTGTCCGCGAGTGTAGATGTTTTGGGCCTGGATAAGTCAATAGATGAAGAGATCAATAAGCAGAAGTACGTTTTCGAGGTCGCTTGGGAAGTAGTAAACAAAGGTACATATTTAGCATATTTTATATCTGTCATTCTGACTTGCCTTCGCATTGTAAAATTACCAAATGATCTTAACCAAACAAATTTTAGTTGGAGGCATATACACTGTGATCAGAACGAAAGCTGCTACAAGTGTTGAGGAACTTGGTGATCGATATGTACTCATTGGTCCCCTCAACGAAGTCTGCATGCGCACAGAAGTTGATATTGTAGAGCCGACCACGGAACCTCTCAAGCGCGCTCTTCAAAAGCTACGCGAACATGACATCAATGTACGTCATGACCTTATATCCTCTTACCTCTAGATGGTTTTTGGCCGGTGGCTTATCGAAGGTTATCCACATGTTCTTCTGTTTGATATCGGTTCATCTGCATGGCGCATAGATTCTTGGAAAAAAGAACTCTGGGATAATTGTAATATTGGGATTCCTGTTCACGACAGTGAGTGCAATGATGCACTTATCTTTGGTGCACTCGTCGCGTGGTTTTTAAAAGAAGTAAGAAAGTTAGAATCCTTGCCCTTACTGTTGAATGTTCTTAAGTTTTTAGTGGATTTCGCTTATTATTAGTTCAGGGACGAATTGGATGCTGAAACTGAGGGTGTCAAACTTCCTATAGTCGCTCACTTCCATGAGTGGCTTGCTGGTTGCGGGCTGATCTTCACTCGTACGCGCCACCTTAACGTAGCCACGATCTTTACGACGCATGCCACACTCCTCGGAAGATATTTGTGCGCTGCCTCAGTTGATCTGTACAATAATTTGGACAAATTTGATCTTGACAAGGCATGCTTTTTTGTTTCTGTTGTTGCTCACTGCATGATAACTTGGTATTTTACAGTAGATTGGTGTAGAATTTTCGCTCCAGTTTTAAATAGTAGCTACCTGGAGTTTATTTGTAAATGTTTTCTTAAATCGTTTGAACTCTTTTATTTGATTGGGGAAATTGGTGACCAAAGTAGCTTTTGTGTTTCAGGAAGCTGGAGACCGCAATATTTATCACCGCTACTGCTTAGAGAGGGCTGCTGTCCATTGCGCTCATGCTTTCACAACAGTAAGTAAAATTACTGCTCTGGAGAGCAAGTACCTTCTTCAACGCGAACCCGACGTCATCACGCCCAATGGCATTAACGTCATCAAGTTCGCAGCTATTCATGAATTTCAAAATCGACACGCACTCGCGAAGCAGAAATTACACCAGTTTATTCAAGGCCACTTTTATGGGTCAGTTCTGATGCCTTTAGTCAGCCTTTTCTTCTGACATTAAAGAAATATTGTTCCCTTCTAACATATTTTTCTTTATTTAATGCGATCAACCCGTGTTCGTAGACCGTGACGATGTGCTCTCCTTGTTGACTTGCATGTAAAGCTCTTACTTTTTGGGCTTTTGTAGACCATGCACTATTTTTTGGTGGTGATTTAATGTACAAGCTGTGTTAAGTCTACCCGCAACACTACTTTCGGTTCATACTATTGCAGGTGTATTAAGGATATTTCTAGCTCAAATTTTTTTCTCGTTTTTGGGACTCGAATTTGCAAGCAAAATCATTTAATCGCCCTACGCCATTATTCATTAGCGTCCTCTGAGTGGTACTCGTAAGGCTTATTTGTGTGTAATGGCCTAGCTGTCGCTTAGTGTCTCTTAACAGGAACCATTTGAAAACCACATCGTGTGTTTTTTTTTCTAGCTCTACTTTCGTTTATTTTTAGACACTACGATTTTGATTTGGACAAGACACTGTACTTCTTCATCGCCGGTAGATATGAATTCCAAAACAAAGGTGCTGATATATTTATCGAAGCTCTTGCTCGCTTGAATCATCGCTTACAGGTACATGGACTCAGCACATTTCCTTTAAGCCTTTTAAGATACACACATCATGTTAGGCATGTAAACTGGCGCACAGTTTGTCAATTTGGTAGTTACTACAGGCTGTAGTGCAAACGTAAATCGCAAAACTATTTTTAGTTTCTGTTCATCAAATGCGTATTATGGGGCAGAATTTTTGCGAGGTATCTGCCATAAAGATGTTTTTGCGCGTCACATGCATTGTTGCATGTGTGGCCGGCCTGTGTGCGTGCTTCCGTGCGTTGCACGTTCACCGCCTTCCGGTTGCAGATTGGTCGAAAGTTTATGCGTGCCAACGAGTTCTAGTAAATCACGTTTGCAAGAAATGCACCCGGACAAGGTGTCCAAAACACTGAAATCATGAAAAATATAACAGCACACAAATTATTCAAGGCAATAGTATTTGGCATTGCCCACCTTGTGGGGGTTCGTTGGTCCTGTGTTTATGGAAAAGGGATCCTGATACAATACGAATGTTGAAGTCTATTATCCGATGCGGCATTTCCCGTGCTTTAAAATCGTGTTTGACTTGAAATTTTGTTTTCTATCACAAATAGGAGCATGGAAGTGATGTCACCGTTGTTGCTTTCCTCATTTTCCCCGCCGCAACCAATAGCTTCAACGTGGACTCATTCAGAGCCCAAGCAATCGTTAAACAGTTGCGAGAAACCTGCAGTGCTATTCAGAACGACATGGGCACAAGACTTTTCGAAGTCTGTCTCCGAGGTCGAATTCCGACCGGTGAAGACGTTCTCCATCAGGTCAGTCACGAATGCGCCGGCGAGGGTTTTCATTGGTTAAGTACTGAACAGGCGTCGTCTGTGCATGGGGAATTCAAAATTTTTACTCCAGATTTATTAATAGCAGCTGCGATGAGGTGAAAATTCTATCTTTTACTTTATTTGATCTTTTAAACAGCAGCTTGTACTTTGGAAGAACATCTATTTCCCTAGTTATTTTTGCACATTAATTTATCTTAAATAGCAAGTTTCAATTTAATTGCGTTATTTTACGACTTTTTCATTTTACGATATGCGCAGCTGAATGAATTTTTCATCCGATACGCATATCAATCTATTTGTTATAGCAGAGTGAAGCTGTAACTGCAATGAAGTCAGTCCAAATACTGCGTTTGAGCCTGTTTTTTTAAAGTTAAGAAGTTGGGAGTTTTATCGTATTTTGCCTCGTACTTTGGGAATCGATGAAGTTATGCTGCATCAAAGTCAAGAAAATTCAAAAATAATCAGGAAAATCTGGAAATGTCTGGCGAGTTAGAAACACGATCGGCTTGTGCAAAGTGCGTTTGTCAACCGTTATGGAAGATTCTAATGCTAAGTCTAATAAGGCAATTCTTGAAAATCCGAAGTAGACAATGAGGTCAGTAGGGAGATGCTTGTGTGTGGCCGAGGTAGAAGTATACCTATTGAAAGCGCCTCTTGGAAAGAATAATGTTTTGCATTTCGAGCAATAAGTCAGTCAATACATTCTCGAAGGTTACATCACTCAAATTTCCTCAACGGTCGGAAAATGATAATCTACAAGATGCTACATTTGGCTAAAAAGTGGTGTGAAATGTGTCTCACTCGAACATCTTGATAGTTGTAAACCTGAGTGAAAATGCATTACGTTCATCATTTAAAACTAATGTTTTTCACCAAGATCTTATTTTTATCATCAAAATATCGCAAGGCAATGTGTTTGCTATTTCAATTATCTCGGTATGGCTGCCACAGTGTGGAGAGTAGCTAATTCTTCCTGGCAAAATGCATTGCCTCTTGAATGTGTCCTTTTTTTTCTCTGTAGGAGGACATCGTTAGATTGAAGCGCTGCATCTACGCCACACAACGCAACAACCTCCCTCCTATTTGCACACACAACGTTGTGCAGGATAACATTGATCTCGTTCTCTGCAACCTCCGTCGCTGCCGTCTCTTCAACAACCGATACGACCGTGTCAAGGTGAGTTCGAGTGCCTCGAGCCTTCTTCCATCCCGCAAACCTTCACCAAAGGATTGATACTGTTAGGTAAAATAGCTGATTTGGTGAAGCCTATGTAGGGTTGTAGGTGTTTCAAGCAAGTTCCTAGGTCCCATGTGTCCATCGAACTTCCGGTTTTGACACCTTTCTGGATAAAGCACATCAAATTTAATGGTTTTGATATTTAAGCCCAATTTTCTGACAACAAAATGCTTAATCTGACAGAAAAATTAATTTGAGTACGATAAGTTTGCTTGGTAAATTGGCAAGTTACATCCCTCCTGTTTGCGATAGTGCTTGAAAAGGGCTGTTGTTAAAGTCGGAACTCCTTCACATTTTTTTATCGACGTAAACCTTGATTTCTTATTCTTCTCCTATGGCATACTTTGTCTCTGTATCCGGATCATTTTAGCTTCAAAGATATTTCTTTTCGAGTAGGCTTTTGTGGATTCGTTTTGTAACTCTTGCTAATAACCCAAGTAGTGTGAGTGATGAACGCTCTTTGGTTACTTCCAGTTTATTTGTTGAAATCATGGAATAAACAATTGTTTCTAACGTTCCTCTAATTACGAGCATTCACTTGTCTTGCCACTTAATCAGACCTGCTCCTATGCCCTTGAAAACTCAGTACCCTAACATGTTTCAGGTCATCTTCCATCCTGAATTTCTCAGTTCTAATAACCCCCTCCTGCCCATGGACTACGAAGAATTTGTCCGTGGTTGCCATTTGGGTGTCTTCCCATCGTATTACGAACCTTGGGGCTACACCCCTGGTAGGATTCGCTGAAACCTTTATGTTATTAATTTGTACTCAAGTTGGATAATGCGAATAAAGCAAGGAGCTGCTTAATTCCTTTACAGCGGAATGTACAGTCATGGGCATCCCATCGGTTACAACCAACCTTTCCGGTTTCGGTTGCTTTATGGAAGAGCACATTGAGGACCCCGCTTCCTATGGCATCTACATCGTGGACCGTCGATTCCAGAGTGTCGATTCGTCTGTTGAGCAGTTGACGAGGGCAAGTTTTCACCCTAACTGTACCTTCAATAATACACTTTTTGGTATTATTCACCTGATTAAGGTTGGCGAATGTCCCTTGATGGTTTGTACATGTTTCTCGGCCCTTTGGAGAGCTTTCAGCTGAACTAAAAACCAACCTTTGTCATTAATTTTGCTGGCTTATTTACATTGGGTTAAATTACAAATTACTTTGTTTAAGTAGTTTGGTAGACAAAGTACCTATTTGTGGTATCTGTAGATGCTTTAGAGGCCGCATATCACCTAATTGCCCTATAAACATCAAGCTATCTCTACGAAAGAAGCTTGTTTTAATCACATTCCAGTCTAATGTTTGAAGCTTTTACTTCAAACTACCGTCAGTTTGATGTGGTTCCCCATAATCCACGCATAGAAATGTAATTTAAACGTCCAGGCTACCATATTGTAGGGTAATAAGTCATACAATGCAAATAGTGGACTTGAAACGTTTCACTTTATCCTTTTCACCTAAACCCTTTTCCTAGACGTAATCACTACCGTGTTTTTCCCCCTTTTACAGTGTCTGTATGAATTCTGCCAGTATTCGCGAAGGCAGCGCGTTATTTTGCGAAACCGAACTGAGCGACTTAGCGAACTGCTTGACTGGAAAAATCTCGGCATAGTAAGTTCATAGCCAATCCCAGACATCCGTTCCCAGCGAAGACTGATTACTATTGTGCTTAGCGTTTGCTGTGATTTACAGTTGCTCCCTTTCAATCCCATTCATCACGCATCGGGATATGTGCGCTTAATCGTAAAAATCTGTTGCAAATGTCGTTCCTCCACGCGCACAAGTGCCGCTTTCAAAGTCGAAATTTTGAATGCTCCCTTGCCCTCACCTCAAATACGTTGTGATGATTCATCATTGGGTCAAGGCTGTTTAACGCGGCCGTTTAATAAACTTAAGGCAACATTACACTTCTCATTACTACATTTCGTTCATGTTGTCGCGTCTACTTTCGCAGATTCTGACCGTTATTATCATTATTGTCGGAATATGATAATCTACAAGATGCTACATTTGGCTAAAAAGTGGTGCGAAATGTGTCTCATTCGAACATCCTGATAGTTGTAAAACTGGGTGAAAAATGCTTGGTTTGTTCCAAGTGCTCCGATTTCCGTCTGCTCCACGGCATTGTCTGGGTCGTTGTTGTACCTGCCCGTGTGGAAGGATCCGTAGCAAATCACAATCTGATAAAATTGCACACATTCGGATCTTGTAGTTGGTGCATCGTGGACGCAGGTCTTAGATCATACGGTCGAACACGCTCGTGGCGATGGCGCTTACTCACATAGTCGGTGTTGCGGGCGTGGTGTTATTGTGGGTCTAGTAGCCGTTTATGCAGGCACATTGACACCAGATGTGGTTGCGTCCTCTGCCTCTTTCCTCACCCTGAAACCCTGAATTCCGTGTCATGTTTCTCTTGTCAGTTACTATGCTTCGTTTTCTATTATTTCATGTTAATCAACTCGTCCGGTCAGTTTCGGCGCTTCCAAGAGCACCATTGTCTGCTTCCACCTGTTTGACTGCACAATTTAATGCATTTCGACATGAAAAATTTTTAGTGGCTTCCGGTTCCGAGTAGGCAATCGTAGATGGCACCTGTAAATATTGTCTTGCAATGACGCTAACCGTTTGGCAGACGGTTAGGTCAAAGTCCAACGGTAAATAGGACTGACGTATCTTACACTGGGTGGTGGTAGGAGGGAGACATAAACAATTGGGTGGATGTTTCCGCCGCAATGTCACAAACGTGGTCAAAATCCAGATGAAGAACTAATGAAGTACTTGGATTAAAAGGCTTTTTAAATAAGCCGCATTAATTGCCGACCGTCACTACCTCGCCTGTAAATTCCATCTTCGCCTAATTTTGTGACCGCCAAATCGAAATATCGCTTGGCTCTTCGGTCTTTGATCTCTGGAGGAATTGTCTCCCTCTATGGCTTGGATTGTTCTTGTTTGTTTTTATCTAAATCCGATTTTGCAATGGTTGAAATGCCTGAGTAGCAAAACTGGTGAGATTATTCGTTTTATCTCAAGTAATATTTGGGCTGACGGCCGCAGGAACGCCCTTATTTGGAGCTTTGCCTTGACTTTGAAGCGTAGTGATCAGGTTGAAAATTTGAAATTTGAGTTGTCTTGTGAAGTCTTGGATTAACTTCTAAAACTTATGGTTCTTGAGCCTTTTTATTCTCTGCCTAAAGTGTCTGCAGCATGCATACCTGAGACACTTTTATGAATGATTTCTTCAAATTGTGGATTTAACAGCATCCGACAAAACTACTATCCTCTACATAACGTTTACCAAGAGAATGTCAATGATTGGGGCTTGAAGTTATCTACCTCAATGTGACATCAATTGAATATCATTCGATACGATAAGCGCTTCTATGGTTATTTATGGTATTTACATAGCCACCTTTTGTATCCAGAAATGGTTAAGCAATATTTAAATGTTTTAGCTCGTAAACACGAGGAATAATGTTTTGCTTATAGCTTCAAATCGCGTCCATTAAGATTCAGAGGTTCTTATACCTTTTCCCACGTAGAATTTTCTTTGATGACGTCAAACCAGGAGTTCGAGCGATTCTACTTTGCTGAATTGGATTTGCGAAAAAAGCAATTGATGTGTCATTTAATAAACGGTCCTCAGTTTGGTTCTTTAATTTACCCTTATTCAGTACTATAGTAGAGCTCGCTTAGTGGCGCTCTACCGCCAGCGTCCGGACCTCTTCACACAAGACGTGGAGCGAGTGAATGCAGATGAGGATGAAACGGGCTCAGCAAAGAGTTTTCGCCTCTGCCGTCCATTCTCGGCACCACCCTCACCTAGTGCCTCTCGCAGCACCAGCCCTAACCGCACCTCGGGGCGCAGCACGCCCACCTCGAACTTGGATGAGGACGAGGTCGATGAGAACACAGAGCGTCTCGAGCTTGGTCTCCAGACCGTCTCTATCAACGGCAATAACGAGGGCACAGCAGCCTGAGAACGTTACGCCCTATCTGCCCCATTCTTTCCCTCAACTTTCAATTCTATCCCGTCTAGCTCCTCCTCCTCCCTCATTCCCTTTTACCCATCCACCCAACCAAATATTAACTCACCCATCCATTTGTTCCCCCCCCCCCCCATTGATTTCGTATTTCTTATATTTTCGAAACCATGGCTTCCTAGATTGTTGGACGACTTTATTTGCTCTAGCCTCGGTGCTCTTTTTCCCTCCCGTTCACCTCTGTTCGTCCGTGTGCGAGCATGTGTACATGGTGGTGCTAGAGTTGGGATTCCACTTCGCTCTCTCGCTCTCCACCTCACCTCTCCCTGGCCCCTGTTGCATTGATGATGATGATCTTCTGCCATTTGTGCATTAGTGACAGTTCACCTGTGACCAAAACCGCAGACAAACTGATTACAAAACGCAAAATTTCACTCTTGTTCTCTGCCTCATCTTCGAAAACGGCTTAATCCAAAGGGAAAATGAAATATTGCGGTCCTATCTATTTGGTGGTAGTTTTGTTTACGGGGTCAAAGAGAAATGTAGCTAAAAGATGCCTTTTTGTATGAATGGAAACAACTTTCTGATAAATTTACTTTTGTAAATTACTCAGATTCAGGTTGTGGGTGAGAGGTATCTTCCTATCGAGCTGAGAGGGAACTGTGCTATCGGGTGTGCATCTCCATCAACCTTAGGTAGACATCTGCCTTGTATTAATGCCTTGAAATTTTGGATCCTTAGAAGTGTGCAAGTGTTGACAGCCATGTGAAAACCGCCAAAATAAGGAGAGATGGGTTGCTGTCTTATACGGAGATGGGAGGACCTTGCCCCATTTATGTGAACACTGACCTTTTATACCTAGGCCATGTTAAAGTATTCCATGTGGTACACCTGCAACAACTGAAAATGATGTCTCGTACTTAGCTGCAAGTATCTTTGGCACCAAATGTTAGATCTTAAAGTGAATTCTATGCCAATCTGATCACCCAGTACCACAATCAATTCATTCTCCATGTGGAGAAAAATACCTTGAATTGAGGTCAAAGTAAAGTCATTAAGGGTTATTCCTAATTTCGGGGGAAAATTCTAGAAGTGCAAAAGTATTTCCGGGTACTTTGCAACTCTATTCATTTGCCACTGACTCTGATTACCTAAGACAACATGTCCCATAACAATCTCTGATCCAACACTAATTTGGGTGCTGCTATCAGAGCGGCTCACCAATACCAGTACAAAATTAATACTTCCTAGTGGCCCAAAACACCCGGTCGTGTATTTGAACAGATCATTACGACCTAAGCTTCCATCATCTATTTTATTTTGTCAGAGTTGTTTGAAGCTTTGAGGGGTTAAAGAGCCTTTGTCATACCCAGTATTTGGCCATCCTATTTCCGTTTACTTAGAGGCCAACCGGAAGTTCACACCGTATTTCTGAGGTTCAGTGACCTGCTTGCATAATTAAACCAACAGAAACAATGCATGATCAGTTGGTAATGACACCACGATATTTTGCTGTTCATTTCAACTCTTCTCAACAAGCCAACCCCAACTGATACCTCTTCTCTGAAGCCAAAAGAAGGCATAGTAATCGGGTGGGATATATATTGTTAACACATAGTAGGACTTCGGGCCAGACCGTTCGGTGGAGATACAATGCCAAAACTCCAAGTGGCCTGCTACCAAATTCGAGAGTTAAACCAATTAGCGTATTACAGAGACTTTCAGTGAAGGCATTTATAGTACGCTCTCCCAACAGATTCAAAGGAGTCGACGTGGACGTAAGACACACTCAGGGATGGTGAGTGTGTGATATGGTGATATGCACTTCCTGCGGAGCTGGTCAAAATTCCACTCTTCTATCCGTAAACAATGTGCAGTCAAAGATTTATAAGCTTGTGGATAGTTACCTTGATTCATTTACTCCAAGCATTCATGATTCTCTTGACGGCACATTTTAATCGCCGCCACGCACACCTTGTCCGATCGACTTTCTGTAAAGTGAAAGATCTCTTCGTAGTAGTGGTATTTGCTTTAATTGCGGGGTTGCTTACCATCCTTGTATTTTTCTGAATAAATACAGGTATTCTTTAGCATCCTCATGGTCACACTTCTAGGTAAGTCACTTTTCATAATGGAACAACATTCACAAGTGCACACAAAGGTGGTTAAAATTCTCTCATATCTGTTGGAAAAGTGATACATAGTACCTGGGTTCAGACATAACAAGCATTATTGTCAGGAAATATGCGTCAATGTTAAAAAGCGTTTCGTACAAAAATTGGCATCATCAAATGGTAAAATCTCTACCTCAAGAGAAAGGTACACTTTTTAGCCGCTTCATTCAAGGAGCAGCGATTCCAGTAAGGTTATCTTTGGTGACCTGATAATACAAAACCGCAGCGCATAGTGTTTTATCCAGCTATGTGTCCACAATTTTGCTTTGCATGTAGCATACAATCTGCTGTTTTCATTGGTGCTACCGATTATGCAGATGCACTTTTCTTGACCTCTGCAAGAGTGAGGTCATTTCTTTTATATGTGCTTCGAAAATTGTGCAAGCAATTGATGCAAGAACAATGCACTGCGTAGCGAGCAGAGCCAATGGGGAAGTGGTTGGAAGAATGTAATATCGAAATATTTACTTCCAGTTTAGCCTCTCCATAGGCCATTGTTACAGTAGTCGTCATAATCTAATTTCTCTGTTCAGTACGCGATTCGAGATCGCGTGCACACGTACAATGGAAAGGCAGTAGCAGCTGCGACCATAACCGAAGTGTATTCTCGCCCTCATTCGCACCAGAGGCGGTTCATGGGGGGGCCAGGGCGCTAGAACATGTTAAAGCGTGGATCAGGACAGCAAATGCATGAGTGATTCATCAGGACTCCGATCCAATAGGATTTATGGATGCTATGGATATGTCGGTAGGCTTGTATCTCTTCATGTATACCACCTTGTTGCCATAAAAATTAGTGCTTCGATTCACTGTTGGAATCTACTTGCAGAAGTCGTTGTAAAATCTGAAGTCGAATGCAGCGATTGCTCAATAAACCTACATGAAAGTCGGTTGAGCATCTAGCCTCGTGTCGCAATAAATTCATTGGAAAAAAATTCAACTAGTGTCTGTTTGAGTCAAAATTTCAAGTTGCAAACGATCAGATTACACCAACCTCGTGGTTAAGCAGATATAATCATATTTTGCAAAATCGACGCGTTGAGGTGCCCTTCTCTAACGAATTTCCTTTTCGAAATTGTGAAAGTTCAGCTACCATTGACTTAGTAAAGATCAGCTTTATTTTCAATGTAAATGCTACTTGCTTATTATTGTAAAGATTTCACAGAATGCTATTGCCCATTTGAGTTTAATAGACAAGAAGCGAAAGCATTGTGACAATTTTAATAAATTGTTTACATACCAGCGCTGTCGACATCATGCAATGAACCTAAATGCACCAGTTATTCAAGCTTCTTGGACTACATTTCTGATTCGCATCATGGTTATTCGTCTAGATTGATGGCCTTTAAATTCTTCTGTAAGTTAGAAGGAGACATTCCACTCCATGAGAAAGACTTAGTTAGAGTTCTGGAATACTGAGGCGCTGTAGACAGATACTTAAAGAAAGGATCCTTTCTACCCGACTTGGGCTGTCGTACCAAGATTCCAGCTTTTTGTACAAAACTGGTTCTCTTTGATATCCATATGGTTTGCTACTATAATACTTCATTTGTTTGAACAGCCGGTTTCGGTGACTTGGGTGGCCATACCGTACTAACTGGTTGGCCGGCGTCCCGGCCGTACAAACAGACCCCAAGCCCTTCTGGTTCCAGAATATATATTTTGTCCAAATACTATGCCTTTTTACCTTGGAGAAAGTCTCTGTACGTTACACTATGACTTCAACCTGAAATATATCGATAAACCCAACTTACTTAAACGGCATTTCATAAGTAAGCGTCAACTATAAATTTTTACTAACTCCAGACCTTTTAAAAAAGCGAATCGAAATTTTGCTTTATTTAGAAGAGGGAAAACATGTATGGCAGAAAACTTTGAAGTGTCGTCGTTAAGCCAAAAGTTTTGGGCGCTTTGGCTCATTGGTTTCTAATTTGACATGTGCAGAACTTTGTATAGGACTCGATTAGTAAAATTACATCAATTAGAATCACTGTGGTTGTCTACTAAAGCGATTTGACCATGACATGCTATATTATCTGAGATTCGAACTTAAGGCTACATATTTTTAAATCAGGAATTTTGCGACCTTGGGATCGGATAGTATTCAGACAAAGTTGATGTGGCCTGCTGCTGTTGACCCAGCTGTTCAATGAGGTTGCTTGGGTGCAGGGTTAGCTCGTTTTCGATTAATGCGTCCAAAGTCTTCTTTGCTTGACGCCTTGTTCTTTTGTCCAAACTTTTTCACTGGCTTGTTCCTGTGCTTTCAGAGTGTAAGGCATAGAAGCGGTTTGTTGTTTATTTGAGATTGATATCCGAGTGCTGATAAATTCAGTCTAAACTTTTTTGTCGTTTTAGATGCTTTATGAGGGAAGCGCTGTTCCAGATAACTGGGTTGCGGCTGATTTTCTAATACGTCTGCAAAGGAATGGTTAGCTTTTCTGCTTTCCGCAATTTTTAGTTAACCTACAAGTATTTGACCTGCCAACTGTTATCCTTTATTCGGGATTGGTCTTCCAGCAACTATGCAGGTAGGAATTTGCTTTACTATCTTGCAGTTGGGAAGCATCTGTCTCTTCGTGACTTCTTTCATCTTTCTGCTGTGGGAACGGGTGACCCCTTACTATCTATCCATAGCCATTCTTCTGGCAGCTGTGTTTACCTTCTTCCTATGGTTCTTTATGGCCTTATCTTCGGATGAACAGAACATTAAGGCATGTAAGCTTAGGTCTTCTCGTTTCCTATGTCATCGTCCCCGTAAGTTCTTTCTATTGTGATTAGGCTAAACTTGGTCTTGTGTTTTAGTTTCTACTCCTCTGCGCACGGGACTCATAATTCTAATATTTAGTTCGGCTTTGGCTCCTGTTCTACATTCCCTCTTGGATACTGTCTCGACAGATACAATTTACGCAATGACTTCCATATTTCTCTTCCTGAATTTCGCTTCTCTTCCTTATGCTAACGGAATGCGTTCTTCTCGAGTTGATGGTACCGCCGACTCCAATATCGTTTCTGTAGCGACAGGCTTTCTTGCTTCACTTTGCATGGCCAGCCGCTTACCAGGACCCAAAGAAACGCTTCTCTTGATTATTTCTGCCACTCTTGTTTTCGCCACGTGGCCCACTATTCGCCATCGCATACAGGTTATTTTATGTCCCTTGTTATCAGCCCTCAATATGGTGGTGCGGTTAACTCTGCATTTTGAGTCAAGCAGTGAATCGATACTATTTATGTACGATTTGACATGGCTTTTTGTCTTTCGTCATTGTTTTTTTTTCAGGTCTGCAAAGGCAAAAAGACCCGACTTAGTTTTACCCTAGGAATGGGTGCGGCTGCGGCTTTGAGCCTTCTGCCTTTTTTCTTCGAGAATGAGGTCGAATCTGTCTATAAAGTCCTCATCGCCTCTGCAACTCTTTTGTCAGCATTCCTAATCAATTTTGGTATACCTCTTATCTTCTACAAGATGCAGTCCATTAAGTCGTGAGTTAGTGTATTCCTATTAACTACCTTTGTCGATCTCCCCAATTATTATGTGTGCTCGCATCAGCTATCCGAAACAGTAGTGTGATCATATAGTAGATGTACCTATCTACTACCCTGTAAATACCGTCTCTGATAAAGTAACTAACTAGCAATGTTTACTTTTTGTTGTTATTTAGCCCCATAATTATGCTTGACTGCCACTATCGGCCATGCTTCCATATAGCCACCATAAGCATGAAATCCTTCAGACTACAATGAGCATTATTAGTAAGCCTGCTATTTTGCCACCCGTCAAATCTTTTCATTTTTTTTCAATTTTTCATTGTAGTAACATTAACGGCCCATGGGATGAGGCTATTATTGAACATTGATGTTTCACGTTAGTTTTTTTATTGAATAGTCATTTGATTTCTAGTAAATTGATCTGACAACCAAGGTGTTACTTTTTCTCCCATTCAAAAGTTATAACTTAAAGTTGAGAACTCTTTATTTCAAAAGTTTTGTACCAAAACCAGAACCACCAGTTAATTTACACTTTTGTTTGGGCTTACACCCTGGATACTTTCCACTTTGCTGCATTTGAAACATTTCGTCTGTCTGTGTAGGCGTTTACGTTAATAATGATCTCGCCCACAGAATGCACATCCCCTCAAGTTTGTGTGCGCAGCTGTGATTAATAGAGCAGGAAAAATGTTTCGCCAAAGTTGCTTCACTTGATAACCAGGACTCAAAGATGATATGATTTGAACAAAGCTATTCTATTAGCTTTTGTCGCTTATGTCCTCATACTACTCGCGTATGTTCTGAGAAATCAGGAGTTTTCGGTTGGGATGGATGGAGAGCATTCAATGAGGGCCCATTACTTGCATGTCAGTAATGAGTCGATCTTGTAGTGAATTTTCCAGCTGAGGATTACTGGCACATTTGAAAGGTTGCGTCAGGGACTGCAGAATGATTTCGCAAATTATCTGAGAATCTGACTTTTTTGAAACACTGCAAAGTGTCTCTCAGAGTACACCACAGGAGGTGTGTAATGGTGTGCCAAGAGACGTTGGGTTCCCATTCAACGCTTTGAATAATTCTCAACTTCCTAGGTAGCGTTATTAACATTAATGTTTGCTGTGACGCCAACTTGTGGTTAGTAATGGAAGAGACGACCAAGAATAAAACTTGATGGGGCGAATAATAGGCAAGACCTATATTTGCCTACCGCGCAGAATTGATGACAGAAATGTGTAGTACTGGGTAGCGAAGTTCGGAAAGTAAAGTAAGTTTGTAACATGGACACTCGGGTCTCTGCTCTCATTTAGCGGTTTGTCCTCCAAGTCATGCCAGCAGCCTCTTAGTTTCTTCTGCACGTCAGTAATAGATTTCCTGCCATGCTACTATGACTTTCTACGATAGTAGAGCAAGCTTGGGGTGCTGCATTAGTCGTACCCATCACTCGCCTACAAAGAGCTTACCGGAAATAAGTTAACCGTCTAGATTTGCATTAATCATTCTTCAGCAGTGGCATCGCTTTCTTAAATGCGCAAACCTCCAAACTAACAGTGCTTGCGCTGGTATTGCCTTCTAGGCGGGTACACTGACAGTCTAGAGGTCTGATGAATCTTAGTTTTCGCAACTCCGTCAGGTCATATCGTCAACTGTTATTCAAATCCACCAAAGAATCTCACTTGTAAGAATCTCACTGGGCAGTTATGTAATCCACTGATATTTTCCTGCACGTCTACATAAGTCACAACAGTGACACAATCCCTACTTCTGAGCCTTCAAGAGGCGAAAAGGTACATAAGCAAAAATGGGATTGCAGTCCTAGTTAGGCTGAATTTACGTGTTTATGCCATAAAAAAATAAAGGGATTAATATAATGAGGCAACGCAATTACCAATTTCCAACTCTGCAAATTAAATGCGAATTAAAAAGTCAAATAAGAGTGTTATTGTAGTGCGTTCTGCTCTTTGTCTAGTTCTCGGTTTCGGTCATGGTAGCTTGATCACCGGCTGGACTGGTCCCCGAGCTATGGCGGAATACACGCATTCTGCTAGAGTATTACGTCTTTAGTCTTCAAGAAGTCTCGGGTCACTACATTAGTGGTTGCAGAAAGCAAATCTGACTTCAAAGGACTTTTATCGCGGTTTCTGCAGTTTGTAACAAACTTTAACGGTGTGGAAGGAGTGTATGTGCTGCAGATGGGAGAATTGCTGATGTTTCATAACAGAATGGCTGAAAATAACGGCTACCTTCGGTAACTACCTCAATCCTGTGTTCTGCAAGAAGGCTATCAGCAACGGAAGTGACATTGGTCGTGAACCGTCTGGGAGTTTCTCCCCCACCTGCATGAAGATGTGGGTTAAGTGAAACCGCGATGTCGCCTTCACTTCCCCACTAGCTGAATAGAATCTAGACACATGACCGGGCAACTCCAAAATAAAAATAATTGTGCAAGAAGAACAGACACGAAACCATTTCCCAAGAAGCTGCATTAAATTCAGTTCTTAATACAAACATGCTTCTAGGCCGGTGTTCCAATGCCCAGCTATGGGTACGCGCGATGTTCAACGGAATTCCCGCCCCTGAATCCAGTTCCCAAACCAGATGAAACTCCACATCAAGTCGAATTGCCAAGAGGGTTCAATGACTTTGCGATCAAGTATCGCCTTAATTATATGGGAAGTTGATAGCTGGTAGGTTTGACTCGTGGGTGTTTTCACTAAGCACTGACTACGTCGTGACGGCTGACGCGGGATGTTGACCAAGGTGAAAGCCAAGGACGCTTAAAAGAAGGGAGGGCTATGTAATACGTTTTGTCGCTTGTTACTCTGCTGGTCATATTTCCTTCGCCGAGTGGGCTGGCCTCTGTTGGCGAATATATGTGCATATTCTGCCCGAGTGTTATGACCTACCTTTACGGAAGTCTCGCGGCAATGCAAATAGTATGGCACTGGCTGTTTAACTCGGTTCCGATAAAGGGCTTGCTTTGGGTCTTCACCGTTGTACCTTCGCGGGGTGAACTGACCTCCGGGTCATATCAGTGGCCTCAAGCCCTGCTGCATGTCGCATATATGTAATATATCTTTTTTCGTCTCCAGGGCAGTCTTAGGGCACTAAAGTAGTCCCATTGTGACTGTGAGCAGACTAGTTGCGCCCATTTGGTGGCGGTGTCTTATTAGTTTTGACGGGTTGAACAGCAAAATTTCGGTTGCTCTGCTATCAAGTTTCATATTAGAATCCTTCGGCAAATATTTAAAACCTTTTGTCCCCTCCTTTACTAGGTTTGGTCCCAATCTACATTATGCTGTCACTTGATTCCGGACACATTGATTTGTTCAAACAATAAATCCGCACATGGACTATTTATTTTTGTAGAATATTAATTATGCTTCTCTACAAAGCAGGTAGCGAATCAGCACCGTATATTTTCCTATCTTGCCACCAGATAGCGGTTTCCTTTTAGCCTGTGAGATCAGATTTTTCACCTGTGGAGGGCCTAGAATGAGGTGGATTCCTCTAGAGTCGAACCCCGATGTTATGAATAATGTAGTGTTCTGCTTCATTTTACCGATTAGTTTATTCGTGAATTAGGTGTCAAAGAACCCATGCGTTTTGTTGATGTGTTCGGCACGGATCCGGATATGCAGGCTCTTGTGCCGGGCCCGATTTTATCACTGCTGTTACTCTATCCCCTCACTGAAAATGCAAAAAAGAATGCGATTGGAACTATTTCAATGGATGAGAAATGCTTCTTTATGAAGCAGACTATATCCAATGCTTGTGGAACGGTTGCAATTCTTCATGCACTTGCAAACAACGTGAGTGCGCTGGATTTAGATTGTAAGTAATTTCCTTCTGACAGTTTTGGAGTCTTATATTTGTGTGTGCCATGCATTCTTATTATTCGTTTTTTATTGTTTTTGCATCGCAAACAATGCTTTGTGTAAATTGGATCATTGTGTAGTTAAGGTGCGCAAAATGAACACACTAGCAAAATTTAGTGACCAGCCCATTGGTTGCATTAAATAAACACAGAAGTCTTGCCAAAGCGTTTTACTCGGCTTAATTTTTAATCTTATAGCCCTCCCATGGCTCCGAAAATTTCTGGAGAAGGCACATAATAGCACTCCTAAGGAGCGCGCGGAAATCTTAGAGAACGAGGAGGAACTAAGCGAAGTTCATGAGAATTGTGCGCACCAGGGTCAAACAGAGGTGAGCACGTTTTCCTGTTGACCGCTTTAGGCTCCCGATCCGAGCTCTCAAATCAATTTACACTTTGTCGCTTTTGTGAATTCTGGTGGTCATCTCATTGAGCTTGGCAAGTCTTTTCGATTGTGTTAAATTCCCTATTATGCCTCTTGGTCCTCACTTTTATTGTTCTTGTATTGCCCTGATTCAATTTAATTCGATCAAGATATTCTCTTCTTGTTAATTGCAGATGGGCGTTGCGAAGGGCCAATACTACATGGGAAAACCTCTCCTGGTACATTCCTGGCCGATGCCTGCAAAGTTGTGGACCAATTCATGCAGCGAGACCCAGACAACGTTAATTTTAGCCTCATGGCTTTGACAAATGTTGACGGCTAATTGTTTAACCGTTTACCTTAAGAACTTGACTATCAAAAAGAAATATCTTCCTTTAAGGAGTTAATCAAAATTATATCTTCTTCTATCTTAAAACTACTCAGTTTTGCCCATAGATCCTTTTCTAGTATGCTTATCTTATTATGTGTAACTGAGATAATAAGGCTTTTCAGTTGGCCTGTTGTGTTCTTTTATTCAACACATTAAATGCCATCATTCAGCGTAGCTTCGTGAACGAGATTCGGATTTCCGCCGTCGAGTTTCTAGACGCTGTAAAAGCCGCCATCTGGTTGTCGAGAGTATCCACCGTTGGTTTCCTGTAGATGGACGCCGGCTGAAATAAATGAAGAGTAGAATTATCTTCCCCTAAGGTGGTTTTTTCTACTGTGCATTTAATCGTCATTAGTGTATTTTTGTTGGTAGGAACCAGCCTGTGTGTATCTGCTTTAGCCGTACGTAAGTTTTAAGACTTACTTATTGAGTTGTCGTTTTTCAAGGGATGGCTTTTGTAGGGGCATTGCCAGTGAACGAATGGCTTGTACGGAGGCGATCCTGGGGTTCTGGCATCGAGAATACGATTCAGAAGAATACGACTGGAATACAAAGTGTGAGTAGTTGCAAGCATTACTTTCAAAACGATCTCCGATGCGTTGGAAATGTCCCTGTGACTCACCCGTGACCTTTTATGCAGGTTTCCGGTTGTGTTGCAGTTTGAGCGTTGTCCTTATTCCAATCCCTGTGATGGTTATAGGTGGATCTGAGTTTTCGTTCAAGAAGATCAGTGGGTGCCTCACAATCGTAGAAAGAGTTCTTTAGGTAATTATCGTAACTATTTAGCCATCTCACCTTGTGCCGGGTGGACTCTAGTGTGTGAGTGTAGGCAAGACGGTCGAAGGATGGCTCCTCATTGATAGGTTTTCTGGGCTTTTGTGGAGGTCTGCAAGAGTCGCAGTGCTGCTGCATGATCCCTTCTCTGCGCTGATCTTTTCGTCCGTTACATCCACGTGTCATCGATCTATGTGGTCTCCGCGATCTTAAGTTCGTGAGGTCAACTCTACCTAATTTATTTTCTCCAAGGTATAGGCACGTTTGTGTTGGAAGTTATCTGACTGTGAGGTGGCAAACTTAGTTTCCGTGGCTGATCTACAAGAATATATCAATTTACTTTAAGATTGTCCGATGAATAGGTAGATTGAGATATTGATCCGCTTCAAGCTGATGAGATCTTTACCTTGCTTTCCAACTTGCCTAACATGGCAAGATTTGGTGCTTTGAAAAACTCCTAGTTTCATTGAACGTTCCCTGTTGTTACTTTCAATGATGCTTTAAGGTCACTGTAGGTCGTCACTCACTTTTAACTGATGATATAAATAAAAAAGAACAATCAAATAAGGAATCGGCAATGTCTGGAAGCAAAGATTCAAGCAGGGTATTTCTGGGAGAATGCGCGCAAATGCTTCGAATTGTCTTGGATGTTTGCAGAGACAAGTTCACACCTGTTTCAAGAGTTTGGTAATCGCCAATGTTTAAAGTCCGTTTGGTCAGGACAGAGGCCAATATTGCATTTTGCGTTATTTCGTATTAATAGGTGATAAGACCACTGATGCCGTTTCATAGGGGAATTATCCAAATGCTAATCATGTAGCGTCTCTTTAGTTTAGTAGCAATGCTACCGAGCTGGAAACCTATTTTTGGTGCACAATTAACGGCATCTACTTCACTTTAGCGCTGCGTAGCTCTCACGTCGATACTTATTCAACCCTTCCACTGGCAGCAGAATTTGGGTTTGCAGAACGCTACCCGCGTTGCGGAATGAAGTGTCGATTTTAATGAATTGAGTGATAACCAACTCACATGAATATAAAAAAGTTCTTCTGCAAAGGAGTAGTCAATCTTAGTTAAAGTAAACCACCAATTTTTCAAATGCGTTCTTATTGCAAATAATGTGACAATTTTATTGGCAAAAGCCAAATTAAACCAGGAAATCGTCAACTCTTTCGTAAGTGATAAGTTAATCCTACTATGACTCTGAACAGTTCATTAGTCAGATGAACTCGCCAGATTCTGTAGCGTTATGATAGTTAGAAAAGGGACAGCCACTTAAATAACTGGGATGAATAAATATTTAAGGTTGGGATGCATCAAATTCGTTCATAATTACCACTGCTAGCTTAAACCTCGTTTCTACTACAGGCGGTGTAAATAGTACTGGGCACAAGTTTGCATGCACATCAGATGCATTTGCAAATATTTTATGGTTAGAGTGACGGAAAGACAACGGAGAAATTGAGACTTTAAATCACTCAATTAAACCGGCGGTAATCACACAAAAAGTAATGATGGAGTGAAGATCAAGTAAGGTACGATAACGGCTGAGTAATTGGGTGTGGCGTTGTCATGCCTACTGGCAGCTCGGTAGGCAGCTCTTGACGCTATTCCAACATGTGAGATGATGAATCTGCTAACAAATATGTATTTTTACTTAAATAAGCTAAGTAGACATATTTCTAGTGCTTTGGGCGTCTAATTTTGTTGTAATACTTAATAACCCATTGCTCGAATTAAATATTTATGGAAATACATTGCAGAAAATCTCACAAATAAGACGTTGATCCAGTTTTTACTAAATGACAGTTAATATCTAAATAAGGACGGACTCCATCCATAGGTTTATTTTCAATTTGGCACGTGAAGTGACTTTGAAATGGAGGGGTTGGTTTCGAAACTAACCACATCCTTCATGGGAAGTTAACAGATTATGCCTGCAGCAAACACAACGTTTTTTTTTAAAAAAACACGTGATACCCGTGGAAAAAATAAGTGAATACTGTGAACTATCTTTTTCAGCCCAGACTTCGATGTCTGCCATTTCCTTGGGCTGTTTACATCCTTTCCACTGCTTAAATTTTTACCATGGAGATTTTAGATTTCATGGAATTTTCTTTTTGTTGTAAATGCTGAGCAACTTTGACTTGAATATGGTATGGCATCAATTGTGTATTTTCCCATTAATTATTGCCAATTAATCTCACAATTTTTCTACCATGCAGTAAGGGTGCCAATTCAAAATCGGTACAGCAGTCTCAAGGTAGATTTGTAGGTAACATCAAGGACTGACGAATTCGAAAAGTTACATTGCGAGATTCACTGACACACCTACCAAAGAAGTAAATGATGCTGCCAGCTCAACCAACAAAATGAACACCGTTGACTTTAAAAGCGAATTGTCTATTACAGCTATTTTGTGATTAAACTTGTGACATGCCTTCTAGTTCAGCAAGCGAAGGCAGTGTTGTAGGAGTAGAAACATCTTCTTGTAAAAAGGATGGTAAATTCCAACGCACAGGGTTGTTCTTCGACCAGAACCTCCTATTTGGTGTGACAAATTTTGGCTTGATACACACACGTTACACTAACCAGTGTGCTCCTGTGTACTATCAAGACGAAGGCGCTCCATGTTCAAACTTTGTGATTTACTTTCGATTAAGAACTCGCAATCACACATGGTTATGAATCACGAGTGACAAAAAACGTCATCGGCAGTTTTTGTTTCCTTTAGTTAATAGTCGTTTTGACTTGTGGCACGTGGAAGCATGCGCACGAGATATATATGTTCAAATAAATTTTTTACAGAGTCATCTGCAAACAGCATTGATGCGGTATAAGGGCATATAATATGGTTAGCTTATAAGAATAAGAAACACTAATTAACAGCAGTGTCGGTGGGTTCATCAGGAGTTTTGATATTCGCCTTCGTGTGTGTGTGTGTGTGTGTGTGTTAGTGCCAGTAAAATGATGACGGCCTAGACATCATGCTGTGAGGGATCATTCGCATGTGCCTTTTCACCAAATCCCCGTCTTGAATAAACAGAACTCTGGTCGTCCTTGCCGTTGTCATTATCCATACGCCTGGTGCAGCGACACAACATTCAAGCTGCTTTGCCATTCATAGTTCAGAGGGCAGCGTGGGAAAGCAGCAGTCCATTAACCAGAATACTGGAACGCTACTAAACTGGATTAATTCCACAACCGCCTTTGAAGTTGCAGGTCTTTGTGAATATTCTGACGTGCATGAATGTGCCCCGTCTATGTGTTATTACAAAATCGCCTCTACGGAACATCAACGTTGGTCCAAGGCTGATCTTAGTGTCAACGGAAGTGAATGCGTGAAGATTGAAGATTGAGGGCCTATATAAGGTTCAAAACAATTCGTATCTCTGTATATAATGCCAAGGCAACTAAAGACATTGTACCTTAATGCAATCAGGTCCAATCTACGAGGCCTAAAAGGTGAGTATCGAGAACCTTCGATCATGCAACACAATCATACAGATCTGGTCCAGAAGCTGCATCCACTGAAGTGCGTGGAGTGTTAACGGACAAAGCAGTGCACAATAACAGTTGGATGCAGGTATGGTTAATTCTAACAACAGTATGCGATTTTGGATCTAAATCCACAATACCTTATTGGCTGCGGAGCAATTGTCAACCTAAGAAGTGAATTAGGTCCCTCATGTTGTTGTGTTACGCGTGGCCTTCAATGTCATGTGTTTGCTTTGGGAAAGTACACAAGTTTATAGAATCGAGGGCATCTATTACAGTGTTTAATGAAACCCTTAAAAGTTTATTAGCTTCCTTCTCTGAGTATAAGCAGTGCAGCCTTTTTGTTCATCCAATTTCTGCTGGTCTCAAACTTCAAAAGTTATCGCCTAAATATAGCTTAGAGATTTCCATTGCATTAGTTGAGGCTGTCGCTGTTTCTCTTAGAGCGCAAGTCTCCACTGATTAGCAGAACCTGTCTGACCTATCGTCTCTTCCGAAGGATCCCTCTACTCAAGGTGCGCATATAAGAGGTTGAGGACTGTGAATTCATTCTCTTCAAAAAAATGTAACTAGTTGAGTTATGACTACATAGGTTAAGCTGCAGAATACAGCATGTAATATCTTTTGTGATTTTTTTTATTTTGTGTCTGCGCCAACCCCATAACGCGACACAGACGGTCTGTCATGGCTTTGACTCGGTGAGACGTGAGAACAGTTTCTCGCAGAGTATCCACGCACCAAAATTCAGTGGTTTGCGTCGGTGTGTGAATATGCGGAGAACGTACACGCATTTTCCTGTATGATTTGTAGAGACCTGCATAACCTTGCAATGTGAGAAGTCGAAAGAACTACCACTCGCTATTTCGCCGCATAAAATTTGCGCCTTATCTGTCGCTCTCTTTTCACATTACTGCCGCTTGTTGAGAATGGTTGACATGAGAATATCCTGTGATGGGTTGGAAATCCTGAGCTTCTGCCACGCAATTGTTTGACCATTTCTCTCTTGGAATAACACTATTTCGTTCCCATAGTAGGTTGTCCTTCAAAGGCCGTGCTTGAAACCAATCCGACTGCAAGACACGAAGTGAGGAACAACTCAAACTATGAAATATTCATTCTAATTAGTGAATTTCTACTGCATAATTAAGATTTTCTGTTATAAATTGGTTATAAAGTAAATATATCCACTTTCTGAACCGTCAAGTAAGTATGTAAGTTAGTACAATTTTAAAACCGCAAAGGAAAACGAAGCTAACGCAACAAGTGATAGCACTCGTACATGACAATGGCTGAGCGGCCCAGCAACGTAGTGAATTGAATGGCCACTGAGACAAAGAAAGGCCACAACCAGGTGATCTCATCAACCGGTCAACCTACACCAATTTAAACAAGGCGAAACCTTATTTCTTAGTAATATGCACATAAATGGGCTATGTAGCGATGTTGAGTAGCCGGTAGGGCATAGCTTGGGACCCACTTCGAGTCTTAATAAATTCCAGTAAACTAGATATATGTCTTCGTGCGTAATTTAATCCGGCTGCAGCATTTGAATATTCAAACTTATTAAAAGAATTTAAAGCGGTCATCTTTTCAAACTTATCGTGCACAACACAAGATTACAGATAGAATCTCTCTCCATCCTACCAATCATGTCAAATTTCATCAGTTGGTGACGATTTACTGAATTATATTAAATTATTTTTTCATTCGTGATCTTGTGGGTTTGTAACGTTTCAAGTTCTTCACATTCTATTTCCAATCATCCTTTATGAGTGGAGGCACTCACTGCATTTGACTACGCCAGGTTCTACAGATGCTGGGACGTTAGGGGCAGTTTTAAAATGATAGAGTACAGTACCATTATCGCGTAGTTATATGCATCATGGTGTCTCCTTGGGGAGAAACTGTTGAAGCTGGGGCTCAACTGCCTTAAAGTCGAGACCACGGGCTGTCTCTTTCGTTGGGAAGCAGAAATTATTGCTTCAGTAGTTTTATTCCCACATGTGCCGGGACCAATGCGCACTTGTTTCAACCGCTGGGATTTCCCATAATCGAATCGCTTGGGAAAGCGAGGTGTTGCGAAATCACCCTTTTTCCCACCAGCTCCGTGCGATTGACGCGACCCTATCGAGCGGAGGAGTGGGCAGAAGGGAAGTAAGGTGGGGCGGGTGGCTACATGGGAGCACGATACCACCTGGCTTGAGAATTCCCACGCGCAAACCGTCCCAATGCCTTCCTTCTCCTCCCCGTCCAACCTCCCGTCCCCTTCCCTCCTGCCCCACTCCAGCCGCAGCCAGCGAACAAATTTCCTGTCTTTCCTTCGCAGTCACTCGCAGCTGGATAGTTTCTCATAGGAGTTTCTGAGATTCCAGCCTGAAGGTGATGTTCTGCACAGGTAAAATAAAAACCGAGAAATATGTGTGTATATTTGTGGTTTTTGGCCCCATGTATACACGAACCACAGCCCACTTTTTATTGACTTTGTTTTCATGTTGGCATTAGTATGGGCCATAGCACGAGTTTCTTGTTTTTGATATGGCGATGAAGTAAATTAAATTCCTAAATAATTTCTCAAAAATAAATAGAGATCTGCGTTGTTTCCATTATTTGATGTTGTTCTCCGTTCTTCAGTAAAGACGAGTTGCTTATTTCTCAGCTGCTGATTTAGTCAAGCCTTAAACATCCCTATGGTTGAATTTTTTGCCGTGTTTAACCCCACTTTACTAGTGAATGTCTATTAACCTCTAATTTTTACAGGCGTCCGCCTGTAACCAGCTCGAAAAGCACGCTCTCAACGAAACCGATCAAGTAATAAGAGCAGTTCATCGGTGCGGCGTTGAATATCACTTACGCATAAATTATCAGGCTACTCTCGAGGCAATAGGAATGGGGAGCATCATGCATTTGCATGCAAGACGCACATCCGAATGTACACACTTCCTCGATGCCTTGATTGGAGTCATTTTCCCTATTGCCTTGTGATAAAAACTCACCCTTTTTGTAAAATGAGATTTCAAGTTATTTGGATCTGTCTGGCGGCGACTGTAGGCATTCCACATTGCTTTGCCCACCCGCCCTCCCTTCAATCACGATATTTTGTCAGTTCAATTCAGACCTTTTTGAGCTGAGGGTGATAACCAATGCCAAGTCAAATTTATGAGTTAAAATACTTCCGGTTCGTCGGCATGTCAATTCAGTAAGATCACGTGATGCAGTGGGAGTCAATAGTCGCAATGCCTCACAACGCACCCCTCATCGTCCTCCGATGTATGGAAACGAGGATTTTAATGATCAATTGACCAAATAATAGCTACTATTATCAGGATTTTGTAAATCATTGTGTTTTTTTCTGACTCCTCTTTAAAGTGGTCTTCATAGTATCATCCGACTACATTTTTTGAGATTGTGAGCTAGTTGATCACCTTGGTGAGCATTGATGATCATGCAAATAATGCCACCTGTATTCCTTATGGGAGCACACTTCACTAGTCTCTTAAATTTCACTAATCGTTTCTAGATATTATAATATCTTGCTGTTCTGTTAATGTGGATAATTTCGCTAAAGGGGTGTTTTACTGAGTTTCGCAGTAAACTCACCATCTAGGCAACTTTGACGCTTCTTGTAAAAGGAACTGATACAAAAAATAATTGATCTTTTCAGGAATAAAGGCTAAATTGCAGCTGGGAAAAGCGCTTCAGGGGGATTCTCAAATCCCTAGCATTTCAAACAGCGAACAATTTCGTGATTTTTTAAGGTCACTAAGACATTTTTGTTACCTAAAAGGGAACATTGCAGTTAAATTGCGACAATTTTCTTTCAATTAGTCCTTGATACCTTGGTCACTCAAAAAGTTCACCTACAAAAATTGTGGGAACTCCTTTAGTGTGGATTTTTAGTATAAGTAACGGCAACAGCAACAGTTTCAGGAGCTATTATCACTGAATCGTGCGAATGTATGGTTAGATGGAACACCTGGTCTGAGAAGTCCCACGCACCGTCTGCGCTTTCCCACGGGCAGGTTCATCTCTCCCACAATTTCAACACCCTTTCTCATCACCATCCCACTTTCTTTCGCTCCTCAAAAACTCGTGTTGGGAGAAAAGGAGTGTTAAGCACAGAGTCTATCGCTTTTTCCCCTCCGAATCTTATTGAGTACCCGAATACCATCTCTACATTTTGGATTCATTCGTGGCAAGCTCTTCTAATTTTCACCACTGCATTCAAGCCTTATTCTCGGCTCGGCCAATGGTTGCAATCAGCTGAAGGAGAAGTGACTATCTCACTAATTGGTCATTTCAGCTTCAGTTTGAAGGTTCATTTTAAATGGAATCGGCGGTCATTTGAAAACATGAATCCGATAACTAGTCGGACAATTTGTTGTTAGCCGAAAAAATATTTGGGAATGAATACAATGTTTCCACTTTAGATGCAAGTTTAAGGGCTATTAGGTAAAATACAATTCTGTCGAGTAATTTGCCAGGCACATTCACTTTGGACAGATTACTCGAAAGTGGTCCGAGTTTCTCAGTGGAACCAACAAGCATAAGATGACCTGCACATTCAGTCATTCATAAGAGCCGGGTGATTACACCGTGTTAAATTTATGCCACCCGTCACTACACTTGTGTATGTAATCAAGAGGAGGCGCCATCGTGACAAGGCTTTAAAAATTAGCCATTCGACCTTGTGGGTGCAACTCCGCATCTACTTTCACTTTTCATTCCAAACGGATTTATAAATTTTGTATAATTCTATACAGTATTATGAGAAAAGTGGAAGATCTCTTTTATAGGTAGCGTTATGTATTGTGACTAGTAACTCCTAAGGAAGGACCGCTCACTCTGCAAATGGACTTTCCCTTCATGAGTGCTACGTGTACACGCATTGTGATAGTTTAGGAAAGTCTCGCATTCTAAGCAAAAAACACATTTATCATGCCGTCTAGAATAAGTTATCAGGAAACAAATGAAATAGCTGCACTACTCTTGTAAACCACTGATAGATTGCAGATAATGGCGTAAATCCACTTAAATAACTATCACGCATCCTCTAGTAAAACTTGACCCCTTGCGATCTTTCACGCACTTCTTTCATAGGAAAATCACACCAACTCCTGACCGCAAAAATGATGACCTTTGAGGGACGTAAATGCTGAAAAAGTGTGTACAGAAATAAATATGGGTGGATTCCCTCTTGATATCTACCCAACGGCTATTTTTAGACTATAAGTGAAGGTTGATACTTTATGTGAATTTCTAGTTTTGTACATATTTATTTATCTCAAACTATAAAGCATTAAATTGGTCCTCTAGGTCATCACATGCATTTTTCACACTCAACGATCATTTGTAGAGTAGCAGATTCAAAGGTGGTCATTTTCGTAGCGAGCTGAGCATCTACATCGCCAGAGCGATACCGGGACACCTTAATGTGAAATGCATTAGAGAGCATGAAAAAGCAGTCAGAGCGTTGATGTGTACACATACCATGGCATTTTGCATCTGCTTAATACGCTATTACTGCAGTCGCTACCTGGAGAAAGAAACGCACACTCATTTCAGGGTGTGACATCGTCCAGGATGGTGCAGGTGTTGCCAATGAGCGTTTATTTTATCCACCTCATTGGAGTTGCTACGATGTCTGTCAAATGCATTTCCTATCTATTGTCAGTGTCTCAGTGTAACGTTACTTGTCTATTTACGCAGATAAAATAGTCATTAACTAAAATAATCTTTTTGAGGAGCACCAAATGTAATGTTGTGCGTTCTTCGAATGTGGGATGCTCAGACCAAGGTCTGAACTTTACATTTGCATGTTTCCACTTAATGATAAGAAGGCTTCAAAAAAATAAAATGTAAATCAGATAGAAATGCAAAGTGCGACGCCGTCTTTAATGGTCCATTTGTTTATTTATTTATTTATTTAAACATTTGGATACACTGGAAACGGAGGAAAGGGAATTACACACATTGAACTGGTTTTGGGAAACCCTTCACGAATCCAAGGGTGTGACTGCATTCCTCCCCTAATGCAACAGTTTGAATGATCTTATTCTCATTTCCAGTAGTTTAAAAATCCTCCTCGTCACAGTCGCCATGGAGATAGTTTAGAATTTACAGGAAAAATCATAAATAGCTTGTGAGGAGCGCAGCGCCAAAGTCCTCATGACGCTGTCTTAGTTTCCGCAGATGTGTTGAATTTTTTGGCATCCTTATTCAAACTCTTATGCCAATATCAATTGGCAGAGAGGACCGTCAGTTGAACATGAGGGACTCTTCAAACAAAATGAATGTGCACATTTACGGAGAGTGGATAAGGTGTGGCATCGCATGCAAAGCGCAGCGCGTCTTCCACTCTGTATCTGCAAATCGGCGCCTGTCATTTCTCACCACGTCTTCCTTTTGCAGAAAAGTATGCTGTTGGGTTTTAAAGTAGGCACAACCCACTCCGATTTCTCTTAAGCAGTGTTTGTTTTTTTTTCGAGAAATCACGAACTTACTCTTGATGTGTAATCCCTTACGCTTGTATTTTGGCAGAAACTGGAGTGATGTCACCACTGGTTCATGTTAGGTGTCAGTGGCCGTAGAACATTATTTTTTTTATTTTTTGATTAACTTCTTGCCTCTCACTGTTCAATGCACTAGTACCCAGGTCTACATGCTTCAAGATAAGCCAGATGATCGTTACTTCTTTCTTCGACCATGAGAAACCGAATAAGAATGCCATCTTTTAGTATGAGAAGAAACCATAGCCAGTGAAGCTTGAGAACTTTCTCATGAGCCTATGTTTGCAAAAAATGTTGAGACTTGGAACAAACTCGTTCTTAAACAATATTTTGATGGTTCTAATGTTCAAACCCTTGCATATGATCACCGATTAGACTCCACAGTTTAACTGCTTTAGGCGTTCAAGCAGGGGATTTGGAATCCAAGTGATTTTGGCCTCATGTTGAGCGAAATTTTTAGCTTGTCAAAAGAATTTTCACTTTTAAGATTTTGATGCTTACAAATAAACGATACTTTTGCTTTTAAGGTTAAACGCAAACATTTCTTTACCGAAAATTAGCCTGTTTATTGAAATTATCTTTGTTTCACATTTCAGTGTAGCTGGACGTCAAGCCATGACGAAGGAGTCTGCAAAATCGCTGATTTGGCATAAAAATCAAATTGCAAGAAAAGATTTACCATTTACTCAGCCATTCAAATTACCAGTGACTCTTCAAGGCCTCCATCTTATTCATTGGAAGATTGATCCCAAATAATTTCACTGAACCATTTTTGCCGGTATGGATGGAATATTGAAATTAATAATGGACTTTTCAAACATCACCCTAATTTCATGTTAGACTCCTTTGTGTTGAATAGGGCTTGTGGCAACTACGGGGATTCCCCTATTCAGTCTAAAACAAAAAGTGAGGATCATATTGTATCGTCCGGAGACTTCTTTTAAGGTGAAAGAAGGCATAGTACTGGAGCAGAATACATATATCCTGAAAACAGAGAGATTGAGGGCTGCTGGCATGGCCCGGAGGCCGGCCAACCGACTAGTACAATATGGCCACGCAAGTGGTTGAAACCGGCAGTACGAACAAGCAAAGCATTACACATTAGTAAAAGGAAGTGAGAAGATATCGCAGTCGATTCTCATTCTCACTCTCAAAATGCCGAGTCAGCATTACGAACTTTGGTGTTAATCGTGAGCATCGAAAAACCTTTACAACAAAATAGTGGAGTAGGATTGCAAAATACTATGCAAGAATACTAAGTTATCTGGGCATGCTCTTAAAATACAAACAGAATCATTCAAGAAATGGAGGGTTATCCTGGCTTTCATGGTGTAGGAATCTGTAGGTTCGGTGGGCGAATGTGCAGCTGAAGTGTGAGACCCCTGTAGATATCAAAACAGGACACATTCAAGGTGCTCTGGACTGTCAACCATATTTGCTCTAAAAGAGGAATACAGTGGTCGGCAAATAAGCCTATCCTCTTGGAATTCAGTCTATGAGAATGATGTGTCACGAATATATTCCATCAATGCTGATAATTTTTCGGCATTGTGATTGATTTTGGAACTTCTCTAAAGATAAAAGAATTGTGCCTCCTAGATGACGTGCAGATCTTGTTTCGAATCAGCGACTTCTCGTTATGCCGTTATGGGATTTATCGTCGCTTTCCCTTAACAAAACGCAAAATAACTTCTCAAAGGTGTAGAAGGCGCCTCCTTAAACATTGTATTTGTTATTTACAATTCATGCGTGATTATTACTGATATAACCAAGCAGCCATATTTGATCGGCTAATAGATTACGGTTACGCATGATATTGCCCCTCATCCATCATCCACAGTCTATCTTCGTCAATCACGTTATTGTGCGCATATGCCTCTGTCTGAGCATGTCAGGAATGCGCGCTGTCACCCTCCCACTAGGCTCAAGACGCACCGCATTTTCAGCATATGCAAGTGGTTCGTGGCTAAGTTTGTTTTCCGAGTTAGAATTTCAAGGAAGTCATGTCTCAGAAAGCGAAGGCTCAGAAACACCTGAGGAGCATAAGGTATGGCATCGATGTCGTTTCCGAATTCAAGATAGATTCGTCCTAAAAAGATGCTATGCATTCGTGCATAGCATACGTCCATTAGCAGGCAAAATTAATTAACTAATGTATAGATGCTAATTCCTTTTGTTTCCAACGCAGCCACTGGCACAGCGCCGAATTTTTTGAATCACCTCATATTCGGTTGAACGTGGTCCTCACTAAATCATCTAAATATGAATATATTCTCTCCACAAACACGTATGTGAATGCTTAAAGGTTCTGAAAACAATGTGCTTCTGTCCACTTGTCCATGTGCTTCCATTGCTCCTCGAACTTTTTTTTGAATCGGAGTGAGACATTGCAGCGGTTGTCGTTTACGTTGGAAAGTCAGTGTCTGTCTTCGACACTTGAGTGTCTAGGTTCATTCCACTTGACGAAACGAACAGATGGCTACTAGTGGCACATTGGCATCTGCCAAGCACCACTTTCAACACAATGTTGTCGTCTGTTATTATAAATTTACTTCTTTTAAATGAAAACTATTATGAATATAGTCCTTTGAATGCGCTTACAAATGTACAGTTAGAGGTAATTTTACTTTATTCCTCCGTAGATCACTAGGACATTTATAAGTTACTAAAATTTCTTCTCCAACGTGGATAGTAAAGAAATGTCTTAAAGTATCTGAAGAGATTTTCGTCTAAAGCCTGTTCGAAATTGCATATTGTGATTATAGTAACGGAACATAGGAAAAATGTGCTTCGGGGTCAAACGGAGACAGAGAAGTGCGTTTATGCATTGAAGGTGGTGGTAGAACCATTGGAGTGTGGTTGGGGTGGTTCTCACAAAAGGCAGACTTTGCTGCTGCGCGCTCGTGAATATGAAATTCACCAGCAGTACGACAGTCACCAATTGACCTAATTTATCAGTACTTAAAATGCATGTTTTCGGGGAAAAATGGACGACTATAGGTCCTTAATTTCTCGACTGCATATTTTGGTCTTATAAGCGCATTAATTTTCAGTCAAGGCTTTAACGGACCACACGAAAGCCGAAGGACACGTCTGTTTGATGCAGTCGACTGTGGGGCAGCCGACAGGGCGCACAGACGAGGTGATGTGCGCTGCTTTACCTGAAGAGGTTTTGATTCAAATTGTGTAGCTTGTTGGCATCTCCTTGGTAGCAATTGCTTTGAAATGTATTTTAAGTACTGTTGATAATGTATTGTCAATGTGCGGCATCTTCTCATACCACCAAATGCCTGGTGCCAAGATGTAGCTCTTATTTGTTAACAAAAGGAGTTGATCTAGTCTGAAGCCGATCCAAATGCAAGTGCATGATAGAGCGTAACATGACCAAAAGTCGGAACTTGTGATGGTGATTAATTGAAATTTCACACGCACTTTTAAGGCACTTCAATAGGCTTTCCTTTTTGCTATTTTAAAGTTAAGAAATTTGTAATTCACAATGAAACTTCTTTAGATTTTCTTTTTAAGCTCTGTTTTTCTTGGTGTCGAGACACGTTTGGAGCCAAGTCACCTTTGCAACAATTAAGAGATGGGAAGCTCTTGAGGTTAGCATTAAGCGCGATGTCAGAGGATGTCGGAGCTAAGTGCTATGGCAGCACCGTAAATGACTGAACGTTGCAAAACGTATGAACCAATGACAAAATACATCTACACACAATGAATAAACACCAGAAGAAGCCGGCGAAAGTTTTCGCGGAGGTACATAAATTCATTGTTCGCGGCAATTGACGGCTGATCGCGCGTGGTTATTTGGTGATAAAAGCCATCGAATCAAGGTGGTTTGCCGCAAATGTTGATTTAGTGGCAATCTGAAGTTGCCTTCGATGAGTCGACTGGGACTCACTAAAGACCGTGTGACGGTCGTTCGAGCGGGGCTGGCCCACTGCCCATACCTTGTTTGCATCACCGCCCTGTCCAGGGCGCGCGCGATGGCGCATCAGGCCCTCATGAAAGGCCTGCATGAGTCATTCTGCAGCGTGGGAACAAAGCCAGATGCGCACTCCGCACTAATTAATAACGACTTGACAACGTCGTCGTAGATGCACGCGTGCACGCAGACATGCGGGCAGATGCACGCACGTGCGCAGCGCGCAACGCAAGCGGCCGCACTGAGTTCCCACAGTCGTGGGAGCGCTGCACAACTGCACATGCACCTCACTGTGGCGGTGATGATGGCTATGTGCATCTGATTGGCTGATGCAAGGCGCCACAAACAAAACGCCGCACACACGATTACTCATCAACCACAGAGGCCTGTGCGAACAGAACTGCTTGCTGACCCTCCCACCTTCTCACAGTCACCGCGACTGCCCTTTACGTTGCCACAGTGTTGTGCCGAATTCACACGGATAAAGCGATTCCTACGCGATTATTTAGATCGCCTTGCGCACAAGATGCCTCTCAAGAAATGATAGCTTGCAATAGTACATCTACCTAGACAACAGTGGTTATTCTTTTTTATCATTCGACACTTCCCTGGGACATTGGGTTCACGTTGTGTCGAAGTGGAACTTGTTTTAGCGTTGTCCTCCACAATGTTCGACTTGAGTCCATAAATTTGCCCACCTTAGACCAAAAGCAGATCTATTTGATGATCGGTAAATTCTTCTGTAGGCTGAAACTTGAAACATTACCCTCCAATGTCAAACACTAATCTCAAGCATGTCAAGGTTACGTGAAATTAGACAACTGAATGAGATACTTTAGTTTCATTCCAAGGGCAACGACAGAACCGATGCAACCTCAAAATGGATTCAAGGTAGTTACTTTGAAGAGTGCGTATTTTAATAACTTAAAATGATCAAGTTTAACTTAAAATCCGATTCTTTGAGTCAGGTGGAAGTATATTGAATCCAGCCCATATGGATGGATTGTATTCACCTCCGGTGCTGGTTACGCTTCAGTGTATGTTAAAGTTAATGTATTGAGACCTAGTGGGTGTCAATCTCCAATCCGTGCAAGCGCGGCTTCAAGAATTCAGAGGGAGCACACATGGAAGATAGTTTTATGCCCGTGCAAGTACTAATTGTCCACTCTCCGAGAATGGGCATGTAACGGTTGGCGAATTTCTCGAAGGAATCATCAGTTAGATACGAGCATATTTGCCACCTCACCCTAGTTATAACAGTTTGAAAGCCACATTTTTAAGTGGAAGCGGAAAAGTTCCATGAGGTTACTTTTAGAACTACTAACAGTCCAGGCTGCACCTTGAAACAGTTACATTTCCATTTGTGCGAGCTAACACTTGACTACCCGAAAGGTATTCATTCATTTATGTAGTTCACACGTCATATTTCTGCTTTGCCTCTACTTGTAAGCGCAACTTCTGCTTTACTGGGTTGCAAGTTCGTCCAGCGATCGACGAGAATGTCAGCTCGAAAAGGGACTATTGAACTGTTGCTTTTAATCGAAGGGTTACTGAAGAATTCGTTGGAAGACAATCGCTTCTCCGTCCACTAGTTTGCCCCCACATACACGTTCACACTTACCTAGCCACCACAACTAATGGCAATGATTGCATGTACATTCACAATTTAAGTGCTACAAGACATAATAAAATTTTATGTCTGGCGGCTTTCTTTTGATCTGAGATCTTTCATCAGAGTTGTCTGAATTGGATAACTGCGCTGATGAAAAAGTATTCATGGTGGAGACGGTTACAGTCTGGGAACTGTGGTTTGCACGTGTCTTCTCGACACCTCGAAATGATCTGTCATACTTTTTTCCATTGCTCTAGGATCTTTGTATGTCACACCTATTCGCAGCTATGATTTGACCCAAGTTGGTGCTCAAGAGGTTCCTCGAGTATGTCAATGCCAATTGTTATTATGACTGCTGGAAGGAGTTTAACATCTAAAGCCTTCCAATTCATCGCGTTCTTCATGCGCTCCTTTTTATGGACTTTTCATGGGCGGTTACACTCCATATTAGAATGAACATTGTTTTGATGGTTGCATGCTGGATTTTTATGTACTGTTGGTATTAGAGATAGTCATATGGCTATAACGCGTTCTTCTTTTTATTTCCGTGGGTATTTGTGGAACATGAATGTGGTGGGAAAATCGGTCAAACACGGCCAGCCTTGAGACATCAATCATGGACCTGGATAAGAATGTGGACGCTGCACACACATGTATTCAGCTTCTGCAAAGGCGTACACGCAATTATTCACTCGTTCATCTGCAGGAATAGGAGCGCCTCATTTGTAGACACGATTAGTTTCGTGGGTGTGAGAAGAAAAACGTGACTGCGAGAAAATTAACGACCGCAAAGGTATCCTGGCTAGACGGGTTATTACATCTGGTGTCGTTAGGACCAGTGTAAATGATGCCGGTGATTAAAGGGTAGGAAATCTGCTATCCCTGATCACTGCAAGCAGTAAACAACTCCGAACAAAAGAATCTCTGGAGAGGCCACTTTAAGGAAAACAAACTTAGCTATTACCCTCATGGCGAATAAAGAGTGGATGGGAGTGAAGAGGTTTGATCCCGCCTTAACACCTCTGCGCAAGGATACGCTTAAAACCGAGTTTACTCACACAAAACTATCTAATTGCGGGGAGAGAGGCATTGCGACTTGTAAGTTTCAAACATGAGTTGATCAGGATTTGCGAAGGTGGCAGAGGATCTCGTAAACACTATCAGAGAGCAGTCACTCATGAAATCTCTCACTGGCTTAGAAGAAAACACGCAGAAGAAAGTAACTAATTTGACAATTCACACAATTTGAAAAGTCTCCAAAGACATGCCAGAGCGTCTCGTTCCAAAACTTAAATGTTGATAAATGGTTATAACCTTAGTTTCATGTCTGGATAAGTGTGCGCAGCCAAGGCTCTAAGTACCATTTTCATCTACTGTCCAAAAGGTTAGACTATTACGTGAGAAAATAATGGAAAGTCGGGAATCTAAAAAAAGCAGTTGTGCGATGCTGAAAAGGTGCTCGGCAGATTACGTGAATGAAATTTGGGTTTTAGGATTTAGACGATTTTCCTGACTTGTTAGCCAGTGCGTGTTTTGACACTTTGTGCACTAATACTGATCAAAGGATTCATAGAATGATTGTTTTTTAAAACAACCAGAGCAACATTGCTTTAAGGAATAGCACATTTCCAAAGGCGCAAAGACACTATGAATTCACCAGGTTTCTAGCGTGAGTGGTAGCTGCCGTACTCTTTTGCATTAACTCTAAAGGCCTTACCACGGCAGACTTTGATGTTCTCAATCTCACAGGGAGGTGGGATCTTACTATTTTGTCTGATGTTTATGAGCATTTCAAAACTAGACTGCCCTGAAATCCTATTTTCCCCTTCGGCCGATGTGCCATAGTAACACACGTGCACACGCGTTGTCACAGACGCGACGGCTCACACACGGAAGGAATCGTGTCACCATGCCCATGTGGGTACTGAAAGTGTGACTGTGTTGTCGATTGCACGTGAGATCTCCCGATGTTGGTAGGAGGGGGAAAGCTTTGATGGATTTTGGACTGCCGCTTGCCTCAACACCACCGATTCAAAGACAGCCAGCTGGCCTCAGGGTCGTCGTTTTTCATAACCAATGCGTAGCAACACAGGCTTGGCTCCAAGGCTTCCCAATGAATAATGTCGGCCGACATTGCTTAACCATGCATAAAAAGTCAGTAAGTGCTTAGATCGAGTTTTAACAGTTTATTGCAAAAAAAGATACGCTCATTTTACGGCTTGTTATGCATGTTCTTTAAATCAGCGTATTATTCGCTACCGCTAATGTTTTTGTAGAAATGTGGCTCAGAATAGGCTCCACATCAGTGATTAATCTAACCGGGCTTTGAAAACACCAGAGTATGCCCCTTTTGGGGTTATGAGAAGGCAAATCAAAAGCTGTTTTTACATAGCGTGGTTTTAAGGGCCATTACTGTTAAAAGCACAACAACGGATAGATGGTGTTGCATGCAAAGTTGCTTGTGTGAACTGTATCAATCAACTTCTGATAGAAACAGAAACAAGTTTTGCGCAGAGCCAAAATAAAAATCGCCGAAATGGTTTCACAAGGTCCTAATTATATTTTTGTGCCCCGTACTCAAGCAAGCATCTTTAGCTATCGAAATGAAAAATGATGGCTGAATCAAATGGCCAACGTATTTGCTATATTCCAGGACCCACTTGTATTGAACAGAAATAAAAGGCCTCTCTTTCGTGTAACTCCGATGTGACATTGTGTAGCGACTGACAAAATCGGCTTGACAACTTTCTGGACGGAATGTGTAAAGTCATGCATGTTTCGCGACTGTCACGGATCGAATTTGGCATATCCACTGCTTGCTGGGTGCAAATATCAAAATTGAGTTGAAATAATGTCGCTAAAAAAGTGGAATGTGGTTAGAGGATAGAATTGCTACCCAAATATAGTCTACAGGTGGTTACTTGGGTTTGTAGCAAACTTAGACTAAAAACACTTTATTGAAAAGCTAGGAATTCAACCAATTAACCATGTTTATTCCAACTTTTCATCAAATTAGAAAGAAATGTTAATTGCTTGAAATATAGTGCCAAGGTAACGCATCCCGAGTACCATTTTACAAATTATAATGCTTTTTGGAATGCATCTTTGTAAGAACGTGTAGTAAAGCAATTAAAATGTAGCACTTAGTAACTTGTACTTGCATACTTTAGTTCTAGAAGGATGTTTTTGTCCGTACCGTAGGAGCTTTAAAGTTAGTTATCCAGCCTAGACATATATGTTCGCAAAATTTGTGCAAATCACAAATAAGTGACAGCTGTATGCCACAAAGAAAAGTATTGATAGGGCTTAATGTCTTTTTCCTCTCCAAGATTACCCTACTTTTGCATACTACTCTGAAATCATGTATCAATTCGCCTAGATTGATGGTGAGAAAATTAACCTAAGAGGTTACTCCAATATGCCACCCCAAAAGTCGACCTTTAATCGAAACGCGAGGCAGACACGAAAACTTAAACAACCGGTAGACTTATATTCTCATCTACAGCTGACATTTACCCCAGTGTAAATGCACAACACTATCAACGTGAAAATTTCACACCACCTGCCCGTGTGAATACACGCAGATAGATGTGCACACACCAAATTGTAAATGAGGGGTGCTGGAGTGGCTTACTAAATAGTGCGAATACGGCGGAGGTCGTCTCTCGAAGGCTGTCTGGATTCGGCTCTTCAACATTTTTTTTGAAGTCGTGGGAAAAAATTGCCAGAGCACCCAAATGCTTGCCACACAGACACTTTAGCCCTTTGTAATCATACAGTTTTTCCGCCACTGGCGTCTTCGGTCTGGATGTCACGCATCCAAACAGCGATTAATTGCCATTTCATACTGCGATTTATAAGCACGTATTTAAAATTCTGTTCGCTATTATATCATACACTCAAATGCCGTCAAAAACAGTGCGTTTCTCATTTGCCTTCCTCACTATTCATCATTAAATGAGCACTTACTGAGCCAAGCGCAGCTTGAATTAATTTGCCTCGTGTTACCATAATCGCATTTAAACAACACAGCCCTTATCCTTGTTAGTGTAAAGATGAATAAGCATCGCTATCTGATTCACGGGCAAAAATAGTACCAATTAGCCAATGAGTTAATTGGATGCGGAAATCATTTTCGTTGTATTGTGGCGTTGCAGCGATTTATGGTTTGCTCCAGTAATATAGCTTCCAATGGTAATGATCTTAGATGCTACAAATAATCTATGCTGTTAGGGTTCAAAACTTTGTCTCAAATTTTCACTGCAATGCATGACTCCAGGTTTCACAGTTATTCCTTAGACATAGCCTATAGTGTCATCGTAAATAAGACCGACAGACCTGAAACGGATTTGTAAATTACAAATGTTGCAAACGCAAGCCCTTTGTTTGCCTGACGAAAGCACCAAAAAGGCAAGCTAGATTACATGCAGTGAAATTGTTAGCAGTTTTTAATGAAAATCATGAACAGAGTCTCCACGAACAGCACTCTCTATCTCATTTTGTGTGAGTCTTACGTAAGGATGGCACTGCAGAACTGCAATGTGATCCATATCTAAAGGGAGAAGGGCGTGGTTTGGCTCTGCTTGGGTGCTTGCACACGGAGCGAAATGAAGGCTATTATTTTACTCGCTCTAAATGCGCTCTGGTGACAAAGTTAAACAGTATCACACTTGACGTTTAACCAGGTACTTTGTAAAATGACATAAATTCACACAGTAACGGTATGAAATATTGTAGACTCACACAAACCCGAAAGACTGCTTCTTTTATGCGACAAACAAATCCAACTTACACTGTAGCGTTTGTTCTCAATTTGACAATGAGGAAACTAAAGTGTGGTCTCATGCTTATTTAGAGAAGGGCGCGATAAAGCAAATCTTAAAACGTTGGAGGAAATGTTGGAAGGTGAACATAATAATAATACCTTGCTCAAATTAACGCTTTGGTTAAAAATCCTTACTATGCAGGGGTTCGGCGTTCCCGGATTGGCATAAAGAGCCCTAGTACCAGGAGGAGTTACAAATCTGATAGACAAATACAAATGATCCGTTTGTTATGCATTTTATTCTAAACGAATGTGTGTAATGGCTGTATTACGCATCAATTTTAATGCAAACCAACATGACTCCAAATGATGTATCAGTGCTGCTTTCTCCTAGCCGAGTTACCAATAAAAATGCTACAATTTCACAAATTGCAAAATTGACCTTAATTTTGAAAAAAAAGTCAGGTTTAAAATTTGGCAAAAGCCTAAATCTACGTCAATCAAGTCTGCCCTTTTTGATCAACACAAACAGCTTATTGCAGTTAGGTTTAACGACGAGACATGGCCTTCTAGAAGTGGAGTGTATGGACCAAAAGCAGATAGACCCTGATCATGCCACCTCGAAGTACTAAAATTGTGAAAGCTGGGTCCAACTTTGCAGGTCAAATTTGGAGACCGATGAGTGGGCACAAGCAGACACAAGCACAAAAACGAGCAGGAGCGCGCACACACAGAAGTAACACCCGCGTACGACATGCACACACCTGTGCACATGTGTGTGTGTATATATGTATGTCTATCCATGCGCACACACGCGTTCTCTTTCTCGCTCATGTGCCGTTGACGTCGGCGGCGCGGATACACAGTAGCGTGTGAAAGTCGCATAGCGTGGGAACCAGCAGGCACACGCACACGCACGCTTACCCGCACATACGCGCATACCTACACAAGCATTCATTCAATCGCGGGCGCACCACGATGCATACGACCAGCTATCTGTTCAAAATTATTTGGGTTTGCACTCTACCCAAGTGCTAACAAACAGCCTGTACAACTGCCACTAGCACCTTCTCTGCAGTCTCTATCCCTTGCCTTCTCCCCCTTCTCAGTGGGTGACGCAACCCTGTTCCCCTTACCGAGCTGTGATTGGTTAAAGTGAATATTTTGCGTACGTGTGCGCGCGTGCACAGGCGGTGAGCTTCCATTTGTCTCCTGAACGCGAATTCTCGCATCCCAACCACACATCGCACACGCACAAAAGCATACACACGCACACACACACACATTCTATTTCAACTGCTACCACGTTTGCGTGCTTGCGTCCAGACAAAGGTGAGCGGGCCTGCAAAATCAGCAACATGTTTTCTCCCCCTGATCTGGGAGTGCTCGCGGCAGCGTTTCATCCAAACGGACTGAGTAACACCAATAACACGGGCGCGAACGGCCGATTCTCTCAGACAACCAACTCCGACGAGGCCGGTGGGAATAACTTTAACAACGGATTTTGCAGTCGACAATCGGCGTTTTCATCGCCCGAAAAGGGCATTCTATCTCCACGACAAAACTCTTACGTCGGCGTGACTGGTGAGCCTACATTCACCACTTATTTCTTTTATCTTTATTCGTTCATACAATTGGTGCATAATTATGCCAAGGTCGACGGATCATGCATTCTGATTAAAAGGCAACTTAATTCATTTTTTCCTATCGCGCATAATGGTTTCTTCATGGGTTAGGTCAGCCTACCGTTCACCACGAAAGTGATGCAATGAGGTAATTTCACCTCCTTTTGCGACATTCCTACCACATGACTGCCGTTATTGCTATTACATTCGTTTGTGAAAGAGCTTCTTATGCCTTTTGCCTGCATAACCCCACTAGACATGGTGTACAAAGTTTGCATACACCCGGGTCAAGCGACTACTTTCCTTGCCAAATCCTCTTCTATTTCACGCAACACCGAAAAGTATAGAAAAATGCGTCTGAGTCTGAATTAGATTGGTGGAATAATCTGAACACTCATTTTGACAGCATCACTCTGGGTTCAAGCACCAACGCCATGTGGATGCAGTGTACTCCTGCTGACCTCGTGATCCAAAAATCACCCTTAGTTGTCATGAGGCGATATTCAAATGCCCGGTATGAGTTTATTTCTAGGTAAACAAATGGGTGGAGTAGATGGCAAGATTTGAAAAAAAAGCTAAACCGCCAGGCACTTAACCCCCAATAGCTTTGGATTACATTTGAATGCAATCTAATGCACACAAATAACTACTCTTCGCGTCTGATCAGTGGTTTCTAAGGCATAAACAATCGCGTCCTTGGCAATTGACACCGATCTTAAATTTAACAGACCAACAAACTAATTACCTTATCTGAATGCATCCCTTCGCTTATCCTCAATCAAGTTCCATGTACTAAAAGTATCAAAAATTTCGCAGTACAAAACGGACTCTTGAAGATCCCCGCAGTATAATTTCGATCTTTGGAAATTTGTCCCAGTTTGTTTGACGTTTTTATGATGGGTGTCATCTCTAGTCAAATCATGTTTAGCTCATAGAGAATAATGTGGAAATTGTCACTGTTTTTCAATTGTTTGTCAGGACGGCCAGAAAGAAGATGAATTTCGTTTGACTTGAATTTAATAAGTCTAGCTGGAATTCCTCCTGCTGGTTATTCATTCCCATCCACTTTCTCGCCCTTCGTCTTGTATCAGCGGCCATTTATCGGACTAAAGTTTGATTGTGCAGTCCGAAATTCGGAAGATTGAGGGTGCCAGGTCTTCTGGAAAAGCACTAACCATTTGCATGTGTGTGCATGGGGTCTGATTCACACGCGTGTATACGTGTATGTGCTGGTATATCCATCGCATGGTCGCCGCCTCAAGCAATCCCGCGTGGTTGATGTAAACAGGCGACTAATTGGGACCCCATTATTTCACTACTGAAATGAATATTGCTTCAGTACCTGCACTACAAAACGCAATCGAATGCCACATCCTACTTTAGTCTATTTGTCAAATGACGGTCATGCGTTGTCACATACGGTTAGTGAATTCGAACCAACCACTACACATTACACCAAGCTTGTGGTCAGCATTGCGTAATTCACGCTGTGTTCAAACCGCTTCACCATGATGCAGTTTTTATCACGTGGAACCAACACAAGGGAATGTTGGACGCCTAACAGTGTTTGATGCCTCTGAAAATGCGCTCTACTGTGACAAGGTAGGAGTGTCTTTGTTAGAGCCTTCAGACGATGCGTCACTATTCTTACGCATCTTCCCTTTGTCGGAGTAGTCAGTGTGCTGACGCGTATCTTGACAATGAGCTTGCGCATTGGGAGGAGGCGCTGGATTGTAGGGAACAGGAAAACCGCAGCATTCACTGACTTGAATAGGGAGATATTTTTCACACACTAGGTGGGAATTCACCGTGGCGATCACGTTTATTCTCATGCAAACCCTACAGGACTAGCTGCTTTCTTCCACACAGTGGGAATTCAGGTACCTTTTTCTCGTTCCCTCCCACTGCTGAATCAACCTTCTACCCATCTGATTTTGTGGGTATTTTGCTCTTTTCATGAACTCCCACTTGAGGCGTTTAGCACGATTTAAGAGAACCTGTTCCAGTACTAAGGTTTACTGAGAAAATGGTGGTCGATCTCCACCTTATATATAAAAATAAGATATTCCGGAAAGCACTTCTTCACTGGATTGTCTAGTCACGATGCCTATTCTTCAGGACTGTAATGAAATTTTAAACGTTGTTGATGTCTTACGAACTGATTGTCTTTTTGCTTGATTTACTCGTCAGAAGCTAATACCATTGTGGCAGTGTGGTGGTTTTGGCGTAACGGCCGCTCGTGAACGTCTTCGTAGATGTGTGGTGTGGTAACGCTAGTGTAAGTGGTAGATCGAATGTCAGAACTACAGTGCTCTGGGTGTGGAGGGAGGCGGGAGAAGGCGTGAACACACACGCCTGTGTTTTTGTACATGGGTGCGTGTGAACGTGTTTGTACATTTTCTTGTAAACACAATACGATCGAACATTAGTGAGCCCCTATAAAGAACACTTGCAAAATGCGTTTTTTCACCATTATGAACGCAATTCACAATGGCTTCTCCCGAACGATTCCACTCACCTTAAACATCCATACTCGTGCACTTTCTTTCCCTCCTCATTGTCATGATTTATCCTTATTTTCTTTCTTGTAAAAATGTTCTTTTGATTCCTTAATCAAATGTGATACTTTCCCCTCCCAAAATGAAATTCAATTTACCGAATTTCCGTTTTTGGTTCCACTCTGCCGCTCCCTAATTATCAAATTGCCCCTTTTGCTTCCCTCCGGCGCATGGACACCCAGAGCCTCTAATTTGTCTAACGTACACCGAGTTTCTTACTGCCTTGTGTACTTATTGCAGATCTGTTCTCACAAATGTTTAAGAAGATAATAATAATTTTAAGAAGGTTTAAATGCCTGGAAAGCAAATCCTTTGCAAGACCAGCACTAAGTGCGCCCTATCTGAGAATTTTTTAAACGAGAATCACTCGTGGGAATGGTATCTTCATGAAAGCGAAGGGAAGAAATACCTTTTCATAATGTAGTGGGAGATGCTCTTGACCAGCTTGCTCAGCATTTTTTGACCATGTCTCAATGAGAAAGTGCCGGTTTTTGAAAAAGGGCTCAAAAAATTGCACTGATACGGCGAAATGGAAAAAAGTAATGTGACGATTTCAGGAGGTGAGGTTTTGATTTGACCTCAGGAGTCATGTCGACCAAACGTTACGATCTCATGGTATTTATTCCTGGCTTTATGACTTTTGATCCAAAATGAGTCGATAATGGTGGCGATCTGCCACTGACCGTACCAATACAACTTTGGATGCTTCTGCCTCATATTGCGAGATCTAACTACACAACCAAACCTAAAGGTTTAAGTAGATTATCCACCTGGATAGGTATACTCCAAAGCGTTCTCAAAACTCATGAAAATAGCGTTAGCTGATGGTGACCACGTTACTGTATTATTTTTGCATTCCGTGAAGCAGCGACTGGGTTTTTGTGTCCAATTTGCAGTGAGTAATGCAAAATTTAGTTGTCAAGGCACATTCAAATTTGTTGGGCTGCAGTTGTGGCCTACTCATTGTTGCTTTGAAATGAAGATATGCAAACTCATTTAGAAAAATCATTTTAGTGTCTTATTGCTTTAAGTTGGGCCTGAAAACCCATTTTCAACTCTCGAAGGTGTCTTATCTTCGGTAGAGAAGGCGAAACGATTAGTTGAAATTGGACAGGTTTTAACCCATTAGTTTTTTTTTCTGCACTGACATCCCGAACGAAACAGCTGTCATCATTGCCCTTACTACCTTAGTAGAAATAAAAAACACGTTTCGCAGTGGAAAATGTGAAGATGATGACTTCCTTAAAATGGGGTGGCAAGTAGTGGTGTCTCCCATCCCCCATTGTTTGCGCCCCAAGGTGGGCCTCTAACCAAATTAGCCTTAGCACAACACTGACTTTTTCAGCTGGAAACAGTTTTCGCCTGTTTGAAGATTTTTTGATTCAATTACACCCCAAAAAGCTCAAAAACATTGTTGCAAAAGCACGTAGCCGTCTGAGCAAAATGTCCGCATTAATTTGGGTACACCAACTATCTTTAAAAGGCCTATTATGAGCGGTTTTTCTCAAAAAAAAAGGTTTTATCAACTTTGGACTGTACAACTTAACTGACCGTACGCAAAATTGGAGGCAACCTTTTCATTTGCATTTTTACTTTAATGTATTTACCTCCCACTTTTCATGCTCTATACGACAAGATTGCTTCGCTATGCCACCGTTGTTGTTGTTGCTGTTGTTAGTGTTGTTGTTTGATGCTTTAGCACCGCTCTCAACATCACCCGTTGGCGTGTAAAAATCAACTGTGTGAATTTTTTTCGGCATAGCACTCAAGTGTGCCTCTAGATGCACAAAGTCGACAAGAAGCTTGTCGGTGAAGTATTCATGCACTTTGAATAGCCGAAACTCGTAGTTATTGGGTAATGTCACATCACCATTAATGCATAGCTGTAGTTTGACTGCCTTTTTTACCCTACTTGTCACTTTGTGCCCTCATTGAGGTGCAATTTATTCACTGGGATCTGCCTGAAGTTTACTGTAGAGTTTGCATTGTCGTTGTTGAGATTTGCTTATTTTTCGATTTCACGCATTCCAATGATGGTTTGTGATTTTGCATAATTCAGTCTGTTCCCTCAGGCGTCTAAGGTTGCGAGAAAAACTCGTGATTTTTACCTGTCTGGAAAGGTGAGGTAAAGCTCCTTCGCTGAAGGTACAAAATGCACATTCTATTGAAATCAAATGGCGTTGACCACATACTAATAGATCTATACACAAAGTATACCCAACCTACCGTTACACGGATTTATGATATGAACACCATGCATATGCTGTTAGAGCATAAGCTAGTCACAATTGGGACAATATTTCGCCCAGATCTATTGTCGGCGCTCATTTTCCACTCACGACATCCTATGATGGGCATTATCTTCACACACGCATGATGCAATTTTGTGGTAGTTCCTTAAACCTTAATCGCCTGCTAAGCCTAGTAGTAGTAGTAGTAGTAGTAGTAGTGGAACACAAGTAGGAGAGAACCTTTTGGATAGAGGTTGAAGACGATATTGTTTAGCACCCGCGTATACGTCAGCGCATTCCTCTCTCGTCTTGCCCTCTTTCCACCTCGAAAACATTGCGTATAAACACTAATCACGCCTTTGGGAGTGGCAGACATTGGAAGGCGCATTAATTTGTGCTGGCCTCGTGCATGCATGTACACACAGGCACACACATGTAAACACAGACAAAAATAAATGCAACCTCACAGATCTGACAGAAGAAAAAGCGCAAGTGGAATGATAGGGAGACGGCTTTAACAAAGTCCACTTTGCTGCAAACATGTAATAAATGTTATCGGACTTCTCTAGGCCTTTGCACAAAACAGTTCACCTCTATGCGCTAGAATCACCCATTTCTGGTCGGTTGCGTAAGGTATCCCACGTTCTTTATTCTTTTCAATAAACCGCCTTGCAGTATCAACAGCAGCGAATGGATTCTCTCTTATTCCGTAGTTGCTCAATAGGGCTGCGGTAGCTGCTGGGACGCGCTCATAAAGTACAATTGGGATTAGACTACTTAACGAAGAGTTATTTTGCACATCTAGTGGAGGACAATCTATACGAAACGAAAATTGACTGAGTGTTGCGGAAATGCCAAAACTGGTTTTGCACAAAACCAAACCAGTACTCTCACCCGCCCGATAAGCAGTTCAGCCTACACAAGGCGACTAAACCGACACCCAAATAGAGACCGCGAGAAGTTGGTTGGGCTGCTTTTTTCCTGCGAGGGCTTTCCCACCATTGTTCCGCGACAGGAAACCGGTATCAGCCGATCTTTTGAAGTGCGTTAACACACGCTAGCACACAGCCAATCCTTGCTGACAAGAAAGCAATCCCTCTCTCCCTAGTTCACTCACGAGCATATAGCCTCTACAGACAGGACCGTGTATTCTTCACTAAATAAATCAGGTGTTTATAAATGTTTGGATAGATGAAGTCACTTCAGGCTTAAAGCATCCTTACTGTAATTGACAAATGGGTGCAGGACAATTGAGTTGTTACTGCTTGCAACAGTGTTTCTGGACAGTATTAAGTTATGCTGGCTGCATTGGAATTTTGATGGAAGGGTTGGTGCTTTCAAGGTTTCTGTGTGCACGGGATCTCGATATTGTGGGATAGTAGCCGTACGTAAGTGAGGAAAGTGAGTTTATTCCAGAGCCTCATCTCATAGCACAAGTTCGTCGTCTGTAAGAGCAGTAGAGAGTATGATCGGAGGAATCAAATAAATTAAATGTAGTCTAAATAAGTGTGCTGTAAATGGGTGGATAATGATTGAAGTTGTCTCGTAACTATGAATGCGCACGGCTTGAGGAAAATGAATGCTGTTCTGATCTTTTGGCCGTAGGGGAGAGGGGAGTGGAGTTGTTTGTACACTGCAAATCATCACTTTCAAACATTTTGTCGGGGAAAAATGGATCTTCCTCGCATGTGTGTTATTGTTTCCCTCTAACGCTCATTCACTCTTTTGTTCTTTCACTCGCTCGCCCGCTCGACTTTCCACCTTTTGCATCCACTTGTGGCTCCGTTTTCTTGAACTAATGTTGTCTTCGCCTCAAACACACGCACATCAGCCTTCTCTCTTCCTTCCTCTCTAAGGCATTTGAAGATGAATCCACACTACAGCGCTCTTGAAAAAAGTCTCTGGCTTCTTCAGTTTACTTTGCCTTAAAAAGTCCCTTGTAACGTAAATTTCCTAACTGTTTCCAACTTTAAGCGATGTCCGCTGGGGGTGTTGACAAAGAATGTGTGGACCGATATGCATATTTTCCTTTGAAAAAGGACGGAAGAGTTCTTCTTCTTAGAATGCCAGTCATTCTTATTTGTCTCTCATTTTTTCCAAAAACATTCGAATGGGAGAGTTTTTCTGGAAATAAGTTGGCGGTTCACCGCATAAATTCTTCAAATTTTTTATGAACTTAATCTTTGCTTTAACCGGCAAAGTTTGTGAGGAAATGAGTTTCTAAAAAGTAGAACGACAACGATAATGCGTTTTGCGACAAATAATCCGTTGTTTGGAGTAGACAAGATCTAATAGGAGCTGAGGGGAGAAGCAAAAAGCCCAACTGAGTGGTTAGCTTTAAGTTACCAAAACTACAGATGTGTTATGCCTTCAATCCAGAGTGTCCGTGTCATCACTGCAGTACATTCTACCAGTTATACAAATAGTTCAAGTAGTAATGGGGTTTGTAGCATTCCAGTGAGGCCGAAAAGTGTGATTTCCTTTCAGGAATCGCAACTACATCTTGTCGAAATTAAACTGGAACTGAAGCATCAAGCCCATTGCCCATTTACACATTTTGCTTGTAATAACCGGGTCACCATAGACAACATGTCCGCATTTTTAACAATTCTTTATGGTTAATGTTTTTGCTTGAATCAAATGTTTGATTTTGGAAGTCAATGTTCCTACTCACTCATCTCTTGGGCTAACGGATTCATGGACTGACTCACAGAATGCTCAAGGTATTAAATGCCCGCTTTCGTAAAATCATGTGCAAACATGCTCCTGATGGCCGAGCGGCCGTCAAATTCTGCCCAAACTTCTCTACACAGCACAGACTTGAATTATGTGAAGTTATAATCAGATCAAAAGAACCCGTCAACATAAAATGGTGGTTTCGATGTTGCAGCTACTATAGTACCACTCTGAGCCTCAATCGTTCTCAAGTCCCCAAAAGTCATCGTACCAGTATGTCCTCGGGGTGTACTTACAGAATGGATATCCAAAAATAGAGCTGACTGCTCCAGCATCGCTCTTCGAGTTAGGTGTTACGGTCGACCAACGCCAGCACCTCCCCAGGGAAATGAAAGTGGGAACAAATACACATCACGGCTTCCCACACCACCGCTTTCAGCTGATTCGAAATCGTAAATAAAGCCACCGTTTCGCTATTTTTTTGTGAGGACGAGTTTGTGTCGGCTTGAGGTAACCTTTTATACTTTGGTGCGGGACGCTATGGAAGTCGCTACTGCTTGGGGGCGTGAAAGGAAACAAGTGTCATTCAGTACTTTTGAGGTATGGCTACAAATGAGGTAATAGCATAATCTTATGGCAACCTAGGGGCATTTACTACTTATGTTAATGAAAATTCTTTATTAACTGTGCAACACAACTATTTGAACAAAAAGCAAATCTGATATATGTGCTAACACCCGATTTGCGTTTAGAGGTTGTTTCTACATTTTCACATTTGAATCAGTGAGTTTACATTTCTTCTGCACTAAATCAACCAAATATCTAAGAAAAGCCTAAACCAATGCTACTTTAGGGGCATTAATTGCGCCTTATGGACTATAAAGGCAAACACAGTCTTGTGAAGTTCAAGGAACCTGGGCTTAACTTTGTTAGATGGGCCTCATTGAATTTGCACGTCTAGGCTTTGTATGCATCTACGCGCTGTGTCTAGAAGCCATGGACGACCCAAACTTTATTTTTTAACTACCGTGGTTCAGGTACCTTACTTCTCTTACTTTCTCAGTATAGAACTTGCTTTTGTGACTGCAGCACATTTGATTTCAATAATGCTGTGCAAGAATTTCACAGTTCTTCCCATACGATATGGGAGGGTTTTTGAAGCAACTGTGTTTCCCAATTTCCTTGTGCAATCCGAGATGCCTTTCACCGAGGAGACACCACTGTTTTTCACGTAACTAGACACACCTCTGTGGCTATGCTCGCCGAGCTGGTGACCTGTCCGAGTAAGTGCGAATTCGTGCATTTCCAATCGAACCTCTAATCTCACATGATTTGACCTACATTACCGAGGTCGTTTTTACTAATATTTTCTAAATGCAGCGTGCAAACGTCAGGCGTTAGTTAAACTTCGGATTCCCTTAATGTCATTCAATTTGGAGGGGACAATTTTTTATTCCAAAGTTGAGAATTTGATCAAACTATTTCTCCTTCTTTGTGGGAATTTCCCTTTTATTACATTGCTCATTTCATTTGTCGTACGTATTTTGGTCATTTGATTACAAAGGATTTCTTTAAACCATTGGCTTTATTATGGCTTCGAAGAGTTACTTTTTGTAAGCACCTTAAAACAATGCAGTCAGTGATTTCAAAGTTACAATGCGACGGGAGTAACGTTAAACAATCTTTTTAGGAGAATAGGTCGAATTGCCTTAAGTGGTTTACTTCTAAAAGCATAGCATTCACCAACAGGTAGTGGTGAATACCGTGTCCGACTTCCGGTTTCAATTACAGTCATTTGGATGGCCATATTGGCCTTCCCAGGTGGGTTGACCTCTGAGCCATGTCAGCAGCTCCGGTCTCCTTCTGTTTACTGCTTGATATATATATGCATCCAAGCATTGTGCCTTCTCTGTCTTCATGGAGGTCTCGGGGCGCAACGGAAACGTTTGTTTACTGCCCCCTTCATGGGTTTGGGTTTCACTCAATCCTTCGACAACAAATTGTTAATAGATGGAATGTTGCTAAAGAGCTTCTGACTCAGACAGGCTTAGACGCCTTAAAGACCATCTTCCCCTTGAATACCTTAACGTAATGTGTGACAGTTCTTATCTGGTTATCTGATTAATATCGCCTGCTTACAAAAGCATCGCTTGTGACCGATTGGGGATAATCACAGACGTGAAATCGCTCCAATTTTCCCATAGCATCGTCTGGCCCATTAATGCCTCAGTGGGCAAACACATGCGCCTGTGCGGTTAGCCGTTATTGGAGCTTGGGATCATGCATTTTCCCAAGACATTTCTGGTTCCCTGAATGCGGTGATTAACGTGTGCGTGCGTGTGTATTTGTGTGTGCGGAATCACCTCCTGCATGGGTGGCGTGTAGGTAAGTGGGAGAAGGCAGAACCAAGAATTCAGACTACCCAGTTAGTCGCGCATACACACACACACACAAGCACGCACATTCCTTAAGAGAAACGCGAAAGCGTGGGAACTTTTTCCAGCTAGTGCAAACAGAGAGACTTTTCGTTGACTAATTGCTGTTCAACCGCAGATTCAGAGGTGGGTTATTGCTCAGCTGAACCGTCTTTGGGTGATAGTTTTGACCAGAGTGCTGTGGGTCTCAGGTGGCGTAAGCAACCTTCGAGCATGTCCTACCGCGGACGGGTTTTTGCCCTCTTACCGAACAACAGATCTCGTTGGTTGCTTGTTGTTCGGGCTCATCTGAATGTTAGCATTGGTTTTGCAGCTTCCCTCTACCAGTGTTGTTAGAGTACTCGAAACGTAATGCTTTCGATTTTCGCATCAGTTACCCCCATTTTCCTTATCACTAATTCCAACATTTTACATCGAAAAGGTAAACAACTGATTCGCTTTGGTCAGCTTGCATGCGTGTGAATCCTGCTGTGATCGGCATTCTTCGGTGAGATTTTCGCAGTTTTACTGTCGTTTCACGAAAGTCATTACTACACAAACATGTGACTAAGCGCATTCTCGGAATTAGTCGGATGCATTTGTGCAGAGGATCTTCTGCCTCCGCTTCCACCCTTGGAATCTTGCATAAGTTATTTTCTAGGGTAATGACGTCTTTCTAAGTCCATTCTCTTACGCACACCAGCTCTAACCTCATCTGTGCACAGTCCTAACAACATTTGATCATATTCCTCGGACAAAGTTACCCGATTGTCCATTAAAACTTGGTTTTGTATTTCATAGTAGATTTGCTTGTGAAAAGTGGGTCCGTGCGGACTTAGGTGTCATTTGTCTCTCCTATTGAGCGAGCTCGTGTACATGCTTTCGCGATTGAACGCATTGAAGTTGCTACAGTGATGTTCCGCATTTGCGGAATCCAACATTATGCACAAAGTGAGTTAAAAGCAAAATACTTTTCTCAAACGCTATACATTTCGCAGATGCTAAATGTGCAAGCGTTATCGACTCAATCACCATTACCTCCTATGCTATCACGTTACGTTTTAAAAACTACTTTTGACCGCACTTATAGCACGGAACTTTCTGTAAAACTTCTCCTCTGATTGATCCTGTCATCGATTCTGGAACAAAATCTGGGTCCTTACCCCGCGGACTGTGTAGTTCTGATATTTGGATGCCCGGCACCTCCGTTAGCTAATAATTAATTGGTGTTAACCGTGGACCTACTGTTAGATTTTGACCTCAGTCGGTACGACACAGCGTTTATTGGCAATTTTATTTTCCAGATATTGCCCCATTCATGGAGTGCAGTTCGCCTTCATTTGGGTACTTACAAGGCCATATTTTATCAAACTTCCCTAGACTTAGCACCAGTTGGCATCAATTGCCAGCGCATTGCTGTGGCTGTTTACTAACCATTTACTCTTTATCTGAGATAATGGTCGAATAGAACTGTGTGGTACACTTGCACCGTCCAAGCTCCTTGTGTACTCCGTCACTAACACACACATCTACCCGGGCATACTTTGTGGCCGTGCAAGGTCTCGCGCATCTGCAATTCCACTCACGATGCGCAACACAACAAAGTGGCACAAATTAAACCACTGAATTCCCACGACATCGTGTGTTCCGCGTGTTCTCGCACATTCAACCAATTAATACCTGCGTGAACATCTAGTGTGTGCGTGCGTGTGTGCGTGCGTTCTCTCTCAGCGGCTCCTTGCCGGAAAAATCGATATGTTGCGTCCGTGACTGCATGCACACACAGACCTTCCCTAATCCCTCCCACTCACTCACCCACCCACCCACTGATCTGCACTCGATGTGCATCAGTCGGATCGACTTGGATTTGCAATTTGTCAGGGGCTGTGTGACCGGCTCACGACCATCCTTCCCCTTCAGATTTGCTCTCCCTCGACGACATTAACAGCACCACCGACAATGGGGGTCCGATGATGTCAACGCGAAGTTCTCCTTCAACCTCATCTACGACTTCACCCCCTAATGCGCCCCAACTAGCTCCGAGATTTCCTCCCTCCGCGAACAGCGCAAACGCCAACGCAGCTGCGGTTCTGGCAGCAGCGGCAGTGGCCGCCAGTCACTATAGCCCAACAGCATCGACGACTACCCCAAACAGCTTCCAGGACGCTGCAGCAGTGTTTTCTGCAGCCTACGCAGCAACGTCTTCAGCAGAGTTCAGCTCGACCGTGGCGTCTCCAACGGCAGTGGCCATGGCTGCGGCTGCAGCGGCCGCGGCGGTGGCTGCTTACCCTCCTGACTCTGGCTCGAGCATAATGAGCGTGCCCTCGCCCATCTTTCCCCCTCCTCCAATGAGCAGCGGAAATCACCAGCAGCAGCGCTTGTCGTCGGCATCCCCATCTCAACCGTCGGGAAGCAATGGTGGTGAGGGGAACTGCAAACCCGACTTTGCGAATGCTTCTGATTTTCTCGAGGCGTTCGCGAGGTCTGCCGGTGGTGGAGTGGGGGGTTGGCGCGGTCAACAGGTTACCAGACCGGAACCACTGGGCTTTTCCTCAACTGAGGTGCTGCTTGAGTGCTATCGGGCCCAGCTGCCGTAAGTAGCGTTGTTTCCAAAAAATGACTACATTCCTGCTTCACCAAGTATACTTAATGCATTTAAGTTTTCAAACTGAATTCGTTACCCTCTTGATTTTTCTTCTGTTGGCAAAGTTTTTGTGCAAGCACGGCAGTCTGTACATTTTCTCACGTAATTCATTCTGATTGCATCCTATTTTTGATAAAAATTTTCGCTCATAATTCTTGTCGCCCATCACTCTTAATCCCTCATTTAGTGATAGTTTAAGAAGAATTTTAAGCATTTATGCGAGCGAAAAAAATTTACTCGAGCGATTTCTTGCTGCCTGTGTATTTTGATGTTTGGAATCCTTGCTAGGTGAGCGAAATCCCGTTATTATTCTAAGCTGCCTCCAGCTGGTATTCCAGTGATGAGATATCTGCCTAACCAGTTTATCAGTATCAAGGGACTGCAAGGCTCTTGATGGCATGTGTTAAATGGGACGAACGTATCCACTTTTGCAGCACGAAAGTCGCGTCGACCGAACGTAAATTTCACCTTTCCAATGTTTTGTACTTACGTCGCATAAGTAGCAAATCTCACCACCGCTCACGAGCTTCATAGGACCTAGCCTCGTCCTCGTCTTCGCAGACAAGCTTCTACTTATTTTTCCCGTGGTAATTATCAAGAGCAAATTTTATAAAATTAACTTTGCGGTATGAAGCAATATGCTGACTGTCTTGTTACTCATTCCTTTAACTAAACGCGATACCCAGGACGTCCATTTTTCGATTTTCTCACTGGTAAACAAATAAATCCACTGATTCCTGTTCGATGTCTTCCTCATTTTAATGTTGTCCTCCGGTCACCTCATGCACTTCGTCCCATTTTTCGACCTCCGTCGTCCCCACCTTGTACACACAACATGTGTTCCAATTGACGTACGAAGCTGATTGAAGAACCAGTCGTAACAAGGCCTTATTGGAAAACACGGGGTAGATGCAAGTTCTGCATAAAATTGCAGGCCCATTCGAACCTGTTGACGAAGGAGGCTTCCTGGGTAAGGTTATCTTTCCGTGGGAACAGAAACTTTTCATCTTCAAAGTGCCGTGGGAAGGTTCTCATGCACCCACTTGCATGTGCCGAGCCCATCAGATCCAGTAATTTTTATGGCAGCATGCATATAATTTGAGGTATTCAATATTTTCTGTTTAATTACAATCAGATGTTTTAGCTGATAATTCAAATACTGACGGTGCCTTTTTGGATAGATTTTTCCCTGAAAAAGTCGAACTGGAAAGACATGTTTATAACTTCCTTACTCTTGAGTGTACCCCAATCACGATGAGTCCAAATCAATCACGACCGCCATTTACCACCCCTTAAAGTGGCTTGTTCTTCATTCCCATTTATTGGCAAAGTTTTGTTACGGTGTGCGACCGGAAGTAGATTTTACTACCTAATGGAAATGGTTAGGCCAACTAATTCAAGAGACTTCTCTCAATGTACATTGAAATAGTAAGTGTGGAGTCAGAATGTTTCCCTTGACGCGCTTTTCCAACATGCATCGGTTCTCCCTAAAGAGGGCATTTGTGTCTTACGAGCTCTTTGCAAATATAAGAACGACAACTACAGTGTTCACCATGAAAGCGTGAGGGCTGCATTTCCTCCTAATCACGCATCAGACGCTTTTGCAGCTGCTTTAAACCCCCTCAACTGGGCTCGTCAGTGTTCATATCATGAATATTTCCTTCCATCAAGAACTACTCCCTTCTCCACCTGTTGATAGGTTCTTTTTGGTACCTCCTGAATATGTGGTTGCAGGTCTGAAGTTGTCAATAGTTTTTAAGCTTTGAGTAAGTTGGTTCAGGTATCCATAGCCTCTTCGTAATGCCGTCGACCGTCAACTCACGAAGTCAATTGAGATGTTACAGCGAAATAGTTTTACACATAAATTGTCCTTCCGTATTGATAAGGCGCCCCTCCATTGAGAGTCTGCTTTCAGGACGCCTCATTGCGCACATTAATGCCTTCCTCTTTAGCTAGTAGTAAATTGCTCTGTAATTCAACCGAAGCCATCGGTGTTTTGTCGCTGTGCAATTAAGAGCGTTTTATTGCTCCAAACGCAGCGGATGTTGGGTTGAGTTGGGGTGGTGGTGATGTTGGCGGAAGGAGCTTCTCAAACACGTGTGCGTGTGCGCGTGACGGTGCTATGCTCATAGCGCCTGCACACACACTCACAGGCGCTCAAAATCCACCAATCGTGCCTGGTTGCGCAGCACACACACTAGCATAGTTGGAAAGAGTGCTCGATAGATGGACGCACAGCTTTTTTCGACTTGCGCTGCCATGACAGGGCCCATTCTCCAGATGGAGGCCTCTGGCGCCACGTCATCCACATCAACCACAGGATCGCGTGGTATCAGGGCAGGACACAACTTCCTGCCCTCGCCTTCTACCTCCTATAACCCTCACCAGCCGATGCAACAATCAGATGAGTACTACACCTACCTACCAACCTCTTTCCCCTCATCAACGAGTTACCAATCCACCTATCAGTCTGTCGATAATCGATGCTACGACAATCCGGTCTACTGGACCGAGCAGACTACTGGTGACGGCGCCTGGTACTCTTCGTCCTGCAATCCAGAAAACCAACTTTCATTGGGTTGTTTTAGTGCTCCGCCAACATATGCTGATCTGAGTCCAGTTGAAACTTTCTTTTTTGGGAGTGGGAAAAGGGAGAGAAAGGCTGAGGATTATCGAGGGTCTGGCGAATTAGGTCCATGTGAGCAGAGTGATTTTGCACAGCTGCAATCGTTACCACAAACTGATGAGGCTTGGTGAGTACGTAGTTCCTATATTTATTGAAGTGGTTTGTACTTTTGGTCTTGGGGTGTAAACTTTCGCAATGGTCAGGCATGTCACTAGTGCGAGTCCTCTACCAATTTGGCGAATCAGGTAATCAATGACTACCAAAGTCATTTTACACGTTGTACTCTTTCAGGTACTCAAATCTTACAACTGATCCAACATCAAAGGCGGTTCCTGACACTACTGGAAATGCGGCACAACCTCGACCCCCACCTTCTTTTGCGTCCTCGCCTTTTAAGACTTCGGCAACAACAGCGACAACATCTACTTCCTCCGGTTTCTCTCCATCGTTTCCTCAATCCTCTAATCAATTTCCACCCAATACGGCTAATGTCTCGTCAAATCCATTCTTCGCTTCCTTTCAACCCGCAACAACAACGAGTGGGAGTGATTTTTATCGTGCCTCGACTCTCTTCGCCGCTGCTGCTGGAGCGAGAGGCGAGGATGAAGTTGGCGCCACCACCATTCCCTACTACGACCCTCCTAGACAGGTTAGCGGGGGCGATCACTACTCTGGGACGAACGCTCCGTCCTCGTCAGCGTCCAGTTATCAGCGAGCACTGGGGGGCTATACGACCGCAGGTGGTGGAGGTGCTGGAGGCAGTACCAGTGGCGGAGGGGCTGGAGGTGAGAAGGGTGTGGTCGAGATGCCGGGAAGCCTTGGCGGCGGAGTAGGTGGCGGCGGTGGTGCGGGTGACGGTGGCGTCGGTGTTGTGTCCCGCGAAATGATGCGTTCGTACCTGAAGAATCGGCGGGATCAGGTGCTTATTGTGCTCCACGCCAAAGTGGCACAGAAGTCCTATGGAACAGAGAAGAGGTAAGTTCACAATTTTTGTAAAAAATTTGTAAAAAACGCTACTACAAAAAGCAGAATACCACTGAATAGTTCACAATCAAATAGAATAGACCCGCGACTGTAGGCTGGGGTGAATTGTGAAAGCCACGTAAGCTTTGATGATTGGATTCGAAGATTAAAAAAGGCATTTTAAGTTTTGTGATTGTGAAATTATAATTAGTTACAGTGAGCGAACTAAACAATTAGCATAAATAGCTGCCAAAGGGTCGCAGCGTTTGTTTGCAGAGTCCTCTGCACGTTTTCTTCAAACATGCAAATGTCTTCCCATCCTCCCTTAAGGTTTTTTTGCCCTCCACCCTGCATCTACCTACGAGGTGATGGCTGGGATGTCAGACCAAGTGCAGGTAGTCCAACCAAACTTCTCGGTTCATCATCATCATCATCAGACCCTGCGTTTCAGAGATCCTTTCTTCCGTGGGAGACGGAGAGTGATTTCAACACCAGTAAACTGAGCGGAGAAAAAGCCCAAGTAAATTTTGGCGTTACCTCATTACTCATTATTTGACGGCCCTCCTTAGATTTTACCGGGTAGGCTTGGTACAGCTGCACAAAATGTTCGAACGCAGACTCAGATTGGGAACCACCTGAGGCTAAATAAATTCTAATAGTAAGATAGAGCAGAACGTGAGCTTCAGGCTTGAGTCATAATTTTGTTCATTGCGAAATGCAATTTCGGTTGCGCTAGATGTAAAAAACTATCACTTAATTACTGGAGAGCATTTTATATCGTTGCGCAAAGTTAAAGTATTCGGTAAAATCAAAAATTTTATTTTGTACTAGATTGAACTGAGCCTTAAATTAGTTATTTTTGTGACGAACTTGGTAGTATTTTAGAAATGAATATTTGCGTGGATTCAATCCACTACAGGTTAGCAGCTATTATTGTGCGCATTTGCTATTTTTAAGTCCATTTTTCTACTTTCAAAGATCACGAGTGCTGCGCAATTTCCTTGCCAGGGTGTAAAAATAGTGCGGTCTTGGGAAAGTTCATTTGGAATAGATTGCCACCTTGCAGTCAGCCGTTTTAGCAGAGGATATGAGTCGGTGCTTCTTCCTTATTTGGCTGTTTAGGCGAAAGTCCTGCTCCGTAGACCCAATGCCTCACCGTAATAGCAATATAATCATGGTAGGTCGTTGTAGGAATTAGAAGTTGGAGCTTTCTCCTAGTAATGGGCAGTTGGAACGATGAGCCGGCGAGTTTCGTTCTATGCAAACGGAAAGCCCTCTTTTGTAGAACTTATCAAATGCTGGAGGTGAAATTGTTTTTTTTTTTTAAATTCATCCATGCCTATACAGTATAATAGTCATGATTTTGTGTTTTTGCAATTCTCTTGAAAATGTTAGGTTTTGGCCTTTATGGGCATTGGTGGAACTTCAACGGCAAAAGATATGGTTCAGCTAAATCTGGAGCCCGGAAAGGACTACTCTGCCGCCAAGACTCTCTTCATCTCCGACTCTGATAAGCGGAAGCACTTTATGCTAACCGTCAAAATGTTCTACTCCAATGGAAAGGATCTCGGTCAATTCAATTCTCGGCGTATCAAAGTCATATCAAAACCCAGCAAGAAGAAGCAGTCATTAAAGAATACTGATCGTGAGTAAAAATTGTAAAGCCATGGATCACAGCGACTATATTCGTTTTAAATTTGGGTAAGACGGGAAGTAGGTTGATGAAGCAATTGAATTTTCCAGATGAGTCAAATCACTTTCTAATAAGGAAGTCATTCCATCGAAACGCTGGCTTTGGGGACTAGTAAGCAGCAATTTGGTCCACCAAGAAGTGCAGAGGTTGCGGTTTTCTCATTTCTTGTGGTCACCTAGACGATCCCGTCTTCTTGGCACCTGCCCGGTCACACCTGGATTTTATGAGATTCCCTGGTTTTTTATTATGGTTTGAGGGAGAAACTTTTCTTTGAGTTCACATGAGGTCACGGCTTTGGTCTCCTGATCAATTCATTTTGAAGATCGCAAAGCCCTTTGGGTCAGAAACCTTCCATAATCGTGCATAAAAGACGCGTCAGTGCATTTTTTTTCTAGATAGCCTCTCATATTCCAACTTCAAGTTGGCCTCGTAAATCTCGTATCGAAACTATTCGCACTATTTTGACACACTAGAAGGGGCAGTTTAAAAGAAACATCAATATTTTTGGTTTTTTAGCCGAAATGCAGACCCAAATTTTGATTCGATTGCCAAGGCGACCAAATTCACACAAGTGGTTTAAATAGTTGCAAGGTTCAAATGTTCAGAAAGCCACAGTGAAAACAAATTGAATTTCACCCTTCGTCTCACATACCCAACAATTTTATTTTTTGCCTTATAACCTAGTATGCATCGCCTCAGGCACGAAGATCGCACTGTTCAATCGTCTTCGGTCGCAGACCGTGAGCACCCGCTACCTTCACGTTGATGCAGGCAGTTTCCACGCCAGTTCCAGCCGATGGGGTGCCTTCACAATCCACCTCCTCTCCGACGATGAGTCGGAGGCGGAGGAGTTCAATGTGCGCGACGGCTACATCCACTATGGGCACACTGTAAAACTCGTCTGTTCCGAAACTGGCATGGCCCTGCCTCGTCTGGTGAGTCTTGACACCGTCAAAAGTAAAAAACCAAAGTATTGCAAGCATTTTACCGCAGGTCTAACCCTACAACTCACCATTCGGTCAATCGTTTATTTCCGTGTTTTTAAAATGCAAGAAAGGTTTATTCGCTTGGTACGCAAATCTTCATAACGGATACATAAATGAAAATTTTCGTATGCAGCATTGTCATATGCAACATTGTCTTGCAGATTGTTCGAAAGGTGGACAAGACAGTGGTGATGCTGGATGCGGATGACCCAGTAAGCCAGCTGCACAAGTGTGCCTTCTACCTGAAGGATACGGACCGGATGTATCTCTGTCTGTCGCAGGACAGGATCATTCAGCATCAAGCGGTGCGCTGCGACGATAACCCTCACCGGGAGACGATCAACGACTCCGCCGCCTGGACCATCATCAGCACTGACCGGGCGGAGTATCGGTGGTTCGAGCTCTCCAGTCTGCGTGACGACCCCAGTGTCTCCAAAGCACTGGCCGCGCAGATCCCACTGCCCTCCAACCATCCCGTCACTCCCGTCCCCATCGTCACCAGCATCCGCACTAATGGCGGAGGTGACGTTGCCATGGTGGAGGTCTCTGGCGAGAACTTCAGTGCAAACCATCAGGTTTGGTTTGGCGATGTACCCGCACAGACATTCTATAGATGCCAAGAGCTCCTCCTCTGCCTGGTTCCTGATATCTCCGAATTTCATCCTGAATGGACCTACATACAATATGAACTTGAGGTATTTCGAACAAGAACATCGTCTCTTTCAAAAGTGCAATTAATGGTGGCTTTCATTTAAAGTATACTGAAAGAAACTCAAGAGATTGGGAATTCTGACACGCCCTCGTAATGAACTAAGAGCTCTCTTGAAGAGTTCATTGTCTCAACTGTCTATTACTGGATTTCTATTTAAGTTCCAAGGTTGTTGGTACTGTCACTATCATTCGCATGGAGCTTGAGAATCTGTGCTTTGAAATACCAAGGCATTGATGTCACCAGTTTGTGAGAACATCCAGCGTGAGAACATCTACGTAGAGGTTAGTACAAGTACTAACGCTTCCGCCGGAAAAGAGCACAGATATAATATTGTGCGATAGCGATGGTTCTATTGAATAAAACTGCGTTCACTTGCTTCACGTAAAGGGGTTCGATAGCTATAAGTGTAGTATTTTTCACGTGACTAAAATCAGCTTGAAGTATGCTGCCTGTCAATCTTGCTCCTCAACCGATAGAAGCAAGGCAATGCATGTACAATGCGATTCCAGTCCAGAGTAATACTTGAAGGGGGCTTGCATAGAGTGCTACAATGAGGTTATGGTAACAATATGACTTTAAATTGAATTATAAGGTGTGAGTGAGATGCCAAGTCATAATTTCGTTAATAACCGTCTTTAGAACTCGTCAGTCTTGTTTATTATGTTGTAGGTTCCAATAAGTATAGCTCGGAACGATGGTGTCATCTACGCCACGGGTTCTACGTTCACTTATCAGCCAGAACTTGGACCTCGTCAGCACTGTCAGTCGGCTCTGGAACTGATGCGAGCAGCCGCATTCGCAGCGGCCGCAGCAGCAGCAGCCTCTATGGGACAGGTGATGCAACCGGCTGCAGCGGTGATGGCACAGGGACAGCATCAGCAACAGCGGCCCTCGCTTGAATACCCAGCGGTTGAGGGTGGCCTCGCTACAGGTGGTGTGTCCTCCGCCCCCTCTTACTCCTCTTTTTCGGAGACCCTTCCTGTGACTTCTCACAGTGGCAGTAGGCCCTACGCGACGCCGATGGATGAAGGGTCGGCTCCTGTTGTTGCCACGCCATCCGCGAGTGAGCCTGCACAATAAAAGGCACTAGCGTTCCCCATCTCTCCTCTGGTCTCTCACGTAACTCCTCCTTGCATCTTTTCTTGTTTGACAATCAAACACACATACATCTGCTCACATCCTCCCTCTCCAACTCGCTCACAAATGTCTCCCACTGCACTTAAATACACAACCAAAAGACATTCGCACCACCGCCACGTGTAAATATGTTCATCACTTATTTTCCCCGAATATTCAGCGCTGTGGTTTTATTTATTCCTTCTATTAAACAACAACGACAATGGTGACATGAACAATGAAGCTATCTTTTTCCGTCGACCTCTAACTGTTTCCAAATAACCTATCACTTCATTATCCCTTGTCCTCACTCTTTTGAGAATTGAATCTATGCAGTGAAAGCGTGATGTACAGCGCCTAGCGAAGGGTTTTAGAAAAACTAGCTTATTTTAAGTAACCGGAAGTCATGCCTGTTTGAATTACGATTTGTTCAGGAGCAGGTGGTTTCTTGATGAGGGTAAACCTTCGTTTTCGATGCAAAATGATGTCGGAACTTTACTGAGAGTGACGGGGCTGTTTCTTTGCGTGAAGTTCAGGAGACGAAGATGTTTTGCACTTTTCAGGGCCACGGTGGAGACGGTCTTGATGGTGAGTGGCGATCGGGGCAATCGCGTTGGGTGATGACCTAAGCCGTCTTCGAGGTTGCGCCAATACAAATATTGAGAACATCAGCCCGGTTTTGCGCTCGATCTCCGAAAGATTGATCGCGTCTGCAATTTTGCGTATTGCGCATTGGGTATAAATTTGATGCAAGGACCTATTGTTTTTACTGTCGCATCCCACTTAACGAGTGGGCTAGAGTGCGTAGGATGTCATTCGGTATGATGAAAATCCAAAATGCATGACGAGTAGTAGATTGCCTTCGTTTATACAGTGCAAGTCAGACTGAGATTGGGCAATTACGGACGTGAATAAAGAGGTCTGGTTCTTGTTCATGTTCAAGGAAGCACAAATTGCTAGTGAGTGGTGAGTTCCAGGTCATGTTAAAACTAAAAAAAAGGAACTTACAAATGAGGCTGCTCGTGATTGAATTTAGGAGGAGTATTTTCGTCTCGTCAACTAGGCGAGAATAGGAAGTTTGCGATGACATCCTCTGAGACCTCCTGCATTGGCTATTGGCCAAACCTTGGAACTGTTTTTGATAAAACTAAACTGTTTAATAGGTAAATAGCTTATGAAGATGTCAATTTGGGTTATTCTGTAAATTAGCCCAGTTTTTGTTAAAGTAGTGTTGGACATTGATCTGGCTTAAAATTGTGTAGAATGGGGTTCGATTACTTACAGAAAGAAAAAGAAATCCGTACATTTAAGAATAGTAGTGAGAACCACTTTTGCACATTTTGAGTGGTCTGATGTTGTCGTGGTTTGATTGGAGATCGTCTGCCATTCCAATTATTTTTGTGATTCATCCGACAAATGCTTCGGCACCTCAATTAAGTGGAGATCATTTTCACCTTCATGGAAGGCTGATTTTCCCTTCTGCAGAATAATACTATCAGAATCTTCTAATTATGGGACATCATTCTAGGTTTCGAAGTGTACGTTGAAGATGGATAAAAATGAATACTCACTGCATATTTAATAGCAAACCATCCATGGGAGGCGAAGGGTGCGCTTTCCATCACCTGTTCAATAATGAAAGATACACATAAACCAAATAAGTGTTTTTCCGTCGTCATGATTTGACACTCATGGTAACTCGAAGTTAACCCGATCACTCAAACAGACACATCGGTGATGAGCAGAAGAGAATAACAAGTGATTCGCATACAAATTAAGCACTTCGACGGAGCATTAACAGCAAAATATTTGTAGTGCATTAAAGGAAGGCAATGCTACTGTTTGGGAAGGAACATTCAATAGCACACAACCTCACCAAACGTTAACAGGGGAATAACACCACTGTCGGTGGCACCCTGCACTGGTGTGCATTTGCATATTCACTTGGTAATGCGTCAAGCCGCGATTTACCCTATTGCAGACGCATATAGACTGGTCCTCTCTAAAACACCCAAAGGATATGCAAATGAATCGATTTTGCATGTTGATGCAACGATAGGCTATCACCAGTGGATATATTTCGTCCACAGATGAGTACCATCCTCCTTCCACTTTCGTCGGCTACAGTTTTTGCATAATTCGACATCCATTGGTTCGTTCTTTCCTCTCTCTGTCAGTTTATCAGGATATTAAGCCATATTATATGATAGCAGCTGTAGACAAATCTTTACAATGAGGACAAGTTTTTTATAGGCCATCAAAATAGCAAAAGGTGCGAATGCCTGCATAATATGCTCCATTAAGAGCTATTTCTTTAAATGCGCTTTGTAGCAACACTTCGCAACACAAAATAGTTTACGAAAGTAATCACTTTCTCTGATCGAGGTGTTTGATTAAAAGATAAACGATTATCGAAGTCAAGTCCGGATGGTGAGGCATCACCTTAGTGGTTCCAATAAAAGCGAAGTCATCCGTCAACTCATCGAGTATAGCTTCATCGTAAGAGCAAAACAGTTACACAAATGTGTCTCAGTTGTAATCTACGGGTGTGATTGCGCAAATACTTTTAATTACCTATATAAAATTCCATAAAAGAAAGAATTATGCGTTTATGAAAAGGGAAACAGATCGAGCCCCCATTTATGCATATAGTCAATGCAAGGCACATGGTTTGAAGTAGGTGTGGGGATTAGTGTGATTGAATGCATGATTCTCACTTATGTAATGATATTTCATCGATGACGGAAGTATGTGAGACTTGGAATGTAATTTCCTTGATATCTAGTTTAGAGAGGGAGGGTAGTCAAAAGTTATATTTATTGGGCCAGAGCAATGATCTTCAACGTGGTGCTAGAGCGAAGGGCACAGGAGGGTCTTGGACTTGCCATCAAGCGCAGCTGTTCAGGCGAGTGGGCCAGTTGCGGGGCCCTGGTAGTGGACATTCTCCCCAGTGGTCCTGCTTTTGGAAAGTTGAGGTAAGTGCAATAGTAAGTTTTCTTCCTTACAGAATCGAGTTTGCTTTCAGAAATACACAAAGTACTCTGACTTAAGCATGTCGCCCATGGTTCAATAAAAGCAAAAATCAACATTAATTTTCTAGCCACTTTTATTGCAGTTTTAAAAGTATTCTCTTTAGTTCAAAAACACTTCCGTCAGCACGTCTTTTATTTCCCCTTCAACCTAGTCCTTCGGAGTACTTTTTAGGACTCGTAGTAGGTTACATCTGGCTGAAGGAACGAAACAGCATCGGTCACTTTTAAACAAAAAATGGAGTCCTTGGGGAACACTTACGGGATCATTGGTTTTCATTTGAGTTTCCTAACTTCAATAAAAAATCTTTCACTCGTTTGCTAAATAGCAAGTTTATATTGCTGGATTTTATATGAATACTCGAATCAAATCACTTTGAACTGAGGACTAGGTAGGACTGACCAAATTTTGGTAAGGTAGAAGGATCGGGTAAGATATTTTGTTTCCATATTAATAAAAAAATTTAGTTGTATAATTAGTATCAGGCTTAATTAAAAGCTACAACTGTGTAGAATTTAGCTTTGCAACAAAACAATGGCTGAGCTGTATGTGAAACCAAACAAAAGTACAAAGCGTATGCAAACCACTTCGAATCACTCAATATGGGCAGCAGAGCTTTGGTCTCCAAAAGTGTGCATATCTATGCGCTTTTGCTTATTCTGAGTTAAGGAAATTCCTGTAGAGTAGTATAACATACGAATAAAAAACCTGTTTTATCGAGCGCATTCTAGAAGGAACATGGTACTGTCTGTGAATGCTGCTCATATGCAAGAAACATGCAAAGTTTGCAATTAAGGGAACGATATTTACGTGGCGGGATTGTGTTGAAAATAAAACGTCTAAGCTATTCACTTCTAACCAGACTAATCTTCACTGGACATTTTCATAGGCCGGGAGACGTGATTATGTCGGTTAACGGTGTCTCTTTGGAGGGAAAACCACATCCAGAAGTACTAGATCTCCTTCGAAGAGCAGAGGGCATAGTGACCCTCCTTGTCTATCGACGAGAGGAGATGGAGGTGCTGGAAGAGGCCCAACGGGCTCCGGTAACTGCGACTTCGAATTCATGCCAGTCCCTCTTCCTTCCCGACGGGCTCTCGATCGGTTCTCAACAGAGGCAGGCTTCTCCCTCTTCATGTGAAATGCAAAATGCTGTTTAGTAAAGCCAGATTAGTTATTAGAAATCATCGCCTCATGAAATATGAAGGAATTAAACAAGACTTATGGCGATGTAATTATCAATGGTGTAAAAAATAAAAATATGCTTTAGATGTTGAAGTTGAACCATTATGGATTAGTACATAACCATGCTTTGAAGACTTTTCATCGTTTATTTACTTGTCTGACATTGGAACTGTAGTATTATCAACGAGACCAAACGCACCCACAGCATGCCAGGGTTCGCGAGCCCACAGGTGACTCCAACGCACGCATTATCCTTACCACAACTGTCAGGGCGGTCGGAGGATCACACAGCCACGCTCACCCGTGACCGACGTCAGGCCAGTCTTCTCAAGGTCAATCTAGCCAAACAGAATCCTCAAGATGGTAAGTGTAGCGCTCATTAAATCCAATGACCCAACATAAAACCACTTGCAACTATTCCTATTAACCTTTGTGCTGTAAATGGTTTTTGTTTATTATGACATTTGCGTTAGTCTTTAGGTTAAAGAAAGGTGAAAGTGATAGGCACACGCTCAGAAGGAGTGAAGTCCAACTTAAAATTTCTTTTGCAATTTGTATGCGCCCTTCGGAGCCTAAGCAAACATAGCATTTATATTGGATGCTCCCAAAAAATGCTTTAAAGAACTAAGCTGAAGTAGAGACCACTGGGTAATTCTGACTTGTCGCGTTTATTGGTGAGAGCACGGTCACCTCTTGGTGTGGCATGGCGAGAAGGTGGGCATTCAGATTTTCATGAGACAAATTTTGTGCAGCTTTTACACGACTCTTAAACCCTTCAGCTATAATGATGAATCCCTTTGGCGAACTTTCTATTACTGACACTATAAATACACTTGAGGGCCCTGTCGGAACGCATAACTTCAGGCAACTTGTGCTATTTAGGGAGTCCTATTTGCCAGCATAGTCCAATGTTAAAGTAAACTAATTAAGTAGGCATTTCTGACCGCTTCCGGATTAACAGAGCCTCTAAACTCCCATTAATTTCAAAATGATAGTCAATTTTCGGAAGAAAGAAGTCAAATAGGTTAGGAATCACAGCTTGTCATTGTAAAGATGCAAATTGCATCACTGTGTTTCCCATACGCATTCGCAGATTGAATCCCCTTCACTTTTGGATCCTAACACAGTCAACTTTAGTTTTTAATCCAATTTGCGCAACAAGCAGCAGTCAACATGTGCTATGCTTGCATTGTTCATCTATCAGGAATGAATGCGACTTAAAGCAATTTCATTTTGCTACAAATTTGGTACCAAACGGAGAACTTTTTGCTCCACAAAAGATTAGTAAAACCCACAACATAAATACAGCGGATCCATCTTTCCATCTTAAGCGTCAAGAAGAGGCTCTCCATGCCTGTTGTAACGGTTGATGCCTTAATTCACTTTTGCTAGGCTTGGGTGTTGAGCTCTCAGGTCAGTTGGTGATAACCTCGGTGACGCCCGGTGGCAAAGCGCATCATGCTGGCATTCGGGTGGGGGACAGAGTTGTCAATCTAAACGGGATAGACACGGCCCACTTGAGCCTGATTGACGCCGCCTACCTGATGCGAAGGGAGCAGTCGGACGTCACACTGTTACGAGTTGAACACGAGGGCAAGGAGGAGAGTGCTTGTCTGCCACCCGAGGATGCACAACTGCCTGTCTATGACGATCCTCCTCATCGTGGACATTCATGCTGTACACTGCAAGGTAAATGCACACGCGCCTTTTAAGAGCATACAAAGTCTTACGTAGATGTGAGTTTAGTTTATCCACTTGCTAACTCAAAATGGGTCAAATGACATCAGAATGAGTTCATTCGGTCGAACATAGCAGTCTATTGGTACCACCCGGGAGTGATCGCACTAGACAATCCAGTAATTCAGTTCTCGTTTGATTAATATTCTCAGGTTTTATGGACAATAGAGGGAAATCCACTTCACTTAGGAGATTCCCATTAAATTTAGAAAGATAAGTTAATGTCAAATTAAACTTTCCACAATCCCTTATTTAAATGAAACATTTTAGGAGCTGCTCAACATCGATTAGTATACTGGCTCATTGTGTGCGGGGATGGAAATATTTTGACAGGCAGGTAAAAACAGGCAGCGTACACTTGCATGAATGCGTCTTAAATTACCATAATCTACCATTCATATTCTTGCGGTATGTTACTACAAGGCTGATGTTAACGAAAAACTCGCCTCATCAGCTCCATACCGTGCCAGCCTTCGATAAGCGAGGCATCGCCTAGAAGTTAAAAAAGGGAGTGCAAATCAAACTCACAACTTTAGATAGCTTTTACACAAATCAATTAAACATTTCGTTGTCAAGGGTAAAAACGATGTCTTTCAACCTTTATTTAGGGCATAAAAACATCGGAATAGTTGATATGGCTTTGTCAAGCCAAAAAAAATTATTTCTACAGTTGGACTTTTAAACCACTCATGAAGTCGAGATTATCACAAAAGCCAATTGGTAAATGGAGTCTAGAGTGAAAGATTCATCATAACTCGGGATAGTCATGAGGAGCACGTTAACAGTCGCTGAATTATGTCCAATTTTCAATGAACAGACAATCCCGTAGAGCAGTGAAAGTCACTTTCAACCAAGAATTCCACATCCTAAACATCTAAGGCATATACCTTTCAATCAACCAGTTCGACAAAAGCTCATTTTCAAACCACCAAATGTGAGATTCATAATTTTTTACACACGACCTTGAGCATGCCGCAGTATCATAAAAAGCTTGATCTACTTAGTGGAGAATCGAAGTAACTTCAGATCATGCTTAAAGCATCATTTGAAACATTAAAATCGAATAGAAACATGTGAATGTTCGTGTGACATGCCTGCAGAACATTACTAAAATTACGAACACAACAGGACTAGTTTATTTAAAATGCTTGGGATGTATCGCATGCTAGAACCCCTCCATGTTATGACCTCTCCTGCGGAATACTCCCCGGTCCTGCACAGGCCCATCCGCCCCGACACCAATGTGGATAAAGTCGGCCTTGTATCCAATGTTTGGTGCAACTGTCACACCATCCCGCGATACCGCGTAGTTTATCCTGAGGTCGCAACAGTTGAGAGATGCTCGCCTCCACTCGGCACCATCGTTGATGGCTCCGATGCCGAGGGTGATGTTTCTCGAGTGGTTAGCATTCAGCGCCATCCTGTGATTGGCACAGGCATTCGAATCATTGGGGGCAATGCCGTGGGCATCTTCGTCTCCGAGGTGAATGCACAGTCACCTGCCGCCGAGTGTGGAGTCAGACCCGGGGACGAGATCATCTCTGTGAGCAGTTGGCATCTATTCATCCACATTATTTGTTAGCTAAACATCTGAGCCATAATTTTTAGCCTTAAATTCACGTGACTTAAGTTCAATGCAATCAAGGTAAATTATTTTGATTCTAAAAGAAAATACAAAGTCAAAACAAATAAAGGAATTATGTAGCTAGAGTTTTCACTTAAAATGACTCACCTTTTGGAGAGCAGAATATCAACATTGTCTGAAGTGAATAAAAGAATTCCTGAAAAACAACACACCTTTCTGCATGCATTCTACACTGGAGTAGACCTTCATTGAGGTTGTTTAATTTCCCACATCAGGTTGACTCCATGGTTACATTCAAACTCAATTGGAATTTCCTTACTGAAACTAAAATAGCCAGGATTATGCTTTAATACTTAGGTATATGGAATTAGCGTAACACTATGAATCTTCTCTGACGTCGTAATAAGTCAGACTTATATTACTAACGTACAAGGGGGTCAGGAGGTTACCAGCTGACTCGACGTACAACCTGCAGCTAATAAGAGGAGTAGCAGTAGTTCACGTCACAGTAGCATGGGGCATTCTAATGGCTTTTCCCGTTGGAACTCCATTGCGCGTAATGAATGTTTGGTACTTTGGAAACGGCTTCGTATGGGCCTTCAGCAACACTCACCCAAAGGGTTGATGTCTCATACCAGTAATAATAAAGGCTCAGGTTTTTGCATGTGGGCAGCCTTGGGATATTTTGTATTGAAGTTCAAAAGGATTCCTGCGCTGAAAATTTTCATAGTCGGAATCATCCAGATGAAAGATAATTTGCCACAGATGGAAGGGAGATAATTTTATTTTAAAAAGTCCCCTCATGATCATTCACTTAAGGAAAGTTTGCATCGGCAGTAATTACCACCAATATCAGTAGATATACAAAAATTATATTTGTGAAATCCAAGCGAAGTTTTTTGTAGTTTCTCGACTATAAATGATTTTGGCAGGAAGGTAACCCCACAGGAAACTGATCGCGATCATATTAGGCGAAAAACACCGCTGAATACCTTCTCTTCTTATGGAATAGGGGTTGGGGCTGTTGACAGGAATTCTCTCACTAATATCAACTGCTCAGAACACCAATCCAGTTTCATTTGACTTTTAATAAGAATTCAAAGAGTAAATTGTAAACTTCCCTTCGACTCAGCGTTTTTATAAAAGACACTGCAAAGTTGTTTCAAGACCTTTGGAAATGCTGCAGCGGCTCTACACATTTTGAGATGTACAAGTGTCATTGTTTATCAAATGTGTAGATATTCCTTACGGATTAAATCCATGAGCAATGCTGATAAAAGACTCATTCAAGTTTTTTTATTTTTAGATAAATGATGAATCGGTGAAGTGGATGACAAAAGCAGAGGCGGCGTTACGGATTCTTAAGACAAGGAAAGTGCTAAAACTGGAGGTGAGACAAGCGATTGACAAATATGAGGCCTTTATGAATGACCAACTGGGACCAGGGGACGACTTCTACGTGAGGGCTGCATTTACCTATGTTCCAAGTGTCGTAAGTGGAAGCAGTGTGCAACCACTTGATCCGTCAGTACCCATACCTGCTCTACAGATATCTCATGGAGACATCTTCCATGTCACGGATAGTCTGCTTGCCGGCTCGTTCACCTCATGGTTGGTAGGGCCTTGACAAATCACAGGAAAAAAATTGAATAAATCCCTTCTCACAGATTCTTTTCTACTTTTAGGCCCGGAAAGTGTTCCCAAGTCCATCGGCTACTGGAAGTATTCCTAGTAACGAAAAGGCCATTCAGCTTCTGAAGACACAAGTTCCCACATCTGTGAGCGTTCAAATGGCAATTTTCAAAAAACAAAAAAACAGACATAATAATAACCACTGCTCTTACATGGCCTATCTCTTTTTCACTAGCTTTGTTGCTAGAATTTGAAGTAAAGAGTGGGAGTTGAAGATGTAATTCTGTTTTACTAACACAAAATAAAGTCATTTTTAATAATAGATCTTGAAGCACAAAGGTGATTCAAGATGATTTACTTCGATACCTTTTATGGTGACATTTTCTTGTGCAGACTTCACTAGATGCACAAGGAATGCATGAGTTAACGAATCGTAAATTCTGCCAACGATTTACTTGCACAATTGTGCATGTAAGAGTTGATTTGAAGACAAATTTGCATTGCTTTGTAAACTAGCATGTCTCAACCGGAAGTAGGGTCTGCAGGACTCCCCACCTTTAGTAGAATGAGACATTCAACTTTCTCCATGTGATATCACAAGCCCGGCATTTTGTGATAAATTGATCCTTCAAGGACAAAAAAATAAGTTAATATCTCCTGGAAACTCTTAAGACGTTAGTGTCACGTTATTTTCGGCATTTTTCTAGTAGGGTTTTAATGAACTAAACTTTAGAGAATAAAATAAAGGGCCTGACAATCATTTTCTGCAATAGCTTCCCGTAGAAAGACCAAGACCCTACCTTCGGGTGGGTCGGCTAGATCGCTACCCCTTTCCTCGGCCCGTGATCATCTACGGCCCCCTTTCTGAGAAGGCAATGCAATTATTGGTGGAAGAGGTCTCTATACTGGACGACAGTGGTGGAGAACCGCGATTTGAGGTTCCCCCGATATCAGGAGCCCCACCACCGCTCAGCGACGCCTGGGCAGCTCACCTCGGCTCTCCAAGTCCCGGGGTCATTCGTCTCAGTGCCATCCAAGTGAGGTGGACTTCCGCCTGCTTCCTCTTCCTTCACTTTACTAAAATTAGGACAAGTTGTCCTACTGATCATGTTCAAATTAAAAAATGACTTGTCAAAAATGATTTGAGTAGACTGAAGTTTAGAATTATTATAATAGGATAGAATGAACCCATAAGGTAGAAATAGACTTGATTTTAGTTAACAGTTCTTAATGGCTGCTTAGTTTGACATGCTTCGTTTATGAAAATTATTCCATATTATAAAGTAACCCACAAATTTGCTCAATGAAAAGGCAATTTTGAACCCATGACCGTTGACAGTACAATACTGAAATACAATATGACGTGCTATCAAGTATTATAACTCACTCAAGTTCCAATGAATACCAAAGAACATGCTATTCCTATTCCAACTAGGTAGCAATGAATCCTTAAAAAGTTACGAATATGCCACTTTTTAGTCAGAATGCGTAACTGAACATCAATTTCTATCACTTTGTCACATGCGATTTTCAGACACTACTATTAAGCGACAAAAAAGCGTGTTACCAAATGCAATTATTTATTTTCACTAAAGTAAATGCTATGCCGACTGATAAGCGACGCATGTTTTGTCAAACAGCCACACTTAGGAGGTCAGAAATGAGCTTCACCTTACGCATTTGCTAACGGTACATAGATTTCATCTTATTTGCTTACGTATCAGCGTGTGTGAATGGTAGATGCTGATGGAAAGGGGGAAGCATGCGGTACTCAATTTGCGGCCTTCATCAATTGAAGGTCTCCTGAGTAGCGGCATCACTCCTATTGTCCTTCTCGTGACTGCATCTAGTGCGCAGCAGATCCGCGAGGCGCTGGAGCTCTATAGGCCACGGTGCCAGCGTGGCACACGAGAGATGAGCCGACGCCTCTGGTCGGAGGTGGCCAGTCTGCGTCAGAACATCTCCCATCTACTCACCGACACCGTTCCTCTTCTTAGCTCACCCATGCAGGTACAATTTAACGAAATGGAGTGGATGCACAACCTAATCTCCATTATCAGGCATCATCAGAGCCAACCGGTATGCTATTACTCATTATCCTTTTCGCCTTCATTTGAACGTCAATATGAATACGGGGAGAAAGGGGTTGTCACATTGGTGAACTGATGATGACAACTGATAAGAGTAGTTCCCACCATTTCACTGCAGCATGAATAGGATTGTAGCACTTAATGTGATCCAGTTCTTTATCTGTATGAAAATCTTCTAGAAGGACCAAAAAAAGTTCTGGTCGATAGTGCCATTTGAAACTCCCAAAAAGAACAGAAAAACTCTTTAATACCACTTAATTGCAAAACACACATAGGAAAATAGACGTTATCACCGATCTCTGTATAAACGAACTTTAGTTTCAATAATGTTAGGCTTCAACAGTTAAATTAACGCAAACGTCACCAGATCACTGAATTACCTCGGTCAAATGGTTGATGCTAGTCAAGGACTACATTCTCAGAGGAAATGTTCAACATTGACTAGCTTGATTTATGGACAGAGGTGAAGTCTAGTTAGATTTCAGTACAAGATCGTATGTGACTTGAAGGACACGGGAAGATGTAAAACACCACGTGAAATGCAACTGTGCTCGTAACTACAATTAATCAATCTAGTATGAATTGCTTTTAAGTAGCACACTGCTCAAAATGGTTTTACAACTAAGGTATGGGTCGCAGAGGACTCTGTGGCATTCTGCAAGGCAAATGAAATTGCTGTTACTCCAGCTGCATCGATTGAAGAATCGTCCTCGGAAAAAAGTGGTCTAGGTAAGGCTTCAAAAGACGCTTGAAAGCACTTCATGTGCTTATATGTGACTTCTAAGGTGTGTAGAGCTTAGAACCAGCGAAATCATCTACAAAATGCCATGTGTAGTCATTCCTGTAGATCTCTGACAAGTTATGAAGATAGTACACCCCTTTCAAGAAGTAACCATTCCGTAAATGCCTGAAGCAAATGGTTGCACTGACTCAATGATAGTTTTTCTAATGCTCACTTTGATGATCCCCAGGCAAGTCTGTCATGAACGTTCCTCCTCCAAGGTATATCATCTTCACCAGGAGTGGTTTGCACTTATCAAGCGTCTTTTTGTTTTGGTATAGGAGATTCCCTCTAGACATGCAAAGGCAGTACCGAAGGCATTTACCTTCATCTCTTTTAATGGTGCTCTTTTTAAGCCTCTATATCTTTTGTGTACTGCTTAATCTGAATTAATAAACCACATTTCCTTTGACCGGTTTTATTTCTTTACCAATCTCTATCAATGGTACATTTACTGGAACGTTTGTTTTAATGGACCTATTCTCCTTTTATTTTATCATTAGCGTTTCATTCTTTTCAATGGTAGTTGAGGTTGCGGGATAAATGAATGCAAAGACCGATTGTTGACTCTTACACAGGATGGGATATAATCGCTAATGAGTGTTTTCATTCGTGCAGAAGTGAAATCATTTTTTCTGCAGTTTAAAAAGAAAGTCACTCCATTAAAACTGTCGCTATGAGTCTAAAGGCAATGAAATTTCGATTCCTACCGACTGGATAATAAGCCAAAATGTCATAGAGCTAAGGCATTGGTGGTGTGTAGTTAGATCACCGGAGGCTCACAAGAGAAATCGAATCGCACAGCAGCCCAATGTCCAGTAAAGGGACCAGGTCAGGCCAGGACGATCCACAATGTTCTTCAAAGATCAGCCTGCCGCAATGATGATTTATGATAGTTTTCTGAGGTTATAATTCCCCTCCAATTGCTTTCATTTAAGTAGTCCAACGAAAAGCAAATGTCCTCGTTTAGGAAACATCGTTTAACTCTCGACACTACTTTCCAAAGGAGTCCTCCTACTGTGGTGCACTGCACCCAACAATTATGAGGCTTATCACAGGTGCAAATACCAATAGTTTTATTTCAGTTCCCTCAATAAAACAAAAAGTTACAGTAAAAAGCGAATTATTTGATTGCTTCCTTCCCACATGAATAAATTAAACTCGACAAACCTTTTATTCTAGAATAAAAATAAATAATGAGGAGAGCTTTAATCCAGACTGTGTGTGCAAATTTGGCATGGGCTTACTTTGCCAATTAATTATAGGCACAAGGAAAGAAATCCACGCCGAAACTAACGGAGGCTATCGCGGGGATAGCTCATCTTTCGGCAGAAGCTCCGAGGAATGGGGTGTGACGAATCGCTTAGACCTGATGGAAGATGATATAGAAGCCAGATTCTCGACCAGAACGTCCTCGAAGAAGAATAATGAGCTACGTCATGTGCGGATTCAATCACCAAGGTGCATTAAAATAAAGTCAACTACTGGCTTCTAGTTTAGCAGCTCTTCCATTTATTTTCTTTTGCATTCATGGCTTGGTTGCTTTCACAAACTGCGCCAAAACAGACAAATGTGTTTGACGCGATGCTATGCTTTGGTAAAGCCACTATACAAACGTTACTCTAGCTGAACATCAAGCCAAAGACTTTATAACCAACTCATTATATTAATCGGTATCTATGGGACGGTCACGTGCTCTCGCATGGTAGCATCCAGCGGGAGTACACTACCATCCTCTAAAAGTTAACCAACCTTTCTTAAAATTCTACTTGAATAGGTGCAAACAATGATTAAAAGAAAGTAAAGTAAAGTGAAAATGAGCTAAAATTTTAAACCCTGGTTTATTTGAACCGGGGGACGAGAAGCTATAATCCGGAATGCGGTTACCATAGTTGCTTCAAAACTTAATTTTACATTCATTCATGCAAGTTGAATGAAGACAAAATTTAAAACTGATTTGCCCTAAAGAACTTGTACCAGCTGTAGACCATAGACACTGATGTTCACTTTAGTGATCTTTAATTCCCTTTCCTTCCTTATTTTGTTACTCTTATCCAACCTATCGCTTCACACCCAACCGGAATCAGTGTGCAGCACTTGCTGAGTCCCTCCCATTGCTATCAAAAGTGTTGCCCCGTGAGATTAGCTCATTCGTCTGGCTGTCTGTTGTGCCGGTCCGTGTGCAATCACTTATCCATTTAAACTGCGACGCGTATTTATACATTGCACGATGAACGTCTACATCGCTTTGCTCTTCGGTCCTATGGTCTGCCTTGGATATGCCCTGAACTTGACTCCACAAAGTTGGCAGTAGAGTCAAGTTCCTCTTGGTATTGCTGAAGACATACGTAAAAAGCAGATGACTTAGTTGAAATGCTTGAAATGCATTGATGTGGTGCATTATGAACAATTTCGAGTGGAGCTGCAAGGCACGCCTTAATATTGACACTTTACCAATAGAATTCAATAACTACCATAGTGTATTATTTGGTTTTGGAAGGCAAGTACTTCAACCTACAATCCGATTGTTGAGACTGAGCTGGTTAGATTTAGTAATGTTATGGCAGTTCGATTGCATCAAATGAAATTTTTCAGACCGGATAGCAGATCAACCCAAACGGAGTCGCCGAGAGTCCAGGAGACCAGCATCAATACCGTCCCTCAGAGGGAATGTGACGGAGATGAACAGGAGCTAAGAAAATTTGTAGGTCCCCTCTCAGTGAGACGCCACCGCCTACTCTCTTCACGCAACGTGCCCTGCGGCCTCATCTCGGAGCCGCAGCACGTCGTGGCCGAGGTCAGCGGCGAGTTCGCCCCGGCAGAGGGAGGAAAATTACAACTACCGCAACACGGGGTCGGACTCTCCATTCCCGCCGGTGCCATTCCCGACGATGGCGATGGGGAAAAACAGGAGATTTACCTCCGCGTATGGTTTTTTTCTAGTATGCTTTCTTTAGTGGAGTCGGTATCATGCGATTGGGCACTTAGGATTTTCCATGGTGAGACAAACCACTTTCTTTTAATTGATTAACTTAAATTTTACTGTTTCTCCGTAAGTTTAGTGACGTCTTTGCATAAACACTTGATAGGATTCAAGAAACCTATAGTAGTTCTTTCGATCTGTTGCAATCAAAGCAACGCTATTTGACTTGAGTTCAAACATCTCACTTATAAAGTACAAGATAGCCTACTAAAAATGGAAAAAAACAGGTATTATCATTTAGCCTAATTCTTACAACAAAATGCGGACTAGGTGATGAAATCGCTTAATAAAATAATATAATAATCATATCAGACAAACACATATATGCCCTTTAACTAGATGGTCTCCAAATAAGTTGGGTTACTTTAACAACTGAAAAGTATTATGAGTTGTCCAGTCCATTAGCTTTCACTAAAGTTGAAACAACAAATGTATTATCACTGCTTTTCATCTACTTCTCAAAAACTTTGGAAGACTTGTGCATTTCCACCTTAAAAATGTCTAGTGAGTGGTCAAGACAAGAATATGAACAAATATGAATTTACACAGTTAAATGGTTGTTGCAAATAATCACAACTAACAATACGTTCAATATATGAGTAGGTGAAGTAGTCCTCTTCCGTAGGTTTACGAGGGCAAGCATCAAACTGGAGAGTACGACGAGAAGGTAGCGAACAGGTCGCATATAGTCAGTCCTTTGGTGATGTGTGGTCCGCGAGGATTGCGTTTCCAGAAGCCTGTTACTCTGACAATGCCGCGTTTCCATACACACCACGGAGAAGGCGGCTTGGGCGTTGAGGACAGTGCAGGTGGCGTCGATACAAGAGACGAAAGAGCAGACATAGGCAAGGAAGCAGAGACTGAAGAGAAAGTGCGATTGTCGTCTCCGTCATCTTCATGGAGCCTACGTGTGATGCATGCCGCGACCCAGTCGGACTGTGCCACCTCCGCCTCCGAGGCGGAGACGCGACAGCACGCGCTCTGCCAGTGGCGAATTGCCCCTTCTCCAACGGTAGCCACGGAGGCATCGAAGTCATGTGTGGTGGAAACCCCAGCAACGACGACGAGAGTGACGGCGCAGGATAAAATGTCCACACCCGGACCACAGAGTGGAACAGAGAGCGACGGAAGCGGAGCTGCAGTGACTTACCAAATAGCCGACTCATTTATCTCCCTCCTTATCGATCACTTCTGACTGTTATTTGATGGGGCATTTGCATACCACATTGTCTACACCCCCTTAATAGTTTAAAATGGGCCCATATTTTTAAGCGCATACATTCAAGTAGTTAAAGAATTTCTGACTCAGAAATTGTTAGAAGTCGTTTGGAGCTGAAGGCACGAAAGAGAAAGTCTTAAGGCATTAGTAGATCAAGCCTGTAATCACCTTTATCGAGACAGCCGATGGACTAAAACCGCCGACGTGGCAGAGCAAAACGTAAGAAGTGCAAGTATACCCCTGAAAGCAAACACTACTAGGCCGAATCATTGCCTTAATCCAGCCCCTTCCAGTATGAGCGTGTCATTCAAAATTCTTTCCGTCGACGGAAAAAAAGAGTGGTTTAATATAAGTTCTACAGGATGGTAAATGAGAGGAGACTGAGTCCTCACAGAATGAATTAAATTTTGTTTTATGAAATAAAATATTAGAGGTAACAAAGATCCTTTAATATGGTGATTACAACAAAAAATCACGACTGATGGAGTTACCTTATCGCATTGTTCACGCCCTTGGCGCCAATTTATGCAAAGTGGAAAGCGTTGCCTCGTAATAAAAGTGAGCAGTGCTTTGTCAAGATGCTATTGCTTTGCTCTAAGAATAGAATAGCATTACCAAAAGTAGCGGTGCGCAGTTGAACCACTTCAAAACAAGTGAAATTAAGCAGCCTAAGTTGAATTGCCGATGTAGGGTATTTATAGCTAAATCCTCTTTTTACGGGCAGGTGACTAGCTAAAAGGGCGCATCTGCCAGGTCTTGCTACTTTGCTCTAAAACATTTCACAGAAGCACGTGTCATTAAAGGAGGTATTTTTCACCCTTTGTTGCAGACTGTAAATGATTTCGCATTTTGGAGTCGAGCAAACTTTCATCCTGTTGGTAAGCGACACACTAACGTTCCTCCTCATGAAGAACTAAACTATCAGACATAAGTCATGCAATGAATCTCGGTAGCGACTTTAATTAAGTCATCAGCAAAGGCTGATTATCATAACCATAACCACCGCTGACTCCATAAATAGGATCGAATGGCTAAACTTTTTAACCAATCAAAGTCGTAATTTAATGCCTTGGCTTTGCGCATCAGCATTTGCGTTGAAGTCTGTATCCCACTGTCCTCCGTTATACCATGTTATGAATTTCGGTGTAAACGCATCTAGGCGACTTGGTCAGAAAGCGTACGGCACTATTATATAGCAGCGGAAAAAATGGCAGTTAACCCATTTAAATAACAATTTTATTGGTAATTTCCCTTTAAAACATGGCCTAAAATGACAAATGGAATGGAGAAGTTTTCGTGCTTAGCCATCCTTATAGAATACTTGGTGTACACTTGAGAAGAGTTTTTTGCTTTTTCGGTGCTGTTTTTTATTGGTTCAAGCAGTAAAATGGTGTTAAGTTGCTTGAGACAATTTTCAAACTCCTTTACTGTCTTTGTATTTGGTTTTGGTAATCTTGAGGTGCGATTAGAACGACCACGAAAACATGACTTATACCAATGTAACCTGGTTTTATGACTCTACTTGTCTACTTGAAAGGAAACGGCTGTTTGTCAACGTCAGTTCCGGAAATTCTGTTTCGTTTCACTTTTCAGTCCTAGAGTATAATGGAAAGGAGCTGAAGGAAAGTAATCTCATTTGTGTTGGGTGAAACTCCAAAAAATGTCTCCTTAATATTTACATGGTTATATGCTGCCATTGCCTCTTTTTACATGCCAGATTAAGCTATGAAGGGAACACAAAAATTTAGCCCTTTAACGTTGTTGAAATAAGTGAACAACCTCCGTTTTATTTTTCTCTTAAATTTGCACGTTGCGTAGTTCTGGTGAAGCCATAATATCGTGCCACGCTGCAATTTTAGCCTGATGCGTAGCAAACCCATAAAAAATGGCAACAGTTTCGTACTTCTCCGTTTCTGTCATCAAAGCTTTATGCTAATTGCTTAGGAGTAAAGAATATTAGTTAACGAAGTTTGCATGCTCTATGCCAATCTTGCAGTGGTACAAACGGACGTCTTTGGGTAGATTAATTGTGGCAAATTTGCATTACTTGTCCTTTAGTTATTTCTGCTTCTATTTTTAGTTAGCTGAAGCTAAAAGTAGCGGTCGAAGATGAGTATTCTGGTTTCACACACAGCAAAAGCATTCAAGAACCACTACCCAATTGAGTTGCGGTAATAAGTCTTAAACAAGGTGGCAAGCCTTTTGGGGCTCCTACAACACTACCTCACCTCACCGTATTAATAAAAGCATACGAATAAACCTTGGTGAATTATTTCCTTCAATGTCTCCAAGACTACCCACATCAAGACGAAGATGGAATAATGGGTTACTCAGATTAGAAACGAGACAAGTGTGAGTGAGAACACATTGTATTATATACAACACACGAATGGAATTTAGTCAGTGGTTTCGACGACTTATTTGTTATCTTTCCACGGATCACCAAAAAGATGCTGGAGGCGTTCATCCTAAAATACAAATTTAATTGGAAATCAACTGCAGACTGGTTAAATAAATGTTTAGTAATCTCAAAAGCGAAACACATTAGAGCCATAGAAATTGTTTTTTTGGGTCCCTGGATGTATTTATAGCTAGCTAGAGTTACTTTGGTCGAGTGAAAGTGTTATAGGAAACGCTAAAATCACTAAATTTGGTTAAAAGCAAAAAACAAAAACTCCTAATCAACAGCTGGTGTCAATGAAGGCATCAAAGCGCACATCAGCGAATTCGATGTTCATACTGACAATAAAAATTTGAAGGTGACTCCTCAATCGCCAGGACGGATATCAGGTGAGCGAACACTGACCTCTTGCAAAATATGCTAAATAGTTTCAAGATAAAGGCAGATATTAAGGTATCATTAGGAAGGATCTAGCAAGCATAAACTACAAAAATTGCGTTCCAATGCATCTTTTCAGTCTTGAACTAGATAAAACTAAAGGAGAAATCTTAACTAGTAAATTAAAATGCATGAAATAAAAACACATAAATTACTATAGAGAACAATCGCTTTTCTCAGAAGAGAACACTCTCACTTGGCGTTTAGTGGGTGCAGACGACTAGCAAATTTGACAAATTAAGCACTTGAGGAAGTTTTTCAGAAAAGAGAGTCGTTTGCATTCAGGTTGAAATCTAGAGAGTGACACTAATCTAGCATAGCAATTTGTGGGAGTGTGTCAAAGAAGACAATGCGAGGGTTTTATATGAATTGTTAGTGTCTTTATTGGCACTGTCTCCAAATGTTGAGTGGTATGCCTCGGTCTACTTGTGGCCAATTTAAATTGCGGTGCGTGGATTAGCCATCTATTACTTGTTGGACCCACACGTGCGTTTCGATTGTGCGGACTAAATCAGTGCAGCCCAGACACCGGCTCCCTACACATTAGTTGGCTGTGCTTGTGTATAAACTCTGGACCTCTAACATGACGTGGGAGGCCCTCCAAATAGACCGTCATTTTAGTGCAAATTTTGTCTTCTCTCTGACTGAATGTTATGCAGGTACAACGATCTCCGTATTCACCACCTCCGCATTTAGGTTGTGAGTTACTCACCATGATGTTAATCACGCTCTCCAAATCACGCTTTTACTTTGAATGACAAAACAAAGTCTGTGTCATCATTTTTATGCGAATAATTATCCATTGACCAATTTGTAGGAGGCAGCATGTCAGATTAGACAGCTCAAAAGTACAGTTGTCTTTTAATGCGCACCTCTCTGCAAAGGGCACGATTAACCGACTTCTCTTTCCGTTCCTACTAACAGATTGATCTAACTACGCTCTACGCAGCCATCTCCTTGAATGCCTAGCATGACGTCTGATTTGCATTTGGCATTCAATAAGTTTCTATTGATGGGTTTTGAGCTGTAATTTACGCCTCAATTCGTAGGTCCCTTGAATACTAAAATGTTTGTTTGTTGAATAGGAGACTAAATTCCACAAAAAATAGTTATTCTTTAATTCTTTACAAACTTTGATCCAGTAAAAATGATTAAACGCCATAAGTGGCTTGATCGCTATAGAAAGCCTAATGCCGAAAAGCCTTTTTCCCGGCACTTAAACATCCCGCCTCAAGAAAAGAAGCTCTCCTTAAAATCCGAAATCTTTATAAAAGGAAAAAACAGGTTTGTTGTATTATGGAGAGTCCAAATCCCAGTACTGACCGGGCGAATCTAAGCAAATCGCGGTATTTCCCAGTGAAATCTCATAGAGCACCCGGATAGGCAAACCTTGCGTGCCAAAAAAAAAATAAAATCGCATTCACGGGTCAACGCTGATTTAATCAAAATGGACTTCTTCAATTTGTTTACCTCTCGCTAATAACCCCTCTGAGCCCTGCTACTCTATTCAAATTCCTCTCAAATTTAGTCTGATTTAGTGTTGAAACCCTTAAGACTCAAGAAAAAGTTTGTCATCTACCTGTGCTTCAGAGGAGTGAGGGTTGGCACACCTAGAACACATACGCACATGTTTGAGATGCTGGCATTCTTATATTTGTGATGCCGCTGGCTTGCAACCGTTTTTGTTCACAAGTAAGTGTGTGGTTGAAAGGAAGAAATTTCTCGATTTGACAGTGAGCATGATTATTCCTCAACATATTTAGCACTTCTTCGGGGATCCCTGGTCTAAACACTTTGTCATAAAAAGCCTAGCAAGAGGCAAAGATGAGTGGAGCTTAAACTTTGCCACCTTTCGAAAGCAATTCTATGAAAAAGAGGCTATGAACCACACTAACCTGCTGGAGAAGCGATTCAATTTCTTGAACTGCAGCATCGAGGTCTTCATTTGTAACAACCTTTTTAAAGATTTCCTCATCAAGAGCTTTAAAAGACAACAGACAATTATTCAGGTGATTTTTTCCAAGTACATTACAAAGGTCAGCCACCTACCGTACTGCATCTCATGATGCGCAATTGCCAGCCGCTGTAGGATGTGCTCCTCTGACTCAACCGAATGCGTACGAAGTCGCTTCTCCTGGATGCACAAAACACTTGCATTACCTTCTGTACAACTTCGAGCAACTTATAGAACAAAATATTAAAACTTGTCCTCCACACATCTAATGCATGCCTCTTTTAGCACATAAGAGCAAATCCAATGTTTTATCACAAGTGTGGTGAGACTTTTGAAAAAACTTGACTAGAATGACTAATGGATGAATCCGTTCTGCGACAGAAGGAAGGTGCCGAACTTTCTTTGCAACTAGTTGATTGATTGAAGGAGGAAGGTGGAGACGGATGCCTTTGGGTCAGTTAGGTTCGATCGTTACTTACTTAACTCAGTGGTGAAACGCTGTGGAGTACAGGCAAGCTTCTAAAGGCTTACGAGAATTGCGTAATTCCTTGGTCGGATGAAGACATAAATGGGGTGGATCTCCGTTTTTCTTATCTGCTCCACACCTTGCGTGTCTAACTCGAAAATGCAAACCTTGCCCGCTTGAATAACTTTCTCCATTTGCGTTTTGCTGCAGAAAAGATGTACAAACTGTTTTATTCTCTGCGATTTCTTCGCATTTATAAGAGATTATTGCACACGTTTTTACTTATTTGCTTGTTGTTATGCAAAACCACTTTATATGTTTCACTATTGCTATCTTAATGGGTAGGCAAATGTGACAAAACATGAATATTACAATGATTTACAAGTTACACAACACAATTTTCGTCCAAAACACTTGTTAGCTCAATCTACGCTCTATTTCTGTATCACTGTCCCTTATAGATGTATTCCAGAAGGACCACTAACCTTGCCTTGGATTATTATTTTCGGACGTAAACACGATTTATAGCTTAATTTGCATGCTCAGCTAGAAAGAGTTAATCAAGTATGTTAGATTTATACAAACAACTAAATCCTTATTAACTTTTACTCCAGGTATGACAAAAAACTATTTTTAATTTTCTTAAAATTTTGATCCTTCCAAAAAAGTTGATGAACATCTTTTGCGGACAGTGCCACAAACGGCCAAGAAAAGATTTGTGCTTCCGATTGGCTGACGGGTAAATTCATTTGATAGGAGTTTTTGCAGTTGAACACGAGAACCTTGACTTCCACCTCCTCTCTTCCAATCTTGCATATAAAACCAGTGACAGAAGCAAACGCAGCAATTAATTTTAATTCGCTTGAACGCTGAAAACCCACCTTGTGATATCCGCATTTTCACTTTGGACATGGTTGTGCTATCAACAATGCATTTTGTTCATCGAGTCGGCTGGTCTTTGTTAATGGATGAAAGGAGAGAATGAAATTTGGGGATAGTTTTATTGCCTTAGAACTGCATTGAACTTAGCTAGTGAAGGTGCCCAAAAGAAAGTGCTTAGTCTTTTTTCCTTGAAATTGACAGTTGAGAACTCTACTTTGCCGCAAATCGTTATGCATTCAAGTAAGTCATTTTGGATAGAACGTGATCCTCCCTTTTTGCATATGACGAGCAAACTGCTACATGCATACAGACGCAGATATGATCACAACCAAAGGTTGAAAAACGAACTTAGTCTGATCGCCAGGTCTGTTATAGTGCAAGGCGGAAGTAGTGCCGACGTACGTGACAGGTGGAGAGGCAGAGAGAAGTTGACTAACATGGACTGAGCTTCTACTTGATGACATGCACATTGCGAAATGTAATTTCATTTGGAGGCTTAATTTATCATGTTAAGTGTACTGACATCATTCATACAAAATTTCCAGGCAAATGCTTCCCTGCATTATTATAGAAGTATGTCATTTAAAAGGAAAACAGTGGTAAAGCTATGAGACGTAGATAACATCTAACGTTTGAAGCACGGTCCTGATCTCAATGTTAAATGCTGAGGAAGGGGGAGGAGGGGGACAAGAAGTATTCTTACGGATTAAAGGAAGTACTCCAACGGCTAACGGTGAGCATTGTTGAAGATCTCTTTGCGACTAAATTGATGCATAACTACAACTTTCTGGGCTATAAAGTCTTCTGACTAAAATAAAGATATTATAGCCTTATAATTATAGCATCCGAAATGTGCTTGAGAAGAAACTGTAATTAGCGACCAAAAGTCGTTGATAATTGATTCGTTTGAGAGTAAGCCTGAAAGCAACTATAGCCTACCGTGGTTCAGCATCCTTTGTATGTGGAACAGCGAAAAATGCTCCTCCATTTAATCATAGCGCGTCATCGTACTAGCACCTCAAGTACAAAAACAAAGACATTCTCTACTCTTTCACGAAGTCCTCCATCAAGCAAACTCAGAACTATATAGTTGCAATTGCAATCATCCAAAACGACTTCAGAGCAATCGAATTACATTGTAAACTTCCTTTCACATAATTGTTAAGTCGCTGGATGAAAACTTCCCAAGAATTCATCAAACACCCACACGCCACCCTATGATGGCTGTTCCATGTCGATAAAATTTACGTCTGGCAAAAAGTGCATAACAGAGATTTTCAAGGTTACTTCGGAATGCTTCTTTTGGAAAATAACGTATTGTTGATGCGGTCAATGTGCTTGTGGAAGTTTCTCTTTTCTACTTTTCAGAGCACGGTGAAGGGGATAATGACCACATTCCATATTTATCTCAAAAAAAAAATTCAACTGAGAAATATGACGACACGTTTTGCATTCATTGATCTAAGAATAGGGAATGTGTTGATTTGAAGGGGGCGAAATTGTAAGGAAAAGTTTATTATTTTTGCTAAAGAAGTCTTTTCGATAAGTGGTATGCAAATCCGAAACAAAAATACATGACTTTAAACTTAAGAATGTGCAATTTCCTAGGGCAGAATTGACTTGCATCTGAGAAATGAAGCCTTCATATGAGTTTTAAGATGATAAACACAACTTCTAACAGTTGACGTCTCCTTCGATGCGTGCGAACACTTGGCAGGGAGGAGTCGGTTCATATAATCGTTGATTTGCCCCAAACACGTTCAATTCCTCACACTTTCACTCAAAGGAGGGTAACACAACAGCTGCGTTTCCCATGATTCGTTTCATTAGTTCTCTTTAAAGCAGTTTCAGAATTATAAAAAGTCGCCTTGGTAGGCATGAGTTGCTGCAGTTTTTGAGGCAATTATAAGGTGGAATTTGAGAGTCTTTAATGTGCTACAGCTTGGTAGGCTACAGCAGCAGCAACTGCTACAAACCAGACTTACCTTGTTCCATAATAGTTTCCCGAAAATACTGCGTACTCAACAAACTCGTTTCGTTTTATAGCCGCTTGAAACTCGTCCTTGGTAACGAAAATGTAATCTGAAACATAAGAACTCGACACTTCTTAGCCTGCTATTCTTACATTTAAAAAAATGATTCTTGAAGTTCAGCTTCTTGGTCGTTTTAAATAATTAATAATGGGATAACCAAAAAAGGCTTAGAAAACTTCCTCTTCAACAAATTTTTAAGTCCCATGCAAGAGGGATTTGTCCATTTTTCTCCTAAAATTCCCTCAATATTTATTTAGGCGGTTATTAGGAGGAGTAAACACCACGACAGGTGAGGCTTTGCAAAAAGTCGCGCTCATTTATGCTTCAAAATAGGTCAATGGTATCCGCTTCGCACATCTCGAAGGACAAGTGAGGGCGGCTTGATTTGGTGCGGTTACTTGTACTTCTTCAAAAGTATAACACTTCAATGTTGACACATCTCAGAAACTTAGAATCCAGAGCTTTAAAGGACACTAACTTTATGAAACTACCTGACAGTAAAAATAAGTTTACGGTTTTTTAATGCTTATAATTAACTAACTTCCTAACTTTGCCTCCTTTTATTGTTTTGAAGAGGATATGGCACATACCTTTTCCATCTATCTCATTGGGTCTTCTTTGACGCGTGGTGTCTAAAGCAAACATTTAACAGGGAGTAGTTCACTTTAACTTGAATTTTATTTCATGACTGCATTCTTTGGTCCTTATTAATGTGGGAATGGCGTATAAACCTTTTTTGTTACGCGTTCAAGTAGCAGAAATGAAGTATTCACCCAAAGGTTTCGGTAACAATGCTACTGTGCTGTCGAAACTTTAATGTTTTCCACAGATTAGCTGTTTATCAGTAGTCACTCGAGACGTACCGTAGAGCAGGTGTCATTAAAAAAATTGTGTAAATGGGTGATTTTGTCGATGCTAAGGGAGAAAGATTTTATGGCGCACTGTAAATATATGTTGGACCACAATTTGCACAATTTAAGGCAGACTTCTAAACGAGACTTACGGGAGATACATACTTGAAATGTATCTGGATTCCTCAGGAGAAGTCTTTCTATTATGCTACTTTTTCCTGATCCAGAAGGACCACAGATTACCAGAGGCACTGCTTTGGAGGGTGTGGGTTCTACAAATTCAAATCTTAAATTGGACTTTTTTGTTCATCAAGTAGAATGCAAATAAATAATCTCAGAATCACATATGAGAAAATATTGTCACCGTTATTTGGTCTTTAAAATGGTATGTGGGTGTGCAAAAAGATGGGCTAAATTTGGATCTAGTAATGAAGGATTCACCACAGAGGATCACAACGGATGGCAGAACCGGAAAGGTGTCATAGCTGCCCCAATCCAATGCAGCAAAGGTGATAAATGAGAACGTCACAAATATAAATATTGCTGTAATCAATTCTCCGAAACCGAGTTTGGTCAGGTGGAATAATGGTACATAGTTTGCTTATTCTATCCATTATTCTTATGCTTTGGGGAGCAGTACAGCCTTAAAGTAATGGGGCCATTGTATTCCCATTATTAGTAGCAATCCACTCGTACCAGTTCAAGATGAGCACAAAATATTACTTTTACGTTTACGTATATTATGCCTGATAAAATTTTAAAGGCAATCGCCAGCCATTGTAAAATATGGTGCTTCCTCCAGAACCTCGCTTCAAAAACTGTTTGAAGAGGAATGTGCATATTCTGAGAAGAATGAAAATTTATGTCTTTTGGGCATGCGCTTCATATTTAACCGTTGAAGATAATTATACATTGTGCGAATATGAAGTGTAGAAGAGATTCCATGCTGCTCCCATCGGCTTCTCCCTAATTGTTGATTTTTCTAAGTACGACCTCAAATTTACCGCCAAACGAAACATAAAAATTAGGCCCTTTGGGAGTGAATAAACACATAGAGTGAGCCTGCTGTGCAGGTATTATTGCAGTCCCATTAATTCGTTTGATTCGCGCAGTCTCCTATGTGCAATAAAGGGTAGATAGAAAATGAGTCTCACCACGAAAACGTGGAATAGGCATAGCCACATCAACAACCGAAGAAAATCTTTCGATTTCATTTGCATTATCGCAGTAAATAAAAAATACCAATCATCGTTAAAATAATTGGGTTTTTTCGACAATATCCATGAGCTAACAACTTTCTTGCTGGTCTTCTCGAACCTCTCCCTTGGATAACGGCATTAAATATAAGTATATGCGTTTCAAATCGCAGTAAATTTTGCTGCGCGTTCCTGCATAGTAGATTTGCAAAGTTCTTGCAAAGTAGATCAATTTACTGGCATCCACTCACTTTTATGTCACCTATCTTAGTTTAGGATCAAGTTAATGTCGTGCACAGCTTTTACAGATTTGTGATCGTGAAAAAGACCGCCTCCTCACTTTGTGGATTATGAAATAATTCAAATATTCCCGCGGGGCTTTCAGCATTACAGTAGTAATCCAGACCTCCTACCGTCTTAGCAGCTTTCCGTATACCTAATCTTCTGGTTCACGAGGAATCACCGAAATGTGAAGTTCAGCATGCTTCAATGCAGCTGCATTAAACACCAAACAAATCCAGGCACTAGAACTAAACAACTAATTGTTCTTTTTTCGTAAAACATGTCGTAAATCTGATTCTAAATTTCTCAGATGCCAAATTTACAAATATCCAGTTACTAAACTTACCGCAATTTGCTCATCTCCCATCCACTTACAATTTACATTAGTAAGATTTGTGTGCCTCAATAGTTACAGGACAGCACTACATTCAGATCATCAAGAAGGGTGCACAAAAACACTGACAGCGCTTACAAAACTAGTAGGTGGATACCAGAACGCCTCATTTTCTCGTGGTCAGTCGGAGTGGTATGACGAGATCCTTCCTCTGAGTCAACGTACAGACTAATTTTGAATGTAGCTTTAACACCTAATTGTAGTGCAGTGTAGCTTTTCCTGACTTAAGTTACCTTTCAGCAAATGAGGCACTGCTGTAAAAGTTTAGAACCCTGAAACATCAACCATACATTGAGAGCATGACAACAGCATAACAGAGGGTGGTGCTACTAGCAGTACTCACCTACAATCGCTTCTCTGCAGGGTGGTGATTCTTCACGAATAGCAGAAGCTTTTGAGGACATTCTTGCGGTAAACTTTGTGGCAATCTTCCGACTCTTACAATTCTGTGGTAACTTCTCCCAACGTTGGCCGAGTCAACTCAGAAGGAACAACCAATCAGAATCTAAAAGTGGTAGTCAATCAGCCAATGATAAGCTGAGCCTAAATTCTCCTCTAAGAGAAAGGGAAGGAGGCGCGATCTCTTTTTACCCTTAAATTATTGAACTAGTCAAAGCGCATGTCTTCACCATGAAGGTAGAGAGTGGTTATTAAATTTCAGAGCAAAGTAAAGACCTAGGGGAAAGATGTAGTTAGTTCCTAGCCCAAATTTGCCTGATTTTTAATTTATTTGATGAAGACATCCTAATGGCGAAAAAATTCCTTATTATAACAAAATAGCGCAAATTTTTAAGCACCGTGTAAGTCTTTCAAAGTTAAATATTTAGGTGAACACATTGTTGGGTAACAAAAGAATGCTCTGTTATCTGCTTGACCAGGCCAGCCGTCCTTAACAACAGTTGGACTTTATATGGAAGAACAGTATGCGAGTATGAAGCATTGCCATCATAGCATTCAAATGGGGATGATTGACGTAGGGAAGAGAATGCATTTCCATGAAGCATGACTTCCGTTTCGTGCTGTGAGCTCTCGGGAAGGACATTTATAACAAACTACTTTGCCGAAATTAAGTCGATAGAGTAAGTTTAGTATCAGAATAATGGCACCACTTCATCCGTTAATTTTAGAGCTGCGGTTTCAGCGTTAAAAAATAGCTGATTAGCAATGGGGGCGCAGTATGTACCAACCGAAGAACAGTAAGGCGATACGATGGTAGTGGTTATCGTGGCAACGTAGAAAACAGTGATTTCAGATTGTTTGTCAAGAGGTTAATTGAAAATAACTGCGGATTACCAACACATATACTTATTTTACATTGCAAAAGTTTAGCATTTTGGAGGCCTCACAACTGGAGACAACTCCGTGGCACTAACACTTCTAAAATTGTTCTGATCGTATCTACTGCTGAGTTACAACCTAAAATCCAATCGGTTGCATAAGTGACATGACTAATAACTGGGGTGCAGGCCTTCTCTTTAAGCATTGACAATTGCTCTACTGAGCCTCCACCTTTGATAGTTTATAGATTGAACATGTTAGAGTAACCAACAAACCACAGAAATTATTAGAATGAAACACAACATGACGGAGAATCGGAAGTGTAGGCATTTAAATAGCACGAAAATTTGATTACGTAATTATGAATTGTATAAAAACCATAAAAAGGATGAAAGAGTAAAATGTTAGCAATGCCCAACACAATGACCTGCGATCTTTGCGAGCCGAGGATTTGGGGCCCAAAAATGCGCCGGTGCTAAGTTAGTGAATCACTTTGATTGCCAAAAACTTTGATGGCATGAATCTGCGCAAACAATGATCTGTGCAATTAAGAGGCCATAACTACAATTGATAGGTCCCCATCTTTCTGTACACTTCGCGCGGATGTTATTGCTTGGATTTTGATTCGGCAATCACGTTATCGGGTCCTATTGGGAAGTACTTAAGGAGTCTGTTCAAAAAGCCTCAATTAAAGTTGTCTTGGGTGACTGGAGCTAAGTTTAATGTCAAAATGTCCCGGTATATTAAAATTAGATGCCTCTCTTCGACAAGTGTTACAATGCTTAGACACTAAGTTAAGGTGAGTTTTTTGCCAATTATAAACGTCTAGCTTTGGAAGCCCATACAGAACACCAGTCTGTATATATGGGTGGAATTAAAAGCTTAGGTGTATCCAGCTCCTAAACGTAATGAGTTTCCATCTTATTGGTTGGTTAGGGGACACAAAAATGAATTGCTAAGTAAGGTGAGTAGGATTTTAGCCATCAAAACACACGTTTCTTCCATGTTAATACCTTATAAGCACGCCGATTTTCTCTATAATTATCGGGACATTGACTTCTTGGCTGCTCAGTGCAGTCATTTTACAGATTTTGTCTTTGTTTTGCTCGGCAGCAGTGAACAAATAAGCCGTGTATTCCAAAAGCCCATGGCTACAAGTTAACCATAAATTTAGGAGTTTTGTTTAAAGGGTGCAGAACATACTGTCTAACGTATGATCGTTCATAAACGTTAATACGGGCTCTTTACCAAGCAGCTGGGTGTTATTAGTAATGGTGCATTGACACCTCATCGGTACCCCCTCGATCCCTTGATAGGGTTCAAATTTTATGAAGCTCTAAGACTCGCTCCCTCCCTTCAATTCCCAACAGTTTGTGGTCCTCAAAACAGTAGATCGCATGATTTATTTGCAGTAACTTGTATTTTTTGAACGAGAGAAAAGTCATACTTTACTGAGGCAACAAATACAATATCCTCGAGAGTGCATTAGTAATGAAGCACGCAGACCGACATTCTGTCTGGACTGGTTGCATTTACTATAGGCATCAATTTTGTTTTTCAACACACGATGAAGTTAAAGTGTACAAAGTCATTTTTCAGTCAAAATTCACAAATCTAAAAAAATGGGAGTCGGCAGATGATAAAGCTGTACAGACAATTTCCTGTTATTTGGCACTATGGAATTCTCTGTGTCCGACGGTCAGAAATAAACGGGTAATGAATGCAAACTGATGGCCTCTTTATGTATCACTACAAAACATGTTGCCTTGGGTATACCACTTGGCTGAGGTGGAGGCAAGTACTCACTCCCTACAAAAATTTAATCAAACAATGCAAGATGTTTTCCTCTAGACATTTTCCTGTACTCACAGGTCTGGAACCAGGGGCAGAGAGGAAATATCGCATTGCAACAATGCATCGCAGAAAAGACAAATTGATAAACAAATAAATAAGTGGTCCTAAAACATTCCAGTTATTTGAGTTGGGAAATGGTGGAAGCAGAATTAAGAAGGTGCCTTATGCAAGTCCTGTTTTAACATACTTTAGAGTAATTTTTGAGAAGTAACTGCATAGTTATTTTTTTTACTCTAGCAAACCCTTAATGAACATTGTAAAACAATTGTGATTTGTTTGCAAAAAAAGTTTTCCTTAAGCCAGCATTCCTAATCTGGCGCCTTATCACTGATCGGTACTACTAGCTAGTGCTGTCGGAACCTCAAGTTACATGAGGGTCGTAGCGTCTGGGGTCAATTTGGAATCTGTAATTTTTTCAGCATTAAGAATGCCAACGAGGAGGTTAAATCAGGCACGGCACCTTGGTAGTCATTACATGAAATGCTAAAAAAAGTTAATTTTTTGTCATCCTAATAAATATCCTTTGAAATACGCACAAGGCGTTACTGTGAGAAGGAGAATGAATGGAATATGATTCATTTTGTGTTTGCCAAACACGCTGCCTATCAAAATGCGTTAGAACCCACGCAAAACCCTATCTAGGTCTTCCAGTAGCTACCTTCGGCATACGATCAGACTGGTTCGTTAAAGTTAACTTAGTCAAACAGTGTAAAATGCGTTCATTGGTGTTGGTGATAGCCATTATATGATATTCTCGCTCAGCTTCCCCTACTAGCCTAGTTTTCTGTTGATAGCTAGCACCTCCTGACTATATATGTTGGAAATTTATAAAATGGGCTAGCATTTGAGTTTGTAAATGCCCTCGCATGTGCACCCGGTGAAGAAGTAAAAAATGACACAGAATGGCATTAAACATAACAGGATTTCTTTAAATGATGACACAATGCCCTTTTTTAGTTACACATTTGCCCCAACAACTACAAATGAGGCGCATGTATTGCTTTTTTGACTTCGTCTCGACAGCAATGCCTCTTCAAGAATGCGTCATTTTGTACAGGCACAACTGTTATGAAGGCGGACAAAAGACAATGAAACAAATTCTCGTTTTAGTACTTGCTTATTTGTCCGGAAGTACGCAGGGCCTCTGCTTTTATCCAAATGGACGGGTTTTTAAGCCTACACTTGGGACATGGCGGACCTGAACACTATCCCCCCTATGAGGCGCTTTAGGAGACAGAATCAGAGAAATGGGTATGGCGCCAACTGGATAAGTTTTTATGGAAAGAGATCAAATCCATCACAACCACATTTCGTTAGAAAAATGCTAAGGTCACTTTCATATAAGAGTAAGGGTTGTCGTACTAAATGTCGCATCATGTTAATCACAGTTCAGAATTTAATTGTAGTGAAAACGAGAATTAGGAAGATGTTCATCATGGGTAAGTAGAGTTGGAATGAATAGACTGTCAACTTTAATTTTTTGATAACTGTTTACACCACTTGAGGAATGTACAATCGTGGTGCAGTAAATTAGAATTAAAATAGTACTCTTAATGATTTGCTACTTGTTGCCTTTGCCATAGAAGAAGGCAATAGCACATACCTTCATGCCAAGTGAATCATGCAAAATTAATTGCCGTGCCAACAACCAAAAATTGTCATTTGTATGGAGATGCGGGATTTAGTGCCACTGATTTTATGCTTGAGTAAGAAGTCCGCTTTATTCAGGTGTAATAGTTGTTTCTCAGCAAAAACCGATACTAATTCGGACAGAAGAGAGCAACCGGTTAAGGTTTGCACAGAAGACTTGACGTTTCTGGACGCCAGATTAAGCAATTCGAAAAAATTGGTGGTAATGCAGAAGACATGAACAGATGAAATTCGACTGTTCCACATTTTAAAAACAATTGAACACAAATTTGAGGAAATAAATGTCGATATTTTACTCAAGCGACAGTTTAACTGTGATACAAAATCCGGATGGCCTCTAAGACAAGTCGACATTCAATTCATTTGTACTTTTAATCCCAAGGTGAATTTATTCATGCCTATTTAATAAGTCTCTCTCTTTTCTGATTACTGTTGGACATGAAAGGAAAATTACGGGACCGATTTTATAGGAAGTGGCGGGCAACAAGCAATGCGCGATTTGGAGACCCAAGGCGATACTCTAAGTACTCAAACCAAGGCTGTACACAATTTCATGCCCACACAGACGTGTGTGTGCGTTTGTGTGTGTCTCCTCAACGTAGAAAAGGGGAATCAGCAAAGTTTTCCAGACAAATTATGCCATGTTCCACTTTTATGTCAATTGATTTGGCTGAGTACGACAAAACAGTGGTGTGGAAAAGATGGCAAAAAGGCCTATTAGCAGATAATGGCATGGCATTTATTTGAGCTAGATAAGTTATGGAAATTTTGAAGTCAGTAACTTTTACGCCACCCCAGTTAGATTTGAAAGGGAGCCAACATGGCCTGCCGCGTGCGCTGTAAACAAACATTGCCACACATTGTATCAAGCAGCTTAGACAACCATTTCGTGCGCAAGGAAGCCGCTTCCGTCTACCCAAATCCCCGACCGCCTCTTGCTATCAAAATGTTGTTTCGGTTACATTGTTTGGCTTGCGCCTCGAACTGACAAGCGAAAAAGGTAATGCAAGTAACCATCGTTGAATTAACAGAGAATGGATAGTAATTTAAAAAAAAACTAAGTCGTGAAAAAGAGTTGCACCCATCTGTCAACTCTCATAAATGTTAATTTACTTAAACAAAACGAAAAACCAAAATAGACCAAATGCACGCATAGAAAGTAGTTGTAACGCCAACAGCTATACCTCCTGTTGCATTCTGCTCCGGTTAATTGGGAGGTGTCCATGAAAAGGCGAGACGACAATAATCCATATTTCTTCTTTTCATGCTGTCATATTAGAGAAGGCGGAAGCTTTCTTATCAACTGAAATAGGTGCACCTCTGCCTAATCTCTTTTGCGTTGAAAAACTTGTGCCATGAAGGTCAGCCTATCCGGCAAAGGTACAATGGCACCGGACTCCGCCATTCAGTACTTGTTCAGGTGTACAATGGAGTATAGAAAATGAAGACCATAGAGTCAGAGCAAAGTGAATTCGTTTAAATGAGTTTTAGAACAACCAATAACAGAAGAAAACTTAGCCTTGTAATGGCATTGAAAGGAAAGGAGTCATAAAGCAGAATTATAGGGCTTGCGATATTGCCTTTTAATCTAACGATGAATAAGTGCATTCTCCCAAATTCTGGTCAAATTGATCCTTGTCAAGCTGAATTGACATCATTAACTTCAAATTTCAATCAAGCACTTAGAAGTGGGAGTTATGGGATGGCTGTCCGTCCAACCGTCGCCCTAGACCAATTGCCTCGCGAAGCAATCGTGCATTCAAGTAATTTTAATCAGTGTTACTGGGATTGAGACCCTAGCGATCATAAAAATAAGATTCCTATCGCATTTTAAGACTACCTTTTCTCAATCGTCGATTTTATTTAATGCGTCTTCCAAATATTGTGCCCTGAACACACGTCCTGACACACGTGATGATTGAGCTTATGGTTGTACTTTAAACCAGGTAAGTACTAATATGATATACTATGATACCTACTATCGGCCACCATCGTTTTCTATAAAAATGCAGCTATGTCTTGAAGTACCTTCTTATAATTCAGTGCTTTACAGACATCCACAAATGGTTTTACATGAGTATGCCTCACTGAAGCTAAAGTCGTTGTTTCTTTAATCCCACTTATTCGGTAGTAAACGATGTCATACAAGCTTTGTCTATATTTTCAATTCACAAGGATATTTTGAGTTGGAGAATCAGTTAGAGGGATCCGAAGTGTGTTCATTCCATAGATTTTTTTAGTGGTGCTCAGTTTTGTAAGTTTCTACTTTGCTAAAATCACATGGTAGAAGCTAACTGGTGCATGCCCTCTAACCAGTTGAAAATCCCTTCAGAATGCAGCACTGATGTTACATAAAGAAGAGTAATCACTTCACACGCAAACTTACAAAAGCCGAAAACCGCTCCTTAGGGAGTGGTTTGTTTCTTTACAATACTGTGGCCAAGTAAAGGTGCGGTCGGGTTTCACTGCGGTTTCCGGTAGTGCAATGGTTACCCAATGCATCCTTTTCCCCAAGCGAAGCACTTTAATTGGGTAAAGACTTTCAGTAGGCTTAGGTTTAATCCGCGGTGTAAAGTCAAACTGTCTCTCGCCCATAAATGAAATCCGTTCATTTGCAAAACACTTTCCAAGAGTAGCATGAACGTGAATATGGGGAAGTGGATTTTTGCATAACTAAATAAAATGTAACATCCAATCAGGTTAGCATCTTTTGTCTGCAAAGTGTAGAAAACTTTCTCCATCGTTCTTTAGCAAGGTCTATGAAATTTGACGCTCTTGGATACCGACCAAAATGAAGTAGTAAATTTAATAATGATCCTTCCTACTGCCCCGTACGTTTGTTTCTTTGTCCACTCACCGAGTGGTCATCAGTAGTGTCGAAAATGTAAGGAACGACAAAAAGCGCTATTTATTTTTAATCACCCTTAACATTCCTCCATGGGGTTGGACCAGGACGCGTTTTACTAAATCGCAACATGCGGAATTTCACTTTGCAGCACCTAATAAGGCATTTTCCCATCAGGTTTCAACAAAATTACCATGAATACTTTTACCAAGAAATTGGATCATTGAATACATCAGTATTTTTGTCATTATCGGTATCGCACAAGTTTGCAATAGTCAGCTAATGCGAAATGTATAGATGAACACTAATTTTTCCGCACAAAATACGCTCTCTCGAAGTGTAATTCTAATTCTATGAAAATTTTGGGAATACTTTCGGGTCACTCGGCTAGAAGTGCTTGTGACGTATATGACAGAATTAGTAGACCTGATATAATGACAAGGAAGCGAAATTTGCACTATGATGGTGGGGAACTTTCCAGAAACGGTCACACTGCACGCTCGTGCATGCTTGCCCCACCCCTACGCCAACATGCCCTTAAGGTCACTGTGGAGGACAAAAACATGCAAGGACTGGAATCATCAGCACTACTTCAAGAGTATCGGCGCGCCCACCCACAACGAGGACCACCAGCCTCTCACACGGCCGGACGCAGGCGCCAAGTGAACACCAATTGCAACAGTAGAGGAAAGCCTTCTCGGGTTTTCATCTTTGCCTTCCTGTTAGGAGGAGCTGCATTCGTGGTCGCACTCATACGCAAGTGGTTCATCCCATGTCTAGTCTGAAACTCGCGACTTCTTTGCAAAATGCACCCCTATCAATGCCAAATTGGATCGGCGCGAACGCAGCAAAACGCTCTACCTGATCGTCAATACGCTTAGAAATTAAAAGTGTAAATCAGTGCTTTAGTTACATTTTAAAGCACAAAATACATTTGAATCTTCCTATGAGTCGAGGACCAAGTCTCAAACTATGGCCTCATGTTGCACAGCATTTAACACAGAGCATATTTTAATCTGCGGAGTATCACTTACTTTTACATAGTGAAACATATTACCACGGAATAGTACCACCGGATGCCTTCAAAGTTACTAGCATTATGCAATAGTAAATCAACTGCAAATGCGAGTTTGTTGTGGTATCCGTTGCTAAAGTACGTTCACGAATAAACACAAGCCATCGTTCATTAGCATTTAAAAGCTGAAAATGAAATCAAAATCACGTACCATCTGTACGTGTATAATGCCAAGGCAGTGAAAGGAAGTCTCCCAACTTTCTGCAGGTGCACTTGAAGCGTCCTGTGTTTGACAATTTCTCTTCAAAACAACAATTCTATCATGCCACCGACTAGGATCGCCGTAAGGCTATACTGTTTGTTGTTTTATTACTATTCATCACAGTTGGCACTATTCCATAGAATTAGAACAAATAGTTTGGGCGTACTAGCAGGATTCCAAGCATAATTGCCATCCGGTTCTAGCCATGCTAATTTGGAAGACAAAAGCACATACCACGAAGAGAGCAATAACAAAAATAGGATCAAAGTCGCCCGACACTTCGACAGCAGTATCTTAAAATATTTAATGTCAAAGTTTACGTGGAAGGCCAATTCATAAAACTTTGACTGCTTCCTGTTGAGAAACAGAATGACACGCAAAGTGCCTGCATCTCTGCCTCCACAACTCCCGTGGCCGCCAAGTAGTTCTGATCCAACACAAAGGCCATAATAAAATTGACAGGCCTTTGTTAAGTGGTGTGGGAAACAAAAAAGGATTGGCATCCCCTTATTTAAATTGAAGGCCCTTACCTTACTTTAAAAACATCTCAGACCCACATTGCCACCACGCAAGTACTACCAGCTAACCTTCAGGCTTATCCACGTTTTCTGTTGAATTTAGCACCTAAGCTCACTTGATGGCCTTGGATGCACCCATACTAGATTCCACCATTTGCCTTTCCGTTCCTACTGAGTGGGCTGGAGTCATCAGAGTGACGCACCAAACGCGGCACTAAAAGCTACCAAGTTGCAGCAATCCAGTAAAGCTCGAAGCGCGCGAGAGGTTGAGACAACTGGAACCCCAGCCGCCAACTAGAGCTCATCACCTCCCCATTCGCTGATTAGCCAGTACACACGCCTGCGACAACCCAAAGCTGACGCTATGACTATGCCTGTGTGAGTTCACCTCACCCCATCACCCATATACTACTCTTTGTCATTGGATAGGAACTTTATCCAAGTTTCACAAATTTGACCAACAATATCGAATAGTCCATGACCTATAGAGGTGTATCTTTAAGGTCAAAAGTGTCATTAAGTGATAGGTGTCCTTAACTTGTATCCCAACTTATCCAAACAAAGACTGTGAGTAAAAAGTGCTAAGAGCAGTACATGGCTTTACTTTTATATCGTAAAATAAAATAGTTACGCCATCAGGTAGATCACAATTGTGGCTAAACTTCCAGCATTCAGTTGGCACAAAAGTACGCGTGACGATTAGGGATGGGGAAGAAAGAAAGCGCAGCTAGAAGTTCAACAGAGCAAACATTTCGGTGGATTAGAGGCTGTTTACGATGGCCTGCGACGCTGCTGCAACATGAGAAAGTGCTGGCGAGCTCGCGCAAACAGCTGCTGCTTTCGTTGAGCCATCAAAGAGGACCCAGAGACCTGTTGCTCCTCGGTAGGGGGTTCGTGTTCTGCTCCCCCGAATGTTTCCTCAGTCTCCCAGGGTGGACGAATAGAAGTGGAAGGGACCATATTCTCGCTCGACGGCTAAAATGGAAACAATAAGTTTTGGGTAATGCTCAAACAATGCATGCAAGTAAGTTGCTTTCTGTTAATATTAGAACTTGTGAGAATTGACTAAAAGAATCACACGCATACTTGTAAACGTCTACGGGCTACAAATTTGCGTCGCGTAAAACGAGGACACTATAAGTGAATACTGTGTGGGTACTTCGATAAAAGTAATACAGATACGGGGTATGTGATGCACAAAAAGTTATTATCATGAGTTCTGATTAATCATCAACGCGACGATGAAAATGGATTTACGTCAACTGGGATTAGTCTTCTTGGCGAATGCGCCTTTGTTGCACAAAACTGAAATGAACTCAAAACTGAAACATGGAAATGAGAATAAGAATGTGCATAAGTATGCTCAAATAATACCCCTGTGCATAACTTGCGACTCTATATCGCGTACCCCTTCGTAAGCACTGTTAATATTGGTGCCCTCCTGAGGAAATTCTTCAAGAGGCGAATCGCTTTCAGTAGCCACCACGCGCCCTGCAAGAATATTCTCCACCGTGGCCTCGGGCACACGAGTCACCACAAGGTCAGCCAGAATCGCCCTCAGTGGGACGTCAGGAAAGGCCGCAGCAATCTGCTCCGCCTGGGCGCGCATGCTAGATGAGAGACCGCGCACCAGATAGCGACGACGGTGCGCGCCATCGGCAGCAGTGGTGCGGAAGGGAAGCAGTCGTGAAATAATTGTCGTCGATACATTCTGTCTCTGATTCTGGTGTTGCTGGATAACAACCGCTGCTGGCGATTCGTTCATGGGGCGATTTGTTGGAAGAGGCGCCACATGCTGTTCAGTCTGAATGATGCCAACAGCTTTTGTATAATATTCCCATATGAAGCATATTCCGTTGTCTGTGCGTGATCATACAGCAATCGATACGTCACGCGGACTCACCATGCGCTTCCTGATCAGTTTAAGTTTGTGTTGCCGTTAAGGTTAAGCAAAATTAAAGGCTCATGACTCTATTTGCAGCTTATTATACAAAAAATAGCTTCTACAACAATGTTCTTGTTGTGCGGAGAACTACGATTCTCGACAACCGCATATTCAGCCGATCTTGCAAGAAACAGAGAATCTATCTGAAAAAGCAATTATAATAGAGCCCACCATGCTTCATTATTAGGGAGCCCAACAACTTATCTGAATGGACGTTAGCTTGAAAGAGGAAATAAGCAACTTGAGACTGTCAATGATCAGAGTGAAAGAGTAAAAACAACACGAAAAAAGACGTACTTCGGAGAATTCAATGTCAAGGGCAGGTAGCCACGATATATAGTGCGACCCATCAAAACGGTAAAAACGACTGCGAGTTGTTGACTGGATGACTTGGTCATGTTGGTGCTGATCGTTGGCTGTTGCATCATTATTAATCTGAAAACCAACGTCAAATAATTGCCCCAAACCTAGTAAATATTATCTTCCACTAATCGCATGCTAAAGCGGTTAAATGAGCCAAAAGACGGCTCAAGGCGAATGAAGTCATAAGCAACATAAGGAGACGCAGAAAGTTTACTTGAACGGTTTCATTCGCAGATGGTTGAGCCGTACGCTGCATCTGATGTCTGCCAGAGCCCAAGGTGACGCGAACGCTGAGATCAAATGAAGGACCAGTGGCACGAGCCACACCACGCTGCCTTAGACGAACCAGCATATTGCGCGTGGCCTGCTGATTCTCTGTAGCTCGTTGAGGTGGCGCTTCCGCATCCCCCCTATCAAACAAGTTGAAAAGGTCGCGTACAACTGCTCCGATTACGCTCGACCGTTGCGTTCTGCGTTGACGATGTGGCATCTGAGGAAGAATACGATGCCTGCAAGTGGGGCAACTGAGATCCTGCTCAATCCACATAGTCAAGCAGGTTTCATGAAAGCAGTGATTACAGGGCAGCCTCCGCCAATTCCACATGGGGTCCCAACATATAGCGCATGTTTCCGGCTCTGAAAGCCGCTCATCCTTAATTTTATCCACGTCAATCACCTATAGGGGATAAGCAAGGTTGTACATACAGTATCTATAATGAAAGTGAACTCAATCGATCCTACCACTATTGCTTTAAAGCGCAAAGCTTGACCGAGTAACATAGCTTAGGTGCAAAAACTGCTCAAACACCATTTATACTAAAGTTAAGATCATAGACGTACTTTCCGATCAATATACTCGAGTGGAAATTCTTGACGAACGGCTCTAACGTGATTTTGGTAGGCGAAGTGGCGACGAAGACGTCGAGCCAGGCAACTGTAGCTGATGAATATCTGGATGCAAATAATTGGGCTCGTTAGGGATGCCATTCGAGTCCAGATCAGCATGTGTACATGATTCGAAAAATGAAGAGTGAGAGTGAGCACATCAAACACCAGATTGACATTGTAAAGCCAAACAGCTTTGTCAAAAGACGGCATACGGCGCACCCACGTAGTCCCATCCAACATACTAACAACTACTATAAGTTCAATCCTTAGGAGGAGAGTTAGGACAAGAATTGAGTCGGAAAACATAAATACCAACACATGGATGATTTGGTAAAAATCCGTGGAAGCCTCGTCTGCACAATCGAATGTACCAGGTTCCCCGAGTACGACCTCTTTAGAACATCGAGAATTTAATTCCCCAAATATATCGGCTTCTGGAGTAACATCCGAAAGATAATAGCAGAATTTGAGGCCTAGTGTGAGGAGAGCCAGGGTCCCACAATTCAAAGCAATAAGCATGCTAGCAAAGCGTAGCCATTGCCGCCGTGTAGCATTGTTCTTGGCAATGAGCTGTTCACATCGAGGACGTGCCAAACGTGTAAAACCATATAGACAGCTGAGGCAACCGAACCACGAAGTCCAACCTAGCAAGCTGGTCCACTTCGTTGAATTGATGACACCAATTAAAAAGACCGACCTTGACAATGCAAATTGCACCAACCTCTCGCGTATGAATTGAGGCTCCGAGCCAACAAGAGTCCCAAAGAAAAAGTACTGCAGCCCCTTCGCTAGAGACATAAGAAGGCAAAATACCATATTGAACGCTGCCACAACAATGCAGTTATCCTGCATAACGCTTTCCAGAGTGGACAAGTCCTTCATTCCCCTTGAAACATTACTTCCTTCAGCTTCATGGGAGGGAAACTGTCGATACCTCCATAAGGCAAAACATGAAAGTACGATGGAAAACACCCCATAAGAAAACAGCCGAGATGTTGGCAGTTGTGAGCAAAGAACGATAGCCATCACAAAACCCGATTGAAAAGAAGAAGTACAGATTGTATAGATTGGTGACAGTGAATTATTGCTCGAGCATCAGACCAGTTGCTCTGAAGAACCACGAAATCAACAAACAATTGCACGGTCGCCTTCGCTACAATATCCAAACATTCAGACATGCACCACTGACAAACGATAAGTTGATTGGTCGACAATGAGGTAGGTAGAAGGGAGGGCATAACAATGAGATAGAAATTTCTAAAAAGGATAATTCAATGAAAAGTAGGAGCTAAAATAGGAAAACTGAAGGTGATACGATGTGTTATGCGCAAGTGCACCAAAAGGGTGAGCTATAAGTTCGTAAATAAAAACCAGTCTGGATACAAATATCCCAAAAATGACTATATTTCTAAGCGAGATTTTTAAAACCGAAGATAAAATCCATAAAAATTACATTGAAGGCCCTGTAACTAGTCAACGAACCCCCAAAACTCAGCAAGCTGAGCATATTTTTAAGAACGGACAAATAAACTGTAGAACTCTAAAATTGAACAAAGCTTCAATTAGCAATAGAGAATTTGTGCCTTTTTGATCACTCTGTGCGTAAACATTTTGTGCTCGCATAAATAATGCGAAGTAATCAGATATCTGTATAGTTGCGGACCATGTATTAGTAGGATGGCGATTAGTGTGGAAACAGCTTTAAACAATATAGAATGTGTAATGTAGCGTCCCGAGGCTCCCCTTAAGGTAAAAGAAGGCGCAGTACTAGGGCAGAATATATATATTCCGGGAACAGAGGACTTGGGGCTATTGGCACGGCCCGGAGGCCGACCAACCGGCTAGAACAAGATGGCCACCCAAGTGACCTAAACCGGTAGTTCGAACGAACAAAGTATTACAGGCACAGCTTTTGGATCGTGATTGTAATACTTTGTTTGTTTGAACTGCCGGTTTAGGTCACTTGGGTGGCCATCTTGTTCTAGCCGGTTGGTCGGCCTCCGGGCCGTGCCAACAGCCCCCAAGCCCTCTGTTCCCAAAATATACATATATTCTGCCCTAGTACTGCGCCTTCTTTTACCTTAACGGGAGCCTCAGGACGCTACATTGGTGGCAGCGGAAAGCGGACCCGACTTTTATGGATTTTATCCTGCCCCATGCCGCTTCTGGCAAACGTCGGCGTTGTGAAAGAAGTACATGTGCTACGGAGGGGAGAACCTTTGGCATCTTGTAACAGAAGGGTCGAGATCGACGTTCATCTTCGACATCTCCCTCGCCCTCGTGTTCGACAGGGAAGCTATTAACAACTGAAGCGACACTAGCCGTGAACCCCAAGTCCAGAGGAGGGCCAAGAGGCGCGCATTTGCTGCACTGAGTGCTACGCGGAATGGATGGCACTACAGGAACACATGCGTTCGAACCTCGACGACTGGGACGGTTAGCTCGTGGGTGCTTCTCGCAGCACTGATGACGTGATGGGTGAGGCTGGAGGCTGGCTGAGGGGAGCGTCGGGGACGACGCTCGAGAGAAGAGAGGGGCTGTGTAATACTTTGTTTGTTTGAACTACCGGTTTAGGTGACTTGGGTGGCCATCTTGTTCTGGCCGGTTGGTCGGCCTCCGGGCCGTGCCAACAGCCCCCAAGCCCTCTGTTCTCGGAATATATATATTCTGCCCTAGTACTGCGCCTTCTTTTACCTTAAGGGGAGCCTCGGGACGCTACAGTGATAGTAGCCTTTAAGCTGTTCCGTACGTTCGCAATACGTTTTCTGACGTATGCCTGTAGCCTTTGAGACTTTTACAGGGACGAAATGAAGATGTAATGCTTGGACAGAATATGTATTCGATACGTAGTAGAGTTTGGACAGCTGACATGGCCTGCAGTCTCCCCCCAACCAGCGGAAGCATCTAATGCATCACACAACTACAACTTCTTACTACTTCTACCACATGCAGAAGGTCCCAGTGCCACGAGGCGTAGCCTTATCAAAGCCCAGCAAAAAATATTTTGAGGATTTTCCTGCTGAATCGAGACCTAAATGTCGCTGTTTTTCTAAGGTCTTCGGGGGTGAATTTTTTGTTGCATTGTTCGATTAACATAAACGCGGAAGTCTCTAATGTTTGCACACCATCGACGAAATAATGCTAATTTATTTAAAAATGATCATAAAACGACAATGAACTTTTGTAACTTGATGTTTTGTCGATATGGGCCCAACGATAATGTCAATGGTGAACGCCATCTAATGTGTTTGCATGTTGATGGAGCCGGTTCTTCTCGTCCTGACGTGTGTTTTGTGTGTTGTGGCATTTTTTGTCTTATTCCTTGAAGGTCGTGTGTGGCGAAGCGGGTTTAGAGGTTACTGCTCTTAATTATAAAAACGTGTCAAGTCTTTACTTTTAATTACACTTTATGATGCTTTTACTTCAGATTGCTATGCGTTTGGTCATTTTTCCATTGTAGAATCTTCTGAAGGAAATAGAAGACAGGGTTTGTCAAATAGACGTCGTCCTGGCAATGCAGCAGCTCGCCGCCACCAACAACGGTCTACCGCTTCCACCTCCCGGGCACCTCAGCTCATGACGGAGTCCGATTTCGATTCCCTCAGTGAGGGTAGCGATGACGATGGCTCGGCGAGATCAGACTCTGAGGCAAAGCCGGTGGTGGTACTTCCAAAAAAGAAGATAGGGGTCAAAAAAGCCCAAAAATTGGCTGAGAAAGAACGCCGAAAAGAGGAACGCGAAATGGAAGAGAGGTACAGGGAAGCGATGCGGAAGAGGGAGGACGAGGAAATTAAGAAGAGAAAAGAGGCAGAAGCGAGAGAAGCTGCTGCCGAAGCAGCCCAAGTAGGTCTTTTATTCTGAGCCATTTTACTGTTGCAAATTTTTGTTTATAGTCAATACTATGCTTATTGTAGTATACGTTTGAGCCATCCACCCATTTCCGTCTTGCAATCACCATGGGTGATTTAAATGCAGCTGTATATGCAGTTATTTAATGTTGTCAAAATAAGTTGCTTAAGTTTATCAGAAATCTGGGCTTCCTTGCACTCGTGTGTGTGAACCCTGTGTGGTTTACTCCTCTATACAATCCTGTGTTAACTTGAATTCTGCAACGCTTGTCCCTGCTGTTAAACTGCCTTAAAGGTTTAAGGTGTCATAGTGGCCTTTCATTGCGCAAGATGGTTCTCTCCATTCTGACTATCTGGTTGATCATCCCTTGATGCCACGTCTGTGACGGGACCCTTTTATAGGCAGTGGCAGAAGAGAAGCTGAGGCTGGAGCAGGAGATGCGGGAGCAGGCTGAGTACGAGCGGCTGAAAGCTACCTTTTCGATTGAGGGTGAAGGTGTTGGTGTTCAGCCGCTGGACGAAGAAGCCGAGGAGCAACTCAACCACGATTTTATCGAGGCAATTAAGGAGGCCAAACTGATTTCTCTGGAGAGACTTTGCGTAATGTTTGATATGAAAACTGATGTAAGTTGGCACTCTGTGGTGATTTATTTGCACTCCTTCGTCACATTCAATAGCTTTAATTTTGTAGTCCTGTGTGGAGAAGATCCAGCGGTTGATTTCAGAGGGCGCACTTAGCGGCGTTCTGGATGATCGTGGCAAGTTCCTGTGTATAGAACCCAAGGAATATGAGGCAATTGCCAAGTTTATTGAACTGCGTGGTCGCGTCACTATGAGCGAACTCGTTGAACACGGCAACAAGGTGATCAAAGCCCACGCGTAAACACCTCCTTAGCTCGATAAGGTTTCGGCTCCCTCTCCTCCTCCCATTGTTCTGTGGTGAATAATGAGGCTGTAACCTTTACATGGATTTTTTGATTCCTTAACCTCTGATTAAATGGAACCACAGAGGATTAGAGTAACTCGATTTTTACCCCTTAAAAGTTGCGCATGGTGCACTCAATCTTGTTTTCACATGTTTGCAAGTATTCAGGACCATTCGAGCGTCACGATCATTAGGCTTTGAATAGAACGCCACCGGAATGAGTATTAAGTAACTAGTCAATCTCCAGGGAAGACTGTCTACTACGCTTTAACCGCTGTTCACTACCGATCTCAAGAGAACGGGACTCTTGACCCTTTTCTGCCTGTATTTTTGAGCACGGTCCTCAAGGCCAACACATTTATTGCAAGTGCAATGTGATAAATTCATAAAAGGAAATAATTAAACAACGAAAAACAACGGGTTGCAAAATTATAACATCATGAGTGTGATATGGTATTAGCACAGCCTGAAGGGATCAGCACAACGGTGAAGGGGCGGTGCTACTGAGGCTTTTCGAGCTCGCATAGGGCAGAAAGATGTCGTAGTATCGACTCCTGGACGAATGAATTGGTGGATTGGGTTGCTGCTGTTGATGCTTGCGGATGATTCCGATTAGCGAAAAGACGTTGCAGAAGACCGGGTCGCTGAGCCTGCTGGGTGGCGGTGCTATATTGGACGATCAGCCTTTGAAGGATGCTAGTTTGAAGGAATTTCTGACAAATAATGGAAAATAGCGCATTAGAGCTGAAATTCTTTAGACATGTAAGGCGGAAAACTGGAATGGCACCTGCTTTAGGGTGGGGTTTACTTCGAAAATCCTCCGCATGGCGCCCAAGGCAGCCTCTTGAACGTCTAACGACGAGTCCGTACATCCAGACTCTAGCAGACTGGGCAAGAAAGGGTCAGTGTTTTTTGTGAAATAACCTAGAATGAGAATCGTGCGCCTACCAACTGAGCATTCGAGTCTCGACAACCGAGCCAGTCTCCAGGGCGTTCATAACCTGGCACTCGAAGAAACCTGCAGCAGTGAGCAAAGGGTTTACACTTCCATCAAAGCCGAATTTTGTGCCAAGCCATAATTAACAGCGAATTAAATAAACAAATCTCCCGCTAAGTACCTTAAGATTCTTTAAAGCACCATGCAAGGACTCTAAAAAGCGTATTAACCCTAAGATTAAATAAATTTTCCAAACATTTTCCCCTTTGTGGCAATGGCTGCTGGTTGGTATTGTCCGAAAGGCATGTTTTTAACGCATAAAATGAGCCACTACTCAGGCAAAGACAACACAAAATGTGTATACTACAGTGCGAAATGGCGGCGACGCATTTCGGAGCCCTAGTTCCGAGTAATGCGCTCATGATTTGATATTGTATTAAGTTCTAACGAAGGCTTTTAAAAAAGGAAAGATTGATGTAAGTTTACTAAACGGTTAATTATGTTCAGTCAACATTACAGGAAGAAAGTAGGATGAATGGACATACCACAGGCTGCCACTCGAATCGCGGGGTTATGGTCGACACTCAGAAGATTTTCGATGGTGCCGATTAGCGCAGAATCGGGTTTGGAAGCAGCCCACCGGCAAACAAATGCGAGAAGCGTGAGAGCGTAGTAGCGGGCAGCGGCATTCGAACTGCCCAAGTAGTCATGCCCCTGAAGTGCTGTGAAGGAACTAGTGGCAAATACGGAGAGAGCGGGGAGGTTTGATGCCAACGGGGTGTGCGCATTCTCGAAAACAGCAAACGTTGAAACGAGAGCTGAGAGAGACCACAGAATCCCTGGTAAGGGCTGCCCTTGTGCCAACATTTGTTTTAAAACGGGGTTGGATTTCTCGCCTGAAAGAAAGATTACGGTTCGCTTATAAAGGGTGAGAAGAACCTAACAACCGTTGAATCAGTAGTACTGACTATTCGATGAAAAGAGGAACATGTTGCAGCATACATTAAGCGCTTGGAACAATGCATGAGTGCTAAATATTGATAAACTAGATGCGGCTAAATCCAAATGTAAGTGAAGCACATTTTAAAGGGGGACAAGGTGCGAACCATTATTGATCACACACACTTAAATGAAAGTCGCACAGAGTGTGAATTGACGGGTAGCTGATGCTGAGGACGATAGTGGACAACTCACTGTCTTCGATGGAAACGATTGCGAAAACGAGCTGTTGTAGCAGAGCCTGCGCCTGGTCTCTGGATTGTGTGAATGTGGAGCTAGCTGTGGCGTTAGAGGGACCGTGTGATTCGATCACTTTGAAAAAGAGGTGAGTGAGAAATTTACAGGCTGATTCGAATAAAATCCTGTCGGAGGAGCGTAGGCTACCGACCACAAGTTCCACGAAGCCCTTCAGTGAAATAACTGAAGACTAAGAGAGTAGTCATAAGCACATCGAGGCTACCTAAATGGTGAGGCTGAAAGCTAAACTATACCCAGTTGGATCGCTAGGTGTTCTCATGCTAACTGATTCATACATTCACAAATATCGCGAAAAATTTTAGATAAAATTCAAAAAACTCAGTGATGTAGACTTAGAGAGACGATTAAAACAGGTGAGGAGTAAACTCAGTAACGAACCGGATTGATGTTACCCTCAGTAGTTTTGATAACCGCCAAAATGGACTCAATAAAAGGTTCAATCAGTTGGGACTGGTCGGAGAGGTAGTCGCTTGCGCACCAACGACGCTCTGTGGGATCGCCCCAGAGGCTGACGACGAAGGGATGCTCGGCATTAGTGCCCATGTTGGGAGCGAGACCCCACGATGCCACCTCGAAGAAGCACCGTCCTGCATCCCTCTCGTGATCTGATATTGTCGATGAAGTCTTTTCTGAAGTCTTGGCCAGAAAGATGGCTAGCTGGCCCAGAGCAGTTAGAGTGCCACCGGTAGCGAACGCGCTTTTAATGAAAACGACAAATAAAAATGGAATACCTGACTTCCTTAACTAGCAAGTTTGGGAGAGAATATCGACATTCAATTCAAACTCATCATAGAGAATGGACCACCAACATCTCAAAGGTGGCTCTTTTGAATTGCCACATTTGGGTCGATTTTGAGAAATTGGGGACACATAAAAACTGTACTTTTCGTGAACAGAGGTTGCATTGTCGTGCTAATGCAGCATAGTCAGCACAAACCCTAAAAACATTACACAAACAGTACATCTACAGACGATTGAGGAATTACATTTTGATGGGGAATGTTAACCCTAGAAAGGAGTCAAGTCCAATGCATGCAACAACGAGCCATTGTATGTAGGAAGGCTGATGTCTATTACGCATGGAAAAGAAGCAGCATTTAATCCAGATTCAAAATCTTTATTACTTCAAACCTGCAAGTAGCCAAGTTTGTGAATCGATTGCGCTGGGTCAAATAAACAATGATTTTTAATGCTAAACAATCATAAGGTCTTTGACATCTTACGGCAATATAACCGGCAGGTACTCCGCAGTATTTTTGGCGTTTAGCGGAAATTCAAGAATGTTCACTGCTGAGTGCGAAATGTCGACAAAGCTGCCACTGTCACTGCTGATGGAGTAGAAAAGGAAGATATTCATGAAACGCTCATAAGAGCGATTTAACACCAAAGAGAAGCAACGAACCTGTGATGTGTTTTGGGGAGGGAAAGGAGAAAATTTAAGCAGGCCAGAACATCACTCGTTTCATCGCGCAGTGAATGCAGTAGAAGACGTGGTTCCTACGATTTCATGAACCGCATTGTATCAATAACATCAGTCCGAGCATGCAATTAAGGCAGGCACATTGGAACAGTAAAAATCCGTTTCAGATGTAAACATAAGTGATGTACATTCCCCTTCCATGCTAAACAGAACTAGGGATAAATGTAAGCAGTATCATGCAAGTCTTCCAGTGATCATGGTGAGGAAGATTTACCTTTTCGACGAGTTTGAGAGCGAGTTGGAGGACGTGGAGAAGGCCAGTGGGGGAAAGGAGGCGCCAATCCAGAAGAGCTGTGCGGTTTCCACGTTGATGGTGGCGGGCAGACATGTCGAGTACCTGTCCAATAGTCGGCCACAACCGCGACCACACCTGACCCTCCAGCAGGCGCTTTAACAGCGACGTCCACATGTGCTTTTGTGGGCAAGGCAGTGAAGACGGTGTCTCAAGCGCGTTCAAAACAATACTTTGATATCGCCTCGCATTTTTCATCCCAATTCACAACTTGAGGCTTAAAGCTCAGATTACCAGAAAGTTTATCAAGTTTTTGCCCTTTAATGAACGATCTACGAAAAAAGGTCTTGAGATTGCACTTTATGCGTTGTACGACCTGTGGTCTTAATGATGCTTGACCATTATAAAAATACGACGTTCGATATTACGTACCAATAGATAACTTTTGGCTGATAGGTCGTTCTTTTAAAACATTCCTTTCCCTTCAGTGCCCTTATTTCATTTTAGATCGACTCTAGATTGACACATAGTGTGTTGCGTCCCTTTTCTATAAAATCGGCCATTTTAGTGCCATGGACGGAACCATTAAAATTTTTCCCCAAAAAGCTACACATGAGGAGCAAAAACTCGTCTTGTTTAACATATCCGATGAGTTTGCGCACAAGTAGGTGAGAAGCTCAGCAATTACCTTCTCATGACTGTCTTCTTCATTCTTAACAAATCATGGCATAGAGAAATTAAGGTGTAAGATCGAGATACCGCAAGCCCTCCATAGGCAAACATAACAGCTTCTAGGAATGTAACTTTCAATGTTTAAAGGTTCAACAGTAAGAATGTATATCAGGCACGTGTTTGAAACAAGGTTGCAGGAAACTCGCATGTGTTAACAACACTTGAGTGATAGCCGAAGCTTTTGAGGCCAAGTCACTTCTTCGCATCGACACAAAAGGACGTTCAGCCAAAATGAAGACCCATTTTAAGAAAAAGCCGGTGCTGGGGAACAGAGAATGGGAGGCGACTCACTGGATGCGCGGAAGAGCAGTGTACGAGATGGAAGAGACCGTCCAGCCAACCCTTATCGCGAGGCCACGGGGTCTGGGGGAGACCGAAGAGGACTGCTGCTGCCTCCTCCTCACTTTGCGAGGCGCAGCCGACTGCGGTGGCGATGGTGGCAATGGAGGAGCAAGAGGCGGAAATGGAGGAGGATGGCCGAGCAGCAGTCAGCAGACGCTCGCGCGCGTCTCGACTCTGCACCAAAGGACTGCTCAACACGAGCAGCAACACCCGCGCCAAGTCACGCGCCTCCACGACCGGAATCAGCGGTTGATGATGCATCATCTCCCCCAGTAACAGACCCATTGCTGCCTAAACGTACATCAGCGCGCAATGCATCAATCGCGAAATCGAAAAAAAAAACAATGTTATCATACCGCGTGATTCGGCAATTGTGAATGTGTGAAGAGAGAAGAAAGTTTTTTCACTTTCACAGAGATTCTGTAAAGTAAAAACAGGTACGTGAAACGAAACGAATAGGTAGCATGTACACCGAACCGTGACTGCCCGTACATGGGATAAATTATTCAAACTAACAATGACTTTTTGAACAGCAGTGGTTTAAATCCAAGCAAAAAATACAAATTTGCTTTCGACTCACGAGTTGGGTACTGAGCGCAGCAACATTATTGCGCAGCTAAGTGAGAGAATGGCAATCTCAATAAGACGGACTGTCTTCGGTTCGGTCTCCTGCAACTGCAATGTGGATGTGCGTTGTCACAATGAGCAATCGCGCATAAGTCATTAAAGACTCAAAGTTTAATCCACCGAACTATGTCGATGCAGTGAAGTCGTAACGACAGATGCCCACACACTCAAAAGACTACCATTAGTGAAAAGTCAAATTTACACGTACTTTACCGGAAAGTTTTGTAGGTGCATTCGATTCGGCAGTAATGTCTACACTATCAAAGATCCTATGCGACCGAATAAAGCAGGATGTTACAAATGAAATAGTGATTTATACATACCAAAAATTCCAGGATTCCCATTAAGTTGTCAATGTAGCCTGAATCATCCGAAGTCAAAAGTATAGCCAACGAAGGGGCATTCTGCATACATTCATAGAGGATCTACACAAATACAAAGAACTCATTTTAAAATGTACGGAACGCGATTCATTTTATTCTGCCGCAACAGATCTTTTTGGCGCATTGATTGACAAGCGCGAATATTTTGTAATCTTTCAATTCATTGAAGCCGGTTATGGGAAGCGTTTGATGAAAACCAAAGCTTACACTTGCAGCCAGAGTGCATACGTTGGTTTCGCGGATGGCACAAACGAGGGTCTGAAGGTACTCCTTCATGTGCCGGTCGCAGAGACGCGAGCCTATGTAGGAGGCCATCTAAAGGCAGCACAATAACCGCATCATACAAAGGAAGTAGTGAAAGATGGAACAATAAAAGCGCATTAAAAAGTATCTGAGACCTTATACGAATAAAACAACTAGCTGTACCTTTACACTACAATTATAAATTTCGCACAATTCTCCATATTTACTGAGCACAAGAAGTTGTAAAACTCATCTAAAAATCATTAGGAACAAACCAATGTGCAAATACGATGTATTATGGGAAATCTTCCAATAAACACCGGAAGGTTACGTAAAAATATCGGATTTCCTCATGTCAAAAGTCACTGTAAACAATTCGCTACCTAACCTATTTTCGCAAAACCCACGAACGCTTTGAAATTAGTGAATTCACACCTATTAATCCTGCGCTCATTGTAAGCCATAGTTTCGTGAGTGTTACAACTAACGCACTTGTTGTGGCAGTGCAGGGAACACCTGCTGGGCCGTTGGATCCTGTTCGTATCTCAAGGGGTCTGTCAAGAGAGCTAGAATGATTATGACCTTCTCGCGGATACTGTCTGCGTGCTCCCGGGTCCTCTGCAGAAGAGCGGGATACGTGCTGAGCGCTAGGCTGGGACATGTGGCTAGAAATGCAGTTTAGACAAAATAATAACCTCCTGCCGCATTCACAACATCGTACACCACCGACATGACTACTGCAATAATTGCCGTGAATGTGGTTAATTTGCAAGCATCGGTCAAATAACACTTCAATATGAAGATCACCTCATTTTATGCCTAGAGGACTTAACTTGAGACCTTCCTTCGTTTGCTATAGAACGCCTCAGAGAGGATGTGGCAATGAGGGAAAACTTGCTTTATATCTGCATATATCATCCTACCTACCTCACCATATTCGCACTATTCATCCATAACAGTGCATGCATGAAGCTTGACCGGCTAGCGTGGATAAATAAGACGATCTGATTTAGGAGTGAATAAACGAAAATACCTGCCTTTTGAGGTCCTGCCTATTGAAGGGAATTGCAAGAGGACATCAATGGAGGAGGTGCAGTCAGAGATGGCCGCAGAGAGAAACTGAGAGATGACTGAGTTGGGCCATTTTCGAAGGCATTCGAGAAAGTAGCGAAGACACTTAAAAAGCAAACGTAAATAATACAAGTAGAAGAAAAGGAAATGCGATTGGACACAGAACCAGCTAGTTATTATGCAATTGATGGAGTGATGGTAAAAGAAAAATTGCAAACTGAGAACGTCCTTCAACACAATAAGAGGTAGTCTTTTGTTGTTTGGTGGGGTAAATTTTTGAGAGTTTAGGTTTGCCCAATAAGTAACTTATGAAGCCCAAGCAGTCCTAAGAAGGTACAGTAAGACAAATTTATCCTACGCGAAATTTTCCGTGCTACTTGAACACACAAAGGAGCTTCTGAAGGAGGAGGGCGAACAGAGAGATCGCACACCAAGGAGCGGTGGTAACATTGTTTGCTCACCAGAATGGTCTGCTCGCCGCGAATGAAATCGGTGTCGCGGGTGAGGCAAAGGAGAGAGGGCAGCAACTGCAGTAGCTTCAGACCCACACCAACGTAGGTGGCTTGTCTAAACAAGAGGAACACATGGCACCAAAAATTGGCAGCAAATTCGATTTGTAGGACTCCTTTGGCAAAAAAAGCATTTTTACACATTCTGAGGAATTTTACCAGATGAATCTTGTTAACTAACCAGGCAACCAGTATATGATGCACGAAATTCACGCTATTCCGTATATTTGAACTTACATTGCAGCTCAAAGAAGTCACTCAAATGTATCGAAAGAATATCGAGGTTGTGTTAAAAATAAATTAATCTACCTCCAGCCAGAAAATGCCTTAGAGTAAAGAAACACCGTAAATACGCTGAAGAATTCTTACAGAGATTAACAGAAGCTATCAACAGACTCACGCAGACTGCGGTGGATCCGGAGTGTGCGCGACCTCACTAACAAAGTAGGCATTTACCGTGAAAACGACCCGCAGCAGGGGATTCTGAGACCAGGATTGCTGAATTGGGCAAAATTGGAGTTGAGCAATAAAGAGTTTAATACCAATGGTGAGAGGGGGGGACCGCGATAAAACTCACGGAAAGAAAGGATTCCTTTTTCAACAATTCAGCTAGAAGCTGAATAAAGAACGTAGGAATGTTGGTGCGTTCGTAGAAGTCGGCGAGAACAAGAACATTGCTAAAAATCAAGACATGCAATTCAGAGAAAGACTATAAATAAGTTGAATGATATTGGTGATAAAGCCAATAAAAAGCCCATGTTTGGGAGCGTGTGACTTTGCTGGATTGACAATGGCTATGCAAACATGAGCCACTGCCACCGTCAAAAGGTTACGCCTATGAAGGCGTAGGCTATCCCATTAGGGCTGAGTCACCTCAATCTGTAGATGTACCAGTACCCACAACCACTTAGCTTCTACTCCGCTAGGACAAGCCTGCATTTAAGTTATTAGGCAAATTCCCTTCTCATATTTGAAGACGACTTGATAAACGATTCCAACACTACGTTACGAAAAATAATTGCATTTGTTATCGCATAAAGGCATGCCATCAAACCATTAGGGAAGGTCTTAGTGGACAAGGGCAAATAAATAAGAGCTGTGCAAACCACTTCAATCGGAAGGGTCCATAAAACTTACCCCTATTTCAAATGCACAAAAAATGTTACGATGAAACAACCGAATTTAAGGATTGAATTTACGCTCCCACGATTAGTGAGTCTCAGTCGAGTGAGAGATGAGACTCACCACTCGACAGTGATGACATTAGAGACGACGGCAACGATAGCCTCCAGATGTTGAGCGGCCTGAGTGGGCGTGGGGGCAGAGAGAGAGGGAGGAAGCTCACCAGCAAGGAGGTGGGCCCACCACGTGGCTTTACCCAGGGTGGCACAGAGACTGGATACGAAGCGAGTGTCGCACATCAGTACGAGATCCAACACCACACCTGTTCGCGCCACCAGAGCCTCAGGACTCACCAGTCGACCTGCCAGTGCCTGAGCATCGGTCGCGCTCGCTGGTCGGCTACCTTCACGCACACGCCCCAGAGCCTCCCAAAGCTCCAAATCCCGTCGACTCAGGCACCCCAACCACGACACCAGTGCCTCCGACACTTCCACCGTCTGCCCTCGTGTCGGTGGCGGTGGCGACGATGGCAACAGCTAAAGAGAAGCCCTTACCATTAGCGCTTTTTCCTATGCTCAGTCTACTCCTTAATCAATGCGTTTATAAATGCCACACAGTTTGTTTAGTAATAATAAAACAGCAGCCTCGGTGGAGCAAAAAAATAGCACTTCACAATATCAGCCGTAATGATATTGTGCATAAAGGAAAACAAGTCCACTCACAGCAACCACGTTTTTAGTCTCCGTGATGGTGGCCTGACGATCGATTAAAGGTTTTGACGCAGCAGAGGGAGTAACCTCTGGATGCGTGTTAGTGGAATCCTTCGAGAGAGTGCGAAGGATTCGACTACTCATGGGTCGTGCCTTCATTTGGGTCTGTCTCTCTTTCTCGAGCGATTGACTGGCTGTCAAGGGCTGCGTAAATGGACTCTTCAACTGCTTGGTCATTGGGGAAACTGAATGAAACAAAATCAAGGTCATAAGATAACTTACATTTTGCCAAATATGATTAGTTTTAAGAGACGTTACCGAGTTGAAGTATTGTAAAGAGTTTGAATAATGACTGATTCGGTCTATCAATTTACTGATCTTTTGGTTGTTATCCTCCCAATCTCAAGAATATTAATAATAACAACAGAAATAGATTTGGGAGAAGAGGATGCTTATACCGTTGACAAGATCCGCAACAAATGGATGCAAGAGAAGATCAGGCCATTGAAGCCTCCGCTTGGAATCCTTTTCCAACAGACCAGCCAAAAAACTCTTAAACATAGGGGACATCTTATCAGTCCACCTGACTTTGTTATTGGTAATCATTTTGACAAGTTGAATAATGCTGTTTGTGTAGAAAGGGGGGGTACCGACAGCTAACTCATAGAGGATGCAGCCAAGAGCCCAGAGGTCAGCGGTGTGATCGTAGGGCCGCTCCTCGACAATCTCCGGAGCCATATATAGCGGCGTACCCTTGATCGAGGTGAGCACGAGGGTGTTAAAGCTCATTGCCCGGGCGAAACCAAAGTCACACAATTTCACCACCCCCCCATGTCCAAGAAGGATGTTCTGTGGTTTCATATCTCTGTGAAGAATACGATTCGCATGGAGGTAGTATAAGGCTGACACCAATTGTGCAGCTATTGATTGAATCTATGGAGCGAATATAAAGGATAATGCACGGACAAACCACATTCTCAGGGAGGCATTTGTCATCTTCGAGAATTTGAAAAAGGTCTCCCTCGGCATATTCCGTGACGGCGACCATCTCCTTCGGCGTTTCAAATGCATCAACAATGCCGATAATGTTTGGGTGGTTTAGAGACTTCATAATTTCGATCTCCTTTTTCAAATTCTGAAATGCCCTATCACTTTTGTCCGATTTAGATATGAACTTAAGGGCTACAGTCTAGAGAAATTGAAATGCACAGAAATAAGTTTATTCGTACCCGTCCAGTATAACGTTTACGACCCCGGTGGACGCGTCCAAATGAACCCTCGCCTATGCATTCAAGAACGTGATATCGATCCATGGACAGCAAGAGGTCTAGTACACTGACCCTACACAAAACCGAATCAATGGCGAATAAAAGAATGACAAAGCGCATTTTAGCAAGTAATGCGCCTACAAAAGTAAAAAACAAGGCTCGCGTCTGTATTTCAGAAGAAATAGTTAGATGGCATTAAAATACGAACTAAGAAATAAAAACAAAGCAGCCAAACTATCCCATAATGAAAGTAGGAATAAACATACTATAACAACTATCTATATAGTCAATTATGAGGAAAACACAACGAGAGTATATTATTGAAACCAAAGACTGTGGATAGGAGGTCGAATGGAAAATCATAACGCAAGCAATACAGTCAGGTTCAAGGAAAACAAAAAATTGCATTAAGAACGTTCAAAGGGGGTTGGAAACTTAGAGTCAAAACTGAAAGTTGTGCTTTTGAAGTACGCAACCAAAAAGTAAAAATCCACTCACTTTGTGCAAAACCCCACCTCACCTCAATATATATTGCACCCAGATTGCTTAATAAAAGCGGTATATTTTTAGATCATATTAAAAATAGCGAACATTATTCAAAATGTCACGTTCTAATAAAAAGTGGTGCTAGGTCCATGAATCACTAATTTGTCAAAAGCAACGGTGGATTGTAGCTCTTAATATACAGGCAGTCGAATTGATATAAGTGCATCTCTAGGCTTTCACAGAAATAAATCGTAGTGTAAAATGCACTCTTAGTAAATATACTTCTGTGAGACAAGTCCGTAGATCAACTTTGCAACAAAATTGAAATGGCACCGGTTAAAGTGGGAAGGAAAGGACTTTAGAGATCTCTGAAAGATTTATATAGCATCAACACATGACGCTCATATTATCCAGAGTAGCTGGTCCAAATGCATATTAAACACGCAGTTAACCAAAACGAATGAAATCCTGCTATACATTTTAAAAAGTTGTTTTGTAGTCTGACCAGAAAAGGCCCCGAGTTTTTCGCAACTCATTTTTAGGCAAACCTATCAAATTTGTTTGCCTTTTAAAGCATCAAAGTCTTCCAAATGCTCTACCTGATGTCGCCTCTGAGGCGCTCTGAGACCTCCCTGAAGGCAAAATAAGGCAAAGTGCCAAAAGCAAAATGCGTGTACTCGTCTAACAGATGAGACTAGACTTCTGATATGGCCCAGAGGCCAACTCAGCTGACAGAGGCAAGAAGGACAACCAAGTGGACCACAACCACTATCAAGGGTTACAAGAGCACAAAATACATTTTAAAGTACCCTTATAGCAGTCTTCGGTGTTTGTACATAAGTCATCAGTCCATTCCTACATTGTTAACTTGGTGAGCCTGACAAGATATAACAGGTCTGATATGGATATCAATAAATGGAGAAATTCCAAAGTTAGGAATGTAATGCTTTGTTTGTTTGAACCGCCGGTTTAGGTCACTTGGGTGGCCATCTTGTTCTAGCCGGTTGGTCGGCCTCCGGGCCGTGCCAACAGCCCCCAAGCCCTCTGTTCTTGGAATACATATATTCTGCCCTAGTACTGCGCCTTCTTTTACCTTAAGGGGAGCCTCGGGACGCTACAAGGAAACTAATTCGGATTGAGTGCAGCGCTTTCGTATTAACTTACCAATAGACCACGAGCTTGGAATGGCAATATGTTAAATTTTCTTTAAATAATTTGGCTGTTGGCCCGTGTCTACAGTTTCCCAACTCCATATACGTTGATAAGCATGCAACAAAAATTTGTGTTAAAGAAAATCGGTTGCAAAACCCATTTTGCTTATGAATGCGTTTCAGCTTGGGATCCATTAGTAAAATTCAGTTTATTAACCAAAATTTTCTCCATGTTCTTTAAGCAAATTTTAGGAATAGATTCCATTAAGGTTGCGCTCATTTCCATTGACAGAAGGCCAAGAACTCCGACTTTTACCTAAATTAGTTTGTAGGCAATTGCGCCTAATTTTATGTGCATGTATATACTGCTTATTTTACTTTATCAAGCATTGTTTTAATTTTTCGTTTGTGCAACAATGTAAGACCTGGTTAGGACATTTGATAATGTTGTTGTGTCGTGTTTTGTGGTGTGCTGTTGTAACCTTATTCAACATTTATTCATCTACTGGCATTTTATTCCACGGAACGGTTCCGAAAAGAAGCACGCATGATTTGTACTTTTATGAGAGGAAAAACTTCACTGAATTCGTACGAACTGTAATTAACTATAGTCTCTTAAGCTCGACCATTTTTCTTTTGCACCTTCAAAAGAATTCAATCTAACGTATTTGATAACAACAGAGGAATGGCAACCCGGCGGACCGATATTGTTTTATACTGGAAATGAGGGCTCAATTGAGTTCTTCGCGCAAAACACAGTTAGTCAATCGTTGCATCGCATCTTAGGGGTTTATGTTTGAACTAGCCAAGAATTTGTCTGGCGCTGTTATCTTCGCTGAACATCGGTATTATGGTACATCTTTACCATTTGGCAGCCGCTCCTTTTCGGTAAGACTTGCTTTAAAGCATATTTTCAATTTGGCTGCATTTTAGCCCAGATACGTTCTGATAGATTTTAGCTTGTCTTACACTTTAATCATTTGTTCAACCTACCTGTTTGCACTATAGATGATTTTTGTAGCTTGTGCACTTGCTCACTCTTATTATGTTTTCCCTATAGCTAAATTTAGTTCCTTCCAAATTCGTATACATTTACTATTTTTCCTCTATAACTCTAATTGCTTTTCGATGTAACAAGTAGATACCCGCTCATTCATAACATACACATTGTATCACAAATCCTTTTCCACATCAGTTCCAAGTTTTATAACGTAGTGTTTCATTTTTTATTCCTAATTTATTTCTGGTACTTTGTTATTAGGATCGCGAGCATTTTGGCTATTTGACTGCGGAGCAAGCGCTGGCTGATTATGCTAAGTTTATATCTGATTTCAAATGTGCGAATCGCCAATTTGCCAACTCACCTGTAATTTCATTTGGTGGTTCATATGGAGGGATGTTGACAGCATGGTTTCGTCAGGCTTATCCGAATATCGTTGCCGGGTAGGTCTTATCGCCATCCAAATCACGTGCGCATTTTCCATTCTGATGGATGGTTTGCGAAAACTTACTGCTTTATTCAATTGAAGGGGTCTGGCATCATCTGCACCCATATGGCTATTCCCTGGGATGGCTGATTGCCATGGCTTTTATCAGGTCACTACAAGGGCTTACAGGCAGGCTGGGGGTGACACCTGCAGCTCGACTATTCGCGAGGTTTGGTCACTCATGGACGACATTATTGCAAAACGTAAGTCACAGGTTAATCATATAGCCGTGGTTGCCCTTATTCGACTGGGTTTCTCTACCAGCAGGTGGCTTGGCTAGTCTGTCGGACCTTTTTAAAACATGTAAGCCCTTTCCAAGCGGGGATTTTGTTTATGAGTTTACAAAAGACTATTTGGTTACTCTTGCAATGGCCAACTATCCCTACAGCGCTTCCTTCCTTGGCGCTCTTCCCGCATGGCCCGTGAAGGTATGCATTTTAGGTTTCCGAATTTCTCATCTCAAGTACTTTCGATTTGGAGCCGATCTGAAGTCACAAATGATTATCACGTTAATTAAATAGTAGTTTTGGGGAACTGAATTCTAACCTCCCCTAAACAAAACCAGGCGAGAGTAATGACCGTATTCCCACTGAAATAATGGTTTGAAATCACATGGTGCACTAATGGTGGCCCAAAGGAAATTTCGTGTTCATAAAGTGTTTATTGTCTTACGTTAATATTAAAGTCCAATATGACATTAACGCATGAAATTAGAGTTCTCAACACACAACAGACCCCTTTTTATTGTGTTACAGAGAGGGATCCGGTATTATGAGTCATTTTAAGTATTTCAGGATATCAAAATCAAAATATGTTGGCGTGAGTTCATTGTTTTCGTCCTTGTGAGTTTATAGATTTTACCTCTTAGGAATTCTGTAAGGCCATGGCTGACTGCCGGACCAAGGGGAAGATGGCACCACAGGTGGAGAAGTTTGCATGTGCCTTCTTCTCTATTTATAATTATCAACAGGAAGGAAACTGCCTATCTTTTGATGATAACTCCACGAATCTTGATGCCAGTGGCTGGGAACTGCAGGTACCTAAATTCTACATTGGCAAACCTCACCGGGGTTAGCGTAGCGTGTAAGAAGTTTCACTGTGAATTCGTTCAAGCCTCACAACCACAATTTGGTCCATATTTTAAGTTGCTTTTTTAAAACATCGCAGTAAAACGTACCCTTTGTCAAACTGGCAAAACTAAATTCAAAGTCTTTGTGAATTAAATCATACTCATGAATGCACAGTTTTTGTTGATACAGCTACACAAATAAAAGGGTCACAAATTGAATACCAACCAGTTTTTTGCTGATATCATTTTGCAGACATGCATGGAGATGACAAATCCAATATGTTCTGATGGTAAATTTGACATGTTCAAGCCATCCACGTGGGATCCGATTGAATTTTCCAACGCCTGTCAACGGAAATTTGGTGTGAGACCGCGTATGAGTTGGGCTGGCGTGCAGTGGTGGGCTAAGAATCTCAATACCGTCACCAGACTAATTTTCAGGTTTGTTGTTTAGCTTATTGCACACCTATATCGTTTAAACTGTTCATCTGGACTTGTTCGTATATCCACCAACACACGCCCTGAAATCGACATCCGCGTGCTGAACAATGCATTGGTTGCGAAGTTTATGCAATTACTTTACGAACTGTATCTGAAGCCACACCTTTCGTTGGTGTTGAGGCTTCTATTTTCAAAGCCGCTCAAATAACCGTAAAGCGCGAGATGAAGGGTGAAAAGCTGATTGTGCACTTCTTAATCCTCCCACTCAGAGATGCTAATTATCCGAACTACGGATACCTCCCCACTCATTCACGCCTCCATATTGTAGCAACGGAGACCTTGATCCCTGGTCAGCGTTCGGGGTGTTGGAGAAAGAGTTGGTGCCGGGCGCAACGGTGGTGCGCATCGCCTCGGGTGCGCACCACCTCGACCTGCGCGGAAGCCATCCCAATGACACCGCAGAGGTGCGCGCTGCCCGTGGCCTCATCGCCAATCACATCGCTTCCTGGATCGATGCGTGGCACCACGAGGCGCATCCCCTCTACTGCCTCGATTTCTAGCCTCTCTTGAAATTTCTCTTCAGTTCGATTGTGCCGGCCCCAGTCCAGCTTGCCACTTTTTGGATTCCTAGACGCACCTGCAAATACTGTGAAACGATCTTTCACTGCATCTACTGTGAGCTTAAAAATGTGGGACTACTTGGCGCAAAACCTATTTGCAATCGATACTGCGAAATAATTCAAAATATCAGATGCTTACATAGGCTCAATGTTGATTTTTTTTCGTAGAAAACTCACCCCAGTGCATGGCATTCATATGCGATGGTGGGTTTTATGCAATTTAAAAAGTGAAGTGGTGAGCAATGAGTGTATTCCTCTACCGATGTGCTCCCACAATGCGAATTGACCGATTGATGGTTCAAATAACTAAGTGGAAGGAGTGGTACTTCTCGTCGCCAATAATCCAAGTATGTTCGACTCTGATGTCGCATCTGCTTCCCAAATGGTAGAGAGATTTTAAAGAAATATTATTATTCTAAAAATTGCAAGTTCTGGTAGCGATTTGTTAGACCGACGCATGGCAGCTGAACCTCCATTTTAACAGCGTGAATTGTCTTGAACTGGCGTAGGTTCGTAGCTCCAACGGTGCTGTTCACTCACTGGAGAAGCGGAAGTTAACATGGAAAAGGATAGCAAATTTCCTCATTGAATACTGCAGTCCTGACGCAAGTACTCCCGGGGCGAAGCGATATCTACTAGCCGGAGAAGCCGCCATGCTATTCGGTGTGCTGTCGTGGAGTAACAACTGGTATGTGGTCTTGTGCACTCACACGCCACAAGTTACATCAACCTCCATGCACTAGTTTGTATTTGATTGTACAATTTGGACCAGTCCCCGTAAAGACCTTGCACTTATGATGTTAGCCGGTTAACAGAACCGGGGACAGGCTACCTCTATTATAAAAGAGTATCACTGTAGGTATAAGGGTGGTTCGCCTTATTACGATTTCCCAGAACCAGTTTACATTAAAAAACACGAAATTACAATAAAAAATCTGGTTTAGTGGGGGGGGGGGGGACGAAATGCCACATAATACGAGATTTCTTCGGTCGACGACACTTAATAATAAATCTTCTCATATCTAAAACGGGAAAAAAAATTGAAGATGCGACTAGACATCTGTAGTATCGTAACCTGAAATAAATTTTACCGAAAACTAGGCGCCGATTTAATTAATGAAACTGGAGTATTAAGTGAAACGTGGGGAAAAAGTGAGGGACTCCATGAAAAAACTGACCATGCCCGAGGGAGGTTGTGGTGGTGCTTGGTGCTGTTGTGGTAGATGATGTGGAGTGCAGTTCACCAGACTTCGACCAAGGACAGCAGCAGCAGCAGTGTCAAGGGCTCCGCTGTCAGCAATCAACGTGGGGTTGTTAGTAGTCGTGGTGAGGGCGGCAGTGGCTGAGGCGACGACGTGTGCGTCAGCAGCGGCGACTCGTGCTGCGCTGAGGCCCTCATCGCCAACATGGACGCTGGGATCACCGCCAGTCACCACTACCGCTGAGACACCCTCGGGTAGATGTAGCGTCAAAGGCTCCTCTTGACCTACTGGCGACGAAGTAACACCAGCGGCAGCGGTAGCAGTAGTCGCAGCCACAGCAACCGCAGAAGAGGCGGAAACAGATACGCGAGCTCGAGGGGCTGAGGAGATAGTAGAGCCGGATGAGATGTAGTACATTACCGAAGACTGCTGATTTTCTGCACCTGAAACAAGGAGCACGCAGGACGGTGCAGGCGGAGGTGGGGGCGGAGGGCGCATGTAGACAGCCGCTTGGGAAGGAGGCACAACCGGCAGCTCGGGTTGGCTGCGAGCAACGGCGGTGCGTACGGGAGTTGAAGCATTATTATTGGCTACCGAGATGGCCGCTTGCAACTTGGCGAACTGTATGCTCACCAACTGGATTTGATAAGAGTCGAAATCAAGCTCCTGGCGTAGCACTCCACTCAAGATAAATTCTTCGTGGTGAACCGCTAATGAAATTAAATTCAAAAAGGTTCTTTCTCAATCAAGCGACAGCATGAAATGCAAATGTCAGCAGCACAGTGAATCCACCTCGGTTGCCTGTTTTGGTGCGCATGAGGTAGGAGGCAACGTGAGAGTCTTCCTCATGACAAATAATAACCTGCCGCGGAGTGGGTAGGAGGGCCATTTTCTGCGTGGGGCGGCGTTCCCGGATTCGACCACCGCAGGCTCGCACGAGCTGCTCGCAGACCTCGCGGTGATGCGCCAGTGGGGAAAACCAGAACTCCAGATCTGCGAACAGGCCTGGCTCGTCAAACAGTCGTCGCTCGTGAGCGATGCGGAAGGAGGTAGCCAGTCGAAAACCAAGGTTCTCCTCTGCCTCGGAGTCCTCAATAAGCCAGTCAATTTCCGCTTTGTACAGAAGGATTGGCCATGATAATAAGAGGTGGAAAATTATAAGCAAATTTATTAGGTCAAAAAATAACGCGTCAATTCGTCGCCAGTAGGTCAAGAGGAGCCTACAAATTCGAGGAGAGGATTATAAGGGATACCCTAGAGCTTAACATTTAAAGAATGATGAAACGCCAAATCAGCTAAAAAAAACCAACACAGACGTTCCTTATGGAAGAAACATCAGTAAGGAATAATAAAAGGGTCTATGATTTCCTGATTATTAACAGCAATATTGGGTTGAAGAAGCAGGTCAAACCATTTGAGAGATAGGAACACGAAGAGGTAAAAAATTGCCACTCAAATCGCGTCATCCTGTTTGCCTAGAAACAAGCGATGATTACATACATTTCCTCAATCTAGTTTTCCGTTAGATCTGGAGATTAGTATACGTAAATATAGCATGACTTACACAAATAGGAACAGAATAATACGTTTAAGAACAAATGGAAGCAAATGTTTTATAACACAAATAGTAAGTAGTCCACACATCATGACAGCAAATTCGAAATTGACCACAGCTAGTAAAGTGCTAGAATGTCCCAGATCTCAGAATACGAGAAGGAACCCAAACATAAGAAAGTATAACAGATGAGGTATCCTCACCCAGCCAGTCACCTCGAACGAGGCAGGCCTGAACCCACTTTGCAGTGACGATGGGGCAACCCAGAGCGACAGCCATGTAGATTTTGGGTGTTCGAGTAAGACGCTCGGTGATCACGTGGGTGGCCTCACTCACGTTCTCCACTATGCGATGGGGCGCGATACCGGTCTTCGGCATCTGAGCCAGAAGCTGCATGATAGCCAGGCGCGTCTCCGTATCCACGCCCGTGAAGACAAGCCTCACCTCCGTGTCGATCCCGACCTCTGCCTTGGATGCGGTTGTCGGCGATGGTGTCAAAGGCTTTAGAGATGGTGGTGGTGGTTGCAAAGGGCTCAGTAGAGAGGCTGCGGGCTTGACGTCAGCCTGTTGATTGGAAGGAGGTGGGACAGTAACAGGGGTAGAGGAGAGAGCTTCAGATGTTCGCGGAGCCGGCACATCCAGCACCGATTCAGCCTTAAGCGACTGAGACGCTGACCCTAACATCGGACCCACTGATGCGGGGCGCGGAATAGTGTCTGGAGAGGCGGCAACGCGATGGGGAGGAACAGATCTTGGCAGATCATTTGTCTGCCGTTTCTGAGGCGGTGAAGCGTAACTAGCCATTGACGGACTGTGTGGACGCTTCAAAATATGAGGTTCCGTTTCGAAGCAGACACTGGACACCGGTGGTGCCTTCTAGGTAACCAAGTATAAATAAAAGATTTCAAAAGAGTACGTCTTTGTGACAATGAGAAATGCTGATGAATAAGCATTGCAATAATAACATTTAAGAAAATATTATAAACGTACGCACATTTCATAGATCATGAGAAATCTTGTTGAAAAAAATAACATAGCATAATAACGTGAACCCAAAAACAATTTGGTATAATAAGATCAAATAAACAAAATAGAAAGGGATCATGGCAAGAAATTAAAAATCCACGATCCGCGAAATTTATGGGGTCTATTGGCACAGTTTGTCCCGGATGCACGGATAAGCGCGATGCTTACCTCCACTTTGATTCCAACTAGAGCAGTAGATGACGATTGTGGTAGTGGTGGTGGCGGAGGTGTCGGCGCATGCGATGTAGGCATGGTAATTAGTGGAAGAGAACTCGCAGATAGTGGTGCTGATGTGGAAAGCTGGTGATTCATGGGGAGAGAGGAGCCTGTAGGAAATTGTGGTGTGGAGGGAACGGGGTAGAGTAGCGGGTAAGCAGAGGAGGTAGGAATTTGCTGTGACACCTGTTGTGCTGCAGCAACAGCAGTGGCGCGATGAGTGGCTACTCTTTCACTCTCCTCACGAAGTAGCGTCTCTCGCAGCCTGCCCGTTTTAGCTCGCTCAACTTCCGCCGCCGTCAAGCTTGGCAAAGTGCACCTGTTTGCAGCATGTGCTACTTATGTTATGTGAGTAGGACGAAGTCTAGTACCATGCAAACATGATATTGTCAATGCGCCAAGCCCACCCTTCGTTAAGGTATGCATGAAAATCGCTCCGGCCAACACTTATTAAGTGAAATATGAATACTCAGCACCTGATAACTCGGAAACTTGAGCAGTTCATAATAAGGTGGCCGGCAAATTTTGAAACTCTCTGGCTTGAAACACTGTCTGATAACGAGAACCGACGTGATGAAATTACTAATTAACAAGGGAATCATTCTAATAAGTCGGTTTTAAGCGATTCTTCAAAAAATAAGTCGATGTAACACGCATTGGTCTGATGAGGAGGAACTAGCCTTTTCTCGTCCTCACTGTCAATGCTCCCCTCGCCATCCTCCGTTTGCTGTTGACGCCGCAGAGCAGCAGCCGCTTCTTCCTCCGCCTCTTCTTGTCGCAACTGACTTCGCAGTTTCGCCAAATGCTGAAGAGAAAGTGGTCATAATAGGTTCAAGATCGGCAGGCTCTTGTTAACAGACCGTATTTGGGCGACAAGTCATTAAACATCGGCCTACCGCGTGAGACATTTTGGTAGACATTAGAGCTCTCAAAGAATGATCACTAATAGAACAGTGAAAGTCGACATCTATAATACATGAAATTTCTGTAAGAAAACACTGCTGCACACTCTATGCCTTTAGAGTTCTATTTTTACCAACAAAAGAAATGATTTTAGAACATTGGCGCATGACAACGACGTGACACTGAAATGAGTTGTTGAACTCGAGCAAAGTTTGGCAATTTTAGGAAACGCACGACCGAATAATGTTACACCTAAAAATGTACCAAAGCGAATCGTTCAAATAAGAAAAAACATTTCCCATTTGAACCGACAATAACTAGCTTGTCATAATTATTATCATCATTATGACAATGAAGGCACCAATGTCAGAAAACTTGAGGAATCTCCCTTTCGTGTGGTTGCGACCTCAGTTGGTGGGCGTAATTTTTACTAAGGTGTATGCAGATTTAAAAGAATTATTTCTTTTGCTAGGTGACGCTACAGAAACTCTAAGAAGTGCAATGGTACGGAATGGCCTGTCTAATTGGCGATATCCAATCAAATTACGAAAGGAAAATGTAGCAACCTAAGTAAATACCCAACACATCTCAACTATAAATTAAAACGACATTGTTAAACTGACAAATATAGGAAATGTCACAAATAATAATGAAATAATCTACCTCCCAAGATTCAGGGGTGACGGAAATACTCTGCTGCCAGCCAACTAAAACGCAAAGGCAAATTATTACAACCCAAAATAATACCAACAAATGGGCTATATGAAAGTATGGCCTATTAAGTCGACATAGGAGGAAAGTCCACTTTTAAAGGACAGCATTTCAGTATGGTCCATTTGCATCAAATGTGTGAGATAAATTCGGTAACCATAGGCGCAGAAATATCATGTGGAAGGCCGAAGCCCGACGATTATGCATCCCTCCCAGAACGCAAGCTACACGCAAAACAATATAAACCGACAACTGCAAAGCCGATCTACAGAGGCCAAACAAATGCGAAAACAGGTTTCCTCCAATAATAAGATTTCAGAACTAAAATAATTTAAAACTTTTCAGAAAAAAAGGTGACATAATGTTTAAGTTGAAACACTGCTATGCACATGATTGCCTCAAGGTCGTGTTTCAGTCGTTTGCTCAAACAATTTCAAGGGAAAAAGAGAGGTAGAACAAACCCATGATCTCCTGCACCCGTGGAGTTCGCGTCTCCAAGGCGATAGAGGCATCGGAGGCATCGAAACAGAGGTACTTGTGAGAAATGTCCGCTGCCATAGCTGACACATCGCCCAAGTAAATGTCCTGCAACCAGCGGAGGTTCACGCAAGGAATGCCCCAAACCGTTGCCATTTCATATTTCTTGCCTTGTGGCCTGTTTCAAAATTGATTAAGCAGATAAGACGCATAAATTAATGGAGTTTCGATGTCGAAGCCAAAGTTCAAAACCGAACGGACTAGGCCACACTAATGATTTGCTGCAATTTCATATTTTGGAAGACTCAAAATTGAACGCCGTTATGATCATAAAGGCACCGGCAATTTACTCAGCACTGAACTAACAAGTAATGGGGAATGAAATGCGAAAATAGTGGGATTTTCGTAATACCTCAAAGAAATTAACGAGGAGTAATCATTCAAGGCCCTGATGATTTCCTTCTCTAAAGGATTACACTTTTAAACAACGCAAAGCGAATTCAATTGAAAGAAGCAAATGCTGAGAGGATCATAATCGAACTTAGCGAAACTAACCGTTTGCAAACCAGGATAGTGTTCATTTGATCGAGGTAATCCGTAAAAGAAGCACCTATTTGCTTGATTATGGTCTCTACTTTTACTCTTTCTATGCCATCGAATCCAGTGATGGATATTACCTACAAGGAAAACCAATAGCAAGTCCTACATCCTTCCCACCTTAGCTTCTGTATACCTAATTATTCAATTGTGAAAAATAGTTACCCGACTGCAGGATAAACAAATTAGGCTTAAAAACTACATAAGTCATTAAACACCAAATAAAACCGTCTTGTAAATAAACGTCTCCATTATACCAATGAAAGTCACAATTATTTCGAAAAGCAGGTTTAAGTACAGAAGTGAGTTAAAGTAAGGGTAGCTCGACTCTTACTAAATCAAAATCACCAATTTCGCAAAAGCTTGATCAAAGAAAGACCTTCAAAAATTTGATAATGGATAAAGCGACAATAACTAACTTGAGATCGGATGAAGGAGAAAGTGACACTTGGAGAGAACGTGGAGGGAAGGTGGATGATCTCGTATGGAGGGACTAATTTGCCCTTGGCCAAGATGTCATTCAGCCAATAGATCGTCACCAGCCGTTTCCGATCACGGATGGCCTGGGAGAGTTAGGATCATTTCATGTACCCACGACTAATTTACATGGATCCCAGCCAAATGCATATAACCAAGTTTAGGTGGCCGAATTGAATTATAACGACCCTTACTAGAGTGTAAATCTCTAAAACAAACTGAATGATAGCACATTATTGCCTAAATGAGAGTTTCTGCAATCATTTTAGCGTGCTCTTATCAAATATACATTAAGCGGAAATTCAGATATGACTGCCACCCGAAAATGTGATTTTCAAAAGCCTAAACATATTGTAAAGCAGTTACCATTTGAAGTGAAATTATATGCATGTCATTAATTATTGCTACAAATAACAGAAAACTTGGTTAATTATTTCTTCTGAACAAATTGGTACATTAGTTCCAATGTGGGATACATTCGATCAAGATCGCGAACAATTTGGTGCATTTGATCCCAGGAACGAGCATGGAGACAGAAAAAATAACAAGGCACCCAAGGACTATCGTCTTGACAGCAGGCCAGCAATTCGACTCTGGCCCCCTTGTAACGGAGCAGTGTGGCAACCATCCGCTTGCCGCACATCTGTTCTGACAGACCATACAGATCTCGAATCAAAAAGCGTCGGACGACTTCATGATCAGTTCGGTACAGCAGCTCGGCGCGCCCAATCTTTTCTCGAATAAGGACGTTTTTAACCGTTTTACAAGGGGTTAGAACTTTGCCTTCCCCTGTGGAAGGACTAGAGGACGAAAAAGAGTCAGAGGAAGCGTTTGCCATGGATATTCCTGTACTTGCTGTGTTTGCAGGACTCGAAGAATCTTCTAAGTCGCTGCCGCAAAGCAGACGTCCAATATTAGTAAGGGGCCGAGGCTCACCGAATAATTGGAACGGCTTTGAACGCGATTTACAGCTATCTAGTAGTCGAGGCAGGCTATTCGTGGAATCGCCAATCGCACCCAAGAGAGTTTCTAGCTCAATTCCTACAGAACATGACAGGTAGCTTAGGTCTGGAGATGCGCAGCAGCGAAAAGTTGGGCGAAAAAAAGCCAGTGCCATGAGGAACAAAAAGCAAGTGGAAATTGGAGTAATGAGACCCAACTCGAAGCGCGGTACGAATTAAAAAGCCAGCAATCAATAAGATGACGCAACTGTAAAAAAGCACACGGCATCACCTGGAAAGAAGGGACTTTTTTGGAGTTCAGGTTTATTTGTACCCATTCATGCACAGGTCGATAAATAAGTCGCAGCTAGCCAAACAGTAGTTGTGATCAAATTGCGCTTGAATAGGTTGTTGAGAAGTAAATACAAAGCTTAAATTTTAAATGCATACTGGAAATACGCGCTACTTATTGCCAAACTATGAGCTAATAACGTTTTTGGGTGAAAACTTGCCGCCATAGATAGTGCTCACGGGTACCTGGTGATAAAGGTCCGGGTCTCCCAGTGTCCAATCCATTATAATGTGCGTAACTCGAGCAGGTTCATACGTTGTGACAACTTCCGCACCATAGGAGCGAATAATTTTTTTCCAGAGGGATTTGCGAGCCTCACCAAAGGATTGGTAGCCAACAATGAGCATAACGCAGCCAATGAGGCAATCCTGCGCAGCTGTGGGACAGGGACATCCCACGTGCCCACGAAAGACGGGGAGTTGGAAGGCGGGAGGGATTGACGGAACAGACTGCTGTGCAGCAACTGGCTGCTGCACGCCGGTGGCGGTGGCAACCGCAGCAACGTTCAGTTGCTGCTGCTGCTGCTGCTGTTGTTGCTGTTGGGTTCGCAGAACGGAGGGAGCATAGCCACCGCCGGCAGCCGCAGCAGAGGGTCGAGTGGGCAATATCCCCCCACCTCGATAATGGGAGGAAGGGGGTACCATGTGGCGCTGCTGCACCGCCGCGGCAGCCATCATGTGCCAGATTTGAGAGGTCGCGTTCACCGGGGCACGGGCACCGGGAGCCAATGGCTGGGCAACAGCGGCATGGGGGCCCTGCACTGGGTGGCCTGCAGAAGGCACTTGGTGAGGCTGGGTTTGTGGTAGCATCTGCCGCTGTTGAATGAAGCTGCCGCCTCCTTGCGGAATTTGACTCGGAAGTTGGCCTATAAGCAGTGTTTCATGAACAGATCAGAATCCAATTAAACCAAATCAGATTAAGACCAGGTCGGTCAGCAATATACCTAATTCGAATGAAACCAAATAAGTTGATCGGCTGATTGATTCAGTCGTGAAAAATCGAAATTGAATGACACTGTGAGACGACCTGCTAATCGCAATTTTTAACCATCCCCAAAAGTAGGGGTTCAACTTTGGCTGTAAGCTCTGAAAATTGACAAAGAGCAAATACTTATAGACCTAATGATTCCATTCCTAACATTAATCCTACTGATTATTTAAATATCCGCGCCACTAAAATGAAATAGCATATCTACCCACCTTGTGAAACCATACAATGTTGCTGAGTTGAAGCGACTTGGGCTGAGGCTGACGCATGGGGTGACTGTACGATAATCCTGTGCTGTTGCTGCTGCTGTTGTTGCGGTTGCGTCTGAGATTGTGTTTGACCATAAAATTGCCCCTGTTGAATTGACACTGCTTGCTGAGGCTGAGGCTGCTGAGTTTGAATGATTGATGCCTGCGCACCTGCTACACTCGTCACGGATCTTGCAGCGGACACACCTATCACTGCCTGCTGCTGCTGCTGCTGCTGCTGGGGTACTTGCTGCCCCTGTACCACTGCCGGCTGAAGTCTTCCGCCAACAGACTGTGCCTGATGATGCTGCTGCATGGAAGCTATGTCTGTAGTAAGCATACAAGAGGATCTACATGAAATTCAGTATTTTTATTTTCCTCAGACAGTGTTCAGCCTTCCTAATACTATCCACCATGGTCAAGACCACCGACAAATTGCTCAATGGGTTCATAGTTGGCATGAGTGTAATTAGTGAACCTATGGTATACAACTCGTCGTTAAAATTACCACCATCGTGTTCTAATAACATGGCAACACTCATGCAAACCTTAAAAATAAATACTATTGATTGTAACAGAGGACTGAATTTACATAGGCCAATGTCCAGCAAAAGACAACGTATTAAAGAAAACCTGGATATCGATGATAGGGGAAAATCGCATTTCATACATGTGACGCGTTCTTGTTGGCTGCCACTGGCAGAACCGGGATCTGCGGAAACGCCAGCAGTTGCTGGAGTCGCAGAACTGGGGTTGAGAATGGAGGAGGTAGACCCATTGCTTGTCAAGGCTTGTTGTGCCTGAGTGTAAACAGGCGACCCAACGATACCTTGAGGGCGGGGTGATACACATTGGGCCACAGAACCGGAACTTGCAACTGCTCGCATCTGCGCTCCACCGGCTCCGATGTATTGAGCATTCTGAGGGAGAACAGAACAAACTAGAAGCATACTCACCAGATGAAGGAGGATTAACAACTAACAGCATCTAAGCACTTACACTGAGATCCTGAGCGGTTACGACCTGCTGTACCCCAACCGACGTCTGAATAATTATCTGCTGCTGGCCCAGTTGGTGAGAGTGCTGTTGTGGATTTGATTTCACTTGTTGGGCCAGCTGTGCGTACTGCTGTTGGCCTTGATGGTTGGAAGGTAACGCCTGTCTTACAGTCTGAGCTGTACGCGGTGGCTGAGGCCTAATGGTCGGTTGTTGCTGTTGTTGCTGCTGCTGCTGGGTTTGCAAACCTGTCACTTGGATCTGCATTTGCCCCGGTGCTTGCTTATACTGTTGTGGTTGGGGCTGTCTACCCTGAATAAAAACAGGAGAGAGCACACCACCACTCCCTGAGGGTGAAGGAACGCGTTTCTGTTGTTGCTGCTGCTGATGTTGTAACTGAATAAGATGTTGCTGCTGCTGCTGCTGTGGAGGTTGTCCTGGCTGTAAAAGCACTTGCTGCGTAGCATTAGGAGGCAAGCCTTCCTTACTTGTGGAGCCCTCTAAAAGAGCCTGAACATTCTCCGCTGTGGCTACAGTTTGGCCCAATTGAAGGTCCGGAGCTGAGGGTGCTCGAACGATAAATGTGGCCGTTCTGGGCTGGCCGGGTGCAGCCTGCGCACCCTGTAACAGCAATGGAGACACCTGCACCTGCTGAGGTGTTCCAACGGAAGTCATCCTCCCCTTTTGAAATTGGTCTAAGGCACGAATTTCAACGTCACCAGAGAGTAAAAAGTGTGCCAAACTGAAAAACCTAAAGACAATTTTAGCTTACTCTGGGCGGCTATTAGCGCCTGCTGTTGATACTGCTGATGCTGCTGCTGTTGAAGCAGGAAGGCAGGAGTCTGTTGAATGGTCCCATTTTGCTGTGAAGTGGATGGCATTCGCGGTGCGCCGGTCATCTGAGCTACTCCAGGATTAGCTGTGGCAACTAAAACGGTCGCTGTGGTGGAGTGTGGGAAGAGTTGAGTCGCTCCCCCAGAGGGATCCACAGTCACTGTTGTAAATTGTTGTGGCTGGCCGAGCGAAGCGACTGGTGCAACTGCGATCTCCGCCAGTTCGGTGCGCTTAATGCCGCCTTTGGACATCTTTTGACTTCCGGTGCCCGCTTTCGAAATAGAGTTGCCACTCCCTGCACCGCCAGCTTGACCAGCACCGCGATTGGCTGGAGACTTAGGGGATTTGGGCTTCCTCTGTGTTCCACCAGTGGCTATGGGAGTAGCGCCTGTGGGCAGGAAAGTGCCCGGCATCTGCCCACTTTCACCACGATTTTGAGAGTTGTCCTACATGAAGAGGGGAAGAGAATGCTCGCGGTAATGATATGGATTACCACAATTTGTACTTAGCATATGCTCTGCATGAGATGAAACTCACCTTATTCCAATTAGCCTGTTGACTGAGTATATTCTTAACATTTTGCATGACAATAGCATGCTTCTGCTCTTCATTCAAACCCTGTTCGCTGGGGTGTTTATTGACTTTGCTTTTGCTAGAACTTTTAGCCGGTTTCGGCTCAGGGGGGTGATGAAGTTGTTGGTGAAAAGTAGTTGTTACTGGAGGCTGTGAGACAACAGGCATACTGCTAGAGGTAAATCCGACCAAGCCTTTGGAAATGAGCGAAAAAGGCAAATAGCATAAGAAGCGTTTGATCAGCTTTAACCAATTCGTCATATGGACATACCAGTATTTGTGGATATTATTCGAGAGGCCAAATTACCAGAAGCGTTTTCTAACGAAGTGCTAATTGCAGGCTGCAAAAAATGAGACGAGCTTGTTTAATATTAATTTAGCTACTAAAACCATTTAATAGAGAGAACATTCCAGACATGATACAACGAAGAAAGCAGGGATCTGCGGACATACCTGGATGCCGAAAACATGGCGAACTGCTTCAGGGGAAATGTGGTAGTATTCCTACCATTGGGAATGGAATTAGGGCTAGTTCTATCAGTACTAAACACTAACGTGAAACAGCCAATTCATGACAAAACTGTTGGTTCGTTCAAAGGATAAAGACTTACGACTGATGTTCCAATTCCTCCTATCTGCGGAGCCAAATTTTGTGATGACTGTTCAATAAACTGGATAGGGGCTACTGCTGGCTTCGGCATGATTGGAGGCTTTGGGGAAGCGGGCTTCATTAGAAGCTCAACGTTGTATTTTTCGCAGTCAAGCAACTCCTGGGCCTTTACACACTCGACGACCCAATCCGGAGACACCATCTTGACACTGGGAAAGTGCGCTTTGCAACGCTCATAAAAGAACTAAAAAGACGTTATCAACCATATCACAACCAACGCCTGATGCTCGCCCTATAATAAGGTGGGTTGTTTTCACATCAACAGCAGTCCTGCAATCAGCCCCGCGAATAATAAGATGGGATGTCAATGTTACAATATCCTTGAGTGAGATCTATATTACACTGGAATAATTTGAAAGAAAGAGTGGGTACCTCCGATATAACGGCCGTAACACCTTTAAATATCTTGTTAAAATTAGGATGAAAAGGAGAAAACCTAAACAACTAGTAAAAGCAACGCTAACGACCTACGGTAGAAAGGAGTTTTTGGAGAGAGAGTAGCGGACCCACTGGGACTAAACAAACAATAACGTTAAAACCATAACTGACAGTCACAACAGGAACAGCATAAAGGTCCTCAGCCTCTCCAACTTCACCCGCTTCTCCATTATCGCTTATTGCAAACTTGACACTGTCCGAGAGGATCGGATGCTTCAGAGCACCAAGAGCTTTCAGATCACCGACGATCTAAGCAAAGCAAACCTTTGTGCACTTCATATTAACGCAGCAATATGGAAAAGCAGGTCAAGTCGCCTGCACAACCAGAGTTGTATAGCTGTTATTTATGGTTGTGAGTAGTGTTGCTGACATTCCAGTAACAGAACGAGAAAAAAATGTAAATTTTGACAGAACGAATCCAGGGCAATAGAGACAAATTGGGCGAAAAACTTGAAAAAAATAGGGTGGCAATACAATGGATATGGACTTGGGAAGATAAACCAGTACCACAGTAGCAAAGATGAGAATAAGCATCAAAGTAATGAGCTATATCCAAACTAACTTACAAATAACAATAATCAGTCAGTTCAAGCAAAAATTATCAACGAACAGCCCATGATACAATTCAACGATAGCACATGACGGCACAGAACAATGCCAAAAAATGTGAGTACATGGAACGTAACCAACCTTTTCATCGTTGCTATCTATAACATAATATCGTATAGCCGAAAATACGCTAGGGTCCATGAACGCATGAACAAAATTGGTAAACAAGCGAACCCTCCGCACAAGGCGCCAAAATCACAAATAACTGAAACAAATTATTATTGAATGCAAAATAATGTAATAACACTTATTAATGCAGTGTTAAGGCAGCTGCAATAATTCGTGAGAGGTTGGCACTATATATCCTTTAAATTAGCATCAAGGAAAGATTGGGGTAGATTTCGTTGCCGCTGCAAGTGACTATTTAAAAATGGGGCCTTGGTGAGCAAATTAGGTCGCAAACACCTCGCTCGTTTGTTCGCTTTAATTATGTCCACACAAAATGTTATATTACTGACTCGTTTGAAAGCCTATGATTATAATTAATTGATTGGTTTGTGCTTCCAAATCCCCACTTTTACTCCATTATGAATTTTCGAGTTTTATAAGCGTGTTATAATAGGAATGTCATGCCATTCCTCATAGATGTTCTGTTTGACTTCATATTTTTAATTTAGCAATTTTATTCTAAAGGTAACCTTGCCAATCAAGTTATGTTTAACTAGTCGTTGCGGATGGTTAGCGTCGGCCTGTTCTGTTTCTACCGTGTGTTGTGGTGCGATGTGGAGACATTGATGACTTGCAGCTGCAGTGAACTAATCACTGATTTTATGATACCTGTTGGAGACATAGGTGTAATATTGTTGCAATGTAATTGGGCGCTCTAGTCGTTAATCAGATAATGGCACATTTAGCTTATTCCCGTATTAAGGCCATCGTCATCAGTTGGATTAAGCACATTGCTAGGCATTTTTAGTAATTGATTTGCTTGCCAACTGGTCCATGGGTACAAACAGTATTGGACGCTGCACATGCTTTCGGCTTGAATAAGTGCTCGGTGCATGGTTTTGAGCAGCTTTGTAGCCTGTCTTTTTGGTTTACTACGTGACGTTTTGCTACGTACCGATGTAACTTTGTATCGTTTTACGCGCGTTTCTTCTGATTTAGACATATTTTGATTCTCATCTATTGTGCTTATGCGTTTCATTGGTTTTTCTCTATGGTTGGCCCTAAAAACGTGTCTTAGAATTCTTTGCTGCGTGTAAGTGCCCTTATTTAATCTAGATTAAAATTTTTTAATGTCTTAGAAAGAATTGTTCTCATTCATGGAGTAACTCAAATGTCCAGCACGCAGTACAATTAGTAACCTGGCGACATTTATTCCTATGCAGTTATTCTTATTTTAGTATGGAATACTTTGATCCGCGCAAAAAGTTTATTGCAAAAAGCTTGGAATTGTGCTTCAACCTGGAGGACTCAGATACCAGAGTGGTGTATTCAAACCCAATTGTCGAAACATTTTTGAGTACTGGTAGTGTGAAGCTTCTTTTTGTGACACTTACATGGAAGCAAGAAATCTTGTTTTGGCTTGAGGTAAATTGATGTCATCTTAATGCTCTGTCTCATGGAGGTTCCGAATTCGGATCAGCATAAAGTAGCGTATGCGTTTGTGAAAGCCATTCCTGAAGAAATAACTGAAGAGAATATTCACTCAGTAATCTTGACTGTCTCCGTGAAGGGTTCTGCATCTCAAAACTTCTACAGTGTTATCGAAAACTTGTACGCGCCATTGTTGATGAAGGTACGATATTCTGATACTTTCGTCTATAACTGCGTTGGTAGTGCGAGGAGAAGGCTGTTAACCAATATCCACTCCTTCAAACGGTGCTCAGTGATTTGATTACTGGACTATCCAATATATCCAAATTACATTCATTTGGTGGCGATGAGGAAAACTTAGTCAATGGCGAGTCGCACTTCTGCTAAACTCTATTATAAAGATCTTAATCGGCTAGCATGTTTTCTGTCGCTACAACTTTGTCAGACTGTCTTCTCTGAGTATCGCTGGTAATCATTTAAGTTTATAATCAAGCGGCGGTTGGATGTAATGCATTTTTGGGGTTGCTGGAGGGGGGGGGAATTGGCGTTTTTTGTCAGGGGTTGGAGTTTATTAGTGTACTTTTGTATTTGAAATTGCGTTACGATAAATCAATCTCCTTTCCCACTATAGTTATATTTGACCTAGCTTCAGAAGCTGAGTATTGGCAGGCAAAGTCAAGATCGGGGAAAGTGAAACTCAGTAGGGATCGGCAGAGTGCCGAGGCCATTTACAGACATCTCAAACCCGCGGCTGATGCCACCCAAAGACTCCAGCTTCAATGTGACTCAGGATCGCAGTGGGAGGGATCTGGAGATATATTTGGCTTCCTTGGACTATTCACGGAGACCCTAGAATCGACCGTACTTGACAGCTTTGATGATGTTTGGCAACTTAGTGAAGAATCTGCGTTCACGCCCTACCCGGAGCCTCGAATGCGTTCCCTCATAGAAGCCACCACAGGATGGATTTGTCGAACTCTTGTTTCGTACCTGAGTACTCCAAGTGATGGTTCTGAGGTCTCAATAATTTGGAGCAGGCCATTCAAGCAGGTTTGCTACTGATTACTCTTGAATTTTGGTGGTGATTCGAAGATTTATGCACTTTCCAAACGTTTACAACTTCACCTCGGCAATTTGCGATTTCTCTGTGGCATTGAATACATGCCGAACAAAAAAGTGCTATCTCATTTTACCACTATCGAGAGGGTGTGTGAATTTTGGACTAGGCGTTTACCTCCTCCAGTCTTTAAAAAAGTTGTGTATGCCACCCAGTGCAAAATTTGATTTAATATAATGCATTAAGTAGTTAAGTGTGGGCTACAGTTCTGCCAAGTCTTAAATCTCTTTGACGTCACTCCGCTGAGATCAGTGCGTTTTTTATTCCACCAAGAATTTCATATTCCAGTCGTCGAAATTAAAAATAAATGGTCATTTGAATTATTTAAAGGATATAATAACGCAGGGCTGTATTTTCTTTTTAGTCACTTTTATTATGCCTTCATTTTTTCTCTAGGTGCAAACGCAACTGGATCTTGCCATTCAACTGAGTGAAAAGTGGGAGAAATCGTGCAAATTTTTTATTGGCCATTTGTGGACCCGTGAGGACTTCCATCGATGGGAGGGAGAGCTTCCTTCCTTCACCAACTTTCAAAACTTCAGGAAGCGTTTGAAAGAAGTATGTAGTAAAGGGAGGCTACCTGGAACTACTTTTTTTACGTTGTTTACGACTTGGAAATGGGCTTGAGGAGTTGTGTGCCTCACTTTATTTGCTTAGTTGAGCAGTCATTTCTCCACTCTCCGTAGACAGCTTTTCGTGTTTACGTCATTTTCACTTTTTTGCATTACCAATGGTAATCGTCAAGTGAATATGCCAGCTCAAAAGCTTGTAGGTGCGTTAAAGGTAGTTAATTTACACAGAACAGATTCTTTTTCTAGAAATGCAGCTGTACACATATAAACACTGGCAAAGCCAACGCTAAAGTTGGTTTTTTTTCCTCAGATACTAGAAATCCGGTGCGTTTATGCCAATCTGTTGAGGGTGATTGATCCTCAAGAACGTGAGCGTCTAGGGTTGGAGCAAGGCTTGGATGAATTTCTGCGTAAAAGTCTACCCACTTCAACAAAAGCTAGCCTTCGAAATGATACTTTTTATCTATTTATCCGCAATCCACTGGCCTACAGTCCCTACAATGCTGACCACTGGAGCACAACGGTGAGCCTCTTCAACGAGAGGATTCGTGCCGCTGAGATCTCGGCAGTGCCCCACTTGCATCTTTCGATGTCATCCATCGTGCACAACTGTGGGTATTTTGCCACTACTTGCATCGTTTCATCACTCGCTCGACCTTTTCAGCACTTCTGTTTAAACCCTATCCGAGATATTATGGTTACTCAATTGATCAAAACCAAGAAAAAGTCGGTTATGCTAGATTTGTTTAGTTCCTACTTGAATAAATTTATTATTAAGGATTGGAAGAGGCTCATTCTACGCATAGAGCAATTGACCGTTAAATGTATTTAGCTGCCGAAAACGCGACGGTCGCGCCACAAGTAATTATGGAGTTCCAACGCTACGGCGTGCTTTATAGAAGACCTGCGATCGCAAAAGCTCTGCAAGCGGATCGCGAAGTGCTTCTTGGCTATATCGAAGCAGGAGCAAGGGCGGTGAGCCTTCTACTGTGCCTATTCATTCATTCGATTCACCTGGTTCTCTTAAGTAAAGCTGGCTCATTCATTGATCAATTTTCCGACGATTTTCCAAAGCGTTTTTCAATGAACGTTTGGGTCGTCAAATATTACTATCCATTTTGCCTCTCATATTCTGCCGGTTTCGTTACTGTATCATAAGTCAATGTGAGTGGAACATAGTGAATGTGCACTTACTTATATTTTAACAATGACATTTCCTTGGGAATCGCTTACTACCATCCAAGTATTTATAGCGCATATAAAGTTTTCTTAAGACGTATATTTTTTTGTTTGATCTACTTGAACTTCCAGATTATGCATAGTAACCTTATAATAATCTAAGTGCACACAAAAAGCATTGCCTTTATTGCTCTCTACAATAAGTTGGAATAGCAATGAACAAAATCTTAGGCACAAATTTATTGTTTGCTTGGAATCCTAGATTCGCGAAGAATTTTTGATGAGACTGATGGATGTACCAGAAGATGAATCCATGAATCATACTTATGCACGCCATGGAAAGAACATTCCTGGTCAGGTTGACAGACTCGTTTGGGCCAGTCAATTAGAAAACAGAGTTTCAGAACATCTTATGCTGTCCGACTCAATCCTCTACGATCTCACTAATTATGGAATTTTAAAGGAGGTATGATAAGCTCGTAGTAGCCAATTCTTTTGGTTTGTGGGACCCAAAGATGACCCTGTTTGCTCGGTGAAGGTACCCGGATTCATCGTTGCATGTTAATTCATGTAAAATAAATCTGTCCCTCAATATTTTTAGTGCACACAAGTAAATTATAACAAGTATAATTTTTTTGCAAAAACAACGTGTCAACTTTATCCACCTGATGGGAAAGCGTTTATTCTGCTTAGTGCCCTCGGTCTTACAGAAACTTCATGTATAGATTTCAAACTTGTTATTCTCGATTTCACCAATTATGGCAACCGAGAAGGGCCTTTATATGCTAGCTTTAAATTTCAGTCCTATGGGTGTTGGATAGTTAATTTGTTCCTTTGAAGAGCTAATCCACTTTGTTTTTAATGAAAAACAACAGGAGCAGTTGAGGCTAATTTGCGTTGACGTTTCGAATATGAATTGTTTTTGTTTTATCATGAGCATTTATTATTGATCCTTCACTCACGGAGTTTTACATCATTGAATCCCTTCCCAAAACTGACTCACGCCACATCCATCGCAATGTAAGCAGAAGCTTCAGTTGCTCAAGGATGAGATATCTCAATGGCGTAAGGATCAATTCCACAACTGGTGCCGCCTCACCCAGTCGGCTATTGACGCCAAAGGGGAAGACTGGGGCGCTGAAGAGTGTCTGACCTTTGATCCCTCTGGTAGCCTTTTGCGCCTCTCCATGGCAGATGGGCGTCTGCGCGTCGGCTACCCGGACGGGCTGGTGCGGCTGCAGCGCGAGGTGCGTTTACTGTCCGGCCTCGGTTATTCCGTGCCTCAGCGCCTCCACAAGGTCGCCGCTCAGGCCGAGGCTCTCTGTCGACACGCTATCGTTCTCAAGCAGGTAAGGCTCCCAACTCTACATGCTTCACCATTAGGGATCCACTTCGAGCCCTGCCGAAAACCGTCATCTTTTTACCAAACCTTCCATATGCCTTTCTGGAACCGTCGCATGAAAATGCCACTCGTCTTGTAAAGAGACCTGCATTAAGCTCAGCATCTATCATTTTTGGCTGTAAATTTGTGCCAGTAGCTAAAGCGATGATTTGACGCATGTGAGTGGCCATACAAGCAGGGGAACCAACACTGTAGATGAACTCATTGAGGAATTGTTCTTTCAAACTGTATTTCTTGGTAAAAATTTTAAAAATTGGGCTAATTTAGGATCGTTTAGTTTTCCGTTGATGTGGTTATGCTTATTTCATGTTTAAAGGCTACTCGAAAATCGACATTCACATGGGATGACGATAGATACAAAGAATATACACCCAGGTTTTGATATTTTCCAATCAAATCAGTGCAATGACTACTAGAAAATTGAAATTTGAAGCAGCTCATTAGAACACAAATAAGTCCCTCATATTCGGTTAATATTAGTTGCAATCCATAATGTTGTGAAATGGTGCTTTTGCGATTAGTAAGCTCCCATCGACAGTCAGTAGTCTTACTTTTCTTCCAATTTTGTCACATAAGGTTGCCCACCTTTATAACTCCATCGACAGTGAGATGTTACCGTGCCAACAAGCACTGATGCTGAAGTCGGCGCTGGCTTTTGAGCGTCTTATCAAATTCAGCCACCAAAAGAGCAAAGGTGACGATCAGTCTTCAGGTCCAGGGGACCAACCATGCTGCATTACCTGGGATCAGACTGATCAAATCCCCGCTTTCATTGCTCAGCTACAGACAGCTGCACGGAATCTAATGGAAGAGAACAGGCAGTTGCGAAAAGTACATCAAGAACTGGTCTCTAAGGTGAGCTCTTTGTATCATAGTTTCGCTCTTGTTCACTCAAGTAGTTGGATCGGTACCGATGGTTATTTTAGGTCTTTCTTGCTTAACTGTTCGGCCTCGTATTTGCATTGAAGTTTGCAGCCCCTGACCTGAATATAGGCAAAAATTATAAAACGATTATTATTCAATGAATGGTGAAAGGTCATTGTGCTAAACTTGGATCAATCCCATTTATTCAATTAGGTTTTTTTTTACTAAACTACTAAACAAGCATTTCATTGGACGCACTAACATGTATGCAGCTCAGAGTTGGAGACCTTATTGGCATTTAGATACGGCCTTTTCGCTGCCTCTTTTTGCTTTAATCGCGACTCGATCCTTAGAGGAGTCATAAACGAGCCGATGGAAGTGATGGATGGAAGTGATGATGCCCTTGTGAGTGCCGCTCAGTAATGACGGCAACAATTCTTCAAGCAAAAGTAGCAAAGTACAAAGGAGAAGGTACAAAAAAACGGCCAACAATTAATACAAGTGGCAATCTACATATGTATCATACCAGAAGGAATGGAACAAAAGATCTGATTAGATCTGCAGGCATCTGAGAAGGAGATCACGATATGAGGTGTGCTTTGTAGGTGGTAATGTTGATGGAGGTGGATCTGTTGCGGGAGCCAGGCAAGTGGCGTGCGGGCCTAGCATGGATGCGATGTCGCTTAGCAGAAGTGGCCACCGCCGGCGACTATCCAGCAGATCACATGCGGCCTTGGCTTGCTCATCTTGACCGACAGCTCTACAAGGCCCTTGGTGTACAGTACCGTCTCGGTCTCGAGGTGCTCAACCAACGACTGCCCGAGATGCGTGTCGAACTCGTCTACCAACACTCCCAGCTTGCCTTCCAACCGCCTCTCGAGGAGGCACGTTTGCATTTTGCCTGGTCTTTGCAAAAAAATCTTACCTTTGCCATAGTTAAGCTTAAATCGCTTTTCTGGAGGGACTTGGAATTAACCTGCTGAGCTCTATTTTAAATCTAGTCTTGATGTTACGTTTCTACGTTTCTGGTGATTGAGAATGAAAATTCACTGTATCAAAAAGCCGTTTTAGAATAAGATCTAGGTCCAGTTAATAAAATCAATCAGGATTTTTGAGTCGAGTAAAAGTAGTACCTCAGTTTGGGCCTTAGGACCTGAAACTTTACAGATCTACTTTCGGGCCCTTTGCGGCTCAACTCGGGAGGCATTTGCCCCCCTCCCTTTCGATTTGATTTTTGTGAACTAATCACGTGACAGGGAATAGAATGTTAAGATTTTTGAAGCCTCACAAATTATATTCCACTTTCAAAAAAATTGAACTCAAATACGACATTCCGACCTTTATTTTAATCTCTGTCAACTGGAGCTTTGAAATGATTTGGTTTTTTTGGGACTTTTTAACTTTGTAAAGGTTCAGTTCTCTGCATACTCTTACTGATCTCAGATTAAAGAAAATTCACAGCGTTAAAATATTTCCATACTTCGAACCTCCTAGGATAGAAGTTATGTTTCGATGTTTCATTGCAAGAACTGCCTACCTTCCATTTCTCAGCACAAAAGTACTTGTAACAATTTATTGAACTAAACATCATGGAATTTATGCATAACAAATTTTGATTGCACATATTTCAGATAAAGGCAAAGTACTACCGTGAAATCCGAAAGTTTATCGGAATACCACTGCATTTCGGGGGAGTCTCGGATTATCAGAATAATAAAAGGTTCGGTGCTGAGGCCTCTCGCGTTTTCCCCCTCATCATCGAAAAGCATTTGTCTGGATTTCGGGTATGCTACCACAGAGCAGAAATCCTCTTTGCTCGCTTGCAAGCCGTAATGGATTTATTTATCCCATGGGTTGCACTGGGTAGCGTTAATCTCGAAGATCTCATCGATGTGCAATGCCGAGATCTGGCTGATTACGAAAATAACTTCAGGGCAAGTAATACATGGCTTTCTGTGGTCGATTGACCGTAAAGATAAAATTTAGTTTAACAATGTTTTAATTTTGCATTAGTTTAAATGTGTTTGAGTTTGGGACCATGCGAATTGCGCCCTCGAGCGCAAAGTTCTCCTTAATCCACTATTTCAGGCTCTGAAGCGTCGGGGACGCACTGCAGAGGAATTGCCTAACGAAGTTAAAATCGACTGCTTGACGGTTAATTGTGTTCCTGTGAAGAATGCAATCGAACAACTTTTGCAGAATTTATTCGACGCTTTACTGAATTGCTTAAAGCGTTCAGTGCAGGCAGATCTTGTGACTGCTGATGCGTTCCTATCAGGTGATGCGATTACACGATGTCATACTTTTTCCGTGAAAAATTTGTACGCAGGCACATTTTCTTCATTTGTAGTACGTAAAATGAGTTTTTTTTTTAGTTCGAGACTTCATAGTTTATTGTTTTAGCTTTTGGCATTGATAGACATGCTTACAACGTGATTATCACAAGAAAACATTGTTACTATCGTACAACGATGACAAGATATGTGAAATTTATCTGAATTCTTGGTAAACATATGAGCTTTATTTATCGAATAATACCACAAGATCCTAGTCATACCTACTGAAGTAATCATTTAGCGTGCTGGTGGTTGTGTGAGTTCAGATGCCCTTGAGAAGCTCTCTGTTCGACCCCAAACTATGGAAGAGATGGCAAGTGCGCAAGACTGTCACAATGCGCTGGCTAGAGAGCAGTCGCGTCTAGCCGATCGTTTGGCCTGCGTCGAGGAGAAGGACAAACTCCTGCGCCACGTCTCTGGCTGCAGTGTTGGTGCATTTAGCAATACCAAATCAAAGTGGACCAAATTTCAACTCATGATGGACAGCTTCAAACTCATGATGGATGAACAATTAAATGTGTGTTTCCAGCTGTGGTACCGAAACGCGTTTCGACAAACTACCTCTTTAAATGTTTCAAAGTTTGTTTTTCCTGTGAAAATCATGCAGGTTATGCAATCGAATTTGGATTCGCGAATCAAAGCTTTCGTGGGCCAATTGGAACGCTTTTCAACGCGCTGGCGGCATGCGCAGCCCTCCACAGATCTTCTTGATTCTGGAGATAGAAAACAGTGCCTCGCCGCCGTGGAAACAATCAAGAGCTGGAAGGAGGAATTTGGGGAAATGGAAAAGACCTTGAATGAAATTTTGTGAGTTAATGTTGACACTCTCCTTCGGGAATTTTCGATGCTGGTTTTGTGGTGAAACATTTTTCTTTGTTTATTTGTGCAGGTAGAGTTCCATCGTACCTAAAAACTTATTTTTAACGTTACTTGCTTACGCCCTTTTACAGGAGAGATTGTGCGTACTTCAAGATGCCTTTACCGAACCTCAATATGGTCGAAGAATTACGCTCAAGTTTGGTTGAAACGGAGACAACGTGGTCTCTGTATGAAAAATTTTCCTTTGAGCTCCGGGATCTTGAAAAGGAAGAGTGGATTTCATTTGGGTTTGCATAATTCGAAATTAGTTGTTTCTAAAAATTTAATTGAAATCTAAGGTAAATTTTGTATCTTCCCTCTACTCCAAATCCAAATTTCGCTTCCCTTTAGTGGGACTCAACTTTGCGTTTTTGACGAATTTCTGACAAAATGGACTGATCAGCTCAAGACAAGCACGGCAACACTTGTGACGGTCTGCTTGATGAAGGAAATCCATGGGTACAAGGTAAGTTTAACTTTCTATCAACTAGGCCGTCAGTGGGGCCCATAAAAATGGCAACTTTTACATCGACCCCAAAGTGACAAGGCAAGTAGGGAGTGGACTCGCAGCTACTTTCGTGTTTCGGTAATGGAAATTCACGAATAGCGACAGTTCGTGTGTGCTGTCTCCAAGTTTGCTTTCACGTTTGGTTTAAAAAAAGTAAACGTACGCTTTGCAAACAATTTATAAACCATCAAATTGCACAAATAAATACAAACACTTTTCCCACGTAAATGTCTTCTAACTGCACAAAATTTAACTTTTTAAATACTTGGGTATCTATAGCTGCCGAATATCTCACTAGGTGTCTAGCATACGACATCGACAATTTGTTCTTTATTTACCTGCATATGGGTGTAGAGAAGCGCTTTTTGGAGAGAGAGAGAGAGAGAGAGGGAAAACCAATCTAACACATGGCAACACTCCGATCGAATCGATATCTTCCTAGTAGTGATGAGCCACTTCCTGGTTATATTACTTAGGAACTGCTACCATTGCTAAAATGGGTGCGGGGTGATTCACTGTCGCCCGACTATAGGGTGGAGTTGTCTCGTCTCATCGGTCTGCCGCGCGGGATGCGCCTGGAGGAAGTAACTTTCGGGACTATCCTCTCCGCGGCTCCACGAATAGTGGCCAACACCAGCGCCCTCAAGACCCTCACGCAGCGTGCCCAAAGCGAGGGGGTGATGCGTGAGGCGCTCCAGGAGCTCGACGTCTGGGCTGCGGGGGCAACCTTCCTGCTCACACCCTATACTGATTGCAGGGGCAAACATCTAAAACTTATTAAGGACTGGCAGGATATTGTCACGCAGGTATGTTACATTTAGCATTAGCCATGGTTCACCTTCAAATAAACGAACCGTAAATCTGCTTCTTATCACATCAAATTGGTCAAACTAATTTCATATGTTTGCATGTCCCTGTATAGCCCGAAAATCATTTCTTTAAAGTTACGAAGAAATCTCCCGTGCACTGTTTTCGTGAAATAGATCGGTGATAATCAGGCTCTACTCGCCTCTCTGCAAGGGTCGCCCTGTTTCGACAATTTCGTGGACCGTGTGAATGTATGGGAGAGAAAGCTCGCTGACCTCGACGCAAGCCTCTGTAGCCTTCAGATAGTGCAACGGCGTTGGGTTTACCTTGAACCCATTTTCGGCGCGGGTGCTTTAAAGGGCGAGACCTCACGTTTCAGTCGAGTCGACGTAGATTTCAGGAACTTGATGGCTGACATTGAGGCTGACAATCGAGTTGTCAGTCTGATTAAGGGACGACGAGAAAACGAACTTCAAGGCGTACTCACTAACATGCAGGTGCTTATTTAACTTGGATGATCGCCAGCGTGTACGTTGGATCGGAAATCCTTATTTCTCATCACTATGCGTATCTCTTACCATTCAGGATCAACTCATCCGCTGTCAGCGTACCTTAAATGAATATCTTGAAGATAAGCGGAACCTTTTTCCCCGTTTTTACTTCCTTAGTGACGATGACCTTCTTGAAATGCTCGGACAGTCCTCTAACCCCACCATTATTCAGGTGCATCTGCGGAAACTGTTCCAAGCTATTCATGACGTAAAATTCCTCAAAGTGGACAATGGAATAAGCATTACCGACTTTTGCTCACGTGAAGGTGAATCGGTACCCATTAAGAAGACCGTTTTGGTTGAAAATGAAGTAGAAAATTGGCTTGGGGAGCTTGAAACAGAAATGCGCTCCACTCTTGCGATCATGTTTTCCGATTGCTTTGCCGATCGTGGTGAACTCGGCGATTATCCCGGACAAATACTCGCCCTTCGGGAATCAGTTCGGTTTTCAGAAAAGGTTGAAAAAGCCATCAGGACTGGAAAGCTTCCTCTCCTTCTTCGAGAGTTGCGGGTTTGTGGCCCTACCCTCTGTGTTTAAACACGTAACCGCTAAACTTGCTTGAACTGTTAGCATTCATATCGAGTGGGGAGAAGTTGAAGCTTTCACTCGGTCGTCATTACAAATTTTAAGATCTATTGAGCGAATCCCAACAACGGAAAACACTAGTCTCTTGAACAGCTATCTTGAAGGAAATGTGAAACCTAAGGAAGGCTTCATAAAACGTGGGAATAAGTGTATAGCTTAAAGTATATAATAGTGATATGACCCGTCATTTTTATTTATTTTGAATATCGGGGAAAGCTCATTTAGTCATGAGGTTTTAGGGTTGTTAAAATAAAACTTATTTAGAAATCAGTATTTGCTCTTGCGCTATACAGAGGTCCTAAAACATGTCTTCCGTTTTTGACACTTAATGCTCAAAATCGACTATCTTTACCGCGCTCGAATCGCTTTTCCACTAGACCACATTGGAATCTTACACTGAAGCAAACATAAGATGCCAGCGGGCTAAGATGGACTCTGATTCAGACAATGCCCCACAAATGCTCTCCCGTGTGTCCGCCGCCAAATTATCCACCCTCATTTTGGATACTGGTCACAATATTGATGTTGTGGGCCACCTGATTAGAGAGGTCACCACCTCTGTGCACGATTGGGCCTGGCAGAAGCAGCTGCGTTTCTACTCTGCCGGAGGTGTGGAGACGACTGCCCCGCAAATTCGCATGGCCAACGCGGAATTCACCTACACCTTCGAGTACCAGGGCAACAGTCCTAGACTAGTACACACACCTCTAACAGACAAGTGCTACCTTACACTGACACAGGCGCTGCAAATGGGACTAGGTGGGAATCCCTATGGGCCGGCTGGTACAGGCAAAACTGAGTCTGTGAAACAATTGGGCGAACTGTTTGGCAGGCAGGTAAGTTTACTTTAAAGCTGTTCTTCCTATTGGGAAAATGGAGTTGTCACCCGTTAACCAAGTTCTTTTGTGCTTCAATTGAGGTTCTCGTGTTTAACTGCGACGAGGGCATTGATGTGGAATCGATGGGACGTATTTTTGTGGGGCTGGTGAAATGCGGCGCTTGGGGATGCTTCGATGAGTTCAATCGTTTAGAGGAAGCAGTAATGTCTGCTGTATCAATGCAAATCCAAGTAATTACAACGATGCATAGCTCATAATCTGAGTTTTCATATAGAGAGTCTACTTGCTGCCTCTTACTATAACTTCCCTTTAAGTGTATGCAGATTAAACGATTAGCCTCTAAATTTTAGGCGATGCTTCTTTTGAATGACACATCCTAAAATGACTTCGCTATCTGAAAGTGATATAGATTCAGTGATTACTAAAGCGATGCTTGTATTTTAACTTTCAACTCCCTCCAAGTAACAGTTGCATTTGCATGAGTTCATGGCAATGGTAAGGATAGGATATTTCCGTTTTCTCATTTCAACCAATAGTCTTGAAATGGAATCTGTCTATGGATCTGCATAGTTGCTTATGTAGAAATGACCTGAAGTTAAAATATCACGTTCTGTTCAAACTAATTTGTCCATGTAGTTCATGCCTTCTTTAGAAATTTAAAATCCGGTACAATTTATTTGGTCTTAGTAATCAAGGTGATTTCCATAGTCTTTGCCGAAGTGACGGAAACGGGAACAACTATGACGGGTATGGTTCGTTGGTTGGGATCATGAATGATCTAACATGGGCATAAACATGTGGCATGGAGCTATCTTCTAGCAAGTTTATTTACTCGAGTGACCAGATGCAGTCTTCTCTTTTACTCCATTTCCTGTGTAGCCGAAATCTTGGGCTGTTTATAGGTCATACAAAATGCCCTTCGTTCAGGCGCGCCAACCGTGGAGCTCTTGGGAAAGTCCATAAATCCCAATCCGACTACGAGCATTTTCATAACAATGAATCCGGCAGGAAAAGGTTATGGTGGACGTCAGAAATTGCCCGGCAATTTGAAACAGCTCTTCAGACCCGTATCAATGACTAGGCCAGACAATGAGTTAATTGCTGAGACTCTTTTATTCTCCTATGGCTTTAGCCATGGACACGAACTGGGCAAGAAACTAGTCGCTATTTTCACTCTTTCCAGGCACGTGTTTAGTTAATACTACATCAGAAACATGCTTGAGTCGCCGCATTTTCGAATTACTTACGCTATTTAGCATCAACGTTTTGGTTTCATTTATGGTAGTGCTTGCAAACGTAAAACTTTGCGGCAATTTTTACTGAGAGAATAGCTAACTCTTATGATGTACAATTTTTTGCCAACTGTTGTTTGAAACTGATTATGGGATCTGCTTTAGCCAAATCCTCTCAGTTCAACAGCACTACGATTGGGGCTTGCGAGCCCTCAAGTCCGTACTGCGACATGCGGGAACGCTTCTGCGCCAGACAAGGCAATACACAGCCCAAGAGAACTCCCTATCCGCTGAAAACTTGCCAGAGCCAATCTCGCAACCATTGGATACGTTGGTAGTCGAAACGCAATTGATTATTCAATCCGTGCGAAGTTGCAGTCTAGCAAGGTTAACTTATCCAGATGCTACTCGTTTTGAAGCCCTTTTACGAGACGTCTTTCCCGATTCGAAGTTCCACGCTGGCACTCATGAGGGTGATTTTATAAAAAAACTCACCAAAGTTATTCACGAAATTTTGACTGAAAATCATTTGGATGTTATTGAACGGCAGGTTAGACTGGTCTTCTTCAGCCTAAATATTTTGCGGTTTTGGCAATCTTACGGGAATTTTGAAACGTCTGTTAGGTGGCGAAAACACTCGAGGTGTATTCGCTGCTAACTCAGCGAACGGGAGTGGTTATAGTTGGTCCATCGGGCTGCGGAAAATCCACCATACTTTACGTGTTATGGTTGGCTCTGCAGAAGGTTGGTGCCCGTGTTAAGCGCTACATAATGAATCCGAAGGCCCTCTCAAGGACTCATCTGCTGGGGCACATCGATCCCGATACTAGGGAATGGACCGACGGTGTTTTAACTCGCAGTGCCAGAGACGTAGTTCGAGAGCCTTCAGGTAGGTCATTTCTTGTCTTTAGTATCAATAACAATGAAAGTGGGCATACGAAATCGCATTTTCTAAGACGTTTTTACTACTTAAGCTACAGTATTTCCATAACTATTTTTGGATGATTAAATTTTCCTTTTGTTCATATGGGAGAATGTGTGCTTTTATTACTTGAATTCTGTCGCTGAGATCTGTATCTGAGATGCTGTTGGTAGCAATGACAAAAGACAGTCGGTGCTGCCTTTGTGTGCCTTTCAATTTTGGTATCACATCTAAAAACCACGTTACCACTTCCATCGAAAGTGCAATTAACATTTTTGCCTGCTAATTAAATTTTTAGATTTTTGTCGAAATTTCTAGGGATTTTCCTGTTTATGATGTATGTGAAATTTTTGAAATTGAATCGCGAGCACATGCCCGTTTGCAGTGGCAATGTGCTGATATCGTTCGCTCAAATATTGCGCATTGTAGGGGCCATGTCTTGGATAATTTGTGACGGTGATGTCGACCCTGAGTGGGTTGAATCGTTGAATTCAGTACTTGATGATAACGGTCTGCTGACACTACCCAGTGGCGAGCGCATTCGATTTGGGGGTAACGTCACCTTCATCTTCGAGACTCATGACCTCTCCTGCGCCAGCCCAGCGACCGTCTCACGAACAGGCATCGTCTTCATCAGCGATGAGATGCTCGGTAGCGACGCGTTAACCAAGACCTGGCTCCTAAACCAACCCAAGGAGCACAGACAGTTCCTCTCTGATATGCTTAATATGGCATTCTACCGATGCCTTGATTGGGTTGAAACAAAGGTGATTTCGTTACTACTTTTTTTTCGCACGTCACAACGTTTCATAACCTGTAAGCACCTGATATCTGATTATTTTAAGTGTAATTGCTCCTCACTTTTTTCGATGCATACAAATTACTAATTTTTATTGATGAATTACTTGATAATCACACTATGCATAGAGAGTGACTGCAAGTTCTGCATTTTGGTCTCGCTGGCCTCCTAATTATGTGTAAATTTGGAATTTCTTTGTGAAAACTGTAAATGTAAATCACAACTCTGATTTTTCCTTACAGAATGAATATTGGATTGAAACTAGCCACACGGGCACCATCCTCAATGGCCTCTCACATCTGGTGGGCGCCACGAACCGGGCTAAGTTTACAGTTGGGCTAATCCGTGGTCTAGGTTCGAATCTGCTGGAGGCGGCTAAGAAACAATTAGCGACAATGGTCTACGAGGTGATGGGTGAAGCTCCGCCCGATCCCTCTCAACCTCTGAATGTCCGGGTCGGTGCATACATTCTGAGGCTTTATGTCGATCACGGGATAATTTTAGCGTGTCCACATTAAATTAATCAGTAATCTCTAACCCACATCTCAATGTACACTTCTTTACTCCATTAGATATTGCGATCAAAATGGCTTAATATTTGTAGTGGGGATTGAACTTGTTACTCACTTTCCACTTCTGTGCCTATTAAATGAACAACACTGGTGGTCCAGATTACTTTCAGTACCGTCATTTTTTTTCTTTTTTTTCAATAAGACTTTGAAACCTGAACACTTCTGCTTGTAAAGTAGAGCATAAATTTGCTTCATAATCCATTTTTTATTCTCCTTTCCTGAATAGGTGGATGAAGAAACGGGCACTCGGCTTGTTACTTACTCAGATGAAGTTTACTTGGTCAATGCGGATTCGATCAGCTCACTTGATACTGATGCATTCGATGTGGAGAGTAAGGGCTTTGTAGAGGCGGAGTTCGTGCAGGACTTCGCGCTCAGTCTGAGATCCCCACTCGTGATATCCGCCCACATTCGCTCCGCTGTTGACGGTTTCCGCCTGTGGCTCGATGAACCATCAGCACAGCAGTCTTTTTTGCTTGTGGGACCAGAAGGGTGTGGAAAGAGGTAAGTTTACCTTTGTCGTCTGATGCCTGAACCTTTGAGGACGCTACACTACATTGATTGGTTGATTTTTGGTTTACTGTTACCAAAACATTACTATTGAGCATACCTAATTCAAATAAGAGGCCAATGCATTCACGCTGTTCAAATGAAAGCTTTATGCATGGCCGTTGCTTCTATTCCACTTCTAGTCTGCTCCTTGAGTACTGTCTGGCCGTAAGCAAGAGAAAGGCCCATGTGGTGGTGATGCAGTGCACAGCGCAGACGCGCTCAAGCCACATTCTTGATAGACTGAGTCAGTCCTGCGTCACTATGACAGGAAGCAGTGCTGCCGGGGCTAGTCGAGTCCTCCGTCCCAAGGAGGGCGATCGGCTGGTGCTGTTCTTGCGCGACCTTAATCTACCTAAGCCGGATAAATGGGGATCCTGCGAAGTTGTGGCTTTCCTGCAACAGGTTAGTGTCGTGTTTGATTTAAATGCGAAAATCATTTCTTCAATTCCCACATTATACGAACCAGCACTAAATATAAGTAACCAAGGTGCGTTTGGACTTTTGAATTAAAATGGGACTACTTGTGACGCGAATGTGATTTGATAGACGATGTCATTGAGTTGAGTCATTTGTGTCTTCACGTGGAAGTACGAGGATGTTCGGGTTGCTGACATTAAGTGTGGAAAATCAACCACAGAAAGAATTGCATCACCATTTAAATATTGCTAATTTACTCCTATGATCCTTTTAAGGTAAGAACTGATAATCTTCTTTAAATTCAAGCTAAATTGATTGATTGCTTACTAATTTAGACGGAATTCTGGTTTTTAATGCAGCAGATTTTTTGGCCTATTTGAGTAAATTGAGGTCTTTAGCGAAACCGTTTATCGTGTAGCATTATTATTGAATTATTGTTAGATTATTGCAGACTATGAACCATGTCACAAGTATCTCAACGTATCCCCTTGTGCGCAGTTTTGCATTGAAGAAGTTTGCATATGGTCATCGACTTCGTTTTTAGATTTTAACATACCAAGGGTACTACGACGCCAAAACTTTAGAGTTTATCGGAATCAAAGGCATTCAGATCATCGCAACTCTCACGCCAAGTTCCATTTCTGGAGGTTTGGGGCGGTTTCTTCTGTCACCCAGATTAACTTCGATCCTTCGTGTTGCTTCAATAACCAATCCTAACCGGGAGGAGCTTGTTAAGATTTACAACTGTCTCCTTCAGCATGCTGTCAATAACTCAATTAAGCCTACTTTTGAGTTGGCGACCTCAAAACCGAGGAGTATGGAGTGTTCCAATCGTTTACATACCGTAGTTAATGCAATGGTGCATATCTGGTCGCAACTGGAGCAGACCTTCAGGGCTAGTGGGTTTCCTCATTGTAGTTTTTCTCTAAGAGATTTGACGCACTGGGTGATTGGAATGACGCGCTACAATCTGGCGCCTGAACCCATCTCTGGTAACATGTGGGTTTCATTTGGCTACGAGGCGAGACGCCTCTTCCGTGATCGCATGCCAGGCGAAGAATACAGGCTGAAGTTCGACAAACTATTCCATGGTCTTTTGAATGGCGATTCGGAGACAGACACCGAATTTGGTGGCTGGTGTAATAGTCAGTCAAAAACGCTCTCTGAGTCCGCACTGGCTGCAAAGTTTGCTACTGGTGATCCTCTGGTGGTTAACTTTGATGACGAAGTTACTGAGGCATCAATTAAGAAAGAACAACATTGGTTTGTTTCCTGGGATTTATCTGAACCTCACCTAGTAACAAATAACACGAGACTTTGTAATAAGATGCTCTCCCTCCTTTCCTACTCCTCGTTGCATAAACTAGTCTCCTCGAGTTTGGTTCAACTTGCAAGGGAGTCGTATGCCAAGGCCGGGGAACTGGTTGTCTTCCCAGACTTTTTGGACCTTGTGGCAAGAATAGATAGAGTCCTCAGCAGACCTCATGGGAATCTGTTGTTAGCTGGTCGGTGTGGCATCGGTCGACGGTCTGCCCTTCGTGTTGTCGTCCATCTTCACCAATTCCAAGTGTTTACCCTCCGAGTGGGACCCAATTTCGCTAAACGCAACTTCCCAAATGACTTAAAGTCCGCATGTCAATCAGCGGGAGTTGATGGCGTGCCCACCATTCTCCTTCTAGAAGACCACCATCTGGTTCATGAAATCATTTTGGATAGTGTAAACAGCATCTTGTCCTGTGGAGAGGCTCCTGGCCTAATTTCCATGGAGGATATTGATTCAATGACCTCAAGTGAAGGTATCAGCCTTCGAGAAGCAGCTGCGGAAGCAGGTCATACAGGAACATTGATGAGTTTTTTTGCAAAAAGAATTCAGGCTAACCTTCATGTTGTCATCCTGCTTGACATTGATGACAATGAGAGCTTGATCGCACGCTTACAAGCTAATCCCTCTTTGTACAAGAACTGTGAAGTCAGTTGGTTCGATAAGTGGTCATTCGAAGGCCAATCCCTTCTCCCATGCCTGCTAGCCCCAACTCTGGTAGAGGACTTTCGGAAGGATTCATTCTCACGAGCTTGCCTGGCAATCCATAATTCCGTTCCATATCCGAGGTTGGCTTCACCGAGGCGCTTTATTTCAATGTGTACCACCTGTCAGAATCTGCATAAACACAGCAAGAATCAATTGGAGTTTCAAATAACGCGTTTTAAAGCAGGTTTGACAAAATTAGCCGAGGCCAGACAACATGTGAACAAATTGAAAATGGACGCTGCGAGGCAAGAGCGACAGTTGCGTGAAAAACAGGCGGAAGCCGACAAAGCCCTCTCAGAAATTAGTTCGGCAATGCAAGTTCGTTACTATTCGCTTAGTATTAAGTGGATTTTTTTCATTATTGTTTTGGCATGTGATGTCAAATTGGGTGAGTGAGATATGTCTTTATAATCCCACAAGCTGTGTTGCATAATTTACTGTTGAAGCTTGCTTGATGATGTTTGCATAAAAAGAAACTTTTCTAAGAATAACACCACACTCAAATCAAAATCAAATTTGATTTTAAGGAGCTCGTTTATTTAAGAGATTACTTTTTTGCACCGAATGCTGGCATGTAGGTTCTCCTCTATACAAATATTTCACGAAAAGATTGTCAGTTTTCACGCCACATCGAACGCTGGGTAGGGTACTTCTCTCGTGCTTTCATTATTGCAAAATAGGGTGCAGGAAAGCAGAGAGCAGACATGCAGGAACTTCAGAAGCGTTCAGTAGTAGAAGCGACAAGCTTGGAGGCGCGCAAGGCGACAATAGACGCCGAGATGGCGCGGATCGGTCCGCTGCTGCAGGAGGCACGGGCAGCGGTAGGCAACATCCGATCAGAGGCGCTGTCAGAAGTGCGGGCACTGCGCGCGCCTCCTGATGTTATTCGCGATATCCTCGAGGGCGTCCTCCTCCTTATGGGCGTCCGCGACACTTCCTGGGCCAGTATGCGCACATTCCTCGCCCGCCGTGGCGTTCAGGACGAAATCCGGAACTTTGACGCCCGACGCATTACCCCTGAATTGAGGCGTAGTGTTGAGAATCTTTTGAAGAGGAGTGCTGATTCTTTCAGCCCCAAGGTAGGCTTTTTCAATAATCAACTCGCAGTAACTTTTGTGGCAATTTTCGTAGATTTTCTGGTTAATCAGGAGCGTTCTTATTTTGAGAATCTCATGGCAGTCAATAGCTAAAACCGAAATTAAATAGTTTTGAAAAATAATGATTGAAGTAACTGGTTTAATTTTTTTGATAAGTAAACCATATCTCCAAGTTTGACATTGTCACAATCTTTAAGTATTCTCTGTGTCTCTATCCCATAAATATGTCATTTTTTTGTTTGATCGCGAACTTTGCGGAATAGGGATGAAAGATCCCTTGCTGAGGAGCTTTTTTGTTAGATGCTACTGGATTTCTCTTTTGAATGAGTACAAAGTGCATGAAGTAGACATTGAAATGTGGTGTGTTTCCAGTCAGCTCGGCGAGCATCGGTAGCTGCAGCACCGTTAGCCTCGTGGGTGCACGCAAATGTGCAGTATGCGAGGGTTTTGGAGAAGCTCGCGCCGTTGGAGCGAGAGCAGACCAGTCTCCAGCACTCCCTTGAAACCACCCAGGCCGAAGTGCAGCGCCTCACTGAAGATCTCAATTCCGTAGACGCCAAGGTAGCAGACCTGCGGCGCGTCTTTGAGTTGCATTCCAAGGCAGCGACAGATCTGCAGACTGAGCTTTCAAAGGCTAAACGTACCCTTTCGATTGCTGAGGATCTTGTTTCTGAGTTGGAAAGTGAGCATGGACGCTGGGGAAAAGAGGTAGGATGCCTTTTTATAGAAAATTTTCCTTTTACAACACATCAACGTTCTTTAATGGGCAGAACTCTTGCCATTGAAAGTGAACATCGGAAAGTTTTGTTTGATATGCAAGAGCGCCCTTGTTTTTTCCTTTCGAAAGCCCTCTGTGTGCTGTCGGTTATGGTACAGTACCAAAAATTAGTAGTAGAATCTTTCTGTGAAATATTATTACTTTTGCTAGTTAATTATTGCAGCTTATCAGTTTCGATAGTTGTGATTATGACTAAATTTATGTTGGATGTGTCAAATTCGCCTCTGTATGTTATCACATGTTGTTATAGGTCGACTTTATGAAGGTCGAGAGAAAAAAATTATCAGCTTATATTCCATCGATAAATGAGAATACTAAAGTACTCAAGTGCGCAACTGCTACCAAAATTAGCAATTTACTGAACCAACCTATTGACATTTAGACACCTCGCTAAACCAACGCGAGACCAAAGAATCCAGTCTGCATTAGATTTATGAAATTATACGATTTGATCTATCAAATGCAATTTTGTGTTTCGGTAAACAGATTGATTCCTTAAATGAGCAGTTGCAAGCACTACCAGCCATGGCACTGATGGCTGCCGGCTTTATCACCTATCTCTCGCCTTGTTCGGAGGATGTGCGTCAGAATACCGTGGCTAGTTGGTGGCGGCAACTGGAGGAACTGGAGTTGCGATTGTCCGCTGAAGACGGGGTGCCGAAGGCAGCGCATTTCGATTTTCTGCGTTTTCTGGTAACAGAGAAGGACCGACTTCATTGGAAAGCCCAGGGGCTGCCCTCTGACAGTCTTTCAGTGGAAAACGCTGTAGTTATACTCCAGGTATCAAATTTTTATTTAATTAGCGAAATTTTTTCCACGGCAATTCGGCGACACCGGAGGTACCTTTTAAGTACTCGCTTTCATTGTGCTTGTTGGGGTTCGGTTTTTAATTTACCAGGTCATTTGTGTAGAAAGTAATGCTTTACTGATGAGTTCACTAATTACTCGATAGTATGAATAAAATACACCAATTTTTTTTGGGAAATTTATGCGTTAGTGAAATTCTGAAAATTACGTCTTCATCTCGACAGCTTACGGTTCTTTCATTAATATCCTCCTGCGTGTAGTATGGAACACATAAATCTGATTGTTGCTAGATTAACAAATTCATGTTTCATTAGTATTGACAGGTGACACAAGAAGCTATTTCTTAATGCCATTCTCCTTTTAGTCAAACTTATTCCCCTTTATTGTCGGTCCTTCTGGGAGCGTCATCCGATGGTTGAAGAGCCAACTTGGAGGTCAGCAAATTGAAGTCACTGATCAAAGGGTATTCCTTATTTAACCGAAATTCGAGCTGAACATAATTAGTCTTAAATTTTAGAAATTCTTTTTCTATATTTTAGAGCTCTAACTTTGTAACTGCATTGGAGTTAGCTGTTCGTTTTGGAAAAGCGCTTATTATTCAGGAAGTAGACCAAATTGACCCCATTCTTTTTTCGATTTTGAGGCGTGATCTCTCATTGCAAGGTTAGTTCAAACTTTTCTGCTCGATTGCCTTTCCTTATGTATCTCATGCGTCAAAAATGTTGCGGTATTAAAATCATTACTCTCCTGAGTTTATCCCTCGGTTATTAACTAAAGTAAGCGATTCAGGGCTTAACCGTGGAACAGTCCACTTCAGCACGCCTAAAAGAGCCTAGACGCTGTAGGTCCACGGGAGACGGTGAAGTTGGGTGAGAAAGAGGTGGACTACAATGAGAACTTCCGTCTCTTCATGACGACTCGGGAGCCCTGGGTTTCGACAGGCTCGGTGCGACCTGAGTGCATCGCCTCGCTGGTCACCGTGGTGAACTTCCAGACAACGCGCGCCAGTCTGATGGGTCGCCTACTTGAAATCACCCTCCAACACGAGTGCAGTGAACTTGAAACTCGTCGACTAGAGATGCTGAAAGGGGAGGAAGTCAAGAAGCTTGAGCTAGCACGACTTGAAGACAAATTACTCGAAGTTCGTAGAATAGAGTTTTCAGATCTTCATTGGCAAGATAAGCAAAAAATGATTTTCTCAGTTTTGTTACATAAATTATATCCTATAATGTTAGCATGATGTTTATAAAGACATTAGAGGGGTCAAAGGATAGCACGAATGATTTCCTTGTGTACACATCTGGGGACTTATCTTTCTTTTTTATTGCTCAATTGGATCAATTTCTTTTATTAATTATAAACAGTGTACTAGAACCACAAATACTTTACCAAATACTGTATTCGAAAAATCAGTAAAATTTTCATTGCTTTTTAAAGGCTTTTTAAGACAAGGCTTCATCACCTCCATATTAACCCACAGTAGCTCCACAAATGTCGTTTGATATTTTTGACCACTAACAGAGCGACACTGTGTTGCTTAGAGGTCCAAAGACGTTTCTTAAAAACCACACTTGAAAAATCCCCTCCAAATTACTGACAAGAGCATCTTTGTTCATTAACTTTATTTTGTGATTTGTAGTTGATATGCAGTATCTAATAGCACAAAAATTGCCCAGGAGTGTATCCATTGTGTCTAGTTTACTGACGCTACTTTCGGTAATTTTCACGTATACTTTGTCACAGGAGTTGGCAGATTCTCGTGGAAACATTCTAGAAAATACGGATCTTCTTGATTCTCTCAAAAAAACAAAGCACTCCAGCATAACCGTTACACAAGCCCTCGCTGAATTAGAACGTCTTCAAATGGAGCTTGAAAACGCAAGTGGAAAGCTACCTCTCATTTTTTTGCGACATCTGCAAGACTACATTGATTTTTGCTCTTCATTTCCATTAGGAACGGAAGGAATTTAGCTGTTTAGCCGAAGGTGGGAGCCGTGTATTCTTCGCTTTAAGTGATTTGGTGAAAATCAACAATATGTATCAGTTCAGTCTAGGTGGCTTTCTCAACCTCTTTCGCAGAGCCCTTGAGACCCCTTGTGTGAGTCTAATTTCCAAGTTTACTGCTAGCCTTTTATCTCTGTGACACTAGTAATTACCCTAAAATCTGCATACCTCCAGGAGGCTACTCTACCTGTGGATAAAAGAATGGTGTTCTTGCTGAAACGTCTCGAGACACTTGTCGTGGAGCACGTATTGCGAGCTCTCTTCAAGGTTGATAGACTCACATTCCTGCTGCACCTGACCTACCGCTTGCGTCCAACTGAAGTACAAGATACTGTAAGTCGTTCGTCCTGTGGATGACTCGACTTTTGATCTAAGTTTTGAATTCAAACCTTCACATTCAATCATACTGTACATGTGGAGTATAGTGCCACCGGACAAACACAATACAGGCTGACAATGATATGGAAAAATCTCGGTTCATTTAATGCCATTGTCATAGTTTCAGCATTACTAAATCTTACTTTTCCTCTGTTTTAATCAAAATCGTGGTCTCATACTAACGAAAGAAAGTAAATGCAATTTGTCACATTACGTGTCTCCGACATTTGTGGTAGATAAGTTAAGGTAATGTAATGCATCAACCAGATGAACCGGGTAGAAGACAGCCCTTAATGAAGAGGACTGGGAAGTGATTCCCCCGAGCACAAGCGCACGGCGAGCTGTGATGTTTGATGTGTAGATGCAGTAAGCAGACGTAAAGGTATGGCTGACTAATCTGCGGACGATTACTGTGGAGTCGTAGTCTTAGGCTCCTCGACCGCTAGCACTAGGGCCTCTTCAAAGCTCCACGTGTGGTGGAAATTGTAGTGTGATAAACACCACACGTTACTGTAATATGATGTTTTAGAGTATCGATCCAAACACAATGTTATTCTTTGTCTAGGGTTGGAAGTTTTTCGTCAACGGTTGGTCAGGCGACTGCAGGGTAGACACGGAAAAGCTCCCTTCCTGGGTTCCGCCCGATAGAGCTACTGCGATGTGTAATCTTAGGGTAAAATTGGTTTATCTTTTAAAGACACCAGAGTTTCACAGTTTGTTGCTTCATATCATAACAAATTAACACTAAACCATTGCTAAAATGACTGCGTATATTTTGCCTTAATTGCAACACCTACGATTGTATCTGCGCCTTTGAGAAATAGAAGTACGATGGCATCATGAGGTGGTCTAAGCCCCAATGGCAATGTGTGATTTATTGTCAGCCACAGTTGCTTTGGTAGAAGGACAGTGTTGATGGGCATATTAATGAATTACTAATACTATTAAATCTTTTGGGAGGATTTACTCTCTTCAATTCTCACTAATTCGTAACACTTCCCCAAAGATTCAACAAATTGGTCTTGATCTCGATTACTTTACCTAATTGAACGCTCTGCTGCTAGTAGCTATAGATCGTACTAAATGTTTATTAGTGTAATTTTGGACGTTATTTTTTCGCAGCCTCCTTCCTCACTACTTTTTATCATTGATATTCTGCTTGCAGATGAAAAAAAACTAATTTAGTTAGCTATTGCGTCCGCAACCAATGGAGTTAATTTCATGCTTGCCAATTAATTACGGATAAAGTTTGTTCTTCGCTAGTTCACCATCCCTTGAGTTTAATATATACGAAATTAAATTGCGCTACTATACTTACTAGGAAACATTGGCTCACCTTTTCATCTAGGCTAGTCAGCCAATATTATACGAGAGGCTCCACTTCAATAATGCTGAGATTTGGTCGCGGTGGATGAATTCAGGGGATTCTGAATGTGGTAAATTACCTGCGGCACTGAGTGACATTTCACTGACGAACCTTCAAGTGATGATTGTGATCCAGACACTTCAACCCACTGCACTCTACCAAACAATGAATCAGTTTGCAAAGAAGGTCCTTGGTAGGGAGATTGCATTTCCAATAGTCTCCGTGTCTGTTGTAATCCAGTCCTTTAATCAAGTCATCTGACCAGCAGAAATGGGTTTTTACTCTACCATTAACAATAATCTTTGCCTCCAATCTTACACTCGGGCTTTTTATTTGGGACTTCCATCTACAAAATGTTTTGTTTATGATATTCAATTTTTATACAAAATGCAAATTCTCGATTTTGTTCATTATTGAATCCCCATCTAGATATCTTTGACATTATATCATCGGACTTTTCTTCATTTATAATGCAAATCGATTCACCGTCTTACTTGCTATTTTCGTGTTTTAAGGTTTGCCACACCTCTCACCCTCAGGCATCAGCCTTCAGCGTCTCTTTACTGCTGAAACTAGTCCCTGTGAGCCAATCCTACTGATCACTAGTCCTGGAGCCGATCCTTCGCAGGAATTAGCCGAAGCTGCCGCTGTCGGTGGCGGTATGGAGGGGTGTGCCTACCGCGAGGTGGCTATGGGACAGGGTCAGTCAGAAATCGCACTGTCCGAGATCTCTGCGGCCGCCCGGTCGGGTGGGTGGATATGTCTGAAGAACCTCCACCTCGTCACTCACTGGCTCCCAGTGCTTGAAAAGCACATCAACTTGTTAATGAGCGCCGATTGCGAGGTCGGAGAGATGGCTGCTGAGGAAGGGCAGCGCCTCCATCCTCACTTCCGCTTGTGGTTAACCACGGAGCCACACAACAACTTTCCTTCCACCCTTCTACAGTCCTGCCTTAAAGTAGCTTATGAGGTAAAACTGAGTGTTTAATTTGCCAATTATTTTCGCTATGCTAGTCGAGTTGGTGGTTTTTGGAACTCCTAAGGCATTGCTGACCATCGGTGTTAAAAATGGACCGTTCTGACTTCTCACGCAATTGAATAATGGTCTAAGGATATTGTTTCAGCTTTATAAGCAGTTCTAAAATCACTTTTGGAGTTCAGTTTCAGTGAAGACCGAAAATGGCTTGAACTGGAAAGCAGACATCCAAGTTCCATTTTTTACGATTCGTATTTGCTGTTAGTTTAAATGTCTCTGCACCACATTGAGTAGTCTTATAATTTAATAGCATAACTGTATTCGTATTCCATAAAGTGGAAAATAAGTTGTTATCTCACCTCCAACTGGACCTCATTTTTTGTGGAAAGGAATACATACTTGTCTAATTGAAATATATTTAACATGTGACACAACGCAGAGTGAGTTCCTTCATGGCAGAATTAAACGAATGTTGTGTATGTTGAGGAACGTTACTGGGATTTTAGCGATCGAGGCTGTGAGTGGGATAACATTTCTAAGACTTAATATAATTTCCAACTTAATAATCTAACTGTAGGCACCGCCGGGACTTAAAAATAATGTAAAGCGGACCTATGAGAGCTGGCATCCCGATTTCTTTGCAAAGGGTGGATCCTTAGCGCGGACTACAGCTCTTGCTGGTCTCGCCTGGTTCCATGCTGTCCTTCAAGAACGCCGCAGCTTCATTCCACAGGTAGGCTGTTAGAGGAATTTCGGTGCTCTAATTTGGCTCTTACACTTCAAGAGTTGGACGAAATTCTACGAATTCACCTCCGTTGACATTCGAGCTGCGGCAAACACACTTGATCGGCTCATTGCACCTGCGGCCGCCGCCGCGCCCGCATCGACCGTCTGGCCAACCGTGAGGGGGCTGCTTGGCGGCGCCATCTACGGCGGGCGTATGGACAATGTATTCGATTTCAACGTGCTCGAATCATTTCTCAATTCCATTTTTAGCGATTCAACTCTGAGTCTCCGGCAGTTAGGCTCATTGAAACTGCCAAATACCACTAATTTGAAGGTTAGACATTGACATCATCGATACTTTCACCGCAATATTTCGTTCCAACGAAACATCAAACGATAAAGACAAAATGTACAGTAACAACGCCTGAAACCAGGTTTAGTGAACAGCATTAAAGGTCTTTTGAAGACCTCCAACAAATGCACTTTATTGTAAACGATCAAATAGTAGTAGTTCAGTTGTCCGTCATTACGATTAAATTTTTGGTAAAGTCTCGTCGAGCAGTTTGCTAGCTAGTTGAACAAGGATTTCCCTGCGCTTTAGCCTATGTTCTCCCATACACAGTGCTGTATGTCCATTTTACACTGTTGATAAACAGTTGCAATCAACGTTACTATTAAATTTGGGCTATTTTAAACTGATTCAGGTTACTAGACGTCCAAGTGTGCATAGACGGCTGGTGATGTAACCACATCAAATGACCGATTTTAGGCAGTACTCCATTTAAACTAGATTTCACAGTTTCCCTGAGCACACCCCTTAATGAAGTCGGTTGATTTTCCGAACTTATCACAATGAGTGATGGGAGGGTTTGCATTTCTCCTTGGTACTAAATAGGATTACGTAACTGCAATTGACCAACTCTCCGAAATGGACGATCCGCACGATCTTGGTCTACCAGCAAACATTGGCAAGACGGCTCACCTTGCTGCAGCAACGAGTGTTATTGGACAGCTGCGCCTTCTTCAAAGCCCCGTTTGCTCATCTCACCAAAGTGATCGGAGTCTCTGGGCTGAGGAGCTCAGTCCTATCCTCGGCCTTTGGAAGAAGCTCAATCAGGACGGAGTCCTTCTACCAGTAATGCTCTCTATGCACAGACACTTCTCGCAATCATTTTAGTGTAATACTTACTGCATGGTGCATCAATTTCTGGGGTCCCTTTAACCAGTATAATTGCCAAATTCATTGTCTCGTACCCTTAGATTGTTGTTTCTCTTAGAAGAAAGCCTAACAGACAATTTATTTTCACCAAACTTGCAAACAAGAACAGGGATAAACGTCTAAGAGACATGCTGATGAGGGTAGAGGAGAAATCACTGCGCAACGCCAAGGAGTCTCCAATTCTCTCGTTTCTCCACCGCGAAATGACCGGTGCCCTTGATCTCATTGCCAAAATTCACAACAACCTGGGATCATTGGCGAAATTTCTGCGTGGAACCCAGGTTCTCTCGCAAGAATTGTACGAGATAGTTTGTTCACTTCTTCGGAGCGAGACACCTGCTGCATGGCTAGTCATGTGGAGCACAGGACCGGAAGACTGTTCTTCCTTCATCCGATCTACCGTTGCAAAAACTCAGGCTCTACAGGTACCGAAACTAGTCTAGTATTTTGGGATCTCGCAGTGTCCCTTGAAAAACTTAACAACAACTTAAATGTTTTATCATAATTTGTATGAATTTTTTCCCAATTTATAAACAAGCTATTGTTAGCAGTTCAGGATATCTAACCTATTTTATCTTCAATTTCTTAACTGAGAATTATCTGGAATGTACGAATGATGAATGCTATTTTTTACCTCTGTAGATATGAATCACTTGTTTTTTTGTCGTTTCAATTGCGCTCTTTTCCATACGTCCTTAAGTGTAGATGTGGTTTGCAATCTGTTTATTAGACGTGGCTGCCCCGTTCTGAATCGTCGCTGCAATTGTTTTCCCCTGAAGTTGCTTACAATCTTGCCGATCTCTTCAATCCTTCCATCTTTCTCAATGCTCTGCGACAGCAGACAGCTCGCCAACTTCAGTTGGCAATTGATCAACTAAAGCTCGTGTCAAAGTGGCCAAGTCTTCATCGAGGACTTGAGAGTCATCCTGGTAACGAAGTTCTTGTAATCTCCAATCTGCAGCTGGAAGGAGCTCTTTTCAAAGATGGGAGGCTAACTGATTGCTACGCAACGTCCCCGGCTGTTTCAGCTCTACCTGATATTCAAATCGCATGGAAGCCACTTGTATGTGGGAAGCTCACAGCTAGTTACCTCTTCAATTAGCTAGGATTTTGTGTATCAGTGACTGAATTTCGGCTAGCTGAAATCAAATGCATGCAGTCATTATTCATTTCCACTTCTTGAGAGCTTTACTATTCCTAGTAATTATTTCAGCAATGTCTGTTTTTATCAGTGCTTTTAACCCGTTTACAATGAAGATGACTGCTCTTTCAATTCAAGTTTGGCTAATACTCGGTCCTTTTCAAGATGGTTTTGAAAGGGCAAATATTATTTTGTTGCTGTTTCCATACCCTGTTGTGATGCGTCAGGGCCTAGAGACATTTGTCTTGAGGAGTGTTTGTGTGCTGGAAGCTCTTTTTTGACACTATGTCTTACCCATTAAATTTGTTGAGCCTGTTAGTCGTGATTCTTTTGATTTGCAATATTGTTTTGTTTAAATCGGTCAGTTTTTTGTCTTTCACTGACGAATTATTTTTGAAAACATCCTTAGAGGTGCATTATAGTTGGGTGCTCCAACCTAGGAGCCTTTTAAGTTGAAAAATGTTGGTGCAGTTGTTTTCATATGCTAAGTTGAGTAAATTTCCACATGCATATAGCGGACCCCTGAACTCCCCGCTGTGGACGAGACCGTGGAGGTACCAGTCTACTTTGATGCGACACGCTCATGCTTGGTAACACAGTTGCGAATTCCCTGCTCTCCAGGCACCCAACAGAAATGGGTGCAGAATGGAACAGCGTTGTTACTAAAATATCTTTGATCTCCTGTTTTTCTAATAACCTGACCTGCTCCGCGTTTTTAATGTTTACAGCCTTAATTGTGGTTGATTAAAGAGAAAATGCTGTTATGTACGAACCTTTGAAGGGATGATTTAATTACTCAGCCTCGCCTGTTGTCTCTTGCATTCACATTCCAAAACCACAAGGTTTAGGTCTAAATCTTAGAACGAAATGCATCAAAGTCATCAAATTTCCACTTTGATGGAAGTAATTTTGACTGTTAGCATCAAAAGGTCCTGATAGGTAACTTCAAAGTAGTCCATCTCTCGATACAGTGCGATCCATGCAGCAGCGCTCTTAGCAGCAGTTTGCTATCTTACGTGTCTTAAACTGTGGGTAAGAACGTGAAAATGCAATCAATGCTCCGCGAGCGGGGAATCGTGTAACTCAGAGGGGCTCAATGTTTCCTTTATTCTACACTTAGGCTAAATTGACCCACTGATTAGCGTCTGAGTTAGCTTTTCGTATTTAAAACACTAAAACAAGATGATCTCAAAGTTGATCAGTGTATTTTTATTGATGAATGTTTAATTGTCGGGTCTGGTAAGGGGGCCGCCTTGGGTCTTTATCATTGTAGCGTTGCCAGGTTGGCTAGCTTCTGAGCCATGCTGGCAGCCTGGAGCTTTACTGCATGTCGGATATATGCATATATTCTGCCTTTGTATTATGCATTCTTTCGTCTTAGCGAAGTCTCAAGTCGTCGCAATGGGATGTTAACAAAACAAATGGACGGATTTTGTTGAGCGGATACCACAAATATGCAATACAGTGGCTTTTGTTTTAGGTGTACCTTAAAAATTCAACCATTACGCAATGCCTCTGAAATTCTGGCCTTTGTCACACTGTAGATGTAATTCTTTGTATATTTGACTGCCGATTTCAGTTACGGCCACATGGACAGCCATATTGCCCCAGCCGGGTAGCTGGTGTAATACTTTGTTTGTTTGAACTGCCGGTTTCGGTCACTTGCTCGGCCTTCGGATCGTGCCAGCAGCCCCGATCCCTCTATCTCAAGAATATATGCTCTGTCCAAGTACCATGCCTTCTTTTACCTTAGAGGAAGTCTCAGGACGCTACAGCTGGTTTACGGGCCATACCAGCAGGCCCGGTCCCTCTGTTTGCTGAATATGTATGCATGTATTCTGCCCCAATACTATTGTATTACTGAATATTCTGACTGCTGGCCTCGGTTTGGGTTACTTTGGTGGCCATATTGCTCCGGCCGGGTGAAAATGAGCTCCGAACCACTCTAGCAGCCCCATTCCCTCTGTTTGTTGAATATGTAGGTATGTATGTGTTATGCTTTTGTTGCCTTTAAGGAAGTCTCGGGACGCTAAAATCGCAATTAGTCTACCATGGTGGTCTGGGTTCAATGTATTCATTAGCAGCCTTAAATATTGCTTCAAGATAGCACAACGCATTTGAGAGTTGCAAATCAAACTCAACGGGCATGATACTAATTTTCAGAAGCATATGATATGTATATCAGTGTCGCTACATTTTGTGAATTTAGTGCGTTTAGAGGCAAGGTTTTTTCAATTTGATTTCTTAACACTATAGGGATGTAATACCACTCGCTTGAATTGTTTTTTTGCTTGAAATAAAATATACTTAATCATAGTTTTACACTAATGGTAGACATTATTTTATTATTAGGTGTCATTGAAAGCCAACAGGGCTTCGTGACCTCCAGTGCAACATCGTTGTTAAACTTCAAAAAACCTAGAGGTCTGACTACTTCTGTGCTACAATGAAAAGTGTACTTAAAGAAAGATCATTCTTTAAATCTATCAAATTCGTTGGCCTTGGGGGCTTTTATCAATCGAGCAGCATATAATTGTCGCTGGTTTGGGTTGCTGCGTTTGTTCTTCTAATATGTTTAAGTGTTTTCTGTCGCGTCCAAGGGTTGATGGTATAGTTTTGAGGTCTGGCGACTGGTTCTACTCAACGTGCAAATCTAAGGGCTCTGGAGTAAGTTTATTAAAGTATTTGGTAACTAGAATTTAGTCACTCCGAGATGTCCTCGAAGAAGCCATTGTTAAGCACCGTCGAGTTGTGGCCTCTTTTCGCGAACAACATGGCTCTAAGAAAGTTGGTGAGATCACAGTTGACATGGTAGATCTATACTAGCATCAAATTGCAGCTCTAGATGTATGGCGGTATGCGAGGTGTTAAGGGACTAGTAACGGAAACTTCAGTCCTTGATCCTGAGGAGGGCATACGGTTCCGCGGTTACACTATTAGTGACTGCCAAGAAATGCTTCCAAAGGCACCTGGAGGCAAAGAACCGCTTCCTGAGGGCGTGCTCTTTTTGCTGCTAACCGGTCAAATTCCTTCCAAAGAGCAGGTCAATTCCATTTCCAGAGACTTGGTCGCTAGAGCTTCTTTACCAACATATATTTCGAAACTGATGAAAACCTTTCCCCATACGCTGCATCCAATGAGTCAACTCGTGGCTGCCACAGCTGCCCTAAATTCGGAGTCGAAATTTGTAGCCAGTTACAATAAGGGTGTGAACAAGGACGCTTACTGGGAGGTAACTTTGTCAACTTATTCATTTTAAAGTGTTTTTTACTTTAAGTACGCCTATGAGGACTCAATGGATCTGATAGCCAAGCTTCCTATAGTGGCAGCAACCATTTACAACAATTCCTTCCATGGTGGGAAAAGCGTGGGAAATATGGATCCGAATGCAGATTGGTCAAAGAATTTTGCACATATGATGGGCTTTGAGGATCCCCTTTTTACAGAGCTTCTTCGTCTCTATTTGACGATTCATTGTGATCATGAGGTGCTTGTTGTCAGCAGGCTCCCGTGTCTTTTGTGACAGCGCAATTTCATCAATGATTCTCTGCTTATTTGTAGGGTGGCAATGTTAGTGCTCACACCTGTCATTTAGTCGGAAGCGCTCTTTCTGATCCTTATCTTAGTTTTGCTGCATCAATGTGCGGTCTGGCCGGCCCGCTTCACGGACTCGCGAATCAGGAAGTTCTCATGTGGATTATGGATCTGGTTAAGAGCAAGGGTATATCCCCTTCAGATGACCAAGTACTCCAGTTTGTCAAGGAAACGCTAGAAAATGGGAGGGTACGAGAACGTGTGCTTACTAATTTCCAAATCCTCGAACAATCCTTTTCATTCTCTGTCTGCATTCGCCGCTATAGGTTGTACCTGGTTTCGGTCATGCAGTGCTTCGAAAGACCGATCCCCGCTACATATGTCAACGAAATTTTGCCTTGAATCATATGCCTGATGATCCTCTCGTCAAGATTGTTGCTCAGTGCTTCAAGCTTGTACCTCCCTACCTTGAGAGCCTGGGCAAAGTTAAAAACCCGTGGCCCAACGTTGATGCACATTCAGGAGTGCTTCTTCAGGTACATTGTTTTCACATCGATAATGCTGTGATAATTACGCACAAAATGTTGGGCTTGGTGGGCGATTTACGCTCGACTAACGTAACAATGGTAACTATTCTTTGTTGATTTTCACTCTTTTGGTCGATGCTATCTTTTTTCCTCAAAGCACTTCGGGATGAAGGAGACGAGTTTCTATACGGTCCTCTTCGGAGTGTCGCGAGCTCTTGGTGTGTGCTCGTCGCTCGTCTGGGATCGCGCTCTGGGTCTCCCAATCGAGCGGCCCAAGTCGATGAGCACAGATGGTCTGCTCACTCTCTTCAAAGCCAAGTGACCACTTAGTTGATGCTTTTCACAGCTCCTCCGCTGCCATTGTTGTCTTCGCGTATTCGATCTCACGACATTTCTGACATGGCTGTCTTCTTTGAAACCGTTTTACGTCACTTGATTGTTGTCTCGTTGTTTCCTCACAATTAATAATTTATTCGTCTTTATTCTGTGTGAGTTTGTTTTATCCTGGCCTCTGCTCTGCCCAAATGTAATGCTTGTGTCGCAGCAATTTTTCCTGGGCGTTTGTGTGACATGCTTCTGCCACTAGAATGTAATGTGCTTTTTATTTCGCGCGCTTCTGTTACACATTACTGTGGTTTTATTAACACTCTTAACTCAAAGACCCATCGCGTTTAAAACAATAGAAAAGTCTAGACTTTTCCGTTAATGATGTGAACTCATTGGAGATGGTTTGACTATGTGATTGTGCCATCTTATAAAGTTTGATGAAATTTGAGAGCTGCGAATGTTTACTTGGATAGGCTCGTGCTAGCGGAGATTGCATTGAACTACATCTAGCAACAATGTTTGGGATAATCTAGTCAACACTTTGCTTTTATTCATGTGGCTCCCGAGATGTGGTTCTTTCCCTATGAAAAATATTATGTCAGTGCATCGATTATCATGATGGGCTCCATCTGTAATACAGGACAGCTTAGAGCTCCCAAACATGCCACTGGCAAAGTATTTTGCCTATTCAACTGCCGCTTATTCACACTTGGACTTCGATTGCAATTTAAATTTCATTATGGTTTTCGCTACACAATTCCATGGTTTTGATGTACGTACGTGGGTTCTGTAACTATAGCAAAAACTTACAATTTATTGCTGTATTCAAATACCAACGAATTGGAGTGGTCGATCACCCTTCTAGCAGTAAGATTCATCTATCCACATCAGGCTATTCGCCGCTTTGGGGTTAAGTAACCATAGCTGTATTTCCGCGCCTAACGTTTTGAATGTATGACACATTATATGTAGCTCTTGTGGGGCAAGCAGGCAAGGTTGCCGCATGGGAGACCCAGATTTTGTTAAGATTCAAATCCCACCTTACAATTATAATCTCTCCTCACAATTGCAGGTTTGTAATGAGCTCTGAAGGGGCTGACTTTTTGGACGAGATATTTATGGCGGAGCAGAAACAGTATTCGGAAGCCTATTGTAAGGCCTTCCAGCTCAGTTCGCAGACATCGTCGTCCTTGGAACTTCCTGATCGCAGCGATGAACTGCACTCCGTTTGGATCCACGGTCTCCAATATGGTGCCCAATTGGGTTCGGAGCTTTGCTCCTACAGTGGCCTGGCCCATGAGGTGGTCGCCTCCTGGACGTTGGGGCCTATACCTTCCTCAACGGAAGAGGTGAACAAGCACCATCCCGTTCACATCGCCCAGCATCTCTTACACCTCCTTGAAGGCCCTTCAGGACCGCTTTCACGCTCATGTCAGCAGTTTGTCAAGCAACCCACCTTCGAAACTGACCTCTCGCTTATACGCAACAAGGCGAAACAACTTATGGCTGCGCTTAAAATTCACACAGTCTGGAAGACCATAGGAAACTGTGACTTTTAAGAAGGTGTTCTTTTTTTGCGATTTTAAAATTTTTCATGCTTAGAATCTCATAACGCTGATTATGAGCGCTGTTGTCGTTTCGAGGAAAGTGGGATGTTGTAGTTGTAGTCTTCTATCCGCGTGCGGGGTACGCGCGCCTCTATGCAGACAAAATGTCTGCGTGAGCACACTTGAGCCTTGGGACGTCAGTTTGTGCTAGAAAAAACCAGTCTGGTAGATCTCTCTTCACCGCTTCGGAATGCTGATCCACGTTTTGCTGGATGTCTTACTCGGAAGAATTAATTTGAAAATGCTACTTTTACTATTTTGTAAACAAAGGAGTGATTTGTGGCTCCAGGTTGTAAAAAGTGCTTGAAATTATGGAGAATTCGGCGGACAACCGTGCTGTCTCCCCCGGATGTTAAGCAGATAGACGCGTCACTCGAGCTATGTGAGGGGGCATTTGGAGACGCGACTGTAATTATAAAAGTGAATGAGTAGGTCAATTTCTGCTTGCAGCTTTCCGGTCTCCCCACCGCCAAATCTGATCGTGGCGTGGCGGGAATTCGCTGCTGTTGGATTAGCCCAGATGATTAGCTTAATTACAAATTTACGAGGAGTGGACGGCTTTTTATGCTGCTGTTAGGGGAACTTACACGAGGGCTTTCAGCAAACCCTCCTCAAAGCCATGTGAGATTACATGGGCCACGCCTCGCTAAATTTGTCGTATCTATCAAAACGGACCTTTGAAGCAGCCATCATCAGTCAGCCTAATGTTGCAACTCTCATTGATAGGTCACTTAACGATGGCAAACTCAATAGGCCTAAAACAAGCCCTGATGGAGACGCATAGTCACCGTCGTGGCCTCATATGCCTTCGATTGTTTCCATTCCTAGAGTCCTTGTGGCGTTAACTGTCAACCTTTTTCATTAGATTCCTGTTAACAATCTCCGCTAGGCTTGGTAATTTTGTTTCAATTTCTCGATGGTCGTTTGCAGGCCTGTGTCTGCCGGAAGTAGTTGCAGATTTGTAGCTACACATTCGGTTAACTATTAACTTTATTTTGGTTTTGTAGTTAGGATACTATTTTAATGCCCAAAGTTCTGTTTCATTCGGAGGTTAAGACATGAGTTATGCCCAAGTAAAAAGTAGCTCACACTCGAACCCTCGACTTCTGCGCGCTCTGAGGCGATCAGAGGAATTGGTGGTATTCTCAACAAGTGTGGGTGTACTTGAACTAAAATTGGCTGAACCCAATGTAGACTCGTGTTTTTAGACACACGATTTTGTTTCGTTTTTCGGCACACCTTAAACAAGGCTCTGCAGCAGCTTATCTGATTTCGGAGAATTTAGATCGTACCGACCTTGTAGCCATGAAACTAAAAGTATTTCATTCAGAGCAAGAGGTATGAATAATCCAGGTGAATAAATTTCCCTTTAAACGTCGGTGAAGATGCGATTTAAACTGCGCATCCTATTTATACCCAGTTCTGATTAACTGACGAATTCTAGACTGTTTGATGTTTGCCATCCACTTCAAGCAGTTCATAATATTAATAAAATTGTCAATAATACTGTGTTAAATGCAAGAAAGGTTAACGGAGACCCAAGTGAGTGTCAAATTTAAAATGCAAAACGCTTTCAAAGGTTCCTTTTCCACATTGCTATTCCACCATACCGTCATTGAAGCACACGCGTTAAGTTACTGCACTCCAGAAGAATATGTACTCTTCTGCTCCGTCATGGACAAAACTAGACTTATTGGAGGTTTCGGATTCCTGTGTTTAAAGTGAAAGTGACAGCCAAACATCGACCAGAATGTCCTGTATCTACATATGAAGTCAAACAGATCGAATTAGCCGTGGGATGATCGCCACTTGAAGCAACAGGGGCGGTTGAATCACATTAATGCAAACGATTTATTAAATGATTATAATCTGCTTGACTGGAATTTGTTGGCGACACGGCAGTCAACATGGACCATTTACACATGGAAGTGACCGGAGAATGACCATAGGACCTCTTTATGTCAACTAAGGGTAAAAAGGTCAAAAGTATTGAACTGAATTGACAATTCCAAAATTACACTTGAAATGCTTACGGATGGAACTCTGGACACTGATTGATGATGATGTAGTTGGTAAAAGGGTCCACCATCCTCTTACAGGAGTATTTTTCGTCAATTATGAAGGGAAAGGCTCTAAATCTAAAACATGTAAACACAGCGACTAGGACGTGGAAAACATGCTTGAAGCCACCTTTAGATGAGGCGGGGTCGGAGAAGACGAGCCTCGAGCTTGTAATCCTTAATGGCTTGTAAACCTCTTCCCATGTCACTGACGAAATTAAGGTGCCATCGTCTACACGCTCTCCTCATCCCAAGAATCCGAAAATGGAAATGTAAGGGAGAAAACTGGAATCCGCTGCCTGGGCATTAGCAGTGCCCCACTTCCCATGAGTGTACAATACGATCACAGTTAACCTTAACCTGAGTTTAAGGTGCAGTTGGATTGCTCATAGTCCAATTCAAGATCCACAATGTGTTATTAAGAGCAATGAACTTTTAACTAACATGGAGGATGATTTTTTAGTACTTTAGACTGTCGTGTGATACAATTATAATGCTATACATCAATGATTTATTCACCATTCCTTGGGTGCGATCTTATTTGATGGATACATTTATTCTGTTCTGCCTTTGGCATAAAACCTGCTTGCTACTACTAATTACTCTACATAATGGTTATTAAAAACATGCTTGCACAACCTATTATCTATCCCGACTAATTGAATGGTGAGTACAATTGCTAACGTTGTTCATCGTTTGGGTACCACTCAATTTCAATAGCTATATTCTAGCATAACAAAAAAAACAGACACTAGGCACGTTCTCCTCTATGGAATACTAGGAGGTCGTCTCGAACTTTGATTGTAATGCACGAAATAAAGCATTAAGAAGGCAGTTTAGGCAAGTCTGCATACACCTAAGGCGTGCATGACAGAGGGAGAGGCATTACACGTTGGCCAAACGACCGCCGCTCCTGGCCACGGAGGCTTGAGCACGAGACGAGCCAATGAAATCAGCCCTGCAGCGTAGGCAAGCGCGTCCACCACCGATCGGCTCTGCCCCCCAACGGAACTGAAGACCTTGAGGTGGGAATCCTTTTGGTCTCGCTGTAAGGTGCATAAATTTAGAGGTGTGTAGCTAGTCTGAAGGCTCATTTTGCTGCAGCATTGGATGTATGCCTTTGATCGTGTTACCTCCTATACTTCCAAAACCTCAATGAGATTAATTAAAATATCTGGTGTCTTGACCCTCTGCTGAATGAGTAACATTATTCTAATGTGTTCAAATTTGAATTCATAGCGCGGTTTTGATTGCAAAAATCGAGATAACCTTTTGATGCATGCAAGGTTGTCATTGTCGGGTGATCCACTGCGAGGCAGAGGAATTGGATCTCAAGGAAGTGATTATCGAAGATTATACCCTTGCAGTAAATTTGTGGAGGTTTAGCGTTAGCAATCCGAAGTATTATCCAGATGGCAATAAGCTTTGAGACTCGAAAAGTCGCCTTACTTGTTTTAGGTTGAAGTATTACGCTGTACTTCATTTCGTCCAGGAGCTAATTTTAAAAGATGCTATCCCATTGTAGGGAGCAGCAACTACTGGATTAAGCACATCCACTCTGTGTAGCATTTACAATCCACTGAACGTAATGGCCTATCAACATACCATCAAGTGTGTCAGCCAAACGCTTGCAGATGCGACATTCGAAGGGATGAAGGTGTGCAGCACTCTCTTTTTAAACGGACTCCATAACCGTTTGTTTGTGTAAATGTAAAGCATTTGGGTAAAATGTGAGAAACAATCAATTACTATGCCTATAACGGCTTGATATAACACACTGCATCTCCCCACCAGCTAAGTGGTGTTATGTAGTGTTTCGGGTTAGCTAATCTCTCACCCTACTGTGGTGACATGATATTTGGTATGTTCCACGTTTAATTGCATGTGCTTTTCAATCCTTGCACCCTTTTCTTCTATCTTGACTGCATGGCCTTCCACCCGGACCAAATTCCACATTGGTATGCCTATTACAGCCACACTGTCAAGCCATTCTAACCTCTTAAATAAAAAAATGCTAACAACAGCTAGTCGACATGAAGTAATTCGCACACTTCTTTACCCCTTCAGTCTCGTACTGATTAATTCAGCTTCATACATAAAATTAAGGATTTCAAGCTAATCCTCAAAATTAATGCTTACATGGGAAATGACAGCAGTGGATTTCGGGTTGATTCCGCCATTGCATTCACCGCGAACTATTCAAAACGGCCGACCCTATGCAACAATGCCTTGAATGAAGTTTTTATAAATGTGGTCACAACTACGTTATCGTTCCAGAGCAGTGATCCGATTGTTGTTTTGGCTTCAAAACGGCAAGCCGGAAATAAACCTAGTCACTCCGGTTGGAATTTCTTCACTCTATGAAATTCGGTTGACAAACTCCAAGAAGTAGCTGCTAACCAAACCAGAGGGAAAAGGTGCTTAACGCACGCTTAGTGCCAGTAGTGAACTACGCGCTTTCCGTGAATCCCCCACTTCGTATTCATATTCAAACGAATGTGTAGCAATGTAACCTTCTAGTGAGACTTGTCGATCGCACTAGTAGACAAACATGATGTACCAATTGCCCGGAATCCAGCTTTCAATGGCCAAAGTGCGTAATTCTCCGATTTTTGCGGTTGCAGTAGCTGCAGGATTTCTGTGGGAAGTGTACACGCATTTTCTCCCGGTCAGAGAACGGACCGGAAACAGTAATTATGACACTTCTGTTAAAGTTTAGCCGGACATTCCATGATGGCCATTATCTGCACGATTGTGTGACAGAATCTTGGCTTCAACAGACAAGTCATCATTGTACCATAACTTGGCATCCTCTTTTCCTAATAACTGGCCTCTACAATAATTTTCCTATGAAAATACCTTGCGTAGAAGAGAACTGTGGCGATGAATGGTAATCCTGGCAGGCTAACGCACAGCAAATTGTGTGTACACGAAATGTGCATGCTCAACAAACAGTTAGGTGGATCGCTCCACCGCCATCTGAATAAAAGCACTGGCTCTCTGAACTGACGGCTTGTACGCCAATGTTTGCCACCTTTGGGGATTTGTTTTGCGATCACAAAAATGTTTTGCTTTTTAGCATTATTGCTCTCCTCGAGTTACCATGGCTCAGCACTTGCATAAAATGTGCGGGTTCACTTTTTGGCGTTTATACATTTCGATAGGTTTTTTTATTCACTATCGACTGTTTGACAGAAATATTCCACATCCTTCCCCAAATCTCGCTCACCAAGAATTTGAAAGAAGTAGTTCAGTCAACTGAATCTTGAGCTTCTTGTAAATCATCTTCCACCCTACAAAAGTTGGCGAATTTTTGCCTTACTTCCATAGCTGCCTTTACAAATAATTATGATAATTTGTGCAGTACGATAAAAATTCATCAAGAAAAACTTGAGCACAGCTTTACCAAATGACGATCACAGCTTAGGCTATTGCTTATGACACTTTTGCCCGCCCTCTACTTGTCCATTCGGTACGCCCATCACAAAAAGTGCCTTTCCTGAAGAGTAAAAAATGCGAGTACCTTGTGACCGACGGGATGTTTTACAGTAGAATTTAGGTCGATTTTTTGAGCACATATTGTTTGAGATAAATAATGCCATTTTGTGTAGGTTGTACTTGGCCATCTTAAACTAATAAGCAACCACGTTAATCATATGTGCAGTGGTGCATTCTGCACTGCATGACCCTCGTGAACCCGTGAAGAAGGTCAACTTTTGCAAGTGCAATTGCACTTTCTCGAAGGCAAGCGCAGCCAGCCACCTTTGGGGCATTTACGAACTCAAGAGCCTGCATACCTGTTGCATTACTACCAATAGTGATGGTGCGATAAGCATCAGAACCACATATAGTTTGAACTCGTAATGAAAAATGTTATATTGCTCTTTCTTAAACCGTAATTAGTACGCAGTGACAAATTTTGCTCTCCATTAGGTAATGACTACTTCGAGCAGAAAAATTTGTTCACAAGGGCAAAGGTGAGAGCAAAAATTCACTTCCATTTGGTAGAGACAAGGGACACGTGCATGACTAGATAAGCATTAGGAAGCTGGGAAAACGGTAAAAGACGATTTAAGGTCTTTAGCTGAGGTCACTACTGTGACACCACGGCACCGAAACACCTCACAGTGGTAACTTGTGCTACTTCGATTAACATCTGAGCATGCATGTCGTCAGGACTGCTATTCACAAACATTAATAAAATAAGTATCCCAATGATTCGTTCTCCATTTACAGAAAGACCCAATTCCCGGCGCCATTAAACAAGAAAGAAAACTCGTGCAATTTGTTGGTCGAACCTGTTTATATATTGGAAGGTCAACAGCTATTTTTGATCTGGTGGGCCAAGGATAGTGTCACATTGACGGACAGCGAGAGTGGGAGGGAAGGAGTGTTGGGGAACTCCGGTTTTAGCTTACTGGACAACCAGAGTGGACCATCTTAGTTCTGGCAGCCACCACGATTCTGAAATGAATAAAGATAGATGGCTTCTGAGCATAATGCATTCCACAATAAAATCCGATTAGTGCTTATGACTTAGGCCAATATTCAGCCGAACTAATGACAGGAGAGTGGGGTAGAAACCCGCATCACTCGCAACGTCAACAACTTATAGGCGGAAGCATAAATGTGAAGGGATGACGTTTTTTGAAGCAACGAGTACATCTACGTATGGTGAAGTAACGCCGGTGCACAAAACCCCAAACTCAAGCATATGTACTTCAGACAAAGTTCACTGGGCTCTAAGCCACCGCTGGCCTCATCATCCCAAATCACCATCAAAGTAAATCCCAAAAAAAACCGAAATCGAGATAATAACGTTAAAAAATGCCTGCCTGTGAAACAAACATACAAATGAATAAACAAGGGGTAAGAAAGTGCACAGAAAAAGACAGTCGCATTTTTAGAGATGTAGAGCACGCTTGTAATAAAAAAAGTACGATCGTCTCTATTGTAATATAAGCAAAAATACATCCCGACCGAAGAGAAGATAAGCGGCATGAGAGATCGAAAGGGTGGGAGGTGGCAAATAAAAACAGTCCAAGAATGGAGAAAAAAGGTAATCTTGACTACAATGAAATCTGCACAAGATATTGCCAGGTAGGATGAAGCATACTGAAAGTCACAAAAGTCGAAATACAACGCAGGGATAAGAAAAATGCTTAGACATGCCCACTTAGACAAATAACTGTCCCATATTTTGTTTTATTTTAGTAAATACCTACGCAACCATGAGGATACATGGTAGACACCATGCGTCATTTCGTCGTCAACGTCAAGTTAATCTCGACTCATGAAACTGAGATACTCGACCTGCGGAATCCAGTAAGAGCAATAAACACACTACGAAACATGACGTCCAAGGTTTTAAGTTCCTAGAGGCATCAAGTTAGATTTTAAGATGAAACAAAATGGAAAAAAATTATTACTCTAAATTAAAAGCTAGACACCAACTTTAGTCCGATTTTAAGATAATGGACGTTCTCAAAGTAGAAAAGTAAGCTGCGCAAATGTGGACACTACAACGGTGTTGATATGGTTGACAATGCGTGTCACTATGCCGCCTATAACGCCGGATAAAAAACAGCCATGTGCTTATCGCGCGAAGTAAATGCGTATGAATCAGTCTAAAATAAAAGAAAGTCACACCATACACATAAGCGATAGCAGGTAATTGGTCTCCAAAACCTGCATTCACACAGTTTAGCCTAGACCGGCGCAAAAGGCTAATTTTGATGTACGTGCGTTCAAATATATTTATTAAGACTATACCTCATTACCGCTTCAGAATTCTCATAAAACTCATCCAAGCAATACAATTTTATCGCCGCATATTGAAGTAAGGTCTTAAGTGGTTTGCACTCATAACTTGTCCAGGATTGAATAGTCACTAGCCTTTCAACTAAGTTGATCCCCCATGTGAGCGAATAAACAGCGCTCCGACGACGAAGAAGGCGCTTGACGGCAACTGTCCCTCTAGTTTATCAACCCTTAGAGTTATTAGGTTTTAAAATAACTATGTTATTGCGCAAATAAGCAATACTGCGTGGAATCCAAAGTTCTGTCACGAATAGTTGAACAGGGACGAACAACGAAAAAAGCGATAAGTGAAAGAATTAGCAACCGCTACAATCATAGTCTCAAAGCAAAAAAAGCGCATTTTATAGCTAAGAGATCGTGTAGTGTTCCTTTCATTCCAAATGGAACTGTATTTAAGCTTTGAGAAACTCACTCTGTAAGTTTGGACTTCAAATGACCCTTGTTGGGGGACGCAGCAGTAATTTATTTGTGATACGAAAGCATAACGAGCTAAACTTAAATTAGACATCAATGTCCAAATCGAAAAACCGTCTATTTATAATGCGAAAGTTATATAAGTGCAAATAAGCTCATAGGAATGAATACAAAGACTCTGAAAGGCGCCCAAATTAGTTTGGCTAGGAGTGTTGGTTGATAGCTTACTTGTCAGCACCAGATTAGATCAATACAAAATCACCTAGGGAATTGGTGTGTTCAATTGGTTCTAAAGCATTTCTACTACTTTTTATAAGTAGAAGATTTGAAGTGAATACACCGGCAGGACGACAAAACGGCCGCGAGGCTTGTAGTAATGCGCGGTGTCATTTGGATTGACGACGGCTAACTTCAATTAACCTCGATATGGCCAGACTCCTCACCAGGCCACCAGTCGCATTGGATTTACAATGTAGCTGTGACCAGCACGGTGACAAAATGAAGTGTTGACATAAATTCGATGACTATTTAAATAAACTATTTTGGTACTTCGAATATTCTGGCTATTTTAGTGAAAATTAGAGCAGAAAGTCATGAAAGGAGATAAGGTTCCAAAATCCATGTTAAGGGTGTGGCACAGCCTGTAAAATTAAGAACAAACATCCATACTTTCAGCAAAAAAAAGCCAAAACAGCGTATTGACAAAAGCTGAACCCTAATGAAAAGCGAAAAATTAAGAATAATGGTCAACATACAAACACGATCAAACAATCAAAGCCGATAGAAACTTTAGAGCTGAGTCCAGTAAGCATTATAATATGAATTTTCTGTGATCCCCCAAAATGTATACCTAAGAAACCATTACTTTGATAAAAATAATAACACAAAAATCCCAAAAGAAATGATTCTCAAAGCTCCAAAAACACCAAAGCAGGGAACCTTCTCCACCCACACTTATCAAATAAGAACTTGATGCAGATATGGACAGAGGACCAGAAATTAGACTAGAGGTATTAATCTAATTTTCACCCATTGTGAACGTCATTCACATTTAAAATGGGAAGATTCATTTACCCCAAAAAGGGAGTGACTGAACAAGATGTCCAAACTGCTTCAATGAGCAGAGGACACTAAAAATGGATTTGTAAGCTATGAGACGAAACCTACACCTAGGGTCGTAGCAGCGGCCGATGTGGAGGGAGCTGTATAGCGTTTGAAATCCTCAGTGCCACCACCACTAGGGCTGCCCGTCGACGTTGAAGGCTGTGCAGATTGAGAATGCTGCCTTCCGTCAATTTGCATAGCCTGCCGCAATAAGTGAGTCAAAAAATCCAAATCTGTTGTCCCGTTGAAGGCTGCCCAATGCTGTTGTTGTTGCTGTTGATGAGTCTGGTAGGCCAGCGCCGCAGCCGCAGCTATTTGAGCGAAAGGGCCGTATACAGAGTCAAAGAGACTTCTGCTCTGGGAGGTGGCCGCTATGAGGGAAGCAATATCTTCTGGAGGAGCCGCGGGAGAGTTCTCGAAACCGGGTGGCGGTGCGAACATTAGAGGCAGGGAAGAGGGGAAAGTCTGAGTGGCCAGAGATACCTGCGGCTGAGAAGGCTGTTCTGACGCCATCAGCTCCGCCAGTCCAACCTGTGATTCGCGGATTGGATCAAAATCTATGTCGGGAAAAGCGTTCATGTTGGTACTATTGCCGCAATTACCACAGTCGAGGTTTTGAGGATTCACATCAACGTGGCGTTGGGAGTAAAAGAGACCTTTGGAACTCTCATAAGAGGATATACAGGAAGGGGAGGAGTAAGAGGGCGCAACGTGGTCGCTTGCAGACGGAGGCTCTCCACTCCGGACGATAGTAATAGACTCCTTTTCAGATGACCGAAGACCATCTGTGGCAGTGGCAGAATTGGGCCTCGAATCGGATGCAATCGCAGACGACTCCTGATTTAGTACGGTGTTGCTACTACCGGTGTCGCGGATAACCACTTCAGGATTAGTTCCTCCACCAGTAGCTGCCGTTGACGCTTGGTTAGCGACAAATTCATCTAGAAGTGCCTTCATATACTCCGTATGTTTCCCTGCGTGCATCTGCTCTTTCGTGAAGCTAGCTTTTGGATCGCCCAAGCCGTGAAGGTACATACATTCCTATAAAACGATTAAGCGAATGGCGCTGAGCGCTAGCAAGAAAGCTTGTTAGAGGCTGTCCTGCAATATAACCTGTTTAGTCTTTGGGAAAAAACTCATATGCCCCAGTTAAAATAGCAAAGGCCATAAAAGTTAAAACCTGGATAAAAGAACTAAACATTTTGAAAAAGCATGATGGTGAATTCACTACCATTTGAAACATGTGTAGCGAGTCATATCAAAAAAATGGATAACGACCTGTTGCAAGACCAACAACCAATCACGGGATCGGTCATTAAACAACATTTGATAACATTTGAGAGAAGTGTACAGAAACATGTCTTGACCCCATAACTTCACGATTTAGAGGTGATTGTGATAAAAGCAAGATGAAAACTCGAAGGTGAATCAAAACATGCTCTGAGATCATCCTAATAAAAACATATCATAGGGAGAAATATATTTAGCTACCAGTGCGTATTTTGGTCAATGCAATAGATGGTATGGTTATAAGTGACATAGCGATAGCATGCAACAGCACAACTCCGCCCGCGTAGCGTATCACGTGAGGTCCACGTCTGATGCTAGTCATGTTTAGGTATCCGATGAGAAAATTAAACCCACATTCTATGTTATTTTTGCTGGAACGAAAAAAGCAGCCCCAGTTCTATTGCTTTCCATCAAATATTAACCCAAACTATTCTCGATCTGGAGATGCAGCAATAGGTAGAATATGAATATCACTCGAAATGGTAGAATGGTTTGGGCAATATCCAATCACCTCCGAAGATTCGACAGTTTGAACGAACTTAAACAAATTGCTACGTTGTCGCCAATAATACCAAATAGGTAAAAACAAGTTCTTTGTAACAAATTGCTTCCAAAACAACTGGACGACCGCACGACTACCGTGGGTCCTTTAAAAACAAATGCAACTTTAAAATAGACAATTTGTGCCGCGAAAGGTTGTAGGTATTAACATACAAATAATGAGCTAAAGCGACGACGATTAAAATTGAGTTTCGAATTTGCACAGATACTTAATGGCCCAAATAAAGCGAAAACAAACTAACGCTGTCAACGCGCAACAGCTCGGTACAGTTCCGTCACGGAAGCAGCGCAAAATAAGTCTATGTTAGTTGTCTTTAACTTACGTGTTTATTACACTTATGACCACGGAGGAATTGACTACAGTACTTTGTGGTTCCGAGAGATACCCGCAATTGTCGACCATGCATCATAGATTGGTCCAATGTGAGAACAGCTCGCATAGCATCCTCCGAGCGGTCGTAAGTGATGTAAGCGCTAATGCTCGGCTGCCCCTAAAGATCAAATGGCCAATTACGGGAAAATTATTTATGCTAAAAAGCTCAAAAATGAATACAAGACAAAAACTAAACATACGAGAACCTCTCAAGAAGTACTACTAAAATACAAAAGCTAAAGGTTTATATATGCTCAATCACATAGTGATAAACAGAAAAATTATCAGAAACATGCATCTGAATCGTACTTGTGGGCCTGTAAATGTTTGATTGGCGTTAACTTCGACCTTGTACACCTTGCCGAACTGGCCGAAATATTGGGGTCCCTTTAGAATTTCCTTGTCTTTCGATATCCATTGGGGCAAACCAACCACGAAAACTAGATTTGTTTGGATAACCCTACAGGGACGTGGTCCTATGTAAATAATCATACCTGAGCTCTGGTAAGAGCTTATACGTCTCTTTAGGAATCTGTGGTTTGTTTAATACATCCTTTTTCCTTTTTATAGGCTTCCGCTTAGTTTCGCTTAAAAATCGAAATGAAACACATACACTTACGCTGTCGATGTTTGTGGAACTCTAACAGCGGGAGCATCCGGATCATAAGGCTAAAAGTGGATTACAAAAAGTGTCCTACCTGTCTGCAAGCGGGGCACAGACCATTTTCCTCATTTATGATTTTTGCCCAGCAAAAACGACAAACCTTTTGATAGATAGCAACAAACACAAAAGTACCTGATAAAGACAAGGGCATGGAAAGAACGAAACATCATCTGAATCCATCGGTTCCAGACAAAGAGGACACTAAGCATAAAATAGATAAAATTTCAGCGCAGTACATCACTCCCATCGGATGACATCATTAATGTGCTTAAGAGTAGAAAATCAGGTGCAACACCAGATGAAATCGGTTGAAAACGGCAATGCGCAGATAGGCTAAGTTGGGTGAACCCGGTCTGACTATTGGTCTAATCCTCAAATCAGTCCGCTGCGTTTGATCTGAATTGTATGGTACTAATAGTCAAAAGCGATCTCTAATAGGCCCAAATCATAATTATTTATGGCCAATTTTAATAAAGAAGTATTTAAACAAGGGCATTGCTAATTTACTACCACAAAAGAACCCTTAAACATAAAATGAGCGATTATACATCTACCGAAGTAAAGTAAGAATTTGTTATCATTTGACTGCCGCACTAGGAGTGCGCTAGAAATTCATTTACTACTATTAAAATTTGTGTTGCCACTAATAATGAGAGAAATACTAAAGCCTGATCTTTGTCAAAAATTAGGCAGTGCAATCAAATTTTGCAACCCAGCCTACCTTTGCTATTTACTTTGTTAAAGAAGATACGCTAATTTCAAAGCCTGCATAACACATCCGGGTCATCTAAGGGAGAGTCCATTTATCACACCCTTTTTGGAATCATACAACCACTTTTCAGGCAACATCTCAGTGCCGCCGAAAGTGCTAGTTCACCTCTGACGACTTCATAACCCTATAAGCAATATTACCATTCGCAAGCCCCTACTCCACATTGAAATCAGGCGGATTAAAATTCAGCCGGGATCTAAGTAATCACACCTAGCCCTCATTTGCGTACCACGATTCTGTGAGATTCCTCTGTGTTTGCAGGGTTTCCCCGCGTGTGCAGACTGCCAAACGTGAGTAGCAAGAGACGCCGGACGTCCAACTCATCGAGGAGCTCCCATCCCCCGCCTCGACATCGGCACCCCCTGCGTCGATGCAACCCGTGAACCCACCCAAATTACTGCACTGCAGAGGCACGCCTCAGGATGATTGCTCCCGCCCTGCAGACACGCCCAGGTTGAAAGGCCAACACCTCTCCAAGTATTTCAACCCGCTCCACCGTACCATACAGGGATAGACCAGCGGGAGAACGCAGTAAGACCTCGCACCGCCAAAGGCCGAATTTGCACCCCAACCCGCTGTTTCCTTCTGACTGTGAAGAACCAACAGCACGGCCCCCGCGATTGCACCCAATGAAATCAAGCATGAGGCGTACATGATCTGAGGTGGTACATGCAAATAGATTTTTGGTACTGTAGCAGCGCCGAAAGGCCATCTTGTAGTAAAAAGAAACCACAGAACTCCCGGTTATGATTCAGAATGAGATATCAATGCACGGACATGCCAAAATTGCTAATGCAATTTGACTCCTGATCCCCCGTATTCCCCATTTAACTTTTGCACAAATCACAGCTTTGGTGGGTTAAAGTACAGGGTCCTCAAACCTCTGAACTGGAAGACTTTGCCTGTAATTCCTCGTCTATGCGCTCCTTCGCTCGAAAGACCTAAATATAAACTGTATATTTTAAAGCAACCACTTATAATGCAAAATGCAGTTTATGAGTCTGAAAGAAGTTCAGTATGATGCTCCAAATTAATTGGTTTCCATTAATTCCTTGTAGCAAGAAAGGAACATTGCCTATAATAAGACAGTCTCCACAATGGACTACAGAAAGCATAAAGTTTAAAAAATCATGAATATTAATGGTTCCATGCAATCATCTCGCGTACCAACAACTACCGAAACGCTAATAATTCAAAATTAGGGATGACAATACACAGATTCGTTTGCCTAATATGACTGTAGGGGGTAGTGAAAGACGGCAATGACTGGGATAACTTAGCTTTAAGTAGCATGGTAATAAGGAACTAATGTTACCAAAAGATGCGGGCATATGCAAGAGCCCTACTTGCAAAATAAAAAGGAGTATGCGGCTGGCATCTAGCAGAATTTTAGTCGAATGTTGAGGTTCAAGTAATAGCTTACCTTCGACTGCAAGTAGAAGGACCCACCATTCTTCTTGTCATTCACATTAAAGAGATAATCATACTTTCTGGCAACTTCCTCCGCATTATAAATGTCAGAAATGTTAAGGATTTGCTTGGCCTCCTCCAAGGAGATGCCCGACAAGCATGAACCAAAGTCGGACTTGCTAGAAGACTTATCTGCATTTGCACGCAGCCTTGCTGCATTCTTGCTGGCAGCATACTCCTCCTGAAGGGCTTTAGCGAAAGCCCGACCAAGGATACGTGATACAGAAAGAATCATCTGGGCCAAATATTTCGCCTAAGATGCATGAGGAAAGCAATACAACAGATGGAGTAGCATTTGAGAATCAAAAAGGGTTTAGGGCAGGTAACCATGTCCATCTCAAGAACTCGTATCAAAGGATTCCAATGAAAAAAAACGCTCAAAAAAACATATGAGAAGATGACGTAAACACAAAGACGTCACACCAATTTGAACAGTAGCAAGCGATATGCACACATATATATAACCTCACAAAAACCTCGCATAAAATACAAGAAAAAACCCAAGAGAGTCTGCATAAGGCAACACTACCATGGCCTAGTGTCGCAGACAGATGCATTAAACAACCCGCGACCTTAAAAGGCGACTAGTGGTGCGACAACTTTTTTAGCTTGTTTGAAAACTTTAGGCTTTAAATTCAAAACACAAGCATTTGCAATAAAAATATATGCATGTATGCACACATAGCAAAAGGGACGTGGTAGGTCCAGAACAATACAGTGTAAGATAAGATCTACTATGCAAAGATTAGAAAATGCGAACATAGTCGCAAATACTTTAGTCTTTGTGAGCTTAGTTGGTCAACATAAAACGCTTCACATAGCAGTGCAAGCACTTTAGCTCAACAAAACCACACGTAGGTTGTACATATGTAGCGTCCAAAGACTCCCTTTAAGGTAAAAGAAGGCATAGTACTGGGGCAGAATATATGTTCTAAAAACAGAGGACTTGGGGGCTGTTGGCATGGCCCAAAGGCCGGCCAACCGGCTCAGTACAATATGGCCACCCAAGTCACCGAAACCGGCAGTTCGAACAAACAAAGCATTACACTTAAGCTCAGCAGGGTGACTTTAGCTGAGCCAAAAAATTGCTACAAGGTAGGTGTAGCGTCCCGAGGCTCCCCTTAAGGTAAAAGAAGGCGCAGTACTAGGGCAGAATATATATATTCCGGGAACAGAGGACTTGGGGGCTATTGGCACGGCCCGGAGGCCGACCAACCGGCTAGAACAAGGTGACCACCCAAGTGACCTAAACCGGTAGTTCGAACAAACATAGTATTACACAGCCCCTCCCTTCTCTCGAGCGTCGTCCCCGACGCTCCCCTCAGCCAGCCTCCAGCCTCACCCATCACAACGTCATCAGTGCTGCGAGAAGCACCCACGAGCTAACCGTCCCAGTCGTCGAGGTTCGAACGCATGTGTTCCTGTAGTGCCATCAATTCCGCGTAGCACTCAGTGCAGCCAATGCATGCCTCTTGGCCCTCCTCTGGGCTTGGAGTCCACGGCTAGTGTCGCTTCAGTTGTTAATAGCTTTCCTGTCGAACACGAGGGCGAGGGAGATGTCGAAGATGAACGTCGATCTCGACCCTTCTGTTACGAGATGCCAAAGGTTCTCCCCTCCGTAGCACATGTACTTCTTTCACAACGCCGACGTTTGGTAGAAGCGGAATGGAGCAGGACAAATTCCATAAAAGTCGGGTCCGCTTTCCGCTGCCACCAATGTAGCGTCCTGAGGCTCCCTTTAAAGTAAAAGAAGGCGCAGTACTAGGGCAGAATATATGTATATTTTGGGAACAGAGGGCTTGGGGGCTGTTGGCACGGCCCGGAGGCCGACCAACCGGCTAGAACAAGATGGCCACCCCAGTGACCTATACCGGTAGTTCGAACAAACAAAGTATTACAGTAGGAACATGTTTTTGTCTTAACATTTTGCTTTTTAAGCAAAAGATACCAAGTTATTGTGGCGTTTCTGGACTTTCTTGAAGGCAAAAAAGGCGTAATGCTAGGGCTGTGAACATAAATTCAGGAATCCGAGGGAACGAGGCCGCTGTCATGTCCCGGAGGCCAGCCTACCCGGCTAGGGCAATGCGATCAACAAAGTCTGAAATCGATAGTCAGAAGAAACAACGTGTTACAAAGTCAATCTCTTCTTTCGAGCATCGGCCGTGACGCCTCCCTTGATGGCTAACCTCCTGCGTCAGCCATCACAACGTAATCTAAGCTTGAGAGACACCCACAAGCTAACCAGGCCAATCATTGAAATTTGAGCCCAACTGAAGAGATTCTTGACCACCGAATCACTAGGCCCTCCTGACAGTTCAACTGCACTTGGAGTTTTGTTAGGATTGGAAACTAAATTCAGAGTAAAAAAATTCCACCGAGCACCGACTTGCCCATAGGGAGACGTTAGAACACCGGTCTCCTTAAGCAGGTATGTTGAGGGAATCTCCGCAGAGAAACGTTCCCAGGTGGTTCATGGCTAATACCGCTTCAGTTTTTAAGGGCTTTCTTGCAGAACACGGAGGTGGGGGGGAGATGCCGAATGTAAACGTCGTTCCTGGGCCTTCTGTTATGGGATGCTAGAGATTCTCCCATTTGTAGCACATACACTTCTTTCGCACTGCTGCAGTTTGTCACCAGCGGTATAAACAGGAATCAAAATCCATTAAAGTCAGGTCCGCTTTCTGCTGCCACCAATATTGCGTCCCCAGACTTCTTTGAAGGGAAAGGGAAGAACAATACTAGAGTAGAATATACACACATATATATTGTAAACAGAAGGATTGGGCTGCTGGTGTGGCCCGGAGGCCAGCCAGCCTGGATAGAGCAATATAGCCACCCAAGTGACCGAAACAGGCAGTCTGAACGAGCAAAGTAGTACAGCTATTCCTCTGTGTTAAACTGGCAGTTGGCGAATCCAAGGCAAGTTGCAATACCTTTGCAGTTCGTTAATCGCCTCTTTGGTTATAGGTAACCATGCTAGCCGTTTTGCCTTTACCAAATGAGCTGGCCTGACCGAAACTGGCAATTTGAACAAACAAAGTATTACACCTTTTGTTCACCGAATATGAATAATCTACTCGATTGTTGTCTGTAATGTTTTGTTTGTTCGAACTGCCGGTTTCGGTCACTTGAATGGCCATATTGTACTAGCCGGTTGGCCGGCCTCCGCGCCGTGCCAGCAGCCCCCAAGCCCTCTGGTTCCAGAATATATATTCTGCTTTAGTACTAGGCCTTCTTTTACCTTAAGGGAAATCTAGGGACACTGCATTGTCTTCTTCCGTCTTCAGGGGAGTCTTAGGCACCAAATTTCTAGTAATTTATCGTCAAATATCCGCTTAACTATACGAGTTGTAAAATTTTGTCAATGCCATGAAAATTCCATGAAATAGCATAAAAGTGTGAGGGACTTGTTTAATTTTCCGTTTGATTACACGAGTGCATGCGTCCGCTATTATCGTGTCAATAGCGTCACACCCTGTGCATGGTAATCTGCTACAGGGATTTACTTGTTTTATTACATTCGGAAAATTGGAACGCTTTTATGGGAGCCAATTCATAGAAAGCACTTTTTCATCCAGCTATGTAAATGAAACAAATACCAACTTTCAAAATAGATCCAATGCAAAAAATCTGTACAACTAGTTAAACTGCAAGCCCTTTTCGCTGCAAAATGTTAATGTCTTCTAAACCGTTTCCGTTAGTTTTAATTGTCGCTTCCAACGCGCACTGATTTCCTTACTTGTGGCACATGGATGAGGGGTTGATCGAGGGTAGTTTGTTAGAGGGGAAATATGATGAGAGTAACCCGTTGGTTCTCCTCCCGAAGAAAAAAGATGTGAAAAAAAAGACGGCTGTTAGTCAAACGCCGAAAGTTTTGTCTCGGAGCAGAAGAAAGGAGCTCCAGAAACAAATTACCAAAAAGCAAAAGAAGTTGACGGTTTGACCTATTAAATTATTTGACGTATTCGTGATAGAGGGCTGCGCTTTGGAAGGAACTTGAGAGTTTGACTGGTAAGAATGCTATGACGCCGGCTTTGGATGCGTTGTTCAGCCGTAATCGCAGATTTGAAAAGAAAACTGAGAAGTAAGGTCCACACATATCGTTATTTCCTAGACTGTCCAAACCTCACTTTCCAAAATCGAAAAGGTGGCGTCAATCTCTGTCGACTTCGTCTGGTTCCTCCACAGCTTCTGACAGTCTCAGTTCGACAGAAGAAATGGTGTCTGAATTGAACGATCAAATATGTCTGCCCGAAACGGCTAATAGCCGAGTTGTAGAACCTGATTCCGATTTGATACTTAAAAAATCTGATAATCTCGAGGCCGCAAAAGTACAAACGAATGCTTCGGTTCCCTTCGGTACTGGAACGAGGATGATGCATGTTCCTGTATATAGAAGTCCTGATATTCAAACCGCTCGTCTCACTCTTCCGATAGTCTCTGAAGAAGCTAGAATAATGGAAAAAATAAGTGAAAATGACGCAGTTATTATCTGCGGTGCTACTGGCTGTGGGAAAACTACGCAGGTACCGCAATTTCTGTACGAGGCTGGTTATACAAGGCACGTTGAACCAGTTCTAAGTCATCGTACCACAATGTTTCTTTGTTTCTTTTGGAGTTTTCGATTCTACTGATGTTTGTTTTGACTTTTCCCTCTCTAGGGGAGGTTATAAAATTGGTATCACGGAACCGAGACGTGTTGCTGCGATTTCCATGTCCGAACGAGTCTCGAAAGAGTTGGGTCTGAATAATGGGTGTGTTACAGAGTTTCTTTTTTTTTTGTTTTTTTTTCTTGGTTCTGAAGTGTCTTTTTGATTGTTTAAGGGAAGTTGGTTATCATATACGCTACGAAAAGAACGTTTCTGCCAATACCCAGATCAAGTTCATGACTGATGGAATTCTACTTCAAGAAATGAAAAAGGTAAAAAATTGAATTAATCCTTTTTTCTCACAAAAAACTGGCCTAGTTGCACATTTGTTAAATTGAATTTATTGAAGAAAATGTCGTGATCTGATTTCGCTTAAAGGTGCAGGTTTATATTTCTTAACGCTATTGTTTTCAGGACTTTGAATTGTCTTCCTATTCGGCAATATTGATCGATGAAGCCCACGAAAGATCAGTTTACACTGACGTCCTATTGGGTCTGCTTTCTCTTGTGATTCGCTTACGTAGACGGGCTTACAATGAAAGTCCAGATGGTGCCCGTCTTCCACTGAAATTGATCATCATGTCTGCAACTCTGCGCGTCGAGGATTTCGCCGATAATAAAAGGCTTTTCCCCACATTTAAGGCCAAGTCAGGTGATGCGGTTAAATGCGTAGATGATGACGATGAGGGTGAGGGTCAGAGGCCGGGTGCGCCACCTGTTTTGAAGGTTGAATCCAGACAATTTCCAGTGACTTGTCACTTCTCCCGTTACACACCCGATGACTACCTCAAAGCGGCTCTCCGCAAGGCAGGTGGTGTAACCGAATGCTCTTTTCTACTTTGCTTTGTTAATAGCTGGGCCCGTTTTTTTAATCACTGTGGTGTTGCGCCACTGCCTCATTTCCATTTTCATCTCAGCGTTGTAGTGCTAAATCGCCAACTGGTATACATGTTGATGAAATGTGCTTCAGATAGATTCAAATATTTCAAACATGAAGTTTTTAGGGTTCAAGTTTGCTATTTCACATATTTTCCCCAAGTTGTAGCAGTGACGAGTGTATTTCGGTTTGAAGTGGCCCGATCAGATAGTTGACTGTGCAGGAGGTCAAGTAGGTTAATGCATCCCTTCTGTTTTAGGTAATAGATGTTCATAGAAACGCAGCACCCGGTGGAATTTTGGTATTTTTAACTGGTCAACAGGAAGTTCGGACTCTCTGTAATTGGCTCTCAAAAGCGTTCCCGACTGCGGAACCTGGGGATGCCAGAGCAAAAACAGTGATAAGCAAGGATGATGTGGCTGGGGCCATGCCCTATAAAGCAAAGAAGCGGAAAGGGGCTAAAGTGGAGGCCAGAGCGAAGTTGCAAGTTAAAAAGACGGAAGATATGGTAAAACTTAACGAAACAGAGAAAGAACAATCTATCGAGGAAAGTCCTTCAATTTCGCGTTTTAATTTAGACAAGTACGTTAATATCAAGTGTGTACACCTGTGTACCATGTTAAAAGTCCCTTCTTAAATAGAATAAACATTATCATTAATATATTATTACATTATTTATTTTCTAGTTTCGATATCATTCCCGCTGATGAGGAGGTGGAGGTAGGTCTTGGAAGTGGGGGTAAGCGAAATTGGAAGCCACCCAAAGGTGATGGTACAGACGACGTCACTACCAACGGGGAGCAGATGATTGAGGAGGAGAGCGATGATAATGAGGACGCAATTGACGCAGAAGTTCTCCGGGAACTGCAGGAATCTAACAATCAGACACCAATCGTAGGTTCTGGACCCATTTATCATCCTCCAAGTGTGCGCCTCTCAAAGACCCTAGTTTGAACTCTCCCATACCCTAACTGAATGACTCACAGTTTGATTATATCTTCATTATTGGCCATTAGTCATCGTGTCAAGTGATTTTGTTGTATTTTACGAGTCAATCGTAAGCCTCCTTTTGGCTGCTATGATTAGTTATTTACAGTATTGAATGTACGTTCAGTAGGTCTACATCAAACTGATGTGTATTTTGTGGATGGATTTAATCTTATTTGCTCTGGAAACCTTTCAGACACCAATTTTGGCTCTGCCGCTGTTTTCGCTTCTGCCTGCTGAGCAACAGAGACGCGTGTTTAAACCGCCGCCTGAAGGTTGTCGCCTTGTCGTTGTGGCAACCAATGTTGCAGAAACTTCGCTCACAATACCCAACATCCGTTACGTGATCGATACTGGAAAGGTATAAAACAGCTCAAACTGCTTTCTCTTCCAGTTAATCTTCTGCCTTAGACCAGAGGAATGCTAGGTTGTATGAGTACATTGTGCGGACCAGTCTCAAAAGGGTTGGTTTCTCATTGCCTCAAGGTCAAGTCGAAAATCTACGATACCGGAACGGGTGCCTCGTGCTTCCACATTGTATGGATTAGTCAGGCCTCGGCGGAGCAGAGAGCAGGCAGAGCCGGTCGGATAGGCCCCGGTCACTGCTACCGTCTCTACTCTTCTCGCGTCTTCACCGACGAAATGGCGCCGTTCTCTGCGCCCGAAATCCTCACTCGACCCATCGACGAAGTTGTGCTCCTTCTGAAGGTTCGCCTCCTTTGCTAATTAACGCACACACTAGTGTCTAGAAATATTTGACTCCTGCTACATTTTGGCCAACCTATTCCTAAGTCTCATTGCAGAATCTGGCTCAGCAGGTTAAACGTAAGTCCGTTAAAGCATGGTTTCGATCACTTACTATCCCTGCCCGCGACATTAACGGTCAAAGCGGTGGAAATTAGCTAACTGAAAACCTTGTGTTTGGGTAATATTAGACTGTTGATCGATGATTGTACGAACGCAAGAGATCACATATTTCTTGTGGTATTTTTTCAGTTTCGGGATATATGCCTTCAATTAGATCTGTGTTCAGATGGGTGAATATTTTGGGTAATCTTTCTTTGAAGGTTGTAGAATCATATCACTGAAGCATCTTACGTTAATTGTCAAGATGTGGTCTTAGTAAGCTTTAGTAAGGAGTAAAAATTTGCATCTAAAACCGGTTTAACTAATGGGTTTCTTTTGCTGTAGTCTTATTTGGGTAGTACTCCACTGTCGCGTTTTCCTCTGCCAACATCACCCACGGCGGCTGCAGTAGAAGCCGCAGAACGACGTCTCACAGCCTTGGGTGCTTTGGAAGAAAAGAGAGTTGGCACAGGTACCGCATCCTTTTTCCGTAGCAATAAACCTGCATAGTTGTCACCAAGCCATTAAAAGCGGTAATGCTGGGATGTAACTTGTTGAAAAAGATAAAGTTTCTAAATGACTATACATACATTAGAAACATTACGGACAATAACGCCAGCTGGTCGGTGGATGGCGCGCCTTCCGCTACCGGTTCGGTTCGCACGGATGCTGCTGTTTGCAAACCAGCACAATCTCATGCCATACGCTGTGGTCCTCGTAACCGCGCTCTCCGTCCCCGACTTTTTTCTGGCCGATTTTCAGTCGCCACCGGTACCTGCCGAAGACCTCGCAACGATGGTAGGCCAGAGGCGCAAAGGAACACAACTTTCTGAAGCCGATCGTCTAGCTCAAATCCGCACCAAATTCCTGCGACAGTTCGTCAAAACCGTACGTCTCTCTACTCAGTCCCGTGTTGTAAATCCTGGTCGAATGCTTGCCTCAGCAAAGGCGGATGCTGGACAATGATTGGGTCTAGTTAAATCAGGTCAGCGATGGCAAGGCAAATAAGGTAGTTGCACATTCTTTTCTATCTGGGAGAGGGGGTCGGGGGGGGAGAGAGTGGACGAGAACTACTCGCATCATGCTTATACTATAGCAGTGCTTATTTAATTTGCACAAACACTGCTCTTTTAGCGGTGAGATGATTGATACGTTTTTTAAGGATGATCCGTACTTCAAAGTCACATGTTTGGTAACCAGAACGGATTTCCTCGAAGAATCTGACTTTTGAACAACCCTTGACAATACAAGCATGCGACGGCTCAGTTTGGTTGCCCTTTATATTTTCCTCCGAATCCCAATGTTGGAAAAGTGCCTTCGTTAGAAGGGTTTTGGTTAATTCAATCGAGTGAAATACATTCCTAATGATTTGCTTCCCACTACTTGATGCGTTGCATTTAAACTGGTGGAGTTGGTCGTCGGATGTTGAGATATCGAATTCCCAAAGGTGCTGTATGTGCTCAGAATCTGTAAATTCCAGGAGGCGGACCTAATGCTTGGTGACTTGGCAGTTCTGCTGGGTGCGGTGTGCTGTTTTGAGCGCTACTGGGCCCAACTGGTGGGAGTTGTGCCCATAGACGAGGGGAGTGGGCTGCCCCTGCATATCGATCGTGTTGCCCGCCTCAACCCTGAGGCGACTATGCGCCAATTGGTGCAAAAGTGCGGCGTTCGCTGGAAGGCCTACGTTGAGGTACGCCAACTGCGGAGACAACTCACTGACATTTGTAGGCTTTGGACTTCATCTTAAAGTTGCAGTAGGTCATTGTGCATGCGCGCACTCATTTAACTTTTGCTTTCAGTGAATGCTAATGTGCAGGGCCTAAACCTTGAACTGGACCCCGCCTTACCCAAACCCACTGCTACTCAGGTTGAACAGTTGAGACAGTTGTTTCTGGTAGGTTCCGTTTGCCACCTAGCTGCTAAATATGATCTGCCGGTGGAGGACTTACCAGCAAAGGATCGTCGGCGGCTTAGATATGCTTATAAGGTAAGTGCAAACTCCGTTTTCTACTATCTTTCATGAATGACCAATTTAGCTTTCTACTTGTATGATACACCTCTGTTTATGGGCTAATACTTTCTGGCCTAAATCAAAACAGAGATAGCTTTGAGCCAAAATAGCCGTTATAGTGGTCAAATTTCTGATAATTGTAGGTGCCCGGTGTTCCGGAGCCTGTATTTATCGAAACGAACTCACCGCTTGCCCGGGAAAATTGCAGTTTTGTTGCCTTTGCAGAACTTCATATAGGTTCAAAACCGTATCTCCGAAGTGAGTGCTATTTTTCAGCCGTGCTCTTCCGGATGGTCAGCATTTTGTCTGTATACTGCATAACGGTGAATTTGAGTTAAGATTTGTACCTTTTAAAGGAATGGATATAATAAAGGAACGGTCTAGGAAGAGGTAGAAGTGGTTCATTTTTGTTTCGTACATATGGTTTACATTATGCATAGTAAAACTTGGTACTCTCTTGCCTTTCGCACTGTTCTGACTGCCCAAATTGTGCTCAGTTTATTCTCCAGAGGGCGCTTCATCAGTACTGCTTTACAGTATGCTCCCTCAAAATCGTACGACCGCCACCATGTCCTTTGGCATATGATTCCTGTTTATGCCTTCATCTGTTGCCTAAGAGTTGTCTGTTGTGACCAATGTACTAGTGTTTGTCATCCTTCGAACACCTATTGCAGACGTTTGTGCCATCAATCCTGCCTGGGTGCCGTTCCTGGCTCCGCACAGCTACTGCATCGATGGCCTAAATGTGATGGAGAATGCGGTGTCCGAACCGACGGCTAGTGAAAAATTGTTGGTATCCGGAGCAGATGTGGGTGAAGATGAAGAGAAGGTGGAGACCACTCAGCCTTCTACCGCGGCAGTGGAACAGTGTCCAGCTCCCTTCTACGACGCCGAGCACGATGCGGTGCTTGTGTACGCCAAACGTGTCATCTTCGTCGGCGCCAACCTCGTCGATGCAGAGGTTGCAGCCTCGGCAGCCACAGGGAATACTGAGAACGGTTTCGAGCTTCCCGCACTGCACACGCCATTTCCCCTCGCCACAGGACCGGCTGCCGCCTCTCTTGGAGACCACGAGTGTCTTGTATGGTCGGTGCGGTGGTTTGCCCGCTTTCTCTTGGAGGGCAAGGTGTATCCCAAGCAGTTTGCCGCCTGGTTTCCCAAATCCATCAAAACCTCCACGCCAACCCGCATGCTTACACTCTCCTGGGGCCTGTACGTTCAACGGATGCCGACCTCCACTACCGTCCACCCCACAGACACAAAAGTGCTAGACTATTAATGATTTTTGCATGCAGATACCGCACCTAGTAATGGGTTTTCCGAAAACCAATTGTTTAGTTTAATTTTCTGATGTGTGAATTAGTAGTTTAGCTATAAGTGTCTATGCATTACCATGGAAATTTCCCGTTCTTTATTTTAATACAAAATTTCTAATTGTTACACGAATGTTACTTAAGAAAATCCTAAGTCTTGCCTTCCCTTTTTGGGTTGATGCTACCACATAGTTGCCTCAGATTACATCATCTCAACGGTAAGCAGAAGCCTATCCCAAGTTGTGGAAATAAATCTTTTCACCACTTCCACAGTTACTTGTTCTCCAAAAATGTATATTTGCGAAAATCCTTACTCTTAGGTATTCTTTTCTGTTCTTGGCAGAGTCCGTCCGGAAGTCAGAGGGCTAATTTCAAAAATGTTGCCCAAGAAAGTAAATTCAAAGCGAGCCTTGGAGGGATGTTTAGCAAAGGATCCAGACTGTAAGTAAACGATATTTTGCGCTAATCAACACTTATCCTAGTCCTCTCACGAGAACTCACAGCGTGGTTACCCATCAACTGCCACACAGGGTTTCTACTGAAGTGGCATTCTCTCAAGCTTAACTGAGGCTGTATTGAGACGGGATTGTGAGCTTTTAATTCTTCCTTAACTATGTCTGTAAATTTGTATTTTGATCCGATTCATCTGTACATGAATCTCCCTTGAAATATGAAGCATTGTCACCGGCCCCCGCGGTCATTGATTTTGATCATACGGATAATGGCAATAAAATACCAACAAGCTATTTGTAAAGTAGTAAAAGCATCATTTGACCGAGTGTTGTCCGAATCAGTCGTGGTCATTGTCAACAAAGTCAAAAAGTTGCCTAGCATTAGCTGAAAACGCGGCATTGAAGCAGCTGTGAAGTTTTTAAGGATTGTCGGTGTATGCGCCTCCTATCTCAAGTAAAGGGGGATTTCTTGTAGGATGCGGATGTTGAGGAGTACAGCAGCATTTAAATGCGCTCCGGGCCTAGACCGTTAACCCACATGTACTCGTAGGCGGCGCTTTGAGTCTGGGAATTTGACAAGTCTGACTGTGTGCATTGAAGTGGTTCTATGCGTTCATGTAGACAATGGTGGTACCATAATAAAAGAGCAGTGGGAGAGATCGGGCATGGTAACGATTATTGCACCCACAGCCGTCCGTCTTCTGCAGCGGATGTGAAGTCAGCAACGACATCCAAAACACCATAATCAGTGCTACGATCAGGAGGAGCAGCGAGCAAGTTATTCAAAGTCGATTAATATTGATGATCAGAAGTTGTTTCCTTAAAAGTACAAGGAATGTCCCGGGCTTGGGTTAAGTATGCAGCTCTGAGAACATTATCTGTACAGCGGTACTGTTTCAGGGTTTCTGGATTGCATTGAGAAGTTATTCACCTCACCCCCTAAAATTGTATAGATTAGTAGGCTTGATAGTACTCTTGGGAGCATATACAAGGGTTTCGGAGGTATCAATCCTCTTGCGACGCTTACACCTTTTGATGCATTGCGGAGGTGTCTACCCCGTCACCAGTTAATCCAGCATAGGCTGTTGGTTGTGGGCTAACCTTCGAAATGTCTAAATTCCTGAAGTTGTTTCCCAAAGGAAATAGTCTTGGTCCTACCACCAGAATTCTAATTTGTTTACTAAGACGCTGCACTCGCTTGATTCGAGCGACTGGATTCTGCTCACCGCTCCAGCGATAACAAGTCACCAAGAATTCGGGGTGGGCGCCGTTATTGTCGACGTAAATGAGGGGGAGCAAAAGGTGGACAACTGCTCACGCACCAAACGACGTAACCAGTCAGTTGAAAGAATTTGAGCGCGAGTTCAAATGAGCGATTTTAGTCGTGTCTACTCATGATGGCTGGTTAATCTTGGCAATCAAGTGATTACCGGTGCACATGAGCTGCATGTACGTTCGATATGAACCAACTAGGAGTGAGTGGTGGTACGGGCAGGAGCGTTGTCCGAAGTTGTAGACATCCATCATGAAAATTGAGATTGACAAATTCTTTGTGTGAGGGAGCTTTCTATTCGCTGCAAAGAAGCAGAGCACTTCTTTCTTCCCGTGCAGGTTCTTATTGGTTATGCATCAAATGGCACAATGATTGGGACAATCTTCAATCTCAGTCCTAGAAATTATAAATAATATGAAGTGGAAGCTATAACGACTACCATTAATGGCGATCAGCATAATTTTTCAGCTCAATAAATATGAAGACAATACGGTCAGAAGTACCAGGCTCGACGAAAGAAAAACGCACCAGAAAAACATGCTTGAGTAAAATTGGGGTTAGGGGGGCTCAACCAGTCTCATCAAATAGCAAATTAGAGCGCTCAAATAATTAATGGAATAGGTTCGGTGATAGACTAGCCAGTGCAAGTTGTAAAAAGTATAGGCCTTCTATTAGCGTCCTATTAGCCAGAGGCCAACCCATCCGACGAGGACAATACGGCCAACCAAGTGAATGTAATCAAAACCAAGAATCAAATAAGCAGCCTCTTCTCCCTTTTGGGTGTCGTCCTTGGCGCTTACCTTGGCCATAATCAGTACCAAATGAAAACACCCAGGAACCGACCCTACCAGTCAGCAACTGAGGCGATATTTGACTGCAGCGTCATTGATCATTCTTGGCAATTCTACTGGATCTGAAGTTTTGTCCGGCTCGAGAACTGGATTCAGGGGTGGAAATTCTGCTGACAATCATGCGTGGGTATAGCTAGAAGTTAAAAGACCGGCCCAGAGGCACACTTATGTTAGGAAGAATGGGATTTAACACAGTTCCTTCGGATAGTGTTTCGCGTCCGCTCCTTCACATCGCATTGTTCTCAATTTGGAGCTGTCCAATCATGTATGTTTAGGTTCTATTCATCTGGTAAGGAAGTGGAGGAGGTAGCACGACTTAATGCATTCCAAATCTTCATGCAAGTGCAGCTCAAGACTTGTGCCGCTTCCGTTAGTGATAGCTTCCTTGCTGAACACGAGACTGGGGTAGGTTCCAAAAGTAACGTCATTCTCAGCCCTTCCGTTACGTGACGCCAGTGATCCTACCATTCATGGCAAATGCACCCATTCCACAGCGCCCAAGTTTGCCTCAAAAGATAGAAACGAAAACAGAAGTTTCTTAAAGCTGGTTTCAATTTCCGCGTCCACCAATATAGCGTCCCAAGATTTTTCTGGAACCGAAAGGAGATTTAACACTCAAAGGGAATATACAATTTTGAAAATAGAAGAAATAAGGACTACTGACATGGCATTGGAGCCAGTTCATCAGGCGAAGGCAATATAGCCAGCCAAGTAGCCATAACCGAAATTGAGAGTTCAAATTAACAATTAAACTTACCACGCCTTTTGTTGTTATTTAAATAGGAGAAATTAATGCACTTTTTAACGAAGTTGATTTGTGTGCTCCTTCTCGTTTTCTACTGTCATAAACGTTCTTTGGCCTGTACTTAGTGAACACACAGACTTTGAAGCACTTGATTGGTAGATGCCGCCACTTTTGACGTTGGCTTTGTTCGAGTAGCACTTCCTTTCTTTATCGAATATTTTCGGCAAATGGAAAAGGAATACGTGCATCTTCCCTGTGACATACTCCCGCTTGATTGCAAGTCTTTCGATCTATTGTCGGAGGCAGAGAAGCGTTACCTTCATTGTCTTGATGAAGTTGCATGGATAGGAGGTCTGATTGACTTCATTCAGTTGTCTCCTGAGGCTGCTGGAATATTCCTTTTGGGACAGTGGATATTCGAGAAACAGACGGTAGCTGAGCTCACTGCTTCAGCCAAGTCCGCTGGTATTAGTGACGCAGATGTTTCAGCCTTTGTGTCTTACTTTGCTGCTATTGATGGAAATCTTGGGAACTACCTCTCATTTGGTGACACCAAATTTATTCCGGGTCTTTCAAAGGAGGCTTTTACAACAATTGTAACCACAAGTGGAGCTTACAAATCATCATCAGAAGTAAGGGATATTTTTGAAAGAGTCATCGCAGCAGTATATTCTTTGCATCCACGTCGTCTTCGACTTGCCTTTCCTCCTGATGGTTTGACAACCTATTACTCTGGAAACTGCACCCGTGAAGATGCTGAAACAGTGCAAAAGTACCTGAATGCAAGAAAAATTGAGGGCTATAATACACGTGTATTGAAGAGTTTGCACCCAAATCACGAGGGAAAGCAAGAGTATCTCATTGCATTTGCATCATCTGTCAAGAAAGAGGAAATAATTAATGATTCGTCTTTACCCAGCAACGCGGTTTTTAAAGCCTATTACGGAGACCTTCAAGAACTCATGACGGTCCTAGTCGACGCCATTGACAATGTTAAGGCGACAGCACTAAATGAAACGCAAAAGTCAATGTGGGAAAAGTTTCAGACTTCCTTTCGCACAGGCTCAATCGAAGCTCATAAGGAGGGCTCAAAATTATGGGTGTCTGATAAACAACCTGCTGTGGAGACCTATTGCGGCTTTATAGAGAGCTACCGTGATCCCTATGGTGTAAGAGGCGAGTTCGAGACTTTTGTTGCAGTTGTTGATAAGGCCGTTTCTGCAAAGTTTCACCAATTGGTTTCCTGTGCATCTGAATTTCTTCCCCTTCTACCGTGGCCTAAAACCTATGAAAAAGGCAAATTTCTGGAACCTGACTTTACCAGTCTCGACATCATCGCTTTCGGGGTGTCTGGTCTACCTGTCGGCATAAATATCCCCAATTATGACGACATTCGTCAGACAATTGGATTCAAAAACGTTTCCCTGGGCAACGTTTTAAAAGCTCGTTTCCAGGTTTGTTCCTCTCTTGGCAACAGAGTTTTAGGACCCGACGGCCACGTTCATACGCGATGATGACCGTGAAACTTATCTCACCAACGTTGGACAAGCGTTCGAAATCCAGGTCGGCTTACACGAGCTCCTTGGCCATGGTTCTGGAAAGCTGTTTCGACGAAACGACGATGGCACCTTTAATTTCCCCAATACAGTTCGTGACATTTTGACTGGGGGTGACATCACTCATTGGTAAGCACAATTTCATTCCTGCGTGTAATGGGGAGCTCTTCATCTTGGTGCGTTCAACATTTGGCGCATCCTGCATTGTAGGTATGAACCGGGTGAGACGTGGGATTCCAAGTTCAGTCACATTGCCTCCCCTTTTGAGGAATGTCGTGCCGAGTGTGTTGCAGTTTACCTCTGTGATGTTCCCCAAGTTCTCCATATCTTTGATAAGGAGGGGAAGTACAACCCGTCCGATGTGGTTTTCATTAGTTGGCTCTCCATGGTTCGAGCTGGTCTCACGAGCCTGGAGTTCTACACTCCAGCCTCCAACGAGGGCGATTGTGGAGCTTGGCGACAGGCTCACTGCCAGGCTAGATTCGCCATATTCAAGGCAAATAAGTTGCGCCCTATCCCTTGCGTAGTGCCGACCTGCACATTTAGGAGTTTAAATGTTCACTATCAAGTCAGTTGTGCCTTTGCTGTAAAAAATCAGCGTGTCTACTAAGGATTTTATAGTTTTGACTTTTCGAATGAAGTCGTGACTGTGCTTGGAGGGCTTATGAAATACCTCTTTCCCAAGTAACAAACACATCCATTTGTCTTGTATTAATCTAGGTTCTTCTTGAATGCGATCCACCTGTGGTGCAGATCGAGACGGTTCAAGGTGAGGATGGGAAATCCGATCTCCGCATTCACCTCGACCAAAGTCGGCTCAATTCGGTTGCTAAACCAGCTATTGGAAACTTCTTACAAAAACTTCAGGTGACTTTGCGCAATGTATTTTTTACTCTCAATAAGGACTTAATTTTGGTATCTATTTGCTTTCATGGGTCCTAACCACCCATCACTTAATTTGTTATCCATTTAAATTGGCCGAAAACTGGTAAAGCAGGAAACTACTACAGCAGACTCGCTCAACTGAGTTGACTCTGATGATTAAGTTTACTTATTCCTAATTGCTTAAGCCTAAATATCTGTCTCTTCTAAAACTGGTAACAGCTAACTACGCATGGTATTTGTGCAGCCCGTCTCTTGTGGACTTTTATTGCAAATGTTGCGAAAATAAATCAAGTTGGGAACCCAACATGGTGTCACCATTGCTTTTTGGCCCTTCATTTGTTAAAATATGTCCGCGTGTTTCCCTTAGGTTAGTGCTATTCCGTATGTACGTGACCAGGCGAAAATCTGGTGTCCCGATGCCTCGTCTCACTGTCTCTTAGGCCAAACCTCCAACTTCAAAATGTTGCTATTCTTTTCAATTGTTTGGTTTTCATAGTACTACAAGAGTACAGGAAACTCAGAGGAAGGAATTCCTTTCTTCGTGGACGCCTCTACTCCGACAGTTGAGCATTTAGGGTGGCGTCAAACCGTCCTAGAGCGCAAGAAGCCGCGACCAACCTACGTGCAGCCGGTTACTTTCGAGAATACCAGGAACGGCTCTGTCACTTTGAAAAACTATCCGGGAACTGAGGAGGGTATCATTCATTCCTTTGTGGATCGGTACTCCGAAAATAGGCGCTTTGGGCGACGAGCCCTAGCTGCCCTCAAGACTGTCTGGGAGCGGGAACAACAGTACTTCACCACTATTCCTCTTTAATGCGTTCTCGCTGATCTTTTAGCCGTTCAATTTCTTTGTCCAGGTAGTATGCAATTTTATACATGGGTACCCTGCTGATTACTCCAAAATTTTAACGATTTTGACGAATTTGTTCTCTCCGGCTTCCCAACATTGCGACCCGCCAGACTTTAAATAGATTAGGGTCCTTAAATTCAGTACTATCAGGCCTACCACAGATGCGTATACAAGCAGGAACTTCTGAGTATTGTGCGCTACCTCTTGAAGTAATTCTTAGATAACTCATCTGGGAGTGAGCGACTCCGCGAAGTCGACCAATCAACCCAACTCATCTTAGGTCGTCTGCTATTTGTGCGTGCGGTTTCTCACGCTATGGAATGCTTTCCACACATTGCCGTAGGCAAGGTAATAATCGACTACTTTGATGGCTATCTAAAGGACGTGGTATGATTGCCGAGGTAGTGGTCACGGGACGTTGAGGATTTCTTAATAGCCCTCGATAAGAAGATTAATTCGTGGGATTGCTTCCTCGCAGGCTGGTAAGAAGCTTGACTAATAGAAGCCGTTATTTGCGCACGACTTTGAACTTGGTTCTGTGAAGTTGGGAACGTACACACCCAAAGGTGGAGTCCCTTAACTTACAAACCATTCTGCCTATCACAGGCGCCACCCTGAGCGGATAAGCTCACGATCATCCCTGATACAAGTGACAGAGATCAGTAAATGACTTCGGAACGCGATCTAGGGTCACTAGCAAGTTTGTGGCAATCGCCCTCTTGAGTGAATTCGTTTGGCTAAACGTGTACGCCGGGCTCAGCATCAGCAGAGGAAATGTCGATAGAGACGGAGTTTGTGGCAAATTCGCACTCGAGCCAGGGCCGCAGGCGCTGAGAAAGGTAGCCGCGTTCAGAGACTGAGTGACCCGCAGTGATGATGGTGGCTCCGCGCGCCACTGCCTCCAACTGCTCGTGATGAGAGGCCTCACCCGTCACCAGGAGGTCCGCCACTTGCGCTATCGCCTCTTGAGAAAAGAGCGAGCCTCCGGATCCCGCGCATACCGCAACTGCCGTTACCGGGCTATCTAGATAATAGAATATAGCCTTGCTAGATTGATGCCGGTAGAGAGCGGCTCGTCTAAGGTGAAGTGCTAGTCTTATGGCAAATCAGAACCGTAAACCAGTTCCACTGTATGTCGGTGATGTACTGCATGAGGGATACACATGAAGTGGCAGCTATATCGATGTGGAGACTAAAAGTAGAAGGAGGTTTTTGGGACGCGGACAGCAGCAACCGTAATGTTAATAACAAATTGCCCATTGGATGCACATGGAAAGCTTGCCGTGTACGGTGCGGATGTGTACCATACGCTCTAAGCGAACCACGAACTGTCGGTAAAACGTGGTTTCGATTAAAACATGCCTTGAATTTGAGGCAAATTCACTGACTTGGGATGGATGGAAGTGGTGCCAGGACTAAAAGTGCTGAAGCACTGCGGAGACGTTTACTGATGGGAGTAAGTGAAAGCAGTCCATAGACCGGGGAATGTGTGTGGAGATTTAAGTAGCCAGCTGTTGTACAGCCTAGGATGAAGATATGGTCAGGTGTCCTCCAGTAAAAAGCTAACTCTTACGGTGCAAGTCGAAGTTGCTTGAAAATCACGAGCCAATTAGCGCTGATGTTCTAGCAGGCCTAGTCTCCATGGTGGTTTACATTGGCTCCTCCGAACCTAATGACACAGTTCGGATCCAGGTAATAACAACACAACACGTCACGCAGGACAACCACATCCATCATCACGGTGTTCTCTAGATACGCAAGGAGGCAACAGTGTACTGAAAAGCGGATGAATAAATACGTTTGGTGGTAACCCTACATAAGTGGCGTTTTTGAATTGAAGTTGCAACTCTGACCAGTTTAGGGACAAAATGCGGGAAATAAAAGTGATGTTAAATTAAATGCAGGCAAAGCTTTACAGCGAGATGACAAGAATCATTGCAATACTTTATTTATTAGGGCTGTCGATTTCGGTCACTTGGATGTCCATGTTGTACCAGCCGGATGGCTAGCCTTCCGGCTATGCCAGAAACCCCCAATCCCTCTGCTTCCAGAATCTATGTATTCTGCCCTAGTACCATGCCCTCAATTACCTTCAAGAAAGCCTCGGGACACTACAGCCACCATTAAATATTGATGCGCTATTGCCATTTCTAACGACTTAAATCGAACAAAACATGCGAATGCAACGAAGAGATGGTACCGCCCCAAACAGTGGTAAACATATTCACACACACCAAAGCTTGCAAATTTTACAAAAACCAGCAGTACGATTGCGAATCAGTGATTGAATTATTGGCGTTGACTTTAGATGACCCACAAGTCAATCACGACGACAAGTCGATTAGTAATTCACATTAGACTCACCAAATGTTTTCCCGTAACCAAGAGCAACTTTAAGAACGTTTGTATTAAGTAATGCCTTGTAGGATTCAATTGCATCGGTGATAGTATAGCCCTCCTTAAGGAGGCCTATGCGGCCAGCTCCCTCCTCCGGCAAAAATGTCTAATGTAAAGAGATGGAAAAGAGCAAAAGCTCTCCAAAAGACAGAGCTGACTATTTTCACTAAGAATGCCCGTGGTCACTACTGATCAAATGAGACACTGTACTTAAAAGTCCGACTAGTTTTCTGAACCTGTAGCATGAAGAATTAGTTCAAACGATATTAGCAGTTGTTAATCTTCATCCACGTTAAACCATGAATTCGGACCAATTCGAGTTAATTACTGGTTAGTTTGACCTAGTCAAAACTAAGAGGTGTCAATAAACTGATGAACTTTACAATCACTTAGTGACTGAACAGCGCAAAAAAAGCTACTCACGACAGCGTCACCGATTTCCGCATCCTGACATTGCAATACATCCCCACTCATAATCGCCTCAGATAGTCGGTCATCAGAAGAACTAGGCACAAATTACCTATCCCACATAACTCACGCTACTTCGCAGTTGATGGGAGCGATATTATTTCGAATGCAATATTCCTGAAACTTGCGGCTGTGCCTTGTTGTAACAGTAGGCGGCCTGTCCATCAGCTTGTTACCTTTAATTGGAATTTTGCATAACACATCTTAAAAGTAAAGGCAATTAAGTGAGTCGTACCAAACGGACTAAGAAGCCAGTCATTCAGGCCTCCGGAGACGGCATCCAAAGCAGTGTGAGGCGAATAGACAGCAATGTTTTGCTCAATACATTTAACAACAATACGTTCTTTTGATGTAGCTTGAGTGAGTCGCTTCAATGGACGAAATATTGGAGGATGGTAGGATATTATAAAGTTGGCACCAATATGAGTAACTTCATCCAGAACGGGTTCGGTCAGGTCGTTAGTTAGGCATATGCGACTGACAGACTTTGGAGCGGACGGTTGTATAAGAAGACCGACATTATCCCATGGCTCCGCAAGAGGGATTTTGAACATGCGATCGAGTTTCTTGGCTAATCTTGCAAGCTCCATTGTGAACTCAACGGCTACCGGGATCCGACATTGATATCTCACCTTGACTTGATAAGACCTTTAAGTCGTTTTGGGTTATTTGTCCTGATATGAGTATTTTATTCCACAAGTCCGATTAGTTACAGATTATACCGAAAATTCGCTCATATATCATGTGTGACTGCAAAATAATATGAATGAGTACCTTCGGGTGTGGTATTAAAAAACTGGCAGTGAACATACGCATAATAACATGCCTCCTACTGGACAACTTCAGATTCAAATGTTGAGACTCGCTTTTGCAGGTAATAAGTATTCATCCCTGACTTAAGAGTAGATGTCCAATAGGGGCTTCGATTCCACAAATGCATGCGTCTTAGCTTAAGTAAATGCTCCAAATTTTTCTGTCGAATTGTGCACTAGGTAAGCAGCATTCTCCAAATTGTACAGTAGTAGTGCGAAGTCTAAAGTCTCCGATTACTAACTCAGAGCAGATACAAAGTTAGGCCAATTATCAAATATTCCTTCGATTGAGAGGCATCTTCGACGATTCCTCTAGTCGCTTCTGCGTCGGCCGTCACACGGTGGGCAGTGTTATAGAATCACCCGCAAACCAAGAACGCTAGTCATTGGTAAGTCTTGAGGACTACGCACTGTCCAGAGATTGATTCTAGATTCTTGGGTTACGAGAGGTATGCAGGTATCACGCTGCACAGAACTGGACCGTGCTCGACGGAAGGAACAGCGCGTAGGCCAATCGTTATCCGTAAGGACACTGGCCCAGAAACAGACCCGTTGGATAAGAGGTAGGACTTAAAATTATTCCACAGGACTACCGTTTGGTAGCCAATAAAATTTGTCACTTTATTCCCACTTCAGTACTCCTTAACCATCCATCTGTTTCTTTTAGACGACTTACTCACATATGTAGCGTCCCGAGACTCCCTTTAAGGTAAAAGAAGGCATAGTACTGGGGCAGAATATGTATTCTGGAAACCGAGGGCTTGGGGGCTGTTGGCACGGCCCGGAGGCCGGCCAACCGGCTAGTACAATATGACCACCCAAGTGACTGAAGCCAGCAGTTTGAACAAATAAAGCATTACACATAAGTTAATTTGCCACATGGGTGCCGTTGACAGCCTCATAATGGACTGTTCTGAACCAAATGAGTTTCATGCCGCCTAAGTTGTTAATAGTCTTCCTGCAGGAAACGGGATTGAAATATTTTGAGAGAAGACGAATTTTGCAGGTTTAGAATATTCAATACCCATAGAAATCACGCTGGTTGTCCTTTGGCCTTTTCACAATAGGCTTCCCTGTTGTTACCCCCAATATAGCTGCCCGAGCCAATGGCTACTAGCGCACAGGAAGGCCAGAAGATTATTAGCGTGGTCGGAAGACCATATTGCAGAGTGGAAAGGCAACCTGCAGGTAAGCCTATTTTGCGGCTTGAACCTCATCTTCCAGCACACGTAACCTTTTGAACTGGGCTCATGTGGCAAAATAGTCGTCTAGCTTTCCAAAGCTTAGCTTGTTTTTCTCAAATAATAATTCTCCTAACAAACTACGTGTGCCTTTGCCACAGTTGCACACTTCCTTGACTGGTTCTTCTAATATGCTCCCTAACTTGTGGAGGTAGAAGGTGCACGTTTGAGTTTGTGGAAGATTGGAGCAGTCTTGACAGTAATTGCAGTCTTATGGATATTGACTACTCGGAATTTTTTGAGTAGCGGTATAAGTTTGAAAACATATAATAATCATTATTATGAAGAATTTGAAAGTAATTAGTACAGCGGCCCAAGTCTTCCCTATGGTCGAAAGAAGCCACAAGGCTGGTGCAGAAAGTGTACTGCCAACGTGCAGTGCAGAAGGGCTGAGGGTCTGCTAGCATTGGCCAGAGGGTGAGTCGCCCAGCGGAAGTTCGAACATTTGTATGCATTTTTTAGCACACAACGTTAATCCTTCCACAAATTTGATTAACAGAGCTGAAATATGATCTGGTTACGCATTCATTGGGATGCTGACATGTGTGCGAAAGCTGATATAGGCGCATAATTTTTAAATAGCATCTGATCAAAGTCATTAAAATGGGGAAGATGTGCCATGCTTTGACAGATCAGCTACTATCAAAATGGCAGGATAACTTGAAACACTCAAAGGCAGGCATGCCAAAACGTGGGCCTGCAGCCAAACTGCACATCTTTAATGCATCAGGCAGCCCACGCATACATTGGAAAACATCACTCCTCGGTCTGAATTTACTTCAATTTCTAGAGTACTAAACCAAAGGGTTTGGAGTTTGCCAGGAACCTTCACTGTTTTCAGTGTTCCTAAAAACTAATTTTAATGAGACCAGATGAGTGCGCTTGGTTATGGTGCTTCGGGAGCACTGGCTACACATATCTGTGAAACCAGTATCGTTTAATAGATGATATCATGCGCTTGAACATATTGTTTTACGCTTGAAATTTAGTAATTACTCCCCTCCACCTTCCGAATTTTCACCATGTTGAAGATATTATCGTAGAGCCAGAATACTCCTCCGCTGCACTGAGGCAAGAAAAATGAGCTAATCTTTCAGCGAGAGGGATAACAACTTGTGGCACAAACAGCAAGCACCACTAAGGTGTCACCACAGCTTCCTTAATGTTCACTAGACAACTCTATCAGTAGTGTGCCCATCAAATAAGGAAATCGCTCACCTCAGGATTGCATCTACTTTTGTTAGTACTTGCAATTTGCAGTACCAGCAAACTCTAGTGCATTCTAAAATTGAGCATTCCAAAGGTTTAGCTACTGCTTTCAAGAATCGACTAATGTGTACAAGTTATGCGGTAGACTTGCATTGAGGTCAGCAGACCTCCATTGAACTAAGGCCATAGACCGATTATGTCTGAATGAGGATGGTAACCGTGGAATGTACTAATTGGGAAGATGAAGGCACATGGTTACCTCCCTACTGATAACACCCTTTAAAACTGCTCTTTTCAAAACTCGAACCTCAAGTTAGCTACGCAATGGAAATGCTGGCAACCAGTCACACCTCACCAACGCCACGGCACAATGGGTGAAACTGTTGCCACTTCTAATCTGAGGACCGGATAACATTATGGGGCTACCTTCGTGAGGGCAAAGTTTTTATTTAGCAACAATTCATTTTGCAATCTCAGAGAATTGGTAGTTGTTACGATCCATATTTTAATAGAGTGCATAAGCAAAACTTAATGTTCCCGATTAATATTTTCTATTTTTAGCATTTTAGCATTAGAAACTGGGTTCAACACGGCTTGCTCAGAGGGCTTTATTGGTGCCGAGATGTCAAGGCGACGATGCCGTGTCCAATGTTATACAAGTGGCGTTGAAAGGGAGCTTGGCCAATCAAGTGGCAACTTGTTGACTCGGATGTGTAGCGATCGCTGTCTAGGAGTTCAAGTTACTAGTATTGCCCAGTTGACTTCATACCTAGACAGGAAGGCATGCATATGCGAGTTTTAATGTACTTTGTCCAGCAAAATAGCTTCTACGCTCATTTGATATAGATAATTGATGCATTGGGTTTATTCCAGGTGACGACAATACCCGCAACAAATTTCCTTGTTTGCAAATGAAGATGCATTTTTAACATTATGCATACTGATAGAATCGGAGGCAATGAAACTACCTTATCGACAACGACACGAAGATGTCCCTCAAAGGACTTCTGTTGAGTGTCTGCACAGGCATGTGCTCTTGCATTCGACCGGTTGTATCATATGCAGGAGCATGCAATCTTGAATCGAAGTAGAGATGTTGTTTTAATGGGAGACTTCAAAGGACAATTCCAAGCGTCTTTTAATCTTTAAGTTAGTTTTTGGATGAATTGCCACTTGCTAAAAAAGTGGGGACTCTTCAGAGCTGAAGGCGTACTCAGACGCGTTCAACGAAACTCCTCAGAGCTGGATTGCTGACTCGTGTTTACGGGCAAACCGAGGAGTGCGTTACGAACGCAGGTGCCTCTCTCTGCGTGTAACCTCGCCAACGAAGTTAGGGTCTCCAGATTCCGACCAACCGTCTCAAAGCAAGTTGATAGCGCCAAGGCCAATGAAATAACTGAACACGGGCAACATTAGTGTAAGTTGCCACCTTAGCAACTCCACCCACCCAGTCAGGGATAGAAGCATTGCAGCTGTAGAGCACGTAAACTGTGATTCTATGCGCATGTATGGAAAGCGTTGTTTTCCAACTTCCGTGAGGCACTTTGCCGAAGTTAATTCCGCATTACTGCAAATACTAGCTCCCTCAAACTACTCCTCGTTTTATGAATGGAATACAGTTTAACACTTGTACCGATTGCACTTATATCCCCCAAAAGACTACCCCAAAGCGGTTCCAGTTGTCCAGGCTGTGCCGAGTTTAAGCATCAGCATCATTTCTGAGGAAGAAAGTAGGCAATGTTAGGGACAGTCAGTAACACAGACGAAATGGTCTAAATTACATACCCACAGTCATTAAGTGATTCAGTGGAATGCCGCATAATAACATGCGTAAATCGAACCCAGTGGACGCGCTGTTGTGGCATCCAGTTACCCCCCACTGCTATACAATTGATAGAAATGAGGAAATAGATTTATCACAAACGTAAAATTGGGTTGATAAACGACTGACATAGACAGCGTGGGCAGAATGCCTCATTTTGGACAGAATCTAACCATGAAGAGTTTATACAAATATACGATCAAAGCAGCATTGCAATATGTTACAAAAGGCAGTGTCATTATCATGTTATCAACCGTAGAAAAATATCAGTTTGAGAGTTTAAAAACAGTCATGGAAGTGTTTTTACTGAAGAAATGGTGGCATTTTAGTTGGTGGAAAGATTGCTTTCGGATGTGGTGCATACATAAGTTCCCAAATTGACTGTAAATAATTTCGCTTAACAAGGGAAGGTATGCATGAAATCACATGGTCCAGCTGGTTCTCTTGAATCCGTTAGATATCCCCTTGACAATTCTAGAGGCCTCAACCTTGCTGACACAGAGGAAAACATAAGCGGTGAAACCAGTGGCCACAGTACAGGTAGTGTTGCCAGCGATGTAGCCGAAGTAGCGAGGGGCCTGCTTTCTGTGCCCCACAGCTGAGATACTGGGATAGGCGTGTTTGAGAAATGGTTCACTCGGAACGTCATTTTCATTGGCGCTTGGTCTCACTGGCCATACAGATACATCGAGTTCACCTAGGAGAGAGCCACAATGTTTCAATTTCACTTTTAAAATCTGATTTGATCCCTCAGCCTAGATCTCAGGAAAATGCTTTAATGGTCATGAGCTCTCACACATTTACGCTCATCTCATACACCTTTGAGGACAAATCTCGCAATCTAGGCAACCATTTATGGCGCATTGTGCCAGTAAAGCCTCGGTACTTACACTGAAGTACCAGCCCAATCAAGTGTGAACAACTCGGTATGTGGAAGAGAAATGATGTAATGTGTTGCTAGCCACTTCTCCGCCGTTGCAACTGTAATTTCACCACTGCGAATTCCAAGCTTCAATTGCAATATCAAGAATGAAAGAGAGCGCAAGTGCCTCGCCTTGATTACCATTTAGTCAAGATGCCAAAATGACAGAACATCAATCCCCAATCCTCGTGTCAAAACACACAATTTTTCGTAACCAACCTTGTACATTTTCAATTGAAACTAAGCAGACTTACACAAGGAAGAATTACGACATGCCGTGTCTCGGTACGCTTCATTTATAGGCAGAGTTGGCGCTTCTGCATGCATAACAATGACGATTATCAAAGAAGCGCATGATTTCATCTCGAAATTCACAAAGTCCTCTGGTGGTTCATTTTAACAACTCAAGAAAGTCATTGAAGTTCCCGATTTCATCTAGTCTTAGAGAAACATTTAGCAAAAACAGCTTCAGCGGATGACACTCATGTGACACTTGACCAAGTGACGCTAAACGACTGAAAAGTCGGTTCTGCAAGGTGTCGCAGTAATCTGCCATATAAGAACATGGTATGCGAGAAGTTTACTTCAGACATAAAAGTCTGCATTGCCTATCTGAATTTTGTCACTGATCCCACCTCAGAAAGTGTGTAGTTCTTTGAAGGGCAACAGGCTGCATCTTTATTAGGCTGATAGTTGGGTGACATCACCGGTGTCCTTAAGTGATGCGGCTACACTATCTACTAAGTAAAGCTGAGGCACAAAAAAAAACAAGCCTCACCCAGCCGCACACGAACCGGCATATAGTGTGAGGGAGAAGGATTTTCAGCCAGTATGAGCTCGATGGCCTCGGGGATGTAGCTCGTGTCACCACGAGACCCTATTTTCATACTCCCAACATAGCGCACTGAGTGGATAATTTTGTTAGCTGACGAAGGTGATTCTCCAACGCCATCCATTGCACCGTCCCCCAGAGCTGCGTAGCACGCAGAAAGGTCAAGAGACTCGGTGTCAGGCCATACTGGAAGCTTGGCTTTAACAATAACGGAGAGACTTGAAGTAGATACTGTCACTTGACTCTCCGGTGTTCTCAAAAACCATAGCTGCTGTATCTTCTTTAAACACTAATGGCATCATCTTAAAAGCACTCAATAACGGTACATAAAAAGTGAAATTTGGGAAATTTTGAAGCAGGCAATCAAGACGAAGTCTCTGAAGCAGTCGATGTCGTATGTTTGTTAAATCGGATCCAAGACTAGTAAGAAAGCTAACCTTTCGGATGCAGTTAAGGCGCAAATGACAAAACCATCATCAACACGGCAACAATTCGATAGGTAACTGAATCGAATTTTCATTGGTTCCATGCTTTATCAAGTACACTCCTGCTTCAGAGGTGCAGTAATCTAGTCACACACAATACAAACCTCTGAAATGGAGCCTCTTGTCTCCAAAAGCATTCACTGATGTCGCATAAGAGCTCATGGGTGGTCAGTGTTTATAATGCACTACAAACCTGGCAACTTAAGACAAGTTCTTAAAAACCAAATCTACAAGTTCATCGAAGTAAAAAATGCATAAAAAATAAAACTGCACAAAAAGTCGTACAGGTAAATAGACAAGACTTTTTAAAGACTTTCTTAAATATTTTATAGGCAAAAAATTAGTTATCACACAGAGGTGCTATGACCAATAAGCATTTGTGTTGGTCAACATGATGTCATCATTTCCAGCTACTCGTCGTCCTGTATTTCCAGGGTTTGAAGGCATTACCACATCTTCTATTTGAATTTGGTGCAAAATAAAGTGCTGCAAAATCTTGGAAGTGAATTGACCGAAGGCCGATTTGGTGGATTTACTTAAAGTTTGCACAATAACAGCATCAGAACATTTCAAAAAATGGGCACTAAGATCCTACTTATGCTACTACAACGGATGATAGGAATACGTTTTACCATTTGTATCAGAACCTTCGTCCAAATCCAATATATTTTCATATCCACGTTTTTTTAGGATGTTTAGAATCGGTTTGAAATAAGTTCCATCCGGAGCTCGAACCTTTGCTACCTCAAAGCGCAGCAACGTCCGACATTCTCGAGTGAAAATCTTTTGAAGATCAACGACTTTTCCCCGTAGCACGTTTCCCGCCAAGCTAGTGATTACATCGCCTAGTTCAAAAAACCCTCCTCCGTTTTCATAAAACTCTTTCTCGAGCTCAGTAATTATATAATACGAGTCCAAGAAACGAACTCGAATGCCGAGATGGCTAAAATTTAAAGTACATATTTTCGACAAAATATGACAGTAATCAATTTAAGGTTAATAAAAAATAAGGAGACTTCAAATGTAAATCGTAAATGATGAAGGGAACTCTTACTTCTATTAATTAGCGTGCAGGCGGGAGTTTAAACCATACATTTCGGAAACAAGTGTTTTGGGTTTTTTCGGAAAATAATTGTAAGTTGCAAACCACAACGATAATTTTGGGCAGTCAGCAAAACCAATAGTTTAAGTGACTGACATCCGCCACACTCAATACATGGGTGAAACTTACCTACAAGGTACGAAATCCTTTGTCATGTAAACTGGTATTTGCCAAGTAGTGTCAAGAAAGTCAGCACCGTCTATATTCAGTTCAAATTTTATCCGAGTGAAGTCGGCAACAAAAGAGTAAAATATTTGACACTGAACATCATTTGTTAATACAGATTTTGAACGTTCGTAAAATTGAAGTAGGAATGATTTATTTTCCTTAAGCAAAAGGACCAAGTCTCCAAGGTTGCCATTCTTTGCTAAAATCCGCAAGAACAATCGCCCTTTGCCAATAGCCGTTTTAACTCTTTTACATTCATTGACCTTAAATGAATTAATACAAACATGTTCCAGATCTAAGTAAAATACTGCACCAAGCAGTGTGACTTATTGCTATCAAAGTTTGCAGAATTAAAAAAACCACTAAGTCCATCCAAAACATTACATCTAGTTCAACCATGCATATTCTTAAAGTATGATTTTCTGAAAGAATCATACACAAAGTTGGGCAAGACTCAATACGTACTTTATCAAGTGCCGCGGATAATGAGTAAGGGACATCATAGCCAAATTCCTTGCTACACTTTTCAAGCTTTTCAAAAACATTCCAGCAGTATTGTTGGAGTTCACCAAACAATGAAGGGAATTCCTTAAGTCCATGTTCAAACACATTCTCAAGAGACTTGAACAACGAAATCAAGTAAGGCGAATTGTCGTTTAATTCAGTACAGTTTGAAGTGTACAATCGCGCGACACACGCCTTAAATTCAGCAACACATCCCGCCGCCATACCTGCAGAGGCAGATATCAAAACACCGCCACTCTTCATTACAGGGCTGAGGGTCACACACAGGATCATTTAAAAGACATTAATAACAACTAGTCCTAAGCGCTTGTTATAAGTGGGTAAGTGTATGGATTTTAAGTTTTACATTTTGTACGTGTTATGATAAAATAGGTCGATACCTTATTTATGTCTATACTTTATTTTAAAAATGCTAGATTCTAAGTGATCGATTACAATTACCAACTGACAAAAGTAGAGCAAATATATAACCTGCGCATTTGAGCCAGTGTGATTAAAAAATGTGGAAAGGTTGTATTTATGTGCATTCAAATGGTTTAAAGTTGCAACCTACTATGCAAGGTAATCCACCACAGAATACCTCATTCCCAAATAAAAAAATGATTTTAAAAACATTGTGCAAGCAAGACGCTGAGAAATAAAACATTGATAGTGGTAGGTATTGACCTGCTATCTTCTCAAAACTACGGATGTCAAACGCGAATATAGTGTAATGCTTTGATGAGTTGCTTAACTTTGGGTTCGATTACACGGACATTGAAATTCTCGCAAACTTGACCATACTGGTAGCTTCAGCTGTAGCGTCCCGAGACTCCCTTTAAGGTAGAAGAAGGCATAGCACTAGGGCAGAATATATTTATTCTGAGAACAGAGGGCTTGGGGGCCGTTGCCACGGCCCAAAGACCGACCAACCGGCTCAGTACAATATGGCCACCCAAGTGACCGAAATCGACAGTTCAAACAAACAAAGTATCACACAGCCCTCTCTTCTTTCGAGCGTCGTCCCCGACGCTCCCCTTCGTCCGCCTCCCGTGTCAGCCATCACAACGTAATCAGTGCTGCGAGAAGCACCCACGAGCTAACCGTCCAAGTCGTCGAGATTCGAACGCATGTGTTCCTGTAGTGCCATTAATTCCGCGTAGCACTCAGTGCAGCAAATGCGCGCTTCTTGTGCCTCCTCTTCCGCGACAATGTGGTCCAATGGAAGATGGAGGTATGAATCCAAGTTTTCGAATGGGTCGAGACACATACAACACATATTGCGATTCCAGGCTTAATTGATACCGTAGAAGAAACGCAAGGGCACCGTAGAAACCTGCGCAAATGTGGCGATCTGGCATCATAGGAACAAAATGCATGCGATCCAAGTGTGCAAAGCAAAAAAGGATGCTATCCAATGGCATCCTGCACATTCTGCATCTGAGAACAGGAGAGAGAGCTTACAGAGGTTGCTTGACCACAACGTCGCAGGTCTCTCTTGGCAGTTCCACTGGACTTGGAGTTTAGGGCTTCCCTGTCGAACACGAGGGCGAGGGAGATGCCGAAGCTGGACGTCGATCTCAGCCCTTCTGCTACGCGATATCAGAGGTCCTCCCATCCATAGCACATGCACTTGTTTCACACCGCCAAAATTTGCTAGAAGCGGCATGGAGCAGGATAAAATCCATCAAAGTCGGGTCCGCTTTCTGCTGCCACCAATGTAGCGTCCCGAGACTCCCTTTAAGGTAGAAGAAGGTGCAGTACTAGGGCAGAATATATATATTCCAAGAACAGAGGACTAGGGGGCTGTTGGCACGGCCCGGAGGCCGACCAACCGGTTCAGTACAATATGGCCACCCAAGTGACCTAAACCGGTAGTTCGAACAAGCAAAGTATTGCATCAGCCCTTCTGTACATCAGCGAGGCTCAATCGCTAATGTAACACGTTTCTTCAGCTCTCGATTTTGGCAAAAAACCGCCTTGCGTATTCTCCGCTGTGCCTTCGGTGGCTAATATGACCTCTTGGCCATGCCATTAGGTTCAGTCACTTCTATGTTTTGGGTAGATATATCATACCTCAGTATTATGTCTAATTTCGTCTTTAGGGAAGTCTCAGGGAGCTACACTACCACTAATACGCTGCACTTATAGCATGTGCTAGGTTTTTTGACTTAGTTCATGTTGCACTTACCACCTTACATTCTTATTCTCTCGTTAATATGGAAGAGGTTGATCTGTTTTCTAAAAGCGGTGTAACATGCTGTGCCTTATGTCTCGTATCGTCCTTCCTATTGTAAAACATGGTCTATTCTTGCTCGGTAGCAAAATCAAACTACTCACGAGATCTTAGCCGCTAGTGAGGGAGTCCTCAGTTCATATAAAAGGCTTTTGACGAGTTCTCTTGCATTTAGTATTGACAACGGCTGTAAGCTAGTTTTATCCAGGCATATTTATTCTCCTATCAAATATGTAGAGATCCGTTATCTCATTGCCTGGCTACGGTTTTTAGAACACTTATGTGAAACATCGTTAGAGACGTCAGTGATGATAAAACAAGATTAGCTTGACAGTATTGTTGAAAATTTGTCGTTTTAAGTTGTTGCCACGGTGTATGAAAGAGACTCATTCTAAGAAGAGGGAATTTTAAGAGCACAATTCTCCATAATAATAGATATCATTGAATAGGAGAGTTTTCTACTAAGTTTCGGTGCTAAACTGGATGTCGCTTTTGAAGTTAATAGCAAAAAATAAAGTGAATACGTTAACATTGCATACTGAGATGTTGTTACAAATTTGAAAAGGCGTGAGGTGAGGGAGGTAAGGTTGGAGGCGGCTAGGATAGGGTGTTATGCAGCTGGAGGAAGAACGTGTTATAAGATCCTGCAGAGAAGTGATAGCAATTACGTTATAGAAAGAGATGTTTTGTTGAGTGCCTTGTAGGCATTTAGTCTTAACACATTCTTCTTGACTACTCATACAAATGGAATGTTGCAATTATCTGAGGAGCATATAGGTAATCCATCTTATCAGAGAGTCGCTGCCTTAACACTTCATTACCAAGCGCTAAGGAGCTTAACTGAGCATCTATATTCTAGTACACTAAGTTCGAAAGTCTGTAAATTCAACTCCAAGACCCGTTAGTTTTGTGAAGGGGAGCGTTCGGATTATAACCGACATAATTTAAATTTTGAAAAGAAGTAATATGGGCGGAGACAGTCTGACGGAGACAGTCTGAAATTATAGCGCAAATTATAAACTGGATCGTTTGAAAAAGCAGTTGATCTGGTGATCAAATACAGTTTCCATTTGTATATTGGAAGCAAACGATTTTGGAACATTCTTTCTACATATTACAGCGATAATCAGGGAAAGCTACCCTTAAACTTGACTCTGAAGCAACCTATTTATCACTTAACTTCCTTTTTGACAAGGCGAATTGCTGTACACAACAGTAGTAGAACTAAGTGTAAATTTGGGTGAATACACATTCCAACGCAATCATGGAAGTCGGACTCTTAATACTTGTAGCCCTACAATGGCTGGATCGCTTTGCGCTCCAACTTCAAACTTCATCTTGGTTGGTCAACATTGCTGGTGCAATGCCAGCAACCCTCATATGAGGATTGAGGACATTTCGCCACAAAATGCGCATTTATTGAAGCTACACAAGTAGTGTTCCAGATGCATATCAATGTTTCCCCAACAAAAGGTAGTGACTGCATACAGGACAGCAACTCTTGCAAGTCTTCACTGCATCTCAGAAAGTTCTGAAGTCAATAAATTTGTTTATTGTGCGTCCGTCACTTGCAAGCGCCGCAGAACAGACGCCAATCTACTGCAATCTTTAACCAGTTTTTGAATATTCGGAAACCCTAACGATCTTCAAATATGTTTTTTTTTTAACTTCAAAGAAATATACTTTGAGTGAACACAGTTCAAAAATTTCACCTGTCTTCTCGGTACAAATTTCTCTGCTAGCTAGTTTAACGTGTAGCTCCTCCCTTGATTGCATTTGTTTTCTGCAAATTCACTGTGCAAATTCTCGAACAAGACATTTACATTAGTTGATGCAAACAAATGGAATCTCTCTTGGACCCCCAAAGTGTTATTGTTTGCAATAATGATTGCATTCTTGACAGTCTAAACTTCTAATTCAGTTCCTATATCTTAAAGTCCATGGCTATTTTCCAGTCGATGCGCAGTATCATTTCGATTCTGCTCCCTAACAGTCCCGAGATAATTCCACCTCCTGCCTCCAAAAACCCAGATTGAATCCTCTTTATTATTTAAAATTTCTCACAGGGGAATTCAAATTAATTTCAAGAACTTGGCATGCACGGGATACCATATGCATGGGTAAAGCAAGGGTGATTGTGAGAAAATTTAGCAACATTCCAGTCATGGCAGAATATACATGAAAAGGATCCAATCACATGAGAAAATGTGAGTTGTTGCACATTTTGGGGCAAATTTATTCAATGGTTTTAGAGAGTTCCAAATCTCCAGTGCTGCTGATAAATTCTGCCCAACTCCCCACAAAATGATGCAGAGGTATAATACACTTTTGTGGAGGAAGACGATTTAATGAAGGGTCTTGGGGGCATTATGCAAGCATGCTTAGTGGCTAGCTGGTGTGCTTTTATCAAAGGACATGTAAAAACAGACAAGAAACTTATGGATAATGGGTGTGTACTTTCCCTTTTGTTTCCATAGGGCATACTGTTATCATCTGACATCTAAAAGCGGCATCTAAATGTAGTTAGGCCTCCCTGTCAATGGCGACTCCATTAGGCTATGCTCTCGAAGGTGGCCCGATCCATTCTCCGTTGTCTAGAGCACTGGAAGTGATGGTCAGATACACTCTAGCTCCAGCTCGCTACTGCACTAGTTGATTTTGGGATTCCGATGTGCTTTATTTGCCCAACATTATAAATCACGCCGACTGCTTTTCATCTTTTGCCAATTGGTAAGGCGCTTCGAACGGTGAATGTAATTGACTGTCAGTTCCGAAGGCCTCTTTAAGTAAACTACTGATGAGCTTTTGTCAGGAGACTGCGTAGTTTATGACTCTTTCCCTGGAAATATCATAACACCCAAATGCAGAATAAACTTTCCCTTAATTATTTCACTTTGCCTCTGATTTGATACCAATATCGAAAATAAGCCTAAGGGTTGGAATGTCGGCAGAATTTGTTAATACCAGTAAATATGCAGAAATCACATACGTGTCTAATGTCAAATTCTCAAAACCTCATGTTCAAATACTCAACCGAAATAAATGCACTCAAATCAGCTTTGGAATAAACTGAGCATAATTTCGAATGCTCCTTCCCCTAAAAACTAAAAAGGATTATTACAAAGTTATTTGTTTACCAGCACGATGTTCAGTACAGAGTCCATGCATCGACTACCTGGGACAGTGTGACGATAGACTTTAGCCAGGATAAGAACTCACATTAAATTAACTCCTATGCAACATTTTTACTCTAAACAGTCATTGGAAAGCGAATAAACCATTATTTCGCGTTTTTTTTTGCATTCTACCCTTTATTTCAAGGTAAATTTTCACTTTTCATATTGTGAGAGAAGAGAGCTCCAATTATGGAATGATTCGCACAATTCATTAATTAAAGAAATTAGACAAAAAAATAGTGTTATGCCATACTGACTTCCGTTTTATGTGCATCTCTGCAAGAGGATGTGTGCGCGTATGCGTGCTGTTACTTGGTGTAAGGCCTATATAAGTAGGTGTGTTTTTATGTGTCCCTCTGCTGATAGAGGCGATCCCACGTGGAGTATTAAGCCGTGCCACCCCATTCGATGCACCACAGCCCGGTCAGACTTGTCGGACGGCGGCAAGGAAAGAGGCGGGAGGCTCGCTTACAGCTCGTTGGACGGGTTCAACTTCAAGGCAATCATGCGCATGACTGGGAGATTTGTGGGACTGGGTGGATTCGAAGGAGACGGCCGATTGTGCCGCAGCCTCCAGCCTATCGATGATGGGGAGTTGAGCAGCCGAATTGTGAATGACTAGGTCGCTGTCGACGCAGCGGATCGTAGTAGCAGTGGAGCCCTGATGATTAAGGATTCGAGAAGAAGTCTGTCGGTAGCGCATGTATGGATTGGTTGTACTTTGGTTTGTGCAGCATTCCTCCGAGTCCACATGGTCCTCACTCTTCTGATTGGAGCAGCTCGAATTGTGCGTCTGCATCTGAATGTATTTCAGGATGATCGGCAGTGTGGTGAATTGCTCCTGAAAGTGCACACATAAAGGTCGCTGCTTTAATAATTCAAAGGCACTAACACCCCATCTCTAATTTCATTAGTCATAATGCAACCTGGTACTGTATAAGTAGGAATTATTCAAGGTGGAACAGCTAAAAGCAACATCCAAAATCTTTAATAAGCTACGCTCATTTTGGCCACATGGTTAGAAATAAACGAGTATGACACTTAAAGTTGTATCGCACTTACCTCTATGTGGGGCATTAAAGCATTTGTAATTAGCTCAACCTCATAGAAGTGTTGCCATGTAAACGATTTTACTAAGGAACCTTTAAGTAAATATGTTTTCCGTTTGTTAATGATTGGAATGAGTAAAACTGCCTCAGGAGTTGGGGTCTAGATGGGACCTTCAAGCTTGCCCTCGACAGATACACTCAACTTTACTCAGTCTCATTTTCTTCACGCCCTAATAAAATAAACACCTGTACAATAGGAGATTATCTTTCGACAAGTCGACCAATTTGTGAAACAGTGGGTCCCAACATGAGAAAACATCAATTTCAATAGTAGGACGGAGAAAAATTCTAGACTGATGTGGAGTAGACAGCCTCGTAAATTGGTGACGAAGCGGAGGTCTATCTGGTGTTTTATCCAAGTGATATTCAGTACCACCTTACAAGTTCTTCATTCTTACATAAGCGGTTTTAAATTTGCATTTGCTCAGTTATGCTAGACTACGAAGAGGGAGTGGAGTTAGTGCAAAACCAAGCCATCCGTAGCCGATTGGCACGACGATAGGCAAGAATGGGCTGAATGAGTTTGGAATCACGTGGAAAGATCATGTATTTGTACCAAAGCAGTTAATACATTGTTTCACGGTAGATTGTTGGATAAAATAGACAAAGCAGGTGAAAATGCTCATGTGTGTAAACATGGTCCATGATAGAATATCTAGTTAAAATAAAGTAGGGAAAGTTAAGATAGCTCGTATTTTTCTGTTAATTAGGTCCTAGTGGCTAGTGTTACTGTGGGAATGCTTCCTTTTATCTCCTCGAACGTGCGATACAAGGACGGACAAGGGTGATGAAATCAAAGCCTTGGGCAAAAAAAAGGTTGACCGTCGGGTTTCATAACAGACGTGCATGGGTCCCTTGGCCCACTATTGAATCTTTACAGCCCACAGGCTTCAGGGGAAGTGGACTAAAATATATATGTTAATACACACAGAATAAAGATTGAGCCATTAAAGTTAACGCGAATAAAAAAAGATTTATGGTTTAACGGGTATATAGTTTCGAGTTTAATTTAATACAAAACACAGACCATTAGTCTAAATGGATTCCAGCCATTTGGAGACTAATAACAGTTTAATGGCTTGTATCGAATGCACTGTAAACAAAACTTTGATGCTTGCCATTAATGGCTAGAATAATGGGCTAACATGAGGCTTTATGGCGACCAACAAAAACACTTACCTGAATACGCACCAACGATTCCTCGATTGCGTCTAAACGCAGTTGGAGTCGTGTGTGTTGAATTCGCATCTCCGAAACGGTATCGTTCATTATAGATTGGGTCTACAGGAACGCAAAAAGGAGGGAACGCCAAATAATAGCTTCGAAAATTGACGTGAAAATGCCACGTTTGAAGTGAATTTCCCCTATGTGGTTGGTGGTAGCGATGCTGGAGGCGACATGTAGAGCACTGGTGAAAGCAGGACAAAACTATAAACAGCCCCAACAGTAAGTGATGAAGTTAAGCAGTGATTAAGGCAAGTAGTCTGGCCGAAGACAACGACAAGCAAAAAAGGCATGGTAATGGACGACTTTTAATGACAAACCACTCAGAAAGACTACCAGATTTGTCATGAACGAAAGGGAACTGGAATTTCCGATGGAAATGTTCTAGGAGTATGAGAAATAGATGTGTTGTTTAAACCTCCTAAGTTGATTTTAATTCGAAAAAGGCACCACTTATGTGTACAGAGCGCTATTTCATGTCCACGCCACCAGTCAAAGGATCGAACACGAAGGAAACATACTCGGAGAAAAATTGAAAATGGGATGTCGAAAGACAAAATAATTTATGACAACCAGTAACACATCTTTTCCCGTTTGAAGAATTCCCCCTCTATCTGTCGAGTTCATCATAATGTCAAAAGTTAAGATATGATCTTTGAAATCAAACTTTCTACGAGTCCTTCTAACAGTGACTCAGCCTCTATCTCGTTACCTAGATGATGCCGAAAGATATGTCAACAAAGAGGTCCTTTTTTTGTGCGCTCCAGATGTGTTTGAAACCAATCCAAATGTGTAGACAAGCTTACTGTCTACTCAGGTGCCAATCCGAAACAATAGTTGGTTAATAGATGTAATGACACCGGTCTTGAAAGCTGATTATCAATTCACATATAAATTTTTAATAGGTAGAGAAAATCCACAAATAGAGGATTTAGACTGAGCTTCGCACAAATGGCTAAATTGCGATCAGAACTTACAGAAAGGATTCTGAAACATAGGACAGCTAGACGAATCTGGCAAAGTTAAAACGACGTTGCAGGTAGTGTTGAAACTGTGTAGCGTAAGAGAAAAAAATGCAAAACACGACGTGTCACGCTATCATTGAGACATTTTTTCAAAAACAGTTCTCCACTGATTCTGTTCCTCAGAGCACCTCTCCAATGGATAGGTTCACTATATTCCTGCTCTTTTCTGTTGTCACATTTGAGTGAAATGCACACCATTAACCTTTGGCTTGCCTGTAACATGCTCGGCCAAATTGCAGCACTCGGTGCTTTTACGAAGGATGATTTAGGCGGTAATCAACTTTTTCACAAACTCTATTTCCAGTCAGGTGTCATCGCATTGTTCGCTGCTGAACACGTCAACTTGCACAGATTTAACTCAGAGTAGGAGTACGGACGTAGCATCGCCACCCGTCACCAATTTCGACAGTCAATGCGAAACAATAATATTATCTCCACAACTTTTTAATGAACTTTTAGAAAAAAAATGAATGATGGTGAATAGAGTTTGCATAGTTGCCATACGTCTTGCCAAGGCATTGCTTTGAAAATCTACAGAAATCCTTCAAATTTGTCATGGGAATATGCATCAAAAGGCGTGATTACTTTCAAAACGATATTTGTTTGCATTAGTATGCACAGTGTATACTAAGGTATTGATGTATAAGGATTGATCTGAATAAAACTGGAGAAAGGTAATCAAATATTGAATAATTCGAATTAATAAATAAATCGTAAGATGCTAAGAAGCTCAGTCATCTGAGAACTTAGCGTCTTGATTTGGATCAAACTGACTTAATGAATGTGGTTGAAAAAATCTGCTGAAGAGAAATAAAGGAGTCTCTTCCAATTTACACTTCCACTTTGGCCAGCAAACATGCGATGGATTAGGAGGACTTCCTGCCTTTCTGTTCTCCAGAAGGAACTTAGTGAGGAATGGTGTAACTTTTGAACTTCCGGGGGAGGGCTTTAGTGAATGAATTACTCTCCACTGGGCCATTGTCACTTAAGGCGATTGAACCATTTATGATGTACTGGTGGTTGACACTGGCAAGCAGTAAAGCAGCATTACTTACCTTGGCCAAATCAATCAAAGTATTTGCATTATCCTGCAGTTTCCTCTGTTCCAACTTCACGTGTCGAAGACTGGAAGAAATAAAACCCATAACTCTCGGTCGTTTTGAGCCTTTACGCTCTTGTTCATTTAAAATACAGGATGCGACTAAACTAGTTGGTGAGTATTAGGATTGTGCAAGTAACTAAACCCAAAAAATGGCTCATACTACAACGATGGAGAAATCACGAAAACAGCAGGGACGAAGAATGTAACAGGACTGATGGATTTCGCACGTATTGTAGATACTTTATATTACACATTGCCAATTTTTTATAAATGTTAAGCAGTAACTATTCGGAAATTAAGGCCTACTCTAGTAGCACTTCCTGGAAAATGCGGATGATGTACCATTTAGGCCAATTTTATGACTATTTAAATAAAGTGAAGTAAAGCGAGAAACTCCAATGCTAGAGTTTTAGTACTAGAAAAGACATATCCATCCAAGATACTATTTACCGAAATACTATACAATGACACTTCTTTCGATTGAAGTGTAACAACCTCTTAAACCTATGCTGTTTGGCCTCCTCTTAACTAAAGGGGTAGGAGAATGTGGGTCCGAAGAGAAACAGCTTTGTACTCATCAGCAATTAACCCTACGCCCACAACATTACCACCACTTGATCTTTCCTGCATAACCGGAACTGTCGGGTAATATGTTTTCAACATCACATTATCTGTTTAGAATCACAGTGAGCATGACTTACTAACTTCCATGATGTTCATATGAAACGTAAACGCAGATTAATTATTTGGTGTTAAATAAAATATCGGTAGGTCAAATGCTCTTTCGTCCATTCGATATAAAATTTCAACTGACAACGCACAGTAGGCATGGCTTGTTGGTGAACAAAAGGAAATGCAAAAAAGTTAGTTGTCTTTAATGGTTTTCCGTTTCGCTTAAACTTAGCTTAGCTTTGAGGCGCCTAAGTGGACACGAATCATGGTTCAGTACACGTACCCATGTATCGCGCGGAGGAATTTCCGTTGGTGTTTCCTGATTGTAGAGGCGTTGAGCTTTTTCACTAATTTGGTGTACTTGTAGATTAACCAGGTCTCTCGTAGGACATTTGCTGCGTAATGCTTCATCTAAATCAATGCTTAAAAATATAAGTACGGTGGTAGGGCTGAGTCCACTCCACGAAATAGAACACTTTTACCCAAAAATTATCACACCTTCAGTAATTAGCACCTATGCCGCAACAGCTACTACTTTTTTCACTGCAAACAAAGAATTTAATTTTATTTTGAAGAAGTTTAGTGAAGTTTCGTCACCTAATAAACAAGACGCGATGAAGTTCCAAAATGTCTACCTTAGGTAGAAGAACAAGTGTGCATCCAGAATGGGTCTTATATGAGAGCTTCAAATCGACAACAAATTTTGGTACGAGTCAAAAGGTACTGCGTTCTCTCAGTACTGACTTCCTTTGGAGCCGACTTTGATAATGAGAAGTAAAATCAGCTATGTAAGGATTAATTAAGGGAATAACAAGTTATTATGCAAGTAAACTCTCATAAAACCTTTGCTAAATTTTGGAAAAAGTACCAGCGCCTATACTTAGGCAACGATAAACGCAAAAACCGCGCACCTTTCTTTTGAAGTTAAATTCATTAAAGGCAGTAACCAAGGGGAAGCATAGGAGATTAATAGAAAGGGTGCAAATGCCTGACCTTCTTGGCAAGTGTATTTTCCATCATGAATTGAATAACGTGCTTTTCCGCCCTGGAGAGTTCCAATCGCTTAGCAAATACGGCCACAACAAGTGCAGTGCAGAGCGATCCCTGTAGAAAAAAAAGACATGAGAAAGCCTAATTTAGAATCATGAGAGCGAATAAGTAAAACAACACGTTTTTGGTTCTCAGCCAAAAACACAGACTAAGGCTTTCGAAAATTGCAACAATTTTGCATACTTACTTTGGTCCACTGACAGGCAAACACCAAATTGGGTGCTCTATCTAAATAAAGGGCTTTAAACTGCAGGATGTATGCAAAGAACTAAACAGACAGTCTTTGAGGGCTTAAGTTTCCTTCAATTTGACAGTGCTGATAACGTGCTAACTGTGTCAATGTCTCCACTAGCCGTTTAAAAAAAAAATTAAGAAGTCACGGTGCAGACTCACTAAGACTCCCGCAACAATGGAAATTGCGCGACCACAGTAGGTATTTGCAACAACATCTCCGTAGCCTATGCTCAGAAAGGTCACGGCGACGAGCCACATCGAATTGAAGATATTTCCGAAAACCGGATCCTGAACGCTGGGAAGGAAATGGGGCAATAAGAAGTGAATGCAAAAACACTAGTGTTGACTCACGGATTTCATAGAATCGTGAAAATTGGTGTTGCTTGCATCACTGAGTAATCTTGTAGTTTGGCACAACAGGACCGCACTGGTATAAAAGGAGCGTTAATAAGGGTTATTCAACGTACAAAAGTGGAAGCCTTTTGAAATTGGCACAAAGAAACACTAATCTAAAAGGTTATATTGATAAGCATTAGTAAAGTGTTTGACAAGCAGATTCAGTTGCACGAGTTCTCGGTCATCTGACTTAAGAAAATGAATAATTCGTAGACGCTTCACTAAAAACTGGATTTTAAGGCCAAAGCAAATAACTGCGAGTAAGTTCACCAAAGCCACAAAAACTGCAAGAGAACTCTGAGTGGCATTATTCATGATAAACAAAAATTCTTCCTTGGTTGAACGTGCACTTTTACGTGTGTAGGCTTGAATTCTCTGTGAGGGTTCAAAACGCTTTCATCGTATACTAACAGAGAATATAATGACGCGACATGAACAAATGAGTGCTCAGTTAAGAGGCCAACCGTCCCACTGTTGGATGGCCGCAGTTCTGTCCCTTCATTAGTTTCCGTGTCAAATAATAGTACTTGGGCATGGTCATCATTTTGGTTTTCAGAATAAAAAACCAAAGAAGGAGAAAATGCACATCCCCTTTAGCAAAGTAGTGGAGAATGGCCTCTCATTTTCCACAGTTTTGGCACTTAAGAGGTGTGAAATGGATGAGGAGAATTTTGCTGACAAGTGGTGCCAGTACCTTTGGAATAAGCGAGTTAAAACCCATTTAGAATGGTTTTACGTTAATCCTGTAAGCCTTGGGCGAAGTAATTGGGCGTGGTAACAAACTTTGAGAATTCCTCATGACTATTTAACTCTTTCACCTCAACCACTTCTTGTTTCTTAACACGTTCCAAAGGTATGCAACATTATGAGCTTTGGGATGAGTGACTTAAAATAATTGCATTGATCCATTTGTCTGACAGCTTTTGGTGACAGAAGACCGATGTAGATGAAAAACTACACAGATCTGAAATATTATGTTATTTTTAGCCGCATTTTGCCACACATGAATAACACAACGTTTGGCTTGACAAATTGTGCCTACAAGACCTTCATTGCCCGGTACCCGGTCTAGTTGTAGCTAATTGTGTGACGACCCATTTTCGCCCTTGTTACGGCTGAATTGAGGTGAATTTGGGGTTTTAATCACACAACCCAGAGCAATCTTGTTTAATTAACCCTATATGCTGAGAATTTGACCGGGAAGAAATTGTGAGAATGTGTAAAGAGTCACAGTCTTGAGACGTAACAAGCGTGGAAGGATTTCCAAACGCAAGAGTCGTAAAAAGAGTCACAATGTAATGAATGAACAATTGAAGATGCCAAACAAAAAGATCCCCCCTGAAATCGACTACCCCCTGGAGGTATCGTAGAATTAAGTTTTTGTCTACTGGTTGATGCTGCGGCTAAGGAAATACCTACAATGCCCTGCATTGGCATAACAACAAGACAGGCTGCACATCGCACAGCAGGAAATCTCGCAAATACTTACAATTAGTCCTTTTATGCAGAAGGACAAAAAATTTCCTGATAATTTCTATGAGTTAGCTTAAATTGTATACTTACATGAGTATAGATTTGGAAAACTTAGTTGAAATCCATATTGTTTTAAGGTGATACACTTTAAAACGGATATTTAGTGGACTCATGTTGGCAATGCTTGAGTCGGTCGATCACCTAAGTTGAGATTGCTGCTGTACTCACAGTGACCTAAGGCGAGAAGTTATTCTGGAATGGTTTTACGTCGTCATAACAAAATTAGCCGGAATGTATACACCTTTTACAGATTGATATGTTGACACCGCCTATCAAATAGCCACAAATTTACTTCCATTTCCTCTAACATGGTGGATTTTCGTGTGTTCAAGTCTACAGATATTAAGGAAGTGCCTTTAGGTTGTGAATTTCATTTTCAGATTACTTTAACATCATAATAATCCCACAGGCATGCATAAACGTTGCGGATAGTATCAGAGAAGCAGACAATTCGCAAGACCTGATGGACACACATCCCTAAGGAATTTATGCCAGAAAGTCGCCTCGAAGATAACCGAAAATAGGCACGCTGTCAGAGTGGGGCGTGTGGAATTTTATCTGCCAATGGTTTGTAGTAGCAGAAATTGTGCTGGGTTAGTTTAAATGAATGAAAAAAAGGGCGGATGCGTAGGAGCATGCGCGCACGCGTAGTTATGACAGAAAATCCCTACCGTTCACATGCTCTTAACATCCACGCGAGCACAGCCCAAAATCCAAGGATGAAGGCGACCAGCACGGTGCCTGGACAGATGGTCATGAATGTCTTAAAGACAAATTGGGTTGTGAAATCCACCTTGTTCATGGCCCCAATACTGCGAGAGCCGGTGTCGGTAAAGAGTTTTGAATGTAGTACTACCACGCGAAAGATGAGATAGAGGCGGAGGAACATGGGCAAGGAGAGGATGATGTCGATGGAGACCACTTTGTTGGAGGGGAAAATGATGTGCGGACTTCCCGAAACAGAGCCAATCCGTGGTACAGAGGCTGCTGAAGTGAGAAGACTAGGATCCAAGGTGCCGTTCTTGCAGTGCGCGCAGGATAGGAGGATGTTGCCGCCGAAAAAGTAATAGGAGGAGGGCCAGCTGAAAGTGAAATTGCCTGGCACTGGATGGATCGCACACACGAGAATCTCCATGACCAACTTTGCCACCCTCGAGCGATCCCATGCTATTTGCCAGTCTTCTATACAGTCGTCAAACGAGAGTATCTGCGAAAATGACCATAGTATCAGCTCAGATTAATGTCACGCATTCCATTGAGTCAAAGCACTTTTCCAACAAATGGCTTTAAGTCCATTATGACTAATGTTGTTTATTACAAATTTAATACAATAAAAGGAACGTATTAGCTAATCAGTGGGATTAATTGTAAAAAGTCGCCATCCTCATGATATTATGCACAACAAAAGTTTCTTCATTCGCAGGTCATTATGGTGTCCTATGAATAAGGATACAAGTGGAATTTCAACTATCGACTTTAATAAATTTAAGCAATATTAAACAAACAAATTCTTGTCAACTCCTTCCTGCAAATGTTGCTGCTTTTATGGCAGAAATCAAGCAATTAATGAATTGGCAAGCTTATTTGACCTCCGATTCCCACAATATTGCTGCAGCCCAGATTTAACGATAGACTAAGTAAACATATCCTAAAATACTAGCCGAATTATCAACGCATAAAAGCAGACCTGGGCAATTGTCTGGTCGAAAATGATTGTTAGGTCAATTCACATGAAAAGCTCTTTAGAGTATAGATCTGTGTATTTTTTTTCCACCTATTCAGTGATGCGGTATTGTATTAATTTCACTAAAGTATGGAAATAGATTACGAAATTGCAGGCAATTCATAAATAGAAAAAGGGGGTCATTCGAAAGAAATGACATTTGGGATTAGTTCGAAGTGATGCAAGGCATCACTTAATTCTACCAGAGAAATAGACTAACTTACTGCTTTGCATTAAGCTTATCTCAGTCAATTGCGCAGATCTAAAGAATGTTTCTGCAATACTTATGGTATGAACATGCGTCTTAATCCCGTCACAAAATCTACCACTCTTATGCGTACTTTGCTTTCAAAACTGGAAGGCTAGAAAACGTTCCCAGTCGCGCATTGCCAACAGGCCTGTGACGTTGGATGGATTATTATGCGGTATTGTAGAAGTCAAATAGTGAGAGGAAAGAAGTGATTGCATAAAATATTCACTAGCAATTTAACGAAGCAGTCATCTGGATCCAGAATTTATGCATACATTTTCAGCACAGGCAGACAAAAGGAGGAGGTATTTCCTACCTGTACAACTGCGCCACAATTGAATGCATTGCCTTTGGCTCGGAGGCGCATCACTTTTCATGATTTGCCATAAAACCCACTTGTGCGCTAACTGAGTGAGATGTTTTTGTCGGCGTAATTTGATTTGCGCCTGCTTATCAATGTTGAAAAGCTATACTTGTGGACAGTGTGTTAGTGGGCGCCTCTTTTAATTTGCTTTGCCAAGAATGAAGCCCATGAGCGGTGATATAAGCAGCACTCATGTGTGGCACCAACGCCTGGTGCGTTTCAAGCATACTATGATCACTTCACTATGTTGTGAAATGCTAAAAGGCTAAGACGGGCTCTGGCACATTATATTTTGGCGCTCCAAGTATCAAAGTGAACGCATGTGATCACATGCCTGATAAAACAGATTGTGTAAATGCTTACGCATGCCTTCATCATTCATGGCTCGTCAGCTGCTAAATCTTGTGATTCAGTGGATCAACGATTGCAACGCATAGCTACAATGGAAGATACAACTTCCTACAACTTAAATAGGCGTAATTTCATCGCTTCCATCTTTTAAAATCCTACCCTTTTTTAACAGTATACATTCCTAGAGGAATGTTTCACACAGTTCAGTTAATTTTTTTTGGGAAGAAATGTATGTTTAATAACCCTAGAAAGGCATAAGTCAACGAATAGAACTAGGGTGTGGTTTTCAAAGACCTCACTTGCACACCACAAAGCGATCACCCCAAATGAGTAATGAATCTTTTGCTATTTGCAGTCCTTGTAGAAGTGCCTCTGCGTTTTGGGTAAAAGTTCTCAACTCCTCATGCAGCTATGCCGAATAGTTGAAGAATTAGTGGCAATACTAATGATCTCAGCTTGTCAAACATTTACCACCAGAAAGTGAAGTACATTCGGTGCGTTTTATGGAAAGAAATAAAAAAATTTCCCGTGCAAGTTCCCCTATAAAATACTAAAATTAGACCTGAAAATACAGAGTGTTAAAAGAGTCTCTTCCATAGTTTTGCGCTTTTTTTAGATTAACCACCTGAGCCAAAGGAAGGAAAATGAAATCTTGAGCGTATTTTTTTGCACTCAGGACTTTCCATGCCGAGCTGAATCAGTGCCATGAAATATTCTTTAATTGCATTAAATAAACGTTCTTAAGCAGATGGAAATATTTTTCGACAAACAGGTTTCAATTTCGTAAGGATTAAGCCAAGGCAAATATTTGCATAATGCCTCACATGAGGGTAAATTTACTTTGTGATTAAGACCAAGTGAAGTGTGCGTACGAAGGAGCCCTTACTTGGCTGAAAATATAGTAGAGATGACATTGAACACTCATCACTACTTTTTATGCGCTTTTTAGAATGGAGGAAGCTCTTTGTGTTTAGCCTGTTTGCAGATCCGCACCGCAGATGACTTACGCACCCAAGCACTAAATCAAAAGCAATAAGTTTTGGAGCCAAGTTTATTACAGATTCTACCAATTCAATGAATCTAAATTGTTCTAATATTTACTTATATGCCAGTTTAGTCCACTTAGGGTTACTTCCAGCCTAATGTCAAATCAGGTGAGCTTGTCACGAATCAAGAAAATAAGGTGGTCCAGTGGTTGCGCATTTATTAACTTTCTTATCTCAAGTTGGTCGAAACTGCTCGGACATTTGGATGCAGAATTCGTGTGCAATGTTGATTGGCAGGCCCGGGCAACCGTGGCGTGATTCATCGGCCAGTAACGACTCGGCCACGCGTGTCGCGCTAGCGGATAAACCTCGGCAACAGATGGACATTGCAATCCCAAAACATGTCATCGTGTAAGCTTTAAGGTTGGTTTAACTGAAGTGACCACCTTTGACAAAAACCACTTTTACTTATTTTTGAAGACTCCATTTTCACATTGCATTCCGGTGATGCTACTGCCAGGGAAAAACGCGTAGACTGAATTTGCTTTGACAGCATTAGTTCCATTTTTGCCTCATTAAAAAGAACACAGAATCATCTTTCAAATGAAAAATTGAACGTAACGGTTTTCGGAAATTCTCTTACCCTAACGACAATAATGTGGTAGAGGACGATAAATCCGATTAGGGCAAGCGTTGAGCATGTTATCAGCGACTTCAGCATTAGCGACCAAATCGAGTCCTTAAAGTAAAACAAAAGGCGAATGGGATCAGGTACCAGGGAATCGAAATAAGAAGTTGTTTTTTTGTCATTTGGCTGGTATTCTCATCGAAATTTTAATTTTATTTCGATTGAGATGACAAAAGGTATTATAGAAGTTGCTCGAGGGGCAGAAGAAAGGACAATTCTGACAAGTTGCCATGATTACTAATGGGGCTTCAGGGCATTTAATGCTACTTTCATGTGCTCAAAGAAGGATCGAAGCCTAAGCTCTTGGACCATTTCTTTAAGTTTTCATATGCCTCGCACGATCCCCGCTGCGACATGAATAAGTTGTGAGTGATGTCACCTTGTAACCGAGATCTTTCTTGATCGTAACACCCTTACATTTAGGTGCTGCACTTGAACTTAGCTAACACCACTAAACCTCCGTAGAAGCTCTAGTATGTGCTATATTGGTCAGTTGTGTCAATATAGGCGACGTAGATCACTGGTCAGTTTGCTATTAACGGATATATTACTTCAATAACACAAATTAATTCATTTAAAACTTCTATTATATTTAGTGCTGGACGAAAAGCTTCAATTAACGTCATTTATTAAATTTGTACCCTTTAATAGGCTCATAACTTGGTAGGCTTCAAAAAACAACTCTGAACATTCCAATAGTCGGCTTCCTTTGGCCAAAATTAGGTGACGTATAATCGTTTCATTTCATTTTTCCCAAACACATAATTTGTACCGCCCATAAAATTTCCGGTCATTTTGTGCCTTTGCAAAACGTATTTGGACAGCCATTTAAAAAATAAATAGAGGAAGTTATGCCGGTCCATTGCTTTTGTGCTCTCATCCTCCTCTCCGGCGGCACAAAAATTTAACCAGAATGGATTGGTTCATCGACTGGTGGGAAGATTTTGAAAAGTACTAAAAGTTTTGTAACCAAGACACCAGGTTCTTTAGCGTGCGAACGCAGTTAATGAGCTAAACGAAATGCACTTGCTGTTGGCAAGCATTCACTTTGGCTTTGGCTTTTCCAGCAGAGCTGGTGACGAAACGAATGTTCCAGCTCTGTTTACGAGCAAATCGCTTGAGGACACGGTTGAACGCCTTTCACATCATGCGAAACCTATATCACCTATGAATTCCCATATTCTAGAAGTCATAGCATTCTTTGATTTACAATAGGAAGGCTTCCATAAACGAATTAGCACTGATCGCAAAGTATCAGTAAGGGTTGTCTGTGCTTACCTTTTAAGTCGTCCATTTTATTCACGTGCGCACAGGTATGCCAAATTTGCGTGGTTAAGTTTGGTGGAATGCATTCCATCATGACGACCGGATGATTAAGGAAGAAGTTTAAATATGTACATTGCTTACCTTAGTGACAATTTGACCTAGGGTGAGCTCATTTTCCACAATCATGAGCAGTATTCCCAGCACCGCAAAGGCAAGAGAGTAGTCTGACACCATGCTCCGCTGCTGGAACATCCGCCTCCGCCGACCAAGTCGGTAACCGACGTTATGCAACGTGGAGTTGCTACGACGACGCTGCATTGCTCGCATACTACGGAGGCATGCAGTACGGATTATTCAGCTTGTGAGCAACGGCTAAGGACTTAGCGATAACTTTCCAAACATTTCAGACATTTATCTCTTAACATTAAGTGGTCTTATTTTTGCAAAATATGGATATGTTGTACAAAGACAGCCTCAAAATTCTAGGCGTAGAGTAACTCTTACTTTACTGATATTACATGTGAAGCGAAATGTGGTCAGGATTCACTTTCCATTTAGTTGTTTTTTTTAAAGTAACATGAGAATCATTAAGTAAACGTTTGACTGGAAAACAAAGAATATTATTCTCGATTTACAAAGCATCTGAGTAAATAAAGTGGAAAAGGAGTTCATATTCTTATGCATTTCAGTGTGTCGAAACCACAGTCTTGACTTGAGATGTAGAGGAAATTTAGTGGTTTAAATGGAAATTGACTTCCCTGAAGGATGTTTCAGTTGTTTGCCATTTACATCACAATGATGCACCTGAGATGACTTTTTTTTCTAAATCAAAAAGAACCTAAGAAAAGTGACCTACCGGCGCTGTCGTAATGCAAACATGGATTCCAAACAGGGGCCGTCACCATCACTCGACTTCTTCTCAGGTGTTCGATGAGATACCTGGGACTTGAGGATTGAGGTCGGTATCACTTCAGAAGATTTTGTGAGTTGTTTCATCTTGGTCATATCTGTAGAGGAGGCGACAGAGGTGAGAAATGGTGAAGTGCTTCTCTTCCCCCAGGACAGCTGACTTTTGCTTGTGCACGTACAAGGAGTTTTGTGCATGCACCGATTGTTGACACAGGATTCTTGAATGTTGCGAAGGGAGATATTGTGGAGTTTTTCGTCACCTCTCCAACCTTGTTTCTCCGCCTCCACATCGTGTGTGGGGGACAGTTGAACTGAGCGCCATTGATTGCGATTCGAAAAAGTTTTTTGTCTTCGAGCACGAAGCCGTGCTGCACTTGTTGCCGCCGTGCTGGAGGCATTGTGGTTAACAAGAATGGTTTTTACTGGATTTCTCGAACCTCGTGTCAGGTAAACAGTCACCTGGGTACCTCGATCTGTATTAATTCCAACGGTACTTTTGGTGTCGCCAACAGATTGGGATTCCGCCATGGTCAACGATCTATCCCGCACTAGTCCACGTTCTATGGTACTCTGTGGATTTCCAATTGATTGAGTTCGCCAACTATTGCGAAACTTTTGTGCCTTTTGACAGTAATAGGGACGTTTTGGTCGAGTTAAATCAGTGGAGGGCATAAGTGTGTCATCCTCCTGATCTTCAACGGTCTCCTGTTCCATCGAGTTTTTCGAAGAGACGTTTAAGTTGATAATTTCTTCTGCATCACCTGTACCTGAAAGCTTGCTATTTTTGACCCCCAATAGTGCCTCTTGAGTGAAACTACCTCTGCAATTAGAGCTTCGGTTGATGAGAGAGGATTGTTTGCTTGCCAGTTGGATGCAGGACGATTCTTCCCACTTGAGTGGACCACTTCGAGAGTAGTCGTCATCTTGGGACTGTACGTTACAGCTGCTGTCGAAACTGCTGGCCCACGCGATGGGCTTAAGAGAAGTTGGCACCTCTTCCTGTGAGGAGTGTGCCTTATTCGTCTTCTTGCGCATGTTGGCGATGAGACGAGGCCGGGTGCTGGCCGCCAGTAGGGCCACAGCTCCACGATTGTCAAGGTTCGCGATGATGGCTGGGGGGAGAGCAGAACACATCTCCTGCTTTTCACGGTCATGCTTAATACCCTTGACGCTGCGAAGCTGAGAAAATCCTGAAAAGGAGTATAGCTTATTGAAGAAATTTATTGTACAAATTTTTACAAAAACATAGCAAAAATGGTCATTTCGCTAATGACATGAGAAAAAAAGGGTTTTTATCAATTCACCAATGCCATTCAAATTATGTCAGGGCTATTCACAATCATGGTTACAGGCTCGTCCCAATCTGATCAAGCGCAAAGGTCTCACTCAAACCAAGCACTTCTCAATATTAAACAGATTTCTTTGTAAATAATATAAGGTTTGGAATTATTCTGGCTCATCATAAGGAAACTGATATTAGGGAGGCACTAATAAACTAACGACTCACTCGCGTTATTTTTTTTTTGGCTTTTCATTAGCTTTCCGGCAAAAGTAGCAAAAAATCGCCCAAGGTGAGGGAGCTGAGCTAGAGTCATAAAAGATAAACGTTTCGGCTACCACGGATGGTAATGAGATACTTGCGGAGCTAATAAGGAATTGTGCTAATCAAATTTCAACTCGTTTTTCAAATAAAGCTATCGCTAGTTCTTGAATGCCTCAATCAAATCACCACTGTAAAACAGGAAATCCAGTAGCACAGACAAAACTGAGTGTCGGCTGAAGCAGGTCTTTTGCTTGATTCGGCACTTAGCCAAGTCTGGAAACGATGCTATGTGTGAAGGGGACTAAACGATGTGTTTGATAGCTGCAATTATTAACAGGTCGTTTCCTGTGCTGTAAATGGTTTTTTCCCATGTATATTTGATAGGCTATGTGGAATTCTTACTCCACAACCAAATTAATCGCTGTGCTAATTTTGAAAGGCAGGGATTTTGCCAACCGATCGTGATTGCCGGTACCATATTGCTTTTAACGACAACAGCGAGATTTTTAATCCTGATAGAAACCATCAAAGTAACGCACATAAGTCATTTGGTCGGGCGGCCTAAACAACTACACTGAAGCATTTTATTTTAATCCCTATGGCCGCCTTCACCTCACTTTCAGTTACCATGCTCAATGAACTACTCAGCCTTGGTTCCTGTGCCAGACTGTAAAACTCGAACCTACCAAAGCGTGGTCTGGATCTCTTTTTATCTTGTAATCGGTCGTTGAACAAGTTCCGCGGAGAAAATAACGCTGCAATGACATTTTGTTCATTTTCGTTTCCTTGGTCGAATTTTTTAATGCACTATTAGATTTACTGGATTGTGTAAAATTTTCTACTCAATGAAAATGAGGCAAAAGCATGGAAATTGAATTACGTGATTGAATGTAATTCATTTTGGAGTATTCTCTCAACCCTTCCATACACAGACACACTGCCACACCCACTTTCAGACATAAAAGGTTTTTTATGTTACAGAAGATTTTATGCGTAAAATACTGATACGAAAACTGCTAGACAATATATCCCAATCACGAAATGCTGAGAAAATCTTTTAGTACACATCTCTTGATATTTCGCCTAGAATTCAAACAATGCAATTTGTCTCAAAGCACTCCAAAAATGGATAGCTGAAACAAATGGGTTTGAAAGCTTTTCTTGGTATCGGACGGACATGTTTTGACTACTTCGCAGCTACATCACTGACATCCGATTGAGTGCTTGGTAATGAGTGTGTCACGACAACTGTTAAAAAAAGGAAAGCCATACAACAAATTGACTTCAATCATAACTCCTGTCATATCCAATTTCGAAGCTTTTATTTTACCCGAACACAGTCGAAGCAACATTTAGAAGTAGAATGCAAATAATAATACACAAAATTAGGGTCATAGTTGTGCCTTACATTCCAACTTTCTAAGCCACACTTAAAACAACCACACACAACACGAAATAACCCAGATCCTAACTCATCTTATTGTAGTGGATAAAGTCTACGTACAATTTTAATTTTCTCTTGGTGATTGTTCAAAGGAGGTGAGTGCTTCTCATGAAGTTTGTTGTGAATACGCACAGTAACTGTGGACGAGGATGGAAGCCTTTGTTAAATGGGTTATATGCTGTGTAATTGTCTTCTAAATGCATTCTTAAATGTAGCGGCAACCAAATAATAAGTTGATCATTGGAAGAAGTGGGGTTATTTGAGTTATGGCTTGAATTAATTTCTGTCCAAAATTGTGCCCAAATAACTGTGAGGAGAAAGGGTTTCGGCTACATCCGGTGGATGCCAAGATGCATAAACGGTTGCTATCATAGATTCACCAAACAAACGTGTGTAATTATTCACACGAATCGCTTGCCAGCGCCGACTGCAAAACGATGTTGCTTTTGAGGAGGGAAACTCAGGTTTTGGTATCAAGAGCACTTTATTCTCACAGAGAGATAGCCCAATATCCAATGCTTGTTGTAAGTGCTGGATGCTATCTGGGCAACATGAATGGAAATGGAAGGGCAATAATCCGCCTGTTTCAGCGACAAAATCTGATGCGCCATTGGGCTTAATGCACTAACACGATTATGCTGAATTGTGCAAGGAAAATTGGAAAGCGTTCGCAAAATAGTGCCATTAAGGAGTGATTAATGTTAGAGGGACTTGGCGTTTTGAAGGAAAGTTATTGCATTTAAATTGTTCAAGCACTCAGGGATGTATTTAGAAGGGTAGAGAATCTGAGCTCAATCAGAAGTTTGTAATTATGTTTGAAAAAAATAATGCATACAAAGTGGTAATTTGTTTGCAGCCTCGAACCTAGTCACCGGATATGGCAGTAAGAAAAACAAGGACAATTTGGTCATTGGAACAAATCTTCTGTCCTACGGGGAGGCATTGTTTGCCAGCTGCTCGTGAGGAGGTCAGCGCCTCGAAATTCAGTAGTCTGTAAGATTTTGGCACATTTTCGAATGCTGACTCACTCAATTGCCATTTGCTTTCATGCATCACTGAAAACCTATCATAGTCTAATGTGAATAAAAGCTGGAATAACATGTAAACATATTCCTTATTCTTATTCAGTTTTCTCCAAAGTTCCAGTTTAACAGTTCTTTACTCCAATTCTATGCCATTCATTAAACATTTTGATAGGAATTTCGAACAAATGATGCAACATCTCTCATGTAGAGGCATATATTTCCGCATAAAAAAGAATACAAAGTTTGGTCCAGCACCAACATCCATTTGCATAACCACTTCTTCACTGCATGCCGTCTCCACTGGATTTATTATGACTTCATATAATAAAGTAGATTTCATACTGTGTAAAAGGACAGGTGAACTCCTTCACGGAGCTCTTAAGATGCAGAAAGAGATTGGTTCTTAAAGTATTAAAAAGCTCCTAAGTATGTGTATCCGACGCTCACTTTGTAGTGAGATAAAACTGCCTAAAGAACCGCACAAGATATTCACTGCACAAAAAATTGTTAAGTTCTCAATAAGTTCTATTTTAGTTAAACTTAGCGTCTTTAGGAAAGCTTACAAATGAACTAGAATTGTAGGAATACGATTTTTATAGAAAAGTAGTGGGAACGCTTTCACTTTCGGCTTGGTTTGGAGTTAATCGTATTTACAAATGAGGGAAAGCACTTCCCACATCGTCCATAAAGGTCCATAGCTTAGAATTACTCTACGAAATTCACCCATGGGCAGTAAGTCATCGGATGATGAAGCTAGTAATTTAAAGACATTAAGAAAAACTGATTGCCTTTGCCTGGTGCAGCGCTTTCTTCAAAAAATTGCATGACATGAAAACTATCCAACTAAATCCAAGTAATTATGCCTCACAGTGGCGCCGTGCATAAGATGAGCTTGGGCTGTTATCCGTAGGCAAAATGCATGGATTTTAGCTATACTGTAGAGAGGATATATGTTGCTAAATACTCATTATTATGCATAAACGTTAGTAAGTAGTAGAATAACTAGGGTTTCAGAAATGAAGCAGATGACGTAGAAGGCCATAACAATCACACCTTACCCGAAATTGCTCCGCTGGCACGCATGAAGTCATAGCTGATTTCGTCAAGTCCGGGAGTCCTCCTGCTCTTTCTCAAGCTCGGCAAATTTACAACAGACACGGCGTGATGTTTGTGACAGGAGCATATGCTCTCTTGGCAAGTGCATCGACCTCTGAGAATGTTAACTGGCAGGTGGGCAGCAATTTCACCCATGGCACAACAGTAGTTGCATTGAGATCGCACTCCTCCAAAGAAAGGTGTCTGTTTAGCCAAACGCTTTATGGTAGCTGCCTCTGCGTCCGAAACGTGTCCATCATCGGTGGACTCTGAGGCAGCTCTGAAAATGAACTGTTCCTTTTGTGCATCCATTGTAGAGGTTGCCGTCTCAGCAATATCAGTCGGGTCACATTTATGGGAATTTCCAAGAGCCATGCAGAAGTTGGTATCGTGAAGTTCGTCTACAGAGACAGAGAATCCGTGGTCTTTAATATTTACTCCAAGACTTGTCATCGGTCTCTGGCTCCCTGTTGGATGGACGAGCTCTGTGAAGTTCTCATCTGTCAAGCAGGAAGTTCGTATGATGATCGGCGATAGTGTGCATGCGGCAGTGATGTTATTATCTGAGTGGGATCGTGGAGACCTCCTGACGCCTTCACTGGCATTGATAACGCTCGTATCATGACTCACGTGGAAGGGACTGATTGAACGAGACGCCTTGAAGGGTGCAATACTAGAGGCGATTGTGGAAGCGCGTTCCAAATGTTTGATCCGTGCGCCCATAATTGCTGTAGCTGATCGGGAGGACTGGTGCATGAGTTGATAGGATTCAGACGGTGTTTCAACAGCATCGGAAAAATGCAATTCCTCCAGTGGTTTTATCGGGCAGATAAACGGTGCTGGAGTAATTTCACTACCCTCTACTTCATTAATACGAGTTAGCCTACAATCGCTATCCAGAGCAGGTAGTTGAGGTTTCTTTGGAATCAGTTGAAGTTTCTCGATATCAGAAGTATTCATTCATTCAGGCTAATCGGTATAAAAAGTTAAAAGCCCTATGCTCATTTAGTAGCTTGTGAATTTGCTGACGTTCTCTTTTGCAAGAGCGCAAGTTTCCTTTATCCCGGTTTAACTGATTGGATGATTTCCTGCTGATTCCCATTGGGCCAGTGAGACATGGACACCATTCGGTGGTACTTACTGAGGCGAAGGAAATTTTGTTAAGCGAACCACAAAAAACCAGGTGGTAAAAACTTTTGACAAATTCTGTCATTTACCGGATCCATGGCAAATTAATCATGCAAAGATGTGACTTAAAATTTTTGCGGTATGTCGCTGGAAAAAGTTTTGTTGATGTATCACCAATTGCAATGACGGATGTCACTGGTTTTGCCGCAGCAAATCGAAATTTATGTCTCTGGACTTTGTTTTCTCCTCTTTTAACATAGTCATTTTTAATTATGCATAAGAGCAGAATCTCTTCATGTCTTGACAGCATTGATCATCCTCTTCGCTACTGATTAACAAATAACCTTTCGAACACCTTTAGTCAAATAAGTAGTCTATTCGTGGGATGGGATCACCTCAAAATGCCAAGCCTGGTTTTTTTGTGAGTTGAAAGTGCGAAGGCAAACATTGACAATGTATTTATCTATCCAAAAGGAGTTTAAGGAATTTCGAATGGAGGAATTTTGCCGTTTCTGATTAAAATCAAATGTTAAAGTTGTTATTTTGCTGAGGATGACAAAGTCGAGACAAAGGTTATGGGGTCAAATGTCATCCTTTATGCGGCAGTATCAACCAGTTGCGATTAAATGAGCAGAATTCTAATGTATTTCAATTTTGAAAAGTCATCTGTAACCAAAACAACCAGCTATCGCAAAGAATTATAATGCAGTGTCTTGTCTTTTAGATGCTGTTGTAATGGTAGCGGCATGTACACACGGCATTTACAGACGGGTTTCTTCAAATGGCAGCGCAAATTATGAAGGAAAAAAATTCGCAAAAAAGGCGTCCAACACTTTATTTAGCATTCTGAGACTGTCTGCCGACCCCAGCTCCGTCCCCTCGGAAGTTCACCCTCTGTCGCCTCCCGTTTGCGTCCCTGCGTCTGCTTTTGGCCATAAATACACGTTAAGACCCTCGACTTCACTGAGGCAACGTGTTGTCAAGTCTAACAGGTAGGTGCTTAACTCTACAATAAACTTAAAAGTTGTTTTCAACTACCGTTATAATTACTGGAAGCATCATAATACGGTTTTAACGCGTCAACCCCATTTTGGTTTCCTTGTGTTTGAGCCCTTTATGAAAAAAAATCCATTTTTTCACCCATAGGAAGCCATTCGCTCATTAAAAATTAATAGGTTGTTTAGCATGAAGCAATTAAATCGCCTCAGCATAGCAACAAAAAGCTTTTACATTAGGTTGACGTAATCGCTACTGTTCTCCAAAGGACAAAACATTTTACTGCAACAGTAGAATAGCGGTTGTTGCATAAAAAGGGAAATTGCCACATATGCACTCAAGTGAATGAAATCAAGATCGTGACCAATGAAAACTTGCTTCTTAAATGCATCATTTGGTGAAAAAGGCTTACAGGTTGTGTCGGCAAGTCCGCTTTGCTGATTGCCTCACTGACCACGAAAAAGAGTGGTTGTGGTGGTAGAAGTAGACTGTAACTGTGATGCAACTGCCTCTCATCATTGTATTACGCAAAAGTTCGCTAGAAAAGCATTATTAAGCTGTTTAATGTGAAGAGCGTGTTCACTAAAAGCAGACCACTTTTAGCAGTCTGTGATTTCTCGTCAGATGGTTTTCAAGCAGGAAGGTGTGCTGCTGTTGCAGACTTCTTTCAAGAAACGGCAGCACACTCCAAGTTCAGTCAGTTGCAGTGTTAATTCAAATGTGGCAATTCGTCATTATGACGTCGAAATAACTTCCTCCACAGGATGCATCAAATCTGGCATTATAAAACTAGCAGACGCAACGGCTGGGAAGATATTTCACACAGCTTAAAACAGTCAGTCGCTTTGGATTGTGCTTCTTACACAATTTTAACAAGTCATGTATTACAGCGAGCACTCCTTCAAAATCAAATCAAACCATTGTGATCTACACGGGATCCTTCATTGTGTACCACTTGCATGACTAATTGATTACCTTTATAGGCATTCTAGTTCCTCAACTTTAATAAGTTCCTTTTTTGCAATTAACTAGAATTTTGTTATAAATACTGTTTGAGTTGTGCGATATTCACTTTCACGTTAAAACCACGGAATTTTGTGCTGGTACCTTCACCTTCGCGTGCTCTCGCGAATGCTTTAAGAAAATCGTAATTCATTCATTCACACTATCACTCTGTGACACAGGTAGTGGATATGAAGACTGACTTTATAGTGTAATTGGTAGAGCCTAAGTTGATTGCTGTAATGTGCAATAAACAAATGATTGGATGTGAAGTTCTTTTTGATATGCGAAGAAACGCTTTTAACCAACTGCATGATCAACTCCTTTTTTTATGACTGCGAACTGTTGTTCAGACTCTACTCTAATGTTTCTCATGAATACAATAATATTAGAAATGAAAAGATCCCGGTGTTGATAGCGACGTTTGCCCCATGTTTGTCAATGGAAAAAGTCTCCGAGGCTTTGATTTGGGTCTACCAACAGTCATTGGCTGGAAGGGCAAACAAATTCACACGCTTGTCAGATACCGGTCACAATTCTTTGACCTCAATCATAATCGATATTTCCATTAAGGAACTGAAATAATTGCTTTTAGTGTTCAAGGGGGTTAACTTCATAGACTCCTGCATTGAAAGTGGGCATGTGGCGAACCTGTGGGGAACCGATGATGTCCACTTGTGCCGGGGTGAGTTCCCACTTCAAGCGTCCACAGCAAGTTCGTCGCTGGGAGAATGTGATTTGAAAAATCTAAAGCGTTTGCATAGCTCGAAGTCAGGAGAAGGAGGCATTTACACCTTAATGTGCTTGGCCAAAATACGTTTCCAGACAGTGTGCACACATGGGAGGACCGTCGGCAGTTCACACCGTTGCCTATAAACTCCAAATCAGCATTCTCATTTTATGGCATACTCAAAACATGGACTTGCAAATGGTAATGTACAGTCGCTAAGGCTACGAAAGCTCGTGTTCACAGTTTTGCCTCTAGGTAGAAATACCATTCACAGGACTTGTAATGTTAGTTAAAGTCTCCCATTAATAGTTAAATAGTCTTGTGTTTCTATACCTGATGACAGATATCCTTGATTTACTTTCTTAATTAAACATTCATTATCAGAGAGAAATATCTTAAAAATAGCTAAATTCATTGAAAATAGTTGTTAAATGAGGATAGAATCCGCATATCATACACGACGTGGTGTATTTTTAGGTATTGGTCAGGAAGGGATGGACTCATCTCCGAAAGAACTTTAAACAAACCTCGGAAGTTGGTTGTGCTAAAAATTCGCTCCCAGCCAAAGGTGACCTATTTTACGAGCAATGAATGCCATGCAGGATGCATCACTGGGCTCGGTATTGACACCAACTAATATGGTGTCAGATCTACTGTGTTTAGTAGCATACATCTTCCACCGTTGATAGAGGAATTTGCGAGTTCCCCAACCTTAACACCAGGAATTGCAAGAAAACCTGAAGGTATTCACATGCAGCTTCGGTTCATCTTGAAGTTTTTAGACTGTCTGCCACGAGTTCCATTCATTAATAATCAGAACATTTGCCCCCAAGAGGTACATCGCGTTCATGAGATTTCTAAACTGACTGAACGTAAACGATTGGTACATACTTCAATCCGTGTTATTTCCTATTAGCAAATTTTACGTGGAACAGCGACTTTTAGAAGAAGTACGGGCATTGAAATTAAGAGCAGGACTAATGCGAATTCTCCCACGGAAGCTCTTAGCAAAGGCCCTGCTAGAGCCCCAGAAGTCTTCCTAGCGTAACACCAATTGGTGATAGGTATTTCGACCAATTCGAACGCTCCCCGCAGACCAAGAGCCTAGAACGCGATCCTGCTCAGCCAGTTATTTTAAACTGACAGAGAACTCGTCACACATCAGCAACTCTCACTTCACATAAGCCAATCGGAGCGTTACATATGTGATGCCGGTAGCAATCACACCGGGCCGTTGACCATCTTTTCGAGGAAAAAGGTTCAGAACCAATTAGGGGCCTCTGGACAGTGGCGCAATACACCAACGGAAATCACTTAAACTTGGAAACCTACAATTGAGATTTAATTAAAGAAAAACTGCTGCTCCAAGGAAATTACATCCAAATACTTGGACATTTGGTGTATTTCCTTCCCGTTCAATAATAAAATGCCCTCGATGAGATTATGACAGCATACTCAAAATTATTTTTATTCGTTTTGATTTGACACATTAAACCATTCATGAGCATTTCAATACCGACATCTGTACAGCTAACTCAGATTCCAAAACAGGTAATGTATTAAAGGGATGAAAATACAACATAAATAATGTTATCAAATTTATACACCTCGAAGTAACCATAAAATCGTCCAAGTGGCATTTATACGATAATAGGTTAGAAGGTGACCTTGACGTGGAATTTGCGAGGAACACGAGAGATACGCCAGGAGTCCTTCTCCTCGTGTTTGTTGTAGAGCGGTTCGATGCGCATAGATTTCTTCGCCCTTGACAATTTGGTGGGGTCCCCGAACTTGAAAAACTTTGGCGCATACTCTACCAGCCACCGCGGATCAATAGTGGTGACCTCACGCATGTACTCCTTCGTCGTCATCACCAATTCGTGGTAGACCACCCTAAACAGAAGTACTCCAAAAATTAACACCCTCTTACACAGACCATCGACATAGTGCACACAACGATTCCCAGGACACCCCATGTGGACATTCGCAAAAATGCTTGAAAACCAATTATTTACGATGCTAAGCAAAGGCAATTTGTCAGATAAGGTAGTCCAATTGTCATGGCAACACACACCCCACCACAGTGGCTGCTTAAAACGAACGTTAAACTACAACCGATAGAATCATGGATATCATCAATCCACAGGCCAAACAAATAAACTTGCGCGATGGGCTCCTCCATTGACGGAGCCACGGGATTTTTTGGAAAGGAATGCAATAACACATACCACAAACTTTAGATGAGGATGATCTACTAAAAGTATAGTTTCTATGTTTTGTGCTTTCACCAAAGAAGGAGTCTATCAACTCGTCGACGTCAATCTTAAAAAACAGGAAGAAGCCTTGGTGGTTCAACAACATCGCTTTGGCTGAACACAACCATGAGAAATAGACTATCGAAGTAAACCTGATCACCTACCCGAGGAGCGAAAAAAACAGCAAGTGGGTCGTGAATAGAAAAAAAAAAAAAAAACTTAACAAGAGTGGTAGCACGATTGTAGCGGACAGTGATAAGGTGAAGTCAATATGAGTTTCGCGCAGCCCAAGTATCTGTGGCATAAACTATTGCAAAAGTATGAACTTTCAAACAGCAGTTTTTGGCCACTCAGATGCATAAGAATGTGGGAGACTCCGTTAAGAGCAGCAAGAGAATTCGTAATCTGTAAGGACGGAGTGGGTGGTTAAGGAGGACTGGCAACTCACCAGTCGGGTTGTCTGTTGAAAAGGGAGGAGGAGGGATGAATGTAGACCACCTGCTGATCCACGAGGGTGCGGTAGCCCTCCTGCGGATCCTTTTTAGCCGCATTACGGAAGAAACCGGAGAGGATGGCCTTCTGAACAAGAGCCGTCTTCTTCCCGCACGAAAGTACAGCAAGTTTATGCCTTTGGGAAAGGAAAGTGGAATTATAATAAACAAAAGTTAGGACTTATTGCTTAGGCATTAGATGATAGAAAAAGCACCGCTAATGGGGAAAAATGAATAAATTTCGAGTGATAGACTTCGATACATCAAGAAATTAATCATGAGAAAAACGTTTCTAGGAGAATTTTCAAAGAGAACTCCATGCATGACTTTCGAAATGGGCAGCACAATTGAATGGCACAGCAACGCAAAGAGAAGTGTCGGCTGGATGCTGTTTCACCGAGTTATGCACTTATTGGAAAGTAAACTTTGTCAGTCTAGATAACATTTTAAATTTGCAAAACACTGTTCATACATTCGTGATTCAAGAGCGATTTTCACGCCATCCGCCAAATAGTATTATTCAGCTGTCACACTGCAACTTTCAAAACGTAGCAGGTTACAAGCAATATTTTCACAAAGCGTTGAAAATAATTTAAATGAACAATTTCGATGAAGGATCTCGTGTAGAATTATTGGTCTATAAAAATATATGAAGAAATTTTATGGTCTATCGAGCAATAAGGTGAGGAATAAAATTCCTAGCAAAGTGCGTTTTCACTGGAGGCCATTTAATTTGATAATAAACATGTGTATTTTTTAACGAATTGTATGAAAGCATACGCTAAACGCATTGGCACACAGTCGCATACCTGTCCATAATACCAAGAAGTTGTTTTCGTACATCCTGTGCCCGTTTAAGCGTTCTGGCCTGCACAAAATTGTCGTAGCACCAAGGCGCTGAGAATTTATTGTTCTTCCATGCATTGTAAACCGCCAGTAGGGTGAGGTGGTCACCTTCTGGTTGATGGAATTTAGCCTTACGTTGGTCCGCCAATTCCGTCTTCTCCTGTGTAGAAGTAGCGTACGCATTTAAGTAAATAGTTTGTGAGAGCTTACTTCCGAGGTGCAAGTTTGTTTACTTGCGGTCCCCCGAGCAGGCTCAAAGTTTTACTCCGTAACAAAGGAAACACAATTCAACGGCGGATGACGAGCAGAACTTATATTAAATCTTCCTCGCTCTTGGAATAGTTAGAACAGATGTCGTTACAATAGAACAACTAGTCTGCTTTTAAAGAGCCTGACACTTCCATCTACGGAAGCAGCGACTATCAAATTTGAAGGTAAGAAGGCGTGCATAAGAGATTGACGCATGAGTTCTGAGTCGGCGTGAAAATTTAAATGCAGGTGGTTGCAAAGGCGATGAGGAAAAAAAACAACACGCCTGGACGTACCTTCGGCCGATAGAAAACATTTTGAACAGAGAGCATAGAAACAATGGTAAGAACCTCCTCCGAACAGGCGAGCTGGACAGACATAATCAACATTTTGGATAGCATTGGCTCAAGAGGAAATTCAGCCATCTAGAAAAGAAAATAATTGAGCTATGCCTTTTGGAAAGCAAGAAATTAAACATCATATCTATCAATTTAGCGGGATTCAAATTCCAAGGAATTCATTACTTTCAGTAACCAAACTAAAACAACAATTGTATGCTCAGCAAGGAAAAAATCTGAACCATCAGAAAATGTGCAATGAAGATGGTAAGAGATGAGTCCAAAAGCCTCAGCTCACATAACTACATGAAAGCTAATCCAACAGTCGGACAAAGGACCCTGCATTGTACAGACGAAAGCGTTCAAACTCTGATAAGAGCATAAATAACTATTTTGACCGTGAATTATTCCAAAAACCATTTTCACTGAGAATAGCTAAACAAATATTTTGAGCCTCAGAACCTGAAAAGCTCATTCAAAATCAACAGGATTACCGATGGGTTGGAAAGTTACTTAAAGGGTGCAGAGGCAAGATGAACCACTTGTAACTCGAACAAACTTTTAGGGGTCGCAAAACGAAAGCCGAATAAAGCAGAATGTGCAAGTCGACTCAGAAAAGCTCACAATTTGAATCACAAATTATGCCAAACTTAAACAGTAGGATAAATTGCAGAAAATGCTTTCAATGAGGCGCCATTAATTAGTACGGTCAAGGTCCGATAAAAATAACAATGTTGACCTAGAACTTATCACACTTCAACATCAATGGATTCAAAGGAAAACATTTGCGAAGCAAAAATAAGGGAGTGACAAGGCCCCATTGGATAAAAGAGCAAGGAGAGTCAAAGATAAATTAGTAATAAATGTACAAGTTAGCGAAATTGGTGCTAACGTAAAGCCCCCCCACAGACTGGAAAAGGGTGAGCGTAATTAAGCATTAAATGCTTAAACTGATTACTTGGATAAAAGCCAGTGATAATGCTCTTATTAATGAATGAAAAAAGCAGCGGAAGCATCGACAACCGGAGTTTTTAAAGCCCTACCCTTCGCCCAAGACGTGTGAGCAGACCTTCATCGTCAAGCGCAGAAAGAGCGTGGAGGGTAACCATGGCAGCGACCAGGGTCTACAAAGAAGGACAAATACAAAGAGATGTAGAAAATGAACATTACCCAAATTTCTCATTAGTACAATCTTTGGTCGTTGTCAATTTGCCTCGAGAGGGGGCAGAGGAAGAACTATTAACAGCGTTACTAGGGCAAGGGGGAGAGCGAAGTGATGGAGAACGTAGAAGATACGCATTCAAGCAACAGTGGTAACGACAAAGGCAAGGGAGGAGAAGCCAAACGAGAGTAGTTGACGCACACAAAAGAATCCAGTCAGAAACAGGAAAGAACTGAACCCCTAATAAACGTCGATCAAGTCAACACCATCAGGAGCCTTCCAAGTTACGTCCGGTCCTCAATGTTTGAGTTCGTGAGGCGGAAAATGTGAGTACACAAAAAAGCACTACACAGGCCTTCTTCGACTAAGCTTGAAACACCAGAAATTCAACTGGTAACTGAATGCATTACTTTGAAGAGACAAACCCGCACACTTAATTAAAATTTCAGCTGGACAAATGCTGAACTATAACCCGCAAAAGTATTTTAAAGCTCAATCACGTATACATTGCACATTTGAGTTAACAAGATGGACTACATACAAATTGGGCCTAAAAGTAAAATTGACTAGAACAGAAAAACCATTGCTTCAGTCACATTTGAAGAGGTATCTAAAAGTTTAATTTAGTTTGTTGCTTGGGGAATAGAGACTATGAAGAACAACTAGTAACGCAAATATGTTGCGCCAACTTCGGTTAAAATTTACCATGTGAACTTTTCAATGACGATTCACGGCTTTCAAGTTTCAATAGAAAAGTTGACTATTTTCTAACCATTGTCATTCTACAGTCCCGGGGATAAATTTTGGTTTCTCTTCAAAACAACTAATCAGTACATTATGATACAGAAAAGGCTCATACCATACCCAGAGCATTAATAACAGTAATCTTTTCCAGGAGAGTAACTCATGCTATGTACCATGTGTTTTGAGAAACATTTCCACCCATAGGCGTTTACAAGTGGTTCCGCTAATTGGTTTTGGGATGGTGGAAGTTAGTAGGCTGAAAATAAAACTCATAACAACAAAATATAACCTTAGCGAGAGCACAGATTCTGGTTAATACCACTTAAAAGTACCGATCCATGTCATTCCACTCGCCATTATGATGTGTACCTTTCATTGTGGAAAATAAGATAAGAATGTGGCGCACGCTATTCAATGGAATCGGACAGGAGTCATGAATTTCAGCACTAGCTACCCACCTGAAGAGGGGGAGGATCCATGAAATCAAAAGAGAGGAGGTCGTTGATGCCCATGGCCTTCAGCTGAAGCACAGTACTGGCGAGGTTAGTGCGCTGGATTTCTGGCACGTTGGTGGAGAGCATTTCATCACGTTGAGCGCGCTCCGTATAAAGGCGGTAGCACTTGCCTGGTCCCGTCCTACCAGCCCGCCCCGCACGTTGCTTCGCTTGGGCCTTGCAAAAGAGAAACCTTCTGTCACATTAGTGCAACTGCTTACTGGTATTAAATGTTCATATAGCTTACAAAAATGCGATGCCTTTGCAAAAAGTGTACGTAAATACAATGGATGGGTCTGAGAGTTAAGACGCGTGCGGCATATCAAAACTGCACCTTGGCTTTGATAGCTCAATCAAAGCTAAGATGGGACCGATGAAAAAATGATTGAGCGAATCGTGATAAACATTCTGGAGGATAAAAAAGGATCCTTTTTTGAGGAATAAGTGGAAGTAATTTTATAACGTAAGGTAATGTGTGCGAATAATATGGCTTAAAAAAGCCAGGTGAGTTTTTCATGTGAATAACGTCAGGCACTCCCATTCCTCCACTTTCTTCCACAACCACAAAAGGGACGATAAAGACGCCGTCATTAAGCGTCTTGCATCAGAGTTTTAAAGTCACCAAACGGAATCCACATTGAGGAGCATCAAGTAGCCATCAACATGTCTCTTAATTATCTTTTGTCGTAAGTATTGCACGGACAAAAGAAGCATAAAGTCACCATGCAGCCAAGAAATTCTGCATTAGTTGAGGGAGGGCATGAGATGCTCGACTCGAATGATAGGCATTGATGAATGGGTGATAGGCATGCAAACGGTAAAAAAAAAAATAAAGTTTCAAGTGCAAGTCGCATCATAGGTAGCAAAGCATCCAGAGAATAGAGCTTAACCAAACACATAATTTTAGACGACGGTCGAATCCAACCTCGAATTCGCAACGATAGTAACCGAAAGCAAAAGTACAACTGCCTAGATAGGGTTGACCCATGCTTTTGCCCCAAAGTCACTGGATTCACCTGGTGATGTCGTTATCATCCTTAGAAGGTGATTTAATTTTAACGATTTGGAGGAAGCTACCAATGCATATCAGAGTCAAAAAGATTTGCATAGACTCAAGAGTCAAAATGAACAATCAGTAAGCTCATCAGAAAGTGATTTCGCTTACGCTATTAGACGGGAGTAATGTGACAGGATGTCAATTTACCAAACAATAACTTGTTTGCCTTTTGTGGGAAAATTGTATGTGAGATTACTAGCCTAATTAAGCCCAAAATATTTCAAATGTAGAGAACATTCGAAAAAGAAAATTGAGAAAAACTTATGAAAAAAGTGTTCAGATGGGGCAACGCTGTAAACATGTTTAACTATTGTCTACAAAGCCCAAGGGTTTCGACAATGTCTTCGATCTTTATAGATCAAATATCATACCACATAAAAATATTATTATAATCGCCATTGTTTGCTGCCATAAACTATGAATTTCATCCTAATAACTAGAAGGAGAGCAAATTTCACTCTAGACAGTGGTGGGCCGGACCACAAATCCACACCTGAGAAATGGGTGTGACGATAAGTTGGTCCATCCCAGACTTGCTGCTGTAGACCTTTTGTTTGACAAAGCCGGGGTCAATGACATAGAATATGCCGTCGATGGTGAGAGAGGTCTCTGCAATGTTGGTGGCGATGACCACCTTCCGACTGCCTGGTGGTGCGGGGTCGAAAATGCGCGACTGCATTTCCGAAGGCAACGCCGCATACACGGGTAGGATAATAAGCTCAGGAACGTCAGGACCCAGTGCCTTCATGCGGTCATATAGAATTTCACACGCCGAGTCTATCTCCTCCTGACCAGTCAGAAAGACCAAAATGTCACCTACAATACAGATTACTTCATAAGTGCTCGTTCCCATACAAAGAAATGTTTCGTCAAATATTGTTCTCGCACAACTCGGTATCAATTAATAATGAATAGCAAGCAGAAAAATTGCCTGGAGGCTCTGTGAGATGGATTTGCATGACGGTATTGAGTGCCGCATCGAGGTAGTCACTTTCAGGTTCCAGACTGTAAAGAATCTCAACGGGGAAGGCCCGACCAGGAATGGTAAATATAGGCTGAAAGGAGAAACGGTACTGATTTTCAACGAGTTATAAATGAATCTAAAACGCCGTTCCTGTCAAGCTTGCTTGATGACATTCAAAATCACTTTTGTTTTTAAGAGGATGTCCACTGGAGGCAGGCAGAGAGCCAGAGAGAAAGCAATTTTTATGATAAAATCAATGAGAACGATTCAACTGCGTAGGTTTTTGCCGCGCAGGTGCCATGTCATATCGTGATGCAAGTGGTATTTGGATTAGGCGAAATTACGGACCAATAACCCTGATGCAGTTTGATGTTTGAAGAAAGGATTAAAACGACAAGGAGAGCTAACATTCGTCCCATGGAGGATTATGAAAAATTCAATTGAAGTTAAAGCTACTTCAGATTAAGGGAAGTTTGCATGATCAGAATTTTGTGAAATTCGAAGCTTTTTAAATTTTAACATCAAAAAGGCAAGAAGCGCTGTCGCAAAATTAATTCAATGAGAAAAGACTAAAAACTTAGGTGTATTAAAAATCAACCGTTATTGGCGCATGTGCTTAAGGTCAAACCAAATCCTCCACATAAAGCTGAAATTTATAAAGGATTGCTCAACCCTACCGCCTCGAAGAAGTACTGGGAGAATTTGACTGAATCCAAAGTGGCTGAAGTCACAATGAGCTTGAAATCGTCACGTTTCTTAATGGCCTTCTTCAGAAGGCCAAAGAGCACATCTGTGTGAATGGTACGCTCGTGAGCCTCATCCAACATGAGGACGGAGTACTGGCAGAGGTCAGGGTCAATGAGGCACTCTCTAAGCAGCATACCCTCCGTCATGTACTTTATCTTCGTCTCAGGTGTAGTGCAGTCCTCAAAGCGAATAGTGTAACCGACCTCCTGGCCCAATCGACACCCAAACTCTTCCGACACCTGTTTTAGAAAAAAGGGCTTCATGAGTGAGTATAAGTACTCCTACTAGTTTTTGATTAAAAAGGATTGCATTTCTTCTAAACGATATGAGGTTAGAAGGATAAGAAGGAAGTGATTCACATGAGCTTTAAAAAAGCGATAAGTCAGAGGCGGATGAATTGTTTCCATTCCCTGCAGATTACAGTAGCATTTAATGAACAAGAAAAGCATGATGAGAACAAATACAAGGCAATGGAATAAATTCAAGCATCTTACATTCAAATAAGAAAACAAAAAAAACTATATTTCTCATTGAAACACCAAGCATTACATAAGCTTGCATACCCACTTTATAAAACGTTCTCCCTCCATAAGCATAACACCCTATCCTAGTCACCTCCAACCTTACCTCACTCCTTTCTTACAACTGCCTTTTCAACTTCGCATTCCACTACCTAGCACCGAAAAAAGGGAACATCCACCCAGAGCAGTATCAAGGTGGTGTGGAAGATGAAAATGAGGCACTACCTTCTTCCTACGAGTAAGTCTTGTACGGTGGGCTACGAAGTCTTGCGGTGCCCTGCAAGAAAAGAACTTCCCTCTCATTGACTAGCTGGTTCCAACCGCTACTAAAAAACACTCTCCTGAATGAGTTGCCTCAGTCACAATGGCTTGGCGTCGTCCACTAAGTGAAGAACTGCGTCTGCAGTTCGCCACACGCCAGTAGACAACCAGTAATATGCTCGTGCGACTGGCGTTGCAGCACAAAGGCCACTTCTTACCACAAGTCACTCAGTCAGCAAACAATCCACAATGCACAGCGCACTTCATAGCGTCCATGGAAGATGCGAGGGACAACACGACCGTCTTGCAATTTCACTACCATCTGCCAATGCATGGGGGTGAGCAATCCACTTCCCAGTTGGTGTTAGGCGTACACCAAACGCTTTGTCATTCACGCTAAGCATCACTGAAAGTTGTCTCCCCACCCATCCCAGCGGCAAGAAATTATTTTTCGCTACAAGGAACGGGAAGCCTCCTGAAAGCGAATCCACCTCCTCCTCCCTCTCACCATCACCATCACCATCACTTTGAGCCCTGCTTTCCACTGTGATGCTTCAGTTTGAACTACCTGCTTCTGGGCGGTACGCGCCGCCATTGCACCTTCTCCAACTGCTAACGCATTTTACGAGAAGCCCCGCAGCTTCGCAACCGAGTTTAACTGAGCAGCAACACAAGTGGACTTGAATCACACCAGTTTCAAGCGATCGTTTGAGAGGCTTCACAACATCCCAAAAAGCAGTGCAAAGCACCACAGAGCAACGCGCTTGAACAACGACGTGCGTTTCACAAGTGCCTAGAAGTTACGACAGGTCAATGCAGTGAGCTATGCGCAAAACCACACGAACTGTTCAATCATCCGATATACGACCCGTTTCCAAATGATTAAAAAAATCAACAAATACCCCCTAGATGCCTAATAAATTATTTAGCAAGATGGTATCAGGCAATGATTCCTCCAAATACCATTTTTATTTTATTCAGTTTAAAAATTAGAAACAAAAAGAGCAAAATTCCATGAAAAAAGACGTGATTTTTAGTTTTTAAACTAAAAGTTGGTACTGACTGCACAAATCCAGGGCAGTGTAAATTAACTAGTACTTCCCTTTCAAAATAGATTTTGTTGGAGGAAGGACGTCCGTCGAGATGGCATAAAGGATAACGATCCTCCAATTAGGGAAGATGAGCATAGTTAAACTATGAAAGAATACCAGGTCTTATGACAAAACATCCAAGGTGGAACTTAAGTTTGCTTTTGGCAAAACAATCAACAACGCCCTGGCTAACAATTGAAACAAAACAGCCGCGGATGCAAGCTGGCATTCAAATGCCGCAGTGTCACGGGAGAAGTCTATTGTTCAACGGCTTCCTGTTTATTCCACAGTGGGTTGATGGACGCGACAAATTAAATTTAAGTAAAGCAGGATCGTACTAAATTAATGAGTTGCGTTGTTCACTTAAAATCCACCCGATGCAAATGGAATTCATTTAGCCGATCATACAGAACATTAAGTTTCAAAGAGAAACGAAACGAGGCTGCGTGAAGGCATACGGAGAAGTTGGATAAAAACTGAAGTTGCCAAATTGAAGGAGATGTAAGGAGTGTGTTCATGAAGTCATGGTAGTTTGTCCTTACTTTTATTACTATCATAAATAATGTGGTTGATTAGATGGATGAATGAAGTACCTCTTGTCCACGCATGGGAAAGAGTACGAAAATGCACTCATGCCATCTTATCTAGGTGCAGCATCACTCTACCCAAAATCTCAATGCAATAAGGTAGCAACTATCGCTAGAACAGTTGCAGGGTCTCGAAAACACACACACAGAGGCGGATTAATCAACTGAGAACCGGCTACATCCGATTTCAACTCGCACAAACATTTTGATGTGAACAGGAACACTAGCAAAACCAAAGCAATGCTACGGTAAAAAGAAGGCGAGCAGTAAGTGGGGCGACAGTAAATCAAAAAGGTACCAATTGAAGGTACAGAAGAGAAGCTATGGGATTTTCTGTTTCTATGAACAGCCTCCACTCAAAGAAGGGTGGATTCGTTTATGAAGATCTACCATTCCTTTCGATGTGGCAGACATCTTCCCGGCCTACGAGGGAATCTTGAATTGTGCCGATAACTGTGGCCCAAACACTTGATCACAAAACGCGAATTTCAAGCGCACTTAATACCACGTTTCCCTTAGTTGAGAATCTGCCATTCACTAAGACTGTAACAGAATTGAATTTTAAACCATTCCAAGGTAATACTTAATAAGGATTGCAAACTACGAATCAAGCCAGCCCCCATTGAATTAGAAACATACTTCAACTACGTGAACCCTAGATAGTTATTGAGCAGTCGGCAAGCACGAATCCATGCAAATCAGTGCTTCGTCCACATTCTACAGGGACAAGGTAGCATTCACGCGAGTAACAATCTGATTACTCGCCTAAAATGGTTAACCATTTCCATTTAAAAGCTATTTTATCTTTTTCCCGCGTGATCGGTGATTTCGGAGACAAGGAATTCAAACAAGCGCTCAATGCCTTAACCGACCGACTATTCATCAACTACTGCATAAGAAAAGGATCCACATTCGAAGTACCATTAGAAGGGGGGCGGGAGTTTGCGTTATACATAACCGAGGTGGCGAAGGAACTTGGTGGCCATTTGTTTACAAACGCCAAAAAGGCAACGCTTTTCTCACTCTCTGAACTAACCTCATCGACCTCGGTTCAAAAATAAGCATATTGGATACATAGGGAAAACAGCCAGTGGATAAGAAATTGGACGGGTACGTGAAGGGAAGGGGAGCGGGGGCGACTTACCCGCTTAGCGACGGACATAGCGGCCACACGTCTGGGTTGGGTGCATCCGATGCGCCCTGTTGTGGTATAACCGGCCTCCGCAAGGTACTGAGTGATCTGTGTGGTTTTCCCACTGCCTGTCTCACCAATCACAATAAGTATCTTGTTCTCCTCGATGGCCTGGTTGATTGAACAATAAAAGTTGGTTTCGTTACCGTTGAACCCTATTAAACTGGAACCACTTATACCAAAGGGGTTAATAGTCACAACCACCCAACTTCTGGGTGTCAACTATCGTGAAACAGGTAAAAATGGAATGGTGATTGGATGATGCTACCAAAAGTACGTTCTAAAAAGTAGCATTTATTTAAATTCATTGAGGTCAGGGTTTGAAAAATCGTCCCACTACATACAGAGTACCACAACTATGAGCAATTTTTAATTATTAATCCTGAAATAAAAAAGCAGACCCAGGTACTACGAAAACATATGTTTCACCTTCCACGCAATGCAAAACGTTTATCAGCTTTAGTACAAGGTAGTGAAGGCTTGATCTACCCTCATGACAACTCACGCGAGTCGTCATGTGCATGGTTTTGTAATCTGAAATAACCCCAGTAAGCTCCGCAATTCAACTCCTGGGTTTAACTAAATATTTCCAGTCGATTTCAACAACACGAAACGTGAGCTAGATTATTAGCAAGAATTCACAGTTTCACTAAATTACGGATTTAATTATCTATGGATAAACCAAGAAACTATTAGTTATAAAAACGAAGAAAATTTTAATGGAAAGCAGAAATGATGTCCAGTCGTAAGGCAATTGACACAGAGACTCTGCCTCAGTTTTTTTACAACGTACAAAGCCTGGTATTTTAAATGGCAAACGACCGCTTTGGACACCATGGAGCGCTTTGGAGGCCTGAAACCAACCCTAATACAATCATATGATTGGCTATGTATTTAGAAATATCCGCTGATATGGACAAGGTGCATTTCAAAGCTGCCTACTGATGTAAAAAGCACACACAATGAGCAGGATGGTTCTTTTAAAACCTATTTTCACAGGATCTTTTGACATATTTCGTCATATCTGATATGATAAATTTGACCATCACACTTTTAAAACCCCAATGCAGTAAAGAATGAGAGGGAATGACAAATACGTTAGTTTAAAAACTAGCAATTGTTGCAAGCATAACTGAGGCATTAGAGCCAGGCAATACTTCCTACCTTCACAACGGGTGGGGAACGCAAATTCACACTCCAAAATGTGCAGAACAGTGAGCCTATTTCACTTAATGTGGGCTCAATAGTTTATACAAAGAATTGCTCAAGTCGGAGGCCGTATATAGAGGTAAGGATTTGCAAAAAAAACCCACTCGTTAAGACTCATTTAATGCAACAGTTTTCCCACATTTAAAACGAACACAGGCTAACAGGTTTTATGGGCAAAAAATCGAAATCCGTAAATAATAGACCATATTTTTGATAATTTATTCTTGGCTGAAACCCTAGTTTCAACTGCGTCGCAGCACTAGTTATAAACTAAAAAACTGCACCAATTTTGCAGCGTAAAATAAGTATTTTAAGAGATGTTTGAACACGGAGTCAGGGGTGGTGAAAAATTAACTCAAAGCAAAAGCCAAACAACCATCTGGGAACTGAATCGAGCGCATTTACTCCAAAAAATCCAGGAAGTCTGAATTTTCATGGCTTTGCCGATCACAGAAAAAGTCCGACAAATATTACATATAACTTAGCAGAAAGAGCGTTTAAACTACATTCACAGTAAACAAAGCCCAATTCCATCTTTTAACCTAATGACAATCGGCTCACATAAAATCTATGAAACCTTGCTATCACGAAACAAAGCAAGTATTATCTTGCTTTTCAAAGCCAAACCTTCGCATGTCGACTGTTTGATCTAGGAGCCCAAGGCTCCCATGTTGCGTATGAGCAAAAGCACCAAACTACAAACAAAGTTCAACGACAGATCTTTGTAGTGCATATAAGACACCACCTCAACAACAATTCGTGAGTTAAAGTACACCCAAAGCTGTAATTAGAATAAGTTACACCTTCAGAATTTTTGCGATTTTTTGAAGAAATTCGAACTACTATTATTAAATAAGCTAAGGTGATGGGCATCGCGATAAATCCAGTTACATATCATAGGGAAAGCAAAGTGCATTCCCAAAGCCTACAACAGAACTCATAGCTGCTCCGATTAAAAAAAAATTTGAAGGTGACGTCCCCCTTAAGACGTCTTTTACACGGCGACGCCTGCTTCACACAACATACTTACAGGGTAATTTTTACTTACCATAACTACAATCTTAAATGATATAACACCGTAAAAACAGGGAAGTAATACAGACTGCCTGTGTTATAATGAGTAAAAGGCTTGCAAGCATGTAAACCGATGGGAGTTATGCAAGAAAACTCACCTTCAACAGTTCATCCTTGAGCTTGTAGATGGGCAGAGATTGGCGCTGTTCAATGATCGAGCGGACAATCTTCTTGCCGATAGCTCCGGTCCGAGTGCTCGCGCCATGAACCGCTTTCTTCCACTCGGGCACATCTTTAAACTGATCGGCCGTGCGACTGGTCTGAGCCACAGGCTTGCTTCCCACTGAAGGCAGATTTAAGTCGGAAATAACGTCTGCTCGCCACAATTTTCATCGTTGATAAAGGGAAAAGCACAATTATTAATCCTATGATACGAGCGTTACAAAATCGAAGTCCTCGTAAAAATGGAATGCCTTGTCCTTTTGAGAGCATCATTAAATATTTCCATAGCAGACTACTCTGCTGATGGCAAAACAAGTAATCATTCTTCAGATACAGCCATCTGTACAGATTGGGGTTCTAGGGTAGTGATACAATGGTAGCCGGTTGTAAAGTTTTAATGAATATCTGAAAATGAAACAACTATTAAAATACGTCTATATATTGGTGATCTAGCCAAATTACCAGAATGTAGCGTCAACAAGATGTGCATACGAGCGCAGAACAAATAACAACTGCACCGATCGATTACTAATATTTATGGGAGGAATAGCGACATTGAAGACATTAGTGTGATACTACTTATATTCGATTAAAAGCTATCGCCTTGACCATAAGATTTTAGATGTTTTTAACCAGAAACAGTCGAGAGTACAGAGCCCGAAGTAAAAATTATTGTTACTCAAGAATTGTAAGTAGAAGTGGTTTAACTACTTGTTGCAGCCATGGGATCTTGCCACTCCTTGCCCATGCGCTCATGGGCAGTAGCGCGTTCGGTACTAAGCTGATTTTGACGTTCCTGCTGCTTCTCCTCCCGGCGTTCCTTCTGCAATGCTTGGCGCATCATAGCAGCCTGCTGCAGAGAGCCATCTGGGTTTTTGACAATTCTCACAGGGGACAATTCCATAGCATGGCGGCCGTGACCCTGAAGAAAAATAAATCGTAGCATGAGAACATATCGCTCCAAAGCTGTTCCTTTACTTGAAAGGGAACAAGATAAGGATAATGAGTTCAACGAGAGACTTTTGGGTGCAAAAAAATTCCGATCGAATGGGGCTGAAAAAGTCACAGCTAGCATAAAGAATTGCCAGCATAAAAGGGACTGCGAAAATCATGACGATTTAAAAGCGTTTAGATGGACGATAACAAGCTATCAGTGAAATGCTTGCACCTGTACAAATTAGCACTTAATGTACCCACATAGGTCTCCGCAATGGCAGAGATCTCAGCCAGAATGAAAAACTAGCAAAATTCTAATAGAATAACCCTCTACACATAAAACAAAAAGAGTAACATCAACCACCATTAAGTGGCCACCCAAAGTACAAGGTGAAATCAAAGCAATGGAAAGATGGCGCACCTTGAGGAAAGGTGGTTCCTCTTCTACCAATTCAATCTCAATATCTTCATCAGATTCATCATCCTCTCTGGGTAAGAGACCCGTCTCTTCATCAAACTCCGGTAGCTCGGACTTATCTATTACACCAGCACTTATCATCTGCTTAAACTCCCAGCGCTCAGGGGAGCTGATACGTTGAATCTTCCTCTTCGGGCCAAAATCATCCTCAAGAGCCTCTCTCCGAAGCCCCATCATGGAAGAAGGCTCTTCAAATGGTCTATCGGGATTGCGTCCACCAAAGTCGTCACCGTCCTCATTCATCCCGCTGCTGCCTTCAAGTCGACTGGCCTCATCGCGTGACCTAGTATCAGACAGAGCCGCAATGGTTGACGGATTCAAGTCCTCACCCGTTTCCTGATTGACCTCGCGCATACTCAGACTGGTCCGAGTTCCAGTGAAAGACAGTACTTTGACGAAAACCTTTTGATGACGCTGTACAACATCGCTGACACTACCAACACGACTTTCCCGACGTAGTTGCGAGACGTGGACCAGGCCCTCCCATCGCTTCTGAAGTCCCTCGAGCTGAACGATAGCGCCAAAAGCTAGAACACTGGTGACGCGACCCGGAAAAACCTTTCCAACAACGGGCTCCGCTGGAAGCTCGGATTTAAGCTTAGGACGAATGCGCCGAGACGAAGAGAATGACGGAGACCGATCACGATCTCTGGATCTATAATCAAGGCCACGAGACCGGTCGCGACGGTTGCTTCGATGGCTCGGGGATTCATTACGTCGAGGCGAGCTGCAAAAATAGAGGGACAGTAAGAAAACAAAAGACAGCATTAAAGCGAGGAAAGTAAGCTAAGATGAATCCACACAGATGAAAGCTTAAAGAAATTTACCTTGAATCGTGATGTGAACGTCGATGTGGACTTCGATGCCGACGATCACCATGGTTGGATGGGTGAGCAGATCGAGCATCATTCCTACACTTATGATTACGCAAAATCATGACGTACCGTCGCTTTGGTGAGGTGTGACCTAGCTTCCTCTGTGCGGTTTCAGCCTCTTTGCGACAATCACCCAAGAGGGCCTCAAGATCCCTCATCATATTAGCCGCATCTGCATCAGGACCATCCATCTTACACTCTCCGGCTTTCTCAGAGTGTAAGGTTTCACTTGTATTACCAGCTTCACCCTCATCGTCACGAAGTCTACGGTTCTTAAATAAAGGAATAGTCAACACGGTTAATTGACAAAAACGTACCATCTGTTCCGTTGACTCATCTGGAAGACAAAGAGCAGGAACCAACTTCTTCCTAGTCGTTGCATCACCTTTAACTGTATCTTCATCAAAAGTCTCCTCCTTCTTAGATAACTCGTCTCGAGGTTTTTTTGAAACCTTAGTCAAAAATTTAGGCAGCATCTTCTGCACCAATCTAAGGATACTGGCAATCAGAGCATCCTAATGTGTTAAGAAGTAAAGCAAAACATACTGAGAACTCCGCGTCATGCTTAGCAAGTGCCGCCTTAAAACTATCGAAAGTGTTATTCTTCTTGGCCAAATGAATGACGAATTCAGCTGAAATCTTGGTGAACTAAACAACCCACGTACCCAAAGCCTTGTCTTCTAAGCCTAAGTGGTTGTTCAACTCAGTGCACACTTTTGAAACAAGGGAATAATACTCAAGCTTTCGAAAGGCCTTATCATCAACACCATTGCTCATTTTCAAGCGATTCCGAAAAGTTCAGATTGTGCGGGTTAAGAGTTGATTAACTAAAATTTGCATTGTTTTGGGTGGAATCGCTTAAAGTAAGGCATGTAAAGGCAAGCAGATAAAAGGCAACAGAGTTGGAAATTTGTCACTGTCGTCCACACAGGTGCTGACTCATAGTTAAAGGCCCCTATATTTGCTCTCAATCAAATCAAAGCAAGCACCAATTTTTGTTGACAACTATCACAACAAATCCTATTGGCAAATGTAAAAATACAACTTTTATGGGCGAAAAATTAAAAAGTATATAAGATTAAGGCTAGTTTCTTTTGCTAATCTACACACGATGGTTGTCAAACAGCCACACCACTGGCACTAGTAGCAAGGTATATAAATATTGTTTTTTAAAATCTTTACAAGGAAATATTTGTGTTGCGTATTTGTTTTATCACATATTCACTCTCGCGGTTATTCCAGTTGCAGATGTCCTTCGTTGCGTGTGTGCGTTGCGGTCGGTTGTTCTTCTGTCTGCTGCTTGTGACTGCAATGAACGCGTTGCTACTTTGTCACCTTGTGGGCGTTTCGTTGCATATGCGTTCCTCTTAAATTTGACCCTTTTCAGCTTTGGCTGATTTTAACTTTGTCATCTTCTGTGAGTGCGTAGACAGCGTGGACAATGTTAGATGTTCACCAGATTTCGCCTAAATGCTTTGCATAACTAGGCGGAGAAGTTAATCGTAGGTTATTTATACTACTCCTTCTTACGTGATGTGTGCTTTTGTTGGAGAATGGTAGTTATTGTTGTCACATCGATGAAACCAGGTACCTTGGTCTGGAGGACACTTGCTGGGCTCCAGATAGTCGACGCATTCTTGTCCCTATCAAATAAGCGAATCTCTATTCTGGGCAGTCCCGAAGCACGTCCCACCTCCTTTTTTGGCTTCCTGTTGTCGTTCACTTAGAGCATACCAGTTGAGGCTCATTTACAACGATGTAATGCATTGGCTTCAGACTCTCCCAGTAATTATTGGAAGAGTTCCAAAGCTTGCATCCGTATTGACAGTGCACCGATGTCTAACAGATTTGTGGCATGCTGGTATCCGTTGCTAGTTACGTGTGATCAGTTGCATTACTTTGTCCGTATGAGTTTTGTAAGACTCGAGCCTGCGCTTCCCTCTTTCAACACGGGCTGAGCCGATCTTGGCTCCCATATTTATTAACGCACGAGGTCCGCGATCGAGGGAAAAATAAATGACTGTGTTTATTTTCATCGTGTTTCTTCACGCTTCGGGTTCCACAAAATATCCTCGTTTGAAATTTGTAGGTCTGTAAAAAACCTCTGGGCTTCTCTCCTGATGGAAGGTTTTTCTGTATGCTGTAACGCTTCGAGATGCAAGGTTGCATGCACATCCTCAGCTCTGATGTACCTCAATGGTGTCGGGTTTTGACCGTTCTGGTGTCGACGCTCAACGCTGGCGGCGTCCACTGGTCGCCTGACGGTCGTCACATCGCAGTCTACGATTCCTACACCTATCACACTGTAGCTATCTTTGATGCCGATGGCACACTTCTTCACATCTACAACTCTTATAATATGCTCTTGAATACAGGCCCTTCAGCTGAGCAATCAATTGTGTTTGCCGTGCGCCACGAGGCTGGCTTCCGGTTATTGGCGGGCATGCGTTTGGCGTCGTACAAACGACTTTTACTGTACTGAAATGCGTGCAGTAGTATCTATTTATACCCATTTTAACGAAACTCGATGGATTTGAAGCACGAATAACCTAGTTCCCTCAGGGTGAGTGCATGAATAAAAAATGTCTTTTAGGTATGATCGCAGCTGTTACCTTCTGAATCATGTGACATGGCTTTCCTCGATTGAGTTCAAACACCTTCTTGACAAGATTATTGATACGCTTCCGAGACTGGATTCCCTGGACGAGGCGTGTTAAGAATTTGTTGACAACTGCAAGGTGATATCGCGCAATGTGACTATTTACCATGAGGGACAGTGCACTAGGTTGTGTGCCATTCCCTTTAGTGATAAATCATTTGTGCGAGGTGAGGAAGAAAGGTACACAATCTTAACCGTGGTCCACGCAGTTGTATCAGCCAAACTCGATCCCACAAAACTAAAATTCATGGTACTTTTTTCCAGAAATTTTCATGTCATTGAGTCTCACTTTCTCCTGAGCATCAGTGGCGTGAAGTGGTTAGACCTGGTTAGAATGGCCTTCATGGACGACACCTGTTTGTTAGTTGAGAGTGGGACCTTGTATCTTCCCTCCCCTTGGTTGTCACTTGTTGACGCCTCGATAGTGCACCTCACGCGTTGTAAATTCGGTCCATCGGCCTGAGGATCTCTGGTGACTCTGTTGAACCATGCCTCGCCTGTCCTCAGCGTCCAGTAGGGCTCGCGTGTTTACCCCATCAAGCTGGTCTTCTGCATCGAATAGGATTGATTTTTCCTCTGGAGTCCTTCTGGGTGCAATTCGATGGAGGTGTGTTTCTCGTATGTTTTCGTCTTCTTTTCTCACTCCCATTTCCCTTATAATTTATCCTGGTCAGTTAGTAGTCTGTAGGATCTGTTGTTGACCACCACTGCGATGTATCGCGTTCTCAGTTGCTTTTATTCTCCGGCATTGGTGCTTTGTCAGAACCAGGAGGTGGAAATGTACTCAATACCTACGCCCACGTTTAAGCCATGGTATTATTGGTTTTGAACCGTCCAATAACGGAAGTCAAAGTCACCGGTTTGATCTGATTGATTTTTCTCCAGCAATTTGAATCCGGTTTTTCCTTTTGGACCGGTCTAGGCTCATCATGTTTTGAGTTATCCTGGTGCACACGCCTGAAGTTCCAATTTTTAATACGCTTTTACAGCCCTTTTTTAATGCTGTCGATCCAGTAACAAGAGTTGATTGTTGTCAGACCATAGGATAAATTATTTTGGTCCTAGATTTGCAGTATTGACATTTCTGTTACTATCAAATTTCAGTTAGCAAGAATTTTAAAAGCTTAGGTTGTCACCAACGTCTAAGACCGTGTGAGTTCGCCAGTCCCGATTCATCAGTAGTCATACAATCAAAACACCTTGTTTAATAAAGATCACTATGAAGACAGATTTGAAAGTAACTGGTGTTTTTAATCATTTTGGGGTGGGAAAGACGTCTTCCAATTTCTCAGTGAAGGCGTTGTCGGAAACGCTCTTCTTCTACAGTCGTTATCCTTTTTATGTGTGTCACCTCGGTCATAATTCAGCTACCAGTACTATTTCTCCGGAGCATACCTGGACAGCTCCCCCCACATGTGGGAACCCCATGGAGGCAAGGAGTCAAGACCCTCAGACTCCCGCGGTACAAGTGATTTTTCCTATTGACTCGAGCGCCAACCATCCCAGCTTGGGCATCGTCGCCGCGGCATTTAGTGAGTAGGGGGAAAGGAGGCATTCCAGTGGAGTGGCCCGTATCGATGGCGGTGGCGGCACCGGCAGCAACGGCTTTTATTTATTGGCGGAATCGCTGTATCACGTGGCCTACCAAACATTGCCTCACATTTACACAATAAGCATTCCTCGATTGTATCTATTTGCTGGTATCGTTTTCTGCAGACTCTTCCTCGCCGTTTCTGATCTGGCCTGCTAGTTTCTATTTTGGTAATGAACTCATTAGAAAAGGTATTTGTCCTTAAGTACACCTGCAGTAGTAAAAAATGGACCAAAGCCCTAGTTTTATTCAACATGATCATTTGTTGTTTTGATTGCTCTGAGCTTCATTCTCCCAATTCCTGACCACTTGTGTAAGTGGCAGTCTTCTATCGCCACGGTCTGCTACTCACAACCTCTTTTGGTAGTGATGGTCCTTCCCAATACACGCGTTTGAATGCAATTAGATTATGTCTTTTTGGAATCGTGGCCTGAATGGGTGCTCTAATTCTCCTATTGTTTTTCTTGTTTTAAAGGCTTCGAGTAGCCAAGGCCTTGGTTGCTTTGATCCGTTTTCTTTTGTAAAAGCTCGTGTTGTTTGCGAAAAAGAATGCATAGCAAAAATATAATCATTGGTCGACAATGGTTTGGGAATCAACCGTTCAACGTTGTGTGGGTAAATTGAGCGAGTTTGGAAGACTGAGGCCAGATTTTGCACCAGCTTTTGAAGCCGAAACTCGTGGGTTCAGTCCTTATTTTGAAAGGAGCTGTAAATATTTTGTCGTGTTATTCCCAATGCTTAGTTTTGAAATTGTCTACTAGGTTGGTATAAATTTCGTTGCTGATAGACCTCCGTGAGACCGTTTCGTGTCTCCATCTTGGCATCAAGTGGCGTTGATTATGGCTACATTTTCAAGAGGCCACTGACCTTCAAGCTCTTTATGACAAGTGTTTTCTAGTAAGTTTCCATTCTGCTTTTGATTGTTTTCCATTTAGCTCGAGGTGTGGAACGAGCAGATAGCGTTTTCTTGACAATGGAGCTCTTCAAATGCATCGAACTGCCATAATTTTACAAGAAATTTACGAATCGGCGTTTGCATAATATGATATTTATATGAAGTTTCACATTCAATGAGGCCTGAATTTTGGCACTGGGGAAATCAGCGCGTAGAGTTGCGTCAGCAGTGAGTGGCATCTGTGCCTTAACGCCCCACAAACTCCCAAATGCATTGTAATGGATACTACCACGCAGATGCCTGCCGTTTTTAAGGCTTCCCCTCACCATTGTCTGGGCTCCTAAATTAGGGGTAAAAAGGACAAGTTTGTAATAATACGTGAGGAGTGACCCTTATGGGTTTAGTCGGGAAACGGGATTAGTGATTTTGCTTCTCGACTTGTAAGGTTGTGGTCGGGTTAATGGTACGCTTTGGGTATTCTAATTGGGTTGAAGACATCTGCAACACTGATTGATGGGTGCGGAAGGGTGAGGCTGCGTTTGTAATGCTCTGTTTCTCTGCCAATTTCGGTTTCGGTCACTTGGGGGTGGTCATATTGCCCTACCCGGGTGGACTGGCCTCTGGACCATGCCAGCAGCCTCATTCCCTCCGCTTAATTAATATATATGTATGGCTACTTTTAGAAGGCGACCCGTATCATGAAATAAGTAGTGCTTCCTGTATGCTACATCTATTTTGTGGACCAAATTGCCCACCAAGACTGGGGAAATGCGTTTTTGGTTGTTCAAGCACCAGTGCTGCGATTATTCGGCTGTAAATACTCTACAGGCTTAGAGTATCGCTGAAGCCAGTAGGCACTCGCTCAAATATTGTTATTTAACCTCATGGAAGTTTTAAGCCATGCATTCACTGATTATACAAAAAAAAAAAACGCCTGCCATCCACAGAGTGTAGAAAGAGTCAGTTGAGGGTGAATATGATTGATACGTGTCTGTGGCTAAAGCCCAATCGAAGGGTCAGGTGACTGCGAAGTCACAAGGATGGAGAATTAGCTTCCAGTGGCTGCTGGCGGTAGGATGTATCCTCGCCACACTTCTATGTCCAGGCCACTCTAGGTCAATGAATCGGTGTGGGGAATTCTGTGCCCACTTGAACGAATTGTCGGTAAAGGCGGAGCCAGAGGGTCCAGAAAATTCATGCTATTCTGTAAAGAAAAAACGTAATACCTTAGCAACTGTGTTGAAATTGTACGGTAATAACCTTGCCTATGAGGTTCGTTACCAATTGCACTCTCTATGACTTGAGCCTACCCCTTCAGCAGTACTTATTTTAGTGCTAGTTCAAAAAAATGTCAAAACTTGAGTGAGATTGTGCGCATATTGGGCAAAGCAAATTTTAATACAGACTCAAGTAATGGAAAGTTGACTCATTAGAATGGAGCCCTGTGGTGAAGCTCTTAAAGCAAATTCATATCTGCCCGACTGCTTACCTTGTCCAACTTTTTCTTGTTCATCGCTAGTACAATTCTTATTTGTCGTGTAAAACTGACGCCTATCGACACCTTGTGCAAAGTGCTTTTCCTATCATTTCTTTTACGACCACAGAATAATGCTGCATTATTCAATAAACTCCCTGTAGTGGCTAAGTTCATCACTTACATTTGTAATGGCACAAAACACCAACGATCACTGTGTCCTACTTTTATGATGAAGTTGGCATTAAGTAGTATTGCACTGGGTACAACGGCCTTTCTAACTGCTGAGTGAGCTGAGGTGAGGCTGTTTCACCGATGCTAGTAGAGCAAGCCTGTGTTCCTGGCCTTATTTATTTACACCAAATGTTAATCAAAAGAAACAGTTGAACAAACACATAAGTGACTTACTCCACAACAGGCTTTGGCATCCATTGTGCCGATGAGAAGCAGAATACCTGTTGGTTCCACTACCACTGGATGTGATAGGGTCGCCCTATAAATATTTCCTCCTCCTCGTCAGTAACAGGTTTTCAAATCTCTCCTTCAAAATACCTTATCAGTTTTCTATAGATATTGAGTTCTATGTCTATGAGACTTAATAGCTTCGGCGTAACCTTAAATGACATTAGCTGTCGACGGGGAAACTAGTGACTGGTGTTGGTTGGGATATGACTTTGAAAGTTGAAGATAAACTTGTCGAGTACCAATGGCGTATATTTTAAGTTTCATGAAACCTGCAACCCTATCGTACTGATTCAGTAGCAAATCTGCTATAAATAGATATTCGGTTGGAGCGACTCCCTACGATGTCTCAACAATTGTCAACGTATTCTTAAGGTAAAAGCACCTCTTGCTCTGTAAAGCGTAAAGCCTAATCCGTTCTGTGATAAATGCGATCCCTCCTTCAAAAGTACATGAATACTTAGGTAATTTCTCTCTCAAGCATATGATATTCTCAACGTCTAATGGGCTGATGCAAATTCTGAAGTTACAAACATGTCATACGATCCGAGGATTGGAAGATCAAATATGATTGTTCATTGAAGCAGTCTTCAATAAGATACGAAAATAAGGCATTATTCTAGGAAAAGTGCATACTGCTGCAGACCCAGATATTGTTGGGATGTGAACACATCAGGTATGTTGTTGGTGAAATTACTCTGATTGACACTAACTGAAGTACAGTAATTTCTCACCTTTTTTTGGAGTGATTCAAAGCCAATTATCATTTAGAAACCCAAAACATTAAACAAACTGTCAATCATCCTTTTTAACTGAATTAATTATGGTAGGATGATTTTATTACGCGCAAATTTATCATAACATGGGGTCAGTTGGTAAATTTGTTAAAATATACGATAAGGTTACTGTTTGGGCTCTAGTTTATTCAGCAACATCTAACATGTCATCCGTGGACGCGTTTCGAAGGCAAACGTCCAAGTCATCTGCATTGGAGCCATTATAATTGCAATGTAGACTACAGAAGTGCTTAACCAACTCCCGACCACGCTGTCTGCGTCAGCGTTGGAAGCCCATGGAGCCATGTCCCAACTTGATGTGATTAATGCTTTTACAAAAAGCCCCTCAAAAGCTGTAGAGTCGCTTAAAAATATGCTCAGTTACAATTTTCTCACTTGAATATGTCATTATAAGCCATGAGGGTTTGTTTAGGAGGTTCAACTGGTGCAAGGATGACTAAAGATGCAACATTGACTGCTGTAGTGTAGAGATGGCCGTGAAGGCGTTTAAAAAGTATGCAGTGATCAATTGCTTAAGCTGTGGTAGTAAATTTTACTCTACTGTGTTTTTCAAGTTATGACTGCTAAAATGGTTAACATTCGCATTCTCGTCAAGACTAGATGAACTGTGACGCAAACAGCAATTTCTCCCTCGCCTATCAGCGCTACACCGTTTGAATCGCCGTGAAACCTAACACTGTGTTGTTAATTTTACTGAATCAGAAAAAATCTGGACTATCAACCCTGTGGTTGATGGAAGTTGTTTCAAAATGGCCCAAAAAGTCTGTTCTTATGAGTGAAGTGGAGTGAATTCATTTGGCTCTGCATTTTCAACCCTAAGGCATCTCAAGGAAATCATTAAAAAAGGATTAGATACAGTGGCAGTTCCCGAAACTTCATATTTGAGCATATCCAACTGGATAATCCGAGCAGATAGTTGGATGGCACCACCACAAGACCAATTGATTTTACCGCAAAGACAGGGTAGTTGGGACTGCCACCCGTCTTGCAACTGTCACCGTAAATATGGACGGTGACTCCCTGTTGCTGAGACTACAATAAACACTAACCAGTACCTGTCACGGCAATTGGAGGATTAAGTAAAATTGGATCAAATAAACCGTTTCAAAATTAATTGCAGTTAAGCGTCACATCTGTGCAATGGGAAGTGAATAGCAGGCCATTAGAACTGTAAGTGGACATCGCTTTAAAGTAGTCTGCAAAGAGTTAGTTTGAACTCGTGTGCAGTTATCTAGAAACTAAACTTTAACGGGAAATCTACAAATACCGCCTCACTTTTTAAGCAAATACAATATGCCGAAGCACACTATTCCCATTAAGTCGCTATCTGACAAGCGGTGCTTAAAAGGGATGTTAAATACCGCATTCTAAAAGGCATTTTTTTTGTGTGCTCAATTTTACGTACAAAGCGAGGGAGCCTAACGTATCGGGTGCATTTTAGTCAGTTTTTGATGTCAAATGATATTTCAGACTTAGTGAAAGAGAGAGAATCAAGTAATACTTAGGAGGAGGAAAATTTGCTTATTACAAGTATGAAATCCGTTAATACACTGGAGACCTGTCGGATTTTATATACCAGAAAGCTGCCACTTTCCGCTTGGAACAACATTTTCATGCGATCTTGCCAAGTGTTATCAGTTTTAGCATAAGTAGTTCGCCTTATTTCTTTGAATGAGACATGGTCGCTTCTGTATGAATAATTAAAAGCCTTAATTAAAGTATAAGCTCATCTGTGGGACACAGATGTGCAGAAAGAAACAATCTTTGCTGATTCTGTGTATTCCTGAAGACTTGGCACACAAGCAGGTGGCTGGAGTCATACTCACCATGTGTAGAACCCATAATTTTCTTTACACAATCCACCACTTCGGATTCTCAGAAAGGCATCGATGGTAGAAGATAACTCGGTTCTTTGTAAAGGCTAAAGAGTGCGAATTTGCAACGGTATTCCGACAAATCGACATCCCCTTCTAAAGAGGTTCTGCAAACATCAACTGAGGCTGATGACTAACCGTATCAGCTAAGCAATCCAGTAGGATAAAGGCAATTAAGCCCCTGGGAAGCACCGAAATGCATGTAGTCATCATGTTCTAGGACTTGGTTTACAAACTGCAAATAATTTGTGGCAATAAAGACCGTTGAAATAAGTTAATAAAATAAAGCCAATTAGGTTAATGTTGAATGAATTAATTATGTAACAACTAACGTGGGATTAGAGTGCGTAAAAAGGTAGATGAAAAAAAGTTGCTTTTGCGCTTCTGAGAATGGGTGCCATTCCTTCAAGCAGAAGGAGAGTGCATGCACTTGACAATTTTTAGAAGCTAATCACCTCCGAATTGGCGCATTTTTTGCCCATTAATAGTAAATCACAGTCATAATGTCCTCAATGTGGGAAATTAATGCTACATTGCGCTGCATTTTTCACTTAGACGTGGACAAAGTATTTGCCTTAATCTGCATCTAAGCTAACTCATGCAATTCCAAGCAGATTCCCCATGGTATCCCACCTTAACTTGGAAAAGGTTACAATTTTTGGCAACTGCAAAAATTGCAGCTTGTTTTTACTGGTGGTGCATCATTGTTACCACTCTTCGGGAGCCAAGGTGTAATTATTTAGGTCAATTTGCTGCTCAGTGTAAAATAAAATTGCACTGTCGTCCGATGAAATGTTCATCTATGTTGACAGATTAGACGTTTTTTTTTAGATCTCAGCGCATATCACTGGTGGGGAGTTGGTGAAAATTCATGTGCATGTAACATATTACATAATACACGTGTAAAAATGAAAACGTGCATGCGATAGTTTTCGGTATATGTGAACCGGTTAGGAATTTCTGCAGTCATATTTTGATTTAAAATCAGTCTGAGCTTGCAGGTGTATGAAGGCTGAGTTGCCAGCTTTAAAGAAACGCCCAAGATTATTGTATAAATTTTCGAATCAAGCTCCTATCACATAGGGTCGAGTCAGTTCAAATTGGATTTCTAAACTAGGAAATTTGAAGTCACTATGGTCTCAATCAATGCGCCATTCATAAATCATGCACCGACTTTGTTGTTTTTAGAAACGGTGATAAATCTGGAACTACTGACTTCGTACCATACGTTTGTATCGTGATTTGGTATTTTAACTGTCTCTTGAGTCCCCGAACCTCCCCCATCCGCTCCCAAGGGCTATCTTTTGTACTCTGGGACATGATCTTCTCGAAACTCTTCTTTGCGTTGATAAAACGCCATTTTAAATTTTCATAACTATGAAAGAATAAAGGTAAAAATACTCAATTGTTTCTATATCCTCACGTAAAATATAAATTGTTTAATTATACAGGTACATTTAACCAATAGACAACGCTATGAATATTTATAAACCTACTAAATTTCCTCAAAAGGTCAGGACCGTTAATGGGAAAATCACAACGATTGGCAATTTCACATCCACACATTGGATAAGTCGGACAGTCCACGCGTCATGGACTGATGCTTTAGAGCGCGACACCCTTTATTCGCCTGAATAAAAGGACTAATTTTATGCCTTACCTTGCCATTCACGAATAAAGTGTTAGAGTATCCCAAAACCTTATGCATTTCGCCAAAGCAAGTTTCATTTTTAAATAGACTTACGGCACCGAGGTGCCGAATTTTTCGATTTTTACTAGCACACCTTCACAATTTTCCGATAATCTTTGAGTCACTTACTCCCAACTGCCTCTGCTTTGAATCACTTGATTGTCAAGTTTTTTTATTTGCATATTACATACAAATTAGCCTTCGTGATTGCTGTTCATCCGGTTTTATTCAATCACAGAAATTTGTCATCCAATGTGCCTTAGTACGCACCTAATGTAATAACAGTTGTGGCTCGACATCTATTCTAATTGCAGCATTTTTGAACTCTCCTATCTATGCTCTCATTCAACACCGATGTCATGCTCAAGGGAACAAATAAGTGTTATGATGGCTTTTAGTCAGTGTGATGCTAACACATAGTCGTTTTTGCAGTTAATTGATGTCAAGGAAAAGTAGCATTTTGAAATCTGGTCACAAAGCAGTGAAGGTTCTTCTGTTATGCATTTCCGGAGTTATTTGCGGCGGCTTGAAATCGGGTCCACTGATAAGGTCTACCAGGATGATGGGCGTCTCGTACTCATCATCATCAGCCCGCAGCTGCAAACAGAATTTGTATGAAATTGTGAACTACAACATAGGACAGCTGAACTGATAAAGTACTGCGATATTATTCTTGGCTCTTATTTGTTTAATAAGATTGCATTGGAAATGCTTTTTTTTTGGTGACCAAAATCACCGGAAAGTTCTTACAGTTCCCATAATTACTGATATGATCCACACGTTGCGTTCATTATAGTGACAATGTTCGAATACACAAAATATTAGGAGTGTAAATAAGGAAATTACAGTGATTTACTAGTTATGTCCTGGTTTCAACAAATGCAAGCCGTCTACTTGTGGGCTGTGGTATTTGTCAACACGTGGAGAGTCCACGCGAAGGAACCATCGTGTCCAAACACAGATTGGAGTGACCTTTCAGAAGGCTTAGCTCACAGCTAAAAAAAAGCTGTCTTTTTGGCTTTTCTTGTCATTCACTAAGAGAGTGTTCCAACATTCTGAAAGTTTGTACATTTTGTCCATGTAAGTTAGGGTTTTAAAATGATTTGTGGTGACGAGGTGCCGAATCCCCAAAATTCTATTAGTACACTTGCACAATTCTCGAGACTCTGAGTGGTTGGTTCATTGGCGTAGTATGCCAAGTTTCATCATAACCTACGTTTCATAGAACTCAAAATATTAGTAAAAGTATCTGACTTACTTGCAGGTAATATTCGAGAGAGAACTCGGCTGTAATTATTGTTGGGGTTGAAGGGTTATCGAATTTGAAGTCATTCACTTCCCAGTGCTTCTTCCATTCTTTGGACAGGCTGCTTCTATTATTGCTATTATTGAATTCTCGCAAAATTTCCGAATCAGGCCCAGCCTTCTCTTCAAGCTCAGTCCATGGTATAATCTCTGTCTCCTCCTTTAAATTGGCAGCACGGCAGTTCACTCTGGATATCAATCTCGCCTCCACTTTTTTCACGTTCTGCTCCTTGTCTCCTAACACCGCCTTAATCGTGTCATCACGAGTAATATACTTCCTTGGAGCCTGTTTGAAATTAAAATAAAATTTCTTACAAGTTGAGTAATACTCAGCCGTATCATTAAGATTCTGTACTCTTCTTTAAGATGGATAGGATTCAAAAAACCTGACCAAATCGGTTGCGTGCTGGGAATCATGTAGTTTATAGCCATTCACATCGCATGCTATAAAGTTCTTACAATCAACTCTCAACTGACGAGGAATTATGTCCTCAAGAGCCGAGATTTACTTGATTCACATTTTAAATCACTCATATTTAAACTCACAGTGTCAATTTTCCATAAACACGTGATTGTGTTACATTGTTGTTTTATGATTTAATGCATAAAGATTTATAAGTCTGACGCAAGGAAAAGCATGACGAGAACCACGTAAACATCTCGCTTCCAGGCTAAAAGCCTATGGAGTTTTATGGATGAGTCTTCAATGTTTTTAAAAAATGTTACATGAATAATAAAGTTTTATAAACAGTGCCATGCACCTAACGGAGTTCATTTGAAATAACTGATGAAATGATCCACATAACCTTTACTTTTCATGCAAAAGCGAATAACCACAATACTGACATTACACATTGAAAAGTGGACATGGTGGGACTGATCTAAGCTTACAGCTATTTCTACGCTATTTTCAATAAGGTGCGTGCCGTTGTCTGTGGAACCGATCGCAGGTATCCAGACGGGAATGGTGCCCGTTTTATAGATTCCACCATTCAGCATAATGTGTGCGCGCAGTGAATTGCTAAGTTGAAAAAAATATACATTGTCACTGGGTAGCAGTAGTGATTTCTCTCTGAAAAGCAAATTTTTTAATGTTACAAAGTAATCGCAGAGCGAAACAAAGCGGGCGCTTCGTTAAGTCTGTAGCGTTGCCCTTTTTCCCACACGTTCTACCCACGTCGACACCGCAAGCCCGACTTACTGATGGTGCTTAGGTCCGCATGTAGTGACCCAGTTGGGTAGGACGAGTTCCATTCCGTTTTGTGGATTGCCTACGGTCAATTTTATCAGCCTCCACATATTCCTGTTCGCACACTTAATGTGAAAACTTACATCCTTTGCTAAAACACAAATTTCGTCTTCCTCAAATAATGCAAGCTTGAATAATTGCTAGATGGCAGTGTGGGAAGGCGTCAAGCGAGCAAAAATGCGCATTCATTGCCGCCGTAGTCTCGTGGCTCCACAGATCCTTTCTACCATCGCCACTTTATTTAGCTCAAATTTTCTTATGTGCTGGCGCAAGCTGCCATTTTTACTGTGCGCATTTCTCTCCTTTATCATCCGTTCCACTAAAAGGCATATATCACCATCGATAGCATCGGCACTTACCAGAAATGCGCAAGCGTGCAGTTCCAACTTACCTATAAACGACTGCAGTGCCAGCTTTGGGATTGGCATAGGTGAATGATGGAAATTCGGACTCAGGAACGTAGAGATTCAAGGGGATGGCGTAATTTCCCACTCCGAGGTGCAACGGCCGACTGACTGGATCCAGAGTGGTGACTCTTATCGGGGCATACGGATTTCGCGTGTTACTGCCGTAGACATCTCGATAGTAGCCGCCTTGGTAAGCACTGTTTTGACTGCGATCATAAGAACGGCTTGTAGTTGCCGGTAGATGAATCATTGGATCAGTTCCTCTGTTGTTCTTAATATTTACAAATAAACAAACGCAACCACTTAAAAAGTGATTGTCAGTCGTTAATATAGGCATAGCTATTCTGTCAGGAAGTGGCTGCCGCTGACATTTTCAAAACAATCAGCTAACATGCAGATTTGCGCTTAATGCGCTTGCAAAACAATTGCAGAACGTGCGATGCTTAAAACATACTTGGAATATTTCAAAGCAAGCTAATAAACCCTTTCAAAAGAATGAAGCTTAAGGCAATTTCCAAAGCTTTTGCATTGGACTAAGATATTAAATATTGTGGAGCATCTTGCGCGCAGGGTGCTCGCGAACCTTTAGGTTTCACCCATATAATACGCTTAATAAAAACGATGATAGAATTTATAATACAGCTTTGGGTTAGTTATCCTCCAACGGGCAACCGAATTGGCGTTGTTCTTTTGATGTCTGTAGAAGCCGTGCGGTGATCAAGAGGAATTTAAAAGTTGGTATCATTGCTTCATCACGTACCACTTTGACATTTTCGTTGGGATATGTGACGATCAGGACTCGGGTAAAGAGTAGTGTAATTCTTTCGACTCGTGTGTATGTATTGAGAGACAAATAAGTCCGTCCTCTGAGTCTGCGAGATGGCGGCAGTGTCTTTGCTTCCAACTCGAGACGAATGAGGTCAGCTGGGGCCGGTTGCCTATAATCTGAATCAACAAAAACAGGGATTTATTGGAATTTCCTCATCAACTGCCTCACTCAACATACCCCAAAAAGTGTTTGAGATCATCACGCCACTGGAACTTACCTCTTTTAAATTTACTTCCTGATATCTACACAAAAATTTAAACGGCTGTTTCTTGGATTATTAGAAGACTAATGGTGTCTGCTCTTCAGATATGCATCGAACCGTTGGATTAAAAGTGGTGGAGCTCTGCCTGGATGAAAAGGGGTTTGTAAAAACGAGAGGAGATAGTTGATGTGAGGCTACGGGATCATTCCGTAGATGTGGTTAAAAAAAATATTGGAAACATTTCTTGTCCTTTAAAAAATTTAACTGAATAAAAAATGACAAAAGGGTCGATGATGCCATATCTTTGATTTGTGTGATAAAAATAATAACTTAGGGAATGTGACTAAATGTGACAAAACATTATAAGAGAGACGAACTTTCATATGCTGGATTGTAAGCCATGGACGAGAAGAATGAAGCTGCTTCAAAAGGCTTTCGTGGTAGTTACACTAGCCTCCTCAAAATCAACCAATGGGCAGAATGTCGCGTAATCCACCGAAAGCCGTTTTACTCCTCAGCCTCGGTTTAATTGGCATTTCTGAGGTGTCAGTCACATTTTTTCAAGGCCATGGTAATTTAGAGAGAAATATCGTTTCTGGTAGCTCATCCTAAGTAAATAAACGCATTAAAGCCACCATAACTCTCCACGATGCTGGAATTGATGATATCCAACTGGCCTCAACCCGTTGAAATAGTCGACTACAATGCTAATACCGATTAGAGATTACTTCACGGCTTTGGTGTGCTTAATTGTTTGATTTCTTAAGTCGAATCCTACGCCTTCCACCTATATTCCATTCAGACCTATGCATGAAGCAGAGGCACTTGTGCGACCACACCTCGCGTATTTCCTAAAACCATAATGAGGCGTACCAAAATCGAGGCATAAAATGTTGCGACTGAAGAATCCATGTAGTTGATTCCACAGATAAATTGTTGCCAGATTACTGCATCGTATGTCCCCACGCGTTTATATTGGTCGAGGTTGTGAGGGGACACGTTCGTTACCTCATGATGTTCCGACCAAAAGTCTGCATGCTCAGTCCAAATAGGTTATCTGGGTAGTATTTTGAAGCCGGTCAGTGCCAAGCGGGATGGTGTGGGGCAAGAAAACCCGGAGATCACGTACCTTTGAAACCCACTCATCGTTTCAAGCATATGCAAAGTAAGTCGATGGGAGAGTATTCAGAAGGGAATGGGTAGTATTTAACATGGTCGCTTCCCGCGTCACATCCATGTGCCATTGTAAATTTCTCACTTGAATCCGGCGACAAGTGGTTTATGAACAATTCCGACGTAGCGCTTCACAAGCCTGCATCATCGACTCATTAGGTGAAGTTAAATTATTGAAACAGGAGTAATCCATTTCTAGTTGAAGAATTATTCCAATTTTCATTCTCGGGATTAGTGGTAGACAGCAGCAATAGTCGATCCCCTGCTAGAAGAGTGGGACATGCAGGCCCTGATAGTGGCACCTTAAAAGTAAGGCCTCACCGACAGACTTCGATCAGTGACGATGATATCCTGGTAAATATTTAAATGCCTACTTGCAGAAACTCAATAGGAATACCTAGAATATCTTAGATACCAAGATTACTAACTTGGGTTCATTATAAAGTGTCTTATTTGTTTGAAGGATAATGACTGGTTCAAGAAACATTACTATAATGCTTATGTTCTTTGAATGCGTTTTGTAGGCGAGAGGCGAGAGGACATTTTTCAACCTGGTCGAGAACGAACGTGGTTCCTCCCAGGAGTCAGAGACACTCCCGTCATAGATACTCACCTATTGTGCTTTCCCGACTGTATCATAATAAAGATGTCCCGTAACATAGCAGGGGTGAAAGGAAGGAAGGAAGAGGAGGAAAGAGAAGATCCCTCTACACTGGTGGCAGCGTTGGCAGGCCTTTCCCACTTCAAAGAAGGCATTAACTTTGAAGACTGAATGAAAATCATTAGGTTTACCAGAGAATTCGGCTACCTTCCGCGCTCTCCCGCAAGAGCTCTTTCTGTCAGCGATAAATGCAGGGGTCGCTGCTTACTCCTACTTCGATCATTGCTGCGAGACGCCAACCCGACTGGCCATTGACCAGCGAGAGCAGTCGCTGGTGAGATAGTTCCTCGACTGGGACCAAAAGCCAGGCGAAGATGATGAGGAGTACGCTAGGAACCTGCAGCGTCTAACGAAACTAGCTTTCTAAGGTTCCTCTCCCAATAGTGTGACCAACTAGGTGGCCTTCAGTTCCGAGCGGGAGTTCGGCCACCAACCATTGCAGCGAGGCTCCACGCTTTAAAGACCAACGGTCTCAATCAGTTGGTCGAGGTTGTGGCCAGAAAAGCGTCAGGAACTTCTCCTGACCAAACTCGACGCGTCCACATCGTACTCCGTCGCGCCGTGCTTCAAGAGGAGGCAGACCCTACTACTCCTTATCCTGCTTACCTCTAATTGCTTTCCATCCATTCATGCGAGTACCCGGCAACCTCAAAGGATATTCCTGCCGATTTCGAACTAACTCGGACGCAGCCAAGTCGACAGTGAATACCCAAGCTTTCCCAAATCTGCACAGCAAGTTTTGCAGCGGCCCTTCTTCTACAAAACTACTCTCAGCAGAAGAAAGGAAGATGATCGTAAAAGGGGCGACGTCGTTAAAATTCTCAATGGGAAAAGAAACCTGGACGGCACAATTTATCATAGATCCAGGACTAGTTTAAGATGTGACACTGGGCTCTGATTTCCTTCGTAAGACAAAAGCAGTCCTAAATTTTGCAGAAGGTACCATTACGACCCAGCAGTACAAAGAAACCGACTCAGTTGTTTCTCACCTGAAAGAGGACGCAGACGAAATCTGTAATGCTCTTTTCTAGGCTGCGGGCATTGCTGATAACAACTTTGATGAGCTTCACGAGCAGTTAATGCACACCACCAACAGTGAAAGGAAGGAACTGCGCTCTTTACTAAGTAGGTATTCGAACATGTTCGTATGGCAAGGAACAAAACTTGGGCAAACAAACAATGCCAAATATGTCATAGACACCGGTGAAGCTCGAATAATATGGTAACCACCGAGACGCATATCACCGACTCTCCTGGAAGAAGTGAATCGTCTAGTAGAAGGGATGATCAAAAATGAAGTTATAAATCCACCCAAGTCATCATGGGCCTCCACAATAGTACTAGTAAGGAAAAGTGATGGTAACCTACGGCTGTGTATACAGAAGGTTAAATGTCGCAAATAAGAAGAACGCTTTACCCACTGGCCTTAAAACTCGGATACTGGCAAGTGAAAGTAGCGAGAGAAGACAGCTTTCATAGTGCTAAACGGGCTTTATAAATTTCAGCCATTGCCTTTCGGACTCTGTAATGCCGCAGCTACCTTCCAGCACCTGATGCGGACGACATAAATGAGGCTTTTTCCAAAGCACTGCATAATCTACCTCAATGGCATTCCCGTCTTCAGCAAAGACATTTGTGACCATAATGCCAATCTTAAACTAGTGCTGGATCGTCTCCTAAATGGAGGAATGACCTTGATACCAAAGAAATGCCATTTCCTTTAATGTCCGGCCACTTTTCTGAGGCATACAGTCTCGTCATACGGGGATGGCGTTCATCGAAGATCGTACAAACAAGTGAGAACTTGACCAACTCCAACCGATCAGACGGAGCTCCGCAGTTTTCTCGGTTTAGTCAAGTACATAGACGCTTCGTTAAGGACTTTGCCAAGATCGCCAGCCCTCTGCACAGGCTAACCGGGAAGCAGGCAACAAAGTAGTTCAAGTGGGAGAACAAACATGACGAAGCCTGTAAGTAACTAAAGCAAATGCTCTGCTCCGCTCCGATTCTTTCCTTACCAAACTTCGAGAACAATGCATTTCCCTTTGTACTAGACACGGACGTCAGCGACGTAGCCGTGGACGGGGTACTTTTCCAACGGGACAAAGAAGGCAGAGAACACGTCATAGCATACACCAGTGCCAGACTTAACCAAAAAAATGAGACAGAAAAGCGCAACGGAGCGTGAACTGTTCGTCATCTTTACAATGGTTCGACACTTTAAACACTACCTGGTAGCGAATCAGCTCATGGTGAGCACAGGTCTCCAAGGGCTAAATCGGTCACGAAGAATGAAGTAGATTGACTGCACAGTTGCACGCTGGTACGAGGAAATGCAGCAATATGACTTTACAGTGCAGTACAGGAAAGGAACTATGCATAGCAATGCGGATGCATTGTCCCGCAGACCCCTCTCAGTAGAAAGGGATAACGGTATAGTGGGTACGATACTTTTGAGTGAGCCTACTAGACACCAGTAGAGAAACACGCAAAGAACTGATCCCGCACGGATCTGGTATACGGAAGTGGTGAACTCGTCCAGCAAAACAGTCAGACGGATGTGGCGCCAGTGGTCCAAACTTTCTCTGGAGGAAGAGGTTTCGTGGCATCAAGAAGACGCCACGTCTTTAAAGCGCCTAGTTGTTCCAGGCTCTTTGATACAAACGGTCCTTCAATAGTTGCACGAGTAATTGGAGCATGTAGGCAAGAAAAAAATGATGGAGGCCTCGAGCAACCGATACTGATGGCCCTCTCTTACCTCAGACGTGCTAGACTTCTGCCAAACCTGCATCACTTGCAGCAGTTTCAAGAAGCTTTATTCCACAGCAATCGCACCCCCTGCAACCCATGCCTACGAGTTTGCCAGGCGAAAGAGTAAGGGTAGCCATCATGGGCCCTCTGCCACTTAACAGAAGGGAAATTCGTTATATCCTGGTTAAGGTTGACTACTTCACGAAAGTAGCCAAAGCAGAACCTATTAATACTCAAGATGCCGAAACGGTTGCGTCAACCTTCTTCAATCGTTGGATCTGTCAATACGGAATACCCAAATCAGTCCACAGCGATCAAGATTCTGACACCGAATGCCGACTCTTCATTGAACTATGCAAGACTTTTGGAATCGCAAAGACGCGCACAACACCTGGGCATCCACAGGGCAACGGACATGTGGAAAGAATGAATCACACCCTGATAGGCCTGCTGAAAGCTTTTACTAAAGAGGCACAGCCCGAAGACTGGGATTTAAGTCTAGGACACGCCCTTCTCGCGTATAGGGCTACAGTTCACGCATCAACAGTTGTTTCCCCGTTCAAGACGCTTACAGGTAGAGAAATGAGAGTTCTTTCCGATACCAATCTACCGAGCAAGGAAATGACAACCGATAAGAAAGGTGTTCAATATTGCTTGGCGACACTTACAAACGTCTTATAGTAGACAAAAGAAATACTACGATAAGCACAGTCGACCTAACACCTACCACGAAGGAGGCCTTGTTCAAAAATACAGGCCGATTCCTCCACCTAAAACGCACTGTAAATTTTACCATCCATACAGCAGAGACACCTTCCGTGCAGTGAAAGTTCTCTCCCCTACGAGCTACCTCGTCCAGAATGAAGAACTCCGTGCTCAGCCAATAACGATCCATCACAATAAGATTCGACCTTACAAAGGTGCCCCGCCGGTTAGTTACGAGGATGAAGCCTAAGCAATTGTAGAAGAAAGAAAACCACCCGACGGTATAATTAGAGGCAACCAGCGTGAGTAGCACCGGGGACAGCGCTCAAAAGATGAGGGACCTATATTCTTTGAATGTGTTTTGTAGGCAATAGGTGAGAGGACAATTTTCAACTTAGTCTTGAACGAACGCGGTTCCTCCCAAGAGTCAGAGACACTCCCGTCATAGATACTCACCTATTGTGCTTTCCCGACTGTATCATAATAGAGATGTCCCGTTACACCCAGCCTTCTAATAGCACGGTTGGAAGGAGGGAAGAGGAGGAGGGGGAAGAACCCTCTACAACCACACTCGGCAGTTAAACCGTTATTCAAACCTTTTACGGCAATGCTACATGTTCCACCTCATAATTTTTCAAGCACTTAAATGATTTCCAGCCGGAACCAATGTCTTGCAGACGTACAGAAAGTCCGGTAAGTATATGCCGATTTTGAGGATAAATGAAGTGACAAATAAATAAATAAATAATTAAATGAGCGAATGAATGAATGAATGGCGGCATATGTGACTGGACGAATGAACGTACTTATGCATAAAGGCATGAATAAATGAGTAAATAAAAGAATTAAATAATTACAATTGAATGAATGGTTTAGCCTATGAATAGTTCACTGAATGTTTGACTTAACCAATCGAAAATAGCTAAAATCAGTACATTATTTAAAAGTGAATAAATGAACGCTTGGTTCCATCGTTTAAGTAACGGTTAAAAGAATGGAATAACTAGTGCAAATATGAGTGCATGGGAGGGTGAATGACCAAATGAAAGATTGGAAGATCGGATGAATGAAGGTGTGCATGTATGGCCACAATCACTTGTTCATTTGTCCTTTTAATGAGATGAATAGAGGGAGAAATTAAGGAAAGTTTGAATGTGCAAATTAGTGGATGAATGAAGAAATGATTCAACTAACGAATTAATGAGTGATAGTAGATAAGATTGAGTGGACTATTGAAGGTAAAGGGGGTATAGTACTTGGACAGAATATATGTTCTGAAAACGGAGAGATTGGGAGCTGTCGGCACGGCCCGGAGGCTGGCCAATCCGATAGTGCAATATGGCCATTCAAGCGACCGAAACTGGCAGTTCGAACAATCAAAGCATTACAGAACGAACAAGTGAACTCATGAGTATGGAAATAAATGGAAGAGCGAATTGGCGGATGGGTGTATGCGTAAATGGACACGATTTAATTTTGCTTCAGGCGTAGGGGATAGATATGTATTGCGTCCCAAGACTACTCTGGAGACGGGAGAAGACACAACACTCGGGCGAAATGTACGCATTCGATGACAGGAAGGTAGAGACTACTGGCATGACCCGGAGAAGGCATAAACAGCCAATCTAGGTGTCGGTTTCCGGAACTGGAAGGTGAACAAATAACAAAGGCATTACAGTGCACTTTAAAAGTCGAAAATTCATTAGATTTGATGTTTAGAAAAATATTTTTAAACACCTCAGCCGAATTATTATTTACCAGAGACGCATGGCTTAATTTAAATGAATTCATATTCTATTTTGCCCCTTCTAAAGGCTAAGTGAAGATGCCTTTAAGTAACTTGGCTTTAGTTATGAAACTAGCCACTCCACTTCTATGCTTATGCACTCCCATCCCCACTCACAGGTCAATGTTTGAAGACAATTAATAGAGAAATTTTCTTTTAATTTTGCAGCATCCACTCGAACCCGATTCGCAATAAGTGGTCGCCGTGACCACAGAATTTGTTCCATGCCCTCGCTTTTAAGTCGTGTGATTTAATTCGCCCCAAGAGACATCATTCATGCTTGACTTTTTCACTGCTGTCTTGCTAAATGGACACGGTTGGACTGCACGCAACACATGATGTAACCATACCTCACTGTCCATTGTTTCGTCCAACTAGACAATCGGAATGCAACAATAGCCGTTTGACCTGCTCTTCTCTCCTGTTAATCTGTCTCGGTGCTGCAGTTAGTAACTCTGATGCTGCTATCCACCAGCAGGACTCAACATCGCTTCTGAAGGGGCTGTGAAATCTAAGTATAAGAGTCCATTACATTACCAAAACATTCAGGTGAAACACAAAATTTTGGATTTAGCTCCTGTAGAGGGATCTTCCCTTCCCTCCTTTCACCCCTGCTATGAGTAGGCTGGGTGTCACGAGACATCTTTATTATGATACAGTCGGGAAAGTACGATAGTGGAGTATTTATGAAGGGAGGGGAGGCCTCCGACTCCTAAGAGGAACCACGTGCTTCAACGACAAGGTTAAAATCGTCCTCCCGCCTCTCGCATACAAAACGCATTTAAAGGACATAAATATTATAGCTTCCTCCAAATTCAGTTGATTTTTAGCCCTCAACGTGCCACTATTTCTGTTCACGTACGTGCAAAACACTTCCCTTTTAGGGTTCAAAATCAAATTGGACTTTTATCAATCTTAGTTACTGTGGTGTCGGTCGCATTTTTAACAAGCAGAAAGCATGCTATCTTAATTTTCAGCAGCAAGACTCAAAATTGTTTGGATGTGTGAGCAGAGTTAGATTGCGATAATCTTGTCTCGAATCTGTGACACCATCGTCAAGTCAAAATTGTTGCGTCGCATAATTTGAACTTTCCGAAATGCTCGGCCTTCAAGGCCTCTAACAGGCGCTGACGACGGCTCTCTGTGGCGCTCACACTGGAGGCACTTTGAGAGCCAGCCTAAGTATTGAAAAGTTTAATTTTAATTCCAAATCTCAGCAGTCGAGAACCTTTAAGCCGTACGACTTTAATAATGAACGCTCTAATTCCATAAATAATAGTTTTCGGCATTCCTAAAATCTTTCTTGCTGTAAACACATTTAGTAGAATCTAAAGGCATACTTTGTGAGTTTTCATTCCCAAATGAATCCAAAATGACTAGGCTTGTGCTGTGCGTTCCTGGTATGAATGTTGGCCTGTTGGCTTTTATTACACAAACATCGCGTGACTAGGTGTCTGGCTGCATGAAATACCCTACACTGGCTCCGGATATTTAAGTACCTCTCTTTATTTTAAGATGTTTCCGCCTCAAGCAACATTTATGACTTTCAAAAGCAAGTCGAAGCAGTAATAGTCGAGTTGGCAAATACCCCTGCACGCCTGGCTACCTTGAGAGAGCCTGGGAGGTAGGCCTTGAGGACGCAAACACAGAAACGTCTTTTGTTTGGCTTTGATCAATCATAAAAGCAATCCAAGACAATTGAGTGGCTTAGATTTGGAATAACTTATGGGTTTAATTTCCCCCTAACTTAGCATTATCTCAACTGTGTTTATGTGGATAAACGAGAACATTCAGTGGCTGTGCATTTGGCTAAGCGTGTCACTTCCCACTAATTCCGTAATTTTTGCAGTTTTGGTACCAGGAAGTCACGTTTTAAGAAAGTTTAAGGGAATCAACTTTAACAACTTTGTCACCCTGTTGCAACTTGAGAAATGTCTGCATTTGTGCCTCAAAAGTCGCGATGAGTCCATTAAAACAAATGCGTCTATACTGATTTCTGCCAAATAAGGCTTAAAAAACAGAATCTTATGGTGGCAGTGTGTTGGTGGATGTGATAATTTTAAGAAAAGACATTGCGGGGTAATCTATTTTCGGTGGTTCCCTGGATGAATGCAGATAACACCAGGTGAGGCGGTTCATCCAACCCATCCTCAGATGGATGCTCGCTGTACCTCTTGTGTACCATCAATTCACGGATCGTTTGTGGTTTTGTAAATTACACCTCGTATTTTATCCCGGATAGATTTAAGCAACTCAAGATTCTTCCCTATCGATGTTAAACCCGCAAGTCTAAACACCGAAGCATGCAGTCATCTTCGTAGCGATTTACGCTCCTAATGTGAATTAAAGCAAGCGAAACATTCCCAGCAATTATTTTACTTAAGGTTTTGTAACTATTGATAATGCATTTCTTTAACGTTTGCATGTTTGTGAATTAACCAAAATATACGCATTGAGAATATTACAAATGGCGTTGATGTGCTTAATCTGAGTGCTGTAACATTGTTGTCAGTTTAAAATATCATTAACTTCAAGTCCTGGCGCAACAAAAGTAGTTCATCGCGCGTGTCAGGTTATGATTAAGGTGTGGAATTATCATGCTCCCTCCCTTTCCTATCGGGAAAATCAAGGGCAAGGGTAACACAGTATTCCACGTTAAGTAGACTCGCTAAAGTAGTTCAAGCTCCTGCGACACTAGCTGGATAATGGCCAAATATACCCATGGAAATTCACATACTCTTATGCCTTTCAAAGTGTGAACTGCAGAAGCCAAGTATGTCAATGTGTTCTGAATTTACAAGTTTGTTGATTATTGTGTGCTCATGATCACTATGTTAAATCTTAGTGTGCAAGTTTACCAGTCACAGGTATCCATGGTCGATGTGTATGCGAAATGGCAGAAAAAGAAGTGATTTGCTTACTAAAATCGCACGCCAACGGTACAGATCAATTCACTGAACTGCAAACACCGCCTTCTTTCTCACTTCTTCTCGTGACATTTTACCGCCTTGGTCCCATTATAACAGTCCTCTGCGGCCTTTCGTCATTCATCCAAAATCAGTAAATTTAATATGCTATGGTAGCAGTCCACCAAGTGAGGAAAAATTAATTAGAATATAACGCTACTTGAAGAAGAAGTAGTCACTTTATTCCTTTAAATTTACCAGCAGCTACAACAACTGACGCATGCATATTTTGATCATTCTCTTTACCTGTGCCTTTTTGTTTTTTTTTCAGCAGAAACTTGTCAGTGTCAAACTCAAAGTTAATTAAAGCCCATATGGCAAAGAAAATTTTCATCTAAATATACAACTGAATGTGGTAGGGCTTATCCTAGGAAATAATCAGCTATTCCAAAGTCAAAATCATGGAAAGGCTCTTTCAAAGCAAACTTTTGGATCGGGGTCCACGGTTTTCTACCATCTAGCTCTTGTGAATTCTTTCATAAACGTTTTAACAGGAGTGTGCGACTACTTTTCGACCTCAAAGTTTGGTCAAAATTTTTCTGCACATATTAAGCATCAAGCTAATCGGCTTTGACCCGATTCGATGAATGCTGCTGTTATTGGTTCGACTGATTAGGAGCTTATTTTTATCTCTTACCCTTACCCAGGCTGATCTGACGCGAATGTCACCTACACGCAAAAGTAGCTCTGTGTCTGGCGTGTGGAGATCCCTAAACGCTCCAAAGCAAGAAACAGAAGTAACGTGATCCAAACTCACGAAAACTATGATAAGCTCAATATAATAATATGATTTACACTTTCTTTGCACCTAAGGGTCTGTATGATGTCAAAGCGACCATTGGCACATCATAAATGTCTACCAGCTTGGCTTTCAAATTCCCAGTTATCAAGGCTGGCCAACAGCATTTCTCCTTGCTCTTGTGATTATCTTTTGATGCTTGAATGGAGCATGACCACTGAAAAAGCTTGAAAGCATTTCAACGGCAACATTCTCGTGGAGGGCCTTGGCACCCAGTGTTACTGCTGGAACGTCTGTGCGTCTGAATACGTGTGTTGATAAAGTTGCTTTATATTCATACTACTGCAAAAAGGAATTACTTAAGCCAAATTTCACAAAATAAAGTGCATAGTAAGTACCTAAGCCTTTAAGCGGCAATTTAAGCAGTTGGAAAAATTCTATGGAACTTCGCTTTCGGTGCGTGGGCGAGTAACATAGGGTCACAATAGCGGATACAGACACAAGAAAACGAATTGTTCACGGTGTACATCTTAGTGTAAATGGGCGCCATTGATGTACCGACTTATTATAATGACCGTTCTATTTGATAGTTAAGAAAGATTTTACAAAACCGGCTAAAATCAGTTTAAACGGTTGGCGAATATCACTTAAATTCTTTCAAGGTGTTTAAATAAGCCATCCTCATTCCGCCATTACCCATATGGTTTCTTGACAAAGGATGAGACCGTTCTGGCCATTTATCCTTCGACTTTTGACTACTTAGTTAAGCGTGATTTCGTGAAGCAATGGCTACCTGAAATCAACTCTCATTCCTCATCGGCACATGGTCGAACGTGACGTGATTTTCCAGCAAGTCAGACCCTACCCAGCATGAGCTTAACCGCCTTGACGAGTCCTATCAACCGATGGCCCAATCTCGCATGCTATCCGACTCCATTATCCCTTCAGAAATCAGACATTAAATTAAGGAGATTATAGATGCTTTCATGCCGTCTTTACCGCGAACAATTTACACGGTATTAACCAGCAATACGATAGGTGTACTGCTTTCAGTTCATGCAAAAGGCAAATTACAAGTAAGGCGAACGACTATTATAAGTCATCGAAAGCATACCACTTTTAAAGGCTTACTCAAGTAGTACTAAATGTAGTAGGGATTTCACCTATTGTAGTTTAAAAAATTGGTTAAACACAACTGGAATCCGCCTAGCACGTTCACTATCGGCGCATATCAGCAAGGTCTCGGGAAAACAATAAAGGCGTATGATATGCTCACTCGAGTTAAATGCACTTTTCAGTATTTGAGAATGACAACTTTATTAAAGCATTAAAGTGTCCGCTGCGGGACCCGCGAGCCCTGCTGCGTTTCAGAGACTAGACCTTCTAATGCATAGGTAGCACATGCTCAGGCGACCCACTTAAGACCCATAAGGTATGAATTCACCGGTACTTGTAGGTTACAATAAATCAGAATCGAAACGGCACTACACTCTATTGCTAATGTGGTGCCACGCGCCACCCACGGGCAAAGCATCCAACTGCGCATCACCTTACCGGCAGCAACTTGGGCCAGGAGCAATCCTCCATGCATTTGGCTGGGTATCAGAGGATAGTCGAGAGTTTACCCACGCATCTGCACCCAAGTACCAGACATTTGGGCAAAACAAATTATTAATGAATAATAACAAGCAACATTTTTACATACAGAAAACAAGTTTCAGTTATGTACAAGGAGGATAAACAGTGTAAAATAAACGCTTCCATGATTCCCATGGTCTCATTGGTTTCCATTTGAAGATTCGACTGAAGGAGATGTGGAGGAACTAGTGTTTTCGTCATCAACTTCAGGACTACTTTGAGCCGCTTCAGTGTCTTGGAGGCTGTCTGAGACATCCCTATTGACCGGACGAGATGAACCAGAGTAGTTGTAAGTGATGGCGCTAGCGTACTTCTTCGTCCACAGCTTTGCAGTTCTGTCATGCTCTGAGCGATTGTTGACATACTGACTAGCGATGGAGCCCACGAGAGGGTCAGCTGGATTGCAATCCGTGAGAAGAGAACAGATAGAGAGTAGCAACTTGCTTATTGTTAGGGCAGGTGACCAATTATCCTGCAAACCAATAGTGAATATTGCACTTTGATAATGTACTCAAATTTCATATCTACTTTAATAACATGGAAAAATGAAAAAAACAAGACCAAGATTCTGCTCTTGTGAAATTAAATCCTCGCGTTCGGTTTACTTAGGCCACTTAACAAGCCAATACAACAGTGTGAAGTGATTACATGGTTATAAAACGTGAGTGCCTTTGGAAAGAGCCAAATAAGCAAAATAACAGTAGAGGATCGGTGATGATATTGACTGCGCAAAACTGCATTCTATGTAATGAGAACATGTGATTCCAAAACCCTTGCGATTGTACAGCAAGAGAGCAGCTACCATGCCCAAAATTAAAGCACAGAGAGGCACGTCGTTTGAGAACAATTTCTGCTTACCTTCAGAATGTCCAAGCAAATAACCCCATGACTGTTTATATTGCAATGATAAATGCGAGTTTTGAAAGTTACCTATGAAAACTATAAGTGGTGATAAAATTCCCCCTTACCTTTGGTGGTTTGAATGGGTAATCTAATGGAAAATGAATATCTAGATAGAAAATACCACCCTCATAGACAGAACCGGGAGGGCCAAGGATGGTTGAAATCCATTCGTAGAGATTGTCGCCACGAGGAAAGGCACTATCAAAATATTTCTACAATAAATTAGAGCTTACGAGCAGTTTGGGGGAGGATCGTTACTTATTTCAGACAGCTCCTTTTGAATCCTAAGATTGAAAACGCACAGGTGAATACTTCTTATTTTGACCAGGTAAGTGAGCGACAATAAACTATTGAAAAGTAAACAGGCCGGGTGGTCCAATACGACCGACTCATTATTACGGTGAATAAGCATACAAAAAACACAACTTAAGAACACCTAACTACTACAAGTTAGGTCAAAAACAACAACCATAGGCAGTCGCACAAACAGTTCCAATGATTAAACATAAATACAGTGGAAACATAATCCGAACTTGAGAGCCGTTATGCTCTTGAAATCATTGTGGATCAGTGCATGGACTCAGCTTACATGAAAGTAACACAAAAATTGTACCAAATACTACGTTAAACAAAAAACGTTACCATTCATAAAGCGCCAGCATTTGCACACGAACTCACCTCTTCAAACTAGTATTCATCGACTTGTTCTTCAAAACAGCAGCTACGGAAGACTTGTGGGAAACCTCACTGTTCGAAGATGAACTATCCGTGACATCTCCACCAAACGCTTGACTATGAGATCGCTTGTTAGATGGTCGAGCGTTTTGTTGCCGAGACATCGCGACGTACAACCCCCCGGGGAGAGGCAAGCCAGAGACAAACGCCGAAGGCGCAAGACTAAACCTCAACTTCAACTTCAAGCTCATTTAAACACCGAAAGAGGTACGTCAAGCACACCTCATTCATGTGGTTTACTTGGGATCACAGTTAAAAATGGCACTAAACTTATACCCACTTAACTTTGATGACAAAAAGCGCTCATTTACAAAGCATTTAAAATAAAGATAAGTATGAAATAGAACCTTTTTATGTGCCACAGGAAACTTACTCCATTTTTGGGTCCAAATTAAAAAGATTCTACCAGCCTATTTCTTCCTACACTGGCAGTTTGAAGGAAAATGAGGTCTATTAGCTACGCCAAAGCAACCTATCTGTGCAACTTACAGAAAATCGAACAGCTAGCTGAATTACAAATGAAAACAAGGGGCACAATACTCAGACAGAAGACTTGGAGCTACCGAACCGGCCTGAGGCTCAGCCCACCCAAGGGCAAAGGCACAAAGTGGCCCCTTATCAGAACCAAGAATTAAACAACCAACGTATTACACAGCCCCACTCCTCCTTCGTGTATTGGCCTCGATGCTTCCCCTCGATTGACCTCCTGAGCCAGCCATCACAATGCAATCGGTGCTGTAAGAAAACACCCACGAGCCAACCGTCTCAGCCACCTATTTTGCGTGCAACTGAGAAGCTATTATAACGCAACCTCACCAACCCTTCTTGTCCACAGCTAGTCGCAAAACACCGGACTTGAAGCAGAGTCAAATAACAAATGACGGAATTCAGCATGGCTCCATGAGGATAAGGCCTCGTCTCTGTTCCCCCTTGCCACGTCGTTGCCCGTTCAGTGCTGCCCAGGCCTATCAACCTGAGCTCTATTTAGCTAGTAGGGAAGTGGAGGAAGCATCGCACCTTCATATATTTTATAGCCACATGCAGAAGCAATGGACAGTTCCATAGCGAATCTTTTCCAGGTGGTTCACAGTCAGTCACCTCAGTTGTTAGTGGTTTTCCTGCAGATCACAGGACTGCGGTGATCGCTGAAGGTAGACATCATTTTCAAATCTTCCGTAAGAAGTTGGCGACGACTCTCCCATCTGTACCTTATGTACCCCTTCCAACCCTCTGAGATTTATCACTCAGCAGTAGAATGCAGGATTGCTGACCTCAAGATCTGATTTGCTTTTCGCTGCCACCAATGCAGCACCCCGAAACTTACCCAAAGACGAAAGGAAACAAAATACTGGAGGAGAACATATGTCGTCGACATACAGAAAAGACTGAAGCCGCTGGCATGGCACCGAGACTTAGTTACTTTTACTCCGAAACGAACAATTGGGCAAATAGCCAAAGCTCTGCGCATTTATAAAGCGACACTTTTTATTCATATTATTCCACTACTCTATTAGAACTATACTGAAGTGGGATAAGGGATGGACCATCCATGGACGGCACCAGAGTAGCCCTCTCCTCCCATCTCTACTTTCATGTACTACGATTCCGACTGAGCATACAGATATACATTGAATGTATTGTAGTTTACAGATAATTTGTAACTTCTACCAAAATGGTGGCAATATTACAGAAGTACGACATGGAGTTAATCAACTACCCCGAGAAGTTCCATATACAGACGAGGTTGTTATCAGTTACTGCAACTAGAAATGCACCGTCGGAGCTAATATCCGTGGCATTGACGACGGGATTCTTAAAGCCCGAGTTGATGCTTTCCTTCACCTGAGGGTCCTCCTCTCGGTTCCCCCCCACACTGCATTCAGGCCATTCGAGAATCTGCAGTGAAACAACGCGTATCAATTAATTCATGTCAAATAAAATAATTCACAAATAACCCCCAGTATTAGCGATTGCATGTTACCTTGACAGGTTTAACCTTGAATTTCTTGCCGGTCTCCTCATTGACAACATGCTCTTGAAGATCGTAAACCCAAATGGTGCCTTCATTATCGCCACAAACAACAGCTCCAAGACCTGGCCTAGCTGTCACGTTTATGTATATCTCATCCGTCGTCTGCCATCGCAACTGACCTAAAACCTCAGCAGTTACTACCTTTTTGGAAGAAGCTGCCCTTTTACGATTTAAAAGCAGCTAAAAGGGAAAGAAGAAACGCAATTGAAGCAGTCATAGCAAACGATGCATTCGATCCGACGACCAAACATTAATCTCACCCTATGTTTGCGAGCACTTCACCTTATTACATTACGAACGTTTTGAATTAACCAATTAAGAACACAGATAACAATGAATTCAAGGAATTATACTTACCTGAGCGAAATCAAACACGTAGATTTCGCCCTCTTCCACACATTTAACCACAACGAGGTTTTCAGAGAGGCGTGCTAGACCATCAAAACAAGGTTCACGGTTTGTTGGTATCTTGATCTCCATTGTTGGTACTCTGTAAAGAAGCACATTAAGAAGTTACACTATGGCAAATCTGTGTTCAGCCGATCCCAACGGCCCATTTGGTTCCCAACTCCTCCATTAACAATCTTAAACCCGTACCCTCCGTTCAAAAGCCATTGATGAACAGCTCCCGATAATATCCTCACCTGTCTTCTGCAAATCTTTGTTTCCTGAAGTCTTGAATGATCCATGCAAAGACGCCGTCTTCGCAACCGGCTAGAAGAGTATCGTAGTTTGGCATAAAAACGAGATTTAAAACGGGGTTGAGATGAGGTCGAGGGCAGATGAGGCGCATCAGGAGGTGGTGTCTAGTTCTATATTCTGGTGCCGAGGGTACGCCTACATCCCACACACAGACGCAGGCCTATGGAAATCAAATAAAATGCAAGAACTCCGTGTGAACCCCTCACCTTAACGCAGAATGAAAAACACCACCTAGGAATCTAACAAGTAACACCAATAAAACCTCTGATCGGCACGCATTTGGTATCTAATGCTACTGTGTGACATTAATAAGTTGGGATTTCTAATGCGTATAGAGTTATTGGCATAAAAAAAGAAACCACTGTTGCGTAGAATTAAAACATGCCTTTGAATCACCAGAGAAGAGGATTGTAGGCTTGGTAGGATGAAAGACCATGCAAGCTATCTCCTCCCTATGTCCTTTCATCTCTGCATAGCAGACCAACTGTTCTGGATGGAGAAGCCGAATCTCTTTCAGCTTGCCCGCAGCTGCCAGCAGATTTGTAGGATGCCCAGAAGCCATTTCAACTGTGGTCCAGGCAACCGCATAGAATTCCTGAGTGGAAAAATGCATGAAGCAAACTGATAAAGAAACAGTGTATAAGATACTTAAAGCTGGGATTCAAAACATCCTAGCCGACTACTCAGTTAATCAGAATCAACAGATATAAAATCTAATTTCATATACATGCTTTCAATAATAATAGTAATAATCAGGTCAATCAGCAGCGTGATTTCGTCGCAACCGAAAAAGTTCCCTTTATTCGATCTCAAACTCGGCAGTAAACGACTTACCTCGCCAACATGCTTGAAACGCTTCAGCACCTTTCCCGTCTGACAATCAATGAGGCACACACACTCCCCACCACAAGTTGCAACCACGGACGTGGTGCTCCTCGGATCCGTGGGGTTTGGCTCAAAGGCGCAGCGCCAAACTTTGGTGGAACAGTCTAATGGGTCGTTGTCTCGTGCATGGCAACGGATAAAATGCAAAGGATCGTAGTCCACTACCTGAAAGATGGAAATGAAGATACTTAATAAAAATAATTCACGAAAGGATATGAAAAAGGGGTAAACAAATGGAGAAGTTGGATAGATCATCCTACCTCCCCGAGCTGAACAAGGCTAGGCACAGGAGGCACACTATCAGCGTTGACGGAAGTTTCAATTAGGTGACGAATAAGTGCTTCATCATCAAAATTCTTAGGTGAGAAGGCATGCAAATTATCTGCATCGATTGAGGTCGAGGCAGCAAGGGTGTGCGCAGCGGAAGACCTGGCTCTGATTGCCTTGAGTGTCGAGCCGGGCCTTCTGCCCCGCTTCGGCGGTGCTAATCCAGGAGAAGATGCATCCTCAGTTTCCTCAGAACGTAACACACCTTCGGATTCATCAACAGTGGCGATTTCGGCTAAAAACACGAATGGGTTCGCTTGTACTACGATTTTGCTTTGTTTGGGCTGGTGGGGTGATTTCAGTCGAAGTAATAAAGTTTCAGATCAAACTATACACTCCATAACAAAGCTAATTATCCCTGACTTATATAAGGTCCAAAAAACAACCACGGACTTCGCCTTCACTTTTTGTGAGCCCATTACTACCTCTTCTAGTAGCCTCATCTTCTCTTTCTTCTGAGAAGGGGCCCTCGGCTTCTTCATCCTCTTGGGCGATGGCTGCAACCATGAGAGCCTCTTCCTGGCCGGCAAGGGCGGCAGCGGTGTCGATAGCGCCGTAGGCGGAGAAACGCTTCATGCGGTTGGAATCGCGGGTAGACATGCGCAGGGTGGCGGGCGGAGGGGCATGAGGAGGAGGAATCCTCACGTTCTGCAGTAAGGCCGCGGTCTCCTTCTCCTCTTGCTGAGCAAGGGCCCTGAAGAGTGAAGAAAGGAAGATGCCAAAAGGTTGAATATACACAATTTAACGTCACAGATTCTATAAGATTAAAGGCTAGGAAAGACCTTTTCTGGGAATGCGATGCTGGTGGACGACCACGCTTGCCGGGTTGCCAGTGGCCGGGAGTTTTCACGGGTTTCGGTGGGACTACATCTTCCTGTTCATCCAAATCACCATAAGCAGAGTAGTCATGAGCTGCTGACGCGTCTATCATCGAATACTCTTCCTCATGTCGGCGACCGACTGTAGACGCCCGCTTATTTACTCCACCGCCGCGACCGGCGAGCAAAAGACCAGGTCGACGCGAACCCAGAACAGCCCCACTCGAGGGAATAGTGCGAGTTCCAATTATGTTAGTGCGACGATGCGTAGGCTGCCTAGCCGTGACCATGGATTGCGGGGCGTTGTTCTCAGAGTCACTCTGCTCTAAGCTATCTGTCAGTACAGAAGAATACCCCTATTTAAGGTATTTCAGGAGAATCGAGACTTTATGGTTAATGAAGTAACAGGAAACAACGCACCATCGGCCTGTCTTGTCGAGTCAAGACCGTTAGCAATACTGCCACCTACTACAGGAATGATGAGATCGCCGTTGGGCTGACGCGCGGCAGAGCGAATGACGGAATAGACTACAGTTTTACCGTGCTGCATTGCGGTTCCGATGATACCCGAAAGCCGGTCCAATGGTTCATCAGGTAGGAGAGTCATGTTGTGTGCGGCAGCAACAGCTTCGCGTTCAGCCTCTGCAGCCTTCCGATCCTCCTTCTTACCATCCGTATTGCCAGTGGTGGTGGTGCTGGGGACAGTGGCAGTGGTGGCTACAGCTGCGGCCACTTGGTCCGCGGATTCCGATTCAACTTTTGCGGAGGCTTCCTCAGAAGCCCCAGTGGCAGAGGAAGGCTCCTCCACAGTGGCCGTGACAGCATCATTTCCCCCATTTTCATGCGACTCAGAGTCTGACCGCACCTGAACATCACCTGCATGTTCCTCCTCATCCTCATCATCCACCACCTTCGGTGCAAGGAACTCCTCCGCTATTTGACGCGCCTAAAGTATGCGGCAACCACAATCATCAATGCCAAATACAAATTTAATTCATATCACTGGTCGCTGTACAGTGCCAATATACAAAGTATCAGCACTGAGGTTGATAGTAGAATACTCTTTCGCATTGCATTTGAAGTATTAAGAAAAATAAATACCATAATAATGGGCCACCTCAACCCCCAGTTAGAAGAATAATTGAATGGAATGAATATTACCAAAACTGCCTTGCAGTGTTTAAAAGGCTCATCCACGGTAAGGCTCTGATTGACAGCGTGTGAAACCAGTGTCTCAATAACACAAATGAGGTCACGGTGCGGCACACTCTTCTTGAAGAATTCCACCAAGTCATCTTCCCACTTTGAATGGACCTAGAAATAACATGACCAAGCTTACGAACAGTTTGCAGCAGCTACATTAGTTGTGCATCCCCAAAAACTTTGTGCCCCTGAAAGTAAACCAGGGGAATCGCAAATGATCTGTATAATATCAAAGAGACACCCAATGCGCCCAGTTGGAGCATAATGGTTTATTCCAATTCGTCAACTTTAATGCAGTTTAGCAATCAAATAGTGGTAAGATATGCCAACAAAAAAACATTCTTTAGTAATGCACTGAGCTGAAAAAAAGGGACCATACCAAAGCGGCCAGTTCTTGCTTTGCAGCCTGAGCAGTTTTGATAGTGTCATCGGTCGCCTCAACGTTGAATTCCTCGCCGTTGATGGAGTTCAAAAGAGGACAGAGATATGCTAGTGATTGTGGTTTCAGCATCTAAAATTGGATAAACTGTCAAGCTTAATCCATACTGGACACTATTCAGTATATTCCAACCTATTTGCTTCTTTTTTTGCCAAATTCCACTCAAATGTCTAATTTATGCTATCAAGACTAAATCAACAGGCGGTCGAAGTGTACAGTGATATGGTAGTTCCCTCTAGATTTTCTACATTCACCGACCTCTTTCAGTTCGGGATCCAAGTCAACAGAAACAAGTCTGGGAAACTGTTCAATCAGTGGTGGCCCATTCTCCCTCGCGAAGCGAACCAAGAGCGGATTCTTGCTTAAGTTCAGACGTTTTAACTTAGGCAAATGTAGGCATCGGGGCAGACCATGCAAGCAATTGTTGGAGAGATTAAGCTCCACCAGATTGATGCACTGGTTCAGATGGATCGGCATTATTCCCGTGAATGAACAGTCAGGAAGGCTAGGAAGAAAGTTAAATGTCGATACGTACATTGAAAGAATCATCTGTGGTCCTTTAACGTATTGTTTGTTCGTCGTCATTTGTAATCCACGGACAAGTGCCGCATCGATAAACATGTTTCCTTCATCAAAAATCATGTTAAAATTCGGCCACCTCAAGGCACTACATTGACAAATGAGTTACGCATTCCAAACTGCAAATTTACACGATTGCACATAAGGAAAATGAGATTGATGAAATGGCGTTTTGGTCATAAAACCTCCGAATATTATAAATCAACTATTCCCAGCATGAAGTGTGCCAAAATCCACTCCAACAGCCAACGGTAGGGATACTCCGTACAAACGTCCATAACCGTGGAGACACGGAGACATCACCTACCTTAATATCCGAACCTTCTTCAATGTGTCCGTACCGGTAACCGTATAAATGACAATATCGTCGAGGATGTTATGTTCTTCGCAGGAGAGATCCAGTGTTAGAAGTTTATCTAAAACGAAATTAAAAACTTAGTGAATGGATACAAGGACTAATTAAGGAGATGTGCTAACTTACCATCCAACGATTCTGATTCAGAGCTATCATTCAGATCTAAACGCTCCAGTGGATCATGAAGCAACTGTTCCGCGGCCGAAAGATCAAGTTCCATAACTTGATCCACCGAAAAGTATCTATGATGGGAAACTGCTGTTTTGGAGAACGCTGTTTGACGTAGACAAAGTACCAAGTGAACAAACCTACCCTCTATCTAAGCTGGGAGCATGGGTAAATTGGCAACCACAGTTGCGTACGACTTTTCGAGCCAACTCAGCAAGTTCTCTTCGACGGGTAAGAAGTGCAGGTTGCCCCGCTGCAAGGTAGGCAGCGGCCTCATTGCAGGCAGTTTCATAGGGTGTAAGGAGGGGGGAGGATCTAGCACCCGTTGCTAGCTGGGAAGTTACAGGATAGGGAGGACTGATTACATTTGCTGATGGACCCGAGTTGGTGGATTGGAGTGGGATCCGTCCGTAGAGGGCCGCAATCTCGCGCACTGAATCAACACGAGTGGCGTCATTGACAAGCAAGCTAGCAACTGCATGCGGATCAGTGGTATCAATAGTCGATTCGGTCCGCAATGCCGCCAGCTCCGTTGCCCGGTCCCATGAAGCACGCTCAATATTTGTGCAATCCGATTTAGGTTTTACCTCAAGAGTGGTGGGAAGATCTGTTAGGGCGTTTATCGCAGCTAGTCGAAGGGCTTCCATCTCCGAAGCCGATAGTTTGTAGGTGAGATCGCGTTTAACCACTGTCATACTAGGTATGTAATGCTGAAGGGTGCCAACACCAAGGGACTGTTTGCCCTTGAGGCTCTGTCCGACGAGGGTATTGGCATCACTGGAGGCACCCTTGGTCGTATAGGCAAGGACAACTCCTCCTTCTGGCGATATCGGTACCACATTTCCCGCAGGAACAGCGGCTCCAGCGTGGGACATCACGACATTTGTGCTTACTGGAACATGGTTTGGCTGAATAGCAGTCAAACCTCGTGATTCAAGCATGGCCAACTGGCTACTAGCGACTTGGCCACTGACAACGGTGCTCTCCGGTTGCGGTGTATGCAGCAATTGAGTCTGCTGCTGAATTTGATGCGGCTGATAAGTTGCTTGCGCTGCCTTAATTTCTTGTGAACAAGCTTCTGCTACACCCAGAGCCAGTTGATATAATTCTCTTTTGTGAAACAGTAAGCCCGGTTTGAAGCGGCATAGCTGTGAAGCGACCTCGTTGATAACCATTTCGTTCACAGTTAGTGGACGAGCCTGCGGACCAGAACGGTAAATCTTAGCGTGTCCTCGAAGAGTTTCATAGCGCTCAAGTGTTTCACCCTGGTTTGCTCCAACGGCGTACGTCTTTGCAAGCTCAACCATTTCTTGATAAGCCGCATATGAACCTAGTTTTCGCTGATATGGCTCAGAAGCAGCATTCGGGAATGAGAGTTCAGGTCGATTTGAAAGTCTTTCGTGAACGATAGCCTCTGCATGACGCCGTATCGTGGTATAGAGATCATGAGAAAGACCAACGGGACACCAATTAGCCGCAGTTAAACCGGCCTCACTTTCATCACTTCCATCATCCTGTGTTACAACAAGAACTGTCTGCACCGGTTCACCATTTTCAGACGGACCCAGAAAAACATAATCCAAGGACTGCCCGTTGAGCTCAATAATCACGTGTTCTCCAATATTGCCCTGTTTCTGGTCCATTATATTCCCCTTATCGTCTTCCAGAACCACTGTTTGGATATTCTTTCCATCAACACTTGTTGTTGCCTCCGTAAGTGTGTATTGCTGACCAGCAGGAATGTCACCTTCAGCTTGTTTACTCTTCCAAAAAATTACAGAAGTTATTAATAAACTGTTTATTTCAACAAAGTCAAATAATAAGGAGCATACCTCACTTGCTAACCACTGTACCTGTGAATTTTCACTAGACTCCGGGGCGTTCACGAGATGAGAAGCAGTCGGCTCCTCGGCACTCTCAACCGAAAGTAGCAATGTGGACTAAAATTTGAGGAAACATTAACGAGAGAATATAAGGAAAAACGCTGGTCTTACCGTTAATGGCTCTCCAGTCTCAGTCGGACCACGAATTTCGTAAGCAAATGCTTGCCCGTGAAGTTCCATCACCACTTGAGCACCCGTTTGACCATGCTTTTGGTCTATGACATTTCCAGCGGAATCCAAGAGAGACACCATTTGTATGGCTTGATTGTCTAACAAAGCCGACTGCTCTGTAATTGTAAACTGTTCAGCATTCGTCGCACTAGCAGAAGTTGTAGTTGGGTCAGCAGATGCCACCTCAACGTCTTCGTTGGTCGGCGCAGTGTCCGACACGATTGAACCCTCCTTCGATATAACATCACTAACTTCTTCATCAACCTTCTTGTTTGTAGAAGATTCTGTTTCAAATGGTGGTGCAACAGCTACATTTTCAGATGCTTTTACGTTACCTTCGGTCTGGGGGGGAACAGGTTCAGATTTACCGTCTTCAATTGGATCATTCGTCTCCTGAAAACCACATTTTAAAAGAGTAATAAAAATGGAAACATCAACTTCTAAATAAACTAATAACACGGATAACCAATAGAAAATTAGCAGCTAAAACCACCTGTAGTGTAAGCTGATCTTGATCAACAGGAACTAAGGTAAGGACTTGTTTCCCGTCTTCGTCAATGATATTCTGAAGAGTAGCTTCACCATTCATGATTCGCTTGGCGTCTTCGGGGGAAACCAATGCATAGCCCGACGACTCGTCATTCTCATCCATGAACAGCAATTTAACGAGCTCTTGCCCATTTTCGTCTGTAACGATTTCAAAGCCTTGTGACGCAAGATCATCCGCCATTGTAGCTCAACAAAACCGGATCTGAATTTCCAAAGTAAGGTAGAAAAATCCGAACCCTACAGCCGATTCAGAAAGATAAAACGTCGGGTGGATATACGGCTAATTAAAACAAAATCTGGCAGAACAAGGTTGATTATCTAGATTAGAAGATGATCTTACCCATGATATATAGGCTTATCCAAAAATGCAGACTGTACTCGACCAGTGTTATATTTTGAGTTGGATAAAAACATACCCTTGTGGAGCAAAGCAGGAAAATCCTCCAAAACTATTTTATATAAAGTGATGCGTTTAAACAAACCAAAAACGACCAAATATTTCCGAACTAATTTTGAAGGTTTTTACGTTTAACAATAAAAATGCACATTTGAAAACTTAATTCAATAAAGAATTGTCAAATTTGTATAATGAAGATCTTGACTACTACGTCCCGAGAATTCCCTTAAGGCAAAAGAAGGCATAGTACCAGGACAAAACATATATTCTAAACCAGGAGGCTTGAGGGCTGTAGCCACGGCCTGGAGGCCAGCCAACTGGCTAGTTAAATATGGTCACCCAAGTGACCGAAACCGGCAGTTCGAACAAATAGTGTTACACAGACCCGCTCCCCTAAGTTAGCCTCCTGTGCCAGACATCACAACGTAATCAGTGCTGCGGGAAGCATTCACGAACTAACCGTCCCAGTCATCGAGATTTGAGCGCATCTGTTCCTGTAGTGCTGTAATACTTTGTTTGTTCGAACTGCCGGTTTCGGTCACTTGGGTGGCCATATTGTACTGAGTCGGTTGGTCGGACTTTCGGCCGTGCCAACAGCCCCCAAGCCCTCCGTTTCCGGAATACATGTATTCTACCCCTAGTACTATGCCTTCTTTTACCTTAAAGGGAGCCTCGGGACGCTACATTGGTGGCAGCGGAAAGCGAACCCGACTTCGATGGATTTTATCCTGCTCCATGCCGCTTCTGGCAAATTTTGGCGGTGTGAAAGAAGTGCATGTGCCATGGATGGGAGAACCTATGGTATCTCGTAACAGAAGGGCCGACATCAACGTCCAGCTTCGGCATCTCCCTCGCCCTCGTGTTCGACAGGGAAGCTATTAACAACTGAAGCGACACTAGCCGTGAACTCCAAGTCCAGTGGAACTGCCAAGAGAGACCTGCGACGTTGTGGTCAAGCATCCTCTGTAAGCTCTCTCTCCTGTTCTCAGATGCAGAATGTGCAGGATGCCATTGGATAGCATCGTTTTTTGCTTTGCACACTTGGATCGCATGCATTTTGTTCCTATGGGGCCCGATCGCCACATTTGCTCAGGTTTCACGATGCCCTTGCGTTTCTTCCACGGTTTCAATTAAGCCTGGAATCGCAATATGTGTTGTGTGTGTCTCGACCCATTCGAAAACTTGGATTCATACCTCCATCTTCCATTGGACCACATTGTCGCGGAAGAGGAGGCACAAGAAGCGCGCATTTGCTGCACTGAGTGCTACGCGGAATTAATGGCACTACAGGAACACATGCGTTCGAATCTCGACGACTTGGACGGTTAGCTCGTGGGTGCTTCTCGCAGCACTGATTACGTTGTGATGGCTGACACGGGAGGCGGACGAAGGGGAGCGTCGGGGACGACGCTCGAAAGAAGAGAGGGCTGTGTGATACTTTGTTTGTTTGAACTGTCGATTTCGGTCACTTGGGTGGCCATATTGTACTGAGCCGGTTGGTCGGTCTTTGGGCCGTGGCAACGGCCCCCAAGCCCTCTGTTCTCAGAATAAATATATTCTGCCCTAGTGCTATGCCTTCTTCTACCTTAAAGGGAGTCTCGGGACGCTACAGTGCCATCAATTCCGCATAGCACTTGGTGCAGCAACATGCGCATTTCCTAGTCCTCTCCTCCCACGATAATGTGTCCCAATAAAAGATGAGGGTACAAATCCAAGTTTTTTGAAAGGGTCGAGACACACAACACATATTGTGATTCCAGGTTTTTTTGATGCCGTGGAAGAAACGCGAGTGTATCGTAGAACCGGAGGATGCTTGACCACTACGTCGATGATCCCTCTTGGCAGTTCTACTGGACATGGAATTCACGGCTAGTGTCGCTTCAGTTGTTAATAGCTTCCTTGCAGAACACGAGGACGAGGGAGATTCCGAAGATGAACGTCGATCTCAGTCTTTCTGCTATGGGATGCAAGAGATTCTCCCATCCGCAGCACATGCAATTCTTTCACACCGCCAAAATTTGTCAGAAGCGTTATGGAGCAGGATAAACTCCATCAAAGCCGGGTCTGCTTTATGCTGCCACCAATGTAGCATCCCGAAACATCCTTTAAGGTAAAAGAAGGCATAGCACTAGGGCAGAATATATATTCTAGAACCAGAGGGCTTGGGGGCTGTTGGCACGGCCCGGAGGCCGGCCAACCAGCTGGTACAATATGGCCACCCATGTGACCGAAATCGGCAGTTCGAAAAATGAAGTATTACATTGACACTAACCGGCGATTTTTAATATCTTGAATTATGTACTTTATTCATTAAATACACATTTTATTCATAAAATACTTATCTATGTTTTCGAGCTATGACAAGCTGCATGGGAGCATATTTATATACGTATTGGATCATTCTAAGGTTTGTTGACGTAAATAGAAGTTTGTGAACACAGCTTTTGCAGCATGGCCTTTGAGACATAGGAGTGACTCCAATCCCTTCCGTATGTCGACGACATATGTTCTCCTCCAGTATTTTGTTTCCTTTCGTCTTTGGGTAAGTTTCGGGGTGCTGCATTGGTGGCAGCGAAAAGCAAATCAGATCTTGAGGTCAGCAATCCTGCATTCTACTGCTGAGTGATAAATCTCAGAGGGTTGGAAGGGGTACATAAGGTACAGATGGGAGAGTCGTCGCCAACTTCTTACGGAAGATTTGAAAATGATGTCTACCTTCAGCGATCACCGCAGTCCTGTGATCTGCAGGAAAACCACTAACAACTGAGGTGACTGACTGTGAACCACCTGGAAAAGATTCGCTATGGAACTGTCCATTGCTTCTGCATGTGGCTATAAAATATATGAAGGTGCGATGCTTCCTCCACTTCCCTACTAGCTAAATAGAGCTCAGGTTGATAGGCCTGGGCAGCACTGAACGGGCAACGACGTGGCAAGGGGGAACAGAGACGAGGCCTTATCCTCATGGAGCCATGCTGAATTCCGTCATTTGTTATTTGACTCTGCTTCAAGTCCGGTGTTTTGCGACTAGCTGTGGACAAGAAGGGTTGGTGAGGTTGCGTTATAATAGCTTCTCAGTTGCACGCAAAATAGGTGGCTGAGACGGTTGGCTCGTGGGTGTTTTCTTACAGCACCGATTGCATTGTGATGGTTGGCTCAGGAGGTCAACCGAGGAGAAGCATCGAGGCCAATACACGAAGGAGGAGTGGGGCTGTGTAATACGTTGGTTGTTTAATTCTTGGTTCTGATAAGGGGCCACTTTGTGCCTTTGCCCTTGGGTGAGCTGAGCCTCAGGCCGGTTCGGTAGCCCCAAGTCTTCTGTGCGAGTATTGTGCCCTTTGTTTTCATTTGTCAGGGCAGTCTCAGGAAGCTACGTTGCATGAGCTTTTACGTCAAGCTGTGGTGACCATTATAACATGGTTTTCATTTCTTCTTCTTGTGTATTTGGTTATGACCGTTGCGGTGCTTTATGTTGCTTACTTTACGCTTTAAAACATTTGGAGCAGAATTCTACTCGTTTGGACGGTTTAGTTTAAATCGTTGATTGTGTATCTCTCATGAAATCTTATTGGAATAGCATTATTAATGTACCACTATACTGTTGTTTTTAGGCTCGTTGTTCTTGTAGCGTTTTGAGACTGCCCTGACCACATAAGAAGTCATAATGCTTGAGCTGAATAAATTTATCTAGCATAGAGGAATAATTGGAGCTACTAGCATGTCCGCATAACCCAAACCTGAAGGCGAGCAAACAACAAAGTCATTGCAATTCCTCTTACTTGCATGTTCGAAAAAATTCATTTTTATCCTGTTAAGTCAAAATAATTTGTCTGATTTTGCATCGACAACCGTTGGCTAAATGGGGAAGTAACAGGAAACTTTTGTAAGCACTGGAATCCTACATTTTTTATGTCGTGAATGAACTGCTTATCCATTATGAGACGGTCTCACTCCCTTAAAATTTAGCTCCTGTCGGGTGCTTTCCGACTCATCACAGTTACAGTAACAAATCAGTTTCCCTAACCCTATGCACCGAAATTTTCCATGATTACTATTTTTTGGTTCTTCACTTTTACTACTTTGATCCATTTAAATTTGATCAAATTTACTAACACTCGTTTTTTGCCAACAAACTCGCATCATAATTACCATTGTTCTGGTGCATATGCCGAGTCGCTCTAGTGGAGCAAAGCATTTCAAATTTCGCACTATACGTTCTTTCGGTCTCAGTTCTTTTCCATAACAATCTCCAAAATTGTGTGAAAAGCCTTTTTAGAGGTCTTCAGATACATTTTGAGGGAAGAGGCGTTCCTCCCGTCCCAGTTTCCATGATTAATCTAGCCTAAGCTCAGCTTACCTCATCAAGCGGTTGATCAACCACAACCTAAAGTAAGTGCTTTTTTCATTGGCGATGCTAATGTCGAGAGCATTTTTAATCGTGGTTAATTTTCTCGAAGTATATCGGGTTATTTAACGTTATCATCAACTCTACTTAACTTACGTTGGATAGTACAACTTAACGTTGTTTCCGCTTACCTCTCCACTTACAATCTGATAAAGGTGACGGAAGTGTTAATAGCCTCGAATCTGCGGTGGGTTAAAACTATGCAACTTTAATTAAGAATGTTAAAACAGCTACTATCAAAGGCATTTACGGTTCGTCCAATCCCCCTTGATAAAGGGCTTGTGTCCAGCGATCCATGAATTGCTGAAACGTGTCAGACGTAAATCCAGCAGACACCGTGTTTGATGCACTGTGTCCACACATACACACATGAAAAAATTGCATTCATCATCCATTTCTGCCCTATTAACCGAGCCAGCTGTACCGTATTTGTTTTCTGATACCAGAAGACCGTTTGTGTTAAGTCAAAATTAACTAATCCTAACCAACGTAGGTCGAAATAAGGAGCCCAGTCTTTGATCCTCAAAAAATGTGCTGCGTTTGAAGTCTCTTACTTACTACTCTACAATGCCTTTTTTCGATGATAGATTTCATACAAACTTCACAATGGTCCATTCTGTACTGTCTCTGCTACATCTAAATAGCCAAGATTTTCCTTTATGGTAAAACCCTCTTTGTCCTATCAATCTGTGCCTTCAATGGAAGGAATGGGTCGACTTTAAGTACCCAATCCCAAAACCTACATAATTATATCCCAGTAAATTAATCAGATCTCAAAATGATTTTCACTATCATGGTTGCTACCAAAACAACCCCTTCCGAAAGGAGAGTGGAATAGAAAAGGTAAGTAAGTCTCACTCTATTTCTCACATGGAAGACTACCTTATCAAATACACCTCAGTAATCCACGAATGATATCTAAACTGGCCGTCAATAAAAAATGGGACCTTGCGGCTTACTCGTTCGCGACTGGTTTAAGTGATTTTTCGAGGGAGTGTGTGTTAAACCCTTTCCTCGTCTATCTATGAGGAAATGAAAACACTCACCTAAGTGACTTCAAGCTAACGAATGGACGCGGCCCTAACAACCTATTGGGTGGAATTTACGGCAAGTTTAAATCGCAACATCTAAGTTGGCGTAGATGACTAGTACGGTTATTAAGTTTTGAAATACCAAAGAATATGCCAGCTGTAAACGTAATCAAGTGAGGCTTTTGCGGGTCATTTTCAGGCTCCTATAGATGAATACCCAAAAAAATCCAACACTTGATCACTATCCTCAGGGTTAGTATGCACACAAGCCTTCTGAAAAGAAACTCCCTTTTAATGCTTGAAACAATCACTACGTTGCCACCTGCGTCTGATTAAAAATTTAGTAAAATCTCGATTAATTGGTCGGGAATCCGCTGTTTTTGTGCGTTCTAAGCTAGACGAGATAAAGGCTAACAACGCCTAGGAAAACAGAGTCCAAGTCGATTAATACATCGGCGCAAGGAAGTTATACTTGCCAGTACGAAAAAGAAAGTTTAAAATCGAAGCAACTGCGGCTACGACCGATGTAAGATGATCTTTTTCAAACACAAGTGTTACCCCTAACGACGAAGGCAAGCTGTGCGCTAGCTTTTTCTTCACGTGCAGGGTTGTCTCTCTTCTTCGATTGTTGACTAGCCAGGAAAAAATGGTCCATAGCCTACGAGGTATTAAAATATTTCAACAGCACCAAGCTTAGTTCCTGTGCATGGGCCTTAGGTTTGGCATGAATGTAAAAATGCAACAGCAGCACTCCAACACGCGTGCATGCACCAAGTCCCAGTTGATAGTCAGTGAGCCAGCTAGAATGCCGTGAAAATCATCAGACGTTTGGTATGTACTTCCAATAGGCGCCTTAAAGCTCAGCCCTCTTGAGTCGGTTCAGTCTATTCAAACGAGACACATGCGCCTTAGTTTTAATGTGTGGAAAACGCCGGAATGCTGCATGTTTCATTGCCTGCTAACGAAGGGCGCTTTTGTCATCGCAAATCTGATGCTGGAGAGATTTTGTAGTCTAGTAGGAAAAAATGCCTAGTGAAGTAATCCTCTTGTTACCAAAAACACATTAGAAGCAACAGCAAAATTTCAGCTAACTCACTTGAACAGATGGTTAAAAGGATGCAAAATAATTGCCTCAAAAAAACGCCCACCAGCTCAGTGACTAGCATAAGCCCTGCCAGAAGTCAGCCCAATCTATTGGCTAGTTCCACTTTTTCAAATGGATACCTCATCCCATGTTCCGTAAGGTTTCCTTGACTTAACTGGAGCATAGTCAATCGCAAGCACTTTGCTAGGAAAGTTCATTAGTAGCGTTTGGTTGTTGTGAAATGGAAGATCAAGTCATCTTAACCTAAGGGATAATACCGCGTGCTTCACATATATTGCTGGCAAATTGTAAAGTGAGGCTAGGTAAGTTGAAGTAATTGGGCATTAAAAGTTGAATTTTTAGACGAAGACGGAGTTTAATTACAGACTTTCCGATGTGTTTTGATTAGCAAATTGCTTATTAAATTTCCGTGTTGTAAAGCTTTGTTAGTTTTGTCTTTTAATTATTAGCTACCTTTATGTATCTACTTTCTCCAAAGTGAGCTGTTCCTCGTATCATTTTGCTTCCCATGTCACGGTTTGCTGTACTGATAACCAATTTCTTTTACTCAAATCAATCCTATTTGATTGAATGACATGAACAAGTGGTTAAAAACCCATCTAAAGTACTGTTTTCATGTGTCTCAAAATGGCGCACTGTCACACAATGGCATAGCACTACGTCTTTGCGGCTAAGCCAATTGAATGTTGCTGGTGTGAGCCAAAGCTGGGCTTGCCACCGAGTGAGTGTTCTGCAATTTTGTGATCTCTCGGCTAGGTAGGATGCGCCGGGGTTGCAGATGATCGGAATGAAGCACAAATTTGGGGTGCTAAATTTGAACAGTTGAGTGTCACGCTGCGCAATGCGTGTCACTGTGGCTGTCACTGTGCATGAATGTCATTGCGGTGCCGCGGCCTCATTGACCCAAAGCAGACCTGTTTTTAAACTGTGGGTGAATACCGTTTCTATTCTTCTTCTATGTTCCAACTGCTCCATGTTATTTGCCGACTCTCACCTGAATCGCCTCCTCGTGCGCCAAAAGCGCGGAAATTTTCTTCTCTGAAATCGCTAGATGCATTTTAATAACTCGGTACGAATGACTAAATCATCTTGATAACTGGCTCAAACCGGAAATTTTAAAAATAGAAGGGTAATCCTTTGTTAAATGCAGGACTGTATTAGAGGTGGATGCAGAGACACTTGAAATGTCGGTGAGGAGCAAAATTTGCCGGTTTGGGAAGCTGACACAGTCGAGTGTTTGGGTGCGTTGCCTTTGGTTTACGCCCAGGTTCTGTGTACGCAGCAGTTGCCCAGCAACCGCGATTGAACACTAAGTAGTCAATGGAATTGCTGCCAGCCTAAATGGTCCGTTCAAGAGTTTATAAATGTGGTTTTAAAATTTGTTGTAAGTATAGGAACCCATTTTTTTTTGTTACAAATAGATTCTCTTCAGCCCACGAGAGGGAGAGGTGATGGGTGTTTTCTCAAATTTGTGATGGAGGTGTCAAAAAGGTTGCTCATAATGTCGCAAGACATCTAGTGTTCGCAGTGCCAAAGGCTTATGCTTGACCGTGTATACCCTGAACAATCAGGTAGGGATAGTGAGGCATTAATCTGAGATAAAGTGCACACAGACACACACACACACTAGTTGCTTTTTATAACCTCCTCCTAGCTTTGTCCTCTGTGGTCAGAAGTCTGCTGAGGCTTTAGCAAAAGGCACACTTCAAACTTCAAACTAAGCACCCATCACTCTTATAAATGGCATTCCAGGAGTCCATCGATAACCGTTCTGCGTTCTAAACATTTGAGCAAAGTCCGGAGTTGCATCCAACTTTCTCAGAAGATTTATAGAGGTGTTCAATTTATTCACCCCTCTCATCACCTTTGAAATGGTGGATATTTTGGAAGTATTGAAATTTTATGCAAATAAAGGTTCATTGTTTTGAAAAAAATAGCCTCGTAGTGGAATTAATGAATGACTGAATTCAAAGAGCGCCTTGAGCTACCTTCTTGTTTAAACTTCAATTACTATTGATGACTGGCACAAATTGTCGCGGTCCTTCCAGAGTTAGCGATGGATGGTTTGAGTTGCCTCAAGTTAAAGCTTAGTCCCCTTCGGGCGTGTGGATTTGCGCATGTGTGTTAGCGCTCGTAGATGCTGTTGTTGTTGTTGCTGTGGTGGTGGGGACAGGAGAGTGGGTAGTTGGATGGGTTGGGAGGGCAGATAGATACGCGTGCGTGTGGTTAATGTTGATGGGGGTAACGAGGGTTGAGAAAATGTCTCTTTGATGTCCCGTCTGATGGGATAATGTAGTGCTAACTTACTCTCCTCTTCAGCATATCCTTGCCAGGCCTCGTATCTACCGCCTTATCGGATTTTGGACAGGGGTGGACTGCTGCCACACACACATAATGGCTTGATTTGCCCAGACTGGTAGTTTGCAGAATGCAGCAGAGCTATACTTTAAATTTTGCAACATTTTCCTCCAGTTTATTTATTTGATTCCCTCCTCCTAGCAAATTTGGTCTCGCACGCTGCAAACAAATAGGTCATAACGAAGGTATCGAAAACAGACATGGTGCGCACATTTGTGTTTCGATTTGGGGATTGGTCCAGCACTAACGTCGTATTTTACAAATTTTAGCTGCAGCCACTCTTCTATGCTCATATGAGCGGCAGAATTCTAGGAGGAAAGGCATGACAGTACGCTCCGATGGCTGTGTTTCGTACATCACACAGTCTTTAGCATCAATTTTACAGCAAGTTCACAATGGGATTATAATACTACCTTGAAGTGTGTCTGGATAACACGATTGTCGCCAATCGGTCCGACGTAACACACACGCGCCAGTGAATGTATGTGAACCCGTTCATTAATAATACGTAATATCCCCAAATGTCGAAACACTGGTACGTTTTGCGCAACAAGTCATTGGTAGCAGTTTGGAACGGTGGCACTTCAGAATCCGACGGTTATTAACTCTGTTATAGGAGAGTGTTAACGGTGCATTACGTCACAATCTGTCATAATCAGAAGCGTCATACACTAGAACTTGGTAATATGAAGATATAAATGATCTTGAAAGACGCTCAAAAGAAGACTTCTTTCCACTCCAATCTCCTGGTGGCTAGTGAATGCAATGCGGATAATAATGTTTGTAGTTGGCTAGCTATAGGCAAACTTTTCTTAGCCATTTCCAGAGGAATGCTCAAGTATATACATTGCACAGCATTACAAACGTTTGGCGTGAACATAACTCGCAGTGGAACTGCACCATTGCCATTGTTGAAGTGATCTTGACGTTAAAAAATTCACAATTTTATTCTAGACATTTTCGCTCTACAAACACCTACGCAAGTGAGTGCGATTTTTTTTCATGCTGATTGGCTCGACAATGAAATATCTCACACAAATTGATCACTTTCAGCTATCGCATACGTTGAAAAGCTCGTTTATTCGTAAGCCCTTTTTTGTGACCTTAATTGCACGTAATCTAGGAAACATCGAAACAATGTGTCGGATTTCATTGTGAGTCTAAGAGCACGACCTGACATGCACTGATTGAGGGTCGTAAGCGCGACTGTCATTTGTGGAATGATACACCGTTCTATCAGTAACATTAATAGACTTGCCAATAAGCCCCCTATAAAGTGGAAGCTATCGCCCAATGGAACCAAGAGCAAGGTATGCATACAAACCATTTACTCAGCATCAGTCACTAAGGTCTATGTTCCTGCAGCCGTAGACGTTACCTTATACTCGCTTCACTAAGCTTCCCCGTACGTGACTCTGCGAACGTGGTAAAAGCATTGAAGCAAATAATCCAATGAAACATTGACAGGCAATCAATGCAAATACAAAAAAAAACTAAGAAAAGGTTAACGACGAAGCGGTTGACGTGAATACGAATAGGCATAGGCGATGCGGCAGTGGTTCTTTCTAGCATCGAAATGCAATTCTCTTAATTTTAAAGCCATATGAAAAGCAATGGCTCCCGGTTAGTTGAAGAGCTTGCAAAACAATCAGAAAAGGGGTCAGTTACCATGAGCAGGCTGTGTGAACGGTGAAAATAAATGAGATTATTCGTAATCAAAACAGTAACGAGTCGTTCAGAGCTATATTTCATGCTTTTGCCACGAATGGTATCTATGTTTGCTGTTAATCATCAGACAAGTGCCTAACTGCCTTCCCCTGATGCAACTAGGGTACAGAAGTAGTCAAGCCCACACTACTTCACCCACGCACGCACGATAACGCGAGTGTGTTGCATCGTTTGGCGCTTCAATAGTTGCCATGTAGCGTCAACTAAGCAACAGCACTATTTCAATTCTCATTTGCGTTCCCTCGCACGACTTAACACTCCTGTCTCACCCACAGAAAGGGGCCCAATCCATTTCAAAATGTACCACCCTCTTGGAATTCAAGCGCGTTACACCACTGTGTGAAAAAAAAAGTTGCCTCAAGCACTTTATATCAAGTTTGACATACAAAGCAGTTACCTGTGAAATGCACCGATTAAAAACGACGAATAATGTCCCATCTTGATCCATCACGATTGATATGTTTATGTGATTTTCTTTGCGGTGGGAATTTAATGGGACCCAAAATACACGCTAATTTAAGTTTGTGCAGAGCCACTTTGCATCATAACATAATTGCTTGTTACAGTGAATGCTTTTGTGAACCTCTTTTTGCGAGTAAATGCGTTACCTTAGGCGGAGCGATAGTGGCAGTAAGGCGAGGGAATTTTCACTCAGTAGCAGAGAGTAACGTTCCTGGTGCTGCAATCTCAATTTTTAAGAGGAAGGTAAGGCGCACTATGGTGAGGGAAACTGTCTTAACAATGCCACCTGTTCAAACAAAGGGGAGTCGCGGAGTGCCTCCTTTTATTGCCCACATAATGACAATATGTGCGCGTGCGTGCGTGTGTGCACGCATGAAAGGCGTAAAGCGCGCCTTTTTCCGTCTAATTTACGCGTCGCGAATGAGACGTCGCCTACTAATAGAACATGCCATCACTAAAAATAGATCGACAGATTCCATGCAATTACACTGCCATTAAGGGTGTGCAAATCACTACCTCACGCATGTCGTTTAGTTATTTGGTGAATTCACCGAGTTGATCCGACTTCCGAACTTGCATAAATTATTTAGTAACCTTTATCATAGGAGTTATTTCTTGGCTAAATTTCACCTAAGACATCCATGACGAATGACACTGCACCTTGAACTTTACCAATAATGATGTGTTCCTCAATAAAGGTTCAACAAACATCCAGGCACCGCACACCAACCATCAACACAGCCAGATGGCAACTCAGTACCGATCTGTTAGCGCCCAATAAAATTGCGTTATGATCGATGAAATACAATGAAAATGTCTAATGTGCTTTCAGATGAAGTTTTTATTCATATACCAATGAACGTTCAATTACCAAAGGCCGGCAATGGTAACAAATCACTGGTATCCTCACATTATAATTCTGGATGTTTACAGGGAGGCAATTTATTTCAAATAAAATTAATGGTGAAGTAAGTGAAAAAGACATTTTTGTTGAAACAAGCACAAACCATCAAAACTGCTTGTATTTACCCCACCATCGGATTTTTTGGATGGCCCATAGATGGAAGGTTAGTTGAAAAGCGCGGTGTCGATGCCGCGACGGGTAGACAGTGGTAAGAGCTGGACAAAAGGCAAAGGTCGCCGCAGCTGCCGGCAGACAAGACAAAAGCCGATCAAGTCCTGACAGAGTTTGTCAATGCGTCAACGAGTGCTTTTGTTTTGTGTGTATGTAAACACCATCTGAGCAAGCTTTGGTGTCGCTGGACCAAAAGTCTAGGATGCAATGTTGTCGACTTTACAGCTGTACTTCAATCCGCTTGGCAAATTATTCTGCATCAAAGTGAGTCCGTCGCAGAAAATTGCGCCCCATTTACTTACTCTACTTTGCTTATTAGCGATGCGAGGCGTAAGGACTGTTATGGAGGGATTTTTCAAATTATCCCGTTTGAATAGGTGGCTCTCGTTGGGAATATTGGGTTAGCGGAAAATTGCGGTGCATTTATAAGGCATGCCTTGATTCACATTCTCCACAACACTACCTATCAGACCTACGAATCAGATAGGCGACTGTTTAAAATGCCCTTTGATGTGGCAAACAACTCCCAACAAATTCCCACGCGTTTACGAAGGCACTCCGGAAATGTAAGATTTTAGCATTGCTCTCCATTGGGAAGGAATTCAGCACTAATGTCTATCCATTAGTACTAATGATTGACTTTAATCTCAAAAAATTACAATAGTATAACAATCTTTACTAAATGATAGACGAACACGAAAATATAAAAATATAAATAGAGGACCACGATGTAAGTCATTATTAAGTCATTTTGTACTTAGTGTTTTCACAATATGCATCTATGCAGGTCACCTGCGGGAGAGCTGAAAACTAACAAACACTTCAAGCTTGTTCACTATTAGTATTACATTCACTTTATCTACACATGATGGTTGTTGGGGAAAAAAAAGTTTCGCTCAACTAGTGGAAATGCAGGCATTGTCTCCGATACTCGTCTTTTCACAAAGTACAGCTATTATATGACAAAATTATATTTAAAAACTACAACATCAACCTACGTTTTGACAATCATAGTAACGCTAATAATTAATTGGTCACTAATACTACCTTAAATTTTGTATAATATGTTACAGAAGCATGGATGAATCTAACTTCGAATGGCAGCACAAATACATAATGGAAGGTGATAAGGGAATGCAGTGGCTTTACCATGTAGAATGCGACGTGATCAAATCGGCTATGACATGCGTCTCCCTCCCAAAATGGAATTGAACAAAAAAATTGCCGGGTTTTCTTTTCTTCAGAGCATTTTCCATAATTTAGAACTGCTTTCGTCGTTAGATTCCTCCATTGAAACATGCCCTTTACTCCACTTTGGGTAATTTGAATTATCCCACCAAGTAAAAATATCGTAAACAGTGAAAATGTTATTTCCTATTTGGAAAAGAAGAAACCTGATCCATCGCCATACCCAGGAGCGGTGAACTCTGCGTCTCCAACATAAAGTATTAAGTTGTGGGTCATTGGATGATTGAGTTCAGTCGAAAATGTGATTTGATGGTGTCATTGGGTCGGCGCAGTAAGTCTTTCAAATAATTATGCATGTCAAGCATAATTTTAAGTAAAATTGATGTCGCCTTTCGATTCAAGAAAAAGAGCCCGCAATGAAAGGATGAAAAGGCTGTGGAAATAACCAGATATAGCCGTTACCGGTGAAGACAAAATAGGTTTGAGGAGTATCCGACAGCAGAGTTGTCATATCAGGTTGGAGTGCTATTTTTTGCAATTTGATTTCATGTGACCTATGATAGCTTCAGAAATTTAAATCTCCGACAATAATATCGGGTTACCGACTTACAAGTTTCCGATTTAAGGTGAATATTTGTACGTGGATGAATGAGATTGGTGACAAGACTGTGTTAATTTATCACAATTACTGGCGACTTTGGCCTACTTTTTCTGATTATCCTCCGACAAAAATCGCTGGTCTGCATTCAACACCATTTGCAGCGAGATATAATTTGTCTTTTGATATCTCTCAGAGCTCAATACTTGATCGAAACAGGCGCTCGGATTTGATTATGCTATGGATATCGTTATGACCATTCACATATGCTAAACGCGTCGAGATCTGAAATGACTTCACCTGCTTCCCACTTTCTGATTCTTAGAAATGAAAATCAGTGCTAAACAAGCAATGATGCCCGTGGACCCTATTTTTTGGAACCAATAATGCCAGCCGATTGGAGTGCAAGTGGATAAATTAAACTCACCCAACCTTCTATGGCGGCTGAAGTAAAGGGCTTGAGGGAGTCTGAAAAGAACAAATAAGGTTGTAGCACCACATTTTCAAGTTTTTGTTTGACAGCTCAAAAATTACTGATATTATTAAAATAAGTGCCATATTTTTAATCAAAACATTAACGTGAAAAATTTGAATCAACATCTGATAAATGTGCAAATAAACTAGTGTGGTTTTATATTCACACCAAGTTGTAGGAATTTCAAGAAACCCCCATTGCTACCATGATCCGCTGTCGATTGCTGCGGATGATTAGCAGCTATTCACCACATTTACGCCTCCCTCGAGAACCTATACACACCAACAAATCCATAGCTAAGGGGGATCGCAGGCAGCCATAGCTGGAAATTTTAAAGCTATCTGCCTATTCTTCGAAATAATTTTAAAAACCTACTCTTCTCCTCATTAATAGCATTGAAAAGACCATTTGTCCGACAACAACAAACCTTTTACAACCTGCCTCCAAACTGCAGGAAGATCCTATCAATTTTTCCGATCATCCAGGAAGAGATGGCGAATCCTCTCACCAAAACTATCGCTCATACGGACCTCGCTCGAATAAAACTAGCCTCTAAGGGCCCGACAGATATGGATTTGCTTCTGCACCTCAGTAGACGCCATGACTATAAAAATAACTCGAACTCATTGAGCACAAGTTAGAAAGAAATTGTTCGAAGCATATTTTTGGACTCAAAAAGTGGGAAGCGATCGCGTGGTTCTAGACCACTACAAAATTTAACGGTAAATACGAATGGCTAACCTGAGACTTCTGTTACCAATACAACTTTGGTGCAGTAACACGAAAGATACGTCTAAGACATCTACGAATAAATTCTATCCCTCGCCTCGACTGGTAAAAGAAACCTCTCAAAGCAAGTGCTCTTTTTTGATCGATAAGGATGAGGGCAAAAGGACAGGAGGGTTTCAAAAGACAGCACATTTGATAAACCTCCGAGACAGGACTCATTGTGGTAGTGTGTGAGCAAATACTGCGAAAGAGGCAAACAGTTGTCGTCTTCTCAATAGCTATTGATGTTGATTTTAATATAAGATAGAGGCATATATATTGGTAACGATAATAGTATCCAGTCCCTCACAAAAAAAATAGTGGGATAATGTAAGGAAGAGGAGACGGAGGGGCGCGGGCAGATGAAATCATAAATTATTAAAATTGGCGTGATCAGGGTCGCAGTACTCTCTTTGGGACGCAGGCACGCGCGCAGAGCTTCTTAGAAGAAATACCAACCGTGCTGGTGTGGATGAGTGTGCGTTTGTGTGGGGAGTGAAGCGAGACGATTGACAAGTGGAACGGGTGATGTAGGGCAAAGGATGGGAATAGGGAAGTATTGCACAATTTTTACAGTGTTGACACAAATTAGATGAAGTAAAACAGTGCTGTCGTCGTCGTCGTGCTCTCGTCATATGCTCGAAATGAATAAGCAGAGGCATACGAAGGGCAAGAAAGGAGAAGCAAGCGGACTAGCAAGCGATTTCGTCGTTCAGAGGGTGTAGAAATACGAGCCGCTTGAATGATTTGGAAATATGCTGAGGGGGTGGGAACATGCACACACGCACATTTGCGCGCATACCTCCTCTCCCCCCTTCATGCGCGTGTCGGGACGTTGCGTACGCGCACAAGCAAGTGACGATCAATAAACCAGTTCAGCATGCGCACAAGCCGCGCGCCTTCGTTGCGATGCGCAAGCGCGCGCTATCGACTTTTGGACAAACACGTCCGCGCGCAGATGCGCGTACTGGAAAAAACGCACGCACACACGCGCGAATAAACATGTTTACAAACACCCACTCAAGAGTGGGCAAGTAAGGATTGCTCACAGACACGGACACAGCTGATTCTAGAATGCAGTCGAGGGGATATACAAAAATATGTTTGTTTTTCGTCTCTCAGGCTGGGAGATTCGTGCGCACGTCCTTCTCGCATGTGCGCCTGATTACGCCGGGTGCCTGTCCAGGTGAATTTGTCGAATTTCCTTCTTTGAAGTACACAGGGATGCAAAAATATGCTTATGTGTATAGGGAAAGATAAAATTTCCAGTTAAGGAACTGCTCTTTTTTAGTGATTCAGAGAATGGCTAGTGTCAGAATAGTCATGCGGATCGTAACTGTGTGGCGTTAATGATGATGACAATAACGACGACGGCGACATCTAGATAGGGTTACCTTCTCTTACGGTCTCGATGTTTGGTTTGAGGGAGTGAGGAGGTGGGGTGAGAAAGGGCGCGGGTTAGTGTCGTCGAAAGCGCTTCAGCGGGACGGGAACTGAGGGGGAAGTGGAGGGGAGGCTGCCAGTAATTGAATTTACGGAGTCAATTGTAACAAAGGGGTTAAAGTTTTCAGCGAGGGGAAGATCAGTCCGTGGGGGAAAACCGCCAAGCGACATCGCACCGGGAACGCATCGTCGTGGAACACCTAAAAGGTGTGTTTGTTTGTGAAGAAAACCAAATAAAAATTCATGTTGAAAAGTGCATTCACTACTATTCTTTGTAGTGCGATAGGCTACAGCATAAAGTGAATTCAAGTCGCGAACGCAGCCCAGTGTAATAAAGCCCAATAATAGCTCTGATAATAACAGTCCATTTTCAAAGTTGTTGATTGCATGGTACCCTAAAAGCGATATGACACCAAGTGAAGTGTGGTATTAAGTCCAATCGTGCCTATAACATTAACCGACCGAGACAGAACTATGGATCAAAGTAAAGACCTTACGAAGACACGAAAATGACCAGAGAATCGGGAACATAGTAATTAATGCGAAGGTGACGAGGCAGGCTCAAAAGCTAGTCATGACAAGGACTACCCACAACCAAGCCTAATTGAATCAGAGTCCACTTAAAAAGCAAGGTGTATGCATGCGTAAACTTTAACCAATCAAAGTCGTTTCGATGCAAACATCTATTCAAGAAAAAAGGCGACGGAGATGAAACAACTGCCCTCTATTCACCGTGAATATTCACGTTAACTGTGTCATCCTCCCATCCGGTTCCAATCAGTCGCACGCACTCCGTTATTTTTTTTTCTTTTCTCCTTTTCCCATTTCTTCACACCATTCTCGCTTTCAACAGTGAAAGTGAGTTTTGGCCCAAGACAGACACCAGAAATAACTTCAGCAAGGACCGTTGCAGTAATAAATGAAGGGGCTTTTGAGAGGAAAGGTCGAAACTAATACGGTGAAGGAAATGGTGCTATCGCAGCTGGGGAACATGGAGCAGGTACATCACAGTCCTCCTCAGAGTGATAGCAAAAAGTAATGCTAAAAGCACCCAACCTTCCCGTAGGGACTAGTACCACTTTCGAGGCATATTATTCCAAGCCTCATAACTTCCCTGCTAGTCAAATTGAAGTGAACACTTTGCAGTCGTGTCGCATAAAAAGTGACGCTTCTTTTAAATTCCACTGCTGGATTAAAGATGCACACCCCAAAAACAGTTGTAATGGTGAATAAAAGAAACATCACTTGATTGTGAAATAAGCAGACGTAAATTTTGAGCAGGCTAGTGGCCAATCTGAAAAATGAAGCGATCACTGTCCACACATCTACTGTAAGAGTTTTGTGTTTTCGTAATCAACCTCATTATTTCGATTTCCAATTTTTCAACACAGATGTAGTTTCGATGATCACTAAAAGCACAGACAGAACGGATTTCCGGAGGATTCCAAATATCGGTAGAAAAACAGCAACTATGAACAATAGCCGCAAAACGATGCTTCACTAAATTGATAGGACCTTTCCGCCGTAGGTCTCTCAAGATAACAAACTAAAGTTCAGAAGGATGCTGGCTTTCTCCAAGTTTCTTTCACCATTCGAAAGGCTATTTAGGGACATAAAAGCCAATTGGCGTAGAAACAAGATTGCTATTGGTGCGATGGCAGCTTAACACAACGGCGTCTCCAAAATAGTTAAGTTCATGAGAAAGTAAAGCAAAGCCATTCAGATGGGTAGGGTTGAGCGAGCAAAAAATTTTAGAAAAAAAAAACAAAACAAAACACTCCAACCACGTCTGCAGGCCGATGAAAAAAGGAGGGACAAAACATGTCTCACCTAGGGAGCCCACAACTTGGCTCGAGTCACAAATGCAAATTCAATCAGGCAGAGGCTTTAATGTTTTTGCAGTAAGATTACTTTGATTTCAAATACTCAAGTAAACAGGCGATTAGGATAAAAGGGGTACATTAATCACTCATAGGCATTATTGAATTTGGCAAGTCGCCATACCCACGAGGAAAACAAGACATTTTAACTGATATTGGATTTGAACCCTCTGTGAATTCATAAACAGTACCATTACCCAATGAATGCCCACATTTCAAAGGCAAGAATGTCCTAACAGGATTATCGACAATACTTGATTATCCCATTAGGCCTCATTAGTACCCAATTCCTCGTCACAGTAAACTTCCACCACCGTTTTTTTCCAACTGAGAGTTAGATCGACAATCTTATAAAGACTCTAAATAGCAAATACAAGATAAAATTACTTTAGACGAAGTAAACATGGTAAAAACAAGCAAAAAAATTATTCAAAAAATTGCTCACCTGGCCGCGATTGGAAAGTTTCTCCAGCTCCTCCGCCACAGGCCTGTGCAGAATTGGCATCCCCGCTACCACTGGTACCACCGGTATCCCCAACGGTGTCTCGCATGGAGAAATACATGGACGAGGAGGTGTGTTGCGGATGCTGCGGGTAGTCATCCATCACCGGGGCCAAAACACTGCCCCCAGCCGAGCGCTGATCCGATAGACTCCCACCATCCCAGGGCGTCGCATTCACCCCCTCCCCACCGGCCGAATAATTCACTGTCGGAGATTTACGCAGTTGCAGCGGTCCGTCAGGCTCCGAGCTCATAGGAGAAAAGAAGTCGTTGTTTGTGGTACTAGTAGGACAGAAAAGGAGGTCGGGGGGAGGTGGAGGTGGGGGAGCCTGAGGATGGGGTATCATCTGGTGCTGCGGCCTCGAGTGAGCGAACAGTGCGTCGTGAGCGGAGGTGGTGGGACTGATCGATTTTGTGCGCAGACCCGGAGAGGAGGAGACCGAGGCAATGTGATTAGAAGTTTGTTGGAGGTCGGAGTCGGAAAGATAGGACCCACCACCTCCGCTGCCACCACCACTGCTACTGCTGCCTCCCCCACTGCCAGAGGGTACCACCATTGGATTGCTACGTAGGTAGGCGGCGGAACCCGAGGCGTGTCTAGTGTGAGGGTTACTGAAGGGACTGTTCGTGTAGCCGCCAGCGGCTGAAGCACAACGTGAAGACTCCTGCGCTGCGAAGGGAGTCGAGAGGTTGGGGTTAGGGCGATGCTTTGTTGCAGGCACCTTCAGAAGACTAGGACGACCACACAGGTACGAACGGGGGTCGAAATCCGAGTCCACGAAGTGGCCGTCGGTAATGGCAAGAGCTGACGCAGGCTGCAAGAACAGAGTATACGTATTTTACAGTTGCGCACGATGCTGGTGCTTTAATCTCATGAAGGCTCAGACAGTATGACTCTCAAAAGAAACATTAAATACGGGTGTTGATTTTACAAGGTTGTGCTTGCAAAGTTTTGACTTCAACACACGAAATGGTGACGCTTTAGTGCATATGAAGAGGTCCGTAGTGGAACGACAAATGACTGCTAAATGCTTTCACCCCTGCCGAAGGGGTGTCGCGCTCTGCACTGGCTGATGGTAGTCACTTTCAAAAGAAGGAAAGCTTCCTAAACCGACTGCTAGCACTGTTGGGATAATGTTTGACACCTTGCTGTTTAAATTAGCTTGCACAATGTACTGGAACCACTCTCACTCAAAAGCGTAGTAAATTAAAAACAGGCTTACTCTATGGTGTTCCATGTCATGGGTCAATAAATTACAGCCTTGCGACGAAGAGGACCGCCGAAACATACTTATCGTCGGTTGATGGTTAAACTAGCTAAGACGAATATGTAGAGTTAATGAGTGATTCAAAGCGCTCACTCGTTCCAACGCAAAAATCACCTATCTGGAGTTTTCTCCAGTACAATGTAAGGAGCCCTGGTTTAAATTAAAACGTTTAAAGAAGTGGCGCAATAACCAATGCATCCCAGCTTGAGTGGGTGGGGTGCATGACCAGTCAAAAGCTAGTTCAAAGAAAGTGTCGCTCAATAAACTTAGAGTGGTTTAGGCTTACACAAACTGTAATCAAATTCCATGCATCTGTCTCTCGTTTTTGAAATGACGGTAAACAAGTCGCGAAGTGTTGAACTCGGAGCGCCACAGTAAAAATACACCTGGCAAGTAAATCATGTACTGGCAAGTACATACATGTTTTACAAGGAAGCCGCTTCAGTTACACGCTTAGAAGGCCATGGTGTCGTAGAATATATTTTGTTAAAATCAGCACTACAGAAGAATTGTTTAGAAGATGCCTTTTTCAACGCAGGCTTAAGATTAAAGTATCCAGATGAGTATGATACGTGTGAGTGATACTTTGAGGTATTTTTAGACTGAAATGACGAAATCATGGGTGAAGTGCATTCAGGATATTCAGGGAACTTACCAAAACAAGGCATAGAATTGGCTAAATTTTGTCAACGGTGGTGTCAAGAGGCAATAACAAACGGGGGAATAGCCTTTCAACCACATTAAAAGCTTCTAATTTTGTGCAGTCCCATCGTAATTCACAGAATACTTGGAGTTCTACATCCCTAAAATCACCACCTTCCAAAAAGATAGCCGCGAAGAGGAAGTTTCTTTCTTAGGACAGCCAACTTACATACATGAGAAGAATTTGCTAAAATGAACATAGAATTTATCGAGAAGGGAAGCAAAAGCAACAAACAGATCGATTAGGCAGAATTCTGAATTCACTGAGTTCTCAAAACCGTGAGGCAGGGCCGAAATCAGAAACCGCTCAAGTCTGTAACCAGCACAAAAGCCCCAAAGAAAAACCTATTGAGAAGGACAAGATCTTGCCCCAAATAAAGCAAATAAAAGCTCCACTTACAATGCAAAGAGATAGAAGCGAAAAAGTCAATACTAGAGGACCAAAGAACCGACAAGTAGCACAATAAGACACCATCGCTACATGTGCATTCGGCTAGCCACATACTGTTAAAATGAGGAAATTTAAGCTATAATCTTGCACAATATATGAATTGAATGGGGGAGCAACTGATAGGTACTAGGAAGATATGCAGTGAAGATACACGAGAGTGTGCTATGGGCAAAATTTCGTGAGAATTTGAGATTCTAGAATGTTACCACAGACCATATCACACCCTCGCACCAACAGGCAAAACTTCATAATCTGACACCAATTGCTCTCACGATACATTTAATACTCTTCAAAGGATAAATTCCATGTTAGTTTTAGTATTTGTTGCTCGCTACATTCGTACTTATCCCATCGACTCTAGGCAAATAAACATTTAGGACGGATGTCAAAATTCGCAATTCATGCTCAGCATAGCCAAGCGCCCTAAATTACACCTCAAAAAGGCAATATCGAGTATGGAACTATTGACGAGCGGTAATTTCAACAAATAGTTCCTATGTAAACCTCGAAATCAAGCAAACCAGATGCGGAATCCCGCGGTTAAACAGGATAAGATATTTTTATCCCAATACCTCCTAAGATGTTGGCTGACCGTTGCAATGTGCAACGCAGTTACGGAACTGAACACAATAAAAGGAAATAAAAGTCAACCATGGTGTGAAGAACGATTATAGACGGGAGTTTTAACTGCTTCATGTTGGATACACCAACTTCCAGGATCAGTGGGCCCGGTCTTCATCTTAACTTACCTCCTAGCTGTTGTATCAAGAGTAGTAGCGGATTCCAAGTTAATAAAGGTGATAAAATGGATGATCCTCGACAATTGGCAACGCACACAGATTGCGTGAGAGCCTGAGGCGGGCACATAAATAAGTACACTTGAAGTGAAGAAGTAGCTAAACCGAAATCGCGCTCATCGAACCCTGATTTCTGGCTTCCTGCACACAAAGACCGTTTTGACGAGACGATTACCTTCACACATGAACACAAAAAAATTCCATATATAGGTTGCAGTAGATGGCTTCCTTAAACTTCAAAGAAGGAAATTTAAAAATGTATGTCAGATTGATTGCAAGAGAATGAAATCTAGACTGTTGGAGAAGGACAGCGATTGGAGATTCCTAAGAGCGTTAAGTGTTCATGAGGTTGAAATAGCTAAAACAGAATTTCGTCAAATAATAATCAAGACGGATGACCACCACACCTGAGACTAGGTGAAAATGTCATGAGCAGAATAGCACCTACCAACAGTCGGGTGAAGCTATACACAGCGGTGAATTTATCGGTGAGCTTAGAAGATGCAACGCATAATTCCTATACACTACCAACTGCGTATTGACGCTGGAGATTAGTCGAGTGCTCCATGATACCAACACGAACTACTTGCCACATTACAATTTCCGGATTTACCGGCATCTTTAATGTACAGGCTTTGGTACACTGAAGCACACACACACCAAAACTGTCGCTCTGGTTAAAAGTAAGGATGTAGATGGAGTTTCAGGAGCAAACGGGGAAGGATTCAGAGGAAAGAAAACTAAAAAAAGTAAACACCGATCTCAAGCACCTCTCCGGGCATTCGCAGCCACAATCACACACAAATCCGCAAATACACAACCCAGGGACCAGATATGTCTGCATCCGCGAAAAAGAAGAGGCGCATCTGTTTGGTATGACCCATAGATGGGCTGAGGACAGAGAAATTACCTCAATTATGTATCTGCACCCAACCAGGTATTCATATACAGACACACCGGCACCACCAACATACCGAATAATTCCGAAACATCGCCCTTACTTTCTGAAGTGTCAACGCTAGTAGAACTTCAATGGTTTCGCAAAATATAGCTAGATTAAAGGTTTCGCATTTATTTTCACTCACCATGCCTGAGCTTTTTTGTGCAAGTACGTACATAGAAAACTGGGGGTGTAGTGTAATCAATAAGCCATCCTGAGGAGACAGTGAACTGGCACACTTATTCGAGACACATGATTATTAAATCAAGCAGACGGTGACCAAACGTACGGTTCGAAATGGTTAAAAATAAATGGAGTGCCGTGTAGTGAGAAGGAATTCCACCGCTCGATCTAGCATAAAAGGAAGGACCGCATGCTAACCAAAATAGACCAGCAAATTTTAATAAGTCTGCCGAAGCGAAAAGTATAAAGCTCATACCTTGAATTTGATTCAATGAGAAAACCGTGGTAATCACAGTAATATGTTAACATAAACTTCAAGCTACCCCAGGAAATGCGTGGATCGATTCATTTAGAGTGTCCTTCTAGTACTACGTAAGCCTAATGATTGTCACACGGAAGGGGCGCTGATATATTCGTGGTGTAACTTGATCCCACCTTTCCACCGCTTTTTACGGCAAAAGCATACATCCAGGCAGTTCCAGAATTTAGCCGAGCTGATATAAAACTGGTGGTCATGCTAAGAAGTTTGGGAGCGGAAATTTTGTAAACACTCCTTTTCAAAAATAGCAGTAATAATACTGTGAACGATGTGCTGAAAAAAAAATGGAAGTGAAGAAGTGATTTTTTATTTACATGAATAATGATAAAATGACAAATCATAGCAGACATGACTTTCAACTGAGAAAAATATCTTTACTAGGACGTAGAAGTAGGTGCGTTAGCATAGGAGATGAATGTTACCTCATTTACAAAAATAAATTTAATCTCATCTACCTGGCATAATGAGTAAAGTGATGAACACGCTGCATGAAATGAAAGGTCTTTTAGATGGCAAGAAAAGTGGTAATAATTCGCGCATTAGTTGTTTGAAGCAAGAGCTTACCAATATATGCACAAATTTCGACGCCTGGTAACAGTGAATCCTTGGATGAACATAACAGTAACTGAAATTCGATCTAATTGGACGATATACCACGTCCGACGAGTTTAGAGTACTCAATCTGATGCATAAAAGACTACTTCTCATAGGAGCTTTGGAACTACAATTGACTTCATACCAAGCATCTACAAAAGCAACCCAAAGAGCCTAATTGAGTAAAGATATTCGCAGAAGTAAAACGACAAACAATGAAAAGGCTTCAGACATCAGAACCTTGAGTCATTAATAACCAAGAGCTTGCAACGAGACTTCAGAAACAAAACGATGCAGCATAGCTTTATCTTTCAAAACACTTAAAGTCTTCAAAGGCAGTTATAAATCGAATGATCCCGTTAATAAGCAGTTATCTTAGCTAGCGGTTAAAGTATACCAACGTCTATTTACAGTTCACAAGACGAAAATAGGTTATGAGTAAAATAACCGCGTGCAACGCCCGGCCACCAGAAGGCCTGCGTTAGATGAGTTAATGGAGGTTCGATTATGCCAATTAAGACAACGTACACTATAGTCCACGTAATAACGTTGTAGATTCTGGAAAGAATGGGACAGTGAACAGTAAAAAATGGAGGTTCGTTTTGGGTATCGAGGATGGCTAAATATACTCATTATTTTTCACCCGAATGGTGAAAACTGGCACCAATTTTCGTATTGATTAAAGTTGCCAAGGTTTAGAAAAAAAAGTGCAAAACTGTCTTACCCTGACCATTAAGGGAGTCCCTGCATGTTCGCTCAATCCATCAATCTCCCTGCCTCCAACGCTGGTTTGTTGGTCATCAGGATTCTTGTCGGAGCAATTGACAATATCTTCGATCTCCTCACCCAGCCCTACCTCGTCTTGTGACTTCATCAGACAGACCTCGGGCGGAGCCACAAGATCCGGCAGTCGAGTGTGCTGCTGGCCGGGGGGAGGCAGCACGAACATTTTTGTGTCGGGCACATAGCCCGAGGGTCCCTCCTGCTGTGGCTGACCAAATTGACCGAAAGGAAGCGCGCCTGATCCCGAGTCCACGACGGAGTAGTCGTTAGGCAGGTCGGGGGGCTGCGAAGACGCCAGACAGTCCTCATCATCGTCTTCCCCTTCCTCCACCAGACCACCGCCCCCATCACCACCACCACCACTACCACTTCCGACGGTAGTGAGGTTATTACCATTGCCGGTGGCCACTATGGGCGGACGTAGGAGACCGTCCAACGCATCCGAACCATGACCCGAGGAGGCCGCCCCAGTACAGTATAGTACAGCAGCCATTGCGGCGCTAGACGTTTTCTGGTGGTAGTCAAGTGTCGGTGCTGCTGGTGAACTTCCACTGGTGTCCGATAAGCCCGTCGAATTTATAGGCAGGTTATAGGATTTGTTGTCCCGTTTGCTCAGCATCTACAAACATTGGTTGCTATACTGTAACTCTAAACCATTCTCAAATTCCATGAAGTGTTAGAATTTCTGTCTAACACGAATGGTAAAAATAAAATCAGTTATACGTTTAATCCAAAAGTGCATTTGTACGATCATTCGATAAGTATCGAAACAAAGCCTAAAGTCGAACTAGCCATTCTTTTCAAAGAATGTAAGGATTTCGCTACCAAATCAATCGCACTGCTCTGGGAAACTCGCCCAAGAGTTGTGGAAATCAACATTACTTATCTGGCACAGCTGTTTCACATTGCAATTCGAAGTATGGGTACAAAATAGGGCTCCTTATAACTTCTTTGGAGCACTTTCCAATAGTTCTTTACACAGTAAATCAGTTGAAAAACCTCCCTAAACGGGGCACACGAATGTATGCACGAAATGATAATGGACGCAACAAAGGAGGCTCTAAAGTAGCTCGTAGGCTTTTAATGGCACAGCTTTCAACACCGCTAAGCAAATGTGAATCTAGGGTCTTGCAGCGCTAATCAATGTTAAGGCCGGTTGAGCTAAAACACTCCGTACTTGAAGATCATATAATTTGACATGCGAACGTCATATAGTTTGAAATGTGTTGGGACAGAGTCGGACGAATAACAAAACAATCAAACTATAGGAAAATGTATTGGATATGCGTAGGCAGTTTTGATCGGTGACGAAGATGTAAGGCTAATAGCAGACAATAAATACTCGCCTCCAGTCAGAGTTTGAACCACTCCAAACGAGAAAATGCGTAGTCAATAATACTAGAGGAGGATCGTGTCAGACGTACTTTCAAAGAACAAATGCCAAAACAGCCAAAACGCGGATGTTAGATGAAATCAAAGGGAAAACTATCTGAGGAGTCCCAGTTTGTTATAAGAAACGTTGCAAAAGGCCCACCGAGCAAAACGTTTAAAAAATCAATTATTCTCTCCTCGGACAAGCGTCGGATTGGCGGTAAAACGAGTCAACGAGTTCGCGAAAGTAACTAGGTTACTGGTGCAGTGAATGGGCCATCCGCATCTTGCTTCGTAGCATAAATCCGGTTTTGTAGAACACAAACACCTGAAATTTCCGTTTGCTTCAACATCAGACTATATTGCGCGTTTTTAAGGACATATCAGAAACAATTTTCAACTACCCACTAAATATTACGGAAAAAGGATAGAGATGGCCCTAAAAATGGCACCATAGATTATCTTCAAGTACTCATCAACGCCTCCTTTATCTGCATTTCGTATAACCGTCAACCCTCCCCGAAGGCGTGAGGGAACTAATAATAATTCATTTCTTTGTCGTAGCGTGAATGTGAGGGATACTTGCACCGGTAACGCTGTTACAAAAAGGAGCTCTGCGTGAGACAGGGAGTAGGCGAATCCTACGGACACTAATCAGCCGCATAGTCTGCATTATAATGCAGAATGAATTCATGCGAAAGGGGACAAGGGGAGCATACCAGAAGGTGGTAAATGGGAGTTTAGCGGAAAAACAGTAATAGTCGGCTTATTCACCACTGCTCACACAACGAAGAGAATGGAGAGTTATTTACCATTGAGCTGGAAACCTGTATCAAATTATGCATTCACACCGTTCGCTGAAATTTACGTCGCCCATAGCACTACCTGGAAGGAAACTGGCAATAGAAATCAGTGTTGATCCCGCGTCGTGTTTTCAAAAAAACCCAACGACTGACGCGACATTTTCCGCTTTTCATCAAAATTTCTTTTATTACCCAAATTTAAGGTTCTGTTCTTTCCTATTAAATTGCACAAACACAGAGTACCCTATCATAGAAAAATAGCTGGACATCACTAACCATATACCAAAGCCGTTAAACTTATATTATTCCCGTGAAAATCATTGTGTAGGTGGTGAATTTCATCCATCCCATTTAATAAAAATAAATCCAAGCCTTACTACTCTGTTTTACGAAGGCGGATTAGCTACCGCTACAATTTATTACATTAGTTTTCAGGGTTTATGAGGGGTCACAAAATACCAAGGCTACTCAATTTCATGAGCGAAACACCGCATCAAAATGTGGAAAAAAGAAGCGAGTAGCCGGTATAGCCATACATTTGTCCGACTGAGGTTCCAGTCATTCGAATGTTCATTGTACTGATATGGAAGACCCGAATTCTCAAGCTAAAAACAAGTATTTTTTGATTGCTTTTGCTCAAGTCATTCTCAACTGGAACAAAAATAACAAGTTCACCTATGAGATCTGGAGATGCCTAGACCAGCGGATGTCAACTGTTACCAGTGTCACCCATACATCCACAATGCAGAAATAATTCAACTATCCTACATTTGGCTGGGCATGCGTGAATGCCCGAGGCGTCAACGTGCATCCGTTATGAATGCATGGGCGGGTGCACCCAACCGCTGGCCCTCTGCCCCTACCTCCTCCCCCCTTCTCCTAAGACCCGAATACACCATCGCGCTCCTGCTGACGTAAATACGTGCACGAACAACCCAACGAGGTGTCGTGCAGCCAGAAACAGGCCAAATCAGCGGTTGAGGTCCAAGTACACTGTCAGGTAAAAAGCGTGCGACGACTCAAACCGGAGCTTGCGTGGAAAAGTGCGCAAAAGGGGTCATTTGACATGAGACGTAGTATTTGGGTTGATCTCTGGAGTCTCATGAACGCGATAAACAGCAAATAGTAAAATTGCATGCAAAAGTAAATCAGAAATATATGTACTCTAACGCTATTTTGTGCACAACAAACAGGCTACATAGAAATCAGCTCCATTGCCTACTTTGTTTAGTGAAACTCTTTGTAAGGGTACCTGCGGATCAGTTATCTCAAAACGAGAGTAACGATGCACCTATCTGCAAGGAATGGTAATCTTAGGTAAATATTTAGGCTATGCATGACGAGTGTCGACTGGGCGTTCCAGAAAGAAGAGTATTCGTGGCACCCGCCACTGTACAGTGCCTGATTCAAGCAGGAGGCACGAGGGCAATGCGATAGTGTTCCTGAAAACATCTTAGTAAAATTAATTAACGATTACCACGTAAAGTGAAATTTCTAATGCTCCAAAGAAAGCACCCCCCTCCTTGAAGCCACGGGTACGAATGACGCTGGTTGGACTTTGGCCTTAGATTGTCGTATGCTCGGATCAAATCCCATAAAATTAAAAAAGGGATAAGTATCTGATAGCTTGTTAAGATCTTGAGACAAGGAAGCAGAGGGCGTGGGTGTCGGTTAGCCAGCCCGATAAAAATAGGTCAATTCCCAGTGGAAATCAAATAGCCGAGTGATGAGCCACTTCTTTGCTCTGGATACATATGCTTCTATAAACATAAAAATATCGCATTCCAAAGAAAGTTAGATTCAGCCTTCAACTTAATTTGCTCAAATAAGTGAAATTCCGGGCTTACTGTGGAACAAAAAAAAAAAGTAAAGGCGCATATTTTAAAGAAAATCAGGATGCAGAAGGATAGGGTTAAGAGCACAATATCGCTCGCTGATATGCTTTAAAATTAAGCATTAATGGAGCAAGTGCGAATAAAGTTGCTAAAAACCAGAAGAAATGCTAGAAAAATAATGAGAAATGAACAGATATTTGCATACGAAAAATCGATGGCAGGGCTTTGTGCCACCTTTTGATACAAGAACCGGTCAAGAGACTATTCTTTAAATAACCAACTGATGGAAAGATTTGAGTAAAAGTTAGAGAACTGTCAAGACAGAAATGAGCACAAGCATCACCATTGATGGACGGAAAAAGCGGAATTCCAATAATTTAGAGAGTTACTTCGTTGGTAACATGATACCTCAAAGGCCGGAAGATTCTTTGCAGAGGTTCTCTTCGATGGTTATTCTACCAAACAAGTTTACAAAACGTTACTGTGAATGAATAGCGCTTTTGACGCTTCCAGTGCTGATGATAAAAACACCAGCAAGGGTGATACTTAGCCAGGTGGCCAATTGATAAGATTTTCTTGCGAAAAAACCATACTCGCAAAATGAAAACACAACTGCAGCGACACAGGACTGCATTGCTTCTTCATCTCCTATAATCAAGGGCTGCAACAGTAAAACCAGTTAAACTATGAGTATTTACACTTCCCAACTTGAATGAATGCAACTGAAGTTCTAGACCTTGTTAATAAATTAAGTCAGGATAATTATACTAAACAAATTTTTATAGAATCCCACACATTAACGCTGTGATTCCGCTATTGTTAAGCAACTAAAATTGCCAATGTAAATACACAAGAACTGGCAATCTAGCCAGCACAATCGCATCCAATGTTTCTACCCAATCTTGAAAAAGAACCACTAAAAAGCATTAAGTTAGCTAAAAGCGCGATAATGGAAACGGTCAGAAAAGTTATTTGAAGCAAGATACAGCGTCCATTCGCCAAAAGCGATTATCTTCAGAAAGCGGCTAGGAGCTGGGAGAAAATGCGCATACAGTAAAAGCTTGGCCATGCAATGAACCATATGTTGAAATTGACATTTAAAAACGAGTATCATTCGATCACGAAATACTTCTGACCACACCACTGTCCACTCGCTAAGAGTAAAAAACTTCAAATCAAATAGAGTGGAGCCTAGCGCCAGAAGATACATGTTGATCATGTACCTCATGAGAGCAGTCGAAAACCCATCGACAATCGCAGACCATTCATGTGCGGTCAGGTAATAAGTTAGGGTGGATACAAGGCAGAAGAACGTTAAATCGTGATAGCAATAATTCTAGCCTGTGTGTGTGTAGCTGTGTATGCGTGCGTGTGGGTGAAGACGTCTCAATTAAATTTAAATTACAAAAGGTTGTTCTACCCTCTCCTCGAGAGTGACACACAAAAACGCGAGATCACACGAAAAGCTGATAAGTATGCAAACAACAGCAGCAGCATTGGCAGTGGTTTTCTCATGACAACTGACCCCCTAACATGACTATAGGATTCTTTTATTCTGTTCACTCAGCATTTCACACTTCCATGCATTGACTCAATGACAATTTCACACCCATTGAAGTGACTTTACTACTGTCAAGTGTTTTAATTTTGGATTATGAGTACCTCACAGTACATTACCCACCGTAAGATCATGGCCGAAATTGATCCTCTGAGGCGAAAATGGATGTTTGGTGATCAATTATGGGCAAGGGCGTGCGTTAATCAGGCCGACTAGCAGCCGAACCATCCCCTCCAGACTTGGAATAGTACGACGCCCATCGTATCACAATCCTAGAGAATCATCATTGCCCTTTGAACCACTAGAGGCTGGCCGTAAAGGAAAAGGTTCACACGACCAGGCAGACCTGACTATGGGTTAGGGTAAGATACCCCTTACCTTCAAAAATTTAGTCCACCGACAACGCAGACCCTTACCGACGGCAGAACGTCTAGCCGAAGAGGTAGTGAAGGAAATTTAAATCGCTTCTTGACCATAATCGCTGACGAGCAACAACACCGGATGGCGGACATGGTGGTCTGACGTAGATCGAATACGATCATCTACTATACTGCGATGCTTTCACGAATTATAAACGAGCGTAATCATTAGTTCCTAAATACTACGAAATGTGAGTAGACGGAATCGGTTGGCAAAAACACTTCATAGTCCTTTGCGAATAAACAGACTGCTAAGCAAGGAAAGTGCTAATTTCGGTAGTATTAGAATGAAACATTGTCAATTTGCTCCTCGAAGAACGTTTTTAAACGCATAGGCATTCCTTATGCAAAGGAAAAGTCGTTCCAGATTGTTTGCCAGTCTTGGAAGCATTATTTATAACAATGTGCTTTCCACTTTGGAAAGAAGACTGCCGATAGTGGGAAATCAACGAATGTAAAACAAAAATAGTCAAGACGGGCAAGAATAAAGTCTATTTCACGTCTGCCTATCCTTGCGATGACTTATCAGGAGTGCGAAATAGTACTCTTTAACGGTGCAGCATACCATTGCATTTTAATGATAAGAATAAAAAGCAAAGCTCATTCGTACGTGGGGACTGCTGAGGAATGACAACGAAACTAAAGACAATGAAGCAGTACTTACATCCGATCGATTGAGTGGCAAATTTCGAGAAAGCTCAAGAGAATGAAGAGAAGCATCCTTCATATCTTCAAATTCAATCCGACGTTTAATGGCTTTGCAAGCGATTGATCGTGTCGCGCTCACTCAAGTCCCATGCAGCCGTCAACACGCGCGCATGGTTAAGATTGTGCGAGTTTCCTTCACGCAATCACAGATATTTAATATCACAGCCCATACATGGACGTGCATTTGTACTCTGGGACGGCATGCGCCCAAGGGGTTTAAGAGTTCGCCAGGAATAAGGTTTCCATTTGAAAAATATGAACAGACACAGAGACATGGTTCGTATAAAAGAACACAAACAGAACAATGGAAGTTTTCCTTTAGCAAACAATAAGTCTAAGGACAATCGGTCTCCCACCGCCATTGGAATTAGTGATGACAAAAATTACTAGTGTTTGCAAGGCTAACAACGGTGGATGAACTAACAATAAGCATTTTAAATTTCATAGGGAAATGAGGTATTCAATTCTAAACATGTCAAGCGAAATGTCAAAGAGCGATTCTCGAGCAGTGCCCCTCATAAGCAACATAACTGACATAGACCTTCAGTCGGATATTGAGGGAGATGATAAATAATAATTTGCTCAGCTGATAATCGTGATAATGAGCAGTGGAGCCCGATCAAAAAGGCGCTGGAAGAACTGCAGATAAAGATGATGACCCACTGACTAGGATGTAATTCTTTGGTCACAGAAGGCCTTGTTTAATCGTTTCTAAAAAGCTAACAACTTCATAGGAGCATCGAGCCTTAGATTAAACTGGTCAAAAATAGGGGAAAGCTGATCCTTAGAAAGCCAAACGCTGAAATGCATGCAATTATAGTTAAAAGTTGAATGCACTTTATATAGTTCAAAGGGGAAATGAAGTAGTCTAGGTAACAAACTTGTGACAGGTACAGATATTTACGCATGGGAAGATTAATTTAGAAAAACAACTTTGATTTGAAAATAGGGTTCAAATTTCTGAAAGAGCTAAAGAAAGTTGTCATCAACTTACCATGGCTATACTAAATAGTTAGCAGATTATTTTTGCGCTTGTGAAGGAAAGGGTACGCAAAGAGGGACCATAGAGGCTGATAAAGAATGCAGCGGGTGTAATCCCATCATCGTTGAAAACCATTACGCTTCAATTTAAGCCATCGAAGAAAAATAACATGGATAGGCCAAGACTAATGCTCATGTATCAGGTTAAGGTTCATGGAGGACCCTTCCACGAAAACTAACATGAACTTTATTAAGGATTGGAGGAAATAGAATGTTTTAATCAACAATACCATTTACTTCCTGGCATGTGGTGAAGTCAAAAGACGCCAGCCCATGTAATCACCATCGGTTATTTCGAGCAATGAAAATATATATTGAACCAGAATAGAGGAGTGATACTAGGATACACAAGCCTCATGGCTGAACCAAATTAGCAGATACGAAATGCAATTGAGTGTGCAATATTGCAATATTCCAGATACGAAAATAGGGACAGTAAACAACTCTCCGACTTTGCGCAATCCCTTAATGCAGCATGCTTTGAATAAAAACGAAAAATCGAATGTACACATCAATTTAGACCTACAACGACAACAAGCCTGTATTTTACTTACAAAAACATCATGCGTTCGGGATCAATAGCTGTGATATTTCGTAAGAAAAAGAATCCCTGGCACAGAATAAGAACCTACCCAATTCCACATGCCAAATTAACGGCACGACTAAATGACTGACATAAAATATAAAAGGCATTTCATGAAAGTGAGTACATAACTCACCTCTATAATATCTTTGTTGTTTTTCGACTCGTGTGGTTCAGTATAGTCTGTGTAACGTAGAAGAACCCGATTAATGTCGGAGCTGGCATATTGAAATAGACGTTTGGCACTGTTGAATATGATGAGGGCGATCTCACAGTCACAAAGCACGCTCAATTCGTAAGCTTTTTTCATGAGACCCAACTTTCTTTTCGTGAACGTCACTTGGCGATTGCGTTCATCATCGATCCGTTTAATTTCTATCTTTTTCCTTCCCATTTTAAATTACTTTTGAATATCAACTAAAATGAACGAAACAAGCAAACACTAAAACTTGGAGACAAGATTTGTGACGAATTGGTAGCCCCCAACAAGTTGTACAAAGCTAGAATGAAAGCATAATAGCCGTACATAGACCCAAACACTCTTGGAAATAATTACTAGGAACAAATCAATTCAAAATCAAGAAAATGCCAAGTTTGCTGGTTGCAGCGAAGGACATGACAAAAATCCGATGATAAATTCAATACTAGTATTTTTGAAACATCAATACAGTCGTTAAATCCTAATAAAAGTAAAGCTAACAAAAGTAACGAGATTGAAAAGCTAATTAAGAATTTTAAGATCAAACGGTTCACAACTACAATGGTCTTAGATTTGCCAGGAAAAAAGATTAAACACGTACGTATGTGCATTAGTTATCAAGCACAACTAAAGTGAATGTATGGTTCTGGAACCACCCTGAGGCACGGGAAATATGCTTGCAGGTATTCTAACGCCGGCCATTAAAATGAGTGGTCCATGAGAAACTGTGTTCTTCAAAACATCGTGTTAAGAGCAGTGCATTAATAGATAAATATTAATACCAAGAAGATAAGATAAAGCAATAAAACTATTCACTGAGACGATAATCAAGGAAACGACTGTCCTCCATAAAAATAGGCAAGCAGAAAGAAGGTGTTCTAAGAGTGAATTGAGTCCCACCGATTCACAAAAGTGCAAAAAGGGTGTGTGAGGCAAGAAATCAACAAGGTTAAGACTTAAAAATAGCGTAAGTCATAAAGCACAAAGAGAGATGGGCGTTTGCTAACAGATGAAGTACGCTTTAAACAGAATCAATGCAGCCATAATAAAGGGAAAATAAACGGCCCAGACTCGGGATAGATGAACACGGAATAGAACCGTATTCTTTATGCCTAATGTAAAAGTCGATTATTATATAATAAAAGTCAGCATCTTATCTAGACGTTTTAACTTCCGTCCAAAACCTATGGACTATCCTTACACTTTATCATCAAAACACGGAGGAAACTATCAGTAAAACCGCATACGCAGCCTGTTTGTTTTATCGAATTGAAACATTTTATTTACTTTGAGCAAACACACATACCGGTTTTACACGTTCTGCGCCAAGCCAAGTGTTGCCGAAAAACCAAATGCAAAATTTTAGGATTGATATCGAACAAAATCGAAAAGTGGCGCTAAGCTTTACATAAATTAACTTGTACTAAAATTCAATACAAAAGGTTATTATGCGGTTTAGAGTTTAAGCTCAGCATACACACATTCCATGTTCATGCGTAAAATCTTTTGACATTAAATTTTTTCGCAATTCAAGTTTCGGCTATTTACACGCAAGTGTGCCATTTCCCCTGATAACGAACAGAGTTGCTTATTATTTTCGAACGCAAAAAATTAAATTTTCGCATCATTTTAGTCAGGGGTTTTTTAATACGTACTCATGCGTTTTGTGCAATCCAGCTACAGAAACAAATTCGAACAAAGCTAACGAAATTTTAAAGCTTTCTCTGCTTTTGCCTCCTAGACCCTGCTCTAAAAGCGTTTCATGATCGATTTTACCTTCCTGTTTTAACCTTTTACCATATTTATGATCTTACCCAATTCCATCTTCTGAGTAGTGCAAAGGGTGAAATGTCGCAAACTAAAGTGCGTTTTTAAATTTGCTCTTTGGGATGCAAAATAGCCATGATTGCAAAAAGTTATTGCATATTCATTTATCCACTTGAAGATCTTCGTAGCATGTAGAGTGTGCGCTTTTCGAAATTTGCTAATTGCCCGTTTTGGTTTTGAAAAGCGAGAAATGGGCGAGGATGCGCCGACTGAACAAGTTAAAGTCTTTTGCCGAATCAAACCAAATTTCGATGGTGGGGAGGAATGCATTACTTACCTTGATGAGACTTCTTTATCCATTCAAAACATTCGAAGCAAGTCTTCAAAGGTACCGCCCTTAGTTCTTGTGATTCTTAGCAGAGCATTCACACATTCTCTCGTGTTTTTACCTCGAGTGACTCCCAATCTGAGGTCTTCCGTGCCTGTCTTTTACCATATGTCAAATCTGTACTTCACGGAGAGAATGGTCTGCTCTCTTGGTTTTACTAATGCGATCTAGTTCTGTTCTTTAATTATGGTGTCACTGGAAGTGGCAAAACTCACACAATGCAAGGCATGATGAGTGACCCTGGACTTATCCCTCGTGCTCTTGATACCATATTCAATTCAATTGCTTCAAATTCTACCCTGAAATATGTAGGCCTCACTTGCGTTTTGCACTTTTAGGTTGTGAAATCAAATGGGCATAATGGGTTTGATCTCCAAACAGAAGCAGAAGCGATTATGGATCGTCAACGGCTTGACTACTCATCCAGACTACGAACTCGCCACAAGTCTGATTACCCTTTATCGTGTTTAGAGGATCGGTTGGTCGACTCTACCGCTGTTTCACTTCCCAGAAACTGCTTGTATTCTGTATTTATAACATATATTGAACTGTATAACGATGTAATTTATGACCTGTTGGAGATGCCTACTGGAAGTTGCGGAAGGTATGTGGTATTTTGCTAATTTGATTCCTATTTCTCGAGACCTCTTGCTCTTTATGAGGATGCCAACCGAAATGTATACGCTCATGGAGTTACTGAACTGGAGGTCAAGTCTGCAAATGAGGCTCTGAAAGCATATCACCAAGGTCAGAAACGGCGACGTGTGGGTGCAACTGCATTGAATCAAGAATCGAGTAGAAGTCATGGCATTTTCACTATTAAAGTTGTCCGTACTGGGTATGACAGTACTTACGACGAGGTTATAATGGTATGATTCCTCATATCTCATTCAAATATTGCAATACTTATACCCTCCTCCTTTTTGTAGGATAAAAGTCTACTCTCTGTAAACCAGCTTTGTTTAGTTGATTTGGCTGGATCAGAGAGGACTAATCGTAGTGGAACCACTGGTGGACGTCTTAGGGAGGCGGGTGAGTTTAATCTCACTACCGTTGTTACGGTTGGCCTGCACGATGCTCACTGATTCCACGTTTAATAGCCACAATTAACAAGTCGCTTCTGACGCTACGCAAATGTGTTGAAGTGCTGAGGATGAATCAGTCTGCGCGTACGTGCCAAAATCCAACCGTACAACAGCAAATCGTCCCGTACAGGGATTGCAAATTGACACGGCTCTTCAAGTCCTTTTTTGATGGTTGTGGTCAGGTGGCCATTCTAGTATGTGTGCATCCAACCCTGAGTGAATATTCGGAGACTGTTGTGAGTTTTAAAGTCTTAGTTTTCATATTTCTGCTTCCCCCTGCTGATTGTCTTCATTCACTCAGCACGTTCTTCAATTCGCGGAACATAGTCAACAGGTCTCCACTGCGGTTCTAACTACACCTGCTAAAATTGACTATAATTCTACACTTAATAGAAGGAGATCCTCCGATTTGATGGTACGTAACAAACTTTATGCCAACTCTATTGCTTTTGTAGTAAATGCATGTAATGCGCTCAGCCGATTGACTATTTCGTATTCTCTTCCACTTATTTAAATGTTTTCGTTGAGTTTTCCAATTCTTTAAAAATGTGTTCCAGCTCTCATCATCGGGAAGTTTGCTTCCTAGGTTTCCAATGAAGAAATCATAGCGGCCGTCTCGTCAATACAAGCGCTTGATACATCACTATTGGACTCAGTATCTTCCATCACTTCATCTCCGGCAGACATCTCCCCATTAAATCTCTGTGGTTGTTTCGTTGAGTCTGACAAAGGCCGGCGGCATAGTTCGAAGCGGGCGCGAAGGTCCTCTTCACGCATTTCATGGCACTCACCTAAGTGTCCCTTTTTTTCTGTTCTTCGAGCGCGTTTCAATGAACGCGACCGAATTCGTGGTGTCTTGGCTCGCTTTTCCATGGAGTTAGAATCTTACGTTAATGGTGCTTTTCGTCGAGCTGAATCGCGGGATTCCTATCTTACATTACATGACACTTTGGACAAATTAAATGTCGAAAAACTACAAATAGAGTCGAGGAATCGTTATCTAGAGGTTGGTGAGCCAATTTTTCTGGGTTTGCTTAATTATCTATGCGGTATAACCTTTCACTTTCCTTTAAGGTCTAGTAGTAAGTGACACTGTTAAAACATACTCACAGGAAAACGAAGTATTTATAACTGCGTATCGGAGTAGTAAATAGGAACATTTTCATGCCTAATTTGAACGGTCCATTGTTTAAGCAAGTTCACTCCCTGTAGTTTGTTCACCAATGGTGTTTACTGTTTTCATTATCCTTGGTTTCGTCAGTAGGAGGCAATTTCGCAAGTTGTAACCAATTTCGTTGAGTACAGCTGCATCTGCTTGAGTCATTGTAGTGGATGCTCTCCTGACGCGCTATTGAAGTTTCAATGACATTTTCGTTCATAGTTGGAAAATACGTAATTTAATCATAAATTTACTTCTCAAATCTAGTACATTGCCTCTTGTGTTCGTGAGAAGCATGGCTGGCTTAAAAGATTATCAAGTCTTACTTTTTCACACTCAGAATGAGGTCACAAGACAGAAGGCACTGGTCTCATTTGAGCGTGCTGAACGAATGCGTGAGATTGGCAGTTTGAAAGCGCAGGCAAATAAACTTAAGGCCCAACTTGACGCTCTCCAGACCTCACGTTCTCTTTTGCGATCGAAGCGGGATTCCCGCGGTTTCTCTGTTGCTCCCCCCATATCTTCTGATGGCACCATCGATGAAAAGACTGTGGTCGCTCCTGTGTCGACGGTTAGTTATTACAGAGATCCTTTTAAAGGTGGATCAATTGAGGTCCTTTCTTTTAAAGGTTGAATGAAATAGAGAATATGTTGTGTGTAGCAGACCTATTGATTTCTACCTAACGCTAGCATATGTGGTTTTTAATTGGTGGATTGAATCGGATTCAAAAGCTTTTTATCGTGCCGATAATGGATCCGCTAAAGGATAAGGATTGCAACCTGCGTGCTTTGAGCGCGCTAAACTAAGACATTTCCTTCTCGTGGCAGTTTCTTATGTGTTACAGAGTCGAGTGGCAGCTCTTTCGCGTCAATGGGAGACGCGCTTGGCTGCAGAACGGCAACAGCAGGAGGTGGGAATGGGTTGGCGCAGTAAGACGCCCATTCCGCGTTTCCGCACTGAAGTTACTATTAGCGATGTACTCGATCGTCCCCCAGCGATAAATCCACGGCATCGACGCTCCAAGTCTGTTGGCGGTGACCATAGTGTCTGGCTGGAGCACAAGGAGAACCGCCCGGCGCCCCTGGGCACGATTTTCTCCCCTACTGGTGTCAACGTGCGCAAATCGGTCACACGAATAGAATTGGATGACACCCTTCAAGCTACCAATTATGTGCTACATCATCAGACTGCTACACCCGAGGGCAATGTCGAAACTAAACTTTTCAAGGTACTTTTACTAGACATTGGAGAGCTCTGTTGAGCTCATGTCAATAGCATTTACTTGTTAATCACTTGGTATTTGTGCTTAGTGTTCGTTAATATCCCTCTGTTCCCATCTATCATTTAAATACGCCTGCCCAACATCCTAAGCCGTACACTATTTCTCATGACTTCAACTAGCCCCTTAACTTCCTCTCGGCTCTTCATCTCTTTCTCCATTTCAATAGGGTGCAATCATCCCGACAGCTGGTGGTGGTTCCGCAATTGTCTTTAATGACGTGGAAGAATTGCGACAGGTTTCGCCTCTTAGTACTAATCTGTAGGTCTCTGACTCTTTTGTTTTAGAATCATCTTTCACAGCCTTAGTCCCTTCAATCTACTTTACATGATTTTTGAATACTTTCAATTAGCTTTTTAGACACACCGAATGGTCTGTTGGCTTTAAACCGAGTGGTGTGGTGTTTCTGCATCGCTTCAAGACCCAACTTTGCTTCGTCAAAATGGAGTAAGAGGGTGTCGCTTAGTAAAACCCTAGGAACAGATAATTACTTTCGCACCAAGACTAAGAGGGGCATAGCTGTAGTGAATGAGCGCTTCTACTTGGGAATTCATTCTTTTCTCTCCATTGTGCATCCCGAGATGAATTTGCGGCGGTACATATTTCGGTATATATTTCTACATGGTAATCTAAAAACGAATTTCGCTTTTTTAGTCATCTTGGGCCTTTCCACCATTGACCAAGGACACAGACCATTTTTTGCTCTGGGCTTCTTTTCTATCGAAGTCAATGAGATACTAGGATTAAGTAGATTAAAGCTATCCACATTCTTTTGCTTGGCTCAAACCTTAATTCCCATGACTCGTCTTTGTGAGATAATCATCTTTCCGTAGACGTCAACCGACTCGTCTCTCTAGAAACCATGAGCTCCCTGTTACCGAAGCCGATAAGAAAGACTGGCATCCTGTGGCAAACCGGCGATCGACTTGTAGGCATCGGCTTTCCCAAATTTCAACCACCTCGGGAGTCTCTTCAGCCAATGCACAATCGGAGGATGAGAAAAGCCAAATTAGCTACCGGACAGTCACTCCGCCCTCTAACTCTGATTATCCCGAGTGCTACCTCAGGCTTGTATAAGCAGAGGTTTTAATCCGCGAAAACGTAGAAACTCATCGTGCAACCTATCAATAACCTTAGGTGATTTTTATGAGATTTTCAAAGTCCCCACTGCTTTGTGCATATGGTGGGAGGGTCGTCCGATAATTCACCTACGGTCTTCCTGGGATCACGATTAGAACTACATTCAGACCACTCATGGACACTACTTAATATGCGTGGCTACGCTAATGGAAATATTTTTTGGTGAAGCAATATATTGAGTAATAATTACTGATTTCTCATAAATATTGTGTTTGATATTAAATAAAAGTAGAGGCAGGCTGAAAGGAGTGCTTACTGTCTCATACCTTTTCGTAGCATGAAACAGGTAATCCCAAGTTCGATGATAGATGTCAGAAGTAATATCTGTTTATGTTTTTTCTTATTTTTTTTTTTTAGGTAGCCTACTCAAAAACCGTGCCTTCTTTTTACGGTTCATTCTCTACAACCCTTAATTTATTAATTGTGTCCGTAGCTATTCTGTCACTAAGACGTCATCATTTTCCAATGTTTTGTCATTTTATAGCTCCATTGATACTGTATTTGTGACGGAAAACCCGTAAATTTAATGATATATGTATTTTCATACATACAGTAGGTTCTTATTAAAGAGAACTGAGGTGGGGCGGGGTCCTCCGTGTTTGTACAGGGCGGCAGTGTAGGCGAGTGGATGAGTACGCGAAGTGTGCTACTGACGGACTGTCAGTAACTGTAGTACTCTTGCTGAACTAGCCAACGCCGTCAAGTGCCCTGATCTCGCGAAGTAGTCTACTCGTGTAGTCAACGTTGTATGCGATTGTTTCCGAACGAGCCCTGAGATTGGTCTAAGTTTAATGCAAAATTTAGCTTACTTATTCGTTCACGATTCGAGGACTCGCTCTTCGAACGACTTGTTTGGCGTATCAGGTTAAAACTAATATGATTCAAAATTGTATGATTTTATTTAGGCATTCAATTTAAACAGGATAAGTTTAAATATGGCTCAGAGACACGTTATGAACACGTCGCCTGGCGGGTTAGGGTTTGATGACCTGGTGTGTGGCTGATGGTGCAGCTTAGCTCTTGGGCGTCGTTGTTACTCATGGCAGAGAATTTACTCATTAGTGGCTAACGCTTCAGAAGGGTTGAGGTGTCATGTCAATGAAGTTCCGCCGTCTTAAGCAACTTCAGGTCCATTTTCGGTCGGGTTGCTGGTTTTTCCGTAGAGATAAATGCATTCTTCGTCCTCGTGGAATTTCACTGGGTCATAAAATGTGACCGAAGTATGCTCCACGATGGTGAGCATGTCGTGGGTGGCGTTGGTGTTGGATGGAGTTAATTCTTTGGATGACTCACCCTCCTTTACATCCGCCCAGCATTAAGCATTGGCATTTCCTCCTCCGACAGCGTAGCAACGCATCCGTTTGTTGGATGAGGTGTGGACCCAAATATAAAAACTAACACTAAACGTGGAGGTGCTTTGTCTGTTGAGTCTTTTGCATGAAATCACCCAGACTCCTGCTGATTGCGTTGCGCCGTCAAACTGCGAGTGCATAGCAGTGGTGTAGCAATAATTGGTAAATTACCCACGACAATTAACAATGCAACCCCAAATGACTTACCAACTTTTCAGCAAGTGTGGCAATTAAAGCATCAATGCGATCAGGATTGAAGGTCCTGGTGGAGATTGTACAAATCTGGTTGGATTTGGGCGCGTGGAAAGTCTTCTGGAGTGATGGGAACGACGGGCACTGAATGGCCGACAGCATTTCCTGCGAAGGACTTGGGGATCTTGCACTTCTCCCATTGCTTTCCACCTGCTTTGGACGGGAGAAATCGTTCTGGCGCCTCTGAGCAACGTCAGGTGCCTGTGTGGACGTACCCACGGCTGGTGTCTCGTTTTTGGGTAGGGTGTCTGCCATGAAACGCAGATTTTCTGTGGATGCTTTCAATTCGACCTCCTTTTGAAAGCTGAATGTGAGGATTCGGTCATGGTAGACGCTTAGCGCCTGTCTTTTCAATGCGCTCAGGTTGCAAAGCAAAGCTAAAAAAGTGTCTTTCGACTCTATCTAACATTGGCTTTCATCGCCTTTCGATTTGAGTTCTCTCTGTTTTAGCTGAACGCGCCATTTCACAACTAGTCTTGGATACTATTACAAGAATTTAAACATAATTTTTCATTTGTATATAGTAATCTCCAAAAAGATTGAACAATTAAGATTGTTACTGAAATAAGTTGCTACCATTGTGTCAACCATTCGCTTTCACAAATGCCTGGACAAAACTAAAATGAAACTATAATTTTGCACAAAGTACAAGTCCATAAAAGCCTTACGGAAATAGAACAAAACCATTTTAGCTGGGGTAAAATGAAGTAATCAAAGTGACTACAGAAATTTTAGTGGAGCTCCTAGTGCTTCGATGTCTGATCGGAAGACAAGCGTTTAAGTGGTACAACAATTCACGAGCATTTGTCAGCAGTGCTCTCCTAGTTATTGGAAGAGGTGAATGGTGTGGGTAATTCTTTCGTTACCGGAAGGCAGCCTGTATAGCGGATACTCCGTTACGCTTGGGAAATGCGAGGAAATGGGGCATTAGCGGAAAGCATTTGACAAATATAATCAGAGCGTGCCGTAAGTAAAGGAGGCTAGTGGTCTTATTAGAGTACGAGGAAGTGGTGTTAGATTTGTTAAACTTACTCTGGTTGGGAGGACACCCTTCTACCCATCTTTTTACATCGCTTATTCACGCTAAATCAAAAAACAAAGATCAAACACACTAATGGCTTAAACCTCCTCCATCACACTCACTCACATTAGTTCGTTGTGGTTTTTTTGCGATTATTTTTATCTTAAGCTTACACCACATTTAAATTGATTTGGTGAAGATTTTATCACCGAGCTCCATCTGCCATTTCGACATGGGGCTGCGGAAGGGTGGACGTTCCATTTGGATGCATGTTAAGTCGACATGACTCCAGCTAGCATTATTTGGAAATTTTTATGCGTAGCAAAGGGTTGACAACCACTTCAACGGTAACGACTTGTCGGTTAGAGACAATGGTAAACAGTGTGACCATTAAACCGGTTTAAGAACTTTACTGTTGGGACAATACCATGGCAGCATTTCTCAAAGATCTGTGCCTCCAAAAAAGCGTGAGAAACTAAAACATGCGAGAGAAGACGTCGCATGAATATATTTCACCTGAAAAGCTGGCAAGGCAAAACCATTGTCGCAAACAAAAGTACGTTTCGCTATATTTCCATCTCCTCAAAGTGTGGCTCTTAGCGACCTTCTTTACCTACACACGTTTCAGCTTCTTAAAATGCTTTTGTATACCTCTAGATCACAGGGGATGACTAAGTTATAACTTACGAAAGCAATCCCACATGATTTGCATGTGAGTGCACAAACATTTGGAGTGCGGTAGCAACCATAAAACCCACTCAATATGGAAAGGCAATTCATTTCCATAAAGTTAGCGAATGAGTCGCGTTCAGCCTGAATTCGGCTAATATTTTTTGGGTTCGTGAGCACAGTTTGACGAAAATCAGCCCAACTTTTTTGCTTTATAAATCTCCTAACTAAGTACAATCATCCATCTTACTTTGTAAATACTGTTCAAATGGTAAATTGCAAAAAAATTGCAAGCTGCCATTTATAGCATTATAACTAGAGGGCAAGAAAAATGTACTGTTTACATAGAAGCACGATAAACTGGGCACTTTGCAATGCCCTTTGAAAAATTGACCTCACACTAATCGTGCCCCAGTAAATGCATAAGTGAATGCCTGGACTATTATTACATCCTAGCTAGGATCCTTAACGAGGGAACTTGCCATGGGGAGACAGAGAATCTGGGCAAACGTCGAATGGGTGGCATTTCGATGACCGCCGGACCACCCGAGCCGACCAATTGAGTCTTTGACATTTTTCGCTCCGGCAACCTTTTCACAAATACCTCGACTTTCACGCGACCGTCTTTAATAATAATAATCCACCAGACCCGAGCAGTGAATTACGCGTTCTATTGGGCGTGCACAGACAACCAATCACGCTCAAGTGTCACTATGGTGATAGAGGGCGCCGTTGAGTCTTAAAGCTTAAGACAGGGACTGGCAGTAGAAGGTCAACAGGCTATTGGTCGATGGCAAGAAACGGAAAAATCGGTATGATGCTTAGTTCGCCACCTGATTCAACCTCGATATGTGTTTTAGGGATAATCTTGAAGGCCTAAGTCCGACCAGTAAATGTTTTCCTGATTTCAAACTGTATATTTCTTTGTTCAACTTGTCAGGTTAGTGTGTCTGTGCAGAACGAATGTTGTAGGCTTTTAATTTGTTTCTTCATAAGAGAGTAAAATTCCGATGTAAATTCGCGTTTTTTTTTTATTAGACTTTACTAGTTAGTTAACTAATGCAAATGCTTCAACCTCCTCTTTCAATAACACCGATGAAATCAACGTTAGGTGAACTTTGCAACTCCTCGTCTTCATAGTGCTCTAGTATGTTGGGAAGATTTCGTGCTTTGCCATGTTTCGCTTTTCTGGAATGCTCTAAAGTCAAAAAAGAATACTTTTTGGTTAAACTATTCAATTAGACAACGCCGAATTTGAAACAGCAGTTGTTAAGTGCAAACAGAGAACTTGAGAAAAGAGCAGACTAAGTGCCTTTTATCTAACAATCGAAGTAGCCCACCTAAAAAGCTACGAGTTACTAGTTTTATCATGCTTTTCAGAAGGCATCGTTCAAGTGATGATATTCTTGAGGCCATGCTCGAACCTTAAGGAGCTCTCAGCGTGGCTGCTTTTGAGGCTTCTACAATCAGTGTCAAAACTTATCCATACATAATAAAATTATAACAATCACTAGTAGCTAAATGCGTTTTTGACAAGAATTTTTCTAACCTAATGTGTAGTCTAGTCTGGTTTAGGCCCACATTCAAATGAAATGCGAGAGGCCGGTCTCTGCTACACCTGCGTATCGGTGTGCCGCCTCCTTCTCACGCCTTCTAAGGATCTGCACAGTTGAGCCGACCGCTCACACTCAACCGCTACTAATCCGTCAGTGCAAGAATAATGTCACCCGAATCTCGGAGCCACCTCTCATTATGCCACCATGTTTTTTTCTGCTTCTACAGTCTGGTTGTGAGCTGGTGTAACGCTACAAGTGCAAACGGTTGATTCCACCTGCCTGTGGAGATGGCCATCCGAGGGATCTGTTATCCTTGCAAAGAAGTTGCGCAACTTGCTTTGTTCCAATTTTCCCATTTCCTTGATCACGTTTGGATCGCCACGAAGGATAGTAACCTACAATGCTCTGATAATTTGTTCCTTCTTACTTTGACGTAAAGTCATCAGTTGTTATGACTCATTTCGGGTCCGATTTATTGCGCACATTTGTGACGCGTTTCAGTAGTTGCGTAACAAGCATACCCAGATGGTATCCCACATGTCACCCCACCATACAAAAAACATTGGCTAAATTGTAGACCAAATCGGGTACGGACAAACTGTCTGACACCTTATTGAGGAAATTAAGAGATGCATAGTTCTAACATTGTAACTAAATTACATAACGTGCTTCGGGAAAAAAGGAATACCGCGTATCTCACCAAGTTTAAGCATCAATATGGCATACCTTGGCGCGAAAAATAAGAGTCAATCTCTCCACATTGTATGCCACTGATTCTTCATACAATCCCACTTGGTTCGAGTTGGTTATGAGCGCTCCATTGTAATTTGAAAGCCATCAAGTCTGATCAAAGCAATCCGAGGCATCATCTTAACAGGCTTGCCCGCTAAGAGGAGGACCAGCGAAAACCTCAGTGGGTGGATTGTGCGCCCTCAATGGGCTTACTTTTGCGCCTCCAAAGGTCAAGGGCTGAAATCACGCACCACCTGGTGGCCATAGGATTGACCTCTAGGTTGGCCTAAATGCAACCCAATTGCATGGCGCGTAGACACAAGAGACTCCGTTCGCGCAAACTTTTATTAGCCAAACACATATCAAAAGGGCCGAAAAAGACTGCTTGAATAAAACTCTTCCGTAGTTTATTTTCTGCATGGATTCAACGAACGAGTGAGATTTAGCCCAAAAAAATTATCAATCAGCTGTTCGCACAAATGATAGAACCACTGGAAGTGTCTTTTAGAAATTATGCGGTATATTAGTCAACGTTGTTGTGAATGCACAGGTGAGGCAAATGATGCGAACCCGAGTACTCAAAAGACAGTATTTAAAAGGAGGGATGAGACCACACCTCAGGGAAAAGAAACCAAGGGAAGGGGAGTAGAGGACAGAAAGTGGTGTCGGCAGCGCATTGGAATGAGGAACACGTTTGTTGAGAGTGGAAACAAACGAAATGCGAGGTAGAGCCGAGATGGTAGAAAGGCGGCATTAAAACAGACGGTGCTAAAAATATGAGTAACAGTAGCAAGCGGTAGTCAATGACGGGACGATAAGCCAACTTGTGTACAACCGGTGAGATAGTTGGTATATCCAGAAGGCAGGGGGTACTTCCATTACTGTAAAACAAAAAAAAGCACGAAACACAAGAACGGCCTTAACGTGAAGTCCAATAGCAAATTGCTTGCGTAAGGAAACTCAATATTTGTTACTCGTAACAAACGCTAATTCTTTTGAAAAAAAAATAATAAAAGTTTACGAACTTATGACAATTACACTGCGAGGAAAGTGGAAAGAGCGCGTTTCAAATGCCCACCTGCCGTTCGACTAAGGGCACCTGGTTACACTTCAGCAATAGCACACATGTGCAAGGAGAGTTACCTTCGCGAGAGTCTGGCGCGACAACTGGGAGGGCATGCGGATACCCGTGGAGGTGGAGCGGGCGACAGCGACTTGCGATGGACTCGCTGAGGGGCTGTCGTGGCCGTTGCGTGTGGCCAGGTTGCTACGTGTGGGAATCGAGGAACGCGATTGGTAGCGCGTCACTTTAGTCTCCGTGGTTACCATCGGCGGGCGAATGTTTGACGATTTCGCACTGGCCCCTGCTGCTGTCGGTGCCTTTAAACAAAGAATCAGTAGGTTAATCGCAAAGTAAATTGAAATCAAATCGACATCTAAACTATGGTGCCAGTAGCCTGCTGCATATCTGGGGCGGCTTTACATTAATTCCCTAAAGAGAAAGTAAAAAAGTAAATAATTTTTATAGCTTTGCCAATACAACAATGTTTTATGAAACGCCTTCTGACCGACCGAAAGCGCTACTTGCCAGTAATAACTAAATTCTAACCTCGAATACAAAACAAATTAAGGCTGCATAATCACAAGCACGTATTCTTTTTCACCAAGAGAGGAAAACTACCCTTTTTGCATAAAAATATCTGTAAATTTTTCTTAAAAGTGGCGCCAACGTCCACGCCTTGGGAGGAAAAGCATTAGCCCATAGCAGCTGAAATAAGGAACTTAGTAACATCGTTGAGAGAAGAATGAGGAGCGTACAGCTTGAGGCATTGACGTCGCAGTAAGACCGCCGTTCGGAGAGTCGCCACCAGGCCCCGTCGTGACGGACGAGGAGAGCGTGGGAGCGTTGCGACCCTTGTACGTGTTGATGCCTGGTTTGTTAACCACCACCTTTGGACTAATGAGGCCTGAGGGGCGCTGTGTTTGCGCAAGTTGTGTGGGTGGCGGCGTCGCGGGCGAGACATCCGCTTTGGTAGCTCCGTTTTGGATGGCCGAATCAGAAGCAGTAATAGTAAGAGTAGTGACTGGAATCTCTTGAACCGGCGAACTCGTGGGAGATTCTGTGAAAAGACACTATTTTATGGTAAAGCTAGCCCTGAGAATCCAACGGCTTGGTTTATTAAACGTCCCCGCTATATCAGCATTAGTGCTGACCAGTTTGATGAAAATAAAAGCAGCAAGAGCAAAAGAGCAGTTTTACAGAAACAACGGAAGGGTTGCATGACAAGAGAAGACAGGAGAAATGGAATGGATGGACCAAGTTGCTACCATGCTTTGGACATTGAAGAGCAGATGGCTTCAAGCCATGACATCGTAAAGCAGGTCACTTGACGAAATGCGAAGTGCTCGTCACTGCGATAAAAACAATTTGTGCTTTCCAATTTTCAAGTCTAACTCACTTTAAGTGCACCTTGGAGATACCATTTTCTCCAAACAGTCATAGTAACTGAATGTGAAGACTGTGGACTCAAAATTCGCAATGACTAGACTAGAAATATAATTTCTTAATGAGATTAACATCACAAAAAAGGAAATGACCACACAAGTTTTCATCAGATTTTGAATGGAAAGGGGTGAAAAACACTTGGTTGAGCCAGATCAGTAGTCATAAAATCCAAAAATGAGGAGATATTGCTAGGAAAAATAGCTTATATTCAAAGCGTTAGAATAGTTTATGCATCTGCAACTACTAACTCAGCAAAAGGTGCCTTGAGAATTCGTTTATAAGACAAAATAAATGCGACCTAATAAGCAATAAATTTAAAGAGATGACATTTTCATGGAAATATTCAGACGTAGTATAAAAACCCCAAACTTCCGAAGCCGATGTATTACATCATGAGAATGATGCGCATTTCAGAGGACCTCATCAAAGTGTTCGAGGCCCTATCCAAGAGGGAAAGCAGACAAACGCAAAATATTTGAACTATGGAAGGTTATACCTCGTTTGCGCAAAGTGTTGTGCCGTGGAAAAAGATTTCCATCCGAAATGGGTGGTTCCAAAGGTCCTTTATTAGTAGAAACCAATAAGGATAGGTCGGTTTTTGGCGAGAAAAACGTTTAAAACCAACTCATACCAGCAACCGGAGGCCCCACAATAGCTCTGCTGATCGTATACGTGGCGTTGACGCTTTCTAAAAGTCATGACTCGTAGAGCAAACTAAGCCAAAAAAAAAAACAGCAGAAAAGTCAACCAGAACACAAAACGACAATCAACACGATTGCGAAAACACCGACAAGTTTTAAATCGGAGGGAAAATGCGTAATCAGATGGAGCAACACTGTAAGTTTCCACTTTCACCTTGACAAATGTACACATTAAATATCGCCTTTGCCACCCTAACCTTTGGGGATGGAGTGTCAACACTGCTCTAGCGGCTTCAGTGGTGGCATCGCTAATGCATTTGAGAACTCACCTACAGCAGTACAGTTTGAGTTTGACTTGAACAACTATTTTATTAATTATCTTTCAAAAAAGTTGCGTGGGACCCCATTTGCATAGCTTGGAATAGCCATTCACATCACATTGCCTATTAGATGCTCAAGAAATTCCTGTGAGAAAAAGGCCCCCAGATCGAGTAGGTTAGATACTGTAGACTGTAAAATTGGAAGATTTATCTAGAGTACTGCATTTGTACAAGGAAAAAGAAAAAAAAACAAGAGGAAACAACAAACCTGAAGCTGAGTCAGACAGCTCTAGCATGGGAGAATGTGTGAGTATGGAGCAGTTATCTTCATCACACACTAAGAGCATAAAAATAGCTTCCAACGCACATAAGGAAAGCGATGTCTCCAAAACCGCATGTAACAACAACCTACCCTCGTTGACAGCTTCATCCTGACGTACATTCGTGATGGCTACCTGTTTGTTAATAATGATATCTACCGAAAAACTCCCAGTTAGGAGAGTTTTCAGAGGGGAAAATAGGAACAAATGCATGAATTAATCATTCACAATACCGTCATGTTAATCAACTGCAACAACGCGACAGGTATTTACCTGGATCTACACTTTTCCGGCTCCTGGGTTTGGATGATTTCTGTACAGGTAGACCTTATGAAAGTAGCACCGGTTTGATCGGAATTTCGCCAACTCAAAAAAGGCATAAAATTCAAAAAAATTTACTTGATGGGTGATCCGTAGGTCCTACCTCAACATTTTCTTCGGGATCTGAGGAATAAATAATAGCGTTAAATTTTAGTAAAGCATTGCGTTTGAGGCAGTAGACGAGTTGAACCTGGAAGCATTTTCAAAACCAGTTCCAGAGTCGACGGAAAAGATTCATGAGCTGGGACACTCGGAAAAAGTGGTGCGAATAATAGATTTTGTTCTGGGCATGGAAATTTAAAATACAACCATGAAAGTCGCCCAATCATAAACCAACGTCCAGCAAAAATAAAGGAAACCGAACCAATGTAAGAAGTCATAATGGAACGAAATGCTTGTCTACGTGAGGAAGTCGCCGCTTTCGGTTCTAGGATGAGGAGGAAAGTGGCAATTCAAGTGAAAAACAAACAATTAGCAAAAAAGTGAGTTCTGTACAAACAACCCACTCGTATCAGAATCAGTAAACACCGAGTCTTCGGACGGACGAAGTGACAGCTTTGACTCCCAAACAACATCGATCCCACTGACTAGTAAGTAAATTATTCATCTTGAAAACCAATCAAATTTATCACAAAAAAAGAATTCAAACACGAACAACAGAAATACATATTACCTGTGGCAATTGTGTTTTTGCCATGTAGAAGTGATGAAATTATACCGATAGGTCCTTATATTCAATTGTAGAATGGGTAAAATGGGCAAAGAGATAAGCATACCATTTTAATCATTACATACCCAATTTATTTTCATCTGGATTCACAGATCTTCCTAAGATAATGGTCGAATCCATTGCCGCTGCCTGTGCCTCCAAGGTAGCTTCATTTGAATCTAAATAGATTTTTTAAAAATCAGTTTTCCGCTAAGTGTTGTAAGCTTCTAAAAACACGTGGTGGATACTTGATACCAAATGATCCAGTAGGTTAAAGATTCACCGACTTAATCTAAAGCACGACATTATGATGATCAAGTCGTCACTAGAAAAATGATGATTACTATTTTCTTTAAACTAAATTTTGCTATTTTTTGAGAGCAAAAACTTCAAGCAACCGCAAAATTTTCTACCAATGTCTTCTGCATGGATTGATGTTGCATCGACTTACGACCGGAGGCCTCAGTCTCTATAAACTCTCCAGACGGGGATGGTGGATGATGGGTGGCACCAACCATGGCTCGGGTTGGGTTTCGGGGTAGTGGAATGCCAGAGTGGAGAGTCGTAAAAGTCCTTGCTGGACTTGACGGTGGTGCAATCATTTCACGTTTCTTCGGTGACGGCATTGGAGACGGCTGAGACTTGCCAGCGCAGTCGCCCACATTTTCTGCGCCCGTTGAACCCGTAAGTCTCCAAACAGAACATTTCACCAAAGCAAATAACGCAAATTTCGCGTTAGGGAAAACGTTTATTATGAGAGTTCGTAACGAAGAATCAGGCCAATTTATATGTGTAAAACATCTAAAAACGCATGAATGGGTTGATATTGTTAGTAGTACTGACCGTAAAACCACGTTACTTTTCAGCTGCTTTAAATTGAAAGATGCCGAAGGTTTTAGAAATTATATTTTTTAACTTATTTGTTTTGTTTCGACTGAAATTAGCAATTATTTGTGATTTGCAAGAAGAACGTCACGGAACATGAAACGCTGTTTGACTTGAGGTGAATTGTAGAGCTAACATTTGGACCGTGAGTAAAAATTGTCCTAATAACATTGTAGTATTAGATTGGTAATAGTGAGAAGTGGATGTGCAGGTAATTACCCAGGTGCAGTAATTTCATTTTCTTGTGTTGTAACGGAGACCAGGTGCTGGGGTACCTCGTTAGATATGGATTCGTGAGACGGTTTTGGCGCATTCGTGTTAAGGGAAGAAGGCGTGCTTTTCACCGTTTGCTCGACCTGAGTTGGCTGATGCGTGCAGGTTGAAGTTATCTGAGGCTCATTTAAAAATTGGCTGCAAAAAAGGTTTGCTTATTATATATCAGTAGGAAAAGATTTGTAACGAAGGGAAGCTCTCACAGCCCATGAGGACTTGCAGACTCACCTTGTAGCATCCGATTTGGTGTAGGTAGGATAACGGGAAAGGTTGACGGATGCAGAATTTTTTGATGGGGAAGGCGTTGTGTTGAGCACAGGTTCGTGGGATTTGCTACACACCACCACATTGGGGATCTTAGTGACGAGATTCTCGTCGGCTGGTGATTGGCCAGAACAGCTGTAAAGCAATTTAGGTGAAGTCATAAAACCCTGACAGAAGTTGGGTTTTGACCATACAAACGATCGGTTTACTACATAAGCGGAAGCGTGCCCAAAGCTGTCAGGGCAAACTCGTATAGTGTGGTCACAGGTCAGAGATTTACAGGTCTAAAATTAACTCACCAGAAGAACAAATGTAAGCAAGGAAAGACAGCATTACAAATAAGAGTATGTAAACAGTCTTTGGATAGCATTTGAACAAATTTGAAGATACCCGAGCGAGTGCGTAAAACTAATTTTTGCTAAAAAGATAAGAAGTGTGAATGTCACGCAGATATACCAACTGCGAGTGACTCATGGTTAGACTAGCTAAAAAGGAATTCCATAAAACTAGAAATATGTAGATTCAGTAAACTTTTACAAATAGTTAGATGAACGAAAATCGTAAAGGAATATGCGGTTAGAATTAGTGAATGTGGGAAAATAATTACTCAAATCGGCAGATCAATTTACATAAAAGTGAATAATATTAATGAGGCCTCATTAACGCAGATAAGAAACACCCCTCCGGTCATTTACATGAAGGATAGGGATTTCCGAAAGTGTCGCAAGTTAGGCTTGTATCAACTCGAAGTGCTTCAGCAAAAACAAAAGGACTCATGACACAAGGAACATCGCTTGACATCAATGAATGAGTGTAACCTTCCGCTATTGAATCATTATCACGCTAGAAACGATGAAAAATGAGCGTGCTGATAGCGATGGTCATTGAAATTCATTCCGGCCGCTATTACTGAAAAAGTCACATAGACACCGAAATGTACGTGGCAAGAGCTATAATTGTTCTGCACAGGAGTTTAGGTGAAGCTCTTTTCAAGTCAATATGGTTACGAAAATGGTGATGTTTACGGTTTAATGCAAGAAAGCACAACGGAGATGAAAGCAAAGCCAAGCAAGAGAGAACTGTTCCTCGCGCACAAATGAACTACTAGAAACAAAGGCAAAGAGCCGAGTGAGATATTTCCCAGATCGAAATCGGATCTTAAGAATACTTTGCCGTTTGACAAAAAAATATGCCTCGATGGAAGGGGATTCTGCTTAAAAAGACTGAAGTCCGTTGGAAATGCAATAGTACGGCAATTATTTTGCCAAGAGTATCACACGAGGTCAAAATCGTATAAACTATTTCCTGAAAGTTTCAACATCTGAATAGCAGACAAATTGTTTAAAAAAAACATCCAAGAAGTTGACGAAACACGGAAACCACTGTGTTAGCAAGCATTCGGAGTTGAACATGTCTTGACGGGAGCAATCATACGGAATAGACATGTTCGGTGTGCAGTTTTTCGCTTTGCCATGTGTCATCGGCCCTCATCTGTTAATTTAAATACTGTTATTGAAGTAGAGAAGTCCACTTTACAGTGTCAGGCATATACACGGCACACTCAACTACTGCTGCATTTAACAACACTGATACTAGACCGTAACGACAAAAAAAATTGACGGCAAATGAAAAAGTGAGGTGAAGGTAAGTGATTTCATGAACTGTACTCCTGGCATTTGCATAAAGTATGTCAAGAAAACCGATAAGCTTATGCTAGCTGAATTATCGAGAGCTTTTAGATGGACAATAAACCCTGTTCACTTGGAACTTGAAAGAACAGAACAGTGTAAAGCGCACGAAAGACAGTGCATTAGCGAAGTCTCCTTCGGAATGCATTTCTAGTAATGTGTGTGACTGAAATGAAACATTTAAAAATTGATCTATTTTAATACCTATAATAATTATGTATCAGAAACACAGTCGGAAATAATGCTGAATAAGTTGGATTCGATGATACAGGGATGGGTAATCGTCATACTCAGGTGATCGCTTGGGAAACCAACACAGTCGACTGATGGCCTTTGACAAATCAGTTAGTTATGGGAAGACATTTGAAATTTGGACAGGTATTAGTTTAATCCACTGTTAAGGTATTGCAATCTAGGGGGAACTACAGAGTGCATCGAAGTATGGTAAGCGAGGTAATGGTACGTATATTAGAAAGTCAGTCGAAAAGTGGGCCTTAGTCTGTGTGACATTGTTCAGAATCATCCTCCATTTTCGCGTTCATCCTTAACAATTCAAAAAGGAACGAAATTTGTTAATGGAGAAAAACTACTTACAAGGCAATGCAATTACGCCTCACTGACAAAAACGACATTCAAATACTATGCAATCAACAAATACATCGGTAGGATGTTTGATCAGCAAATCTTCATTACAAAAAAAAAACTATTTTATCGACTTCAGAAAGGAGGTATGGCTTGTTAACCACAGCAAATCGAGGGACAGATGAATGATAGGTTAAAACTCCAAAATTTTGGACTACAGAAAGTGAGCATCAAAACACAACTAAGAAAGTTAAAACAGGCAAAAGTTCACCTTGGTATCCGCCTGCTTGGACTCTTTTTTCGATGACAGTCTGATATTCAACAAAAACCCAGTAAAAAGGTCACTTCTAAGCTAGGGTAGAAGTTTAGTAAAAAGTAACGAAAGCAGATGAACCCTGATGAAATAGTAGTAAAATAATTGTACAGTGAGTAGATTAAATTGGTCAAAGCAACGCACTTTGGTGTTTCAATATCTCCCTCCTCAGTGACCGTCTGCTTGGCGATGGAACTAGAACGCCTTCGCTGTGGCGGGGAAGGCGGTTCAACCATCTGAAGGTTCCGTGGAGTAGCGACCTCAGCCACAGAGGGACGATTTTGTGTATAATCCACAGACCGTCGAGATGGGTAGGAATCCGGATTCTCATCCATTTCCTCCTTCTCCTTTCTCCCCATACAATTGAGTCTGAAAGAAGTCGGGACAAATAAATGGGTTCACCTTTGTGGGCACAGTAAACATGCATACTCGAGCGGTACGTTGGACGCGCGGCAGTCAAATGAAAGTAGTGCCAAGACAATCTTTTTTAGTTACTACAAGCAGAAATGGGTTTAAAAAATCAACCAACGACAAGACTGTGTCCTGCTCTGCATTCGAGATCGATACATCCAACGGCTCTAAGAGCAGTCAAGTCACTTGTCACAGGAGTCAAACTGCAATTGAAAAACATGCTATTGCAAGGCGCAAATTGCCTGGCCACGATTAAGCAGATACGCAAATCTCGAATGAGAAGGAAGAAATAATCACAAGCACGTGTGCGCGAACATGCGACACAGTGGTCGTGACATAACCCACATGAAAAAAGAAATGACGCCAGGAGAAGTTAAAACCAAATATCGACATCTTTGAAGCCTAATGACAATTAGCATTATTAACAAAATCAAAACCTCAATAAAGGATATTGCACAGGCAAGAATCACCGTCAAATGAAACATAAACACACACTAGTGCCCTGTGTTATACAAGTGAGGTATATAATTTGTATAGATTATGCCGAACGCATAGCCGACCCTGCTTAGATAAAATTGGCTAGATTCATAGTAAATAGTCAAGAGGTAGGCTGTAAAATGGAGGCACTGCGATTTGTCACATGCGTCATAAGTTTGGCGCAGAGTGATGACGATGCTGAGGAAAGAGGTGTAGAAGACGTAATTAGAAATGGGCTTGTATGAACTTAGTTGCACACAGTTACATAAGGTGAAATCAATGATCCTCTGTCGCGCAGGCCCACAATCCGCATGAGCTAAACTTTTGGAAGTTAAACTAACCACGCAGGCAGCGAAATCAGTGTGGTCCATACGTGAACTAAAGAACACTATTGAGTTACGGAGACAGAGACTGGAAGACTGAGATTGGTGACGAGGAAACTATTTTGTCAGCCGCAAGGCAAGATTCAGTCAATTTCACAAAAGGTTGTGAAGAACGCTTGTATGCTTCAATGATGGCTCACACGGTGAGGCATCATTGAATGCTTCAGTAGAAGAGTAAGCAGTCGCAACTTCGGCATTGTTCCCGGCACATTGGAATGGATACTCGGGAAGTCTAGATTAATTAATCTCCACACTATTTCCGTGTCATTAATTGCAAAGTACTATCTTTAGTACAAAAAAATACCCAAATGTGGCAAATAATTGACAATGAAATCAAGGTTTAAAATCCACTGAAGGCCAGGTGAATAGAGTTCTTCAGGTTGTTTCTACCCATATTTTCGAAATTAGACGATGTCGTGTACCTAGTTCAGTGACCACAAATCTAGTTCCGTTTCAAATGAAATCTTCCTTCAGAACAAATCCATAAATCACAATTTGCTGACAACTCCCCGTGCGCTCTTAAGGAAAAATCAAATGTGAGCGGATTATTTTGTAAGCGAAATGAAAAATGATGGCAAGCGGCTCTAAGTAAATATAAAGCAGTTTAAATAATCAATGGCTAGTTGGAAGATTAAGATATTTTAAAGTAAAATTCCAGCTGATGATTTCAACAAGCTACAAGTAGCGTCCGTGCGTACATCGAGGACAATTTTTTGATGCGTCAGTACTGCTAGAGCACGCGAAATGTGCAGGGACCATCCCAATCGAAAAATGTCTTCTGAGGTCAGAGCCGGCTGAAACTTACCGAAACAACACTCTAGACTAGACTTTCGAACCCGTACAACTATGCAATAACCACATGTAGGTTGTAACTGCTTCAAGTGAAAGATACAAACTTAGTACCGATGCGCACCTACCCACACAATGAAAATCCCTTCTTTTTTTGCACTTTGCCCTTTGACACCTGACTGGTTGTAATCAATTTGCTCCCGTGGAGGGAATTGTCCTCCGGCTCGGGAGCAGGTTGGGTGCCGTTGGCAAACGCCATGGCGCGGATACAAGTAATTTGGTAGACGAGTTTGCTGCTCGCGTTGATGTCCTTGACAAAGACAGTGATGGTAAAGTGATACTTGGCGTCAAACACAATAGGTGGTGGGATGGAGTCTGCGCGACTTAGTTTACGACGCTTGGCTTCATTCAAGTTTTCCGGGCGCGTCGACTGGAGAACGTCTGCCAAAACAGGTGTCAGGTGAGGCTGCAAGAGAATGCGCAACGTAATACGCCGTGAACCGTAGAGGCACGCATAAATAATCCAGTGGCGAGATAAGCAATATTATCCAAAAACAAATTACATGCTCTTTGGGCGTGGAGATGTAACAGACCTAGACGTGCAGATGTGTGTGAAACTGGCGTATTCTCAAATGCGTGGTGTTTCACATCGAACGTACGCACACAAGCGCGTGCGTAGAACATACATTGCCAACCAATGAGGAGAGAGTGATTAACTAGTCCATGACGCACAAGCCGTGATTGGGCTGATTGGTCGCATGTATGTAAACACGTGGTCAATAGGGCTAGGTGGGTGTCGCTATGGCACAAGCTGCCGTGTGCATGCTTGTGTGCATACGTGTGAATGCTGTGATGCTCTCCATCCCAGTAGCTAAGGCAGTGGGTTCAACCCAACTTGGAAATCAGGCCTGAGCATAGAGGGCATAAGGACTAACCCGTTCATCTGTTATTAACCAGGGCATACGAACTTCCGTCTTCCTGTGCCTGGGTTCACCGACTTCTTGCCTAGTAAACGAAGATGCAATTATTTAAATCACAGTAGGAATTCAAATTGATACGCAAAAGTTAGGTCGTAGCTCTTGAAGAGGAGATCATGAAGACTAGTGGCAATTCCGCAATAAGTCAATCATACGTTCAAACTAGCAACTACTGCAAAGGCAACTTAGAACGATGTGGTAAGGAATGGATTGTTGAATTGAATAATCTAATCGTGTACCATGGCCATACGTGGATAGCGGTATCACTACCGCCGTCTTTGCAAAGTGCCAATTCTGTATCACAGATACGCAGACGGTAGGAGCCCCCAGATTTACCCTAAATGGGAAGATTAATGTCAGTATCCAGAGGTTTAGTTACAATAAATCTGGAGTCGTTAAGTAAGACAGTTGAAAAAAAAAGTTAGTCAAAATAGGCTTAGATTTGTTTGTGCAAATGCGTGTAAGCGTCCATGATCTTACTAAGTAAGCGCATATTCTTGCTGCATATAGGTGAGCGAAAGAACAATAAATTCAGCCCAAAGTAAACATTTTTGCGAAAAATCCTGCAGGAAATCCCTGAATTTGAGAACACCTTAAGCAGCAGATCAGGCATTGGTAGATGTCGCCAAAGTGTGTCAAAGCGTGATTGGTGCGCCAATGTGTGCGTGTGTAGGTCATCCGAGTTAGCCGAGAGTAGCGGCTGAAATGTGAGTAATTTTGAGAGAGTTTTGGTGAGCCAAGAGAAACTCAACCAGACCAAACTGGCATACTGAATAACAGAGGTGCACAAAGTTGCACCATAAAGCCAAGGCGTGAGCGTAATCGATTGCCACTATAGTATAGCCTGCACCTTCTTTTATCAACTTGCTAGAACAGGCGAAGTAGAATGCACCAGGGTCGTGAGCATAGACCTTAACTTTTGATGTTCAGAGGCTAAATCGCAAATCAGGGTATACTTACAGGACCGTGCAAATTATTTTTTTTTTTGAAAAGGGACAGAATTTAGGTGACGATTAGCGATAATTTGAGGGAAGCCTACCTCCTGAAGGAAGACATTTGCGACGTCGCAAATGGGCATCAGGTGAACAAATCACCACACCTGCGCCACCCTTTCGGTGAGCAACAGGACTGGCAGGGCCAGTAAAGAGTAAATGCTGAATACGACATTATAAGTACAAGGGAATTATTGCATTGTGAGATTCAAATTCGAGAGTCTGAACCAAGTAAGCTACAGTTATCAGCTGGCGCTTGTCTTGTAAAGACGGAAAGATTAGAAAACTGCACAGGGTTCCAGCACTCTCCTAACCCAAAGAATATCGCCACAAATCATGAAGCAGTCGGCGATGCCTTAGTTCATAAAAAATAGTTTGTGGGCAGCCATTTGAGTGAAAGCACTAAGAAGGCCCATTAAATATTAACACAGAACAAACTCTAGCATAGCGTAGAGGATGGGAAACAGCACGCACAAAATTCATTTGAGTCATAAACAAAATCAGAAATCGTGAAATTATTGACAATTTAAGCTAGTGCATTGAAAAAGGTGAAGATGAAGAACAAGAGCGCGTGGAGGATGAAGTAAGTCGAATATTTCGAGTGAGGATTTTAGATACAAATCCAAATGAATGTGCATAAATTAAGCTACAATTGTATTTAACACATTCGCAAAACAAATCGCCCACCCTGTGGGAAAAGGCGCATTATGCGTGTCTCACACTAAGTAGCGAATTGTGAATTGCAGGTCGCAGCAGTGAGGCAGTCATAAAACAAACCGAATGAGCAAGAATGAGAACCACGACAAATAGGTAATCAAAGTGTGTCCCAAAGAACAGCACATAAATGCCACACATCTGTGCAACAAAAACAAAAAACGACTAAGCATTAACGCCTCGGCTGCATTTTCGTAAGTATGAGGGCGACTGAGGCCAAATAAATGATGTTTTCAAACAAGAGTGCAAAATAATAAGTCGTCTAAGTGTTTTGCTTGATCGCTTTTGAAAAACACCAATTGCCAGGATGGTAACTTTTACAAACACACGGATTTGACGCCAGAGCTATTCTCAGGCAATTTGATCTGAATGCGAATGTGGCGAGACGACAAGACAGGGCACCTAATAGATGGTGGTGATTTGATTCTTCAAGGTAGCCCTCAAATGTTATTGGTAATATGGGCAATTAAATTAAAGAGAACAGGAATTTGACATTAACAGTAGCAATCTTTCTTTACGAATAAGAGTTTTGAAAGACTTAGGCCCTAAAAATCACGAAGTTTTGACTATTTTTGCAGACAAAAAGTAAGACTCGAGAATAAATTTCGAAAATTAGCGGTGCACGTAAACGGCTACGAGAAGGGGACGCGCGCCCATAGTAAGTGCGCGAGTAGAAGGTACAAAATGACACCAAGTTTTTAGGGCCAGGCAAAATCTCATATCGCAAATATTCATGCATAAAAAAGGCACTAATTTATGCAAATGACTTCACGATAGCACATAAACGAAGCGTTAAGTATGTATTAATTGTGCTAAAGTGGTATTAAACAATTACAAATGAGCGAACGATAGGTCTTATCTGTGATATGGCCTAGTGATACTACAAACAATAAATTGGAATCAAATAAAAGTTGCTTAAAATTTCGCTATAGAAGTCAACTCAGCTACCACTTTGGAGAAATGTGCCAGAAAACAGTGCTACTTTATAGAAATAAGTAGGACCACATATGACTTCTACTGCAATAATAAAACGCACAAAGTACTTTCGTAACTAATGAAATCATAGATTTTGAAAAGTAACCGAAGGAAAGGCGTATCACGGGATCAAAAACTCACCAAAAATAGGGCATACCAAAGGCAAAGCGTGCCACCGGATCAGAAAGTGAATCGAGACTAGGAGCACAATTTGTTGGAGAACATTAGAGGACCCGGGTTTCTTTAGCACGATGACCGGAACTCAATTCCTGTTCTAGTAGTTAACCCCTTAATCGAATTTCAGAATGTCATCAGCTAACCATGTGTGTATAGGAGAATTTGACGGAAAAAGGGCAAAAAGCGACAAAAAAATGTCCGAACACAGGACCCTCGTACTAAGTCAAGCAACTCAAATGAAAGAGAATGAGAAATCCCAGCTCATTATAGGCCGAGGTAACACTTCAGAGTAGACAATTGAGCGCTTGTGGTCATCATCACAACCATAATCCAGAAAGTGTGACTGCAATTTCTGCATTCATGACACCTAATCGTCACCTGTCATCGAGTAGAGGCCTATCATGAACTTGTCTAGTTGTGGACAGGTGATTGTAAATGACATAGCTAGGTTAAATAGCATGACCTAAAGTGTACTATAGCAGATATACTTACGAACAAGTTCCCACATCTTACAAAAAACAATGAACTTTCCTATGCTAAAGAATAGTTGTTGTGCTTAAAAGTATAATCGTAATCAGGCGATCGCACAATGTTGTTGCCCTCATTGGACGAACTGTTGCAATAATTTAAAGCAAATGGGTTAACTGAATAAAGCCTACTGCTCAAAGTTATGTAACAAACGAAGAAGAAAGACATGTTAATCACAAAAGGGAAGGTAAAGTTAATCAGAAGTAAGCTAACGCAATAATCGACCTAGGTAAATTGAGAGAAATAGACGACTAAAATAACCCAGTGCAATAGAAATATTACTGTCAACTCTAAAACAAATTATTTTTCCGAAATGCAAGGACAAGTTCCATGCAAAAAAGCACGAGTAGATTTAAAACAAAAAAAAAACAACTAAAATCACTGAAACGACGGCTTTTGCAATATGTACGGAAGTTTGATTGAGAAAATTAGGGAATATTGGGACGGAAACGCCTGTGCGGTAATGAAGTGGGTAAACGGCCCGACGACCTCAACGGTTACGCACCCACATGACCTCGCAATGAGTCATCGACAGTCCTGCCCATTAGATCCACTCGGTACGGTTGGTGTTTGCAATTGTTTTTTTTTTGGAAGAAAAGGATCCTTTCAGCAGCCTCTCGACTCGTATCAATGTCAGACAATAATTAATCAGAAATACACGACCCAAAAAAAGGCATCAGGAGTTATCCATCCCCCTAATTGAGACCATGCGATCAGATCAGATATAATCTTGGAAGATCCTCCCAAAATGCACACCAACGTGAATTTTATGAAAAAAAATGTTTAAACGAGCATGGACATCAACTTAGTCTTGGTAAATGCAAATTATGCAGTGATAATAAACAGTCATTCTAAATAATCAGTGTCGCGGAATTCGCATGGGACTAATGACATTCATCGTTTGCATTCAGCTTTGTAAGCCAGAACTGCATTCTCCCAAAAAATTATTCATTTCTGATAAACAACCTTCAAGCAGCACGATGGGCGAGTACCTGTTTGTGCTAATTCCCGTGAAGAACGCGCACATGCTTCCAAAAACGTGGCGCGAGACTAAATTAAGAATGAATAATAAAAAGGTACACAAGAGAGTGGATCAAAAAAACGGCCCCTTATCAAGCAGAATCATAGTAAAAGAGGCAGCCGAATTCCGTAATTTCTGAAATTCAACTCGGCAGCCTAAACAGCGTTCCTTTTCTTTCGTGCGTAAATTGAAAAAAGTGATGAAAAGGACTTGCAATGTGGTCTGGCTGAAGTCCCTTTGGGAAATGAAGACATAATATATTCAAATGAGTCAGAATGAAAAAGGCCTAAACGCTCCAACCAAGCAAAAGCTGCTGAATGAGTCATAGCGAGTGACAAACTCAGTTAGAAAACGGGACAGTCGTGACTAATACATCACGTAAGACACTCCAAGATTAGAAGTGCGAACTGGATTAAATGAGGGACACTCGCCCTATGGTCCTTTTGTTAGAGAAGAGTCAAGCAGCGATTAAATCGATGAGTAGGACAAGCTTATGAATTATCTTTAACATTTGAGGGGCAAAGAGTTTCAATGTTTTCTTTAATTAGGCAACCGGATTCTCCTTATGTAGACAACAGGCTCCGTTTTTGGTGCCATAGATGGGATAAAATACAAAGCAGTAAGAGTAGTATGTTTAGAAGAGAATCAACTTATTGGCGACTGAACGTAAGAAATCACTATGAAAACGGTTCCAGTTATAATCGAATCGTATGCAATAAGAGGGGTAAAAAAGGTAGATTAAAACAGAACATCGACACAAAAGGAATAAGCTTTGTCAGTTGAGAACGGGTGGTAGAAATAGATAAGATCGACATACTTGTACTGGGACCCAAAGATAGCGTATTTGAGGCTCAGCAATAAGAGCCTCGAGAAACTCAGTAACGGATATATTAGAAGCCAAAATCGTGTCGCTACAGGAAAAAGAGAAGAGGCTGATTAGCCTTAAACAATTCCGAATATAATATGAAAGCTGATTACAAAGAAGTCGCCCCTTGCCGTAAAAGAGACATAGTGAGCATAGAATCCTTAAATAACTAATAAGCACACAAAAATGCAAATAACGATGCAACATCATTCTGAGTTAAAATAAACGTCTCAATTCAGATACCTATGGACATCCGTGATCGCTAAACTTAGGTAAGTTCAAATATCGTTAAAAAAGTCACAAATAACTGAACACGTTAAAAAGTCGAATACAATACCATATAATTCCTTCAACTGAGAGCGATTTAAAAGTGGTTGAAAAAGTAGAACACAGTAATGCTTAAGGAATAAAGACTAAAACACAACAAAACGTGAATTCTGCAGAAAACTAAAAAGCTTGCATAAAAGCTATGCTTACACTTCTCTCTGAGCCTCGAAATTTAAAGCCACAGAATGTTCATCTACAAAGATTTTACAATTTAACGATGTTTACTGGCAAACATAAAATCATTCATTAGCTTTATCTCCTTTGCATAACGTTTATTTGCGTAGGCGAATTGGCTTTTTGAATATAAACTGATCGCGGAAAAAAGTAAAAGCCGCCTAAGAATAAAATAAAGCAACGATCACACCTAGTTCGCGGCGACTTAAGCCCGGATGTCGATGAAGGCAATGCAGGCACTACTAGTTCAAGCGTCTTTTTATTTTTTCCCTGAAGAAGATCAATCAATGCTGAAGAAAAACTTACCGACTCGAGCATGAAGCAGAAACGATCTTCGCTTATGTTTGCGGTTAGAAATGCCGCATTCAAGCAATGTTCGTAGCACTCAGAATCCTATATAAATGATCATTGGGGAAGAAATGCACACTTTATACAAGGGATATTTGATGGGTTCTTGAAATGGCACATCACAGGACATTCGATCAGGCAGCACAAGTTTAAAATATCCCCTTGGCAAATTTGCACCAGGAGAAAACATCCCCAGATAATTTGCTGTCGTAACTTCGTTATTGTGGGACGAAACTAAGGCAGGTGCGCGGATACGAATGGTTACTCTCGTGTTTTGTAGCTTGCGCCTATATTTCAAGGTTATCATATTTGGCAGATTTAAAAATTTTTGTTTGCTGTTTGCAATAATAATTATATTTTTAATGCAAAAAAAGTAAGCTTTAAACGCTTAAATGACGCGCAATTTTTAAACCTTGTGAAAACTCATACCAGGGCTTGACTCCTGTCTTACAGCACGGAACAACAGCTGACCTATTCGAAACTACACCAAATGACACATTGTTTTATTGTTTTCTAGCATGAAGGTTACAATTGCATTTGGAGAAATGAAGATTGTTGTTCCCTGTGGATCTGGTGATTTTTCGGTTAAAGAATTGGCTGCAAAGGCTGTTTATAGGATGAAGCACTCTTTAAAGTCCGTATGTTTTTGAGTATTTTTAGGGTTACTATTTTTTTGGCCTAAGTTGTGATTTTTTGGTTGAAGAAAAAGTTATGTCTAGTTATGAAGCCATTAGTCTACCATTTCAGACTTGAACTTGCTATTTTTGAGCATTTTAATGAAGTTTCTAAAATGCAAGGCCTTTTTTGCTCTAAAACATCAGGACTTTTTTACCTAATGTATGGTTGGCAAATAACACTTGAATCTTTACCATTTTTTGTGACACATACATCCATTTTTTTGTTATTTCTTCACGGTCTAGAATTTAGGCTAAATTTTCGGTATTTTTTTAATATTTTTGGACGTTATTTCACTGCTGTGCTTAAAATCGAATAAAATTTTTATATGTTGAACGTATGAGAACCCACCATATTTTTTGCAATCGTCTGGTTATTTTAGCTTAAATTAGTGCATCATTTACTACCACACATTGAAGTAGTTGTTTAACAACACCCTGATTAGACAAATGTGTTAATGGTTGCATTTATTTTACTCAATAGTTCTCTATAATAATCTGCTTCAAATACTTAATTTTAGTCATCAGATCTGGATAGGATATTAGTTCAAAGTTTGTCAATATCTCGTGATGGTGGCATTCTCGATTGGGATGACCTGGTTTCTGATGTTTTGGACGACCGTGAACAGGTACTGCTGTGTACCTTAAGTGGCCAAGTGGTCGTTTTCATTATTGTTTAATTTTACTTCTAATGTCTATTTATGAACCTGACGTGGAATACAGTAAATTCTAAAGCATTTTTACGGAGATCCTTTTGCTTTAATCAAGTAAGATTTCATGCAATGAACAAGAGATATCTACAAAGAATCATTTGGCTTCTTAACCACGATCACTTGGTTACACGTGTTAGAGGGCATGCGTGGGCGCGTGTCCAGGTGATTTCGCAGAATGCAATCAATGTTGGCAAGCTATTGGTCTTCCCACTCCTCAATCTGCTCACACGTGAGCACCAGCGGGCTTGTTTACGTTTTGGGATTTTCTAGTTTAATCCTCGTTGGTTTTCCGAAAAAGTAGAACTTGGAGGACCATCGCAAGTTTACCTGAATTTGCCTTGGTGACGCATAGACAAAATTTTAAGTCTTGTGGTCGAATCACTTGGTCAACTTTCTCCTTCTCCCAAAAATAGAACTGACCAAATATGGAAACAAGTTGCATTCTTCAGTAAAATAAACTTGTTTCTTCTCGTAAAACAGGATATTGCTCATGAAAATTGGAATACGTGCCTCCTAAAAATACCCATTTTATTAACACTAACGTAGCGGTACGAGAACATTGATCCTGCAAGCTATTGCACTACAAATGAAATGCTATTGTTAGCAGAAATTCTTATTTACTAAAACCATTCATAAAGCGTTTTCTATTATAGCTGCTATGCTGCTGTGTAATCCCATAGGAATAAATTAAACCATTATTAGCAAACTTCTCATTAAGTTCCGTTTAAGTGGCATTTTGAAAAATTAGCTGCAAAAATTCTAGATAGGCAAAAGTGTTTGATGGCAGAACCCAGGTGAATTTTAACCACTGGATAATAGTTATGCAAAATAATGTTATCCGATGAGAGGAAGCTAAATTCTTTTTGACAATTCTCAAAGTCGAGAATTTTAACTCTTTGTTTCAGAGGACCATCAAATAATACAGCATAAACAGAGAAGCATTCACAAAAATATTTAGCTACTACGTATTATTTAGGGAAGACAAGGACATTAGCATTATTTTTGTAAGCTGCTCTAATGAAGTGACACTCAATACTGCGTGTTATCGACTGGGGAGATCACTTTAAAGGTCGTGGATACAAAGAAGCACACACATGGAAACTAGGTCAAGTTTTCCTTGTTAGAGCTCGATGCTTCAAAGCGTTGGTTTTCATTAGAACTCCACTTGTGTATCGTTACGTCCAACGGTAAGGGACACTTTCTGATGTCGTTTAAGAAGTCATCATGGAGATGAATAATCTGCTGGATTTCATTTCAGAAACAGACCTCAGACAGCCAAATTTCTAGATAATGCTCAACTTAGTACTTTAGAATTGCACATCTGACGCAGTGGCCGAAACGTTCACACTTACGAATCATAGGATCTTCTTTCAAATTTTATAGCTTGTGGCGCAGTACTCCATTGAGTCGGGCCTCCCGGGACCTGCTTTTTCATCGTCTTCTTTTACACCCGCTCCCACCTTGGCTCCTCTCGTATTTGAAATCTCCCGGATCCATCGTACCACCGGGGATCAGGATCCCAGTAGCAGCAGCAGCAATGTACTGCTCAGCCACGCACGCATTGGTCACAGTAACGTCGCAGGTAGTTCGAGCAGCAGTCTCAGCCTCAGCTCAGGGAGTCTCGGTGGTGGAGGCGGTGGGGGTGGCGGTAGCGTGGGAGGTGCCGGCCTGCATCATCAGCGTCATCGCCAATTATCACAGAACACACATGAGCAATACACCGCCCCGTCTCGACATCTGAGAGCGTCCGATTTCCCAGATCACCAACATCATCACCATTCACTCGCCCATCAGCAACCCCTTAATGAAATTGAAATCCCCCCTACAGGTAAGAACAAATCTATGAATTCTTTCACCTCCTAGACACTGCATTAATCGAATTGATACATGAAATCCGAAAATGGTACTTTAAGCAAACCTAACTCTGTTGCTGCGGTTCTAAAATTGTTTCAATTAATGTGATTACTGGATTCAATGGTTTTCCAACCAGTTAAATCAATCCACTGCAATTCCGACGAAGATTGTGGTTTGGTCTTTTTTATGTCGTCTTTTTATAGCTGTTAAAAACAAACTTAATTTAAGTCCCTACAACAGCACTTGTAAAGGGTAAGTAATTGAAAAAGTTCGTGTCATTCCTTGTCACCGAATGAAGCCTTTTCTTACAGTTACACCTGGAGTCATGAATTCTAAGTAGCTATGGCTGATTTTTGCATGTGGTTTTTATCGAAAGATCTGGTGGATGGCCTAAAAACGGAGCTCCACTATCAGAACTCTTCTGGAACATTGTTACTCGAAAGCGCTGTGTAATTTCGTTGATTTATTACATGGATATCCAAGTAAATTTCATTTTCCACTTTATTTTTACCAGGACTATTATTTGGTTCTTTGAGGCACTCAGGATATCACCAGTAAACTTTGGATTCATAATTTGAATTGCTTTTTCGATTGGCCCTGCTTTAGGTTTGCCTAAAGTAAAATTTCTAGAGGCAAAGATAGCCTATGACAACTAAGGTCAGAGCGGCAATTGTATTGTATTATTGAATTAATTCTAAGGAGTTACGCTTTACTACTGCGCCTAATGCGTGCTGTTTGAGGCAAGAGGTGACTCACAGACCATGTCGAATCTGGCATCAAAGGCATTCTTGTCCGTCTAAGATTCTTGCATCACAGATTACTCCACTCTTCTGCATTGATGAATGATGAAGAGGATGCTGAATGCACATCCGTTACATAACTTCACTGCTCACTGTGAGGCTTCACCCTGACTGGACACTTCTTGCCTATTCGTTGGACTGATTCGCTAGGTTGTCTGAACTTTTGGTTTTGCACAGCAATCACTCAAAACTCGGGCGAGCATAATAGGTCTACTGTGCGTTGTCTAGCTCGCTTTTACGCAATGAGTTGCACAGAGTTTTCCTTCCGAGATATCCCCGCCAAAAGCGTTAACGCATTAATGAATTTATGTTAGCTCAAAGTCCAGAGTGTGCCAACAATGCTAGACTTTGCTATTATTGTGATGTTTTTGATGTATTATAAAGCCTTGCTCCGTAAAAGTCGGTCGTTGGATCTAAGAGTGGACACCAAATCTTCCCGTTGTTAATGCCTGCGACACCAGTACGTCAGCCTTGGCCCACAAAAATGACTCAGAAGGTAGTAGTGAAGCCACACCCCGCCGCTACTTCAAACAGAAAGCACACATCAAAAGTGGCCCAGCTTTCCAATCATTTGATATTTCTGCCATTTTAGCTTTTGATTTAGTCACATTAGGTTATGCTACTGCTAAATTTCGCCATATGGATTTCGCTTTGGAACACTGTAAAGGGCACTAGTGAGTTGCATAATTGGTGCAAAATTGTCCGTTTTTCATGACCTTTTATTGGGCACCAATTCCTGTGTAAAATTTGACGTTCCCCTTTATGTAGGCATTGTTATTAAAGTTACGTTAAGATCCCACTATTTAATCATGATAAATGATTTTTATCTTCGTACGAGTTCCCCTATTTTCTCAGTGGTTGTGGCCTAATTTCCAACAAAACTCTGCTGGTTAACGGGAATTTTGCTTTTCAAATAGCACTGCGATTGCATTCCACCAAAACTGTACGGCATTGTTTGATTTGGCTGTTAGTGAATATGAAAGCAGTAGTCGCAAGGGCTGTGGGAATCACCACCACTTTGTTCCTCTTAGCTGGCATTGCTGTCTTCAAAAATTGTAAATTTTATTGAACACATTTAAATTAATCCATTACCTCCCTTGCAGACAGCACGTCTTCCATTTAATTGATGGTTAAGTCAAACGAAAGAAATCATATCAAATTGCTGTTCAATAACCAGTCGTTTATTGGTCGTGAAAGTTCAAGTTATTATGCACCGGTTGGTTAGGCCTCATATGATTTCTGAAATTCGGCAGTAATGTTTGGTTTTCATGTTACAGAGGTTTTGCGTCAAAATGAAATAAATTAACGGTGTCGTGGTTACCTTGGATCGTTTGAATACAAGTTTTGTGCTGTAGTTCCATCATTTCGGTTTACCCTTCCCTTGAAGCAGAAAACCTTTACCTCTGAAGTTCTGCTCACTTCTCTCCAAAAGCGACAATGTTTTATGCCAGCTCGTTGTGAAATGCTTTTTGAACATTCGATATAAATATGTGGTTTCCAGATATCCCCAAGAGCATATTTCGCATACTTGCGGCCAATAATGCATCAACTCTAGAACTGAGGATTCGCTTTTCCCAATGCCTCTAGCTGTCTGCCCACAATTCACCACCATAAAATGAAAAGCATTCTCGCCCTCCCAGAGAGTTAGGGAATTACGAATTCGCATGTCCGTGGTTTAACGTATATTTTTTCGCCCTTGTCTCGAAGGTATTTTTGAAGACCCAAATAAGGCGGACTCGGGCTACAAATCGGACCACACACGACTGTTTTGTGATCTTCCTTCACGAGCACCTGGACGGCAGACGCTTGTGACGCCACCCTTGCCCCCACCAATTGTCTTCGACTATGATAAAAATTCAGTTTCAAGCATTTTGCCTCAGCATCCAGCGAATAAGGTCACCCCACAATCTGCTACCACCTTTGAGACACCCTCCTCCAACCCCCATTTGGATCTACCCTTCCTTGCATCAGATAACCCCGTCATGGATAAGGTAATGCTTTAATGAAGGCATCGGTGCGCGCTTTGTTGGTAGAATGCACATCTTCTCTACAGCTGTAGTTTTTCATCCAAGAAAGACTTCCACGTGCCTTTTATTTATCTTAGTCTTTATTTCAAAGGCGGTCCTGGAAGCAAGTGCTCCTTCTCAGCTTAGAATAATACCATGCCATTGAGGTATTGAAATTGGCAACCCAACAAACTTGCGTAATTGAATCGTCTGAAGTCCAAAATTTGCGAATCAACGTTGCTGGCATATTACATACATTGTTTTCAACTGACTTTGAAGCTTTATTGACTACTATCACCTACTTGCGAAGTTTTGAAGTAAATAAAATGCCTTCAAGACACATTTGGCCGCCGTGCCAGAAATATGAACAAATTATCAGATTCTGGTCTAATTCAAACGCAACAGCATAATCAATTTAACTATTTTAAACATCTCAATTGGTACACTTACTTCGTTTTTGTCGCTCTCTCCAGCTAAAGCAATTCGAGGTGGATGTTTTAAGCAGGCACTTCTAACAAAATATCACTAGCTGAGACTGCTATACATTCTCTTGCATCCAAATTGTTCATAAAACATGCGGATTAGTTGCTGATGCAACAATTTATGAGAATGCAGATAAACACTTTTATGCTAATTTAGCTTTCTGAAGTTCTTTCAAGACGACGAGCACACCTAAGGAGCAATTGGGACTATGAGAAAAACGATTACGCGGAAGACGATGAAGAAGCGGATACCGATGACGACGATGACGACGTAGACGAAGACGACTTTATGGAGGTCTCGGACGCCATCAGCGGGAAGGGGACGGCGTTTTTGGCAAGCGCGATCGCGATGCCCACGACGCCGGTCGCTGAGACTTCTATGACCACCAGTAGCTCTGGCAAGCGCTCAACGGCCACCACTGGCACCGATGGTGAAGGCGGGAACTTCAGTGACGAAGGTCTTTCCACTGTGAGGCGGGTCATTCAACCCAAGGAGACTGAGTTTCCTCCCGGTCCTGGCACTTCATCAAATTCGCCTTTCACCGTCACGGTTCGTGATTCTGAATAAACTTTTCTTCGAAATAACTATCAGCTTTCGTATCCAATGAACTCTCCTATTAGGTGACCTAGGCATGAATTTTGTCTTTAAATGTCTGTAGGATTTAAAACCAGCATCCTTGGTTTATCAATCTACGATATTGCTTTCAATTTTGAATTCCGCGACAAGCTGCACCGCTATTTTTCTCAGTAGCAGGTTTGAAATTCATTCCATTGTATCTTAGAGTTCGAAGGCTCTGGAACCACTCATCTCATTTGCTGATGCTCCCCAAAAGAAGTCTCTATTCCCAGGTAGTCTGTCTTTTTTAAAAAATAACTAATGCCGCCTTATTCCGGATTAGTCACTACATGAGTTTACTTGTTCAAAAACGTTCATATGCAGCTCTTATCTTGCAAGAATAGGAAACTCGCACGTGGACACTGGTGGTTTCAATGGTCTGTTGAGTTTTATTCAAAGGAAAATAGTTGATTTTTATGGGAACTCTGACATTTATTTTGGACTATTTCAAGTACATTGCTAACTTGAGCAAAATAGTGTTTCATACGATTGTACACTCGCTCGCGCCGGCTACTATGCTTTTTAACCCGACAGACTGGGCGTCCTTTCAACAACGTCAACAATCAGCTTTTGCCGATCGTCAGCGTGTTTACACTTCTCCAATAAGCGGTATTCAAGGAACCATCCTGGAGGAAAGAGAAGACGATAAGCTGGAGGCAAATCAGAACAATCTTGCGTGCAATCAACCACTCGTCAAGGCAAAAGCCAAGTCTTTTGTCCTTGACGTCTGTGGCCAAACACAGAAGACAATTCAAGCGACAGGAGACGAGGGGGCAGAAGAAGAAGCCGAAGCTGAGGAGGATTATCCCATGCTCAGACTAGATTATCGCCTTAAGTATGCTCTTTCACCTGTTTTCCTTTGTTAATTCGCTGCTCTAGCTATCCATTGGATAGGAGGCATTTTGTAATTTTTACATGCTTTGCATGAATTCTGTATCATCTCAACCTCAATAAACAAACTAGTCATTTTAAGCAGTAAAAAACGAATGAAAATAGACTCCTTGTAGACAGCAATTCCCCAGGTGCTATTGGCATTCATCTTCGATGCCTCTAAAACCTCAGTGACGGTTGGTTTGAGCAGCTACTAGAAGAGCTTGTAGCGGTGATAGCAATATTTTAGAGTGACATGACTGCTCTTTGTCCCAGGCTTTCAGCTGCATAGTAAATGGTCTTTGGAAAGCTCTCTATTCACTACATGAAAGTCACAACTTGGTTCCATTTACAGTCACTTATTTTAGTCGAGCTTCGTTATTATAGATGCCTTGCGTGTGCGGCTTTCCATTTTTAACATTTAACTATTTGTCCTGCACTTGTGGCAATTTCTCAAGTTTTTCGTCGGTTCTAAATAATGTTACCTTAATTTTGCTGTAAGGAAGCTAAACTTCAGTTTAAATTTTGTTACCAGAGTTCAACTTAGGTAATAGTGGCAGCATCCAATACGCTTCTCCAATCCATGAGAGAGCATTACTTGATATAATACTTCATCGCATAACTACAATAATCTTTTACTAAGCAACTGAATATCATTTTCGAATTGTAAAATATACTAAAAGGCGACTAAAGGGCGCCTATTCAAAGATCTTTTATGAGACTTGTATAAAACCAATTAAGATAGAAAAAAGGCATTGTCTCGGAAGAAATGCATGTTTCGATAGCACGACTCACCCAAATTTTTTTTCAAATTTTACTCCTAAATGAAAGAGGAGACGGTCAAGACGTGGACATGGTAGTAAAAAGTCCTCCAAAGTCGAACTTAGTACCGCCAGCACCAGCAGCAGATGAGCTCCACCACTCCAGTCGACCATTGCACCGAGGTTTGACCACCCCTGCTGTCCTGCAGTGGTTAGAATCGACCCAAGCCGCTACTCAGGCCGAGGGAGGGGGTATTTCGCCCTTCGCAACGCCTTCCAGTATCATCTCGGGCTCAAGTTCACTCGCGCACACCTCGACTGGAGGCTGCGAGGACGAGACCATCTCTGCTAGCCAGCATGATCTTGTCAGTCGTGTTATTCGACGGAATGTCCGCGAGGCCTCTGAGGACCTTCGCCGAGGCTTCTTCCTCGCTGGCTATCAGTCGGAGCCCTTAACCATCAGATTTACAAACACAATGCCAGGAGAGAACTTGGGTATTCAAATCAAGCCTATCTTTGCTGAACCGTCGGAGATTATGTCCTTTGCGGAAGGGATACCTCTACATCCGAACCCGAATGGCAAATGGTAAGTTGGAGCTGAGCCTTTGATAAATGGGGTTATGCTACTTTTAAAAAATTGCATATTTAACTAATAAGCTACTTCTTTAGGACTTATGGTTATTCTCCCATGATTTAGTGGTGGCCAAAACACCATATTTAATCATTAAAATGAAAACAATGTGAATGTAAATATAAAGAGTTGCAGTTATGTGTTTATTTAAAACATGGTTTCAAGACTTCTTTTGTGGCAAAACATGTAAGAATTACCGTGAAGTTAAAATTGCTTCACCATTCATCAGGTGTTGATACCTTAATGCAAGTTAAATGCCCGGATTCGCAACAAAGTTACCGAAAGCCGGTAACATGTTTTATTTTCACTATACTGGTTCCCATAATTTTTCTTGATTTGTCACGGGGTTAAGAATTAGGAGTTCCTCCCACCAATGCCTGTTTACACCAACTACCTCCGTTATCAATAATCTCGCATAGGGTAGTAAGCTTAACCATGTTACGCGATCCCTTGTCTGAATTCAGTGTTCTCTTGTTGTAATTATCATCAATAAGTGATTCATTTCAAATGCAGAAGATTATTTTGCTTTTTACGTGTATGTCTTATAAAGGCAGAAAAAACATTAACAATGCCTTGGCACGATAAAATTAACACTCTGAAGTCTGTTTCGGCCAAGAAATTGTACCTCCTTATACTCTCCAGCACTTTTTGATCAGAGTTTAATGGAAAACATTTTGCCATGTTAATTTTTTTCAGTGAAGCCGGACTTGAAGTACATGCCATTATGCCAAATGGTCGAGTAGCACGTGAGGGACTCTTATCAGTTGGAGATCGAATTTTGAGCATCAACGGTACTTCCCTCGTTGGAGTTCCTTTTGATAAGTAAGTAACGACTTTCTCTTTCTATTAGCTAGATAGTAATCCCACTTTTTGCATAAAATACTACTTTTTTATGTAGTTCTCCATCGTCACTAAGCAAAGGTGTACAAATTCTGGGTTCAGCCTTAATCAAATCGAAGTCTATGTTGTATGGGTCAAATTTGTTTTAACACAAACCTGACCCATCTAACATTGCAAACTAAAAAGCTAGAGCAAGGCTATCACTCATTGACATTTAATCGTGTATTGAGTTGGGGTCCACAATACGGGGGAATGTTTCCTTTTTTCACTTTTCCCAAGGAGTTATTTGAAGATTTGCGAATCAATGTCTAAGCACTCATGCAAAGTTGGAGTCATATTGTTCTACAACAGCTTTCTATTTGACGTTACTGCTACTTTCCCACTCAGTATTTGTTACTTCCCTCGTCGTCACATGACCAGGGAGTGGACATCACATTTGGACAATCGCCATGAGTGATTAATGGTTGATCCGAATGTGCGCTTTCTTCTCGATTTAGCTTCAAATCCTAAATATAGAGAGCTCAAGATTGTGCAATTATTGCAAAGAAATAGCTTAAACCAAAAGTCTTCCTGTTTCACAAATATCAGTGTAGAAACAGAAGGACTGGGGAAATAATATTTTGGAGTGGTATAGCGGTGCTTTGATGTTCTAACAAGAGTAATATAAATAGCTTGATAGCACGAGGGCTAAGTTGAAAAGCCATTAAGTATGGACGAGGTTTAAATGATTACTATTTCGATGTTTGTAAAATTCCATGCTCAAATGTGCCCTTTTTCTGCTTATCTTAACAGCACTGGTACAGCTTTTTTTGCCTCATTAACAAACATTGAAATTACATGTTTATGGAAGCAGTTGGTTTGATGGACCTTTGAGGTGTCTCATTACTATGAAACACTGCTAGCCTTGTCTTCAAGATCACTTGCAAAACGTTTTAAGGCTAAAATAGCGTGTTTCTGGGACTTGCGTTGCGAGAGGAGCTAAGGCACGGCAAGGCCTGTCTATCGTGCACGTCTCACAACGCCCAGGAATAGACGTAGCGCGCGTGCGTGTACATCCGTACGGCCTTGTCGCAGAACCAATCAGGGCAGAAAGACAACATTGCGTTTACCGTAGTCGTTATTACCAATGCCTGTCCAAACACCTATCACGGGCTTGTTGTGCGTGGATAATCGCACTTCCCCGCAGATAGGAAGATTTAGTGTACTAAATTGCAGTTTTGTGAATAATGCATACATAGAAAGGCGACAATATGGGATACGGAGGAAATCATTTTCCTTCATCTATATCCTCTGCATGTTTAAGAGGGATCATTTAGCGCGCCATATGAAATTCTTCTGACGGGGATAGTGACTGGGTTGATTTGTTGAGTTTTTGAGTAGTTGAACATTAGATAGGCATTCGTGTTTAGCATTCCGAAGGTAAGACCCAATGTGCCTTTTAAGACGTCTGAATGAGTAATAAATTTGAATGATTCAGGCATTGAGACCTTTGAAGCAACTCACTTTCGTTTGTCTGCCTTGTATCAACACCCGTCCGTTGCGACCAATACCAATAATAACAGTACACTAGGAAAATACTTCATCGAGTCGCTTTTTTGGACACCAACATTCATGACTCGAATTTCTGGGTGAAATGCTTTTTGACATTTTTTATAGCTGAGGGACTCAGTCATTGCTGAAAATAGAGTTCTCTATTCTTTATGCAAAAACGCTTGAATAAATTAGGATCCTATAACTCTCAAAGCATTCTCACGATGTTTAGACACCCAACACAGATAGCGTGAAATAACTGCTACTAGGTTCAGATGATCGCCATTCTTCCTTCTGACGGAAAAATGGCGCTAAGTCTATTCTACGCACGTATATACGTCGAAAAAAAAACACTTTGGGTAAGTGCCATTTAGTACGGAATTATTTCACCAACGTATGTGTCAACCTCGCAACCCACGTTTCGAATGCAGTGCTAATCTACTTTTCTACAACTCGAATGCATACTTTGCCTAAATGTGCTAATAGTAGCTTCACCTCAAGCATTCATGTGAAGTGCAGCGGAACTTCAGTCATCGCCAGTCCTTATGGTAGCCCATAGTTAATTGCTCGGAAGCAAATTCAACCTGCCCAAAATTTTAAGGAAAAGTACATTTCGACTTTCCCAAGGTCAAATACTCAGGTGACGTGAAAAAAATACTCTGAAAGATTGGGAAGCTAAGCAACGTTTCCTCTTAAAAAGCCTATGATTAAATAAATAAGTTGTTCATTTAGCTGAACTGTAGAGTGGTACAGCTTTTCAACAAAAAATGTAACCCCATTATCCTGAATGTAGCTGGAAGAGGATAGTCTTTACACTCCGTTGTTTCGTTTCATAAGTTCGGGGACTTTGCTTCCAAAACTTGGATCAAATATAGATCAATGCGAAAATGGTTACCTTTGTGACACCAAGTGAGTTCCTATTTTAACTTCAACCACCTTAGCCGTTTGTTGCGTAGATTAAGCGTCAGTATAAAAAACTCACCACTGTCTTGCCTTAGTAATAAAAACCATCCTTTCCGCCTCTTTGGTGCTTGATCGAGGGACTTAACCATAAATAGTCAGCTCACATATACACCTACCTTTGATCAGCATTAATTTTCCCTGTAAGTGAGCTTTCAAGAGGGCAAAATCTGTTTAGCAGTCTCCGAACATTAACTTACAGCTAATGACCTACTATCTTTTCGGCAAGTATGTCTCAAAAGTAGGTTTTCGTACTGAAGTTTCGTCGTCTATTAGAACAGAGAATGTCCATTGTAAGCGACACTCTTCATTTAGTAATTTTATTTGTTTTGATTGAGCTGTGTTCCACTTTGGAACATGCTAAGAAAATCTAGGCTTCTCAAAATTTGATGATGCTCAAGGTAGCCAATAATGTGCTGCAGATCTGTGTTATGCGATTCTACTCAAAAATCTACATAAACGCGGATCAAACATTTTTGTAAATAAGACTAAGGCAATCAGTGGTATGGCATGATTTATTTCTACATCACGTCACTTTTACTTTTAATAAACTTGCAAGTTGACTCACATAATTTGAATGCTTACTCCCAAAAGCATAAATAAATTGCACCGTGAACTAGTATGAATGTGTAAGACGTACAGCATCGAGCTGACCATTTCATGCTTCTATGCGTCCCGCGGGGCAAGAGGAGTGATGAGGTACGTGCACTTCCTAATTGGTTTTCCAAATGCCTAGGAAGTAATATCGTTTAGTGTCTAGCTTGTAAATCACGAAAACTGTGCAATTCTGCCCACACCTCGTAAATAAGTCGCTCCTTTTGGTGCAGCTATCACCGGCAGTGTTTGTTGCGGGGCACTTGGGAGGTGTTGTGTGTCCAACAATAAATTACTTTTAAAAATCCCTTATGAATCTTTAGGGGCAGAGATATCTTTCAGGAAGCGTTGAAGAATCACGAGCTGGTTCTCCAGGTACTTCCCTATACTGGCAAGATCGCCCGCTGTGTTTCCACGGTAAATGACTCTGGCCGCTGTCCAAGTCCACCTGTCCTTCCTACACGTGAGGTTGGCGCAGGCGTAACGGATAGTGAGAAGCCCACATGTGGGCTCGTGATGGTGGTCGATCACTCGGGAAAGGCGAAGGAGGTGGCCTCCTCAAAACCGGGTCCACCACCCCCACCTAGACGTTCGCCGCACACTGCGCTGTCTCAGCAACAGCAACAGCGACGGCAACAGACGGATGAAGCACCAGCAAAAACCGCACCTATTCTCCCTCCGCGACAGAAGCAAGAAGCTGCACAATCACAAGCCTTAGCCCCTGGTCTAGAGATGAAAACTGTCCGTCTGAGAAAAGGTAAGCCAACTTTCTGCAGCCTTATAAATACTGCATGTACCAAGGCGATTTCCCATTGTCTGCATTATTGCTGGTGTACTCTCATAGCACCTACCAACTGCGGTTTGTTCAATATTACTTTTTAATCATCTGGTCATGTGATTTGAGAGACGGTGTAATTCAATAGAATTCAAACAAAAATATACTCTGTTTAATAGCTTCATGCTACCCCTTTCTTTATGATGCCGATAGTTGAAGTTCCCAAGACCTTTGGCAGAACATCCTATAGCGATTCGGCTGTGCAAATAGTATACTATCAACTGGAGGCACAAATGGCCCCAGATTTCCTAAGTTACATCTGCATCTGCTAGTTGCCCAATATTCTTCCCGTGCTGCTATCAGGTCGGCGGAGTGGCCGGGGTGCAGTGGTGACTCACGCATGTGTGCTGTCGTAGCTCGGCTACCGTTTGTGCGATTCCAAATTTTAGATTTAAATTACTTATTGAGGGAGTTTATAGCCGGTGGGACATCAAGTGAGCTACTGAAACGCCACAAGGCAGGCTCTGTCTCCACGCCTAATTTATGTATTATTTGGATTGTTTGTTTCCTTCCATGGGAAGCGGCAAATCTCTTGAAGGCCACCACTTCCTCCAATTAATGTTTTGGTAGCGTTTACATATGAAAACGTTGCTGGCTCGTTCTGTCTACACGCCAACGCTTCGTCATTATTTGTGCGATTCGTTCTTCTCATACTGCTTCAGGACATTTCCCTTTCAGTGAGTCAGCCAGATTATACGCTGATAAAACCAGGTATTTTAAAATTTACTGCTACACAGGCTGCGTAGGGCTTAAAATAGGCTTCAAAATAAGCAGTTTGCGATCGTCCACTAATCACTCTCCAGTGTCGTTTAGATGTAGCGATGCTACCTATTTCACATTCGATAGTAATTTGTGTAATAATATTATAAACAAGAAATAGTTTTCAAAAAAAGAAAATTGCCCCATGAGCAATTCAGGATAATGCGATCATATGCATAATTGGGTGTCCTAGGGTCTATGGGAAGATTGAACCTTCGAAATACACTGGCCATGACGTCATTGAGTACTGCCTTGAACGTTCACGCTTTAATGCTAGTTCTTTTGTTCTCAAGCGATTTGGCGCTGGCAAGGGCTTCTAATTAGCCTAACTGTCGTTATTGAATCTCTTGTTTAGGAGCTTCTGGTTTGGGGTTCAGTTTGACCAGTCGAGATCATCATCAAAGGAAGCCAAACTGCCTGGTTTTTATCAAAAACATCCTCCCTGGTGGGGCTGCTCTTTTGGACGGCAAACTGAAGCCTGGTGATCGTCTCCTTATGGTGTGTATGCGGCATTATTTTCTATTGTGCACATCATGATTGTTGTGCGATTTTATCACAAAAGTGGAAGGAAAAAGTGTTAAGCACAATAATTTATTATATTAAGCGACAATAAACAAAATCCAAGCTCAGCCACCGTATTGGTATAGGCTGGTAAGAAAAGACCTTAGAGACTATTAGGTGGTTTTCTGGTCTCCTGGTTTCTTGTCTCTATGACTCATGCCCGAGCGGAGTGTCTTCCCGCAACTACGTCAACGCCGCGCAACGCAATGCCACGTGCATGCATAGGCTCATCATTGGATTGGACGAAGTCTTCTCCTGACAAGTGCACCTCGGTTGCCATCGCCACACAACGGTGGCTGCGAAACCTGGTTGGTTGAACAGGTGAAGGAAATGCATAATTTACTGGCCGAAATGCCACAACTTTTAGTTAAAAATGGAAGTTTTCTTCAACATCGGACTATTTGTGGCCAGATATGGGGATGGTGCTTTGACCAGTGCTTGCTAAGGTGCCGATGCTACAGAGGCCAACGCATTTATAAAGTTCTTGATGCGAAGTATCACCCCTTGATTCAGTAAAAGATAAATATCAATGGCTTATAAATAGAAGGCTCAGAAGATAACAAACCCACGTAGGAGTATAAGACCGATTTTCCACTCTTTCCTTCATAATGATGCCAACTCTAAAACCCCTTCCGGGGCACGATTTTAAGCATGTATTACGCTCTGTGATTGACAGCATTACGGGATGTGTCTGCCTTCGTCCATTTACTATTCATGGTAAATTATCACGCTTGTCCATTCTTTGTTCACTGGGGGACGTAGCTTCGGAAAGAGGGCTGAGCACAGTCACCCAAACGCTGGATTAGCCAACCAGTAAAGTGCCGACACAAATTTCGCTCCGTCTATTTCCAAAGAAAAACTGCTCTTAACCCATGGATCTTAGTAGAATTACGCATGCCTTATAGGGAGAAATGAGCAAGGAATGAGGGGCAAGTTGATTACGCTAGGCCAGTTCGTTTAAAACATAACTGACCTTAGTGGACAGTTGCGCGCCTTTCCGGCCCACAAATGTAGCATGCCACGGAGGGAAGGGCGATGATTTAAACAAGCTGGCGAAACAACAGAACCATCAATTTAACTGAATATTCACGTTGGATAGCAAGTGTAGCGTGAAAGAGTCTGGTGAGGGTTTTTTTTGCACATTCGGGACAAAATCGTCGACTCTTGGCGTAATGGTATGGGAACTCACGGAAAACGCACGAAAAGCGATGATACGAAAGCAAACAAATAATTGGATTTATGGTACATTTGTCTATATTCAAGCGAGGAAATTTCCTGATTCATAAATTAATTGAGGAAAAGTGGACGACCAAAGAGCTGCATTAAGGCTCATTGAGTAATTCAACAACGTGTTCATTTGTACTACTCATTTGATTTCTGAGTTTGAAGTTAAGCTTGCGTTGATCATTTGACACGCTAATTGGCCTCCATTTTGAAGTGAGAATGTTTTACAAATTCAAAATAGACTTAATTTTAACGAATATATCGGCGTTCTTTTTTGTCCTGACGATTGAAAAAGGTAGTTTTTTGCAGATAGTTGCGCCCAGAACGCGATGTAGCAACTGGAAATGTCGCGAAGAAATAGACAAATGAATACCAATGCTTGAGCTGTAATTTACGTATGAACTTTGTTACATAAATAAGTTTTACCTTACGTGGGGATGAGGCACTATGATGCACTAGTCAGTTGGTGTGGCAGAGGCGTGGATGTCGCCTATTTTACTCTTCAGGTTGATGATAAGGATGTTTCAGAGCTGGGCCAAACGGCAACCGTGGCGCTCTTAAGAGAGAAACCAATTGGAAGCCTGGTCACCCTTGTGGTCTCGTCTGGTCCTCACCATCAGGAGCAGAACTGTTCCTCGACCAAAACCACCAACGATGCACGCAGTGACAGAATTGGCTCGTCACAGAACGTGAGCATAAGCTGCTGTGGTTTCAGCTGCATATGTTATAATGATTTATTTGCTTTGCATGCTTAATATTTCAATTTTGCTTGACTGACATATATTTATTTGGCCTCGCTGAAACTCAATCCAAATGTAAGGCTGCTCTTTTTTGTGGAAGACTTCGTCTTTGGATGGTAATTATAGCATTATTCACAGAACCGAAGAATCTGTGGGGAATTCGGGTTTAAAAAGGGAATTAGAGGTGCTTTATTCGGAGGCTTGCTGGTTGCTCTTCAAGAGTTGAAGTTACTCTAACGTATTTTCACCTAAGTGCTTTCCGATGCACAAGAAAAGCTAGACATTTCCAGGCTCTTGGTGTCAATCACACTTAGCATGCGGCTGCCCCCTTTCTTGAATGCAAAGGTGTGCTGAGGTAATGACTGTGGCCTAGGGTGGCCATAGGCGACTCCAGACATCACTTTCCCCGAGTGACTTTTCACCCTCTTGTGCGTAGAGGGTGTCAAGTGCAATTTGTGCGCCCATAACTCAAAACACAAAGTAGCTGCCGCAGACGTTTCTGGTTTTCAATAACTCGGGTGATTTTGAGGCATGTTAATTATTTGCCAAGCATTTTTGACCTCCTCGGATGCACTAGCTCCGGTAAATGATGCTCCCAATTACTCATCAACACAAATTAGCACTCGCTGTAACAACTTTTGACTTTCATCCATCTTAGGCTACTCTACACGACCCCTCAGTTGTGTGAAATCTTGATTGATTGGCGAGTTTGTACGGCACAAATGTGTTTACCATAAATGAAGGAGATGTGTCTTTTAATTGCAGGAGGGTAGCAAGGAAGATTCCCTGAAGTATTTTGCGGTGGATCCCGCCCTAGTCAAGCTGCATACCTTTGAAATTCCAATCTCATGTGGCCCTAAGAATGAGGTCACAGAGCGCTCCGGCTCAAAGACATCCAACCGCTCCCTCTCCACCCCCGCTTCCTTGATGGCCTCGGCCTTCACGCTAGGGGTGAGTGTCCGAGTGTGTCCTCTCAACGCCGACGACTGCTCGCCTACAGTTCTGGAGACCGCCATGAAGGCCGTCGCCACCACTACCACTGTAGCCTCCACCGGCGACGCGTCCACTGCCGATACCCGCGAGGACTGCAGTAAAAACGGTGTCTTTGTGCGCACCGTCATTCCTGGGGGCGCCGCACATAAGGTGTTGAGCAGCAGTATTAATATTGTCTCAACTTCATACAGCACTTTTCTAACGCCGCTTTAAGAACAGCAGATTTTTCGTTGAAATCAAGTGCCTCTGAGATGGCCTTGCCTCTCATCTTCCCTCTAGGTGGCTATTTTGCATCAAAAGCTGACCCCGATTTAAGGTGAAGGACTTTTTAAATGATCTGTACTTTCTTGTGCACAATCGTTCGGTCTAAACGCCCACCTTCCTAACCATCCATCTGGTCCAACAATCGTCAATCTTTTTTCGTTTTTAACTGTTATGGACCCGGCCTCCACTTTACTGTTCTGTTAAGTGGACTACTTACTTACCTTTTTCTCTCAGCACCACTTTTTCTTGACAATTAAAAAGCGTATTAGTAGCATTAACACATGCTAAAGTATAAAAGATTAGCGTATAAATGACGGCTCATAAATCAGTGTGGAAGTTGTCAGCAAAATCTCGGGTTCAGTACTATCCTCTAATGCAGAAATGGGAATTGGACAGTGTACTGAGTGGGTAATTTTCCCATTTGCTGATTGCACACACAATTATAGGACCGTAAGAACGATTCATTTGATGGCTCAGCTTGCCAGATATTTGAGTGTTATATTTTAATCGTGTCCGGGTAGTGTTTAAGTGTCGGTGTTTGCGCGGCGTTCAATTGATTTATTTAAATGTTCGGCGTGATTAGTGCCCAAGTTGGGCTTACATAGTATTTGCACACTAATGCCGATCATCGACTAAATAACTTGAACACTGGATGCATCGAGTCAGTTTTACAACTCCTTGCACAGTGCAAAGCCGGGGTGAACAAACCCAATCACCTCTTCATCGAGATAGTGGGCAAGCCAAGTTATTTATGGCAGGCTTTCGCCCAGCCTGGCGCAAATATGCGGCGGGTTGAGAATTGGGGAAACAAAGTGAATGTGACAAGCACTAAAAGACCACCCTCACTGTGGCTTTGCTTTGACTCCCTCCGAAGTCGTGCTTCCCGAATGAGTGGACAACCCACATTTGTCCATCCGGGCTGACGCTATACCCCGCTTATCCAATGTATGATTACTGTAAACTTTTTTTTCTTGCGAGAGCCGTTTGTAGGTGAGAGACCAGGTCATTTGTTCGTGTGGGCCTCCACAACCGAAGGTAGCACCTGTCTAGAGTGGCATCGTTTAGAAACAAATTATTGGACTGACATATGGCAAAAAGAATTTTAGATCAATCAACAACGATGCGACTTGTGGATATTGCTTAATTTTATAGAACGAATGCAACTCAAGTACAGTAATGATCGCAAATTGAAAGCTGAAAGCTAGATTTCTCTGAATTTACAAAATGTAATTTCATTAGATCTGCTGGCGTTTTAAACTTCTTCCATTTCATTATAAAAGTGGTAGACATCTACATCGAAGCTGAGGGGCATTGGCGCCAATATAGGCAGAGAATGATAAAATAAGGGGATCATTTTTTTCAACAATGGCGAAGTATTTAATTTTGGTCTACCTAGATTGCCTCCGTGTCTGTCTTGCAGAGATATGTACAATTTTCAGGAAGTGACTGTGATCATGCTTGACTCTCTCTGGTCACTGTTTATCCAAACCCGTTTTTTTTCTATGCCTCTACTGGTTCCATGTGTAGCAGCTGGCTCTACTACTGATGAGGCATAAAACCAGTCTTGGTGACTAACACACCCTGATACTCATCAATCACTCTGGCGGTGTCATGTTAGAAGTGCTGTTGAACGATCATTTAATCGCATCTGGAGCCTTCATTTGTCACACCTTCGGTTAAATTTCACCAATTTAAGTAGTATGAGTCACAAAAAATTATCATAACCTCCATTGACTTGTGCGTTCTTATCACTCCAGCTGAACTTACTGGAGGAATACGGAATCCGTAAGTATTGCCTCATTCACGTGCTATTTAGCAATAAATTCCCAAACTTCATTGAAGATGGTAATTCGTTAGGCTCTTTAACGAATTTATGGTGGTGTGCATTGGTATTTTGTTATTACGCTGGAAAATGTTGTTTTCCCATATTTCTACCGACTTAAGGAAATATACTCAAATCGTTGATCGTCTAGGGTGCAACACTAATTGCGCATACTCCCTTCATGTGAGAATATGAACGCGCTAACAGTAGCCCTCACCCTTTCCAATGAATTTATGATGGCTTTAAAAGCACCGTTTGTCTCAAATCTGCCTTTAATGGACCTCGTTCCAATGCAGTGAACGTTGAGATTATTTTCTCCTTGAAAGCATGCGAAGAAAGTGGTCATGCAGTATAACAACTTGTTTGATTCATTTGTTTGTAAGTTCGAGTGCTTATGTGGCTTTTAGTTAACTGCATCCATGCAAATAATCATTTACCATAAAAACACTCATTTTTTAGGACGGAAGGCTACAAGTGGAGGATCGGCTGTTGGCGATTGATGATCGTCCATTATCTTGCCTATCATCCTCTGATGCACTCTGCTTACTCAAAACCTCGATTTCCCGCATTACTGCTGATAGAGAGCCCTTCGTTCGACTTCTAGTGGCTCGTCGAATCCGTGGCGATGCCTTAGAGACGCCACCACCGCAGCCGCCTCAGCTATCTACCACAGAAGCCTTGCCGAGTCGTCTTGGTAACTCACCGAACCTAAGGCGAGGCGAGGGTGCGAATTCAGGATCATTGGACAGTCTGGTGTGTGATGCGATGCTAATTGCGCCACCAATTTTAATTTTGGATGATATTATCGCCTCAAGGTCGAAGTGTTTAAGATAAGTCGATTGCAAAAATTAGCAGTGGAAGGCCATTTGAACTTTTTAATACCACAGTGAAGGGGTAGAAGCTTGAATTATTTTAAGTAAATCACTGTATAAAGTACTGTAGCGGCCATTTATAATCGAAGGACTCTTCATCCTCGGCAGCTCGTTGATGCAGCGAACCGTATTAATTCATTTGTGGTTTCGGCAAACGTTCATCAGACGGCCCAAGGTGAAGCTCCACAGCCCTCTACCTCCGCGAATGGAACTCGACAACAATCTGATGCCTTTCACAAAGACCAAAAGGTACGCTTATTCTTACTATAAATCATAGTTGCGGAAAGAACGGTCTCCGAACAGATATTGAGGAAGGATTTATCTCGAAAAAATAGGCTAGCATTGCCATCACTCGATGCATGGCTGACTGTGGAAAGCTTGCCACTCGTTATAGTGGTTCAGCTTGCATGCAACAAAGTTGTCCTGCTACCTCTGCAATACTAAATCGCTTATGTGAACATGAATATGCTTTTTTATTGTTTATTAAGATAGATGACCCATTACCTCTCCCCTGTCGTGAGAAAATGTTTTTTTGCAAGTTCTTTCCGTAGAAAATTCATCACTCGATTGATTACGTTAATTTCTCTCGACATTACCTTATGACTCGATGCCACAATTCTGTCAGGGCATAAAGCCATTAATTAAAACTGCTTCTCCTCGATATGCCAGAGTTAGCCATCTTTTTGCCATCGGTGAGAAAGGGTTGCGGCCGCTTAGACACAACAATAGGGTACTGACAAATTCTCTAATCGTAACTTGGTGTATTTGTGATTATGGAAAAGCCAAATTGTCGCTTCCATAAAAAAACCTTATTTATTACAAATATTAGCCAATTTCTCGGTCACGGATTGGTGTATTTTTTTGAAGAAGCCCAATCGTATTCATTTTACCGCATCAAAATTAGTCAAAGAAAAGTATTCAAAATCCATGGCTCTGTAACCGTCTTGTGTTCCAACATTTTCTTCACAATAACAATCTATGCATGTTGTTGCTGTTAAAGTGTGTTCGCGTGTGGCTAAGTTGCTATTTATTGCAGTTACATGTTCATACCAATTGTGAACTGATCAGGCGTAACCTCGTATCCTTTCATTTTTCGACCATGTCCATCATGCTCCTCTTCACCGTCGCCAATCGTTGTGTTTCCCCAAACCCACCAAACCCCAACTTCAACCTCTTACTTTTGGGCCAATGTTTTCGGTATGTTCGTGAACGTCGCCAACGCCGCTCCTCTGTGCACCGCCTGCTGATCCAATTTGTGCCCTATTGAATGATGCCCACGCCTACGCACACTCATACCTCACCCCTTCCCTTCACACACACACACACATACATACACACACACATACATACACACACACACACTGCCAACTGCTTCCTACTTTATTCACTGCAGTTTGCTAATATGTGATGCGTGCTCCTTCCCTCTCCGGCCCTAGTGTTGCATGCATAAATGAATGTACGCGTTCATGTGTCCCCGTTGCGCTCGTGGTCCTGTAGCTGCCTCGTCTCAGTTATCTAGAATACATGCAATTTTGTTTATCTAATCACCATGAAACATTGCAAAAGGTTTGTTATTTCTTCTACCTGACTCGATTCCTTCTCCTTTTCTGCTTCATACTACCGTCTAATAGCCTGACTTTAGTGCAGTGTTACAACCTGTGAGGAAGCATGACGTTCTTGGAGGCATGAGATACAATCTTGGCTGGTCCGATTTCATCTTGTTTGTGAATAAGGTGGAGGTGAAAGAATGTTTGGATGGAGACTTTGGGTTAGTGAGGAAGATATAGGACCACTGTTTGGGATGCTCGGTTTTGATTGCTATAAAGCTATAGGGAGTTTTTATAGTTGGTCAAAGTCCGGCCAATCATTCCTGTGCCCCTTTCATATTCGTTTATTTTGTTTAAGACTGCCAATGACAATGAAAACTAATGCTTATGACTATTTGTAAATCACTCATAGTAGACGCCTGGACTTTGAGCCGTGATCGCGCCACCACCATCGATGGGCAAAAGCATATTGGTTTAATGCAGACAATAATACCTCAAATAATAGTTCCTTCAACTACTTTGTACTTGTATCATATCATCATTTCAAGTGAAACATCGTAGTTGTTGGTCGTATTTTTATCCACTTAATTGGACCTATTCGAATCGGAACTCACACAATTTGGGCGAATTTCCGGTAATTAAGGAAAGACTTCCACTTTCATGGTGCATATGATGCATTAAAAATGTTTAGCCCTGAACAAGGCTTTAAAGTTTTACTTTAATTAATGGTTTGCTCATCTACGATTTTTCCAGCGTCATTTATAGTTTTTCAACGAAATGTTTAGCAGTAATGTACTGCTCTATAATTAGCAGTTTTGACAATCCCTGTATGGTATGCAGGGATAACTTCGAGGGTTTTGATGAATAGAATGGCAATATACTGTCTTATTTTATATTTTTTAGACATTTTTTGGTGAAAAGCAACTCAACCAATCCAATACCCTTCGAAAATACTCCTCTCTCGAGGCACTGAGAAACCTTAAAATCCTACCCGAAGCTCCAACTCAAGCTGAATCGTATGTTCCTTATTATAGACTTGAAAGTTTCTCAAAACGACATTTGATGAGACATTTTAATGTTGCTTTACGGGTGCAAAAACCGATGTAAACGAGTATTAAGGTTATTTTACAAGTTCAAGTGATCATTTATGCGGTCTCAATGACGAGGAGCGATTTTTTGATTAAGTACAATTTGCATCGCTAATTATTAAATGTTAAATGAAAGAAGCAAAGGCAGCAATTTGGGCTATATTTTAGTCAAAAATCGTCTGCAAAGGACGAACCGTCTACACCCTGCGGGAATCAAGAGCATCCAGCTTCAACAAAAACGGGCTCTTCAGCTGTCTCTGACACAACCACTTTCGTTACCGCCACCTCAGGTACCCTTGAGTAATATTATACCTTAACACCCCTCGGGTTAAGCTTTTAATAGGAAAAGTACAGAATAGACTTTATCACGTGTTTTAATTTTCGCAGACCTCATGCGTGGCTATCACTGAGATCTGTTTCGCGGTGTCGCAACGCGAACACAATTTCGGCATTTTCCTCCGGCATAGTGGCTAGAGAGGAGGCTTCTCAGGAATGTTTGAGCTCTTTGCGTCTTCAATAATGCTGTACCACTAATTGGTAATAGCAGCTGCATTGGAAATGAATAAGACGATTTCAACAGAAGCATCGTACGCGTCTCTTTTAAATGAAACACGTGGAACACCAAAACGCAAAAATCTTTGTGGGTGGTTTGATTGTAAGCGATGCTTTAAAACTGTGCTGCTGTCGAGTTTTTCCATTCCTCCCAGCATTAGATTTGATTTCTGAATGCCACAACATTGTAACACACCGGAAATCTGTGGTCTTCCGTTTTCACGAATTCGAGTTTCCATTGGATAAGTAAAAATTAGGATGTAAAGGCAGTGGTGGAAAGCAAACCTGCATTGGTTTTTTTTATCAGTCTTGAGCCATTGAATGGGTGAACTTTTGGAGCCAATGAACTATGTCCTCATGTATTATTTTTCTTCGATACGCACTTTTTCGTAAACAGCAGTGTCTCAGAAAAACGTAAAGAGTGCTATTTTTGATGTTTACCCGTCTAAGCAGGAATAAAGGTAGAGTGACATGGAAAATTGGTGGTTCAAAGTCAATGCGATTTTACTAGCGGCACAAAGTGGTTAAGGTGCATTTTGACAATATGCACAGGTACATTTCCCAGCCAAACTTAATCCAGCAGGCCAACTAAGGTCAATCTCATCAAAGGAAAGGTAATTTGACTGGGCAAATTGCTATAGCAATTCAAGCTATTTTAAGGAGTAGAGTGTTTTTAAACTACTTAATTAATGGATGTTGCTACCTAGCCACATTAAGTAGAAGGTATTAGTTGTTTGGTTTACAACTTAGCGCACTCTCACTGGGAATTTCACATTTCCTACCGAAAACAGTCTAAATAAAGCAAAAGCGACTATCTCTCTAACACTTTGCACACTAGTAATTGTTTGTTATTGTTGACCTTAAATTACTATGACTTCTTCCAGGAATATTTAATTGATCTTTTGGTGCACAGGTCTATTACCTCTGCATGTGAAGAGTCTGGGAATCCATAGGGAAATGTAATCCAATGTTAAACAGAAAGTTAGTTTGTTAAAAATGCAAATTTTTTTCAATTGAATTAACTACTGTAGCGTGCTTTTTACACGGATACCATGAGACCTGGATTCAGTGTACTAGAGACCCGATTTTTTGCAGCATAAAGACCAGTTATCATTGAAAACAGATACTTTATTCGAAATATTTAGGTTATGATCACCATGTTGGATACGTAAAAAGACGTCGTGTGTTCAGTCTAATTCATTCTACTTACACTTAACGTGGAAATATATTGCACTTGACTACGAAACAACAGATCGGAATTTGAGAAATGCTATATTTGACAGGCCCTCGGTCAGGGCAGATTTACCGCTGTGACTCTCAAGGCACGGTGGATACCACGACAGAGTCAGATTCCATAACCCTCAATGACCTCTCAGGAAGGGGCGTTGGAGACCAGCTTTCTGACAGCAGCGGCTACGATGTGTTAGCAGTGGATGCCTCTTGTCCCTATGACGACGAAAAGTACGCCTCGGGTGCTGTATCTGAGCCCGAGATGCTGCCCAGCCTGCAGCGGCGGCGACGGCTGCGGCGGATGACGGGAGGAGCGCGGGGGAGAAGTCGGTCCCGTAGGCGTGACGGCGGGGACAGGAACCAGCGTACAGTCGTAGTGGTGAAGCAGCCCAAAATTGATCTGGACAAGATGGTTGTCGTGGCTTTCGATAGGAGCCAGGCCTCAGGCGGACTTCAGGAGTCGGTCGCTGTTCAGACGTCACCTTCAGAGGAGAATCGGGGCTCTAACAATCTACAAAGACGACGTACAACTGGGCGTGGGACCGGGTTTTGGAGGAAAGGCAAGGCCACCTCTGAAGACAAGTGTGTTGATAGCAGTGGAGAACCTCCAGGAAAGTGTCAATTGACAGCTTATGCAATCACATTTATGGGGATTTCCACTTTTACGCTTTTACACAAGCAAATTTGCATCAAACTTACTTAGCCAAAATGTGTTATCCTTCTCACTGCACAAACGAGTTTTGTGACAGACGTTTCTGTCAGGGAAAGTCGAACTCAGGCTTATTTTTGCTTGCAGAGGCCCAACAAATCAAGCGAAATCATCCTTCGGAAAGTGCGTTGAAGAAACTTCTTCGGTAGGCTTTAGCGTCGCTATCATTATTTGAGGAGCTGTAATGCATGAATAAATCATTTATTGCGGTTAGACATTATGCATCAATTGTATATTTTGCATATTTTATATGCAGTTTATGTTGATTCTCATTTAGTATCCTAGAGGGGCACGACTTAGCGTTTTACCAACGTACTTGGGAATTTCTTTGTGTCGAATTTGACAACAAGAATCAGTGCTTAGCATATAGCAGTGACATTTAGCTAACCATTAAATTTTTTTAAAGAAAATAGACCTTTTTGAAACCCTTTATTCTAGTATGAACGAGCAATTTAAAAACTAATGCGTGATGTTACATTTTAATCAAGTGTTCACGACTGACATTGTTTATTTGTTGAATGTTGGGCGAGTATGTTCACGGTCTAACAGCAATCACGAAAATATTAGTAGTGTGTTATAAACCATTACCAAGACCTGTGAAATTCAGAAGAGGGACAGTTCTTACGACGCGTTGCTAAAACCCTCTTAAAGCTTCGTGAAGCCTTCAGGTCGATCGCACTCGGAGAACACGCCTCCTGTAGCACGAATATTTTCTGGTCGCAATCTTGACCGTGGCACGGTAGCCTACACCTCCACACACTACCCGAGCCTGCGCGTACCTGTGAGGAGCCCCATGCCCACTGAACTAGCATGTGCTCCGAGGGGTGCCGTGGGACATCTCATCAGCGGCTCCCCGCGCCTTCAAATCCATCGTGCACGCCTTGTCGGCGACCGACCCCGAGTCATTCTCCACCGCACCTGGAACCCCATGGATCCCACCCTCGTGTAGGTTTGAGTCACTTTTTTAGTTTCCGTTACATTTCTCTAAATATTACTACAGAGGCGCTGAAGTCACAACAATCTCTCCTGCTATTTTACAACCAAACTATTTGCGCATTTTTGAGTTTTGGTAATTTTTATTACAAGTGAAAATATTCTATCGACTGAAAATTTTTTGCATGACCTCATTATAATGCAGCGGAAATTTTATGAATGCTGAAATAAGTACCTTCTACTGAGTCAACTTCGATGACTTAATTAGACTTACTTTTACTGAAATATTTGCAACTCCTCCCTGCTTTAGAATTTTAATAGCTATGAGACAGTGGAGATGATGTAGCAACGGTAGGGATAACAACTGGGAGTCAGCATAGGTAAACGTTGCAGTAGCAATCGGCGATCCAAATTAGGATGTGACTGTAGACCAATACCATGGCCACTGCCCTTATGTACTCTACTTGGTGCTTTGTGACGCCTTCAACCCATTAAAAAGGATAATGTGACGGGTTAAAACTGTTTTCAATGCGTAATGTAGCATAATAGCATTGCACAAAGGCGCAGAAATTAGGGCCTGTCCTGCTATTTATCGTGTTTTTTCCTACATAGGTGGATTTTATTTCACCAGTTAGCACACAACATGCAGGCAAAAGAATTTGTACACAAATAGTGTGAAGAAACCACAGCTGCATTAGGTGAATATGTATTTTTTTTAGATATACTAACAGCACACCCATACAGACTTTTCAAGCATCTTTCTCACAAGCCAAAAATCAGCCATCTCCCATCCTCCTTCCCCTGGATTCAGACCTGAAAGCTGCATCGCCTCCTCTTGGAGCCAGCGTTCTGCTAGATGAGGGCAACTATGTCTCTTTGGGTCAACAGCAAAACTACGCCGAACTGGCCTTCTCACCAACGCCAAAGCAGCATCAACAGCAGCGGCAGACTGTGCGTCTAGTTCCTGGTAGTGCAGATTCTACACTCGCCCACATTCCTCCACCAATGGCAACTCTGAGTCTGACAAAGCTCAAGTCAGTCCTCTCCTCCTGTCCCCCACAGCAGCCCCCTCCGGATGAGGAGGATGAGACGTTGGTCACTCCGGCGACCACTCTCGATGGCATAGCCCACAGTAGTAGCGGTGTTGGAGACTCTAGCAACACCAACAAGTGCACCATCAATCAATTATATGACATGAGTCTCAGTTGCTGCTCGACGGCTTATGAATCTGTTGTTGATGCAAGTGACTTCCGTGGTTCTATGAGAATATGCTTTTGGATGTGTGTGCGGCTTTGGATTTTCCATATTTATCGTCGTATTTTAGGTACGAAATGTCAAAGTGGCGGACAATGGCGAACCAACGACGTCAAAAAGCGATCGGTAGGTCCACTCATTGCAAGGTTTTAACTAGTAGCAGTAAAATAACACTGATTATCCAAAGCTTTACGGTTAGTACCTAAAGTAGTTTGGTGATTTCCCATCCTTACGCGTTCCATTGCATCTTCACTCTCAGTGCATTGTGTGGATGGGAAGATTGTTGTAAAAAAGACTTAAATATAAAAGGTAAAATGACTTACCATGAAACGCTATTAGTGAATTTTCATGTACGACGCTGAATGACTGCTAAGGGTAGTTGAATTCCCATTGCGAAATTATTAGCAAACAAAGCATTTGTTTTTCAGCAAATAGAAGCAGAAATAAATGAGTTGATTGCTGATGGGCATCAAAGAACTGCATCAATTTGTGGGAGACGATTAAATTACCATAACATAGGCGATGTGAATCCCTCTCTCTGTTAGAGGTTACTTCGCTGTATGAATAAACGAAAACTACTGTAAAGCACTGATGAGTCAAGCCGAAGGAAACACCTCAAAGGGAAAGCGACGAATTTTGTTGCATTTATTAGAGTTTTCCTTATTTAGTGGCGCTATTACTTGTATGGTTGGAATTCAGAGGGTCTCTTATCGGTAAAGCCCACCCTTATGCTTGGTCTTCATACTCACTCCCTGATAACAAATAATTGAGAAATCCAAATTATTTGAATTGAATATTTTTAGTACTCGTGTGTTTGATTCATTCACTTTTTGTAGGAAAGTATACGAAGATGCCGAGGCTCTCTACCGACATCTTTCGCATGTGAGGATCGCTGATGAGACATCCTCGAAGGCAAATCATTCCCCCCTTGAGCCTCCCAACTCCTCCATCAGCTCTGTGCCGCATCCGGATGCTAGCTAATCGTCTACCGTTCTCCGCTCGGTGTCGAACCTGTTCCTAGGTGTTGTCTCGAAGTAGGCGGCTTGTCTCATCAGATTTCACGCGGGTGCACACCCACATGCTCATTCTCTCTCTCCTCTCCTTCCTCATCCCCTTGTGTGTGCGCATGCATGCGCGTGTTTATTGTGCATTGGAATATCCTGTAAATGTAGTATACACAGAGATTTCGAGCATTCAAAGTAGCGAACTTTCCTCCAACTTATCAACACACTTTCCAGTTTATCGGACAAATGAACTCAAGAACCAACCAGGAAAATCTGCTTTAGTCTTTCAACTACGAATCCTGTACAGACAACTCACATCTACCCTCCAGGCATTTTAATTAAAGGTATAGCATAATAACAGATATGATCTTTTCACCTCTTTCTTGCCCCGGAAAGACGCCAGCTTTCACTTGAACTGCTTGTGCATGAATGCAACATTGACTCCATTAAGAAGGTGTTTTTAGTTGTTCTTTCCAGATGCCGACATTTGGGTTAGCATTTTATGCATTGAAGTAAACATTGATAAAAAGTGAAAACATTTAAGGAGAACATCCAAAATGTAGAGTAGAGAGTGCATTTGAGGCATTGACTCCTACGAAACAGTTGGTTTAGGTGTTTGTGTTGTTTGTGGGCTTTGGACCCGGTCGGGCGTCCTCTGTTTTAATGAAGATGGTTGAAACGACTATGAAGGCTGCAAGAAAGAAGATGTAGAACGCATAAATGAAGAGAACTATCGTGCAAAAGGGCGATACTTGTGTCTTCCCTGAAGTCGAATGCCTGTCATCAACCCCGTCATCACTGATGTATCCTGATTCCTTAGAACCACCCTCTGACTCTTTTATTACACCCAACGTTTCTTTGCCGGAGATGGAGTGGTCCTGGAAAATTTGTGTCGCCATTTCAAGCCGTGGTTAACTGCTTTATCTCCACGTGACTAGCATGCCGCCAGATCGACAGCTTATTCGGATGGAATCTGAGAAATTCATGCCATGTAGTTGGCCAGATTTTACTTGGCCTTAGTTTAATCATAAAATGACCTTTCCATTCATCCATATCTACATGAATGCTATGGATAAAAAGGCGCGAAAACGATCTGCCAATAGACATGGCATATGATACGGTGTGGGGAGTAGGGGAAATTGGAACTGGAGCAAACATAGTTCTACTTTGTTGGCCCACTTAAGGGAAGTTAAGTAATCCATGATTGGTAAAAAACAGGAGATTATAAAGTCCTTTTCAGCTAAGCAGAAAACAATATTAAATAGTGCTTTGGTAACGCATTGATGCGTTTTTATTGTGCTCAAATGTATGAGCTGTAATATCGGCCCAACTTACAATGCTGTGAGAGTTGTCGACATTGCGGAACTGTTATAAAATCTACATTACTCACTGCAATTTTTCGAGAATTGAATAAGTCTACGCCGATGATGTCAGATTATTGCTTATCAATGTAAATGGGATCAGAGACAACCAGAATCAAGCATGAGGAGAATGCATAGATTGCTTCGTTGTCAGTGGATTCCATATCCAATTGGCATAATTTTTAATGCATTCCACAGCAGAATTGAGGATAAAGCATAAAGCGTGCAAGCGAATGTTTACAAAAATACTTCCACATTTGTATGCACGTAGTACATATTTGTAGAGTTTGGTTATCCGAATTAATCTATGCATTAATCGGAGGAGGAAAGGGTGAATAACATAGCCCTATCTTAGTCTGGTAACTGGAAATACGTTGCACTGTGCCAGCAAAATTAGAGGATAAAAATATTTAAGTGCTTACTGTAACTCTTGGCTTTAGTAAATGAGATCACGTTGGTTTCCAGAGTGTTATGTCTTCCCTCTGTTCCAGGGAAGTCTCGAGCGCTAAGCACGTTTCGTTAAGGTAAGATGACAATGATTATTGAGGTGGCTTAAGACTACACTGAAGTTAAAATAAGACGTAAATTGAGGGGAGACTACATGTATTAGATGTAGAGAAGGGATTGGGGTTGCCGGCTAGATCCGGAGGCCAGCTCACCTAGCCGAGGTACCAAGACGGAGCACTTAAGAGTCGAACAACCAGCGTATTGTATTAGAACGTTCATTGCATAAAATTTAAGTTGCTTTAAGCCAGTCATAAGGATAAATGAAGAATAACTGTACTGATCTGAGAAGGCAGATATGCAAACGAAAGTTTAAGTAAATTAAAAGATACTAGAAACATGGACTGCTATGCAGAAATGTGCCTACCAGAACTCAAACAAAGCTCAATTCAAAGCAATATTATAAAAGATACAGATACAGATGTATGGATTGGATAACTCTTTGACTGCGCTCTGGACTACACAGATGCTGGGGCTACTCAGGGTGTGCTTTAGTTAAAAGGCTTTATTTTCAGACAGAGCTAAGATTTCTCCAGCTCTTCTGTATGTTTTAAGGGGTGTTTTCCTTTTGCTTTTTTTACACACATTGTAATACTTCTTTGGTTGGACCACTGGTTTCGGTCACTAGCCGGATAGCCGGCCTCCAGGCCGTGCCAACAGCCCCCAAACCCCCTGTTTCCAGAATACATATTCTGCCCTAGTAATATACCTTCTTTTACCTTAAAGAAAGCCTTAAAACGCTACCCTCATAGCTAGAATGCTAGAAACTACAAAGATTCATGCAGGCAAAACAGTCGGAGGCAGTGATTGTGATATGCAATACGTTGGTTGTTTTTTTAATGCTTGGTTTTGGAAGAAGATCACTTTGCGTCTTGGCCGTTATTGTAGCGTCCCGAGACTCCCTTTAAGGTAAAAGAAGGCATAGTACTAAAGCAGAATATATATATTCTGGAAACAGAGGGCTTGGGGGCTGTTGGCACGGCCCAAAGGCCGGCCAACCGGCTAGTACAATATGGCCACCCAAGTGACTGAAACCGACAGTTCAAACAAACAAAGCATTACAGTTATACCTTTGCTGAGTGAGTTGGCCTCTGGGCCGTGCCAGTAGCCTTAACCCCCTCTGCATAACGAAAATGCACGTGGAGTTCCAAGAATAACCCGAAGACAAAAGGAAACATAATACATGGACAGATTAATTATATGCATTCGGCTTAGAAGTAAGCCCATCCATCAAGGGCGATATGGCAACCGGATGGACCGTAACCAATATCGGGTTTCAAACAGGCAATGAAGTTTTAAGGAATATATTCTGCTCTAACATTACTGTCGCAAGGTGCGGACTGTACACATACTACATCAAATTTCTTAAGAAAGCGAATTATAGTCTAGGCACAAATGCTGATGGGTAAAGCAGATAAGTTTCTGTAACTTTAATTATCAAAATGGAAAAAGTTTAATGAAGGACACATTTTAATTTAACTAAGCAAAGCTTTATGAGTGGCTAAGCAGACGGTCATACGCTTAACTCAAAAGTCCTTGAGGTTAACAAGCTGCAATATGCTAATTGTAATGTCCTTTAAATGTTTAAGTGTGTTAGTTTCGATTACCTGACATTAAGGAAATAAGCCGCGGTATTGGTTTTGAGCCTTTGATGGCATCGTCCGGTTTTGCCGAATACTACTGTCAACGACTTTTGGACTATTTCCTGATCATTGGACCACAAAAAAATACTGAGAATGAGACCGGTCTATACAAAACCACTATTTTAAAACAATTCCCTCCCTTGGAACATGAGGACTTCCCCTTACCTCCCGAAACTGTTTACTTTTGTCAACCTGACCCTTTAACTCGTGAAGGTATTAAGGATTTGTACCTATCAGTAAGGTTATTAAAATTTTATTTTTACTTTAGGATGCATCCTCTTTCCTATTCACCCTCACCGATAAGGATAAAAATAGGACAAGATATGGAGTTTGCCTAAATTTTGCGTCTTATTTGAAGGGGGTATGTTAAGCGGCACCGTCTTTGTGATTTTTTAAAAACATTTATATCGAGATTTTGGACAGTAGGAGTTTGAATTAGTGGTTAGTTCAGAACGGTACGCCTATTGGTATCTCTTCGTTTTTTTTCCGATTTTCTCTCTAAGACTGGATTGGAATCCGCGATCTCTATCATATCCTTCTGTATAATTACCCACCATCCAATGTTTTCGGGCTTTCGTCGTTGCTTGAGTACCGTCAAGGAAATGATTGATTGCTTACCTGGATTTGGACGATTAATAGGTGGCCAGTCGTGGTAGGCAAAAATCTAATCACTTGCTAGTCAACTGATTATGTCATGAGGAAAATTTTTGAATTGCTTTTTTAAGGAATCCAGAGAATTTTTGGGATCTATTTTTGTATGGCGAATGGGATGATCAAAATATTACAAACGCTGAAGCTTTGATTGCGGTTCAGTTAGAAAGGTGGATTTTACGGCTTCTAAGTACTCCAGCGCCCGTTCCTGGCTGCACTTTTATTAATGTAAGTGATTAGTTTGGTCATTTTTCATGTTATTTCATATTGTTTACTGGTATGGGACTACTCGTCTGATGCTCGTAAATAATTGTGGTTATCTGATGTAACATTTAACATAGCAATAATATTTGAATGCGGTAACCTCTGCTAAGATGACGTCCATTCAGATGAGAACCTTCGTGAATGGCATAACCAACACAAATAAACGTGTACATTTTGTAATCAGTAAGGCCATCCTGAATGCTTATGCGCATTATCAATGCTTGAGACTACTAAACAATAATACCTATGGTAGCAAAGTTAGTTAACACTATAGCTATAGTTAGCATTGTGAAAATATCTTTCCATCTGCTTCAGCTTAAGTTAATGCCTGAGGAAGTGGAACATCCTTTAGTGTTTGCGATGCCAGATAAAAATCGTCTGTCACTCGTGGATTTCTCCTTTTATCTTCCAATGGAACTGCTGAACATTCCCAACTGCCTTCAGGTCATTTTGGCCATTTTGCTTGAGCAAAAGGTATCATTTTATACATCTCTGTACCAAATAATAAAATATAACCAAAGTGTCCATTGGACCTCAAAATCATGGGTCTATTAACGCTAACATGAATATTACGCGGTTTTCTGTTTATGCTCTTTTTGTCATTCTTCTCTTTTGTAGGTTCTGGTTAAATCGAGGGACTACAATGCTCTCACTATGTGTATCCTGGCGCTGACGAAGATGCTTTATCCATTGCAGTATATGTTTCCTGTCATTCCACTCCTTCCAACATCCCTTCCTAATGCTGAACAAGTAAGTTATTCACTCAAACACCAAGTAACCTTTCGAAAGGTAGTTTTCAGATTCATGCACTCAAACTATTGTAATTTTTCTGTATCTCATTCTTAGATGAATTGATGCTTGTTTCCAAATGCATTGTAATGTGAAAGAAGGCATTATTGAAGAGGGCTCTACCTGGAAAACAAAAGTCTCAAATTAAACATCAGTACGATACTGAGGGACGGCTGCTGCATAAAACATAAAGTCTCCCCACCTAAATTGTTCATCAGCCACTAACAATTTCTGAACAGCTTAACGACTGTTTTAAATTCTGATGTTCTTACGCAAAGTCTTTATTCTACAGATTCTCTTATCACCAACGCCCTTTCTTATCGGCATACCCTCCAGTTTCTTGGGAGAAAAGGGCCAGCACATTCCAATGTCAGAAATTTTGCTGGTGGACCTTGATTCAGGACAGGTCAGCCCTCCCTTTTAATATTTATTCAATTTGAATTTTATCCTAATGCTTTGCGATAGATGTTGTTGTGAACTAGCGTGTGTCTACGAACGTACAGTCTAACCTACAATATTTTTGCGCTCATTTTACAAGTGAAGCTAGAGTTTTCATGGGACCATAGCATACTTTGAAGGCACGAAGCTCTTTACCCTAAGATAACTTTGCCCCTAGAATAAATGTTTCATTGTTTTGAATGTTCGTCTGGTGCAAGCGTTTTGGCCGCTTTTATTTCACGTTTCTTTAATCCCCCCCTTTTTACAGTGTAAGTTAACTGAAAACACCTTATGCTTTAGTTAACTTATGGAAGCTCACTCCCACGACTTCCGGACTTTCCAACCCAGGAAAAGAACGACTTGTGCAACCAGCTGCTGCGTGTAAGTTTGTATCTCCAGTGTCACGTTTCAAACATTCCGACGCACCCGCGTACAACCTTTTTCCACCAGCAGCGCTTTGCAAGTCCCCTTTTTTGACAGTGGGTGATGCGCCTTCTGCTAATTTCGCATTCAAGCACTTTGCAGCACCTATTAATTCCAGTAAACTTGTAACGTTTGGTTTATGACTTTTAAACTGCTGCCTGGAACTGCGCAAAGGCCATTAAGTTGTTTAGCCTTTTCAGGACACATTTTTCATTCAATCTTTTTCGTTTGTAAAAGGCATTGGAATTGATGAAGAAAGGCACAAACTTGTCGCCTGATGCCGTTGTTAACTTGATTACGCGGCCTCAACGGTCGAACCTTGATGACTCTGAGTCTGGTGCCTCAGATCCTGCTTGCACAACCGACCAGGCAGCTCCCGTCGACGTTGATGTGATTGATGTGGCAACACGGGTTGCCATGGTGAGTCCATTCTACAGCGTTTCTAGCCTCATTACCTTATCCCATTTCCATCTGGCACCACTTTTGTGCATGCTGACTTCAGATAAAATAGCTGTGTTCCCTCAGTCGTAAAGGTGGACCTTAAATGTGTTTTAATTTGCAAAAGTTGGTGTGTTTAAGCGCAGGATTGAATCTGTGCGCAGTTACTTTTAAGTATGTTCAACAATCGTCTGTTGGTGAAATTCATAATTTGCTCTATGCAATTAACTCACAAGAATGCGTCACTGCCTATAGTAAGTGTGTTGTGTTGATGGAAGCACTGATCTCATGAATTACGATTTTCAACGAAGTTCTTTTGCAATAACTTGCGCGGTTTCACCGCATCCCGACTAAGAACGCAAACTGCTGATGTATTTAAATTGTTGACTTTGCGTGCCTCACTAGTTTCAAACAGTTCTAGAGAAACGCAACAAATGCTACGTGTAAAACATTATAGAGGCTGAAGTAAAAGCAACAAAATGGAGCCAATTAACAGTTTTAATTAATGTCATTACAAGTTCCAAGAAAATTTTGGCATTCAATGGATGCATCGCACAGTTTTTATGAGCACTTGGCCAGGGATCGGAATGCCTAATGTTTATATGCTGTAGGACCTTGGTTGGTTCGATGCTAGCTTACTGGAATGACTTTGATAAAGTTTTTATAAGAGGAATGGCCTCACTTACTAATCACATGTTGGTAAAATCTTCTTTGGACACTTAAATTCACTGAGGTTTTTATCCCACTTTAATGCATACACCGACAGTCCGTTTCACTGTTGACTATCTCACCACCTGTTAGCCTTCGTAACTATGCCTATGTCCACCTAGCAGATTGGCTAGAATGATCACTTGCGATGGCCTTCACCACACGTATTTGGGGCTTTTTTTCCGTTTCAGGTGCGTTTCCTGAATTCGCCAAGTATTCTCGGTGACTTTACTGAACACACGCGGACCCTGCGCCTCTTTCCGCGGCCAGTTGTCACATTCCAATACGTCTCCTTCATGCGGTCTCGTCCAACTATATATCCCTTTACTCAAAAACTTGCGAAAACACAGGTTTGCTCTTCTCGTAATGTTGTTTTGCATACTATAAACGGCTACTGTTTACTGGGACTCTAGTTCATTATTGCTCATCTTAAAAGTGCTTAAAGATTGTACTACTTCAGTTCGGTAGAAGCCTCAAGAATGTTTGAGTAACCATCAAAATCTTCTACATTAGATCGTATTGGGGACTGGATGGTTTTAAAGCGCAATTGGTTTAGGTTTTTAGTTCGAAAACCACTTGTAAGTTCATTGTGCCTGCTGCCATTTTTGCCTAGAAGCGAGGCGCACAGTTCTCTTGTGCGAAGCAAAAGACACAGCTGATTTTAGTGTTTTAAAGTACATTCAACGAATAGTGTCAGAGGAAATGCGTCCTCGAACTATCGTTTGTAAGGTGTGCGTTAGTAGCCGAGTTGACTTTCGTTTATTACCGTAACCCCAAAATGGCTGTGAATATAATAAACCTAATCGACTCCTTTCTTGACTCACCTTTCTAATCCTTTTTATCTGTAATTTTAGGCCGTTGAATATTTGTCCGAGTGGTGTCTTTACCCCGAAAACGAAGTTTTTCAACGCATTCATGCAGGAATTTTTGATCCATTGCTTATTGGTGACAAGCCAAAGTGGTTCTGTTCGGAGCTGGTTCCGGTCGATTTCAAAGTTTATGGCGATTCAGACACATGTGTGATCCACTTAGGGTGTTGCAAGAATCGAAGTAAGGCACTTTTCCATGCATTAGAAATGTAACAGTAGTTGTTAACTGAGGTGAGCACTTGTGGTCTGCATGCAACGAGTCATTTTATGAGTTAATGTACAACTTCTCGAAAATACATCCTTCAACTGGGATATCAGATCATTATTAAGTCAGACATTTAAATGCTCAACATTCTTTTACAAAGGACCAGGAGGCTAAGTTTGCATGTCTACAACAATAGCGCTACCGTCTTCCTTGAATGTGTCACACAGGGTGACAGACCTTTGATCCCATTTACTTAGATCCCTGGGCCGTTGAAAATGTTCACCTTGAACCCTGGCTCCGTGAAAAAGTTAACGTCGAATTATTGCGACGCAATGGTATGTCATTCTTGAAATCCACTTGCACAATATTTGGCTCAAATATTTTCGATGCTGTTTTGATCAGGATAACCTTGGTCTCCGTACAGGTTTAAGCGGTTCAGATTTTATGGTCAACATATTTTAGTTTGCATCTATGGGTGTTCTCCATTCCTTCCTATCACTTTTGGGTCACGAATAAGAAATAAAGTTTCTTTTGAGTTTATAATGTTTAAGCCGGTTAGTTTAACAAGATCAGCTATTGAAATTAGAGTGATTAGCTATGGACACTTGACACGGCTAAATCAAATCTCAAGAACTCGCCTCACTGTTCTTGATAACTTTTTTCCTATTTGTTTTTTGAAAATTCCATTACGTTGCACCAGGCCTAGTATTATCGAGGTGACAGTTTCTGATGTATTGGACTACTTGTGATTTGTTATCTTCAACCTACACTGATACCCCTTGTGTCCGTTTCAGATTCTCCTGATCAGCCGCAATGCGCTCGGAGCCTTTTAGTGAACTACCGAGAATTCTTTTCTGCCCCGCGCGGGGTAGAGGAGGCGATTGCCTTTGCCCGAGCCATTCGTGGGCACGAGATCTCCGAGAGAAAGGGCCGTCGGCCCTCAGTCCCGTTGCTTGATCACACCACAGCTCCGTCGTGTCCAGGGGATACCTCCGATGACGTCTTATCTTCGAGCCTCTCCGAAAGTGGTGATGATTCAGATAAGGTTCGCTATGTTTTAATTCAACTGGGTCCTGATTTTGCAAAAATTTTATACAATGGGTTTGATGAAACTCCAGCAGATGCGAAACTGCTTTACAAATAAATTCTATGCTCGATCTTGGTTGCATTATTTTTCATTATTCACAATTGGGTACACAACAAAGGGCGTTAGTGCAATGTTGGAAAATACTATATTTATTTTGAGATATAGATCAGGCATGTCTTCAGCATGAATTTGCTACTTTATTCGAATCTTTTCGCCCAAATCACCGCTTTACCCTGCGAAATTACCGTGCGCTTATAAATGTCTTGGCTAGTTGCCTTATGTAGTGAAGATTTCCTATTCAGAAGTGTGAAACAAGTAATAACTCTCAAAAGCTACTTTTATTTGTCCTTTCAAGTGAGCCGACGTCACCAAAGCAAGGCAGCATTTCAGTAACAAGAGAGTTCACTGAACTCTAGTATAATGACTTTTACGTGTAGTAAATGAGGTTTCTGACAGTTTTAAACCATTGTTTCTATTAAGGATGATTCTGATATCTGGGACTTGAAATGGTCATTGTCGACAAACCCCTCCGAAACAACTGAAGTACCTTCAACAGTACGTTATTTACTACTCAGCGCACATTTCATGGGGGTCAATTTATAGTTTTTGCTGGATTTATAAATTTGTCACATTACCTTATAGCATTTGCGCTTAATCGTGTTGCATACTTGGTTTTAATTGGAATGAGGATGTCTAAAGTCGTGTAACGTCCTCCAGGATATGAATGTCGATGTTAGGCTGGGCATTACTGTGATTAAACGATGCCACTTTCGTGTGGTGTCAGTACCATTGAATCCCACTTTTTCTCTCTTTATCTATTTTATTTATATAAAAATAATAAACAAGGATTAATATTTGCTCATTTTATTCTAGGGTTCCATGAGGAACAAGTACGTTTTACACTAATTCAATCGTAGTGCTTGTCCTTTTGTTATCACTATCATTTCTTTAACACTCACGTGGGACTTTTAATATCTCTATTGAAAGCAAGTCGACACCCGAAAAATCTGCAGCCAATGGAAGTGTTATTCGCCCCGAAGAGATCAAACCAGATAAGCTCACGAAGAGAGGGTCCTTCCCATGGAATTCTGAAACCGATGGTGAGCTGATCCGATTTGTTTAATTTCAAAATTCATTCCATCTTATTTGTCTCATACCTCTTGAAAATAAATAAGTCCCTGTTTTGAAATCCAGAAAAATTTATCCAGCAGATTGTAAAACTCATTTTGAAATCAAGAATATGCGGTAATTGATGTAAAAGTTGGTTGCGTTACACGGGTTCACTGTTTTTCTCTTGTCATACCTTTGGTCTTTTTCCAACAAAAATCCGTAGACGGGACGGGAGGAACGACGAATCGAGGAAGGAATGCGGATGATTTAAATCTGGGAACGCATATCTTGACAAACCTCTCAGACGCCTTCTCAGGCGCCAACAGCATTTTCTCCAAAATTCTCAGTAAAGTGATTTGTCTTACTATAATAATGCTTACAAATGCGCAGCTATTGGGTAAACACCAGGGATTCTTGCTTTATTTGGTTGATTTGATAACCTTTTTTGGTCTCCGTTTACTCTACTGTGCCGCCCGCTTATCGCTGAAATTGATTGTAACATGAGAGGTCGTTTCGGCTCTTTTTATTGTACTCATGAATTTCCCTCATTCAACTTTTCGTTTGTGCAGCTCAGCCTCAGAATATAATACAGAAGTCAAAGGAGTTCATCCAATCACCAAAGCTACCAAGACGAATAGATTCAGCGTCAAAAACGCCTCCAGGTGATCAGGCAAAGAAAACAAGCAAGAGCCTTAAATTTCTATCCAATCAGGATAAAAGGCGACAAACAGCTCTTAGCAGACTCACATGGACGTCATTCGACGAGAACAGGCGAGTAAAGCATAGACATGCTGTTATTTCTTTAATACCCTCAGAGGAAAAGATAGTGTTTCAGTGGAAAACGCTTTTTAATGCCCCATGTATAATTTCAAACTAATTTCACAGGTTTGATTCACTATTTCTTATCTGGACATTTGGCCAACGTCAGCAAGTGCTGGACATGTGATACCTACTTATACGGTGGTAACAGCTTATTTGTAGTGGCAGCTTGAAAGATCTTTAGCTTTTTGATAACCAACTCATTGGGACATAGTTCAAGCCGATTAAGTGTGACTTTGCAGCTCAGAGAAGCAGGAGATGCTGAAACAGCTGACGCAGGCGATATGGTCAGGCGATAAGGTGGGACTTCGCACGAAGCACGAGGTGCAGCGTCTCATGGAGGACGAGCGCTATCGGACCTACGTCCTTGTGAAGCTACTTACTGAATCTCATGAATTCCACTACGAACCCGAACTCCATGTGCCTAATGTGGTGAGTTTACGCCTTTATTCAACACCCGTTTTCCACAGTAGTTGCACTGCCCAATGAGTTGCCGCTCTTCTCATTTCCTTCCTTAAAATCTTGTTTGTCAAACTTAACTAGGTCTAGGAAATGTAATAAAAGCAACTGCTCCGTGCTAGCCATTTAACACGTCTTATTACTGTTTTTAAGAGCTATTTTTGTGTGGACTGAGGTGGAGGATAATTGTTTGGCTTTACACCTGCACCTGTAGTGAAGGTAGCAAGGTTAACTATTGAAGTTACTGTTTTTCCTTCATTTAGAGCAGCCGTGTTTATTCGCGATTGGAAATATTTCTATAGAAACATCGCCTGCTATAGCTCTCTTCCTCTCAATCTAGGGAAATTTGGAAATTCATACTTGCTATTACTGTTAGCTTTTCTTAATTCTCAGTGATATATTCCTCTGCATTTCCACCTAGCAAAAGGCTTCTCTCTTCAAAAGTCCAAGGCTAGGTTCCGATTGTTGTCCCCCTCATTATTTGCCTAAGATGTTTTTCGTGCACTTTTCAACTCCAAAATGCTTTATTATTTTGAGTCCTAAGTAAGAGTAACTCTGGCTCTTTGCTACCTACTCCTCGGCAGTTGAACTTTGACATTATTCAATCATTTATATCTTCATATTATTACATACGCGATACTTCTGGTGTCCTGATGTGCCACCCGTAAAGCGTTTATGGGGTTAATGCCCTGTTTGCAGTCCATGTATCAAACGCTCGCTGCTTTAGCGACTGTGGCCTGTCTCCTCGGTTAAACTCTTTTTGAATACCAAAAATAATACATTCCGGAAGTGCGCTTTTATAGACTCCAAATAACTTAAAATGTGCTTGACACATGGCATTAACAGTATCCGCCTCCGAGCTTGATTGTATTCTTTGGGTCTTATAGCCTCATTCAAACCAAGATTGACTACTCACTCATATTTGCTCTCTTACACTGATGGCTGTTGTGATTTCAAGAGATGCGTCAAAACACCTTCAAATTCTTTCTTTTTACAGGCCCTTCAGGACATCCTGATGTTTCGCTACTTGGTGTGGCTAACGAAGGCCGTGATCTGCGGCTACGAGCGCAACTGGTTAAATCACGGCATTCATGGCGTGGGGAGTGCATTCCTCCTCCTCGAGCTAGCGCATACACACTTCTGGGACCAGTCTATCGCCCTCGAGCACGAGCTCAAGGCCTCAAAGCAGAGGGTCAGTCTAAGTCTACCCCTCTGTCTCTTCGTTTAAGTGTACATGAGTCCAGAATCCGACTAATTTTTTTTTTTTTGGAATATGCCTCTGAATGATGACGTATCGTCACAAATTATTGCTTCTCAGATTGCGCTCGACCGTTTAGCTGTGCATACTCTCACTCCAAAATATTTTTTTTGCTTATTTAGCCGGCATCTGTTCAGGGGAGTAAAGAAGATTTATTCACTACGAAACTAAAGAGGAATCCACTCGAAGGTTTATGTAAGTCAACTTCTGCAGTATGCTTTCCAAACAGCAACGTCAAAACAGATATGCTCCTATGTTATCCCAGCAATTGTTGCTATTATGCTGTCCGCATCCAACTCTGCAGGATACGCAGCCGTAAGAGACAATTTTGACTCCTTTGTTGATTACTTCCGTCAGTCTTTAGTGGGGGATGATTTCCGATTGAAAGCATAAAATTATGTTTATAATTGTTCCATCCACTTTGTTGTTGTGAGTTCAATTTGATGCCCAATTGTTCACAAAACGATATAGGGATAACCGGCAAAACTAATTCACCTTAGGTCCGCACTGAAACTCCGTGATAGCCTTTGCTGTAGCAGTGTTTGTTCTCGTATAGGAAATATTGGCAAATGAAAAATTATTCGTCAAATGTTTGAGGTAATGGTGTCACCCAATCCTAGAATGCTAGTCTGACGATTAGCACAAAGATATCTACTCCTCCGATTGACTCACGTGCATCATTTGGCGGTTATTTTCACAGCAAATAGTTTGAAAACGTGACCTGTATACTTCGTTAAGTGTATTTGCTGATAAAAATCCAACAAGCCATCTCGCAGACCTGTACATGCGACGTACACACTTCACCTCTTATGCAGACGCTGGCGAAGCTGATGCGGGCATGAAGTGTCGAGTTGTTTACTGATGAGTAAAATCTACAGATGAACTCAGTATGCATCTCTCTTTCTTCAGTCTCTCAGCAATGCATATTTTTAGCTTTCTCATTAATCATTATAGTTTGAAGGTATTGAAACACGTGTTATTTATTTGCATTGAAAGCGGTGATAAAGTTCACCCTTGTACTGCTTGCTAAAGACCCACAAGTACGCATGTAGTTGTAGACCACTTGCGTCGGATGATGGAAATGATTGTTTGGTATTTTTGTATCATTCTTTATTTTGGTCCAGAACCTGCGATTCTAGTTAGTTTTGCCTGTGTCTTGTATTTTTAGCATCTTTAATTAAGACAACGGCAGCCGAGTTGCGTCGCAACAGTCTGGTTGGGGGTTCAGCCGCTGACGGACTTCAGGTTTCACCCTCTCGACGCAGTTCTAGAGACCAGCAATCTGAAGGTCACCCATGTTTTGTTCACCGCGTTCATTTGATGTTTGCATGCACGTTCTCAAATAAATGTTGTCCCTTTTTTGTTGTTATACAGTTGGATTACTACCAAAAGTTCAGCAAGCGATATTTGTCGTTTCTCGTCTAATAGATACAAAGGTAGTGGAAAACTAACTGGTGGTAACTTTAAGTGGAATTTGTGTTGGTAAAAGAGATGCAACAAAAAAACAATAGAAGCGTAAAAAATTCCAGGTGTGGCATTCAGGTTACCCAACCTATTTGAGACTGCAATCATTGGAAATTGAGTGCTACTACACCCGAAATTCTAAAAGGGAATAAGATGTGTTGTCTTGGCGGGTGGTATGCATGGGCAGGTTAGGCGGAGGTGGGGTGACTGTGCTCTGATGTCTCCCAAATGTCACCGAATAAGCCAGTAACCGGTAAACAGTTTTGGTTGGTCCTGTGTATCCTCAAGAAGGACAAGTAAACGGCATCGCATAATAATGATTGCTGGAGGATTAAAATACCACGTTTTTGAAGGCTCGCTAGAGTTCGACGTGGAAAACCATTCACTCAAGAAAAAAACAAAGTCGAAAGAAAAAAGAAATTTAGCCCACATACAAGATTAGGCAAGAAATACCTTGACAATTCGCTAACCTCGCGAATGGTGTATCTGTTAAGTAGCTGGAAGTCTTATGTCCCAAATCGTCCTATGTTAAATGACTGATTTTTATCATTTTAAGGCTAAAAATGTATTTTCTTCGGACAGCTAACCTAAAACCCTCAACTGCCACTACCCTGTGTAAGGCAAATTATCCTAGCAAATAGGAGATATTTTGGACGGCGGAATAAATTGCAGCGTATGCACAATCATTAAAGTTGCCAGGCTTTATTTTCACAGCGATTTTCTCTGTGTAACTACAGCCATTGCGAACGCACTTCTCGGTTCAGATAGCTGACTTAAAAATTTGTGCTCGCTAAGCATTGAGACGTTAATGTATGTAAGCCTGAAATCCGTTACCTAGACTTTCACCTATCAATGCAGCACCCTTTTTGAGGCAATCGACAGAATTTGCGGGGAACAGAGGGACTAACAGAATTGAAGTCCTTTTTCCCAGTTTGTATGCGCTCCGATAGTGTCCAAGGAGAGGACATGCATTCAGATCTGCTGATTAGAAGAAACAACCACTCCTATGAGTTTTTTTTAGGCGCCAGCACAAGCGCATCAGGCTCGCCAACATCTTCACCGATGTGGCCGAGGACCAGGGCTTCCGATTACAACAGCGGCACTCCGAATCCCAAAGCCCTGTTCGGGCGAGAAGGTAAATTTGTGAAGGCATTGCTCCTTTTTGTCTTGCTGGCCTCTTTTCAAACAAAGAGCCTTTTTATGTCTGCACTGCATTGTAGATTTTTATCGTGCAAAGGCGGGTGAACAGCAAAAAAAATCTTAGAGCAGTAGAGAATTACTTCAAGAGAAGATTTCCACTATCGTTAGCGAATGGTGAAATTTTGCCTCCCTCAGGTCTGTCACGCTTCCCAGGAGGACTGTTGCAGCTATAATTTTGGTGTGGTTATGTGAAGCCGAGGAAGGCGTATGGCTTTTCAACTGCGCAAATAAGAATTTCGCAACTTTCTACAGCGCCTTGAAGCCAATTTTACGTGCTAGTGATAGAACTTTAGTTAGTCACTCATTTTTAGAATAAGTAAAGGAAACATTTTCGCTCTTACAGTGGGTGGTTTTCGACAAAATTTAGGGGATACCTTCTTCTGCAATTATGTAATTGTACTTATTTTGCCAGTCATTTTTATTGTGACTCTTTTGGGGAAAAATTTCTATCTATTATGCATTCCCTCAAATCGGGCATTAGGTTTGCGTTGACGCTGATGCTATCTTGATGCAGAAAGCTTATGTTTTCTCCACCACGCAGCTATTTTGAGGCTTGGTTATACAACACATAGGATTGCTCTTTTATGAAAGCAACAGATGCGTAGCATGTCTTAACAGCAATTCGGTGTTCTGAAATCCTCAGACGGCAAATATTTCAATAAGGAACGATAATAATTATGATAGTTTAGTCGAAGAACAAAGCTATAGTTCTTCTAAAGCATTGCATTTGATGAGTTGAAAGGCATTCATAGCCTTTGATCAGGGAATAGTAAAGTTGTCATTCCTCAAAATATGGTATTCACATTATCAAATATTGTTAAAAATAGAGAAGCACTTAGGACAAAAACAGAAGTGCGCCATGATCCATTGTGTAAACATTGTATTGTACTGCTAAACAGATCCTGAATCATCACCTTGCAAAGCTTCTTGATGTACAATCCTAACTACATTGATATCGCAATTTAGTTATAATGGATAACGCCACAGAATTCAAATGCAGAAGCTCTGGAGTGAATAGGTACACCCACGCACAACTGCTCCGTTGTACAGTTAGTCAGGCTGACCTACGAAACCGTCATCAGCCGAGATACTATGTATTTGAGGCCCTCATCGGGGCTAAAGAACGCTCACGCATCTGGGATCAGGCACAATTCTGGGAGGATGCGTTCCTCGATGCTGCGGCTCGTGAACGCGACCTGCTTGGTGAGTGACCAAATTTAAAATCCAATTAACTGTTTTGATGTCACAGTTTAATTGTACAAAAATAACAAAATGGGCTGCACCCAGTTAGCAAATGTAATTCAGCCACCCTTTGGCAGCTGGCAGCCCAAATGCCTTTCTTCCCACTAGAGGCCTAATGCGTTTGTGGGGTGTGTGGTCGTCCGGATCATTGGCTGTCCCATACTGGAATTCACACAAATGCATAACGTCCAGTCTTGCGATTCCTCATTTCATGATGGAGATCGTAGGAAATTTCGTCACAAATGATCGACTTAATAGATGTTCATATTCTTGTATTCATTTTTACATTGAGTTACCATTTTATTATTTGGATTTTTGGCGGTTCCACTTTGATGGAGAGGCGTCTGCGATGACCATATTTTGATTATTGGAACGCCCACACTTTTAATAGGTGATGAATATCAGGCAAAAGTTGCTCCATTAATCCACAGCCATCGTGGAGATCGTACCATACAACTTTCACTGGTCACCATTCTAAACTATTTTTATGGTTAGACACTTTCAAAATGATTCCATCCTTTGACCGCAGGGATTTCATTTGCTAGGACTCACTTTCAGGAGACATAAGGCATCGTTGAAACGAAGTTTTGTATTGAGGTATATAAAGCGTTGACAAACTCGATAGTTTTGTCCAAATAGGGAATTCATAGCGTCTTAGTGTCTTTGAGAATATATGTATTATAATATTAAAAGGAATTCATGAAAAGGTTATTTAATCCTGACTCTGAAGTCAACTAAATGAAGAAGGAGCAACTGGATACGTTTACTTAATGTTTTTTTTTGGGAAAAGGTCTTGATCATTCGCCAACGGCCTTGCTTGAACGCTACTCAAAGTTGTCGGTACCCGAGAGGAAGTTGTGGGATCTGAAGGAGGACCGCATTTTAGCAACTCTTTTGCACAACCTCATCGCCTTCATGGTAATGCTAAAAACAGCCAAGCAAGAAATATACAACGTTGGCTATCGACTGCTCGGACGCTGTCGCCTTGGATCTCACTTCTCGCATTCCATCTCCAGTCTACTTGAATCCATCGCTGAACTGGTGAGTAAAGTCGAGACATCGTACTGATAGTAAATATCTACTTGGAAGTCAGTGTAGCATTCTTGAAAGATTTTACCGTTTAAGAAGTTGGAAGGTAGGAGAATGAACTTTGAGTATGAAGAAAATAGTAAACTCCATGGATCATGGCAGCTAAAAATAAGATACGATAACTATTATTTCCCCCAGGAGCTGTTGTGATTCACGGCAGTCGTACTACTGACGGTTGATTTATTAGCACTGCGTTTTGTATCCTTCAGAGTGGCAATGCCATCGACCTCATACCGTCTATGAGCGCTAGTATCTACCAGCAGGCTTTCATTATTACTACGGATGCAAAAAAATTAACACCTGGAACTGCGTCGATTCTGGAAGTAAGCGCAGAGCCTAACTATCTTAATAAAGATATTACTTTTTGAATGGAATTTTATCACTATTTCGCATCCTGTGACTTGAACACTTTGTATCGAAATAGATTTACGACTGTTCTTACCTTCTACGAGGACTCAGTGGTGCGATTGAGAGCGTCAGGAGTCTGTCGAACGTCCTTGCAGTTGTCATATTTCCAAAAGGAAGAACCTGCGTATTACTTGAAGTCATTGAAGACAGGGTAGCTGCTACCCAGATGCGCTGCAGAAAGGTTAATTCTTCATAAAAAATGATTTGATGTGCTTTTATGCATTATTCCTATCAGCTAACTTTCCATCCCCAAAACCCGTTTAAAAGTGGAGATATGAAGAAGAGTAAGACAGAGGAGTCTTAACAAAGGGCGAAATAATTACCCCATGTGAATGCTACTTTGCTTCAACATAAGCTACTACACGGAAACAATGAAGTTCATTCTCAATGGAACTTTGTCTGATATCTTGCGTGTCTAGAGAGTGATTATGCTTGGACAGGATTTCCTCTCTCAGAATACCTATAAATATACGCGCTATGAGTGACACTAACGGTGGAAGTGGACTAGTGTAGATCGTGAACTGATAAGATTAAACATTGGCTTTCTTTACACATTTGAATGGTCGTAACCTACTACCTTCAAAAATATCATATCTTGAGCATTAAAGTTTTGCCTAGTTTAATTGATGGGTTCATCATGTTTTGCGTGTTGCTTCACAGCTACTGCCTAATTGCATCCAATGCGACATCGAAAAGCGACGCACATTTAAATGAGCTAAAACATTTTCATTTGCAGCTTCGCAGTGATCCAGCGAGCGCATGTTGAATTTCTCAACAAACTCACGAATGTCAACGTTTTTAAATGACTACTTTAGCAGTATCTAAAAGACGAAAATGACAAACAAATTTGCATTGCAGACGGTCTCATAGACTTTGACGGGAAGCAAGAAGTTCAATCAAAATGCACTAACGCAAAGGTGTTATTCAGCATGCCATTATTCTGTCTCGTTACCTCCATCTTTTCAGTAAATTACGGACACCAATAGATTCCTTCCTTGTCACTTTTACGAGCTATGGGTCATTACCTACGACAAAAGGCCGTATTTACACATTTCTATGGGTTATGGTATTTTCGGAGAATTTATAGCTCACACAATCGCCTCACCACACCTAATTGAATTTACTATAATTTATGTGGTTTCAAGGAAACTTTAAACGAATTCAGTGTAGCGTCCCGAGGCTCCCTTTAAGGTAAAAGAAGGCGCAGTACTAGGTCAGAATATATATATTCCGGGAACAGAGGGCTTGGGGGCTGTTGGCACGGCCCGGAGTCCGACCAACCGGCTCAGTACTATATGGCCACCCAAGTGACCTAAACCGGTAGTTCGAACAAACAAAGTATTACACGGCCCCTCTCCTCTTTCAAGCGTCGTCCCCGACGTTCCCCTTCGTCCGCCTCCCGTGTCAGCCATCACAACGTAATCAGTGCTGCGAGAAGCACCCACGAGCTAACCGTCCCAGTCGTCGAGGTTCGAACGCATGTGTTCCTGTAGTGCCATCAATTCCGCGTAGCACTCAGTGCAGCAAATGCTTGCGTCTTGACCCTCCTCTGGGCTTGGGGTCCACGGCTAGTGTCGCTTCAGTTGTTAATAGCTTTCCTGTCGAACACGAGGGCGAGGGAGATGTCGAAGATGAACGTCGATCTCGACCCTTCTGTCACAAGATACCAAAGGTTCTCCCCTCCGTAGCACATGTACTTCTTTCACAACGCCGACGTTTGCCAGAAGCGGCATGGAGCAGGATAAAATGCATCAAAGTCGGGTCCGCTTTCCGCTGCCACCAATGTAGCGTCCCGAGGCTCCCTTTGAAGTAAAAGAAGGCGCAGTACTAGGGCAGAACATATATATTCCGGGAACAGAGGACTTGGGGGCTGTTGGCACGGCCCGAAGGCCGACCAACCGGCTAGAACAAGATGGCCACCCAAGTGAACTAAATCGGTAGTTCGAACACACAAAGTATTACATTCAGTGCCAGAAATTGCCCCACTTTACCACTATAGACACCAACCAACCCATAATAGAGGCTTCAAGTGCCACTCATCAACATCCCACACCGTTCCATTGGCATTGTTTTAGGCGAAGACCTTAGGCCACGCTATTCAAAAGGCAATGACAAGGATATCTTTTCAAGCAAAGCCAATAGCGAATCGTAAGATTTCTTTCCTACCTCCATGGACTATCCTAAAGTTAATTAAAGTTATTCAAATGTCTGGTAATTTCTCCGAATTTTTTTTGATGGTTAGACAATGCGTATTGAGGAGCATTTATGAAGTCTTTTTTAGTTTTTTGCTCATCGTTTGACCTTAATTAACTCAGTTTTAGCAGACATTTGCTCTGTTTCCAGTCTTTAACCTAGCACTACCAGCCTAAACTTATCAAGTCCATGGGAAAAGGAAGTTAAGGTATGCACTGTGGACGCAAACGCGTGAAAACTTCCCACTTAGTTTATTCAGTTAATAAACTTCTTCATGCTAAGTGCTTCTTAAAAGACCTTTTGTAAGTGTCCTATTTTCTTTCAGACATTAAAAATTGCTGCGTTAGTGTTTCGTGTTGCATACTAATTTCCATTTTCCCCCAATTAAGCAATACAGTTTTGCATGAAAATGGTCACGAATCCCGATGGATTACAGAAGAATTTGGGTCCACTTGGCGCTGCCGAAGGTGTGGCATTTTCAAAGCTCGTGGATGATACTGGCAAGTGGTTCTCAAGAAGTCTATGGCTAACTTTACCAATATACTTTCGCGACAGTAAATTAGCTAACCGAATATATTCGGTAAGGTATAAGTGAACAAGCTTTGGAGAGTTTTCATTATTTAAGCGAAAACATGAGCGTTGTCTTATATCCATCAGTGCAAACCATTTTTTAAGCCCCGATTTCAATCAGTGCGTTGGTTTTAACTCATATATCAAAACCTTCATGCAACCAAACAGTCGAAAATAAGCGACGTTTTAAAGCGAATGGCAAAGCCAAGTCATCCTGCATGTCGATTTTGGAAGTATGGACTGGACAAAGGTATCCTTGAAAATATGCCGAATTAATAATGCTGGTAGTGTTCGAAGGCTCCAAAGCATACTTTGTGGGTTTTGCAAAATCTTATCATATTGACCTACCTGCTGGTTGGCCGCAAGTTGATACACGTAGGCAGTAGGCAAACTCATTCGTATTTTGCTTTTCATGAAAGCCGAGCTAAGTATCAATTCATGAGATAAAGCCACAATCAACATAGTTAGTCCCAACACCCATGAATTCCGGAAGTAATCACGCCGGATGAAGTGAGATAGTTGCTATCTATTTACACAGTGCGGGTGCCTATAATTTCCTGTTGATTTAACTTGGTTGGCCCAAACTGTGTCTAACTTTTGATATTCAACCATGTCTTAATGTGTACTTAATTTTCAGATTGAGTCGAGAACACAGCTGATGAAAGCAGCAATATAGAAGACTTCTCCTACTTCGCTTAATAAGCTATTGGTACACTCCTCCCACATTACCCCACGGTCTTTTCGTTATTTGTTTAAGCACCTTTCCATTCATTCAAATAGTACAATTCTCTTAAGCCTTGCTTCAACTTATGCACCCATTTGGACTTCTCCAGTAAACTGAAGTGAAATACTTTGATTGAAATGAAGTTCTTCAAAGTGACGATGAGCAATCTACTCAATCAGTGCTGCGTCGTCCAGCGTTTCGCTGCCTGTTGTCGCGCTACTTGCCACATCAAGCAAATCAAATGGTGAAGAAATGAGCCAGAAGAAGCTTCATGAAATTCTACGGCACAATACCATAAGGTACATCTTTCGTCATTGCCGAGCAAGAGGTAATCGGTCAAAGCAGATTTGTAATAGTGATGCATCTGATCCTTAAGGAAATTGTGCTAACATTTTGCCATTAAAAAAATTTAGACTATTGGGTAAGATTGTAAATATTGCCACTTGCATTTAGCAAACACAAAATTAATGAGTGTAGTGACCATAATCAGGCTATTAGATGCAACCTTGGCGTCACACGTGTTGAACGATCGAGTGGAGGAGTTGCACAATGCTGAATAGCTGGAGCGCTGCATTTAAACGAATTCCTATTTCAGTCTATCATTAATGATTAAGTGATTAGCAGTCAAAACAATTTAATGGTTTCACTAAACGTGATTGGACGCACCCTTTGAATTTACAATGACTGTTGTGTGTTTTACCAATGGTCAGTGATTTCCCTTATTTAAAATTCGTAGACAAATCTATTTGAGTGGTCTTCCCTTAGTCGCAGATTTTTTCGCCCGAACCTAGTAGGAATGCAGTCCAGGGCCCCTTTCAAGGGGGAATTCTGAGGATTACCTCTGTTCTCAATGCCGGCCCTCCCTTTCCCTTCTTTCACCTGGAGGCTGTATGTTGATAAGTGCTGAGACCAAATTATTCTGTATGCTCTTACACCCGCTCATGATAGTGGCAGGGAATGAAGTTGAAAAATGGTAATTGAGCCTGCCGTTGATGAGTCGGCTGAAGCCTCACAAGGTTTCGACACACATACAGGAACACAATACGTCTGCGTAGGCACACACTTTGTGCATTGAATGTTCTTCTAGGAGCACTTCGTTTTACATCTGTGCATAGCGTTCCTCTGCGATGTGTCGAGTTGCTAAAGTGAAGCACTTTGCATAAAGAAGTATTTTATTAACGCTAATTTGCATACACTTTAATACGCTTCACCTTCTGCTCGGTGCAGATGGAGATGAAAACTGAAACTATAGCACCAAAATTTCGCTACTTTTACTTGAGCTGTATGAAAAGAAGGCAAGAAAACGCCAATGTCCTATATATGGTGCGACATTGCATAGGAAGTGTCAGATAATATTATATTGTTAGTGGGTAAGGCAGTGAGAAAAGCGAAATCTGCAATCAGCAGATTAGACTACAAATTCATCGACGATTGGACTCATAAACAGTGAAAGTATGTATTAGCTCATTTCGTAGTCTCTTTATAAATTTTTTAAGCAAATACTTTCCCTTAGTCGATTGATTCACGATAACTGTTCACTTAGTAACGCTCAGCACATATGAGTCTCCAATGTTACATGCATGCCGGATCTTTAGCACCAAGACTGTAAGATCCTATGGAAGAGTAGTCGATTTTGTTTGCTTTTAAGAAGGGCCTTTGACGAATGCAAGCAGAAACGTTCAATTGCTTAGGCTACTGAATTAGTGCAATTGAATTACTATAAAGGGCTAAAATACTAATAATGTGCTATGAGATATTTACCGTAACCTATAACATAAACACCAAGATTAAATATTGCTTGATTGATGAGCTGTGCAAGACAGTAGTATTGCGATAACGATAGTGATGCAGAAAGTTTGCATAGGTTGGATAGCTCATCATCGTGTATAGAGTTAGTAGCCGAAATAGCATGCCATTTGCATTCAACTTTCACACATTTTGCTCGCCGATGGGTAAATCTAAAATTCTTACAATCTGAGGCACACAGAACAACCTACTTTAATGTACCTACTTCGAATTGCCAACCAGGGTTATCGCTGACGTATAATAACAGGCACCTCGGAAAACAGCAATGTGCTGATGGTTTACAAAAACTCTTATTATTTTTGTTTTCTAGGCATCAACCAACTCTCATGATAATAAAATTAGATTGCACGGTTGGGTTTGTTCATGTTGCAATAAATGAGTTGATGCAGCACACCGACTTCCTAAATCGAAGTCTGCTGTCTTCATTGCCTTACATCCCGGACATGCGTAGTTACTTGTTCAGTCTCAAAGTTGTTGTTTACTATTTCACATTTATTCATTTCATTTGATTTTTCGAATTAATACCTGTAAAATTAGGTCTAAACAAATCGCATAGAAGTAATGTTCCAAAATAGCAAGGCCTATTGGAAGGCAGTAGCAAAAGATACACTTGAGAAGTGGATCGATCCGTGGAGTATCTTTGTTATTATTTATGAATAAATGAAATGTGTACAAATGTTTTCCCTAGTTTAGAAGGTAAGGAAAAGCTAAAGGTTCAAATGTAACCCTACCACGGGACGCGACATTTTCTAGTAGAGTAAGACAAACCCAAAAGGTTTAAAGCACACCAATGGTGACCCATGTTTTGCAGAAAAAACGCATTCTGAGAAGGCAGATGATAAGAGGAATTGAGATCAGAAGTGTTCTCAGTCAAAGTCATTGTGATTGACTTCTAGCAGAAAAAAAACAATTCTCTCCAAAAGGAAGAATTGTTGGCTGATAAAGTGTTAAATTTCTGAGGCCACTTACCGGAGTTTTGGTGTTTTTAAATTAGGATCGCTAACACTGCCTCGGGGATGGTGATGCTATGGCAGTGGGACAACGCTCTGGCGGCAAAATGTTCGGATTTTACACTATTCTACTGTCAAGTATTAAGTGGGAGCTGTTTTATTCTTCATGTTATCCGCTACTACAAGAAGAACATCTGGATCTTTCAGTGATGTCAGAATTAGGCTGTCGTGTTTTTGTTTCAGAGGAATTGACGACCTCTAAAATGCTCTTTTGAGGACTTAAAATGAGACAAATGGCTTTTTGTATGCAGAAATTTGGTAGAACGCTGTACGGTCTGCTGAATTTTAAGGCGACTTAAAGCCGAGAGTGAAGTGAAATCTGATTTATGCTAGCACAGAGTCTTCGAATGCGAGGGATCGTGTCAGAAGAAGTGTTAACTGGGTTGTAGATGTGAACTTCTATGCTTGTCAACTTTCCATGTTGGGGTGAATGTGCAATTTCTATTAGGAGGTTAGAGGCAGGTGCGATGTAGACATGCAAACGCTATGCTATTAGTGCAGCAAATGGCAACATTGACACTTGAAGCATCTTGGTAATAAAGGCTAGAAAGGCGAGGTAGTTTCGAACTTTTGCCCTAATCATGAAAATTAAGCGCCCCTGACCTTGGTAAAATTGACATTTCTGCTTATCAATAGTGCCATTTCGTTTACATGTAGTGTTTGTGGATTTCCCCCTTTTGATGAAACTCATTAACTGTGCCGTTTTAGCATCACCCGATATCCTACACACACACTAAAGGTGCTCAAGCTAAATTGGATTATCAAAGAGAGTTTTTAGATCACTGGATGACAATTGCTAAAATTATGCTGAAGGTTAATGCACAAGATTGTGTTGATGATGAATTCAGAGATCCTAGTCAGGTGTGCTCATATTTGATGGCAAAAGGCGCTAGTTCCCCTCCTGGCCATCATCAAGAGGAGTCAAACAACTTCCTATTGGCAGCATGGCGCATTGGTACACAAAGTTGATGTTTCAGATTCCGACAAGGGGAATATGTGGACACGGGAACCAAATTAATGAGTGAATTATTTTGCAAGAAGGTCTGTCATAATTCTGTAACCTACTACCTTATCCCTCGCTTTTGGAATGTACGATCTTCAAATTGTTTCTATTTTCATGGGAATAGTTCTGTAATAGGGAGATCTTTGAATTTATGCGTCCTCAAATTTCGTACCATGCACGAGCATAGATAAAAATGAATGAATCGGCTGCAATCTTTACGATCTTCCACTACTTGACGCTTTAATTCGCAAATAACCTATTTGGATGGGGTTTTAAATGCAAATGCAGTGTCAAAAAACAAATTACAGTTTTTTAATATTGGTTTATTGCATAATACGAAATCAACCAATATGATCCTACTGGAGAGTTGGAATCCACAAAAGGCGGTGAGGAGGAGGGGAAGGGGCATGTTCCCAAAGCTGCTGGGCACTAAACTAGCTTAGATGTAAAATAATTACTAAATTATGATTTGTTCGGAGCGTTCACTCTACTAATCTGAGTTAAAAAGGCAAATTTTTTCGGTTGTGCATTAAGCTTTCCTGCTGACACGGAAAACTGACAGTTTCTGCTTATCTTCCAGTCATCACGGTACTCGTATTTAGGTGTCTTGATGGTCACTTTTGATCTGCAAGGAGGACGTCTCAACTGCGCCTGAAGGGCACGGCGTTAGCTTTTTGTTAACGGATTTATTTCGATAGGAATGTCAAAATCACTTGCATAAATTACTGCCAGCTTTTTATGTAACTCAGGCCATTTGCAACAATGTCTCCATTGCTGTAAACTAATCATTTGATTGAATTTATGAAGCACACGGAGGAGTGCTCACATTAGCCAGGTGAAATGGGCAACGACAAACTTTCTTTAAACAAAGCATTACCTTTAGTTTATTTAGCATGTTGCATACGGGTAGTGCTCAAACTATAATTGACTTCATAATACGCTAAGAAATTGTCACATCTCAATGGCCTGTGTTAACTGCGATGTTTGAATTGATCCAACCCGAATATAGAGTCCCTCATCGCCTTTGAAACAGCTTTGACAATTTTCTATGCCTACAAGGTAGAGGCAAGCATTCCTCCTCTCTTATTGATAACTTCAGCATCCGCACATCAACAAGATCATCTACAATACATTGTTTTATTATAACCTTCAGTTTTTGTAAAGGAACATCGCCATTGTATCTCTGCTGGGTGGTCTGATCTCCAGACCATGCCAGCAGAACTAAGCCCTAATGTACGTCAACAATATATATTTTGCCAGAGTATATCTTTTCGGGGCGCTGCATTTTCACCTCTGAGAGCAGAATCAAGGCCCTTAATTCAAATATTCTGTGATTGTAATTTTAACAACATTCCGTGGACCGATTAAAGCACGCCTGCACTACTGCTTTATACTCTGTGTTTATTTGCTGAAATCCTTTTAAAACAACTTTAAAAAGTTGTCTGCAATGACTGCGGCATCCCATGTGAAGGCGAGGGATGAGATTGGAGGCCCTCACATTAGTCTACCTGCCCACTCACCGTCTCGAATGAAACCCAGCAACTTGTACCACTGAGTGCGAGATGGAGGAGGAAAGGGGAGGGGACAGAAATGGTGTTAGCGATGCAGCTGCTGGGATCAGTGACGAGATTGCTTAAGTGATAATATTCAAGGTTTGGATTGAGCGAGGTTTTTTTGCAAGTTTGTGTGCCAGTCTCTGCACCGGCACCACCTGGCCCCACTAAACAACCGAGCCCTATCTTCTACTTTGAGAAACCAATCTATGTGCCTGGTAGCCTTACTAGAATCTGATTACTGTTTAGAATATTCTTTATGATTTACGCAAATTAAAGTTTAAAAACAGTGCATATAAGATACTGTGTAATTCTGGATCGAAGATCTCGTCGCGTAGAAGCATAAGTGTTGATTTAGTGGATAGTATTAATTGAAGAAGCTTGGACACTCCAAAACAACTCAATAAACACTATTCATTAGACCAAGACATTCTGAGGGGATTCATTTTAGGAGGGATGGATGGACGCCATGTTAGTAACAGGATAAAACTTGACCTGCCATTTGCATGTAATTAACCGTTGTTATGTTACAGCGAGCTTTTCTTTTCTTGTGTATGGTTAACAGTTTTTGAAGTACCTCCACTGCTTTAGCTACAATCGTACAATCCAATTTGACCACAATGGGGGCATCAATTCATTCACCACAGCCATAGGATTCCAGTAGAGTGGCACAGTTGGTGCCAGCAGGTCTGCCTATTGCTCAAAAGTCTTAGATACAATGCTTTCTATCCTAATATTTGATAAAGTCACCCAATTCTGTTTTAGGAAGTCGACTTTGGTTGTTTTATTATTCAAAAACAAGGTGTGATTATAGGGTTGCTTCGGAACTATCACATTCGGGCAGCGACTGAACTACACTTTATCTAACACAGCAAATGCAATAAGGAATGTGACTGATACTAATTGAAACTGCAGCTGTAGCTCCAAACCGTCAGTCTACACCGTAATCGTAGGCTTTTTGTCCGCCCTCCGTGGGATCATACCCCAGAGCGTCTCCCAAGGTGATTTTTTCGGTATCGCCCTTCTTGGCAATGTTGGGTGCCTGCTCCTTCCCTCCAGTCAAGGGCTTCATTGCAAAAAAAGGAAATTGTGTAGGATAAAATTTGTAATGAAAGCAAAAAGGTTCCATGTATTTAGATATTCATTGATTAGCATGTTTTGAATGCAAATGAAAAGTGAAATCTGAATCGAAAACCTGTGGAGACTCACTTGCAACCAGCTAGCATCTTATTTCTAAATACTAATTCTTTTGATGTCCCTTGAAGAACTCAGCAAGATACCGAAGTTATTCTCTGATTACATGCAGAAATGTAAGGTAGATTCATCGAACCTGAATTTCCCCACGGCTAGGTGGATTGCGAAGGAAAATCAAAAGTGGGCTGTAGAGAGCCGAGACGATGGCAATGCCCCATATCGTCCTAAAATTGACGAAACATATCACAATGTGCAGCAGATATTTTTATCATTTATCACAAGATGTCATTTAAAATGGCGATGCAAAACATACCAACTGAAACCAGCCGACTGAGCCACACATCCACCGACAGCAGGACCTGAAACATGCTTCCATCATTTACAACTCAGTAGTTTAAACAAGTTTGTTCTCCATTAGTTAACAGTTGTTGAGATAATGAATGCTTCATTATGTTGACCACAAGTGCTGTTGTTAAACCTATGCAAATCCTGCATTGCAAAACTCCTACCGACCAACCAGTCACCTAATTATCTTGCTTTAAAATATGCTAATCAACTAGTCTACAAGCTAAAAGAGTCTTGCTAATGTGGTATTACTCTCGAAATTGAGAACCTCGAGCCTAATGGAATATTCAAAACAAAAGCATAAAAAACGTATCAGAGTTCCCATAATAAGCATCAAAAAGAGAAGTCGTTTACTCCATGACTCAAAATAAGCTCCCTTCCTAGGAAAGACATTACATTGTAAATCATTCACATCTTGGTGTAGAAGAGATTGCTCGACTTAGTGGCCAATAAGTGAGTAGGGTCCGGCCAAAATGCTAGCAACCAAAGTCCACCCAACTAGTTTGTAAATTTTTATCAAGCCCAGGGACAGTCTTCTGTCTATTAGAATTCCATGTAAACAAAAATGGCTCACCGAAAGCAAAGCCGAGGCAAAAGGCAACATCCGCAATGGCATAGACACTCCCGTAGACAGCAACATGTCGGAGGTCCACCAAAATCCCCATTTGAGGCATCATGGAGGCATCCACCATCCCTTAAACAACCAAAGATTAAAGCTCTTCTTTTCGTGTGTTTGGAAATCTTGGATGCGTTCCATTGACGAGTACTTTTAATGTGCCACTTTTATCATGTAAGCCCATATAATGCCCCAAATAGGTCTGCTACCAAAGTTAGAGGGTGTTCAGGTGTTAATTAAATGCGATTAGTATGCTTACCCATTGATAGACCAAGTCCGAAGGTCGGAACAATAAGGTGTCCCAATCGTTTGCTGAAGGGGATCTACATTTTCGTACCAAAATGCAAAGCTTAGTTATTGATTTGTTTTGATCAAACATTGGAAATAATTTTCACTATCTATAAAAAATTACCATTGTGATAAATTTTACAAAATATAAATTATTCTAATAAGAATTCAAAATCAACACGATACTCCCAATTTATGATAGAGATTTGTAAGAAGTATCAGGTGGGATAGTGGTATTTGTAAAGAAATCGCGAGACGCACACAGAGAAGGCAAATGCTGCAAAGAATCATCCCTATAAACGCGCTTAACCAGTGTCCGATTTTATGGGCTACGATCCCGAAGATATTCGTGCCTAGCAAGTATGAGACGCTTGCTGGGAGAAACGCAATTCCCTGGGCCCAGTTATCGGCATTCATGTGCTCCTTCATCCACATTGGCAGTGCCGGTTCGAGAATGGCAATACCAATGTTACCAAATGTAAGAGCACCTACGTGAGAGAATACTTGGAAAACACAGCGCAGGCTACTGTAAAATACTTAGTAGAACATGGTTTAGTTAAAAGGTACCTGCTGCCACAAGAATGTATGGATCTCTCAGTAATTTCACAATCGCAGCACCACGTTCCTGCTCTGGACGAATCGACGGTTTCAATATTACTATCTGAAGGACTGAAGAGGATACAAAAAGTTTTAATTGCAAACTAAGGCTTTCGCATTTATGTAGATCACTATGTGCTCAACCAAAGTCAAATATAGCTTAGGTCCAACTGTCGAAAGCATAATTTTCAGTAATTCGAATAAGTTACCTCCATCCAGTAGTGCGAGTACAGCCAACATTAAGAAGGGTGCCTTTTTATCAACAAACTGATAGACAATGCCTCCGAAAGTTGGACCAACTGAAAGAAAACGCATCATCGGCCTTCAGGCACTAAGTACAACTTTGTTGCAGCAAGAATAAAATCACGAATTCACCTCTCCAAGTATGCTATTTCACAAGACGTATTAACAGCAAAGGAATAAATTTGTGATTTACATTCATTTTTGGTATAATTTATCAATTAAATTTAGCAGTGGCGTCTGGAGAATCTCTCTAACGACAAGCCAATCAGTGAATTACTCAATCATTGAATTGAGCAGTCAAATTCCCTCGAAAACCAATCTATCACAAATGAAACGATTTTGTTAAGGGAATAAAGCAGAAAGGGCTATACCTAGGACACCAAGAGCAAGACCGCTGAGCGCAGTCCCAAACGCTCTTGTTCGTTCCTTTGAATCCGTATAGAAGGTGGCAATCGTTCCCATACCTACAAAATATTTGTTCATTTATTTCATAAACTCGTTAACATTGACCTGGAAAAGTATTAACCATTGATATATCCACACCATTAGCTCCCTTAACTTGGCTATATAAGCCTTAACAAGGCAACAGAGCATTAAATAATTTGCGAGGGTCTGAACTGGAGGTACCTGAGACGCTCGAACACGCAGAGCCCGCACCCTGTATGGCTCGTGCGATGAGGAGGACAGTGTACGATTCGCCAAATGCGAATACTAAATTGGGATTGAAAACCAAATGAGTGTCATCAACATTTGTGTGTACGACGAATTCCTCTTTGCCTCTGCATGCGCATAGTAAAGGTATTTTTTACGTGTGAGCTTCCATCTACTTAATTCCATTGCTATAATTCACATTTTGAAATGGAACTTTAGACAGAGCAGCAAACGCGAGACACTGACATGCAGACGTCCGCTCTCACGCAAGCAACTCAAAACGAATTCGTCATTGGTGGAATAACAAAATAACTTATTTGAATAAATTGTTTGACCGTGGTTTAGACGAATTTCTTCTAATTTGGGTGAGTTATGACATGAATCATAAATTTAAGAACTTAAAATTTACTGCAAGAGTTCCTTCTAGTTTGCAGCATTTATTTCAAATTCTGCCTCATTATTCCAAGTGCTATGTGAATTGCGAAGACTCTACAAGGTTCACCAGATAATACCGTAATTTGACGTTTCGCAGTAAGTCAGTTGATGGGTGCTACCATTAGTTATAAGCTCACTGTAAAAAGAAAGAAATTTTGCACAAATGTGCAAAACTCAGTGTTTATTTGTGTACGTCTGCCACATGGCGCGACTTTTGAGAGGTCGAATAGCAATAAACTAGCGTGTAATTGACATCCCAAACCGTTCAAGCGACCTTCCATCCATTGAAAGGACACTAATGTAAAGTATTTGTAGACTACTTTATTATAAAATCATCAATCTTGAGTTAGGCCCAATGAATGACTTTTCATCATTTTGAAATCATTCGCAAAATAGCTTATAGCTCTTAGCTTTTCCTTTATTAAATAAAGCATGCCAAATCCATCACGGCCTACTTTTTATTTCTTGTGAAAGGGCGTTGCGAGGTGATAGCTCACATAGCCAGAGTGATAGACTGATTTATGTATTTACTTACCGATTGTGGAGCAGAACATGATGAGGAATCCTGTAAACATAGGAATCGAATACCCGATTCTAAAAGGGAAACAACTGAGTGCTTAAGGTATTATAGCATCTTAGCAGCCATTTTCTCAACTGCTCGATTACGGTGTGTATGTTGCCGTTGCGTGTGAATACTATTTGAAGTTTTACCAATCAACTGATTCCTAAATGAATAAACTGTCAAATGAGTGGAGCGTTGCATCCCACGAAGTTGTGAAGGCATTTCTACATATTCTTTCCATCTGACTGGTCCAATATGCTTAAATAAAAGTTATGCTTACCGCCTTAATTTAATACAGCATTTCATAAGGTAAATGGGACCGATACGATTTGGGGAGAACACACTCGACTAAGACTTCAATCAGTCAACTGTAAATCACAAGTTTTAGCCAAGTTAAGGCACCCAGCACCTAAAAATATCGAACAAGTTGCATTTTGGCGGTCTCCATAGGGCTTCGTTCGGCATCCATTTAATCCATAAATTTGTCTTGGCAGAGCAAAGCTACAGTTTTAGCACAAAAAGCAACTTAGATCGAAGGTTGAGGAGAGGATGGTTAATTCCCCTATTGGTTAAATCATACTTCCCATTGATTTCTCCTTTTTTTTGTCAAACTGAAGGTTTCTATGAGATCCTGTCATCTCTTGCCAACTTGTTATCTTGAACATATTCTACTAGCGTCTTGTACTTTAACCTGACAATTACATAATGTAGAAAGAAAGTTAATAAAAGATACCATGCCTGTTAAAATGCGTTCTACTTTGTTGGTTATAGGAGTAAAATATTGTAGATACATTCGGTAAATATTCTTTGTAATGTCGAATTGGATAAGTCAGACTAATGTATTTGGGGCTTTAAATTGAAAGCTATTGCAAATGTAGATAAATATTTTCGAAAATTTTCTTTTTTTTTGTACATCTCGTTTTCTAAAACCAAGTCTTAGTGGACCCCTTTAAACTGCGACTGGCGCTTGCACTAAAGGGGTGGATGAAACTTGCCTATTAGTGAGGGGTCCAACAAAGGGATTAACAACTAGTTGGACGATAGATTTTGATGCGAAGAGCATGCCAACTCGGAAGTTTTCCCTTTCCATATGCGACTGACGCATTTGAATCGCGAGCTTAGTGACGTTGAGGTTGCAGTCCAAGGCAAGAGTGTTGATGCGGTCGAGGAGCTTCTTTACATGCATCCTTTCCTCTTTGGAGGCCCTTGAGGGATCAAGGAAATCATCCATCGATAGGGCGACGTGCGCACGACTCGCCCACGCCACCGGAATCAGGGTCAGTACGGCTTCCGACAGGGTGCTCTTCAGCAACGCCTTCGACGTGCAGTTGTACGTGGTGGTGTCGAGAATCGCGTTCGCCAAGCGTCGCGCCTTCGTTGTCAGCAAAAAATTCGGAACTATCGGAACTAGTGGGAATATGGCATTTATTTAATCGAGTAATCTCTACCTGCTTTAGTATTTCAACTATTACTATTTGTCCCTTTTCATTATAATTTATGTTTGGATAGTAAGAGGTATGCTAATGAGACTACTTAACCGCAAACTGTAACCCAAATATATCTGTGCGCAATGTTAGAATGAGTAAAAGAATTTGACTACTTACCAACCGTTGTGAGTAGCATGTTGTCAAGAAAGAGTGCTATAGTAACGATTATTAACACGAGTCCTCTACGGGAGAAGACACCTCGGAGCCATTCATGAAATCGTCCAGTCCAAGTCGTTTCGTTTTGTTTTGGCGAGTGGTCCATTTCAGTTGCTCCTGCAATTAAAATTCTTCCTGAAATATTAATATAGACAATTACAGTAAAAAAGGCGTTGGAATGCCACAAGAGTGTCTATAAAAGGAAACTCCAGACATCCATTCTCCTTTTTCAATGATAAATAACATACTTATCAAAACTTTAGTATAGGAATGTCAAAACGCACTTTTGTGCATTGGAAGAGGGCACTGCTATGCAGGTCATGCTAAAACGTTCTCAATGGTGCATTGTTTGCTTCTGAAAAAGCTATTTTAGGATGGATTATCGTTTATGAAGTCGGATACTAATCCCTGAATAATTTAGAATAAAATCCCTTCTTGAGTGGGGCGGATTAATTTACGCCAATGGTTTTTGCTGGAAGATTGACTGACCTTCCATTCTGCCAGTTCAAGTCGATTGCAGTGAAGCGTAACACTTGTGCTCGCTAACTTCCTTCTTCGTTCCCATCAAAGTTAGAATTACCAAGCATTAGTACTGGCTAGCATCGGCAGCAACACAGTTTTGCTTTACCAGCATGGAGCGATAGTGTACACTGCACAGGTAAGGAGAAATTTTTGAAGCTCATGGATGCGGTAAAGGACATAGGCACCTGTTTACTATCGAAGTGTTTCGAAAATGCGTTAGGTGACTTTGCTCAGCAAATAGTTCCATTTTATCAATGTTTAATGCATACTATTTTTGGTCAGAAGGTTCTGAGGCAGTCGACTTTCAGAGGATCCAAGATATGGACAGAGTTAAACCACCGACTGAGCGGCAGGTCATTAATACAATACATAACGTTAGGGGTCATAAATAAAAAAGGAAACTAATTTATTCAAAATTTTTAATGCCTACAGAGACTCCAATAATACAAAAAAAATAATTGCGAATGGCCAAGTTTTAGTACTAACTAGCTCTTTATGTTCTCTAGGATGAAATTGAACGATAGAAATCTGCGCATTCAAAGGATGTACTCATTTTATTTTCATGCTACAAAAACCAAGATTTTGAGTTCTCTCTTCTGAATTAACACTAATATGACATTTTGATGAGCAGACACGTACCATGTTAGTTATGGTCCCTACTTACTTCCTTCTCTCACTCTGAAACACACACTCCTGACGCAAGGTTTTAGCGCCATGACAGTCTATCCGTAACGAAAATGGCTCAATCTTATGCGCATAGGCTTTGTTCAGTTTGAGAGTAGATTAAACAAAACAAATGCGGCAAATTTCGAACAATTTTTCACAAATTAACGTTATGATTCCTCACAATTCAAACCAATTGCAGAAAATAAGGGTTGCCTGAGGATGACGGTTGCAAATAAAAAACTTGAGGATGTTGATGATACATGGTGAATACATTTTGAACTTAAACGATTTGGCAAAGTATAGAATTGATGCAAGCAACTCTGTTCAATAAGCAATTGTACCTTGACTAGCCCTGATGTCGTCTAACACAGTAGTGCCCGATTTTCGTAACCTCAGAGAAGGAGCCGCCAATTCTGTCCACCCATTGGTTAGTGGTGTGCCCATACAGAAGAGTGATTCTTGCTTGTGGCATGTTAAACGACTTGTAAAATCAGCGTACTTTAGTGTAATCAGTAAAAGGGCAGCGCTTCCGTCGAAAATTGCAGGCCTGTTGCTTGATGGACGCTCGTATGCTGGAAACTGGGATTTCGCGGCATCAAACAAATAAAATGGTTAGAATTAGTGAGTGCACTAAGGGACTAATAAGGCCAAAGTATGTGATTTCGAGTGCTGTGTTTACCTATCTCAGCTGCATTAGGCATTTTTAAGAGAATATCATTCTTCACAAAGTGGAAAGTCTTTCACCATGACCAAGAGCCAATGTCACAATGAATATAGGCTAGAGCCCATCTTTGCCTCATCAAAAAGCTTAATGGCTAAAAGGTAGTCTAAACAGGCAATCAAGATGCCTCCTCAACATGGCTCTTATTTAGGCGTGATTTTCTTCTTAATTAAGGAAGGGTCGATTTTAAATGGAAACTCACACAATTCCCAAGAGTGTCTTCCTCCTGAAACGCTGGTCCATATATTATTTAAATGGTAATGTGCTCTCCAATGTTTACAAGGTTCGCAGCAAAAATAAAGTACCTACTAAAGATACTCAAACCCCTCTTTTATGATTTGCCAATCCCATGTGTTGTTGGTGACATCAAGGCTCGGTATTGTTGCTGGATCTATTTCAATCACCACACAAACTTCGTTGATAAGTCATGCCAGCGTTCACTCACCTAAAGGCTGTCCAGAATTTGGCATCACATCACTTATTCATACTACCTATGTCTTGCAGATTTTATAGGTCGAAACAGATTCAATTAAAGAAAAAAATGGTTTTCGCAATTCTAGCATGGTCGAGTATAAATGTGTTCGGTTTGATCGGTTTCCCACCAAATTACTGTGTTTACAATAGAACAAATTTCAGCGCCCTCGGGTCTGAAATGCAGCTTACCGCCTGGCCCGTATCACGTCATAGTGCCCTTCAGTAACTGACAGGCCGATCACGTCTTAAACAGATGCATTTTTACAACGCATGTGCTCAATTACATTTCAATGGTAGCGATTCTTTGCTGACACATTTAGTTTTTGTTTAAAAGAATTTGTGGATTGCTTAAATCAAGCTCAAAATTTGCCATCGTCTTTGCGATCCCACTTAAAATTTTAAAAATTGTCGCGAATGCTATTGGCATAAAAAGATTAGAAAGTGAAATGAAGCTAATTAATTTTTGAGTTTTAATCAATTTGAGCAGTTACCTGGATTCTTTGTATGAACTCAATTGTCTGATCCTTTGCAGGGCAAGCGTTAGACGACTATAAGTACGTGGGGAGCTACTTTCCTACTTTCCGATCATATGACGAATGAATTTTGTGTTGGGGCAAGGCACGTGAGTTCTGTAAGAACTCACACAACACTTGACAGGGATTTTTTGATGACAGTCTTGTGCATTTACACCGGTTAAAAGCAAGATTAGTTAACTCATTGATACATATGACTTGAGTGAGTTCTGGTGTTTTTACGTGCGTACTGTGCAAAATACCTTTTGTGCGTCATTGAAGATTCAAATCCATTAAATTACTAAAAAAACTAGTCAAATGGTAGAGGTTAAGCACTTATTGAGCATTGGGAGCACATTTTGAAGAAGTACAGTCGGTTACGGAACACAGGTATAGTTGGGATCAAAAAAGCATATGTTAAATGGAGTGGGATCTATGAATTGGCCGCAGTGAGATGTGTTGAAAGAGATGGTGAAGGTGGTGGCTGCAACGTCCCCTATGCTTGCATGAGGTGGAGCGCTCGTTCACTCGTATACGCCTCTACACTCACATCTTCAGCCCATATCCACCTACGCAGTCGAGCGGCAGCTGGGGGACGGTGGACTGGGTGCAGGAGAGACGACAAAGTGGCGCCAACGTCCAGCTGCTAGGAACAGCGACGAGATTGCTTAAATGATAAAATTAAAATATCTACAGAGATCGAGATGTTGTTGTGAGCCTGCGTGTCAGTCCTTGCACCAGCACCACCTGGCCCCACCAAACAACTAAGTTTTATTTTCCCTCTTGGAAGCTAATCCACTTACCCCATGCCCCTATCAGTAACTGATAACTGTTTCAGATACATTTATAGAGGTTTTTCGAGCCTCTATCTATTTGACATGGAAAGGTACCTGTTACCCTATGCTCAACTAAAATTTGATCCTTTTGATAAATGAAAATCGAATGCCAAGTGTTTTTACAAAATGGCCATAGTTGACCCACGTTATTCAAAAAATATGCATATTTTCATATGTATTCACATCTGCGACAGGAGAAATTGCATGCACTTATGTGTTCGTTATTTGTAAGATTGAGAGAATTCGGTTTTGGTCAATAATAGACTACAAAGTTCACTCCCTTACACCACCCGGTAGGGTCTATTACAGGGCGCTATAGGGTTGCATAAAGTCGTTCTTTTTAACTCTGCTTGGTAACAGTCTTCTCCCACAGGAATCGTTTCGAATTCTTTGATTCACACTACCTTGACCGAATAAATTGCCATTCTATCTATGAATGGGATTACCAATCTCTGACATGCATAAATACTAAACGGCATGCATAGTATCCTCGGCAACATTGCTTTTTAAATTCATTTATTTAATAAATAATCTAGCTATTTAATTTCTTCATTGAGTTCGATTCATGGGCAGCTGTGGGTACCCCAGAAAATCAGCTAAGTCTCATAGCTTTCGAACTATCATGACATACTGGTGAGGTTAAGATTCGCTAAGAGTCTGGGGGCCTTGAGTGGATTGGCTTAGGCACATTAACAGTACCTTTTATCATGCTACGATTTACCTAATTGGAAGCTGTTTGCAGTGGTGGTAGGACCGATCTAGGGCTTTGTTCGCAGAGGAGCCTCTAGCTGTCAACATTTACAGAGTGCGATAGAGAAGTGGAAAATTTAAGTGCTCGCAACGCACTAATTTATGCATACTTAAGTGGGGAACTTTACCAAATTCTTTTAAAGGCAATTAACCCATTGGTTTCTTCTGGACAAGTCAAGCATACTTTCATGCACTGATTTTCTCAGCTTTTATTAAGCTACATTATATTACCAATTTAAACTTCACCAACGTGAAAATACGCACCCGCACCTGTATGTGAATATTTGGCCAATGGCAGTCGAGTGGACAGGTGCCCCCGTCCACTATCGCGAAATGTGAGCCAATGGACTTCAGGTGTGCGCTAGCAAGTTCACCTCTACGCATTCGCTTTTCTGACGCGCTGAAATGCAGGTGAGATCATTGATGTCAACGAACTTAGACATCATAAATGGTTCATACGATACTTTGTAATTTAACTTAGCAATTCTTGATTTGTCTTAGTGAAATAGATTAAGCACCAATGCTCCTGCCACTTGATTGTTTATTTAGAGCGCCAAGGTTTGTCTCGGTTCGAAGAACTTCTCTTCACAATTGAGTTAGAGGCTTGATAGTGATTGATTCTCCTGATCTTATTTTCCTTTTCCAAGTTTCAGTAAACCAACTCGTTAGCATTCTACAAATGCACAATCTTTAATTCAAGCATAAAATATGAACCCAAAAATGTTTTGCTCCCTTTCACATGTACTTAGAAGGCATAAGCCACACGTTTTTTAAACTTTATTTGTCTTTTTGACAAAAACTATAAAATTGACACCTTTCAGAATTGTTTCTACACATCCTCAGAAGCAGGTTTTGAACCGGTTCCCCAAGGCGAAACGAAGAACGATCAATTACAATGCAGCAATTTCTACTGGCCACCGCTTTCTACATCTGACTACAACAATTGCACCTACCCAACGATGCAATCTCAATGGATCGCTGATGAAAAGCGCAATATTCAACATTTACGGCAGTGGGACCAGACCCAGGAGATGGTATCACTCCACCACAGCACGTCTAGCTCTCTCATGGCTCTTCCACAGTCGAGCAGCTCCCTTCCAGATAGCGATCTTGAACACTTTGCCGAACACTTCAAGCAGCGTCGAATGAAGCTGGGTGCTACGCAGGCAGACGTGGGCAAAGCCCTCGGTGCTATGATGATTCCTGGAGTTGAGAGTCTCTCCCAATCCACCATCTGCCGGTTCGAGTCCCTCACTCTCTCCCGATCCAACATGATTGCCCTCCGTCCACTGCTCCAAATCTGGCTGGACAGAGCGGAAGCTATGGGAGTAGCCAGCAGGGGCTCACAAGTACATGAGGTGTCCGTCTTCTCTGCACAGAACGCTACTGGTCTGCAGCAGTGTCGACGGAAAAGGACCTGCATCACCGACAGTGAGCGCAGAGCTCTAGAGGCATACTTTGCAGTACAGCCACAGCCCTCTAGTGAAAGGGTTGCCCAAATTGCTTCATTGCTAGGTCTACCGAAAAGTGTTGTGCGCGTATGGTTTTGTAATCAAAGGCAAAAGCAAAAGCGACTCAAATGCGGCTTCGAGAATACACGATCTAGGTGTGCAGCGAACATTAAGACAGACGTGGATTACTTTAGTATGTAATCATTTCTATTTTATACCTCAATGAAGCATCTTTTCTAATTTGTGCTCTTCATTTTTGTCCTCAATGATCTCATCCTTCTCCGGATTTAAGGAAAATTAAGTAAACTAACTAAGATCACCTCAATTATAACGCAACTGAAAATAACCAGCGTTGAAAACTACGCCTGTTAGTACAGGTCTGCCACAGCCATGTGTCAGTAAACAGAAGATTTACCCAGCGTTTGGATTACATTACTGTCTGAATGTACAACTGTATGTTTTGTGCTCTCCTCATCAGTAACATGGTGTAACAGAAGCCTCTGTGAATAGTTTGAAAGCTGCAAACGCTTGACAGGTTGGTAATACTATCTGTTACATAAAAAGCGTTAGTTGAAGTAAAGGAATTAGCATCAAACAACTACCGAAATCAAATGAAAGCATTAGTTTAAACTAATTAATCGGGTGGTCCATTAACCAAGGAAATCCGGACGCCTACCGACCGCCATCTGATTTATCGGAACCGGTTCATACTGATACTGTGGCAGGGAGGCCGGTATTTCATGAACTATATCTGTATTGGTAGAAAAGTGAATGTATGGATTACACATCTGCAGCTTGCTTCCAAATTAGTAACTCTGCACCGGTTTTTAGATCAAGATTCTTTGACCCTAACGGTAGGTTCGAGGTTTGGCTTCTGCAGCATCCATTTTTAGCTGCAGAGAGAATAACCAACTCTTAATGTAAATCAGGGGTGCTAACACGAGTAACACATCCGTGACCAACCCAATTCAACAGGGAAACGCCTCCCACTTAAATCATTTGAGCGCACTTACTCAAGCAAAGTGAACGGTGACATGCACCCAACCGCCATATTATAACTCGCAAGCAGTAAAGCTGATTATGACAAAAAGGCCATAATGCTGAGTTCTATGCTACTCCAAAAAATTAATAGACCATGTGTGTGAAAGTTACAGGGAATTTGAAATCAAAATCCTCCAAGCCGTTGATTTCAAGCTTCTTTGTTTTGGTCCATTCAACAGCAGTAGAAAGCACCGCGATTACTAGTGCTGTAAGCGGGATTGTTGGTCCCAAACCATCTCTACCGAGTGCTCGCTCCTGCATTGTAACAATTCAAAACCATAAATCCAAAACACCCGGCTAGCCGATGAGTCTTGTAGAATTCCTTTAAAGTACATCATAAGAAAAGCAATGAAAGTCTCACAAAAATGTCGACACGCAACAATGTCCTGTGATTAAAAATTGTGTGGCCATGTGTTAATGAAGTTCTCCCAGTGTAAAATGAGTGTTTAATCAGAATGAATAAGTAAAGAATACCTTTGACTTAAACTTCCTTTAGATTAAGATGTACAAAGTCGGCTAAGTGCAATATTTGATAAACAAAAACATATCTAGCTTTTATTCAAACTGCATCAAATGCACACCTTTACAGGTTTAATGCGTTCCTAAATAAAATTACCAAAAAATTGCTGACAGATCAACGGAGGGTTTCTTTGGAAAATTGTTAAATTTAAGATTTAACAACAAAAGCACAAAGTGGATGGACGACCTACCTTCCCTTCGATAAAACCACCAAAGGACAAAAAGGAAATGGAAGGAATGTCGAGCTTGTTAAGCTGGCAATGAGCATTTAAATTGCATCTTTGACTTTACATTCAAAGGGATGATCAAAGCCCATGCGAGGACCATACTTGGACCACCGACACCGCCCGCAGCTAAATAACCGAACTCACACTTCTATCTAGTGAAAGTCAACCAGTCTAGCGGTAAACCAAAGGCAACAAAACAAAACGAAAACCACAGGAATTTCCCATTCAAAGAACGAGCAACATCTCAGAAAAGCCTACACCAGCCACCCTAAAGCACATTCTTAAGGTTTCTGCAACTTCATGCGGTACCCTCGGCGATGCCCAACGTTCAGCGGTAAAGTTGTGATTAAACTATTATTTAAAATAACACCCGCTCTTAAAAAACAAATTAACAGTGGTGAACCATTCTCGAGAATCAGAAAAGACATTCAGCCAAAAATCATGATTGCGCCTCTCTATCTGTTTACTGAGACAGATCTCGAAAGCGGGGACTGTTCCTGCCAGATAAATGAAAGATCCGGAGCAGGACAGTATAACAACGAAAGCACTTACGCCTGTGACAATACTGGCCGTCAAAGCAAGTGTAGCTTCGGTATCATTAACCAAAATGTGCTACGTTTACTAAAATTTGCTACAATCAAACTACCGCAGGCCGGCCAAACTTTGTAAGCATCATTATCTTAGTTTTGCGTTTAGTAATAATGGATCAGAGGTAGAACAACCATAGTTGCCACTTCTGATGTCCTAGACACCGTGTAAAATAAGTCTGACAACCCAGTGCCAGCCCAACAAGCACAATAAAGACGGGTATAAACTCCTGGGTGTAAATAAAAGGTTAGAATGAAATTGATAACTGGCAGCAGAGTCACCCACATCCAATCAACAAGTTCAAGGTCGAAATTAAATTTTAGCGGGCATATTGAATAACTAAAGCTTTGTTATATATTTGATGAATAAACGAGTGCTTGGTTGTGTTGCAGTATTCTAACTACTTCATATATTTACCTTATCATTTGGGCTTTTTATATATGGGTAGTTTACAATTGATTACAATTCCCATGAGAAAAGTAACAACTTTACCCTATTTTAGCTAAAATTCTACTTGCACTGTTACATCTTAAGACTTCCCTTAAGGTAAAAGAAGGCGTAGTACTAGCGCAGAAAACATATTCTGGAATTATAGGGCTTGAGGGCTGTTGGCACGGCCTGGAAGACGGCAAATTGGCTAGTTCAACATGGCCATTCAAGTGACCAAAACCGGCAGTTTGAACAAACAAAGTAGTACATACACATTTCGAATCAAATGCTTTGTGTCACTGCTGGGAACAGGTAAGACAAAAAAACTGCAATGACTTTAATGCACATTGTAGAGGGATCTTCCCTTCTGCCAATACCTTTCTTCCCCTAGGTGTTGTGCGGCTTCCTATATTATGATACAGTCAGAAAAGCACAATAAGCGAGTATCTATGACGAGAGTGCCTCTGACTCCTGGAAGGTACCGCGCTCGTCCACGACCAGGTTAAAACTGTCCTCCCGCATCGCACCTACCGCGGGCATTTAAACAACATAATTATTACACATATGAATGCGAGTTTAATCACATGAGTAATTTGGTCTCCACAGTTTGTGCTTCCCATCTACTGCACGCTTTCGGATAGCACCGACTTCATTAAGCACTTTATCACTTTACCACACTACCATGCCTCTTTCCCTTCCCGCGGATTATTCAGGACGCCAAATTGGTGGCAAACATGTGCAAACCCATTCCAAAAAGTTAATAGCACACTCCAACGACTGAATTGCCTTCCCCAGTGCGACAGGAATGGTGTCGGACATGGATCGGTGCATGTGTGGACACGCCTAACAGAAGGGTAGACGGTTGCCTCCAACTTCGCACATCATCCCAGTGTCGTGTTCTGCACGATTCCTACTGCCAACCGAAACGGCATCAGACTTGCGCCATTTGCGATAGTCCATTGTGGCACTGTCCACTGTTTCCACGTAAAGTTGCGAGGAGGAGACGATGGGAAACGCTAGCTTCACGAAACTGCGCTCATTCTCGCACTCTATTAAGCAGCTATATCATTGGACTAGTTGTTTGCCCCGCGACTGGCGATGGGCACGCGAGATGCCCTCGATGTAGCGCATGGCGCGATTCCAAGAAGTATGAAGTCGGCACGTTTCGATGGTGTGCAGTTGTCGAGTTGCATCAGTGGTTTTGGAGTCGGGAGTGATCTTGGATGCGGAAGGTTGAATTGCTGGTGTTCCTGGTGCACGGGTGGTTATTGAAGCACTGACCACGGTGTGATGATCAAGAGGGCAGTTTGACCAAGGGAAGCAGTGTGACAACGCTGAAGAGTGGAGGGGCCATGCGGTGGTGTGCGCTTAGTTGAGCTGTGGGTTTAACCACGCAGACACTGCAGTCGCCACGGGTTGGATTTCTGCTCTAATTGTTAAAAAATTTCACTTCAGTTGTACTAGTATTTGTAGGAGAACCTCCGAGAAGGTTGAGAATACCTATTTGATGATCTTGAATGATGTGAAATGCCCATTGCTTCACTAAGCTTATTTTTCAACTTTTTCAGTAAAAATCAAAGCAATAGAAGCATCCGAGCAAAAATTGCATGATCTCGACATTAGAACTTATTTGTCTTTCATTGATTCGTTCAAATAATTCCTACTTGAAGAACGCACTGCAGTCTTGGGTTCTAGTTCTACAATCTTCTTTAAATCCATTTCTTGGCAAAGGATATTTTGGCATCTACACAAGGAGTATACTAATAAGTTACCAAAAATTCGCGACCGCATTTATCCTCCAACGTGGTTAAGGCTCAGCTGCAACTTAATCGCAACCAAAAATGATGTAAGGAAGTTGCGAAATTTTAATTATGGGCTACCTAGAGTGTCTGCTATAAGGGAAGCCTCTGGATTGTAAGGTCCTCAAAATTGTGTAAATTCTATCCATTCTTTGACAATGGTCAACCATGCAAAATGACAGGTTAGCTGCTGTGCTAACATTCCCCTCCGTTTTTGTCAAGAGAAACAGCAATCTTGCTTTCTATTATCAGCTACAAAACCATTTTGGCTAACAATACAAAAAAATACGTTTATCTAAATTTTGCATGGTTCGCATGTGCTGGGATTGACTTCGCAAACTCTGACTCGGTGTGATTGGCTCAGAGCAGCAAGATAACCTCTAGATAAAGTACAAATTTAGAGAGAGCATAAAGGGAAAATCGACTTTTAGCATGACTTTGGATTCAACTTCTGTTAAAAATATAGGTGTGGTTCGATTGATCATCGGTCGTGAGTTGGAGCATGCTTGTAAACTCTATGATGGGAGCGGCTTAGAGTTTTAGATCAAAGAAGCAGTATTCCTCTGCTTATTTTCTGATTACCTCGGAGCACTAACTGATTTAACGTGAAGAACGTGGATAGGTGTGGCAGTGCTATTTGATCAATTAGAAAATACTGAAGAAGGTGCGCCAACCACAGCTCTGTCTTCGAGTAGTTTACCGCCAATTGCGTGACTTACCAATGCCAATTGGAGATGCATTAATATAAGAGGCACTACTGCAGAATACACGACTACTGCAAACCTCCGCTACTGTGTTAATGGAGCCTCTTCCAAGTGTTCGAATTGTGCATCTTAATAGATGGCAGGATGCCAATGGATATGGATTTGTTTTGAAGGAAGTAAAATCGAAGAAGGAATACTGCATCAAAACCGTGGAGGCTGGTCTTCCCGCGGAGGCTGCTGGAGTCATGCAAAATGACTGTGTCATTGAAGTGAATGGGCGCTCTACGAGTAAGAACTTCCTTTTTCGACCAGCTGGTATTTTCCTCCTGCAGGCTCCATGACTTATGATGAAGTAGTACAAGAAATCAAACGTGATCCCCAAAAGGTCATTCTAGTGCTCCTTCAGCCGTACGAAAAGCAAGTGCTCAAGAGACGCGGATTGGAGTTGTCTTCCAGAACATGTCCTGCACAGATTGTCATTGGACGCACGAGACGTGACGACACAACAACTGTAAGTATTTATAAAGATCGTGATTTGTGCAAAAGTCGAAATAGAACTAAAGGCAAACATGCAGTAATTTATGTGATGGATGGCATGTTCCCTTAGTAATGGGATAAAAATAAGCACGGACTGTTAGTACTTCTGATCTCTGGTTGAAAATAAACTTGATTTGCTTGAATGTACGCCTTAGTACCGTCGGGATTAGCAAAGTGGCTTGTAAGTAGAATATGCATCTATTGAAGGTTAACATGCAGCATGTGTTTTTCATAAAAAAGCCCTAGTGGTAAAATGCCAGCCGCACAACCCTATTTTCGTTAATTTTGTAGTTTTATGTAGCATTCGTACAAGTGTGATCACTTTCCATGCTGCCTTGATTACGAAATGAACCTAGAGCAGAGGCTCATTTTAGCGAATTTGGACCTATTATTTCCGGATCTCTTGATAGACATTATCAATGTAGTCTTGGTGCTTCCTATGGGCCAAACTTCCACGAATACTACACAAAAACTCCAAATGCACGATACCATATAGCAAAATACTCCATTTACCTTTAACCCTAATTCAGGTGATTTGGCAATGTTTTTATGCCTCAGTTTCGCATTACTGTTAAACAATGGTGTTTTCTGTTGCTCATGCTATGATATAATGTTTGCCAGGTAGTACTAAAGGCTTCCACCCCAAAATCAACCCTAATTAAAAGTAAAACCGTTCCGTATGTAAGTGCATGGATGTGTGGTTTAGGCTAAAATTGTGAAGGACCAATTTACTTGTGTAATACTACTATTCGCTCAACAATAGAAGACGCAAAATCGCCTCACCTATTTGGTAAAGTAAAGGAATACGCTTATACATCGCGCTGACTTCCAATTTAACGCCTTCTACTCCTATCTCCTTGTTGGTCATGCTGCCATAATTCCAGTATCGACCCTACACGATGCACACGCTTTGTTTTCCTTGCTGAAGGCGGCATGCAATCAAAGTGGTGGAGTCGTGGAAATATGCATTTTTTGGCTACTGATAATATGACGAAGTCTTTTTCGCTTGCTAGATGGTTTGTGAAAAAATGGCAGCCTATACCATTTCGAAATCCCTTCTCAACTGCGACGCCGAGACAGCTGCAAAGCTGAACAAACAAAGGCTGGATCTCTTGTCGTCCTTATAAACTGATTGAATGCATAAATTTAACTACTTTTATACAGTGTGCAGAATATGTCGAGCATTATCACTATTTGTTGAATAGTGATTTGTGATTTTTGTGCGTTTTAATAAAACGCCCTACTGTACCAGTGATATCTTTTTATTAATGCGTGTTTTGCACAGTGTGAAGTGCCAGTTTTTACTTAAACGTATGGAGAAGGTACTTCGTGTTCCATATTTTGATTTGTCACAATGTTGGTCTTTTAGTAGGCTGCAAAAAATGATTAAAAAAGCTCAGGGTGTTCACTGAATTAGGCTCGAACCTTCTAGCCTTAAGCGAAGACACCGAAAAGGACTTCAAATTTGCTGCCCAACTTTGCCAAAGCAGAATTACATCTGATTGTGAATGGCACTACTTACTCTACCATGTTGCAAATCGGTTTTCCAACCCCTGCTACGAGTACTTGGGTTTGGTGAGCTAGTACTTGCCGTCTGCAATACTGTGGTGACTTCGATATTTAACGGCTTTTATGCTTGTACAGAATCTACAGAATGAGACATTTTATTTAAATAAGCGAATCAAAACCATTCTGGACAATTGCTTGCTGCAAATCAATATTGTCGAATGTACAGCGCAACTTCTACTTGACGTCTTGTCCTTCCTTGAAAGCGTCAATAGGTGCTGGTGCTCGGATAATATATTCTGGCAACTTGCTCCCTGAATGGAATTAATGCAAGTCCCGGTCAAATTTCCGCAAAGCAACAGCAAAAAAAAAAGTAAAAAGTCCTTAAATTTTGGCTATTTTTGATGAGAGGATTCTAATGTAAAGTGATCGTTTTGAAAGCCGTCAATGAGCTACAGATTTTGAATAAAAAATACTGTTAAATTAACCATTCGGACTATTACACTGCTACGGCACTGTAGTGAATGTCAAAATAATCCAAGTACGCTTTCCTTTACTTCCGGTATATCTAGTCCAAACCAAATCTTTTGTAAGGTTTTGAACCTCTTAACACGCATTGCACCTTATTTGGAAAAATGTCAAAGTTTACGTCATCAGTTATTTTTTCTGTTTGAGGCGTGAGTTGTAGAGCTACGTGGCTGTCTTGAACAAGTTAAACCTACAGTCGTACCGCCATGTATTCTAATTACGTTAACTTGGCATTTTGGTCTCCGTAAGTGATGGTTGCTTATGCTGAAATGTTGATGTAATACTTTGCTTGTTTGGACTGCCTGTTTCGGTCATTTGGGTGGCCACAATGTACTAGCCGGTTGGTCGGCCTTTGAGCCGTGCCAACAGCCCCCAAGCCCTCTGGTTCCAGAATACGTGTACTCTACTCTAGTACTATGCTTTCTTCTACCTTAAGGGAAGCCTCGGGACGCTACATTTGTTGCTTTCAAAACAGCCAAACTGTAGGAAAATATGGAAGGTCTAAGTTTAGATGAAGAAGGAGAGGACTGACTAGATTTAATTCCTCAATCTGAGTGTTAATTAAAAACACCATTGATAAAACCTTTTTGTAGGTCGAAATATTCACACATTTAGAAAACATTATTACTGTTTTGCTAAAATGAATGGCAATATTGAATGATATCAGTGTTTCCGCTTTTGACACTGTTGATGCTACAACCAAACCACCACAGTATGCCCCAAATATGATCCAAAATATCCTGTTTGACATAACCTCGATGCTGACTGTCATTTTGATGATCGCATAATTGGCAGACGGTAGGAACGATTTGGGCTCCAATGCACCTTACACCTCCATAATTAGCATTTACTTGAATTTTAACATTCCCTTGCTTTTGCCGTAGGACTCATTGAATTACTCACACAATGTTGCGTCAGTTTTTTGCTGCAACACATTACAACGTCTCTGTAGTCCACTTATCATCAGCAGAATTCTAATGACTACCCAGTAGAAGCGGAAGCTCTAATCCACTGTTTCTCCTCACGCAGTGACCTCTAGGCGCGATGACGGCGAGTCCGATTACAAGTGATAATTAGTCGACAGAAAAAATATGAGCAGCGTTCTAGATAAATTTTAATGAATCTTCCATTGTATGATTCATAAACTATTCATAAAAAGCCTGCAGTCAGGTTTTACATTAGAAGCAAGACAATGTATCTTTGGATCCGCGATTTTTTACCGATTCTCATTTAATATACATAAATAACTATCAAATATAACCCCTTGTGTGACTTGAAAAGAAAGTGGCAACATGGTACTTGTTTCTAGCAGAGTCAGTGCCTATCAATGAGACACTTTATCGTGGCAAAGCTTTGCCGAAATATAGTGTCGATGTGATGGGTAAAACAGTGATCTACTTATCCGACGTGTTGAAAGCAATGAAGATTGAATTCATCCATTTTAATTCGATAATAATTGTAAGTATCGACCGTTTTCTCAATTAATCAATGACTTCTGGGTCAAGCACACTGTACAGCGGGTAGCACAGCAAAATCTTAGCATTTTACTAATTTCATCCAAAAGGACACCATAAAGCAATGCATTGTTAGGTGAATCTTGAAGGTAGAAACGACGTTTTAAATGCTTTCCTGTTAGAAAGTTTCCACTATTTACTTTTTTCGGGACAAATGGAATACCCTACGAAAGTTCATTCCCTAATTTTTGGAATTTAGGAATGGACCAAAATGGAACAAAGCAAATCCTGATTGAGAATTTAAACTCCTTCTATTTAGACAGATCCACGGGTAGTAGAAATTGATCACATTCGAGTGTGATGACAGAAACGTGTGCGACAGAGTCTGTGTGCGCAAGCTTACGGAGATAGCGAATGCGCTGACTTAACCCTGTCATGAGGTTATTTGGCATTGAAGCTGCGCTTTTCTCACGAGCGTACCGATTAGTTACGATGAGAAATGAATCGTGAAGTAATTTTGCATACTCAGACTCTTCTGCTTTAATTTGATGATGCCACTAGACTATGGTTACGTAAGTCTTTCCGTAAAGGTGTGGCTTTAAGTCACCTCAGCGGGAACCACTCCATTATCTCTATGATATTTCCCAGAGGGACCAAATGGCATCCAATGACGACGACGATGATGATGATAATGACACCATAAATCAAATCATGCCGCTAATTTGCAAATACGATGCATGGTTTTGGAATTTAACTTTGATTATTGATACCTGCTAAATGTTTTACCATCGCACCTCCAGATTGTGGTTGTATTTAGTGGCGGTACGTACACATGTTCTACAGCGGTGTGCTTTCCTCGAAAGTCGTGGATTTCGTCATTAGAACGTTGATGAACGTAAAAGCCTGCCCCTTTTCTTTCAAATTCATCTAATACAATTCAGTGATGTTTTTTAAGCGTCCTTTTAAAACTATTCCAACGAAATTGCAGTTGCTTCACCACCAGATAGATCTGATGGTTGATAACGAATTTTCCAGCAAACAAACCCGTAACTCGTGTGCTGTTGCTTGAAGAGAACTTGCGCAAGTGCAAATAAAAACCCTACTGTTGTCTGACATCGTTGATTTATCCAATGAGTGTGGATACCACTAACTCGTGCAGTCATTTTTGTCCCGAATTCATGCACTGAATTTCGATTGAAAAACCTATCGGAATAAGACGTTGAATGGGAAACTCCGTTTGTTGTAAAACGGCGACATGGAAACACATCTGGCAGCTGAACCGGAAAAGCGCATTTGCAAGGCACCCTGAATATACATTAAGTCAAAAAAATCAGAAACTATGTTTGACAGCACCTAAATTAGCAAAAAGCTCGAGTTTACGCTTACACACAGTGTGAAATGTACAGTATAAAATGAATGTCGAGGGAGATTATTTAGACATCCCGCATTTTACAGTCGCAACCATGTTTTCAAGGTAATCTGCCATTCAGAAGCAGGTTTTAAATACCAGTAAACACTTAAAAGACAGCAACACTACCATGCACGCGCAAAAAACTAAAGTATAAAAACATCGCAATCTTTAGTAACTATTTCACGAAATTCTCCAACAAAAGTGGAACTACGAAGAGAGACCTGCGACGTTGTTGTCAAGCATCCTCCGTAAGCTCTCTCTCCTGTTCCCAGATGTAGAATGTGCAGGATGCCATTGGATAGCATCGTTTTATGCTTTGCACACTTGGATCGCATGCTTTTCGTTCCTATGAGGCCCGACTGTCACATTTGTTCAGGCTTCACGATGCCCTTGCGTTTCTTCCACGGTTTCAATTAAGCCTGGAATCGCAATATGTGTTGTGTGTGTCTCGACCCATTCGAAAACTTGGATTCGTACCTCCATCTTCCATTGGACCACATTGTCGCGGAAGAGGAGGCACAAGAAGCGCGCATTTGCTGCACTGAGTGCTACGCGGAATTAATGGCACTACAGGAACATATGCGTTCGAATCTCGACGACTTGGACGGTTAGCTCGTGGGTGCTTCTCGCAGCGCTGATTACGTTGTGATGGCTGACACGGGAGGCTCACCAAGGAGAGCGTCGGGGACGACGATCGAAAGAAGAGAGGGGCTGTGTAATACTTTGTTTGTTTGAACTGTCGATTTCGGTGACTTGGGTGGCCATATTGTACTGAGCCGGTTGGTCGGCCTCCGGGCCGTGCCAACAGCCCCCAAGCCCTCTGTTTTCAGAATACATGCATTCTACCCCCAGTACTATGCCTTCTCTTACCTTAAGGGGAGTCTCGGGACGCCACACCAGTTAATATCTTTTTTACCAATCGTTTACTAGATGGTCTTCCGGAACATGTAGATAACCTAATGCTTTGCATTTGCTAGAGGGGATTACTTTTTACATTATCATGTTTTTCAAGCGGCCTTTTAATTTTGATCGTAATCGTATTAGCAGGTTTATTTTGCTATTTACACAGGTTTTAAACACATAGTAGAGCATTTTCTTTTTAGTTTTATTATGCACTTGGGTATTGGAAGGAATTGAAATATCGAATGCATTGTACTTTAGTAAGTAAATTATTCGTATTCTGCTGCATATATCTTCTGTCAAATAACTTTGCGTGTTTTGATGACAATGGTTCCAGCAAATAGATGGCCAATGAAAAATTGAAATTTGCCACCATTATTGTCTGTGTGAAGTTTTGGGTCCTCAGTTTGTCAAATCAGTTTTCTGCAGTTGGTAAACTGTGTATTAGGTGTTCATCCTCTGCAAATGATGCCCTGGTATTCACTCCTTGGTTTTTGCATTTAGCTTTGTTTTTTATCGGAACGTCGTCAATGGTTTAGTTCAATCAAAATGTCTGGTAGTAATTCCTGTGGAAGCGCCACAAGCAACACAGCAAAATATCCCAGCCGTGGGCGAACCGTCAATTCATCTCCTGATTCCCATCAGATGGAGTACGAACTAAGCAAAGATGGTGAACTTGTGCCGGTCTCCAGTAGGTCGGATGTCCTCTATGGGGAAGATGAACAAAAAGATACTGAAAGTGCCACTACTCAGGGCCTTATCTGCGATGGTAAAACTTCGCTTGAAGTTTCTGTTGCTTCATCAAGAAGTAAACGCAAGCAAACTTTCGAACGAAAGAATATCAAGTATGTGCTTTGATTACATGACTGTCTATATTGATGGGCCCAAATACTTGACATATTTCATTCTTTTCAAAGGCCATGCTTTGCAATTCCATTTCATCGTGTTTTTTTCATTCATTTTTCACACCTTAATCTCTATCTCTGGGGTTTTGACTACAGAGACTGCTTTAAATGCCTTGTGAGAGTTTTATCTGTCTAATTTTTGTGAAATCGCGCTTTTTAGACGTGTACGTGAGGAAAATACTCTCAGTGAAGAGGCCCAGTCTGCTCAAAAAGCCGAGATGGAACGACGACTTAGGCTTCAAATAGAACAAAGTGCACAGCTTTCAAAGTCGGGTAGTTCTAATCTTTGGTCTCCAATGTCCAATATTCCTACTGACCAAACCTCTCTCTCGCTTCCTTGCCCTGAAAGTAAGTCGATTTAGCTGCAGTCACGTTCCTTTGGAATTGTTTGCTGGATTGTTTCCGGCCTTGTGGGGATTTTGTGGCTCTATGGTGTGATGTAACTTTTTCGTGAAGACTATTATTCTCCTTGTAGCTAGTGTATCATAGATTAAGAAATTCTATGCCTCCAAGCTGACACTAGGTCATTTTCAAATTTTCGCGTAAGTTATGTTGGTTGTGGGAAGATATTTGGCAACATTATTGCCTTCTGGTATCACGTCGTGCTGGAATTCATTTGTAGTTTCAGTATCAAATTTTCTTGCCGCTGAAATCTGGATCATAAAAATATTGACCGTCTTAATATTGTTCTGTTCGCAGCCATACAAATGAAGCCTAAAGTATGTGAGGAAGTGAAGCCGTGCGAAAAACCTGTTAATGATACTTTAACTCCAAGAACAAATGTTTCGCAAACAGCCTCAACGGCCTCCGAAAAACTGTTCAAACAGAGACATTTCCAAGCCCTTCAAACGGGCGACACTGAGGAGACGGCGATTGTTTTGCTTGGTGACTCCGACGATGACATTGAGCTTCCGATTAATAATGCTGAACTGGAAATTAGGGTAAGTTTTCGAATGGCTTTTTTGGTGTTTTTCATGCTTTATGTAATCTCTGAGGTTTCTGCTCCCCATCTGATGCGACACAAAGCAACTATTTTTTTGCGGGTAGGAAGTAACCACAAACAATTTTATTTAGTATTGTCAGATTAAATGAATGCACTACTTGGTCCCGTGTATTATACCAGCTTTTTAATTCTATTAAATTCGTACGTTACCCATCTAGTTGTTCTCAAGTTTTTTTCGTCTCCTTTGCACTCAGGAGTCAGCCTATTATATGCGCAAAATTTCACCTTGTCAAATATTTGACCATCGTGATTGGATCGTTTCCTCGTCTTCGGTTTTTAACATCATTGCTTGTAAAACGAATGCTAAATTGTTTGTGTAGAACAATCAGGTGATTGAGCTGAGTGATGACGACGACCCCGACATGGTGGAAGGTGGTGATGGTAATGGGGGCGATAACAAGGAAGAAGATGAAGTGCAAGCGGAGTTTTGTGAGCTCCGCGATGCTGAAAACTTACCTGATGCCGAGGGCCGTATCTGCATCCGTCGTGGCGCTACACTAGCTGAATCCTTCTACCTCGCTCCACACATCGCCCGTGTTATCAAGCCCCACCAGGTAACACCTTCGTCTCCTTTTGGGGCGACACGTTATCCCTTAACACCTAAGAAATCCATTAATAATAATAACTTAAGTTAATTTGCTTTCTTTAATTCAGTTTAAACCATAAATTCCTTAAACTGATTCTTAGCTTGTTTTGGTCGGCAGATATTTTATAAGCGGATTGTTTTGGCTTCTTTCTTTTAAAACCCGTCTTTTTTGCTGTCAACTAGAGTTGGATCCATCGAAGTGTTTATTGGTTCGAAAGTGAATGGAAATGAATCCGCTTATAATTTACCGAGCTGAAGTCAAATGCAAATTCCATTGTATCGTAGATAAAGTGTTCTTGTGTCTGTGTGTGACTGGTTTACTGCAAGAATCGAGTTCAAACTTATTAATGATTTGACATAGACACATGCCCAGAAGTCCATTTGAGATGTCTCAAAACGAAGTAGACTGGGATATGCATTACTTAAATGGATGTACCTGCAGTTGGATGTGCGCATCTTTTCGTTTGATCATGCAGTAGGCAAGTCGTCAGCCAACGCTCTGCGCTCTGTTCTCGCGCCTGAAGCGTTTGAGTTGCGTCACTTTTTGTGGTAGTAGCAAACACTACAGCACGACCATGTTTACGGTCAGCTGCCAATTTTGAATGCCTAATGGAATCCTTCATCTGAGATATTCACTTTCTGGTCACTTAGCGGCTGCTGAACTGATAACAGCAATAATGAGTCGAAGTGTGATCCACTTCCTTGAAGGTTAGTGCTTCTCATCACTGTGTTAACGGTGCCTGCGTACTTTAGACAATTGAAAGTGATTGCTCATGTAATAAGAGGATGGTCGATATAAATTAATAACAGTAAAAGGCACTCGTTTTTGCATAACTTTTTCTCTTCCCTTTTTATGCATGGTGTTGTATTCGTTACTGAGGTGTAATTGCCGTTGTTGCTGTTACTATTGCTCTCCCATAAGATTGGCTTGGTAATCTAGCTCTAAGTTTTCCTTTTGCCTTTTGTGCAGTCACTGCATCGTCAGAATCCCAACGAATCAAGGAAGCGCCTTGGTTTGTTTTGCCGCCTAATTACACTTCTTCCCTCATCCTGCGCTTAAACTAGCAAGACCAAGTGGGTGTCCTGAATCAGTAGGCCTTAAATGTAAAAGCATAGTCTGTGTTCTGCTGATGTGAGTTATTTTTCACACCTATTTATATCATCGTGTGGCATATTGTAACATTTTCATCGGAGGTTCAAGGCAATATTAGTTCAAAGTATTCTCTCTTCTCAATTTGGTGCAAAATATCGAAGCCATGTGTTTTTTATCACTCATGCTGGGTTAAATTACATTGATGGTATTTTCCATAACCTGTTATCCATGCTCATCGTTCAATCTCTCAGCTCCTGTAAATCGTCCAATTTTGCGGCCTGTTTAAAACGTTTCCCGAAAGAGTGGTATTTGATGCCGTTGTCTGGTTTGATAATCAAGACTTCTTTAAGCTACAACCACTTGGTAACACGTAATCACTGCTTTTGCAAGTGATTAAACGCCGCAAGCAGAGTGGTGGTTGTGGGGACTTGAGACTTTACTTTTGTGGAGAGTAGCGTTCGTTACAAGCCATGCACCGATAATCCGCATGAATGCTCCGGACTGGAGAGCCAAGATGTCTGCAACTTATCTTTGCGGCTTAAGTATTTTTGATTCTAGGTTCCTTGTCCAACCTGAATTGCTCTTTTTCGCTGTCTCATCCGTCGATGCTTTTGCGGTTTTTTTAGTGATTAGTTTTACATTTTCCCTTTTAGTCCTGAATTGCCGAGTTTCATCGCGTTTCCTCCTCTTGAAAGGCTACTTAATTATAAACAGTAGACTAGTTTTGTTGAAGTTACTGATTTAGCGCAAAATTTTTCATTGATAATGCGCTCGTGTGGCTATCTAATCAACATGCGAAACCCTGGACATCAGACCTCCTGGAGTGTTTTGGGGTGTGACGACCTATTAAAACTTGGGTTTCACGTTAAGGTGTGTAGCGCATAATCTTGGACAAGAAGGTTATGAGGCAAAGGCAACCGGTTAGGAGGATCATGTTCGTTCCATCGTGCAAATGCGTATCTGTTACCTGTTTTTTGACGCTCTAGGTTCTTCTGTTTCTCTGATACTTTAATTTAGTGCTATGTTCGATGTTTTGTTTCAGGACACTTGCTGTCAGTGATACAAACCAACTATACGAACTAATGAATTTCAATCCACTAGATGGTCTTCAACGTGTTACGAAGTCGGTGTTTTCCTAGCACTTGAAAGTGACGTGCTGGTCGAATTAAAATTAACGAAGAATAATTCTTGCATAGGTGAGCGGCGTGCGCTTCCTGTTCGATAATCTGGTGGAGGATCAGACGCAATTTGAGCGCAATTCCGGATTTGGTTGCATTCTGGCACATTCTATGGGCCTGGGAAAGTCTATTCAAGTGATCGCTTTTCTCGATCTCATCTTCCGTTATTGCCGTCCTCCCCCTCGCACGGTCCTCCTCATCGTTCCCATCAATACTCTCCAGGTCACCTCGTCCCTTACATTTTTTCCTAACATTGTTTTGTTTTATCGAATATCTGTCGTAGTCTGGTGAATTCATGCCACTTAGCCATAATACGAGCATTATTAGTGTTTTCTCTCCCCGAAGAAGAGCTATTACTTTTGGTAATTTTATAAATAGAGCCACTTTAATCAGGAAAATGCTATTTAATTTACCTACGTTTATTCTGTCCAATTAGAATTTTGTGTTTGAAGCATGTCCCTATTCTCTTGTGCAAAGAAACTGAATGCTTTCACCATGTAGTCGAATTTGATAAACGTCAGCTGTATGTTAATGTTGTTTGCGTTTTAGAATTGGCAAACAGAGTTCCAAACGTGGCTGCCATCTGTACTCTACCCTACCGATGAGGAGAAGCCGAAAATAAATGGTCATCAATCCACCACTAGCACTAGCGGCAATATTCCCACCACAGTGACTGCGGTGACGTCACACCAACTGCCTCCTGTTGTACATTCAGAACCCTCTCTCCTCTCTCTCATCAATGACTCCCCTCCTCTGCCCCCCTCCTCGAATCTCTCTGAGGTGGAACAAAGCGAGCTGAGGGTTGAGGCTGGAGAACCACAATTTCCACCTCCTCCACCTTCGACGTCACCACTCGTAGGACAATCAAAGGCTGAAGAAGCAGTCCGGGAATCTCCATCATTCCGGTTGCATGTGATCAAGGACACTACCAAATCTCTTGACGCTCGATATCAGGTATTGTTGACCTCTATCGAAATTAACTGACTTAGCACATTTATCTGTTTTCTAGCGCGATTTAGGTGCAGTTCCTAGGTTTCACTTTTTAGCTCATTTGACATAGATTGACACTATTTTCTCGTTGTAAAATGGGATTTGAAGCGTTCAAATCATTGGACCTTGAAGAGACCTTTGTAGATTAGTTTTCTTAACTGTTTCTTCAGCAAGTTATTAAGCAAAACGGATGCTTCTATAACGATTAATAATAAACAGCGGTAATGAGATATTTTTACTATCAACCGCCAGGTGGTATCAGAATGGGCTCAAGTTGGAGGCGTCCTTCTCATGGGTTATGAGATGTTTCGACTATTAACAAACCCGCGGAAGCAGAATCGAGTAAACAGTGTTTCTAGTGGGAGTTCCTTTGTCTACAGCGGCGGCATCCCAATGAGCGCCTCCACCAGCGCCCTCTTCCCACCAAGCCTATTACCTGATCATGATAAGCCCTCCAGCAGGAAGAGAAAGCGCCCAATCACCATTGACGTCGAGAAGGAGGAAAAAGAGGAGCACATGCTCTCTGGTAGGTTGGCTCTAAGCTCTGTTTGAATTCATTTTTCCTCTCAGCAGCATCAAAATGCGTGTCTCTTGTAAAAGCTTCTTTAAGTGTGTCGGTGATTGCATGTTGATCAATTCTAGATATGCGTATTGCCTTGACTGATCCTGGTCCTCAAATTGTTATTTGCGATGAGGGCCATCGCATCAAAAACAGCGAGGCGTCAATTTCCAGGGCTTTAAAAGCGCTTCGAACCCAGTAAGCTGACGGATTTACTAATTATCTGCATTTCTTGTTATAATTTTGGTTCCATAAATTTTCATTCTTGTGCCTTTGTTCCTACAGCCGGTGATGCTACTTCTGTAACTGATAAGTCCGTTTACCCAAAATGATATACAAGTTAAGGTGCTCATTAAAAAAAATCCAAAGCTGACTGGTATAAACCTGATTATGTGACTTCGTTCTTTAATGGGTAATTTTTAGTTCATTCAAAGAATTTCTCTAGATCGTACCAAAGAGGTAAAGTTTATTGGCCCCATCATTTACCTTACCCCGGCACACATGACACACCTACAACTTATTGTTGTCCATAACTCAAACTAAGCTATCCATAGCATGGAATACGAAAGTAGCGACTAATGTGTGGTTCACTTTGTTTTCGCAGGCGCCGGGTGGTGCTGACGGGATATCCACTGCAGAACAATTTAATGGAGTATTGGTGCATGGTGGATTTTGTGCGTCCCAACTATTTGGGCACGAAAGCCGAATTTACCAACATGTTTCAGCGTCCTATTGAGAATGGACAGTGCGTGGACAGTACGGAGGCAGATCGAAAACTAATGCAGGGTCGCGCTCATGTGCTACATGAACTTCTCTCCGGTTTCGTTCAACGTCGATCCCACGCAGTTCTCAAGGCGAGCCTCCCTCCAAAGCAGGAGATCGTTCTGATGGTTCGAATGTCTCCGCTACAACGGCGTCTCTACACTGCCCTCATGAATCATATCTCTAATTCCTCCAATGTGTACGGCACCGTCCTTCCTCCAGCCAATACTCTGCAAACCTATGCATTGTGCTGCAAGGTGAGGTGCTTTCGTGTTTTCATGTGCGTTGCAGTTCTCGGATTTGTGGGAGAACCGCCAATTTTGATTTTTTACTTTATCGTGTACAGGCTCCTAGTAAATTGTCGTTTGAGGTCATCATGCATTCGGAGATATTTTGCATTGCTTCTTGAATCTCCCAGTGGTGCCAGTTATTAGAGTTTATGCACATTCGAGGTTGGTCTCTATGCATCCTTAATAGCCTAATGTTGCGTGCGTGCTCTCGGTGATGACTCAAGTTTTACTTTTTAATGCATACTTGACGTAGATTTGGAACCATCCTGATGTATTATGGCGAGTGGTCAAGGAGAATGTAGACGAAATGATGGACTTTGAGTTGGATGATGCATCAAATGCAACAAACGGAGCCCAAAACCAGCGAGCAAAGCGGAAATTCAACGGGAGTAACTCAGTGGTACGGCCTTGCTTCTGTGATTTTGCAAATTCAGCATTATTTCTTTAATGGGTTTTGTTCCCTTCCAAGGCCACTTAATTTCAAGTTTATTAGTCCGGGTTTTTTCTCTTCTTCCCTTAATAGGTCTCTGGTGGGAGCTCGACCAATGATGATAAGTACGCATGGGTGACTGGTGACCTCTGGGGTGTCGACTTCAGGGCTGGTGATGTTCGCAACAGTGGGAAGCTACTTCTGTTCCTTTCTCTCCTTTGGGAGAGTGTTCGCGTGGGTGATAAAATGCTCCTCTTCTCTCAGTCTTTGCTGACGTTAGATCTCATCGAACGTCTTCTGGGTCGGCTCCCTCTGGACTCCGAAAGGCCACCTTCTCCATCGCAATCACAGACGTCTCAGGAGCAGCTACATCAACAGCAATTGGAGGAGGAGGAAGAAACGGAGAAAACTGTACACTATCGCTTTAATCGTCGAATGGGAAATGATCCATCTAAGCAGGCTCAGGTGTGGGTCAGAAATGTGCATTATTTCCGTAAGTAGAATGCCTCTTTTTTTCCCCACTTTTCCATCTCATGTATTCCCCCGCATTGGTTTATGCAGGGTTAGATGGAAGCACATCTGCTACTGATCGGGATCGTCTTATTCGCCGTTTCAATGATCCCACCAATTCGGTCAGGTTGTTTCTTGTTTCAACAAGGTAATTTATTGAAATTAGCGTAATGTGTTGCGGTTCGTTAATGGTACTATTAATGGCGATGTTATTCGTTCGAAGAATGGTGTGATGCTAATGTTCGGCTGAACGAAAACGACTTCAGTACTGAAACCATCGCCCTTACAAAGTAGAGTTCTTTTTTCCATTGTATAATTGTGCATTTCTACATGTTTAGAGCCGGTTCCCTTGGGGTGAATCTTGTCGGTGCTAACCGGGTTGTGGTGTTCGATGCTTCATGGAATCCTTGCCACGATTGCCAAGCTGTATGTCGAGTCTACCGTTACGGACAAGAGAAACCCTGCTACATATACCGCCTCGTCTCCGACAACACGATGGAACGCAAAATATACGACCGTCAGGTGAGTTGTCTGGAATCATCTCCGACTTTAAAACCCATTTAACCCATGGTTATGGTGCTGCCACTCATAACTTGTGTGGTTTAATTCGTTAGTCGTTTGTTACGAGAGTTCGATCTCACTCCAGGTAAACAAACAGGGCGTGTCGGATCGCGTCGTTGATGAGATGAACCCGGGACAGCAGTTCACACGAGCCCAGGTGGGAATTTTGACGGCCTATGAGGATAAGGAAATGCCTTTGCTCTCTGACGAGGATTTGCAATCTATATCGGAGCTCACGAATGGCGATCCCGTGCTGAAGGCAACTTTGGAGCGCAATAGGGAGTGGATTACGACGGTAAAGCCACTGATTTTTGTTCCTCTTTATGAATCACCTCAAATGTGACCATAATCTGCACTTTGGTCTTTTAAGACCGCATTGTTAAAAGCACCTGTGTGGACACTAAATCATACTCATTTAAAACCATTTACAAACCTCTGGCTATTTGCGAGATAACTGCATAACTGATGCAAACAACTGCTATGGGCACTCTGGTCTAGTTAAAGGTTACTTGGTAGTGGAATAATCGGGTGCCTCACTGTCCGTTTGCCTACTAATGTTGGTAACATTGCATCCGAAATGCTGCAATCAGTGTAATGCCTTACCAGTTTTCATGCATAAATTTATTTGATTTAATGCTCTGAAACCTATAAGCGCGTCTTGACGAATACCTAAGCTTGAGCATCCTATTAATCCTTCAAGAAGTTAATACATACGGGCATGAAATAAACTCAGCTTTATTACCTATTTGCAGAAGGATGGTGAATTTGGTGGGTCTATTAACATACGTGGCAATGAACAGGGCGTCATGCTTTTGGTGTTTTATTTGAATTACGAAAGACTGAAATGACATCTATTGCCAGGTGCATAGTTAAAGCCATTGCAACGATTCTCAACAACCAGTGGATTGTTTCAATTTGCTTTGTCATCTGGCAGAAACCCTTCACCCATGAGTCCCTCCTGATCGATCGGAAAGACTACCGCTTAACACGTGTTGAGAAGCGCATTGCGCGCCAGCGCTATGAGGAGGAGCGCAGGGTCTCCTCCTCTTCCTCACTGTACAGAAACAGTGCTGCCGCGACCGTCCTTCAGTATCATCACTACATGATGGCTGCTGCTGCCGCCTCAAATGCCCCTTTCAATCCCTACGGCAATATGTGAGTCGTGGTCACTTGCTTAAACTGCAACTTTAATTTCTGTCATGCGAATCCCGATATTCTCCGTTGCTTCATTACGGTCTTCGTGTTATCGTTCGAACCCGATCTTTCAGTTTATGACCTAGCTTGACTCTACGAGTTTCAGTGAATTTCCCATCTTGTGAAGGCATTGGAGTCATCATCGTTACATCATGTGACCTAGTTTTATGCGACTGGAGCATCATTTATGCTATTTTGGAGTTACATTTTTGCACACTCCACTTTGAGCTCGGCATCTGCTACCTCAGGTTAAACCTCGGTGCTACTAATAGTGCATTTCATGTCCAATTGGAAGATAAACCCAAATTTCTGTCCAATTTCTTTCTTCTGGTTGTCTTTTCGGAGGCCAAATATTGGGAAAAGTCATCATTAATTAGCTTTTGCTCCTATTTTTTGCTGATGTTAACTTCTGCAAACGATACTGATTCTTTATGTGACTTTTTGAGTAGGCCAGTGAGTTTCACAACTTCACAACGCGGTACTCCAAATATTCTCTCGAGGAGCACCAGTGCAATACATCATCAAACCCATCCCATTTTCCCTTCGACGCCTTACTCCTTCATATCGCCCGTGATGGACGATTCAGCCGCACGCCGCTATGAGGGCATCCAGCGTAACCGAATGCTACAAAAAGACCTTGACGAGGCTCGTATACGTGCGGTGTCTCGTGAGATCGGTAGGTCTCTTACCACACCGATTTGCATTTGAGGGTTGACTTGTGGGGTTATGTTATCCTCATGTTCGCATGTAAAGACTTCAAAAGAAAATGGGTTTCCAGCTTCACATCGTTTTGCCATTCTCATGGATATCGTATCCACATAGTTACTGTTATTGTCTCGCCCTTATATTAATTTCGTTATTTCAAAAAATTAGGACCTCCAAATTTTGTCATTTCTAGTGAAAGTGTGATTTAGCACTGATCACATAATGTAAATCAGTCATCGACTGCTTTTAGTTTTCAGGAAAAGTAATGATCGACTCTTGATGCCGTTAGCTTCAAAAATCTAAAGTAAAGCTTGCAACTTACTCCTATCGTGTACTTACCTATTTTTAATTTGCCTTTAAATTCGAGTATTTTTCATTTAATCACTTAACTGATTCTAAAATCACTGAAATTATGCATTAGTAAGGGGTCCTTTTTCTACACTAGGTATTACTCTCCCCAATGGACCACTAGGAAATGACTATAAGATCACTCGCGTTGCTGCATCAACAGGTGAGTGGAGTCCTCTCGATCGTGTTTAAATTGTATGCAACTACTGATTTCATAGAAGCTACCAACCTGTCATTTGAGCTGGCTAAGTAACCACAAGTGGCTCCCAATAATTCGCTCCAAAATAGGAACCCAGATGTTTGCATAGTGATTAGTTCCTACCAAGACTTTGAAATTTCTTACCTCGTTTGCGCTTAAATGTAGTAGCTTACTGTTTGTTAAGCTATTCGAACTGACAGTTTCTGAACCTTGGACCTTATGGTACAATTAATGCTTCCTCGTTACTGCGTTTTTTTGTATGCCTTAACAAATTGCTTGCAGTAGCGGTGCAGAGCTTGCTAACATTTCATTGGCAATGTTGTGTTCAAGACCTCATTTTCCCTCAATCAACACACCCACCGGCTCCCGAGCGGAGTATCTCCAAGGGCGAAGTAGTAGAGATCATTCAGGCTGGCAACAACGGCAAGTACCTTCGACTGCCTCGCACTGGTGACATCTATGTCGTAAAACCGGGAGCCAAGGGAACGAGTGAATCAAATGACACGCCGCAGCAGCAGCAGCAAGCGCCACACCAGCATGGAGAATTGCCGAACGAGATAGGGAAGGTTGCCCAACCATCCGCTTCGACTTCTCTTCCACTCCCATCTTCATCTATCTCTCCTCTCTGTTCGCGGTGTCGACATCCCACCTCGCCGAACTGTCTCTGCTCCAGTAATCTCTACCCCGTTCCCACTGCGTCTACTTCTGCCTCTGCTCTACCCCCTCCTCCTCCGGCAGCCATATACCACCCTCCTACCTACACAAATCAGTATGCTCCGACGGGGTCCTATGCCCCGTCCACTACACCCCACGGCTACCCAAATTACTGATTACCACTTGTATAAATTATGTTGTTTAGCACTTCCTCGTTGTAATTTCTATGTATATCTCCTATCTCTACGCATTTATACTAACCCCTTTCCGTGACGCCGATTATTACTGTGCCTGTAGAAAAAAAGGATATTGAAAGGTGGTGAATCAGTTTCTTTTTTCCTCTGCATGTCATCCCATCTTGCATGGTTAGCCTCCAGGTGCACTAACTGTAAACATGTTGTGAGATTGCTGTGGAGTTTGCATGGCTGTGGTGCTAGACAGGGTGATGAGAAGTGCTCCTTTCCGTTCATTACATTTATTTTTCAGTTAAGTGTTCTATTTGTCTGATAAAAATTAATTGCGGCAGCCGGGTGTTATGTAACTAAGCCTTCCGTTATTGAAATGATGCCTACTTGGTGAATCAGCTTCCTCTCATGTAAATTAGCATTAATGGGAAGCGCTGGTGAAGCCCTTTTTGTTGGAGGCATTTCTCATTCACGAGCTGCACTCTTGTGAAATCGTACGGCAATTCACAAGAGCATTCATTGACTTCTGCTGCATCTTGGTGGCGCCTCCAAGTCTCCGTGTACATGCACGCCACACTTTCCCACTGCTTTCCCGAAGACATCGGCTCTTGGTCGCCGCGGTCTCCAGCTCTGCCGTGGCATGCTCATTGTAATGGTTAACCGATTACTGCAATTAATGCTTGCACAGTAGTAGCTTTGCCATTATCTAATGAGGCTGCATCAAAAGCTTATATCGAGTCAAATGTAAGTAGCTTTTGTGGTTTACTCGAGTTATTTATTTATTTTACATCTGGGATTCGGTAAATTGTCTTCTTCCTTGCCTATCGCTCTGTCATCGAAGTTTCGGCACCTTGTCACGTGGACAGTGAATTTGAGTTTCTGAGACCTTTATAGGATAACATGATTAAAGCAGTCATTTGAGGCACATATCTTCGTGTAGCAGGATCGGCTCTGTAAAGTAAGGTTATGGGAGCATAATGTTCTCTCACCACGATTAAGAGTTTGACTTTGGAGACACTACGAGAAGTCTTGCATTGGGCGGCCTTGGAGCATGGGAATCTGGGCGATTATTTCCGTTCTGAGTAGAATTGGTCCCAGTGCTGGCACTTAGTTGCGTACATCAGTGACGCTACACTTTAAGGACATCCCTCAGTGGCAAACGCGAAAGGTGCTGCATGTCTCTTTATCCGTTTACAGCCAAGTTTGTTTTTGTGGCAGAATTTTGGAAATTGTGATGCTGTTATTGTGGATGTTGATGTTGCTTTTGTTTTTGATAGCACAATGCCAGCTAAGCAAATCTACCTACGCTCACACAAAGAGCTCAAGGAAAAATTGGAGGAACTATTTGCTAGTAACAGCGAACAAAAGGTGATTCTGCTCCTCGAAGGATCAACTGATATGACCGGTGAAAGCTGGAAAGTGGCGTGCCAAGAAGGTGGGTTTTTCAGATGATGCAAAATCACATGCCTGATGCTACGTTAAAATTCCGTCTGAGGCGCGGTGTGGCAACTCCATTGCTCAGTATGAGTTTCCTTGGGCGGGTTTATTACCAGTTGTTAATCATTATTTTGACTCGACTATGTATTATCTAACTTCTGTTGTTTTTAAATGGTTGATTGAGATTAAATAACATGGACAGAAGTGCACTTTTCTCAAACCGAAGGGTGTTCAGACTGTATTGTCAATGAGTGGGGTATCTATCTTACAATAATAGCGTTTGTTCTCTCATTGTAGCTTGTTTTTAAACATTTGTCCTTTTGACAGCTGAACAACTCCTGGAACCGCTTTTGAATTCTGCTTCTGAGAAAACAGTGTTCCTAATGGCGGAAGTCGGAGATGAAGAAGCGTAAGTCTAGCCCCCGTCCGCCGATAAGTTGGTGTGTGTGTGTGTGTGTGTATGTGTGGATGTCTCTTTCATTCCGATTAGGAAACATTGCTCAAGTCGGCGACTAGGGCATAGTTCAAGTTCCTTCCAGTTAGAAAGAAGTTGGGGGACCGCGCGTTTTCTTAATGTGCAATTACTTAAAAGTGATGGCATAGTAGTCCGCCATGGATCTTGTACTTTTAATCCATGCCGTTGACTAGCAATGCAATAGATTATGAACCAGCTCAGAACCAGCCCACATTACGCAAAAGAGGGCGCCTTACCAGTATATCTTCACTATCTAATATTGACTTCCAAATGTTGTAGGCAAAGCAAATACCTTCAGTAGCACTTTGGATGCTTGATTTTAGATGGCAAGATGAAAACAACTTCTTCAAGAGGCATGCGATCTACAAGTTGACCGACATACCAACGCTACTTTTATTCACAGGAGTAAGCCCTATCGTGGTCGTATTGCGTTATTCCATTGGCATATGTTAGCTCAATTTTATGATGAGTAGTTTTATAGAAATTCACTTCTCGATGCTTATGGTTTTTCAATGATTTAGCCGGAATCAGTGGCCAAACGCCTTGACGGTTCAGCTTGCCTTGACAAGAACGCGCTGACAGAATTCTTCAAATAATTCCCACCCAAGTGAGCCTTCCACAACTGTGATCGTCTACTCATTTATTTCGTCAACGTTTTACCCCCGAGAGATCGTTCGCTTTATCGTACCAATTTCTTTCTGCCTCCAATGCTTCCGTTTTTCTCGTCTTTGCTGTTTCAGGTATTGCGGTGTCAAATTATTTCAGCACGCTATTTCACTTATAAATCCACAAATACTACCTGAATAATGGCTCATCAACATGTTCGACAAAAGTTGAAAGATGGATTTTAAAAACTGAAAAAAAATTGACTGCAAAAACTCACTAGCTATTTGGCTGTAGCTCTTGGAATACGGGGAGAGTGCACTTTGAATATTTGAAAAATAGGTCGTTGTCCAGAAGTTTATAACGGCAACGAATGAGCACAGGCGCTCAAGAATGGGGGAGTGGAGAGCGGTAGCGATGGATGCGCCTGAGGCCACGAAGGATATCGCCTTGTGCTCAGCGATCGAAGTAATTAATCGTGAATCTAATTGCTGATGTCGAGCATTGCCTTGTAGATGGCAACGAAGCCCATGACTCCCAGATGCATCTCGCGACTAAAGAACAGTGGGACAACTTGAAGTAATAAATTAGTCCAAGGGTAGAAGGCTAAAACTGGCCCAAAAGTCATGGCGGCACGGGAGGCCCCCACCCGAACTCATTTGGTGCGACACAATCAGGAGAAGGAGTGACCTGGCGCCAAATCACGTATGGAAACTAGCTTTAGAGCGCAAACCTCGTAAGCATCTCTGAAATGAAGGGTGGGAGTTAGTCACCTACGGTGTGCGCTGGAGACTCTCAATCAGCTTGATCGCCTACCCTCGTCAAAAGATACTCCTAATAAGCTGTGGAGGCATACGGCATTGCCGCAACTCAGCACCGGTAATCGGAACAGAATAGCAATAGCAACTTCTATCAATCGTCCATAAGCATAGCGACAAGTGAGTCCACTAAACTATGGAGCGTAAGGTCTCAGGTCAGCCCTTTCGTCAGGAACTTTACTAATTCACGCAAGCACAGGATCCACTTCTGCAAAAAGTCAGTACTACTCTTTTAATCGCTGACGAGTCCTAATTCACAGCCTAGCTACAAATCTACATCATTAATACAAAAATCGCAGAAAACGACAACTGTGGGAATAAAAATTTGTACAGAGGTACAGAATTATTACGAGTAAAATGCGCGCACACGGATCTAGTCCAGCTTTCGTTGTTTGCTTGGTGTACTGCCAGGATTATCGTCCGGAGCAAAATGTTCATCAGGCGCCTGCCCCGAATGACCACGCTTCTGATTAGCTTCATCTGTGGGGCTGTTCCGTTGTTGGGGGACGTGGGAGGTGGAGGGAGTCCTGGGTTTTGTATTTATGTATGTTATTCGCGGCTGAGAAGAAAGTCTATAAGGAACATAATTCTTAAAATTTTGTTCGTGGAAAACAGGTAAGTTTCTAAGACTCTCTAGGCCCATGGCACAATCTGGATATTTACACAATGAGTAGGATTCACGCGGATGCGTATAATTCAAATAAGTTACCAATGCAATGTCACCACTTAGTCAACGTAGATCAAGTAAATTAAAAATGGAGTTCATTAGGCATATCAGCCATTTAAAAACAATTTTGCGTTAATAATAGGCCACAATTGTGTTAAAGCTTGAAGTGGATCCCTCTGCTAAGCGTGATCATAGTAAAAAATATTGACGAGGACCAGATTTCTTGTAAGAGTTATTACTTGTTAAGTGCCAACAGGAAAAACTCACACTAATTCATTTGAATTCCAATCGCTGAGTCAACTGGAGCTCTGACATTTGGTGCTTGTAAGCACGATCTGCTCGATAAAACAAAAACCTGAATCGAGCATTCTACGCACATGCGGCGATTTGTTCCATGAAGCCCAACAACACGTCAGGTAAGCCAAAATTAACTATTAAAGCTTTTTGTTAGACGGTATTATTCGACCATTTTGGTTGTTATTGTCTTAACGTAGTTATGCATTGACTCAAACTATAAAGAATCGATTGCTTATTTTAAACATTGTTTGTTTAGATTCGCTAGTAAGTCCACCCTAATTAAGGCGGCAGACCAAGTGGGTATTTGGTTTTGGTGGGCGTTCTTTGACTTGCTGCTCGCTTCGGTATTTCCGATTTAGATTCTTGTGAGCTGGAGTTATACGACAGAACTAAGAGGAGTCGTCTCATTTTGATCTAGCCGCGTAGTAGATCACATAATTTGTTTCATTGCTAAGCCTACCTATTAGTACCATTCCCTATTTGTCCTCGTCCAATTTCCGAAAACTTAATGCCGCGTACCAACGTGGAAATGATAGTCGACTACTTGCATCGGGATCTTTAGAGGTTCGTTGGTGATTGGAATTGCGTGGGTGGGGGTATTACTTCGATTCTTTCTGCTCAACTCTTACTCTCGTCAATCTTATATGCCAGCTATAATAAGGTGGCCCCTTCTTTAAAGTCGGTAGCATATGGTAACTAGTGGAACAACTTGGTACTTTTCGAGTGCACACTTGGCTTCTTTTGTATTTCAGTGTCTAAAAATTGTGTTTCCGTTTGGTGGCATCATCCTTTGTCAATAGTCAGCGTTTCTTCTTCACTGGCATGTTTAACTTCTTTTTCGGAGTTGTTTGCTGCTGTTAATGAAGGATGGACCCGTACTAAATACAAAACTCGGCGGAGGCAGCACTTGTTGGGGGTGAGAGGTAAGTGTATTTAAGCACGCTAAACAACCTTCATTTTGTTCGACTTTCTATGGCTGCATAAGTTGATTAGGGTAGCAGTACAGAACTTGTCAGCATTTCATGGCGATGTCGTATTCTAGGCTTTGTTTCCCCTCATCGTTGAAGTGATGATGATCATTCAGACGGACAACGACGGAAAGCGCTTTCGACTGCCTCGCACTGATGATGAGTGAATTGAATGATACACTACAGCATCATGGCGAAATACAGAACCACTCTCGCCTTCGTCTGCCTCTACACGTCTTTTATCCTCTCTTTCCCCTTCATTTACTTCGTTACTCCTTTTGCGATTAAAATCGGGCCTAGTGGTATTTGTTTCAGGGCCCTTATTTGTTTCCGCATTTCTTTGAATTTCACTAATTTTGTGCTTTGATTACGCTGCTTCCCCTTGACGCTCAGACGCATATCACAAAGGCATTATGGTTGGCGGCAGTATTAAGGCATACTACGACGACGACGCTTGGACCAGACGATGCTACCAGCAAGAGGTTTGGGATAGAGCTGAGATTCGGTGAAGGGGACGTGGTACCTACGAGACGGTGCATGTGATCTTCCTGAACTTATTATCTGTTTTCTTAGCAATGGCCTTGTCAGTCCATGGATCTGAGGCTTCAAGCTGGTTAACACTACTGATTAGTTCCTTGATGAGTGGTCCAGCTGACTGTCGTGGAAACTCCAACTGTGCGATTAGTAAATCCTTCTCCCTTTTCAAACCCTCGATTGATCTACCAACGCGGTCTGAGTCCATTGCTACACTGCGATTTTGATTTTACCCCGTCTTGGTCATGTGACTATATCGATGTGAAATGAATGCATAAAGCGTGGGAAATAAATGCGTTTTTTCACCTGAGATAAACGAAACTATATGGTTCTGATGTTCCTCTTTGTACTCCAAAGGATAGCTACCAAGAGCATTGTTCATTTTTTGACGTGCTTGAGGGATTGGCTTGAAATGCGAAAAGTTTGGCCTAGTTGGTTAAGGAGCCTCCGAGATCAATCTGCAAGGGTACGCTTCCTGTGAATGCTATCCACAATTGAGTTCATCTCAACCTATTTGCCCATTGACCGTGGATTGGTATTCCACTTCATGTTTGCCAAATTAATGGCTGATTTTTGGCACAACGTTGGGTCCTAAAAAAACTACAGAGAAGAGCTCGAGTATAACGTCCTCTAAGTTCACACTTAGCTTTGGCTACCCAAGGCAATGTCAGCATTGCTGGGTGCTATACTATAACAGCTTAGCATTAACAGAATCTATTTTGGCCTCAGAATGAAAAACATGGAAAAGGCTTTTGACCCTTTAGTCATTTCTCAAATTGTCTGCCCTAGTTTTACGGGTACGCCTTTACCTTGAAAATACTGTTGAATAACATGCCCTGTAGGCTACGCTACTGAACACCTGGCACCTCAGCACGAAGACAAAAAAAAGTTCCGCCCAGTAATGACTTCCTCTAGTTGATGAAAGACTTAGTGCGCTACGCCCGTGGCAACACATAGTCAGTCCAGCGCTAAGGGAAAACTATCTGGACAACTACAAGCAGGAGTGTTAATAATAAGCTAGGCGATTAAGGCCATGATTAATGAAAAAAAATACTTTCAGAGCAACCTGCAATACCTGCATACATACATACGTCATTTAAATGAACGCAAAGCCTTGGTTTCTTGAACTCACTAAAATTCGTTCTCTATGAAACAACTTTACCGCTGGGCCAGTGTTTTTAAGGCTAGTAATAAAACCCACACATTCCCTGTAATAATGTCGGTGTTTATATGCGCTTTGTAGGTGAGAGGCGGAAACACAACATACACGTGGTCGATTGCCCGCTAACGTGTTCTTCCCCTTGCGCCGGATACCTCAGCCCCGTAGACTGGACATCCTTACCTGACCTTTTCTCCTTAAATAAAACCATGCCCAGGAAATATCGGTCTTCTGCTAGTAAAGTAGAAAGGAATGAGGAGGAAGAAAAGAAGAACCCTGTTACATTCCCCTTTCTCAGCCTAGTATCCAAACTGGACGGAATCTTACTTGCAGCGAAATAGCCAAAAGGCATCAGTTATGTCGCAATAAAAAATTTGCTTTGGCAGCTGAAAAGTGGACGTTTTTCTTAAAGCACCAACTACATAATTATAGCCAACGCATGAGATTGACCAAAGTAGTTGCCAAAGTCAAGCCTATAAAAATCAGACGTAATACAACGTAAAGCTTTGTTTGTTCGAACTGCTGGTTTTGGTCACTTGCGTGCCGATATTGTACTAGCCGGTTGGCCGGATTCCGGGCCGTGCCAACAGCCCCCAATCCCTCTGCTTCAGAAAAATTTATATTCTACCCTAGTAATATGCCTTTTTTCATCTTGGAGGAAGTCTTGGAATGCTACATGCAACACTTAAACAACTTGTTTAACAGTTTGTCTGATGCTGAGAACAGTTGATTTTTCATTCTCTTACTTCCGACGGGTTGAATGGCCTTTCGGAAGGACCTGTAGCAAATCAGACCCCAAGTGCATTAGATATACACATTCCTTACAATTTTTTTAATTTATAGCCTTAAAATACATGTAAAGCATTAAATGGACAGCATTTATTGACAAACTTGCATACAACTGTAACGCAATGAACAACGGAGGCGTGCAAGCTCAGTTAGAAATAATTCAGTTAATCCCTTGTTACAACAAAGCATGCAAAAAAGGTTCAACAAAAAATTGAATTGTAGGCACCTACGATTAATGCCAAGCATTTATATCATACCTGCTTAGTCAAAATTTGTTAGTGATCAATGGCGCTTAAACGTGTAGTTACACATGGAATATCAGACATACATTAAGTTTTATCAATAGGACTTAAATGTTAAAATCACACTTTGGTTTACCTTTCATGTTTTGGACTTAAGTACTCTTGTTTAAGTTTGCTGTTAGCACTGCATGTGTTAACGATTATACACCACACATTTTCAAATGCATGTTGTATGGATAGCACCCAATGTTGAATCACCAGTGTATATGCAAAATTTGTCAATGCGGGTAAGAAATGTATCTGTAAATATGAAAAGGCACCATAAATGCCCCCATATACATCCAAAAAAATCCACGGATATTTTCTGTGGTGCAACTGAATATGCAGATCAATACATTGGGTACAACAGCCAGCGTCAAAAGCCTTTCAAACCACAATCAGTCGTTACTTCTTCTACAGAGCCACTGTGTAGTAAAACAACGCACAAGTATGTATATTCATGGCGCTTTACACAGCTTATTTATTACATTGAAAGCAATGTTTTCGCTCAAATATTGTGCGGCATACTATTACTTAAGTTAATAACATGTTTAGCCTAACGTATATTTGGAAAGTTTTGCATTCTTTTAGAAGTTTTTGTGTCTTTTGAGTATTTTAGTTTGATAGTGGGGTGGTTTATCATTTTCCTCTTGAAGTGCACGACGTTACTAGGAAATAAAGCCTACAGCTCTTGAAAATAATGTCTAGGATTGGTAACATAAAAAATTAAAATTGCTTAGGCTCTAAATTGTTTTGTGCATCTATGTTATCGTCTTCTTACGTTTAGGTCGATTAGTGTTTAGCAAATGACTTCCTTGCATTTGTATTTCATATTTTTTTAGTTTATAACTTTTGTGGCTTTTGCTTTGGTGTTTGCTTATTTTTCTAGTGGGAATAAAATGTGCCTAAATCACGAATAACTAATTCCGGAAGTATTTTTTAGATCTGACTTTATACCACTGCCACTAGAACCTAGAAAGCCTAAAAAGTCAGACCCTGTACACATCCCGAAAGGCAAATTCGAGGGTAAAAGTGTGTACAATTCGGAATTTACAGGTGAAGTTTTTTTGCCAAATTACGCAACAGCCTACATATGTAGGAGTTGTAGCATTGCTTGAAATTCTTACACTAATGGGGTTCTGTACACATTTTACGTAATTAATTTTAAAACAATTATTAGTGTTGCATGGCTCACTTTCTACGCTTAAGCTTTACACAAAATAATGTAAAAAATTTTTTACCTTAGTAAAGATGGGTACGCACTAAATGGTTTACGACTGCACCTATTGCCATTTCTTCGTCTATTCTTTGTGCTTGATTTGTTTTCTTATCGGCAACTTTTTTGGTGATTTATTAGAGCCATCTTCTTCAATTTAGCAAAGTGACCTCGATTTGAATTTTGTAATTCTGGACTTTCAAATCTACCAGGTTATCATTGCTTAATCAAACTGCATACATTTCAGTCAGAGTAGAATTTACATTGTTTGGTATCCATGAGCGATTTTGTTAGAAAACAATGGCATCATATTTTGTAAAACGGTATTTGTTGTTGGTATTGGTAACCATAATACTTGGAGCCCTGACAACCATTTGAATGTTTGTGGAATTGAGCACCCATCCATTGTTTGCTTATAACGAATTCTACTTTAACAAAATCGCTTCCTTCTCTAATTTTATTCTAGAAAAAGGTATTGTGCGAGTTGATCCAATCAAGCCACAGCAAAGCGAAAGGGCTCAAGAGAAATTTGTCGGAGAAGCCACTTACACAGGTGACGACTCTTACAAAGTCATTCCCAAAAGGGCTTGTTATGTGAAGTCGAGGAAGTATTCATGTTTAATTTCCTATGCTTTGTTCAACATTTATTTTTAGACAAGCTTTCATAATCAGGGTATGTTTGAGTTATGACTGTGAAACAATAACAGCTGAAAGTTATTAATCGTTGTTTCTTTTTTACCCTAATTGCAAGTTTAAAATGACCGGACGATCGCATCGTTAGTTGTGCATACTGATTTTAAAACGCATGCATAATTTGCACCTCTTAATGCTTCTCTTCGAGTGGATTACAAAGCATGGGATTTGGAGCCGCACCAGAGCTGCGGACCAAAATACGAATACCAAAAGCCGTCAGTGGATTTCAAAGGAGAACCAACTTACACTACTGACTACGTAGATCATGGTGTTGTAAAGCCTCCGAGTGCTTTTAAGCCGTTTGTTCAACCAATCCAGAGTGAACCTTTTGATGCGATAACCACCTTTACGGCGGATTACGTGCCCAAACATGGAGGTAATACAAAGAAAGACACTTTCTCAGGTGTCTAGCGGCGTTTGTTGCAGTTGTGATCTTTTACTTCCACCGTAACATTTTTGCTCAACAGTTCTGGCAGTCGTTTAAATTACTTGAGTAGGCCATCCATGGTTTAATATGAAACTGAACAAGAATATTGGCACAGCAACCTAGCATTAAAGAGCATCATCCAGTCGTTGGATATTCATGGTTGACATTTAAACTTGCCGCCCTTAGACACAGGTCTACTAAACGTGTCATTCATTTAAAATACATTATAGACCCTTAATGTAGCATTGAGAGTCCTTGTCTTTGTGTTTTGAACGAAATTAAGAATTAATCTCCCCAAAGTTTATCAGAATTTGTGTAACCCTTGGTTGGGGAGTTGGTTATTCAACCGACACGGTAATTTAAGGGCGCCTGTAACCATTCCTTAACGAATGTCAAGCTGTCTGATTGAATGGTAGACTATGGGTTGGCCTTTGTAGACATTGAATGATTAAATAAGCATTAGGAATTATTGAATGAATCCAAACGTACTTTGGCGCTCTCAGAGATAAAGCATGATTTTCCTGCTGTCAATTTTAGAAAAACAAAAACCTTTTCTTCCAAATTACACGGCAGTACACTCAGATTTGCCCTTTTCAAATGAAACCACACATCGTGCTGACTACACTGAATGGCCTCTTTCTCAGCAATATCATAGGATTCCTGAGGAGTACAAACCAAATGCTGCCGAATTTGACGGTCAAAGCACCTACGCAACCAATTACATTCCTATGAAGTGTGATCGAGCTAAGATTATCAAACCAGCTTACCAGAACTTAGATCCAAACAGAGAGTTTTCGGTAGGCAAAGCATTGTCTGCCCATAAAAATAGGCTTTCTTCATTATTTTGACTCATTTGTTTCCTCCATGCCCTAAACTATGCTTGTAGTGATGGATTTGGAACGATGTCCTTAAGATCGCAGCACAGCACATCAAAAGTTAGAGCTTGTTTTGCGGTTGCTTAAGGAAGATTGAAGAAATAAACAAAATTTTAGGCATTATTCCAGTGCACTGCGAGGTTGCAATAATCTTTTCCAAAACAAAAATTATTTTTTTAGAGAAAATGTTTCTATTTAGGATGCATTTGCCAGTGGCCAACTAAATAAGTTGCAGTTTTAGACAACCATAGCTTAATGAAAAGTTCAGGGATGAGTGCGTTAGCTGAGATGCAATCGCAAGTTTCTAGAATTCCCCGCTTGCGATTTTCAAACCCACTGCAGTAAAACTTGACAAATTATCAATGCATGTCTTTCAATCTTAAGATGCCAAGTGTAATCTTAAAACTAAAATGTGTCTGTTTAATGGTCGACACGGTGTCTAGTGTGATTTAACGTTGCTTTAATGTGAAAATATTAAGGGTTTGACCAACTACAAAAAGGAGTACCGCAAGTGGTCTCTAAAAGACCGCTCAACTCCCGCCCGAGGGCCTTTAAAGTACGTACCACCCGAGACGCCCTTCGACGGACAGACGGTCTATCAAAATGAATATGTTCCCAAACAGTGCGATCCCTGCCCAGTGCTGCAACTTCAATCCAACCCTGATATCATTTGCGAGGGAGAGGTAAGTTTGAGTCCATGCTGGTCTCTTTCAAATATTGCACAAACACCCAAGGCGCTGCATGAATATATAAAAAGAAGAGGTGAACATATTTTGCAATGCTACGAGCCAAAACTTAAAAGCTGTGCACCAAACTTTAGTTTTCTTAGTATAGCGCCGCAGAAAATTCGCAAATTTAGAATAATGTTGGTAAAGTGTTAATATTGCGAATACCACAAAAAATCCTTGCAACTCCGGTGGCTACACCGTTATAAGTGTTAGTACTAATTGAATCGCTGCAAATTATCTTTAAAAGCTAAGTCTGCGTTTTTTTTTGTGGTGGTTATGTCTTACCATATTGCTTTTTCTCTGTTTATCATCTAGATTCTCAAAGCTCACCAGTTAAGCTACATAATTCGCCTTTTTTGTTTTTCTTTTTTTAGGATGAATATGGCCATAAGTTTTATTCTACACGTGTTCATAAGAAGCAGAATCCATCTGCAATTGTTGCAGCCAGTTAAGAAGCATTCCGAATGGGGAATCATGGACATTTATATTGAACCAACTTAATCTTCATCCCAAATACGTTGCATCGCTTTTCTTCATATCTGCTTTTTGACGCCCCAAACGTTGACCTTTGAAATGGATTCACTTAGCCTAATCACAATGGCGCAGCTCATCGTAACAAAATGGAGTCGTTATTCTTACCTCTTGATACGTATAAATGGGGGCTGTACAATGAGAACACCGGTTTTATCTCGTAGGGTTTTCGCAGCGTCCAGATCTTCCCTGATACTGCAACTAGCCACACCAGTATGGAGAAAGACTCATTAATAAAGTACAGAAAACCTCAAAGCCAGAGGCGGAGATGGAGGACCATGCTATCGAGTGGGGTGCGATATGCAAAGACATTCCATTTACTTAAGTAGTCAAATCGAACAAGGTGCTTATTCATTGGATGGCTCTCTCTTTCTAAGCGTCAACTGCTCCTTTGCGTTGGCCATCAACAAAGTAATAGCGGCTTTGAAAACTACTCAAGATTTGGGAACAGCGTCAATTAGGTGTTCTAGAGGGTTAGGAGAGGTGAATCCAATGTCAACACTTTTAATGCACTTGGGTTGTTGTCCTTTTATGAAATGTAGTGGAGAAGGTTGGATCATCTAACCTCGTACAGCCTGGAGCTAGGTGATGCCCCAAAACGAATTTCTTTCCTACGTTGACTATTATCCGTAAAAGCGTTCAGATGAAAGCGGAAATGATTTATAAAAAACTGAAATATGAGCTAGTCCCAAAGGGTTAATATTTCATATCCATTTCCATTTGCCGCCTTGTTTTTGCCTTGGTGCCTCATAGCTACCTATTTGGATTTCGTTTAGCTATTAGAGCCTTGAGGTAAGTAGCAGTTTCATTCACAGTTGAAACATTAGAAACAGTCACAATCGTCTTGTGTGGCATGAGGTTGCGATAGTTTTGCATCCATCTCCTGATTCAGCTCCTTTTTCGAAACATTCGACTACATTTAGCAGCTACTCTCCTTCCATAACATAAAGGTTTGGTATTTAACCACAGAGCCTGGAAATTTCAAACAGGCAAGCTAAAATCAACACGTTTACATCACTAAAGTACTACCAAGTAGTCGCAATAGGCTGTACCAGTATGGAATAAGAATGCTCAAAGTAATGCACAAAGGTGGGGAGGCAATAACCATGACAATTTTGTCAGTTTATAAAAGTGTATGAGACTTACCCAAATAATGCCAGTTTGTAGTGCGTTGGAATATGACTAAAAAAACTGATTTGGTGGGATTGAACAAATATGGACACATAATAATTATTTTGACTCTCGGTTTCAGTTTAGGGCCAATAGCAACTCTTCTGGGCGACAGCGCTTAGACCCGTACCAGTAGTTCCTAGATGATTTTATAGGCCAATATAATATGATTTTGCCCGGAAATCGCGTCTCCTTTTACATTCAAAAAAGATGCAAGGAGCTACTGTAAAACTTTGCTTGTACTGAATGCCGCTCTCGGTTACATTCATTAGGGTGAACATAGTGCTTGAATCAGGTGTTCCGGCCTCCTGGACATGCCAGCATTCTCAAACCATCCATTTGATGAACATGCATTGCAATACTTTGTTTGTTCGAACTTCCGGTTTCGGTCAATTGGGTGGCCATATTGTACTAGCCGGTTGGCCGCTGCATTGGTGGCAGCAGAAAGCGGACCCGGCTTTGATGGATTTCTATCCTGAACTATACCGCTTCTAACAAACTTTAGCGGTGTGGGAGAATCTCTTACAGCCAATAACAGAATGGCTGAGACTGACGTCCATCTTCGGCACCCCCCCCCCCCCCCCACGCTCCTGTTCGCAAGAAAGTTTTAACAACTGAAACGACACTAGTCGTGAACTCCAAGTCCACTGGAATGCCGAGGGAGCTCAGCGACACGATGGTCAAGCAGCCTCCCTAAGCTCTCTCTCCTGTTCCTAGGCAACTCGCCTCCCTTCGCTGAAATGTGTATCTACAGATGCAGAATATGCAGGACACCATTCGAGAGCATCGTTTTATGCTTTGCACACATGGATCGCGTGCACCTCGTTTCTATGAGGCCCGATCGCCCTATTTGCTCAGAGTTCTATGATACCGTCGCGTTTCTCCCACGGCATCAAAAAGCCAGGAATCACGGTGTGTGTCGTGTGTGTGTCTCGACCCACTCGAAAACTAGGATTCGTACCACCATCTTTCATTGGGCCACATTATCATGGGAGAGGAGGACTAAGAAATGCGCATGTGCAGCAAAAACACATGCGCTCGAATCTCGATGACTGTCATGGTTAGCTCGTGAGTGCATCTCGCAGCCCTGATTACGTTGTGATGGCAGAGACAGGAGGCTGACCTAGTGAAGCGTCGAGAACGACGCTGGAAAGAAGAGAGGGACTGTGTAATACTTTGTTTGTTCGAACTGCCATTTTCGGTCACTTGCGTCGCGATATTGTACTAGACGTTTGCTCGGCCCCCGGGCCGTCCCAACAGCCTCCAATCCCCCTAGTTCTGAATATATGTTCTGCTCTAGTACTATGCCTTCTTTTACCTTATAGGAAGTCTCAAGACGCTAAATATATACATTCTTTTTAATGCTACACCATCTGTGCTTTTAAGGAAGGCTCGGAATACTGGTGCTACATTAATGTAAGCTGTGGAGTTCTGTTTAGAGACTATATAACTGTGCAGGTAATATCGCTTTCAAAATCATGCACTGATTGATAAATAGCTACTCCTTGAAATATACTACGCAAAATAATTGATTAACCGCAGTTCTTGACTGTATGCGAGAACTTAAATCTAATAATTTAAATGTCTCAACTATAGTATCCCTGGACACTTCCTTTAAATTTAGGCATGCAACGAAATCACAACGACTTCTTAATAAAATGCCACGCATATCCTCTGCTCCTTCAATATAGCTAAATAGCACGCTACAATCCTCGTACAAACAGCCAATGTTTTATCTACTTTCCCATAATACTTTGCACTAGCATTTTCGCTTTTTCAACATTTTTCTGCTAAAAACATCCGCCGTATTTCCCTTAAATACCAGTTGCTATTGTACGAATTAAATGTTCTAGCACGTCATGTCTAAACCAATCATTTAGCGATTGGTTGCATTAAGTTTGTGCGCGAGCCCGCTTACTTCATCAAAAAATGGACCAGAACGCTTGGGCCACTCATTGCATTGAGACGAGCTTGGCAAAGCTTACTTTAAGTACAAAGTGTATTAAACAGTCAGCGTCATTTTTGCTTACAATGCCAGAACATGCGGATCTCACAGCAAAACTCTGGCTTCGAGCTTTTAGATCAGGTTGTTATTTTTCAGTGTAGTTCTACAGATGATTTGAGCTACTCTTGTCTTGTCGGTTAATCTAGTGCATTACGGACTACTTTTTGTTGGGACGTTAGCGCTTTCTCTAGCCCTTAGTGATTTGAATTCGTTGTGAGCAGTTGACTCCTTTGGAAATCTTGTTAATGAACAATTTAGCTGATAGTCGACATTTCGCCTGTCTTTGAAATGTTTGTTGGATATTCTTTTCTTATCAGCGTGAATGATGTCCAGATAAGTCGGGTCATGCGATAATTTATCACTGTCGAAAATCTATTGGTACAGGTTTGTTTTTCCCTTTTGTGATTCGAGTATGTATACGCGTCCCTTATGTCATTTTTCCACCTTTTTTTCGAATTTAGCCATTGAACCTGCTTCACAGCTTGCATTGCTCTATGTTCTCAACGAAATCATTCTGAAATGCGCAAGCTATGGAACTCCTGAAATCAAAAATTCATTTAAGGACCCCATTATGGATGCACTGAAAGTTCTTCGGTAAGATCAAATCCTTCGCTGGGATTGCTTTCCTCACAGTCCTGGATTACTTACGCGAAAGGTTAAGAAGCTTTTACTCATGTGGTCGGAGCGAGGTCTCTTTGATCAACAGTTTAATAAACAAATATTACAGTTAACAGGTTCACTTACCATATTTCCTCACACTTCCTCAGATAATTTAGATAAACATTCTGATCATAAGGTTGGCAACATGGAGGCTGATGGAGCTGTGAGTAATAAGGATTTCTCTGTGAGTTGTCAAAGAAGTACATTTTTCCTGGTATTTTCGATTTCTGGTTGCATTTCCTTTCCCTTCGTCGAATGTGTATTAAGTTAGTTAAGTCACCATTTCTTCGGCTGTAGGTCTGGTGGATACGTTTTGTCCACCAAATTTTATGTGATATTCTGGTGTTATCTTGCCGAAACATAGTTGCATTATTGGATTGTTACCGAATAACCTTCTTTTTGTAGCCGGACAAACTTGTAAGCCAGTTACAGGGATTTAAGCAAATGGATGAAGCAGTCAAGGCCTTCTCTGAGTCTGATCTGATTCCTTCCTGCCTTCATCTTCCCGTTGAAACCATCCTTTATCGTATAAAAAGCAAGGAGGAAGGTCAGTCCTTTGCACAGCAGGTTAGGGAGTCCTTTTCCCCTGACATCTTACCTGCACTTTAGGTAAACGCATGCGTTGGCCAGCTGGAAGATGCGCTAAATAACATGAGTGGAAAGCTTTCAGCTCAGGAGGCATTAAGTAAAAACATCGACAAAGCGATAACTTTCTATTCAACACAGGAGAAGGAAGCTGGTCTTGTCGTAAATGTAAGCGATGGCAGCTTTAGTCACAATTTTTTTGTAAACTAATGGTTGTATCTGGTGGTAACTTTATGCGACCTCGTTCTCTTTTTCTTTTGGCTACTGTTTGAATTATCTGTCCCTGCTACCGAACGGCATTAAGTTCGCCTCTGTTGATGTTGTTATTGTTACCTTGTAAGATTGGCGCTCTCACTTGGTTAGTGGCAAATTGAATAGGTGCAGTTTTTTTCTTGATTGTTTTACTGTCCGCTTTCATGTTCCCCCCTCATTTCGCGTATATCCTACTGAGGCATCTTTATCGCCTTGAGCCATCAAGTCTCACGAGTAACAGCACCAAGACATTTTCCATATTTAATATTGTCTAACACGGATTATGCTTGGCGTGTCACAATCTAAGTTAGTGTCTTGAAATGAATTGTGTTGTGGGTGGCATGGCAGTCACCAGTCATCCCCTATGTCGATTTTCGATGGACTGAGCGAACTATCCGGTATCATATTACGACCACCGGCTGCCACCGACTATGCTAATTCGGTTAACTAACAATAGTTACCTCGTAGCGGTTGTGATAATTATTAATTTTTTATGCAAGTATTGTTTGTTATAAGCCAACCCGGCTTCTGTTACCATTTGGATCATTATGGCAATAACTGAACTTCGTGTTTTATTTTAGGCTTATAAGTCTTATGAGCAGCAGGTGCGAAACACCCTTCGAACACTTCTTGGTGGTGATTGCGATGGTGCAGCTCAGTCTCCGGTTGCCTTTGAAATGATTATTGAAGATGACAATCCCGGATCAATCACTGCCTCTTCGCAGCAAAACACATCCGAGCAACCGACATGTTTCAAGGGTCATGATGAGGCGGGTGATGGAGGTGTTTCAGATATGTCTGAGGATGAGGAAGACGAGGGTGCTCGTACTTCCTTTGTAATTCGAAGTCAAGATACAAACACTACGAGAGATGTCCATGAGCTACTCGTTGATCCTAAATCCCTGGCTCACTTTCCTTTCAGTAATGAAATAATAATTGATGGTAGAGGTGATGTGGACTATCGTCCAATGTTCAACAAGATGCTTTCCTGGTAAGGAAATTCATGTTTACAGAAAACCTTATACACTTGTAGCAAGTTTATTTGCTCTCCTTGCTTCGAATTCATCCTCTCTTTGTCAACCTTACAGTTTCATAACTTTCGTAGGAAAGGCACTCATCCTTAAATTGTTAGGTTGCTATGGATCTTTCATCAAATTGCTTTTTTACTGTAGCGAATGCTTTGATAAAGTGGAAACAGCTTCAGGGAAGTCCTCTGGTGGGATCCCATGTGCTAATAAGGATTCGAAAAACGACGATGTGGTCGTCGAAAGTGCAAACGTATCTGATGAAGACGTTGAAGTAGACATGGAAAAGTCCTCCATGGTAGACGCTTCTGCTTTGACGGAAACGGGTGACTTCGATTACCGACAGCCAACTTTCGGATCCAGCGAAACAGAGAAAGACCAGCAAAACTCTGCTCCCAGTCATCCATTAGGCTTGGGCGGTCCAATACTTAAAAATCAAGATGCGGATCTTCGTTTATTGTTGCCGTCGGTAAATGTGTGCATTTTTACGAATATGTGATAGTACTGTTTATGTAGGTTTTAAGGTTTGACCCTATAAAATTGTGCCTGTTTTAGAACGCGTTTTCTTCATTTCCGATTGCTAGAAAATTCGCTATATACCCATATCCCTATGCCTAGGTCTCCGAGCCTTCCCATCCTGTTGTTGATTCGGACTACCGACAATTCTGTGTACCTTCCAACTTACAATTACCGTCGTCAGCAGCATCATCTTTTCCTTGGTTGAATAAGGGTGATTGTGACCTTCGTCAGAGTCAGGCTGCTAGAGCCGTGGCTGCAGCATCAGCAATAGCAAACGCAGTAGCTGTGCAATCCTTGTTGCTTGCCTCTACGCCGGCTCTACCGTCTCAACCCCTCTTTGCGCCTGTTGCAGCTACTCCAACTGCCTCAATACTACAGCAGCATCAACCCTTTTCTACCTCAGTCACGACTCCCGTTTCCCTCTATCGACAGCAACAAAATCAGTCCAACGCCGCTGACTCCGCTTCGTCTGTTTCCTTGTCCCAACAAAACCAGCGCCCTCCACTTCTAGCCCCGGTTCCAGATCTCCAACAGGCATGTCAACCAACAACAACCACATCATCCGCGTCTACACATGTCAACTTATCCGACATTTCATCAGATCTTATTTCGACCTTGAAAAAAATTAATCTTCCTACCGTGTCTTCGGCATCTGCTGGATCAACCACACAGCCAACTTCAAGTGATGCAACGATTCCCTCCAGTCTCATTTTGGAGCCCAATCAGGGCAGCAGACAGGATGGTAGTACCAGCAAGTGCAGAGTCACAGGTCTTCAGGACGAGGATCCTTTCACTATCATATCTCGACTAACTGGACTATCCAATCTTATTCAGTCGTAAGTCATGCCAAGCCCTTTCACCGATTGAAATGAGAGTGTGCATTTCCTTTTACACCTTTGGCTCATATTCCTAGGATTTCATCAATGTGCCAAAATAAGCGTTTTAGTGCATTCTAAACTCTCGCATTTACATGCATTGTATACCGTCAGTATATTCAATTGTGCAGTAAATAATTATCAGTGTCGCCTTTCATTGATGAACTGGCGTCTGCATTTTTATTATCTTCACGTAGACATTGTATTGTTATACTTGACTAGGTTATTAATGTCATTCATTACTATATTGTTCTGTTAGTAGTAAAAGGCGTTTCATCGAGCATTTTCTTTTCTAAATGGTAAGATGTCCAGATTTATGCCTTTTGAATAGTATTTGATTCTGAAAAATTTCCGCAAACACGGGTCACAACATTTGATTACCGAGAGGTAGTAGTGTTGGCTGTCAGTGGCACAAACTTTTCTGCACTCATGACATTATTCTCGCCGAAGCTTATCACTGTTGTCCTGCACATTGCGCACCACGACAGCTGTAAGTGTACGTTTCTTGGTATAGCAACTAACAGAAACCTGAGTGATTTGCCTTTGCAACTGTAGGATGGCTTTTAGACGACCAACCTCATTATTTTGAGTTGTCAAAGTAATCTTGTAGACATACTGTGACCACACATCTGACACGGTGGTATCCTTATCTAGGCGTAGTTTCTCAATACTAGACTGCCTTCAATTCCAAAAACTTCGCAATTCCTGAGGGTCACTCACAGTTATATTTATTCGCGTTTTTGCGTACACTTCGCCTATTTTAACCATGGCCGCTCCAGTCACCGTTGCGGACATCAAAAGCTATTTGCTTTACTATCTAATCTTTAGGTACCTGTGTTGCTGCTTCCAGAAAGGGAGGGCATCGCAGGCATCGCAGCAAACTATATGTTATCAAACCATGTATTGACGCAACCTAAATACACTTATTTTACAATTTTTTTTTGATCTTTCTTTGAACTCTTTACGTTAGGCCAAGAGGATGATCGGGTATTCGCGTCAATTAAGTTGTCATTTGGAACTTCTTTCACTAATACCGTCGATTGCGAGTGCGCAGCACCTGTTCATTTTACTATTGGGTTGAAGGTTTTGCAATCAGTATTAACTTAGTAAAAACGCGTCTGCACATTACGATCAAAACACCTATTTGTAACCATAAATTATTTTGCAGCTTATTGATGATGCCAACTTGGCATTAAGTCTTGGATACATGTCATCGCCATTGTCTGTGCTTTTATTTTACCCTATGTTGCCGAAACATTACCCATATAAAGGTTGTACAGTGACATCATGTCATCTCTACGAATTCTTATTTAAAGCCATCTCGTCATTTTCACCGTGTTGGCTCGACGGTTATATTACACTTGCATTTACTTATCCCCTAAGCAGCTCAACGGTTGGTTACTCGGTTTTCAGTGTTCTTTTAGTTGCAGTCAGCACCAATAATGCAGCTTTAGGATACGTCACTCGTCAATGTTGTAATGCTTTAATCACTCCCGTATTTTGATATAAATCGTTTCCCAGCATTAAACAAAACCCACTTCGATATTGACATCATGTATTCAACAAAACCAAGTCAAAGGAACGGGTTTGAAGACGTAATTCAAATAATTCCGGGGCAGCACATTATTTGCTGAGATGGTTCACTGCCTCGGGCGCAGCAGCATAACTGTCTGAACAGTAGATAATAAAGAAGATAATTTCTGAGATCGTCGGTGGTAACTGCGGCCATTACTTTTGTGCCTCCGAATGTGTATGTATAATCATTCCTACGTATGTGTATATATGTGTTAGAAATCTGCGCGTGACCCCACCTTATTACGAAGTTATCACAAACGGACTTCAACAATTTCTATATGATGCGTTTTTCATTCCACGTCTACCGTTTGCAGCAAGAACGAGTGATTAGACGGATTCCATCAAGTTCACAGCGTATTCACATCATTGATTTTTTTAAAAAATAAGTAGTGACTACCACTATCTTTGTTTTTTGCATTCATTATTTTTCGGCGTGCTATCAATTGCTATGGCATTGCTACGGAAACGGCATTTGGGTAGCTTGACTTGACTACTAATCTACCATTCCTCTATTTGTTCACGTCTTCCTCAAATGTACCGTTTAATTTAACGGTGTTTAATGGCTGCTATTGTCAGATGTCATGCGTCTGATGAAGTCTTTCCACTTTCAGTGTTAAACCAACATTGACGGGCACATCAGGCCAATCAGGCAGTGCAGTAAAACCATCACCACAGAATCCTGAGAAGTCCTTATTGCCGGAGCTTCAGACGCCGAATTACTCTGACAACTTGAGTGAAGAAGAGGTGGAGAATGCCGCAGTGAAGGCGATAAGTCCGGGCCCCCCTCCTCGTCCTCCCTCGCCTGCGTTGGATGCTGCCGTGGGTGGCGAAGATTTGGAACAGAGTGAAGATGGCGGAGCTACGCCCACGCAAGATGAATCGGGAAATCTGAGTGATGGTAAGCTCATCGTTCGTGTCATGAGCTCTGTAGTTCAATTGGGTGTTCGCAGGACTGTTTCGAGTCGAATTTTAATTTACTGCATTTTAAAAGAAACACTGGTTTTACCGTGTTGAGTCGTAATCTTACAGGTCTACTTGGAGTGTTGCACACGAATTGCCGCAATGTCTTTTCTTTCAGCCGTCCCAGGTTCTAATTGCTTTACATTCCCGCAAACCGGACTGGGTCCCAATGTTCTCACGCAAGCTACATTTCCGCCTCTTGTGTCACCCAAGTCCATGCACCCACCACCTCTAGCAGGGGCCTCGAATAATTTGCTTTTACCATTCCCTCTGGTATGTGATTTCGTGATAGTCGGTTAAAACCGTCATTCAAATATAGGACCTACCTTTGTTTCATCAAATAGTCCGCCTTAAGACTTAGCCTACTTTGTTGATGTTATGCTCACATTGGCAGCGTAAAAGGCCATTTTGAGGTTGAACCTATAATATGAATCAGCAATTGGGAGTATTTTCATGTGGCGTCCGGTGCTTTCGTATTGAAAAATCGACCGGAACTGTCAAGGCAGAGCATGCTTTTGCTTCGTTTGGGCAGTTCTTATTTCACAATGCTCAATGTTCAAGTGTAGTTGTTAATGTACAGTAGACAGCGCGGTATCCAAAGGAATTTTCACATTTTAATCTTTTCTCAGGGAATACCACCATTCAATCCGATGGCCGTTGGACCAAGTCCACCTGTTCAACCACCATGGCATACGACGTCACTACCAACAAACTGCCCTAATTTGGGTGGGAAGCCTTTTCCACCTCAAGCACTTTTTCCCCTTTTCCCTTCCATGGTAAGCCAATCGCCATTCCCCAATCTTCCTACTAGTCAGAGTAGTAAGTAGGCGCACATCAGGAAGGCACTGTAGATACAAACGGTTCCTTTATTGTAATTTTTGGTAAAATTATTGCACTTCGGCAATCGCATCGCCTCATGCACTCTTGTGATACAAGTACGCACTTGATTCCAATTGGAGAAAAATCGCTGTATCCCTTCTGAAGCCACCTCCAGCACAATCATTCGCGTGGATAAATTAGTCGGTTGTCGCCTTCTGAGCATTTAAAGAGCCGCAGTTGGCCCGACCAACCACATGATGGAAAGAAATACGTCCGGCAGAGAATAATAAACTTGATATTCAGTTCAATGTCGCTACACCGCAACCACTTAAAAAAGCACCCGTCGAGTGGAAGGAGGACATGTGTCTTTGCGACGATAATCGGACCAAAAATGGTCTTGTACTTTGTTCCATGGGCTCAAATTATCAAGGAGATCGCTGAGCGAAAGCTCTTGAAAGGGTTCTACATCAAAACACTTCTAAAGATAAACAGAGGGGATTAGTGCGCTGTTTTACCTCTTTTAGGTTGGCAAATTCGTCCAATTTATTAAAGAAACTGGGAACAACTTGACGGTTCGATACTATTGTAGTTCCTAGAGGGACTCGAACCTATTTGTCTCACCAAGTAGAAAATGAGAGCGTTGTTAAACTACCTAGTAATAGCATCTCAACGCATGAAACATTGGATTTTGTAAAAATGAGAAAGTGAAGGCTAAACTTGCATTCAGGCCACCGGGTTTGTACCACGCCACCGCAGCAGCATGACCATCGGGAAGTTGATGCTCCTCAAACCTCCACTCGGCATCCACCAGCCCAGGATGGATACACTTAAGAGTATCTCCCGATAGATCAAATTCTACCGTGGAGACATCTGTCCTTAAACCAGTTCCAATGTTCTTCACAAAAGCTTCTTTTAGACACTAAAAACAGCGTTATTTTCGCCCGTTCATGAGGTCTGTAGCAGAACACACCCAAAGCCTGAAGAAATTGTGGATCCTTTCACTGTCCTCACAGCTTGCGGAAGTAAGTAGGTGCCATTCGGAGGGTGCGAAAAGCGACTTCATTTTCAGTAGAAATCTAGCAACCGACTCAGAGGCAGCTAAAGTGGAATGCACTGGTTTGGGTGGAATTGTTCTTCCCTGGTGGTGCAGTCTTCGTATGAGACAACGCATCAGCATTAAAAAATACATTTCAATCTACCCGTGTCGACTTGCATAAGAAATGACCTCTGATCACCTGTAGCGTAATGTCAATTTATGATTCTTTAGGATCCCCACTGGTTCAGTTATTGTCATCGCTATCTCAACCAGGATTATTAAAGGGGGTTGTTTAATTGACATCAAAATAACGCAAAATTCAAAAAGCTTGATTACTTTGAGGTCTACAAAATCATGGTATTGCCGCATTATCCCTTCCTGTAAAACACTCAAAAAATAAACGAGTTTCCAATACGCATAGCGTGCAGCGCTCACGGCTTAATTTCTGCACAACAATCGAAAGAACCGCCGAAGAAACTTACATGGCAGCTCCATTTGCATTACGTCAACACCTGTCCGCATTTTGTGGCAGGAGGTCAGAAGGGTAAAGTCACCATTGTGCGAGAGGTTAAAGTCGAAATCAGCTTCTCCTTCAAGATGCGGCCGGCCGTATGCGCTTCTTTGTACATTCACATTAATGGGATCCAAACCGCAACAGCGCCTTGCCACATAGAGCGTTAAAAGACGGGCGGCCTAAGGGATAACATGCACATGGGGTCGAGGATTTGACGCTAGCACACGCGGGAGCAATGAAGACCTTTAAACGTTGAGGTTGGAAATTCCAAATCCAATTGTTGCATAATTGAGCTAAAAATGGGCATCTTAAGCTAATTTATGCAAGTGAAGCAGTAAAGACCACAGCAATGAAGTAGAGACTGGCTTTCAGATCACCTCACAATTCTTCGATGGAGTAACAAAACAAGTAAAAATTGGCGTAACCAACCTACCAAGTAAGATTTAACATCACGCCTGTACGCAAATTTTAGGGCATTTTCTTGATCAACGGTTGATATGCAACGGAAAACATGGGAGAGCAGCTCATTGTTTGGGTCCCAGATCCCGTGATTGAAAGCAAGTCGCCGCATCTATAATAGAGAAGTTGTGGTAAGTGTATATTCGAAGGAGATTTTAATCAGAGACAGTAGCCAGATCGCGAGCTTTTACATAGTAAGTAATTCAGCCTAGCTAAATAATACAGTAGGAAAATCCTATTTCTTAAGAAAATTGACCCAACTTTGCAAAGAGTCGGGACCGAATCTACACGTCGAGTCATAGAAGTCGTGGCAATAAATAAGATCTGTTTTTACAGCACGGGCACCGGCTGTGCCCGATTTTCGGCTTAGCGCTCAGTAGACAACAAAATGGACGATAGGTGATGTAAGCAATAGATATTCCGAGGGAGCCAACTCTAATAAACTCTTTGCCAAGTTCTGGATAAGCAAGTAAGACTGGTAATGAGCAATGAAATTCGACAGTACTGCACAACAATACAGAAGAACAGTTACCCAGGAAGGAGGACCTCAAGCTGCAGCAAAATTACCAAATGGCTAACAGTAGCCTACCATCTAGGACATAAATAATATAAACAAGGTTTTCCAATTCGAAATAATGGAGTGACCAAAAAGTGAGACAAATTACATTTTTAAGTCCACTTAGATAGCAAAATAAATCGTTGTATTTCGGCACTTGCACCTATAGACGCTCAATAAGGCATAAGAATATAGCTACTGGCAACTATACAAATTGTTTGCTACAATAGGTAAAAAATTCAACCCTGGAAGAACGCGACCGCAATTTTTTACATACACACTGTAGCGTCCCGAGACCCCCTTTAAAGCAAAAGAAGGCATAGTACTGAGGTTAGAATACATGTATTCTGAAAACAGAGGGCTTGGGGGCTGTTGGCACGGCCCAAAGGCCGACCAACCGGCTCAGTACAATATGGCCACCCAAGTGACCGAAATCAGCAGTTCAAACAAACAAAAGTATTACACATACCGTGAATAAGACACGAAGCACACGTTAAAGGCACTTAGCAGAAATGTCTTCCCACTCGTAGGAGACCCATGCTAAGGCTGGATGTATGCAGTCGGTGAGAAGGAAGCTATGAGAACTGTTTGCATGTCTCCATTGCCAAACCCACATATTGAAGGCAATGTAGCTAAATAGGGAATCGCGATTGAAAACAAGGGTTCAACGAATTATCTTTGCGCGCAGCAGATATACAATCAAGAGCGTCAGATATCATAGCAAACCTACTCATTTTTGAGGTTCTAATATCTGTTCATTTTAACGGTCTCGTGACTGATTGATATTACTTTTGTAAATTTCTGTATCATTTCTTAAATACTAAAGCCAAGTTAAATTTAATTTCTTAGCTCAGTTTGGTGCTAGCAGTATTACAGATCACGATGCGTTTGTATTTGCCTCAAATGGCACTTAATTTTAATGCATGCTCTGCGATCTTGTAAGCTAGTGGCTTTGGTTCTGATGCCTTGCTGATTTGGGAGGTTGCCATGCCTTTTTTGCGATCTTTTGGAGCTTTTTTGTGTAGGAATTGCAATCTTCCTTGTTTTTACTTGCAACTTATTGAGTGCACTATTGATTTTGGCAGTTCACACGATTGAGTATTTGTATTGCGCGTAGAACATTTTGTGTGCGAGTAGGTGTTTCTAATTTCACTCATTCCCTGTCCCACTATTTTCAAATAGATTACTAATAGTTTTATCCTGTTTCATCACATTGTCTGGCACACTTTGTATGTTATTATATGTTTGTTGATTAACATGCCTTCTTTGAGCTTGGTGACATGGTTTTGTGCCTATTGTTTGGTAAATACACCGTTTTCTAATGGAGCCAGTGGTGCCATTTCTCAATAATCCTTCCTGCAAAACTGACATTGATTCAAAGACTATTACTTTTTATATTCTTGTAACAGCGCTGATGAGACTAGTAACGTTTCGCAGAACATGGAATAACTAGTTTGGTTTTGGCATTAATGTCACATAGCTGATTTTGCATTTTTGTGATGGAAGATTTGCCACCTAATTTTTGAATTTGAAATTTAGTGGCTGATGGATACGATTTCTTCTCCCCTTAAAAGGGAGCTTCTGGAAGGCGCATCATTAAACAGTGACCCCTCTTCGAAGGAACTATCATTTCAGGGCATTTCCAATGTACGTGCAATTTTTTCTTGCTAACTATATTTAAGCCTACCAATGACGCCACTGTTCTACCATTCAACGGAGTTAAAATCGCTCTTCAATGCGATTCCTCTATTTAGAATACTTGCCCGTTTTGCTTCTCCTAAAATTCACTGAGTATTTTATACTTATGTCTTACTGAGCTTTTCGTCCAAAATGATACCAATTTTAAGCTTCCTAATTAGGATGTGGAAGTTTGTTTTGTTAATGGAAATCGATCTGAGATTCTGTCCTGTATTTCTGTTTGGAGAATGACTCGTTCACAATTCAGATAAGTGGATTCTGGAATATGTTTTTAAATATTTCCCGACGGTCGAATCATGGCGAAACATACGTCACTCTTCGCCTCCAAAAATTGGACATTTTTGCATATGTTTAGGTGTTGGCAATCGGAATTTATTGCTTGATCCTGCTGCCATGTCAGATAGTTGGGTTCCAGCATGTTTTCCACATTCTTCATTTTAGATTAACTTACTGTAATGCCTTCTGCAATTGTTTTCCCTACACATAGTGGCTCTGCCGGAGCCTCAATCTGTTCACATGACCGCCCTGCTTACAAATTAAAAGGCGATCAGGGGTACTGTTACAATCAACGGCAGTAATGCAACATAACCTTAACTATTTGTCATATTATCGTATCGATTGAACAGTGCAAAAGTAAAGTCATCGTGTGATTGTTGTTAAGTAATTTTAGGTCCAATCTTGTGTAATATTAGGATCGTATCTCAGGTGTGCCTGCTAAAGCTCCCATTTTACCGACCATTCGCGGCTCATGTACGCTTTTACTCCCTCTCTTTCAAATTATAATCAGCATAGCTAGGCTAACACCAAGTAAACTTAGGCAGTAAACATGCATGATCAGTGTAAATTCTACAAATTGGGTATTTATTAGAAGTTATGCGCTTACTATGTACCCCATTAGGAGCCATGATTATTTATGTCAGAAATCCATTCTAACCACTCCGGAGAAACGCATGAAGCTGGAGTCCACGGGGTTATATGTGGAGGAAGGCAGCTCCGAGGTGATGGCCACGGAAGACGACGAAGTGGAAGAGGAGGAGGTCGAGGAGTTGTTCGGTGACGACGAGGAAGACGAGGAGGAGGGGGAATTGGAGTTAGAGGAGGAAGTTGATGAAGAGGACGACGAAGAGCAGGACGAGACAGAGCGTCTTGCAGAGGTTCTCGGTGTAGAGGTCTTCGAGCGGGGCAGTGGCGCGAGCAGTAATGCCGATCGGCGCAGCATCACCACCGCTGACCAGCAGGAGGAGACCAATCGGGCTGAAGACAGAAAGTTGCTCGCTCTCATGGCTCACTTCAATGACGATCAATTGAGTCGGTTCGAGTCCTACAGACGCGCCACTTTTACTAAATCTGCTGTTAGTCGGGTAAGATCCATGTGTGAATTTATAAAATGGATTTCAGAGCTTAGCCACGATAGGTCAAAAATGCCTTCAGAGGCAATTCTACGTTTTTCATCAGGAGTTCGTAGAGCAAGACTTGCATATTTCCGACAGACAAAGGGCATGAACATCATCTACTTTACGTCAATGATGTTTTTTTTGTTAAAAAATGAGCATCTTTATGCACCTCCTTATGTAAGTCGTCGATATATTTACACTTCTAGGGTGAAAATTCAGTGAAGGTAAAAGTGTTCAATTAATGGCTCCATGTGAATTTCAATATGCACGGGTAATTTGGTTTGTTTTCGACTGAATCGACCAAATAGGTAGTATTTTTGGCCAATTGGACGTCAAAATTTGTTATTGTTTTGCAATTGATCTTTATTAGAGTTTTTTAAATGCCTAGCTCATCCAGTCGGTGGCACAAACTTCATTTTCTCAGAACGTTGTTATTGCAATGGCTGGAATTACAAAGGTTTTTGTCGGTGAATTGGTAGAAACAGGTTTGTCTTCAACTGGTTAAATATGTTGCAAATGTTAATTGAATTTTTTGTTATCATGACCACTGGTTGCACAAAACAAATCGAGCTGTGGCATTTAGCATTTTTCATGTTTACCTATCTAAAATAAGCTAATTTGGTAGGTGTGCTACCTTGTTTCCATTAGCAATCGCACTAAGTTCGTGTAATTTTTCAGCCACAAAAGATGCGGTGTAGCACTGATAAAGAAGTAGCTTATCAATAAAACTGTTTGGGGCACAAGCCTACAACTCCTTTTTCGCCTATTTGTAGCACTTGACTATAAAGAAGAACTGCAGGAAACTGGACCTTTGCAACCAAAGCACATTCGAGTGGCTTACGCTCGGTTAAATGCACAGGAGCGTACATCGCGACAAAGCCGTCCAAACCCGCTACTGTGATTTACTTATCCCACCCTTTTTTTTATTGTTCCCATCTATGCTTGCATAAATGGAAATTGTTTTTACCTATGCCTTCGCCTTTTCTGGAGCTTCACGGGTCTAGTCGGTATGACCCTTGAGTACAAGCCAAAGCTAATCAGTTTCAAATAAGAAACACCGTGAAAGTGTACCTTAGCTACTTAAGGAGCGGACTTTCAAAGATTCGGGTTCATATTTTTTTTGTAAAATAACTAATGTATCAAAGTATTGTCGGGAGTCTGGTTTTATCAACAGCACCGACTCGTGTTTGCATACACCGATAAATTGGCGTTTTGAGGTTGGATCAGCTTCGGCCAAGAAGCAACGCTTTCGCTGGTGGTGCAGGTCTAGTCTATGGGGGTCCTCAAGCGGAAAATCTGTCGCTGTCGTACTAGACTGGAGCATCAGAGCTGATGATGTGCACTATCCAATTCGGTTTTTTAGAATAAATTATTGACCTTACTTCCGCTTTGGTGAGACGGCTGTGGTTCTATTACTTATTAACTCAGCTCTGAGGTTAGCGAAACGGCTGTATGGGCATCCAGTGGAATGTCGAGTTTTTCTTCCTCGAAATGTTTGCTAAATTCCAATAGATGTTGGAACAGTAGGTTGTTGGGTCTTCCAACGCAAACCTACTCTCTTTCGACACGGATCTAAAGTGGGCCGCCGAATTAAGACATTTGATCTGCTCTGAATTCTCCCGTCCCAAGCAATTATGTCCGGCTATACTGACCCATTCCCATTTGAGCAACATGGCAGAGGCGCAAGGAACGTTAATTTGTTACCTCATAATGTTCAGCCCCTTGGTAAAACATTAGTATGAATAGAATGTAGGGCCAAAAAATGCGGAAAAGAAAAATGGAACACTCTAATCTTACCCTATCATTTCCCATTACATGGATTGATCGCACAATCATCTGTATTTATTTTCATAATAACAAATTAATTTGCTGCTATTCATTCGGTTTCATTCTCGGCCATTCAATTTCACGTAACGTGACCTCGGCACAAGCACGTGAGTGTACGGTGTGAGGGTGGTCCCCAAAGGTGTCAGCAGAGACGCAATGACTCGCCGTTGGAATGCAAATTCCGAACCTTATAACGCCTACTTGTCGCCCAGTAAGTGACATTATTTATGCTCTACTACACAGAGGATTTGACACCTACTTTTGGTTATTTCATAAAATAATACTGAAAAAAATACAAAGCACATAGAAGAATGCTTCAATTGTTGGAATAAATTATCGACTTAATTTACAGACTAGCATAAGCAAAAGGATAGCCCAAGTACGTAAATCATTTAAGTCACAAAAAAATGAGAAAGCATACATGCTCTGTACTAAATACGGTAAATTTTGGGTGAGCTTAATCACGTGCGACTCAACCAAGGGCAAATTGATCAACTGAAACCGGAAAACGCCTTTTACACCACTGAGTTCGGGGACAGGTGCGAGCGACACTACTGCGGGGCATGCGGCGAGTGCCACGCAGTGAATGCCTGCACCTCCACGCGACTATTGGAGTACGTGACAGGCACCAGCCTCCCTGACGCCGCGTTCCATGCCTCGGAAGCCTACGTTATTGACGACTACGTACAACGACGCCTCCAAGCGGAGCGACGCAAACTGCGGCTGGAACACCATTGTAAACCCATGAGACCTTTTCCCTTCCCCCACAACATTGGTTGACTTTTTGATGTGGGAATTTGACTTACCACTTGTAGTGAACTCCAAAGAAGTGGAGCTAAACACTTCTTTATTGGAGCTAAATGAAAGTTTACCCGTAAAACATGCCCATTCTAAGAGGAAAAGTCAACCAAGCCTCCGATTGCTTCGAAGTACAACCAAGGTCAAGAATCGTAACATTAGCACTTCAATCACTACAGACCAAGGCCAGATAATCCCAAACCCATTATTTTTACGGCGAACAAGTTAGTCGCATGTGTTAGCGAATCAAGATAACTAACATCTGGTGCATTTTGTTCGAAGAAATCACCAACTGTTGATAAGCAAAATATGTACACTCCCCGCTCGATCATAACAAGCCCGCTTGCAAGTGAAGACAGTCACTTTTACTCTATAGAATGCAGCAATATTATTTCGGCATAGTTCCATCAAAGAACCCTTCCAAATCGCAGAACCTTGGATCTATTATCTACCACGCGAACCCTTCACCACGGTATATTCCACGTGTGGGCCGTGTAATGCAGGGAAGGAAGGCTAAACATGTTTCGACACATCAACAGAATAGAGCGGCGAAAAAAAAATTGTTTATTGAAATTGGGAATGAAATTAATTAACTGGGTTTGATAATTTGGTGATATATTTGATGGCACATTGGCCCTCGTCATCGTATGATGGGGGAGAGGGGGCGCATTGCGAGACAAACCAAAGGTCAGCGAGGAAGGACCTGGAGTAGACACTCAAACAAGCTCTCCGGGGTCGGCGACTGACAGGTAGCTGTTAACGGAAGACGTAAGGCCTCAATCTTATCTCCGGTAGTGGGTCCGATAGCCAAGAGCTAAGGAGGTAAAGTCCCATGGAAGGTCCAAAAGATAAAAATTCGATTAATGTAAAAAGTTCCACCCAAGCGGGTCCCTTATAACCCGAAGCAAATTACTAGATTTATTGCTTTGATGCATTTCGCTTGTAATTTACTTTCCAACGACATAGCCGGATTAGTGAGACAGAGAACAAATATGGCATTAAGTCATGAATAGTACAGAGGTAACAAATATATAAATATCAACTAAGCATGACTAACCCGGATGGCATAATTTAATTGCGGAAGGAATTTTGACAAAATGGGCCATGCCATTTCAACACCTGATGGACTGAAAAATACCAGGCATTGCGAACGATTTTCTCCCTTCTATTAAATACACAACATATTAGGGACTTCACTTGGGTTGCAATAGCAAAGCCTAATAAAGAGCGCCTCACCTTCAAAAGTGAAAGGAGCTGAGTCTCGAAATTTGGATTTGGAGTAGAATCATACGAAATTACTTCTTCTACTAGCAAGCCTACAGAAATCTGCAATATAAAGCAACCTACCGGCTTCACGTAATCTATTTGGTAAAACAGGGCTATGTCTTGCTCCAGCAAGTAAGAGAATCGGTTTCTCTGAGACTTCCTTAGTATAATTATCGAGAATAAATTTCGCCAAATTTTTGGCATTGCCCGTATGAGAACCTCTTGTTGTGAAACCCAACCTGCTGGCTGAAACATGAGGATTTCTCACAATCCTCAGCCTTTAGGCAAATAATGAGAAAAAAACTAACAAATGAGGCATATACTATATACACTACCGGAAACCTATTTCTTATGCGTTAATGGGACCCAAGGATCAAGCAGAAGTCGCCGATTGTTTAAGATGTGCCCAAAAAATCACAACATAGATACCTGCAGAAGAAGTGGCGGGTCCAACAGTAAAACATAAATCCTCTGGTAGACCTTTTTGGATCGATATCAAAGAAGAAGTCAAAAAATACCGATCAAGCTTGTGGAAGCATATGAAAAAACAGCTTGTTGACTGCAGAAAACAATACAACTGTAAGATAATCTCCATTTGCAAAGTCGTTCAAAAAGACAGCCGCATATGGAAAACGACATTGTTTCAACGAGCTCCGCGGGAATTTCATGAGATTTTAAGAACTAAAACGAATGATGAAGGAATGGTTAGCTCACATTTATGTATGGATCAGCTTCACGAGAATACGCGTCCTTACTGGTGGATTTAAGTAGTACAACATCCATGTGGTAACCCTAGACGTGTAGAAGCACAGAACTTACATGTAAAAACGCATAGAGTAACAGTGCCCAAGCAATATTATTGGCACAATTTCAATATTGCTAGATCACGAAAGGCAACCGAAACAGAGAAAATAAAAGTAGAACAAAAGCTACCAACTCACACAAATTATACGACAGAAGATCGTTTAATATCTAGTGCATAGCCCAAAAGGCAGCTTGAGACACTAAAGTGAAAGTAAACGACAAATACTCAACTGCTCCACAAACACCAACAAAGAGCCAACTACTAGGTTATTTATCAAATGGCTTTAAAGAATCAGAACAATAATCGCAAACTTAATCCGATGATTCGCAACCAGTGGTGGTAAAACATAAAGCGCAGCACACCCCCGTGGGAAACGCAAAATACGAGCGTGCCGTAATACACACTAACGACGATGAAGGTCGACCAATTGTCCAATAGGATTCCCATAGTGCTGCCCGCCATTGGAAGTAGGCATTTGCTATGTAAAACTTAGTCCCTTACTGGGATAATCACCTATGCTCTTTGCATACGCTGCTGTATTTCTAGGTTAGCGATCTGATTTGGCTAATTTTGTAGGATTTTCCAAAAGGTAGGAAGTAAATTTTGTATGAGCAGTAAAATTCCCATAAAAGAATGCATACTTTGAAATTGTGCCTGACTTTAATTGCGACTAACAACTTATGCGCTTGGGATTAGTTAAGTATGCTACTTGTTACAAGAAGTAAAATGTGTTCCCAATCACCACAACGACTTGGGGCATAATCGATTGCATAATCAGCGCTACTATGCAGGATTTTTTAAGAAGTAGTTTCTGCTAAATGTTGTATGTAAGGTTAAAGTAAAATTGAGCTTACTGGAGGACGACAAGACTGTATTGTCTCAGGTCTTGTTAATATATTCAATGATTGCCAACCGCTAACCATTTCTTGCACATGGCTTTTGCGTTTCATTTTGAAGATATTTAGTCACGCTTAAAACTGCCGCAGGCGACAGAGATTGGACGTCTTGCTTAGTTAAGACTCGATCACCCCTGTAGTTTCATTAAGACTGTGGTATAGTGCCTCGGCTCCGTGATTTAGTAAGGTACGCTCTCCCATACGATTTCGGCTTATTACAAGTTCACCGATGACTTGGAACGCTACGCAGCAAGTGGAGTCACTATTTAGCAGACGCACTGCCATCAAGTCTTTCGATTGTGGTCTACACTACCGTACTCGACAAATAGAACCCAAAAGAATGCAGCAAATTTGAAAGCCCAAACCGAACGGACGCGAATAGAAACATTATTGCAGCAATCCCAGTTGCAAACTTTAACGGGCCTAAACCTAGGCTATTAATCTCGAAAGAAAATTTGTGTTTTCCAATTTGAAGTGCCATGATTTGCGGCGACCAGCACACAATTGTTCGGAACTTTTGGGAGCTTACCTAACTTTAAATTGGAAGCATGAAGTAAAAAGTCGACTAACCTTATAAGTAACATGTACATGATACTATCACCGAATGACAATAGGAAACTCAATGAATAGGTACAGTACCGTGCAACGAGGATAAGTGCGAATTCTTTGCAAGAAGCGACAGGGAAAATATTTGCCTTCCTTGTTTCAATGTGCAGTTCATTGGGAAGAATGAAGAGCGAAGAGTGGGCACAAACTCGTACCTAAGCTTTACGTATCACTTGATGAGAATTGAGGGGATTGGGTGAATGAAAGGCGGTGAGTGAAATGCATTTTCTCTTTCGCTTTTCTGCCTTTACAAAATGAATTTGGGTCAGGGTTTGGGAACATCCGACACCACTGATGCGGTGGCTCGCGCAGCGTTGCTGTGCAACGGAGGCGATCGCATCCACCAGGAATTTTGGATTGTGATCGCGTCGACCACTGCACTCAAGTGCTTTGTGGAGGTGATTTCACTGAACTGTTTCGCCCCACTGTTGTACCTAAGTACAAAAAAGCACATCGCAAGCGTTCAGGTCGTGGGTCAGTCATGTTACATTCAATTAATTGCGGTGCTGTCACACCTCAACATCGGTGCGTTAAAGTAAATATTCAGTAAACTCGTTATTTCGGTTCGCATTTAGCATTTCAACGCTGGTCAAATGCTACCATTTGCTATCAGGCTGATTGTGAGATATTTAAAATGCAGGTTAGTGAGTGCGGTTAGCAATGCTATCAATTGGTAGCAGTGGGAAGACAAAGTTTGGTGTCAAATTAAGCAGTACTACCCTAAAAAAAAGTTTGTTCATCTTATAGAGAATGGGCTTACTTAAAAAACTTATCACACATATTATGAGTAATTTTCCGAGGGCCGTTGCCGCAGATGAATTTAAGTTCCTCTGTTTCGAAATCGAAGGCGTATAGAGCACGATATTGGCATCTGCTGTCTCGAAAAAGAACAATGAAATGCGATCCATCCACAGCAGCGAGTTCCTAGCAAACAAAAAATTCATGATTCACCCAGTTGTGCACCGCCAAGATTGATCCAAATCACCCGAGCTTTTGGCACATGAGCTTGCGGTAGCCACGGCAATGTAAGCTCTCACTAGCAGTAGGATCGGCGAATATTTGTGACGGTTCAATGCGTATGACTCAGTGCGATGCATACAAGGCCTATAAACATCGCCAGTCCGTGAGCCTAGCTTAAATTTTTAATTTTGCCGTAATAGTTGGTTTTTCCTAATCGAACGAAAGGAAGGAAGCGGTGAACTGCAATGAATCAAAATCAGTTTCGAACAAGAGGATAAATGCAAGCGTTCGCTCTAGTTCAAAAACAGATCTTGCAATTTTCCAAAGTTACTTAAAATACATTCACTGCACTTTGAAGTTACTACACTTAGGTATAGACCCAAATGTTCTGCTGACTAGAAGTCGCAATGAATGAATAATGGGCATTTAAATTCCTTACTGATTCACAGTCTATTTTAAATCACTAGTAGGAGTGAGTCTTAAAGGGTGCCTTAGTAAGCTGAATAAATGTGAAAAAGAAAGTGGATTCGGCTTACCTGCAAAGCCAACTTCTTTGCAGGTTCATTCACAGTTCCAGCAAGGCAGCAGTGTGAAATCGCGTTTACAATCACCTGTCGGTTCGACTTTGACTTTGGCTTTACGTAGAGACGTGGTTGTGGCTGAATTCCAGCAATTGGAAAACCTGGCCCACTGTATGCACTTTCTTCACCATTCTCCAGCCGATGAAGAGCTGATAAATTTTTAAAGTCTGCGTTAAATAGCAATTACTTAGTCAATAAGGCAGCTCGAAAATGTTCATGTCAGAAAAAAAAGAAGCTGATATTTTGCAGTCACCAAAACGTTTACCGTATAGAGTGTTACTGCAATCAAGGCGTAGGCAGCGAAACTAGACTCGTTCACAGTATTCCCATTGAAAGCAGTCTCTAGGATCACGTGAGCTAACACGCTCTGCTCACATCACATCACATAGTGTAGTCTTTTTCCTAGCAAATCGTGGTTATGAATATTGAGTAAGATCAAATTTGCGTAGTAGATATTTAAGGCAAATGGAAATCATATTGATGAACTGGAAACGATAACATTAAGTAGATAAAAATGAGGCTTACAGTGCTAACTTCAACAATATTTCAAGCGGCACAAATACTGTAAGTAATTACTTTTCGAGGTATCACCAAACCAATGGTAACTTGAAAAGACGATGTGCACGTGAGGCTTACAGGAGAGGCTGGGTCCATTGCTAAGTTGATTGACAGACTGTCGTGACGCGGACCTTTGGCGTCCAACAGATGTAGCATCCCTTTTCTCATTGGTTGAAGTCACGCGTCCAACAGTAGTGGATCGGTTTCCGCTACTCGATGTGACCGAATTGCGAACATTCGAACGGCTGAGTGAAGCCGATCGTGAGTTCCGACCGCTACCACCAACGCGACCTGCACCAGCAGAAGGCTTTCGTCGTCCAACGGTAGCGGTGGCAGAGGGTTGTCGAGATCGTGCCGAGATGGGACAAGTGGACTTCGGAGGGGTAGCTGAAACCATCGAACCACCACCGTTGCTGGCTGTCCCGTCATCATTCGTTGTATGTACAGGAAAGCCTGAATTCTCGGACTGAACAAAAGCAAATCAAACCTCTTTTTATGTCCATAAGTTGTGAAGAGTGCTTAAAGGGATAATTCTAAAGGTGTGATATCAGCTACAAGTAAAACCTTAACACTACATTAAATATCCGTTTTATGCAAGAAAAGCAAAAGAACTGAGCAACGTTAGCGAGATTATTCCACCCTTCAAATGGTTCAGTCATTACTGACGGTATTAAAACGACTTCCTGCACTCTACCAGCCAAGTTCACCCAAGTTTATTCAATAGAACAAGGAATTCACCTCGATATCTGTGAGAAAAGCGCCATCCGCAGGAAGAGTGGGGACGTTTCTCGCCATTTCGGACAATTCTGCCAAGAACTGAGACTCTTGGTCGGCCATGCGGGCGCGCAAGGCGCTTTCGGTCAGTCTAGAGCGATCGGCCGCTCTGCGAGCCTCAAGACGCTCTCGAGCCCGTTGAAGACGCTGTCATTCATTAAAAAAACTAGTTAAGTCATTGAAAATGATAACTAATCTTTACCTCAGTAAATTCTTTAACTTTGAACCCCCAGCTTGACCACCAAATAATACCTCATTAATAAGATTTGCAAGACCATTACTTAGTAAAATTACTAAAGAAATCCCCTAGCACTGGCAGTATCAAATAGTGATACATCCGAGTAAGAGGGGCAACAATTCCTCTCACTGGAGCTGCTAAGCTAGACGCTACGAATGAAAGGTAAACTCATCACAAGTCCATGCAAATTATCTTATTAAACAACGGAACTTTTCCCTGGATACTCATAGTTATGCAACGTTTCAGGTATTAGTGGGAAATAGACAAAGGAGAAACAAACCTCTGAGGTGGGATTTTCGAAGGTGATAAAAAGCTTTTCAGCAGGTTTGATGACTTCAGGCTCTAGAGATGGAGATTCGGTTGCAGTATCGGTGTTATTGTCCATTGCTTTTGACCCAGGAGGTGACATCGGTTCCAACGGCTTAATCTCTGGAGTCTATAAGTTATTACATTTGATTAAGTGTCTGGGAATCCTGTGCTTACACGAATGCTCGTATGGCATTGGGTGGTGCCAATCATACTTAGTGACTACCCAATCTGCTCACCACATGCAGTGTAGTAGATTAATCGTTTATTTTATCCCACAGCGATGCAAGCAATTAAGCTTAATCGGCATTTTTGCCAGCAGAGTTAAACGCCACTGGTAGAGCAAGCTCCTGCGAAAAGACCAACATTGACGTGCTAGTTCTTCACCAAAATGGTCAACATGCATTGAGATTCAATTAACAAGATGCAATAACATGAACTATGTTGCCCTTGGAACAACTTCTATCTCGATTCCGTACAAACCGGCTAAAACGCTTTCATATTTTCAACACATACTTTGAAGTTATTATTTTAAAAACTTGTTGGGAGCTTTACAAGCCCTGAGAGACCATTTTGAAGAGAATTCTAATTGCTTTCTGTTCTTCTGGTACGGTATCATGTGACATAAATAAAAATTATTTTCAGCCATTAAGCGCAGTAAAGGGAAGTGTGCATAGCCAAAATACGCTACCATGCACCACAAAACAATGCAAAATTGTGTCAATGGAAACACATAACTTTGGCCCTTCACTCAAATCTCGGTACCGAATTCAAATTGCAAATTCTCCTTTGAAAAAAAGCGGTTATCTTATGGATACGAATGTATTGCCTTCGAAACGCGAGGATCCATATTATTCGAAGAAAATAATGACAAAAAAGCTATGCACTGGAATTATATTACATTGAAGTACAGTAGGAATGGAAACCTACAGAAAGGGAAATTTTCTCAAGTGGATGATTTTCGCTGGTCATATGGTCTGAAGAATCGGTACCCCCATGATTGTTGCCGTTCTTCTGCACGTCGCACTGGGAGGGGTACCGCAGGGGCGTCCTCGTGCTCCACATAGCGCGAGTGCTGTTGGAGGGTGTGTTAGCTAGACGAAGGTGAGAAGAGTGGGTGGATCCAACTGGCGGGGCGGGTCTTGTCGGATCGGTGTCGTGGAGGTCGGTGTATAGGGAGAGTTGCTGTGCCGTGAGGCGTTCGATGTCAGAGCGAAGTGTAGTCACCGAGCGCGCAAGCTCCGCTATCACAAGAGCGTCCAGACCGGTTCCCGCCGATTTTCCCAGGTGATTTAATTCTAGGCGATGCGGACGAGGAGGGAGGGCAGAACTGCACACGGGGTAGCTAAATTCCTCGCCAGAGTCGAGATCTCCCAACTGACAATGGCGTAGACGCTGGTTCGAAGGAGTCATTCTTCGGCTAAACAGCAGCAGGATGGAAGAAAGAAAATGATTGCTTCATGTAGTGGCATTAGGTGTTCTGCTGGATTTGTTCCAGATTTTGTCTTGATATTGCGTTTTAGTCTAAAAAATACGACCCTAACGCATCACATTTGACACTTTAATAATTATTTTAATTGTAACAAAAATGTCCTTTGCCAAGATTTAGTGGAAGACTTGGTTAAAAGCAATGGTATTTATCTGTGGGAAGTGAATACGATTAAGTGCGACATCCTCAACACAATCGTTCCTTTACCATTGTTGATAGGAGCCAGCCACCCAAAAATAAAATCGCTTAGCAAATGTACAGCAATTACACAACTGAAGTAATTAAAAATTAGGCGAGCCAAAGCTCAGCACTAAGCAAGAAGAGATCTCCAAGCCACTAGTTTACATTTGAAGCACAATGGACGCGAAACTTGGGCATAAAAATGGAGACGGAAATGAGAAGGCGATCACGTCGAAATATGGAATACTCAGGTGAGAAATTGATAATTGAGTGAACGCATGAGATAAGCCGGAACAAGTACTGTTAGAGAAATTAACACAATCGGCATAGCAGGAATTGTGGAAACATACTTATTCATTTTGAAAAAGTGCAGAATAAACTGTGATGTCACAAAAGTTCAACTGAAAGTCTGTGAGGCCAATTTTTTCCTTAAACATGGAATAGGTTAATGGAAGCATATGAGCAATCATGGCACATTCACGATAACAAATGAAATGAAATCATGTGACTCGAGAAAAATGCAAGGTAATGTAGGAAAAGCATTTGATGGAGAATTAACAGAACTATTTGGGCTTGGAGATATTTTCATCGCATCCTGTGACGACTCAAAAATTACAACTAGAAGCATAGAGGCAGATGCAAACGTAGCTTACTGCAAAAGCCGATGTGCAATTATGAACAAGCCAGGTATGAAGCGTCATTCACCAGTAAAATTGACGCCCTATCATCAACCACTAAAGGAAAGCGAATTCGCATTCAAGAGCTCTCTCACAACCAACCACTTCACCGATAGTAGGCAGGCGAAATCAGGAGGTTTTTAAACGTCTGATTTCATTCCCAAGTCCTCTACGCTAGCAAACCATTGCAGTGATTGGGTGCGTGCTCTGCTCCCCACTTCTGCCTAGGCGTCGAAGGCACATATGAACGGGCACTATTTACATTATTTTATTTCATTCGAACAACCGCTTCAAAATCTGATTGATGTGTCATTTTCCGTTGTAAAATCCGTGAATAAAAGTGATTTCAAATGCTGGACCCATCAAAACAGAGGTACTTGCGCAAGCTTTCGAAATGGTGCTGTGGAACTCAGTGAGAACTGTCTGAAGTTTCCCAAAATGCATGTGTATCAAACGGCAGTCAATCTGCACTCCAAGAGGTGAAACTATTCTCTACTAAGGCACATTGACTATTAGGTAGGCTAATGTGACCAAGACTTGAAAACAAATTCAAAGTTTTTAATTCTGGTCAACAAATATAAATTACATTAGATAGGCTTATGGTACAAAACCAGCGTACCCGAAAAGCGGAATTATAGAGATTCACTCATGCTTCGTTGCTCTAATCTGATACAATTGGATCAGACTATCAAAACACACTCAAAGGAAACCTGTTTAAAACCATAATGAAGGCAATTATGCCGCGCGAAGAACTTGGCCTTAGAGGGAGACAATGCGCTTTAAGCGCTCAAAACTTTCAGAAGCACTGAGCCCTGGGCTGAGCTTGAAATACTCTGACAACCTCAATGCAACAATAAAGGCAATAAATATTGGTCCTTCTGGCATTTCCGTTTTTATTGTATTTGACAAGTGAAACAAGTGGGTAAAACTGGTGGATTTATGCCTACGGTAGAGAAAGAATTGAATATCCTAAGTAATTTCACAGCATAAAATAATATTCTATGAAAGTTTCACTGGTTGCATGATTTTATAGATCCTTAAAATTGGTGGGAAAGTATCATTGCCCAATTTTCCTTATGTGTTAACTAAATGCACTAGTAGACGATGAAATCAAAAACTGAACTGCGTTTGTCAGATACATACACCATACGAAGGGGAAATTGAAAGCAGGGCGACAGTCCTGATGTATTTCGATGCCCCCAAAATGCAGCTCTGAACCCACCTCTCCGAATACTCACATGCATAGAGCCATAATTGCTACTTCGCGATGGAACAAAGCACCAACACAGGTTTTGCTCAAATCGCTTTCCGGGTTGTTACTTTCTCATGGTTTAGCATGACGTGACACCGTTTCACACATTGCATTGCGATTGTGTGACCATGTCTCCACGTGTGGATGTTGACCAAGGCCTGTAGGATGCGTGTGGATCAGCCCTCGCCCACCTGCTTTCGTGGAGGAAGTGCCACTTTATTGGTGCACAATGCACACCAATGTGAACGTCGATGATGCCGCAGCCTGCATCACTGGCATTCAGCTTTCCTCACATGCCTACCTCCCACACCAGAAACGAAGTACACTTTCAGAATCAGTAAAAAAGCACTGAGATCACACCAAATACCATTTTTGAGCAGATTTGGTATTTCAAAAATTTTTTGGCTGCATAAATGACTAGCTTAAGGATTTCAAAGTTCATTCAATGTTAGCAGTTGATGAGCCTCCTCAGCATCATGATTTTCAAGTCTCAAGAATTTGAAAGTGCAATCAATCTTAAAAAAAGGCAAAGCTGGGATACCGCGGTCAGCACAACTGCTGCTGAACGAAAACCTCCAATGGAGGAATTGGAAACATTGGTCATAAACCATCTAATTTAGGCTGTGCCCATTGCACCCAATAAGGGCGTAGTGCCTAAACTGTTTACTCAGTGGTTAGAATTAAAAAAAGGGATTGGCAACAAATTCAAAAAAAATCTTAACATAACTAACCCCGGACGAGTATTCCAGTAAATCTCCGAGGCAGTTTCATCGACGAAGTTGTCATCGTCCTCTTCGCAATCCTCAGAAGGGAGTTCTCTACCACGCCGATAATTATTCACAGAGCAGCAGTGATGTCTCATGCCACGCGGAGGCTTGGGCACTCGCCGTCTAGGCATGGTTCCATAAATTTCCTCGTAGTCGACATTCTCTCCTAACATACCATCACCTACGTTTGCCTCTTCTTGCCCTCTGTGTCTGCGTCGGGGCATGGAATCATAGTAGCCTTGAGAGTTGCAGTGCGAGCACTGGGAGCAGCGACTCCCTGGGCGATGATGTCTTCGAGCAGACTGCACAGGCTGCTCATAATTGGCGCGATGATGGTTTCGATGACCTGAAACTGAATGGTGCTCCTCTGAATCAAATTCTTGGTTCGGCGACGAGGTTGAGGAAGAAGAGCGAGGACTGCGTCGACGGTTCATCCGAGGAGTAGGAATTTCTTCTGACTGAAGACTTTTCGTAGGAGACGAACAGTGTATAGGGGATTCTCGGAATTCCTTAAAAGAATAACGAGAGGTGTGGAAAACTATTAATTGATTGACTTATGCGGGTAAAATAAGCTATTCCATGAGTTCACTAGCATCGCACTTTAATCACACTTTCTAGGGCATAGTGCCTACGGGTATGCTAACTGAGACAGACCTCACGTGGCCTAAGGTTGTGGCTTGTGTTGATTACGATTATCTTTATGTCAGCTACTGAATATTCTGGAAACATCTAGTACGATTCAGTTTTACAACATCTTTAAACACAGATGTAATCTTAAGCATCAATTGAAAAGCTTCGATAAAATTAACCTCTCTTCCCGAAATCACCAGAAAGGCAAGGGCTGTATTGCTGATATAAACTAAAATCCAAACAGACTTAATTAGTTCCACGCAGTATCACGCAGTCTTTCCATTATCAGATGATCTACCACTCTTATCTATAAAAAGGTACTAGATGTTTAATGATCTCATTCAGTATTTTGAATGCACATCAATCAAATAAACAAATTGTGTGAATTTGAAAGGATTAGCAAATCTTACCCCATTAGATGACATTTCGGCTTGATCAGGTACACAACTGGATGAAAAGTCTTCCATATCAGTGGCTTCTACATCCGGCACCGAAGAACTCGAATAAATTTGCTCAGATTTTTCCTTCACCACGTACTCCCCTTCTTCCTCGACAGACTCTTCGGGAGGCAGATCACTTTGACTCACCGTGAAGTCGTCGTTATACTTTTGTGAGGTTTCGCTCTCTTCCTCTTCAGCAAGAGATAGACCTTCGTGGCTAGCACCTTGTCGACGACGCTTCTGTAAGGTAATGCACATGCACCACGCATACACACACGCACACACGCGCGTGCATTTGATTCAATCGCACGCCACCTTCAGCCAGGAGCCAATCACGTTTGGCTCCATGTCTGTGAGTACATGCGAATACGTGCATAGGATCTGGTTTGTTCACAAGCCTCCAAATATGCAAATGCTACGCGTAATCAATCTTAAAAGGCAGAAAATATATTTCTTGGCTTTTATTTTAAGGACACGATGGTTTCTAACTCAGCTAACGCTTGACTAGTAATCTTAAGCTGAACCGACTAAAAACCTCCTTTATTCATTCAATTAGCCAAAGTTAGGATTACAACGTTGAAAATGTAAGAGTGACTCCAAAAACACCAAAATAAGGGTAATGTATCGATGCTTTTAAGTTCTATATCGACTACAACAACGTACCAAACAAAAACTCAACTTTAGAAAATAGACAGAGATGGAAAGATCGGTCATACCTGAGAGGACTGAAGGAGGGCCAGGAAAGCAGCTTGGTTACGGTAGGCGGCAACCTTGTCACCCTGTCGGAGCTTTCGCTGCCGATTGGCCTCGATGGCGCGGCGTTGCTGATCCAGTGAGAGTCGCAGCGCCGCCGAGCCCCTACCGGTCCCTGTCGGCATTGCCGCCACCGAATGACTGCGCTTCTCCTCACCCTGTCGGGCTTTTTCCGTCCAACTTGTTTGAGTTAAAATACACGCGTTTAAGCTTTCAGTGATTACCAATGGAAAATTCATAACAGTACTGCTGCTACTTAATCTTTTGCCACTGCAAAGTATGATGTTCAGTAAAGTCATACACTTCCAACGCAATCTCATTGTATGTGAAAAATAGGAAGAAAAACAATGGTCCTTTGCCATCGCGTGTGATTCAACTTACATGTGTCGATATTCATTAAAGTCTATGTTAAGTTAGATTTTCGGGAAAAGTACACTACCTAGTCGACCCTCGTTTCAGTATACTAGAGTCAATTGTGAATCCCCACATAGGTCATCGGCATCCTTCTTTGAACTCTTCGAATACAAACTTTGAGGCGAAATCGGGTTAGCCGAAAAAGAAAAACAATTCTGGTACCAAAATTACTCAAAATAAAAGAATGAAAATGTCAATCTCTAGCCTTCTCGTGTTTCCCATTGCACCAATGAATTTTAAGAGCATCAGCAGTGCACAAACAAACGACCGCAATTTCCCCTTTAAAAGAACCATGCAAATATTGAACAGCCACAGCGCTTCAACAAATAAACGCACTTGTTCTCAAACTACGCAGAAGTAATCAGTCCTATTCTTTAGCCAAGGTAATTAACAGCTGCTCAAGCAGCCTTCGTTAAAAATTATGTGCGATAGTTGGATAGGTTAGGGATGTTAGAGGTTTAAAAAGAACTGCAGCAGTCAGCAGCCATATTCAAGTATTCTCAACGGCCTCAGAGATTGCTTACATGACAGAGGATATCACAGGACCTTGAACTCTGCAGGGTTTACAGGACCACAAAATTGACACAAAGGCAATTGGCAGAAAGTGATGTCAATAGGTCGAGCGAAAAAAGAAACTGAAATAAATCATTGTTTGAATTCAACTTAAGTAGCTCTACTCAATGGTCAAAGAAACGCAAAGGTCAAGTCTAGTTCTGCTAGTCTTGCATAATTTGAGAAGGTATATCATGACTTAGTGATACCCGTGCATTTCGAATCCGTTTTTAAAAGTGTAAACTTGTAATGGCCTGGTTGCTTGCATGCACAGCTAGCATTGATAGTTGAAATCCACACGACTGAAAGAGAGGCGCTTGGTGGAAGTCCGTTTAACTACGTATCCAAGTTGTTGTTCGATGATCGTACGGACCCAGCCATTTTAGGACACCATTTTAGGATTTTCATGATAAACGCTCAATCGCAACGAAAAGTGGTTGAATAGCAAAATAAAAGCAAGTTTAAGAAATACCGCCTTAGAAACATTGCACATAAGGATGTAATTCCAGTAATTTTGCAATAAACCAAACTTGCAGTCATTCCGAGAACCTAACTAGCAGAATCCACACAAAAATTTTGTGACAGCAGTAGTACTAAACTAAAAAATGAACAAAATGAACAAGTGTTCAAAATGTATGGTTTCGTCAATTAAATTACTTTGTTTTTCCCGTCTGTTTACAGTTCCGAGCGGTCGCCTCGCCGGTCTGTGAAGTGGAGGGTTGGGTGGCAGATGCGGTCATCTCAGTTAGCGACGTCAGCATCGGTTTTTCTGCTACATGGAAGGAAGATATTAGTCGTGAATGAATGATACAGATACGGAGACACTTGGTAAAAAGGGAATTTCTTTTAGCATTTTTTGAGAGCTTTTATGCAAATTCATCAGTGCAGTTGCAAATGGCCACGGGAGGATAAATATGGGCTCCATTAATAACCTTAGCGAGTGCGATAGGTGAAGCAGCCAAAGGGAAGGAAAACCCTAGGAATAAGGAAGAATAAATGCCATGTGCAAGTAAAAGTGTTAATCTGAGAAGTGAATAGAATTGCTTAAGAAACTTCAATGAAACATAAACTAGGACAACGTGTTGTTTGCAGTGGGAAGCTTTCAGATCAAATGAGGTAATAGAATAGTAATGGAAAAGAAAACTATTTTGGAATAAAGTCGTTACCGGCCCTGTTCATAGCTATTAGTTGGTTAATGTTAAGTTAAATATGCAATTAATTCGGCTTTGCGACAAGTGGAAGAAGCACTCGCCTGTAGATATCCTTTGACCATCACACTCGTTGAAAAGGTTACAATTCTCAAGAATACATACAAGGGCCAGTTGGTATCAATGACGAAAAACTAATGTTTCAGTCTTATAATTAGGTAAGATATTTTAACGGTGTACTGTTAAGCCATTTTGTGATTGCATCGAGATAAACATTAAGGATATCAAGAACCATCCTCTAAAAGTAACTGACATACCTGTTTCCAGAATATTGAGATTGGATGAATCATCGACCCGAGGGATCGAAGACTGATCCAAGTTTTTACTAGGTGAAATCTAAAATGAAGATGTTGCTTGTTGATACGATTGGTTTGATTCAATTAATTGAGAAATGTGCATTTCATGCATACATACATACATGTATACATACGGTAAGTCGTTTATCAGTAATTTAATCTGACCTATCTGTACGCTGACAGTGAATGTAGTCATGAAACAAGAGAATCTTAAAAATGGTGGTAGTAGAAAAAAGAGTGGCACACAGTCGGGTGGCTTTATTCAAACTCCTCCCTACAAATGTTCAGTATTCCGCACGAGGGCAATTCATACACACATAAATTGCGTTTAATCACAAATTTAACTTAACCGTTCAAAGCCAAGAAAAACCCGAAAATGCGTAAACTTTCACCATTTTGAACGCAGCATAGGCAGAGGATCGGTGAGGAGAGGCGCTGAAAGCAGCATTGCCACTCTTGTTCAGGAAAAATGCATTTATGTTTGTGCTTTCTGAGGTTGTTCGCTTCAGGGAAGGAGAGGGCCTGGGAAATACTTTGATTTTCTGTGCATCACAGGAGTCGATGCCATCGCCGGCGGGTGAATCGACAACGGCTAAGGCTGCAGTACAGGCGAGCTCGCTTAGAAGCCCATCTTCCTGCTGTTGTTTTTCGGTTGACTTACTGCCTTCAGAGGTGTCAGAAGTTGTGCTGCTGACCAACTGCTCTACCGTACTCAGATCAACAAGTGCGGCTGGAATATTGTCTGGGTTCGCCGGTCGTGCTTTCCTCGCGAAACCACCGGATGAACGGACAAGACTCTGTAGGGCAACTGAATAAGGTATCAATTGTTTCAAATGAATGTTCACTAGTACCTGATTTTGCTCTAACTCATTCAAGAGAGTGGAAAAACTTATGCTTAATAAATGTCATTACTTTTCACTGGGTTGATATTTTTAAGTAGTATGATTCCTGGAAAATGACTTGCAAACACAAATGATTTCCGGGAGTTGTTCAACGCTTAAATGCGCAGTAGCTCCTATTCGTGGTTAAATTATTCCTTGGATTCATTAGTCATGATAACTCTGAAATGAATACCAATTAACATACTACTAGCAGCCGTGTAAAGGTCAAGCGTTTTCCGAATTCGGTGGAGGATAAATTTCAAACTTTCAATGCACGATATGTTTCGGCGTTAGTAAGGTAGGCAAATATGTAACTCGTAAAGACCATTTCCTTTGATGAAACAAGTTGTGCAGGTGCCACCAAAGCTGAAAAAGAGGACTTTTCATCTGAGTGGGAGCAAAAACAAAGTAAGCTTATTATTGCATTTCACTAAAAAAAAGAAAGGAGCTAGAACTTCCCACCTCAATTCCTTCATCTATGCAAGGATTCAAGGAGCCATAGTTGCAGCCCATTCATTGGATTAATTCACAAGGAAACTTGATCAAATACGAATCGCATCAATCATTGCAAAAGTGGCGATCAAAAAAGGATGTTATCAATGTTATTGAAAGCAAAAAACATATGACAATTTTCTATATTGGTGCTACATGACACCTTTCTACCTTCAAAGCAGAGGAAGACAGTTTATATTCGACACCATGCTTAGAAATACAAAAAGACATTTCTAAGGCAGTTGAGTTGGGGAAGTCAAATGCAAATGCATATAATACATCCCTACCACTGTTCCTTAAAGCAGTCTCGCTGGATCTCGTAAGCTCCTGAGAAGCGGGCTGAGAGTTGTTGTGCTCAAGATTACCTAGTGCAGGTATTGGCCATTCAGACCCCGTAAACCAATGGAAGAGAGCCGCACTCGAACAGAGGGCCGGTAGGTCAGAGAAAACCGCGACCGTACTACCCACAAAGTGCGGCAAAGCGCAGAGGGCAGCAGCGATCAGGCAGATGTGAGGTGGGTCTGGTTTGCCATCACTTCCCTTCAGTGAAGAAAATGTTTTAAAAAAGATAACCAAGTTTTGACAAAATGAGTTTAGCACTTCACTGAGAATAATAGGTGGATAAAATAATACTGTTGTGAAATAGGGAGTCATTCGAAATTGGACGCTACCTTTTTCCCCTCTAAAATGCTTCCGAGTGTGGCCAAGAGACGCGGTGCATTCAATTGGTCATCCTCCAACATCGACTTTCCGCTCATTGGTCCATTCGTTGTGGACATTGCAGCCAACTGCGCATCAAGGCATGGAGCTATGAGTGGTCGAGAGGAGCCAATCACAGAATGAACGCTTCGCTTGTAAGATCTGGGTAAATGTGTGGTTTTTACATCCCACCGTACCTCTAAATTCTGATCCATGCACTTACGCAACAAATTCTTGGAGGGTGATTTTAAAGCATTCCAAGTATTGATCATGTTATACACTATAAGATTATACCGCAATTCATTATGAAAAGGATATGCAAATTAGTTAAGCATAACCATACAATAACTGAGGCAACAATCTACTTCATTGTAAAGCACCTCCACTGCTGTTACAAGTGGAGGTAGTGGAAGTCGATGATAACAGTTGAATTTTTGTGCAGGGTCGTCACTGCTGTTACATTAAGGAGTACCTGCATCTAGCATAGCTTTGGAACGCGGTGGCACCATTTTTTCAATATTGGAGCGATAGTAGTATGCTGCACACGAGAGCAGCGATATGAAACCGAGCCCTCGTACAAGCACTCCGGGGTCGATGTTCCTGATCTAGTGGGGATGACAAGGAGGACAATATGAGGTGCATACACAGTGAGTGAAAGTTTACCACCAACTTATTATTAACTCCTTAAATAATCAGTGCTCATAATAAATAAAATAAACCGGAAATCAAGCGAGAGGGAAGAAAGATGACACTGACTAACCAAGTGGCGAAGCCAGTTGTAAAGTCTTTTTGCGCGACAAAAAGGACATTTTCAATTAGTCAAAGGCATGTCATAGAACATCTCGAAATTGAGATTCACGACCCAATTTTACGTTTGAGGATAATACATGCTGATAAATAAAAGCTTTAATGCAGAAATTACTACCAACTAAATGTATTTAGTCGCAAAGTGCGAATTAGTGACATTCTCACACTATCGCTCAGCACAATTATGATGGATGAGTGGATACATAGGTGGATAATGATCGACAGATAGATAGATGGACCGTGAGATTTAATGGTACTTAATTAAAAACTTTTGGCTCCAGTAAACGCCAATTAACTATCTCATGTTCGCAAATGCAAGCACTGTGGACATTTTGGGTGTTTATTTCTTAAATTACGAATAAGTTAAATAACTAAAATGAGTTATTGGGTATCGACGGGTGAATGGTGGGGAGAGCTGAGAAGCAACCCACCATTACAGAAGTTTTGCGTGACATATGGGTGGAGCAGAAGGGAAGTTGGGGCTTTGATTAACGTTTTCACACTTGCGATGTTTATTTGAACAAAACAACGTCAAAAGAGGCATTCAAGCCTTAGTTCGCCACTTTCATGGCGGGATAAGGTGTATTATGTTAGTTATCTATCTCATTATGAAGAAGGAGATAAACATTGATAACTAGTTTTGAAACGTGTGGTGTTAAATAACTCGAAACGCGTCAATATAATAAAATGCAAGAAATAATTAGCAACATTTGAGGTCCAGATAATTTACAGCACAGCTACACCAAGTTTAGAGGACGAGTGTTGGTTAAAACTCCGGAGATATCAAATTGCAACGCGCTCGACCAGCAAAGGTAACTAGGTTAGCATAAAATTGTACGAAATACTCTAAATTTTTGACTTTAGAATGTGTCGGCTTATTATGCATTGCAGTGCATAACTCCACCCTGATGTTAATCTCGGTTTTAATAAAGGTGAGTCGATCTTGTGCGGTTTGAGGAACCATTTTGAAAGGTCCGTATGCAGGGTTTGGATCCACTGAGATAAAAGAGTTATTTAGCCACATTGCATTGCAAGCATTTTAAATGAACTCGTTCAAACCGAAAGAGATTATCAAATCTTCATACCTGTCTACTGTGCAGCAACTCCGGTACCACAATCCATGCAACTGATAGTAACCATAGGTGGATATGATGACTGTATAGTTCCACTAACTTAACTGGGTATGACTCGGTGGGCTGGGGATTGGGTAGGCTAACGACGTTTTCCAGCTGTGGATGCTCCTTAAGGAGACGTCTAGAGGTGATGCAAACATTAAGTTAGCAAAAAAATTAGATATGCGTATGAGTGCAGCTTCGGCTTACCGTATCTCGCCCTCCAAACTCGCTGGAGCAGCCAACTTCGTAATGCTCAATCTCATTAAGCATTCAATAAAGGCAACGTGGGTTGTCTAGAAGAGGAATGCGAGTTAAATTCAAGATTTTTATTCACTCTAGATAATAAAGAGTGCATAAAGGGATCCTGAGCAAATAGAGACACAACTCATTCATAGGCTTCTTGAAGCTGGAGCTTCACAAAAGTAAAAAATCAGTTATCTATCTTCACGTATGGTGGTCTGCATAATCAACAGAGAAAATCAAACCACTTTTTAAACAAGTTAGAATTCGTTTAAGACCGAGCGTTACGAAGAAAAATTTCCCCAAAGCAATTTTTTAATGTCCAAGTCGTATCTCTAAAAGGATAAGTTTAACATGGAAACAGTAACAACACAAGCGTAGAGCATTATGACTGAGGAAGGCGTAGAAATGCAGGAACCACACCCTAACAATGTAAAATGAACCTGAATATGGCTATTAGCACAGTGACAGACGGTGAGAAGAACGAAACCTCTACTTCAAGCAAAAAATATGATCATTTTAATGAAATGGGCCAATAGGTCGAGTTAGAAAATTCCCTATTTAAATGTGAAAAGAAACTTCAATTTGATGCAGGTACGTGCCACCCCTGGTTTACCCATCACATGGGGTATTTCCCGGTGGAATGCCATCAAATCCGAATGTGCTTAAAATCCAGCAAAATGGGAAGTCGCGGTCATTGAAATGAGCGAGATTTGAGATAAAGACCCGAAGGATTCACATCATTCCACATTGAGATAAACTACCCCAGTACCATTGAGAAGTATGCACAGTTTTGGGCTTGATGTAGCTAAGAACCGTAGGTCCCATGCAAAAATACCCATGTGCTGCTACCAACTGTGGGTGTGGAGTGTTGCAGTGTAGGAATGAACCATTAAAGAGGAGTTCGGACCCAGATAAAATCCGATAACAAAAGAGCTTTTAAATTAACAAAAGGTACAAACATTATTAGATAGCCAAAAAAATGTGACAGCTTCGATGATGATCTCGGTGAATAGAAACGGGTTCGGAGGGGTGAACACACCTGGGATTAGTTTTAATGAGTTTAGATGGGAGCCAACGGTCATCGTAAGGACTCGGCTGTCGATGTACTTGTCAGTTACGGTGATGGTCCTCAATACACGTCCCGCCCTTAGCAATAGATAAGTAATAGGCTAGTTCTTGTAAACGTCGTGTTTGCTTAAATTTTATCAGGAGCCTATAAAAACTATCAATTACCGAAGTAAAAGATAAAAATGGTTAAATTAGGTGACTTTTACCAATCACTAGTTAAAGTCCTTAAAGAATTGAGCAGAATAAATGGAATCCTTGAGATGAACTCGCCAAGCATTTAGAAGGAGAATCCTCATTTGCTACAATAGATTAAAAGTATTTAACTAGAACTGTGATATGAACCAAGACTGCGAATGGACTTTAGTAATGCCCCTACGGTGTTTCGTAAATACTATCTTGAAATTGGATAGGTTATAAAACAAAGAGAAGACTTTAGGATGAAGTACCACCGATCCAAATGAGGAACTTTGAGGTCGATTGGAATGCAAGGATCAACTCACCACTGTCAATAAAACGGTTAAATAAAGCACAAAAGGATTCAGGCATGGAAACATGTTTTTGTACATCATACTTATGACATAGAGTGTTTGGTGCGATTCGAAGTAATGTTCTCCAAACAATGTGGCAAGCTTGGAGAAATACATCATTACCTTTATTTCAAACCCACTTATTTCCGAGTAATTCATGTTGCAGCCTGTAATTTACGATCTATTTGGTTTGCGTTAATTTTCTCAGTCAAGGGCAGAAATAAAAATCAGGAAATTCTTTCGGCTACCTTATGGGAACCCGAAGAGATGAAGCTACTCCAAATACTTTGAAATTTATTGAGTACAGAAATAAACCACTTCACTGCACGAGCTTAGAGGTTCTGCCTCTTTTACTTTAGTCGAATAAAAAACCACAAAGGCGGACTTCATGAAAGCGGACAAAAAAAATAACGTGGTACCAATTTGGACGAAAATTAAAGATGCGCACTAGGATGCATCTATGGGAAGAGGAAGAGCTTGCAAAGAGATCGGTTCATTTTGTCAGTACAAACAACTTGCATTGAGACGAAAGAAAGCATATATGAAATTATGACATTTAAATGCTCTGTTGCAATGTTTACTTCGTTCCTCAGCGGTACAAAGGATCCAGAAGACGCTGAAATAGGAAGCGCACGCGCTAGCTAGAATGCCAATCCGCTCGATTAGTCACCCGATGTGTTGTCGTGGTGAGCGGAACAGAGGTGCCTGCTTTAGATAAAACTGATGTCTGTCAACATTATTCCTCCGCTATCTGACTTCTGCCAGCGCAGTTGGAATTATATTAAAACTAAATTCACCAAACATTTAAGGAACCGAGAGAGGTGAGATTGCGCCATAAAACGTGCACAAATGAGTGATTGCCAAAGGATTGCCATTTGCTTCACTTGTCATGGGTCTGCCATTGCACGTGGAGATTTTGTTTACAGATTTCGGAAAAACTCAACAATGGACACACTCGAACCACACTCACAACACTTTTGTCACCAGGGTATATAAACAAAATACCAAGACAATTTGCGCATTTCCTCGTAAGCCACTTTCAGAGCAGAAAATTTACCCACCACCTTTGAAAACGTGGACAAGGATGAAGCAACTTGTAAAAGTAACAGGCGAGCATAATGGTACCAGAAAAGATGATGATGTCATTGACTTATTTTACAGAGAAGATTCGAAAAGTGTACGTCTGCTAATGCTTGAATAGGATGAAATCGTAATTGTTAAAAAATAACAACAACCAAGCACGAAACAAAGCGCAAGCGTTTGTTACCCAAATCAAACGAAGCAAATTTAAGTCAGGAGCTAAGATCTCGAGAGCGAAAATTTGTCAATCCAATAAAGGAATAAACACCTAAAAGTAAAAACGGTCTATCATAAATCCTACAAGACAGTCTATACCTTGAAAACAACAATTTCGAAAGGATATATTTTAAAATGAATGTATCGGAATGCGGAAACACATGAGATGATCTCATGTCGACACATAATAGGATTTTGAATTTGGTTGCATTAATAGGTTTGCTTGGTGTTATGCGAAAGCGGAATTCCGGTTTTTGAATCTATCAGTAACGAGATCGTGTGCGCAGCGTGACGGAAGCTTAGATGCGTTTCCGCACATTTGCGTCACTATGTGGGTGAAAATCCTATTTGTCTATATACCAGTCTCAAATGGTCCAACTCTTCATCGTGGTGGACTAGCCAAATCAAAAGTGTAACACAGAAAACCGTTCCTTGAAGCGGATCATTACTGACACGACAACAATGGCAGCCGTTATTGATAGGGAGCTATGTCTTCCCCTTAATTGTCCTGAGCATAGAGATGGCATAAAACGACAATCATAGAGGAAAGTCAATTAAGTTGTCCATGGTAGACCACATCTGCGCAAGCACGCGTGCGTGCGTGCGTGCGTGCCACCAAGTGGATATGCGCGTGTGCGCGCGCTGCGCGGGTTATTGATCAACGTCTATTGCGCCAAGTCAGTCATCTTAGCTGGCGCATTCAGCGAAAGCGCCTATGGTCGCTATAGTGATTTGCTGGATGGTCGATCAGCGTGTACCTCCCAAATTCGATTCCACTCAGCATATGTTCATTAGGACTCACATCGCTTATCAATTCACGCATTACAAACACTGGGTTACCGTTCAGTACCCTTAATTATGGCCGATCGTTTTCGGTCCGTTAACCATGCATAAAGCACAAAAGGGCGTTCGGGGGCTACAGCACTTTACCTTCCGAAATAAATTCAACTGCGATTGATTCAGTGCGCATATCATAATGAAATATCAGTCCTAAGCAAAAGTAGCAAAAACATCAACAAACCCTGGCATGTACGTACCCAAGACAATAAAACTAAACATAAAACCTGAAGAAAAATACCATGTTTATACTTCATAGGTGATTTCACCCGAATACGGCCATATGTTATAAAACCAGTACAAACCAGTCGTTAATTTCTTAATGCCAATACTGACCGAACTATTTAAAAAGCGTCTTTCAAAGGGCAATCATGAAGTATAGCTAATACTCCTTTTGACTCAACAGTAAAACAGACTAAATTTTTCGAATGTTGATGTAAAAGCCACTTTTCCCATTTGGAAATGACGAAATCAGTTAAGGATGAATTGCCAGAGGTAGTGTTACCCTTTCAAAAAGTCTACGCCTACGCCAATTCGAGTCCCAAAACTTACCTGACAAAATTCATTTTTATTTGCCGCTTCCTCAAGATTATTGCACAATCTCTTAATATCTGGTAAATAATCGACAGTATTCAGCTGTAGCTGTTCAGAGATCACCGTAAAAGCTAAAATATTAGCATAAAATGTTATTGTGTGCACAATATGTGAATAAAATTACAGTAAAGTAATCACAGCCGAGTGTACTAGGAAGCTATAATGTTTACATGAGTGATCCATCATATAGATTAGCCCACGTGGTCAGGTCATTATATCATTAGTAAAAAAGGCAACAAAATTATTATAAATCCCCGCTTGGCCAGGCTATTCAGAAACGTTCATAAATATATAAATGCCACCAGCGTGCAAATCTTAGTAAATGTAAAACCTACACCGCCATGCAGTCCTTCCTGAGTTAAAAAGATTCGATAGGGCAGCAGCGTACATTTGGCAGCTGACGAGACTTGATTTGAGTTGGGGTTTGAGACGATTCTATGACGTGTCACGATTAATAAGATGACACTAACAGATCCCCTATCAAACAAGTATTTGCAAACTGCTGATGCATTTATGGGAATAGCACAACCAATAATCCAGCAAAATACGGGCAAATCAGATGATTTTGAAGGATCCATGGCTGAGCGTAAGCAAAAATTACCAGTACCACATCGTAATTAAGGCATTAGAGGAAGGCGGCATGCGGTACAACCTTAAGTAAAGCTTGCATTCATATATTAAAACAAATCAGAAGTGATATTCGGTTGCATTTCAGATAAAATGCAGGTTTACTCGAATAAAGTTTTGCGTTTAAAATTGTTTGTTACCATGTAGACAGTGCTTTAGAGAAGGATGATCAATGTTTTGAAATTTTGCTCGCAATATGCAAGTGGAAAGTTAAAAGTGCTCATAATAACCATTGAGAGTATGCCTAGGAAATGTGTCGCGTTTTGTTTCTACTAACAAAAACCTATTTCCTTGCCAGATTACAGCCGTTTCACGCTGTAATAATTTTCTCTTTTGTGTAAACTACACAGGTCTTTGAAACGGTACAAATTAGATGGATGCTTTGCTGCTTCGCCTTCGGACCATGTCAGTGGTCTTTCAGGCCTTCTACGCTTTACATACGCACACTATTCTAAATCCATGAAAAGCCTCTGCGCGCTGCGAAGCACCGATACAAAATGCTACCTTACAATGTAAACGGGTTAGCTGGAAACCTATGACGATTGGAAGATTACCTACCCATTCGCATGTTTGTAGCAAGCCTTATGTACAGATTTAATAAACCCAAGTGTGTATCCACCTAAATTTACTGTTAAGACAAAAAGGTCTTAAGGTTACTGCGTCTGTTAAACCAGACACGCCTTCGTCCATGGTTAGCACATTTGCTCCTCAGCATGACTTATAGCGTCCCGAGACTTCCATTAAGATAAAAGAAGGCATAGTACCAGGGCAGAATATATGTTCTGAACCAGAGGGATTGGGGACTGCTGGCATGGCCCGGAGGCTAGCCAAAAAGCTAGTACCATATGGTCACCCGAATGACCGAAAACGGCAGTTGGAACAAACAAAGTATTACACAGTCCCCCTCCTTTTTCAAGCGTCATCCCCAACGCCCCCCTCGGTCAGCCTCCCGTGTCAGTTATCACAACATAATTAGTGCTGCGAGAAACACCCACGAGCCAACCGTGCCAATCATCGAGATTCGAGCGCATGTGTTCCTGTAGTTCTATCAATTCCGCGTAGCACTCAGTTTTGCAAATGCGCATTTATTAGTCCTTCTCTCCCATGATAATGTGGCCCAATGAAAGATGGGAGTACGAATCCTAGTTTTCGAGTGGGTCGAGACACACACACGACACACACCGTGATTCCTGGCTTTTTGATGCCGTGGGAGAAACGCGAGGGTATCATAGAACTCTGGGCAAATAGGGCAATCGGCCCTCATAGAAACGAGGTGCACGCGATCCATGTGTGCAAAGCATAAAACGATGCTCTCGAATGGTGTCCTGCATATTCTGCATCTGTAGATACACATTTCAGCGAAGGGAGGCGAGTTGCCTAGGAACAGGAGAGAGAGCTTAGGGAGGCTGCTTGACCATCGTGTCGCTGAGCTCCCTCGGCATTCCAGTGGACTTGGAGTTCACGACTAGTGTCGTTTCAGTTGTTAAAACTTTCTTGCGAACAGGAGCGTGGGGGGGGGGGTGTGGGTGCCGAAGATGGACGTCAGTCTCAGCCATTCTGTTATTGGCTGTAAGAGATTCTCCCATTCGTTGCACATGCACTTCTTTCACACCGCCAAAGTTTGCCAGAAGCGGTATAGTTCAGGATAGAAACCCATCAAAGCCGGGTCCGCTTTCCACTGCCATTAATGCAGCGTCACGTGACTTCTTTGAAGGTAAAAGAAGACATAGTACTTGGGCAGAATATATGTTCTGGAAACAGAGGGATTAGGAGGCCCGGAGGCCGGCCAACCGGCTAGTACAATATGGCCATCCAAGTGATGGAATCCGGGAATTCGAACAAACAAAGCATTACATGCCCTACAGGCCACACTTGTACTTTCCCTGCCCTACTGTGCGCTATTAATGTAGCGAGTATATTGCTTTTCTATTCCACCCCTAACGTTGTAACCTTGGAAAGAAAAAAATTTAGCAGCGACTGACACCTTTGTTCGAGAAGTACAAGGAAATTTGCTTGTTACCAGAGTCTAAAGGTAACCGATGGTCGTTTTCTTGTCAGTGGGCGACGGCATTCGCTAAATCGAGTGCTTGATGTAACGTATGTTCAAGCGAAATGGGTTGCTCATGCATATTCTCTCGCAGGCAATACACTGCTCTCTTAACATTTTTTCATGTCGAAAGGCGCAGAATTGGGAATCGACGACCTTTAAATTGCCAATGTTTCCATCATATATGCCGCACTACATTTGACGCATTTTGTTGTTAAAATCGAGTGCCTAATTTTGAAACTAACGATGTAATATACCATTGTTTGTCGTGATTCCTAAATGTCACTTAGTTGTCAAAGCTTTTTTTCTAGGCAGACAGGTCCTGTAATACATGCTTTAAGGAAAAACGTAATATTCGGCATGCCAACATCCAAGCAATTTAATGTAGTCTGCTTTTTTGGATGTTTCCGTGCTCACATATCATCTGTGTTATCGCTCACTTTTTGCGTGCAAAATCATTGAGTAGACAAATAGGATGATTTTTTATACGGTAGAGCAGACTGAAAACGCGATCTGCTTCAAGAAATGCAAATAATGCAAATGGTAGGTTGTGTGGTTATCCAAATACTCAACAGCCGATAGCTACAGCTTTAAAGTTATGCCCTGCAGTTATTAAATCTGGATCACAGATTTAACGATTGGCAAATCAAAAATCCCTCAGGTAATTGCCCTTACAGAGCAACTTTGCTGTACTTGCTGAATTTGCTTGTTCCTCTTGACTTCCAACCTATCAATCGGTTGTTGCAACAACTCCCATGCTTTTGCACCGTGCAGTAGACCGGTAAATATTCCTCCTACGAACATCCCGACTTGCGCATTCTAGGCATTCACCGGTTAGGTAGAAGGGAAAAGATAGGGATGGCAGGTGATACTTCCTAATCACCTGTAACGACTACGCGCAGTGGTCCCGCCTTGCGTTTCCGCAAAGTGAGCAGGAGCCCATGCTGATGTGACACTGGTCGGCTAAATAACCAAGTGGAAAAATTTTACCAGAAACCTTTCATTCAAGTCTACAGAATTGGGTGCGAATTTTGACAGACTGCCATATTTTTAAGATCCAATTTTTGTCGCAATTGTAGGAAATCCTCTGAAATTCTCATCGTAACGATTATTTGGTTAGGGACATATTTACATTGATGATGTTTTCCAAGTAACCATCGCCATCTCATTAATTTCATTCCGTTAGGCTAAACCGTTTTTAAAAAGGCCAAATGAAAGACCCTGGACCAAAAATTGTTTAGCACATTCACGGCAAATTAAGTGGCACTTAGTGGTAAACTGCAGTAAAAATGTACCCTCAAGGGCGAGAGTAAGGCGTAGGAACTGGCAAAATTGCAATAAGTACTTGTTCCTCACGTACATCGGGAAGGAGCACTACGTGGAATATCGTAAAGACAGTTTCACTTGCACCTGGGAGACTGCTTAGCTCATCAAATAAACTATGAGAGGCATCGGGCATTGTAAGCAAAAAAACGCTCCCATTCGATGTGTTCGTTGGCAACACTATAGGGAATCGTCAAAGGCAAATGACTGGAACCGGGGATAAAATTGCATTGATAATTGTTACTCGTGTAGATCCTTTGATGTATCACACCACTGTTGAAATTGGCATTGTCTATAGCAAGTAAAAATTGAACACGACAACTTTCCAAGGGCATAAAAAGTATTTTCAATTAGTCGTTATTCACGATGCCGTGAAGGTGTAGCCGAAAGTGGACGAATTAGCTGGCAGGCTAATATATCTACCTGTTCTTTTCATATTTTAATCTTGCTATCGCAAGCACAGCCGATACATCCAGTATTACATTCTGTCAATTCCATGCTCAGTGTTACTGGGTTGGCGGCCACAAGCGATCAGTTGACATTATCTGACACGTTTTACACAAATGCACGTCGACTGATAGTAGTGGTACTACTAAAAAGGTTTAATAACTCTTTTTTGAAGTGTTAAAATTTTACACCTTATGAGGGAATACTTTGCAAATACTAACTTAATGGATACCGCCTGCATCTGGTGAATTATGGAGCAAAGTATGCACACGATTTGATTACTGTCGGTAAATTTTCATTACGATCATTCGAGACAGCGCAGACCGAGATCAACAAACACGTTGTCAAACGTAGGTCAACTAGAAGACTCACTATGGTAATCGAAAGGCCTAGCTGATCTAACACATACAATTTAAAATCCCTCCAAGATCTGTACTTAAGGTACGACAAAATACCGCACTTTACTACACGTAATTATGGCTTACTTTTACTTTTTGAGAATGTTAAAAATTTCTTCCTCCTTAATTTAACAGTGGCGAGTGGTAGACTTGAAAAGGGTAACTGGATTTATGTAAGCGTCATGCCTCAAGTGTGGGCGTTGCGAATTGGATCGTCATTTCGATCGTCAGAGCTGCCGTGCCTGCACATGGTGGTTATACGACGACAAGGATGGCAATGTTTGGCCGCGAGGAAAGTCACTCATTTGTGTACCATTTTCCCTCCCTTAGCTTGGAACTAGCACATGAAAACCAGACTCAGCATTGTATAAGGCTTGCCAATCCATTAATTTTTCAAACGCAAGTCGTTACGTTGAATTATGTATTGATACAAAGGACTCAGACGAAAACATGAGTCAACAGGTCTTGAGTAACTAAACGTTTACTGTTTGATTTGATTTATTCTTTCACTACTTACAATGAGGTTGGAATGAGATTTAATCGTGTATTATGTGTTGTTTGACACGCCTAGCGGGGGAGCCAGTACAAATTTCCGGAGGTCAAGATCCTCACTCTCCAGAGCAAATTACCTGTGTCTAGACATCCCTTTGAGCTACGAGTGAAAAAATTCTAGCCCCCATCCTTTGTACAAGAGGAATTTTAACACTCTACTTCATTTTTCATTTACTGATCTTAGTGGACAAACCATGGACTTAACCTGGAATCATACTTTCTATCCCACTCCAACCTGCATTCATCTTTAATTCTGTGGCAAAATAGCAAAAAGATCTGTGATTAAATGACTACCTAAACCTGTGGTATTTCACTCGTTGGCTGCTACTAACATTTTCAAAAACAGAAACAACAATATTGTCGCCACTCTGCTAAACATCATGGAAGGAAGCAGTAAACCATTACAGTACCAAAAGAAACAGTGAGATTAAGAGGATGAAAGTGAGCTCACACCAAAGACATCAATGAAATCATGCATCCCAACAGCTTAGCCAGAATTCACGGCTTTCCAAGTCTGAACTAATGTTTGACAATTGAAGCGATCAAGTACGCAGACGCCCCTCGGAATAAGGCAGTGTCGTGCGCCCAAAATAAATAGCTAAATTTTACCCAAAAAGCCTCACCTCCGAAGCCTTTGGCTTGCATTCCCACATATCGGCAAACTGCATTTGAGCAGCAAGTTGATGTTCCAAAGGCTTATAGGCTGGTCTCCTGATCGAATTCCTCCTAGCAGTGCTCATATACAGAGCAAAATAGGAAAGTTATCCCAACTCTCAAAAAGTCCTTAAAGTTACGTTTTTATTTAAACGCGAGCCAAGGCATTCAAATCAGGCGTATTCATCTGAATTACTTCAGACGCCAAGCGAAGCTACTAACTGAATTGTACGTTGGGAAATATTCCCACGGGAATGAAAGGTCACGTCGACCTGAACTTTGCGCTACCCATCGATGTCAAATAGCTGTTCGCTTTGGCAAAAAATCCGAACACAAATGCAGCTGAAGATGGCGCATTAAGAGAGGCTAGAATAGTTTGAAGGTTCAGGATTAGGGTCAAGTTTAAGGAATCATTTTGGCCTGAGTTTTGAACGCTTCGCAACCCATTTTAAGCCTTTATTGAAGAAATTGTAAGCTACTGTGTAGCAGAAAATAGGATGTTGAATTCACAACTCTTGGATGTTAAACGGTAGAATTGGCTAATTTTATTCGCTTACAGAACCCCTGAATACAAACCATCCGATTTCAACATCATGTCATCGTCTTGATTGCTGTTTTTCTTTGTAAATTACTCTTTGACCTACAAGTTTTGGAAACAGCAATGGAAGACTTGAAGCAAGTTCTTTTGGTCAACTTTGAGGGTGTTGAAAGGATTCGCAGCTGTACACAACTACGCAAGGGGCTCTTGATGATACATTACCATTCTAAATGCTATCATAGTGAAACGACTGTTTTTCGATGCTTCGTAATCTTTCTGTATGGTTTTACTGTACACAGAGACATCGCCATTCAATCAGTATGCTTAAGTTGCGTCCGTCTTGTATCCTATTGACTTTGAGAAGTTACTGCACTTTCTGAAGGGTTTAACACCAGCGGACCTTTGGGTGATGCCCTAAAAAAACAATGCATACAGTAAGAGAACAAGAACTAACCTCAATTAAATTACCAAAGAGACATCCACTGATCAAACCAATTAGGACAACGATGTATGCTAGCTTGAAGAGAAACGTACCGTAACATTGGCGTAATTATCAGTCCAAAATGTTGCAGGTTCTTCGTCCCACAATTCTAAAGTGGACTTGAACAACAAAAAAATAGGTTAAATGCCTTATATTTATTGCTAAATCGTAAACGTGCCCAATGGATAGCGAGTACTTAGCCTATACAATAGTCCACGCATAGAGCGGCTCCACGACAAACCTTGCAGTCATGTAACATTGCCTTTGGGCCTGCACTACTTCGAGTTATTAGAGCTTCATTAAAGGGTCATGACGCCACAAAGTTTGCGTGGTTTTATTTTGAAGGTATGTATGTGGAAGCCACACTATAAACACTTTACAGCTGTTAAGTTCTAACTTCGTAGCATTTGATGCGTATCAACTGAGCATTTCATTAATTTCTTTAAATTAGTTCCAAGGGAAAAGTATGATCCATAAGGTGTGATATTTCCTTAACAAATTTGTCGCCGAAACCACGCCCATATTTATGCACAATTTTTTTCCACACAGGGGTAATCATATCCATTAAAAAGTAATCGCTTTCGAAGCATTAACTCATTGAGTTTGATTTTTGCGTTAAATCGTCCTACGTTAAAATTTCGATCGACTATAGCATGAGACCCACCCGATTTCTCGAATCCAATTGAGGTGGAGCAGAAGGCCTATGGAAATCAACCGTTGTAGTGGAACGGTAGTCAGTGGGTTCCACTTTTTCGATATTTTTGGACTGTAATTCAGTGCTGGGAAGAGATTTTAAAAGTCACTGATATCACAGTTTACAAAGCGGGTAACTAAATGGGGATTTCAAATTTGTTGCACTTTGCATACGCTTACTAATTCACAAGGCGAGTGTGTGCTTATTCGAATAATCCCACTAAACCCACCACTATTCTCGTGATGATCAACAAAACTGATCATTTTGAAATCCTTTTATGTTCACCCTACGATACCCCATGTAGAGTGCTGAAATGGTATTACAAGTGTTTTGCCACAGAGCATAACAATACGAAGGGCGCGATGAGCATCAGCAATCTAGATGCTGCTTATAATGGCGGTTACCTCTATGTATTTCGTGCCACGATCCCACCCCCAATTCCTCAAGCATCTTTTACATAATCAAAGACTACGATTACACATTGTGTTACACCCTCGCCTAGCCCGTTCTCGCCCACACTCCTCTCAACATGCTACATCTTACAGTTCGAGCCTTCACTACGCGTTTCGCTTGTTTCGCGGCGCTTCCCAAGTGCATTTCGTGTCTGTCCCTTCCGTGTTTCTCTCCAATGGACCATAAGCCAGCGTTTGTTCGAACGGATAAACACCTGGCGAGTGAATCAGCATAAGTGCCTAACATTCCAACACCTCCAATTGCAGCGGCTCATTTTAGGGAAGCATTGTTGCCCGCCTCAAAGGACTGTTACCAATAGTTAAATAAGATTGTTTGAGTTTGCAAACTCAAGCTTCTTTACCAGAGAAGACTCCTTCAAATTCATAACATCAGTTAGTGCCCTTCATCAAAAAGCGCAACAATCTGGTAATCCCAATAACACATGAAAAAGGCTTAATATGATGGAAATAAGACGTACACAATTTCCTCTTGTATTCTCTCACTTAGGTCCTTTGTTCGCACGCCTAAACAAACACTTTGTTGCGAAACCAAATCACAGAGAAAGGAGAATAAAAAAGCAAGAACGGTACCGATTTCAGATGCACCCGAAACTTTTCCAGAGTATGGACAGTGCATTGACTCAAAAGACATAATGATGCCGGGGGATTTTGTTTCTAAAGTTCTACCTATTTGCAAAGGACATAACATCCTTTTTGAAATTATGCATCAAAACCCATTGCAATCATGGGCAGCAGACAGTACTTATGAATACATATCTAAAAGCACTTTAATTAAAAATATACTTGATAAATCATGGAATATCGGTGCAATACCATAAGCCTTATGAAGTAAAACAATATAATTGTGTACATCCTTAACTGTTGGTGGTGCAACAAAAGCTATTTGGAACGTGGTTTCCACGCAAAATTCACCTAACTTCAGTAAAGTTTTACAACAGACCAAGCATGAAAAGTGAAAAAAAACAGTTCCACTTTAAGGTAGAGAGTAATGGAAGAATACATAGAATATATATTACGAGAAATCATTTCCAAGTAAACCTGTACGCCAAATTTTAGCATATAAGCACTTTAACATCAGCTTATCACGAGCAATATTAGAAGAAACTGACAAAAGCGAGTGTGAAGCATAGATGAATGCCAGTGTATGCGGTAGACCCGTGTCTCCACATTGTTCACTTTATTTATAGCTGATTTAGCGAGGCAAGGGGCAAAACAACAAAGATGAAGAAGCCTAAGTACTAATGTGAACACTTAAACATATATTTTATGGTGGCGGTGGAGACGTACACCAAATCACGCAAACTGTGAAACAAACAATTCCTTTATCGACCGTGGTCAATTAAAACAGTGGAAAAGAAAATCACTTAAAATAACAAATTTCTTGCAACAAATGCTCCCAGTCCTTAACTCTTTTAAGTTTTCGTAGTACTTATGGTCCTAAACACAGAGTTCTTTCTAACATCTAAATTGAGAATAAAAAACATTCTAGGTGAAATGAGACGTCCCATAGTAAATTGATGAATCCGCGGTGTATCAACATTTGTCTGGTCATTAGCTCCACGGCCTATACGTCCATGGATTGCCCCAATAATAATTCAACACTCATGCATTCCTACAAAGCATCTTCAAAGCTAGCAGCATTGGCAAAGCTTCAAGAAAGACTCAATGGAGCATTGCGTTCTTAGCTGCGGTAAGCAAGCCGTGCGCAAATGAAATATTATAATTTGTTGGGCGGTAAAAGCAATCAAAACATGGAAATGTGGCACCAGAAATAATGAAAATCTTCTAATGCTAAGTAAGTTTTTTCCTTTTGAACATTGCATTCAGTTTAACATGTATTATTCATTAGGAATTTTTTTAGGAAAATAAATTGTTCTTCGTAATGCGGGAACATAAGCAAAAAATAAAAAAAATTTAGAAGACCAAAGTCGGCTGTAGCGTCCCGAGGCTCCCTTTAAGGTAAAAGAAGGCGCAGCACTAGGTCAGAATATATATATTTCGGGAACAGAGGGCTTGGGGGCTATTGGCACGGCCCGGAGGCTGACCAACCGGCTAGAACAAGATGGCCACCCAAGTGGCCTAAACCAGTAGTTCGAACAAGCAAAGTATTACACAGCCCCTCTCTTCTTTCGAGCGTCGTCCCCGACGCTCCCCTTCGTCCGCCTTCCGTGTCAGCCATCACAACGTAATCAGTGCTGCGAGAAGCACCCACGAGCTAACCGTCCCAGTCGTCGAGGTTCGAACGCATGTGTTCCTGTAGTGCCATCAATTCCGCGTAGCACTCAGTGCAGCAAATGCGCTCCTCTTGGCCCTCCTCTGGTCTTGGGGTCCACGGCTAGTGTCGCTTCAGATGTTAATAGCTTTCCTGTCGAACACGAGGGCGAGGGCGATGTCGAAGATGAACGTCGATCTCGACCCTTCTGTTACGAGATGCCAAAGGTTCTCCTCTCCGTAGCACATGTGCTCCTTTCACAACGCCGACGTTTGCCAGAAGCGGCATGGAGCAGGATAAAATGCATCAAAGTGGGGTCCGCTTTCCGCTGCCACCAATGTAGCGTCCCGAGGCTCCCTTTACGGTAAAAGAAGGCGCAGTACTAGGGCAGAATACATATATTCCGGGAACAGAGGACTTGGGGGCTGTTGGCACGGCCCGGAGGCCGACCAACCGGCTAGAACAAGATGGCCACCCAAGTGACCTAAACCGGTAGTTCGAACAAACAAAGTATTACAGGCTTTCTCCAGGAAAAGTGGCTACATCTGCTTAGTCACTGAAGTACATCAGCACGCTTACGTGCTTATTAAGAAAAGGAATCATAGGCCTGCTGTACTGCTTCGTATGTTCGGACTGCTGGTTTCCGTCACTTGGGCGGTCCTGCTGTAATAGCCGGTTGGCTGACCCAAGGCTCATGCAAGCGGCCTCAAATTCCTTTGTTTCCAGAATATATGCATTCTGCCTTAGCACCATGCCTTCTTTTATCTCAAGGGAAGCCTCGGGACGCTACACCTGCACCCAAAACACAAACACTGCCTAAACAATCAGCAATCCGTGACTGTCTAAGGTGTGTATAAATATATTAGCTAACTTCTGGATGGACTATGGATAGCGCTGCAATTATCGCATCGATCTAAGCTACATTTATTTGCTAGTTATAAGCAAGCAGAACATGTTAAGCATCGCGCACTTTACAATTTGCTATTGACTTTAGAGCATTTTACTTTCAGTGCTAGTTAGGCATCTTGCCATTTTTCTTTATTACTGACTTCCTACACTTGATTTTTTGTTTGTTTGTGTATGGCTGATACGCGCAGTATTTTAACTAACTACCTTTGATGCCTTTTGATGGCGGAGAGCATTAAGGTTGTTTGCCGTGTGAGGCCGCTAAATGAAAACGAAAAATCGAAGGACAACAACTATTGCGTGAGCTTTCCACCTGACTCGTCGAACCTGATACGATTGGTAAGATTAATACTAAACTTCCAATGCGTATATTTTCATAGGAAAAGGACAAGACTTACGCTTTTGACAACGTTTTCCAACCGAAAACACAGCAAATCGAAATTTACAATACGGTGGCTAAGCCTATCGTTGCTGATGTGCTCAATGGATACAACGGCACGATATTTGCTTACGGGCAAACCGCCAGTGGTAAAACCTACACCATGGAGGTTTGAATTCGTTCTCAATTTGACGCATGATAGGGAGTTCTCGGGGACTCCGATTTGCAGGGCATCATTCCTAGAATTGTGCATGACATTTTTAACCACATATATCACATGGATGAAAATCTAGAATTCCATATCAAGGTTTCCTATTTTGAAATATATCTGGATAAAATTCGGGATTTACTCGATGGTAGGCGAATAGGAATGACTGGCATATGCCTTGTAGTTTCTAAAAGTAATTTATCCGTGCATGAAGATAAGGATCGAGTCCCTTACGTCAAAGGTGCGACGGAGAGATTCGTTTCGACTCCAGCTGAGGTATTTGATATTATTGACGAAGGGAAAGTCAATCGCCATGTTTCTGTTACAAGTAAGCTATACTAAACGTATGAATTTTACCTTTTATGATATTTTACCGGTGTCGCGTTAGTCTTGCTATTGTTCTTTTCATCTTGCAGACATGAACGAACACAGTTCTCGCTCGCATTCAATTTTTATGATTACGGTTCGACAGGAAAATCTGGAAACGCAGAAGAAACTTCATGGCAAGCTATATTTGGTTGACTTAGCCGGTAGCGAAAAGGTAGCGAAGACCGGTGCGGAGGGTAGCACCCTTACGGAGGCCATGAATATCAATAAGTCGCTCTCGGCTCTGGGTAATGTCATCAATGCTTTGGTGGATAACCACGTAAGTACAAATCTTTGTATTCAGACGTAAAGATTCTGCTGAAAGTACTTTGTGGCATTCCCTCCTTCTTCAGGCCCATGTCCCTTATCGTGATTCAAAGCTCACACGGATCCTTCAAGAGTCTTTGGGTGGCAATGCCAAAACAACGATGGTAATTTGTGTTTCACCATCCAGTTATAACGAATCGGAAACCAAATCCACTCTTCTGTTTGGCATGCGAGCGAAGACTATTAAGAATATCGTTACAGTTAATGAAGAATTAACTGCAGATGAGTGGCGTCGACGGTATGAACGATTGCAGGCGAAAGCTCGTCGCATGAAAGAGATAATTGCTCGCCTCGAAGCCGAATTAAAACGCTGGAGAGCTGGTAGGTTAATCTATAGCTGCATTTTTTGTTTTAAGAGCTCTGGTGTTAATGGTGGTCATCTTATGTACTTGACTTGCCCCATCTCATTGTAACTTTCTTAAGTGATGTTTGTATTGTGCTAACAGGAACTGCAGAACCTCTTTTGCCTTGTAATTACTGGTATCAGTGATCACAGAAGAATCGTTTCTTTGTGTAAACCATTCATTCTTCGTAGTATCGTATCATTTAAGTGTTCACATTTTCAGCTTGCCAGTTTACTCTGAAGAGAGATTTGCGCTTTAGAGGTTCTTGACGTGCTTCATTACAGGTGAAAGTGTAAGCTCTACCGAATGGGTTGTTGCGATGGAACTCGAACTGGAAGAGGAGGCAGCAGGGGATGGAGTAGCGCTGGAAACTCCCACGGGTGCGCCTTCAATGCCTTCCACAACCGAGATTGCTCCATCTGGTGCTTCAGCTGGCAGACCCGTTCATTTGTCTGCGTCCGGCGCTGGTGTACCTGGTAGGAGACAAATCATGGGGAAATGTAGGGGTTTAGGCTCAATCATGTGAATAAAAATATTATTTCAATGTTCATCTTCAGCTGGAGTGAGTGAAGAGCAGCTCCATGCTCTGTATCAACAGCTCGACGATAAGGATGATGACATCAATAAACATACGCAAACCATCGCTCGGTTGCGCCAACAGTTGGAGGAACAGGAGGAAATGCTTCGTACCGCTCGTCTGGAGGCGGAGACCAGTCTTGCTGATGTTGCCCAGCTGCAGGTAATGCCTGTCGTTTGCATTCACCCAGTGCTAATAAGAAGCGATAAGTTGGTTTTGACGATTTCGGATTCTAAACGTTAAGTGCTTCATTTTGGTTTGGGATTTTTGCCTTATTCACCCGGTGCATTTTTCTTTGATTTTGTTTTGCTTTTGCCTATCTGTTACCCACTACTAACCCCCAGTCACTTCCCAAGACAATGATCAATGCGTCTGAGGCTGGGCCTGCATTTTATGGTTCGAAAACGCATTCGAAAAATTCTTTGCGGTCATTTCATATGATCACCAACTACCTATGGATTTTAACGCTCCAGTCCACTTTACTGTAGTTTGACTGTGCATAAATTTCCCGCTAGCTCTTTGTATAATGCTTGCTATTGTTTGTGCCTCAGTACTCTGTTGTGTTTTTACTATTTTTCCTTATTGTCCACATATGAGCCCTAAGCTTGTTATAACATGCTTTAGTCATCACGCTGTTGCATCGTGCGTAACACTTTAAGTGTCTACCACGTCAATCAGTGTATCCGACTTGTACTCACGCAACGAAGTTCCTCTTCAATTCGATTTGGCAAGTGCTGAATTTCTAACTTCCGTAACGGAACCCATCTGGCACTTTCGATTGTTTCTTCTCTCATGTATTAGCTACTGATGGAATACTACATGAGTTCATGAATACCGTGGCGCTTGAGTCGAGTGCTTACATGCGTCCGCACTTTGCTGCTGTTTATTTTCTGCGTAGTTTCGCGTTACCATGACGATATCCATGTGCAGCAGAGTCGTCTACCTACACAGCTTCTTTTTAAGGCATCATATGTGATTTGTTTGGTTTCCGTTTATGGGATTCTAACATGTAGTTCTTACCTAGAACCTGAATGATGACTTTAATCGATCTTGGCGTCAATATCCAATTCTTAACGTGTGCTCTCAAGGTACCACAAGGTTATGTATTTTCTAACACTATCCGTGATTGCTGCCTAAATGGGGCTGCTTACATTATGAAATGTAAAGGCTGTGTGCTTTCGAATTCCCACATAGCTCCCCAGTGTTGATTAAGTGGATTTCTGCATTCCTCAATAATGGTATTCGTGCTCTATCTATTCACAGGCGTTTGCGGTTTACTTTTCACTTTGCACACATCCCTCGACGCGGTAGCCGGATTTGATATGGCTATTAAGTTCTCCTTCATAATTTAGGCTGAATGCCAATCGAGCAAAGAGGAGGCGAAGGATATTTTGCAGGCTCTGGAAGAGCTGGCCCTTTCTCACGACCAGCGAGAAGCCGAACTGGCCACCCGCGATCGTGAGATTGAGGAGATCAAGGAGCAACTCGCTCAAACCTCCCTCATTATTAACGGCAAGGAGAGTGAGGTGCAGCTGGCCCGCGACACTCTCGCTGCTCAGCGCAAGAAGTACGCCGAAATCCTTGGCGCACTCATTCGTGATGTTCTTGATGTCGGAGAGTGCATGAGCAACCAACTCCAAGTAAGCTTTCTGGTTCGAACATCCTTCATTCGAGTTCCATCAGTATTCCCTATGTGGATGCGTTTTTATTGACTGTTATCTGTAACCATGCGTTTGCAGCTCTATTGCTGCTATCGTTTAATTTTACCTTTAGAAACCGAATGTTAACGTTGGTGAACGTCTGGATGAGGATGTGACAGTTATGCGCCTTTACATGAACAAGATGAGAACAGAAGCTAAAATGCTTCACTCACGAGTTAACCAACTGGAGGAGGAGAGGGTGCAGAACGTGCAACTTTTGAGAAAATCCGAGGACGAGGCTAAGGAATACGCCATTCGTGTTAGAGAGGTGATTCTTAATTGTTCTTCCAACTCGGTTTAGGTTATTAGTGAAATTGACTTTTGAACCGACACCTTGCGTTTCCCTTTTATGCACCTTCAAACTATTCCCTTCAAGTTTTTTAGGTGGGCAAAGTGTGCAATCAGTACACTGAGCATTTAAGCTGGGAAATAAGTGGTGCATTGAGCGCCTATAAATCATTACCACTTGTGGTTGTTGTATTTAGCTTGAAACGAAGGTACAAAGCCTTACAGACAAAGTGGATGATTCAGATTCTCGCAAACGGCAACTTCAAGACCTGGTCGATAACCTGAACGCCGACGTTGCTAAATTGCGTGCCAACGAGCAGCTATTGGCTGGCTCTGGTTCAACCAATAAGGAGATCCTCGCAGGACAGTCAGAAATTCGTGTTAAGCTAGACGAGGAGTTTAAACGTCAAAGCGAACAGTATGCGCAACAGGTGAAACATCTACGTGACGAGTTGGAGACCAAGGACAAGAAATTTGAGGAACTCAAAGAGTAAGTGCCAATGCCCTTCACATGTTGGGACAGCGCCAATAACTTTAATTCTATTTCCCTAACATTCCAAAAGAGTCAGCTGCTTATCGAGGATTTAGACTGAATAAGCATGATGTAAAAACAATGTTATTTTACCTTTATTTCATTGTGGTGTGGGGTTAGATTCTACGCTTACCATGAGGCTGATGATGTGTTTAGTAGATTACTATTTTCCTTTGTTTCAGTGAATTAAATCACGTGAAGTTACAGTATGAAAAGTCCTCCGAGGAGAGTTCTGCTCTCAAAAAGCAGTTGGAGACTGCGACGCTTCGTCTGGAGGCTGTCGAGAAGGAGGAAGCTCGACGTGAACAGTCGAAACAGGACCTTCGCGCTTTGGAAGAAACTATGGTTAAGGAATTTAACACTCTCGCTAGTCTCCGCCGTCTTTTTGTAGAAGACTTGAAAAATAGAATTAAAAAGGTGAGATCTCTCAATTATCAATTATTAACTATTTTCGTTATGTTTTTGTGGAATTTTGCCTTCAATATGCTAGAGAGTAAGGGTGCACCTTTGTTTCCTTGACTTATCAGTCTACGAGTCGGATGAACGCAGCTAAGGCGGCTGAGGCGGCTGCAGCTCAGCAGGAAGGCGAGAACGCCGAAGTCGCGGGTTTGAAAGAACTCATTGGTGAAGAGGAGGAGGACGAGTCTAGTCAATGGGGATCGCTTGCTCAACGCGAAAAGATTTCCTTCCTAGAGAACAATTTGGCTAAGTTGACTAAAGTGCACAAGCAGCTTATCCACGACAATGCCGAACTTCGCTGCGAACTCCCAAAGCTGGAAAAGCGACTTCGAGTGAGCTCTTCTATGTTACCATTTATCATTTCTGACATTCACAAAATAGTAAGCATGTACTGGATAGCTTGCTGTGTAAGATAAAGCGGTATGGGTAATCAAATTTACCGATTGCAAGAAATTTTAGCTTTTTGTTTTATATTAGCACACTTTTTAGTAACTGAAATAGGATATCGTTGTTTGGAATTGACTGGAGTATAGTTCTTGGCTGACCAACTCATACTCGAAGCGTCACCAATCGCGTTTACTTATCCTCATGATTCGACTTTTTTATCTCACCCCTTTTGCTTCTCCCCTCTAGAAGTGGTTTGGTTAATTAAATGGTCCTTGAAATGTGGGCCTTGTTTATGAGTACTGGTGCACGGGAAATTACCGGATAGGTTTCACATAGCGATTTAACTTGTGCCACTCCTCATAGATCTGTGCCTTTAAAAAATGCCAACTTGTGTTTTCCGTCCTTACTAACTTGTTTCGTATTGTGAATGAACTTCAGACAATAGTTTCTAATTTGGCCTAGATCTATTTGAGGTTTGCCAATTCCCCCTGGACGTATCTTCTACTGACTGAGAACTGGTGATTAGGCCATTGGTTATACGTATTCTGTCCTACCAGGCTATTTCGAACCGCTGATTCTTCTAATCATTCCTCATGTGCCTGCTTAATCAGTTATGAAGATAGGAATTCTGAATTATTATTTCACACTCCTAGGGTATAATACTAAAACTATTTGTGTTTTTCCACTGTAGTCAACGGTGGAGCGTGTGCGCAGCTTAGAGATGTCACTGAAGGAGGCAAAGGAGGGCGCAATGCGAGATCGGAAGCGATACCAGCACGAGGTAGACCGCATCAAGGAGGCTGTTCGTCGCAGACAGGCAGGTCGTATTGGCAACCCCTCGGCCATGATTGCCAAACCCATCCGTGCTGGCCACGTACCTCTCACCGCCGTAGCCGGTGGTGGCATTGGCGGAGGGAACACTCGACCTTCCTAAACCATGGCTTAGGCACTTCTGCCTCTCTCTCTTTCCCCTCTCTCCTCGATGTCCTATTTCGTCTGCTCTTTTTGTGCTGCCACTCCCGCCATCATCGCTCTGTGCATCAAATCAGGCTGTGGACGTTAATGAAATCCTCTGCGCCCCATTTCACTCTCCTCCCTTTTGGTTCTTCGAATTGGTGTCTGTCACGCGGTTATACATTATCCCTATCTTCTTTTTTTCTTCACCACCTTCCTATCATTGTGTTTTGTTTAACATTTCAATATATTCCCACTATTTGGGAAGACAAGGTAACTCTGTTCTGTGCATTGGGATTCAGTCTCTCAGGGCGATAGAGGCTAGTTGATAGTTGACTTCATAAGGGGAGAGCTGTGCATATGGTGCGAAAGTGTTAGTACATATGTTAGTGTAGACGTATGCCTGTTTTATGAGGGCATTACAAAATATGTGGTGAGGCTGCCATGCTTCTGTGCTGTTATTGAAAATCCTGATAATGTTGTGTCTGCGTTGCGGGTGAGATTGACGCTTTTAAGTATTGACGTTTACTGCTATGAATTCTCGATTTTTTTTTGCATAGGAGAGAACCAACCCGTTGAGAGTGAATGAACAGTGGCTGAACTGCCCAACCGATCGCAGTACAGGGAACTCTCCGAACAAAATATTGTTGGAGGATAAAAGAGATCAATTTGTTGGCGTATTTTACTAGGAAGGGAAACTTAAACGCAGCCGATGAGGCGTGGGTTGCTTTTTGGCGAAACACCAGCAACCACGTTCCACGTGTGTTGGAGTGACCAGCCCGCGCAATAGATTGACACGAGCAATCACTCACAACCGTCCACTTGCTTCTTCAGGATTGATGGGCGACGACTTGCAAGCAAAATTTTGTGGTAAAAATAGCAGACGATGAGTTCGAGCGCAGTTTGTGTAGAGATCCTAGTCGAATCCACTTGAGTCGACTTTATGCGGCCTTTCTTGTGCATTCAGCTGAGTAAATATGTGCAAATCAAATCAAATTAGGTCCCTTTTTTTTGACACGTACCTTGAAGTGCACAGACCAGTTTTTGAACAATTCAAATCGGTGATTAGCAATATTCCGTCTATTTTTGAGTTAAAATAACTCACTTCCACTTTCGTTAAGATGCTGTCCGCATTATAAACCCCTTTGAGTGGGCTACGGTGATAGATTTCCTTCCCGATGGGCACAGTGTGCATTTGAGCGATATGCAAAGACTTCTAACTGAAGGTGCTGGATAGCTTGCTGAACACACATCACATCTGCCGTAATACCATCACAGAATAGCATTTCGAATGATGTATTTGCAATACCATGTCCCGCGCTTTAAATTTTGATTTCAATGCTCAAACCCAATTCAGTTTTCACAAGCTTTAATATCCATACGTCCACTTTATATATAAAAACGCCAAATTTAGATGCGGCATATCCCCAGCACACGTAACCGACTGAATCATCTGCGCAACCTATCTCCGCTCCCATCGCATGGAGGACTTACTATTATAAGCGACTTATGCTGAATGAGTTTTCATATCCTTTGAAAGCCATAACAGCTACGACACCCTGGTCAACTCCCTTTGATGAGACACGCTTTAGCCAAGACAGACAATCGTCAAGGCACACCACTCGTGATTTAGAATATTTGGGAAGTCGTAGCAATAAACCATTACTACATTTAAAACTTTTACCACACTGAACCCGGTTATTTGTCAAGATCTAAGACCTCGAACCCCGAACACCAATTTCGTGTGGGTAACAATTCAATCTATGGGGACTTCGCGCCCCCTGCCTGCAGATTGTGAAAAAACAACGTCAAAGGGCTACCCTAGGACCACATGAAACCGGCCACCCAAATGAGGCAAGTTTGGCTAACTCCAACGCATTAAATAGTACCCTTTCTAAGAGTACTTGAAATACGACGAATTTGAGTAAAAAGAAACAATTTCACATACTTGTTACCTGAGCAAACTTGCACTCTGTACCAACCTTAAATTTGTAAAAAAATAAAGCTGAAAAGCTTTGGAAGCGGTGGGTCGTATTTTGGCAGATCCAATGGATTGAAGCTGTTGCATACGACTCGCATGTAACTACCACTAGATCGAAAATGGTAGTTTGAAATTCCAACAATCCTCTCAGGGAAAGTAGGCAAGGAAAGACGGTGACATTTGAAGAGGAGAAAGAAAGTCCAACTGCCGCTAGGGGAATAATACAGAAGGGAAGAAGAATAGTGTGTGCGTGTAGGCATGGATCCTTAAAACTAGAATGGGATATGAGCAAACGAACTGTACAGGCGGGGAGAGGAAAATCGCTGGGCCCTCATCAACGGTAAATTAGCATAGTGAAACGAAGGTGTGAATGGGCGCACTCATGCCATCGGGTGCTCTTGGATAAGGAAGCGCAGAATGTCGGAAAGCGAGACAATCCCCAGCACGCGCTGGGTCTCATCCACTACAACTAATCGGTGAACCTTAAAAACCGTAGACAAATAGATAGTAGTAATACGTCAGTCATCTTGTCAATCAAATGCAAAGGCAAAACAGAGTATTACCTATGTTAAAGAATACCCTATATCAAGATCAATGTGCTCGCTAGACTTAAATGAGGTACAATGCTAGACAAGCTATAGCATGAATTTTCAGTGAAATCCTTTTGAATTAACTTCACTAACATCGGAAACAATAACTCACCCCCGCGTCGACAATGGTGTCAATTATTTCCTTCAAAGTATTGGAGAGCTTGCATGTGGCTACACCCGAAAATTTCTGATAGGGGAAATGAAAATTAATACAGAAAGGAGGACGTCAGAGGCAAAATCACTCACAAGGTATGGGAAAATTGGTAGCAATTTTCAAAAGAATTAATGATTTTGTGAAGTAAAAAAGTGTTAACTTTCAACGCAATGATGGAAGCACTTCTTATAGATCTTTATAAAATTAGAGGAGCAACACAAATATTGGCTCAGTTTCCATTCATCTTCTTTAGAAAAAACTCAATTTGCAATGCAGTTTGAGTTCCTCTAAGACATACACCTGGATAAGGTGCACTTGTAGCCATGAGGCTCCGTTTTCTAGTGTACATGACCAAGTTAATGCAAAAGTGGCAACGGCCGATAGGGTAAGATAAACTATGCATGTAAAATTTGACCTTCATGTCAATGAAAATGAATAACCTTTATTTTGAAGAGTGCTAAAACTTGAGAAGAAAGGGTTACTAGGAGAATTATGGAATATGCAGCAGTAGTAACAAATCATAAAGTAGTGATCCATGCAGTGATCAAGGGTGGGTGAACCAAACTTCGTTAGAGCCCTAGAAACTAGATTTCAGCGAATACGAAAAAAAATCACAAGAGGCCCGTTCACCATTCCCAGGCAGGCTTAAAATTTGTTTGTTTGACTTGATCCTACACACGATGAAATCGTTACGTGGGCAGTTTGTGCAACAAAGGAAGGGAGAATGAGGAGATGAACAAACCTCACGACGATACTGCAGGGCGTCAAATACGGTGATTTCGAGGTTGTCATAGCTTCGAGTGGCGGCGAGGTTCTGAAATGGCAGAATCCAATAAAATCGAAAGTAACTCATTAAATGGTGATTTTAAACAATTTATGCTTTTCTGTGTCCTACTTCCGAAATTAGTCCACACTGTTCTATTACGCAAACAAAGCTTATGCCAGGGATGCAGTAGAGCACGATGGCGTAGAATTCGTGCTATGCGGCATTACATTATTGAAAGGTACTCATTCAGGATCCTTCGTTTCACTTTCGTGGCATATTTTTAACAGCATCACAAATACTGCCACATATATAGGAAATAAAATTTCACAAACGCACACAAGTAGCAGAACAATCCCAATTGGGTGGGAAACAGTTCAATAATACCCTTCATAAAAGGAAAATAGCAATTAAGCTAAAAATATCGGCGTGTTTTTACAGTTATAGCAAACACGTATGTACTCCGAATAAGCCTGCAGAATACATAAGGGACGTGGTTCAAAATACTTGCTGTTGAGGGTTGCTGTGACAATCCAGGTTTATTTTAGCGGTGATGTTGATATGTCATGAGCTTATCATTAAAATTTGCGCTGGTGATTACATTACTCTTAAAATCTCAAGACCAATACAGAATAAAAACTAACTGTTCCAAATCGGGGAAAACATGGAGTCATATTTTTTAAAATCACAATAATACCCAAAAGAGTTAGTCTGTAACAGGAGTCACTCAAGGCTTTCTTGACAGTAAGTGCGAAACCTTTGAAAAGTAGGTCACGAACATTACAAAATGAAATGTTGTTCACAACCCTGAAAGTTAAAAAGACCAGATTGACCTCACGTTCTTTCATGAAATTTACTGCACTTTCCAACGTTTACTAAAGCCCAACTGATAAAGAAAATATTGTTCGCAAAGTAACTTTTAAGAGATTTTGTGAGACAATGCTAACTGTAGATTCTTTTAGAAGTAATTGGTTTATTAACATTTATTTGATTCTCAAAAAACAACCAAAGCGCTACAACTAAGTAGGTGTAGATATAATCGGCAGTGGAGGGGTGGAAGAGCCAAGTAAAATACGTAAAATATCATGTAGGTCTCTTAAAATTCATAAAAGAACGATTGGTCGATTTCTGGATGGCACATACGGTCTGATAAGGACAAGTCGAAGCTATTCCAATTAAATGGTTACCGTGAGAGCAAATATGCGACAGACCCATAATTTTGTCATTATACTGCTTCGATAATGCGTGTGATTAAAATATGGTGCACCTATTTCTAAAAACTACACACAGTCATTCGAGAAATCAGATAAATGATTAAAAAGTGGGCACGTGCCATGGGAGCCAATGACGAAATTTACATACGGCTGAATTTAAATAAGTACCATGTGCATGCAACATTGAAGCTGGAATGAACCAAGCTCTCTGTTTCAAGGGCATTCCGTTGGTGCTGAGTAGACACAAAAAGAAGCACGTACCATTTAGCTAGAATTTGCCAAACAGGATTGTAAACGGTAAAAAATTGCCAGTTCCAAAGACAGCGGGTCAAAGCCAACAAGAGATGAGGACATGGAAACACGTGGAAGAATGAATGCATTCTCGAGCCGCGCAAATTATTGCACGAGAAGATCGAATATACGCTTTCCATTCTAGTATAAATTCTGAAAAGTGGGTTTTTTACTCATCAAACCAGTGGGTGATGTGATGACCGCATAGAATAGGATTCAGGTCATCGCAATGAAAGGCATGAAATTAAGGCTAATGTTTAATAAGGCTCAACGAACTTGTGATTTTATCTGTAAGAGTATCAAGGAAAAAAATGGGAAATGCAAGGAAGTTCACACATTTCACTAAATGAAAATGGTTACGTGTTAGACACGCTTAAGAGGACAGCTAAACATAGCAACAGCAGCGCAAATAGCAGAAAAAACGATGGCAGAAATATTTGAATAGGGAACAGCTACAGCAGAGAGTAAATACGATGGCTATATTCAGACACATCAATGGTCTTATCATAGGCACGCAAAACCTTCCTGCATAAATATCTTGCATGCACTTCCTGAGCTTAAAATTATAGGCACAAGTAGATGCACAGCATGAAACAGTGCAACGAATAATGCAACACGCAAATTAGTTCATGAAGTAGGGATATCCACAGCATCAATGTTGATCTGTGTAAGCTGTTTACGTTAAATAGGCGTGAATGATGGAGCACCCCAATACACAGCTTTTCGCGAAATGCGTTGGAACACAAGTAGCCAGAACACAGTTTTATGCTTCCCAGCGCACTAATCAACTTGGGTAGTGCAAAATTGCTTAGCTTTGGCATTGGTAACATAGGTGTCGGATGGAGCCTTAAGTTCGATCGTAGCATATTCTGAGTCGTAAATGAACGCACTATGTTCTGTTATCAGAGTCATGAAGCACAACTTCGCAAATGTACTTATCACATAATCAACTAGGAAAGTAGGTGTGATTTTCGGAAAATATACTTACAATAACGTCAAACTTAGCGTATATATCGACAAGGCGGCCAGTTTCATCAACGACAGGGAGAGCCGAGACACGATTTTCAACGAATACCGTGAGCACACGATGAAGTGGCCAATCTGTTCCCACGCAGACCACATCTTGCATCGTTCCGATCGGCAGGTTCTGCAGTTGGTCCATCATGAAAGTTGGCATTGGAAGCTTAGGCATCTACGGAGGATAGGGCGTGCAACCATGAATTAGCAAATGAAAAATTGTAAATAGGGTAAATATACCATAGTGAGGAGGAGGAGCGCAAATCAAACGAAGCGCCATGTCAGCCGTATGTGGTGAAACATTATGCAGCTGTGATAAAAATAATCGAAATAAGTAGCAACAGCATTAAAGAGACGGGATCCAAAACACATAAATCCTGACAGAGGACGAAACATGGAACGTATTTAATGCCATCCGTTGACAAGTGCAAAATCCATTAAAATAGACCGCCTTGGGTGAGTAAATAGGCGAGACGAGAGCTTGAGGAAAAGTACTACATAAAATTGACATATCATTCATTTGATGGTTGCAGAGACGTCTGTAACAAGCAAACATGTAGCAGAAAAACGAGAACCTGTGGCACGATGCTTTCGATATAAAATGATTGAAAGCAGAATATAGTCAATATGGATCAGTTAATCATGTAATTCGTTCGAAATTTTTTTTTCAAAAGTAGGGTACAGTGAAGTGTCGTAAGTGGGCAAATAAAAGCCATTATAAGCAGAACTAAAAGCAAAAGAGAAGGCGAACAGGAAGCGTGTAAGATGATAAGTGTAGACCCACATTCATTTACTTAAGGCACATATAGACGCTTAGACATTCTATCGAGCTGTTTGTTCTTCACTTCAAATGTTTGCAGGACGGCATCCGTGGTCCGAACCTCTGTGTGCGCATTTTCTAACGTGCTGAATTCGGGCTGTGCAATTAACGTCCCGATCGAAATAAAACGAATCGAAGGTTTACCATTTTAACACAGAATCACAAAGCACGGAAAGGAACTCGCGATTAATTATGGAATTCGCAGCTGGGGCCCAAACGACATAAATTAACGATTCAAACCAAACGATCTAGAGCTTCAGCATCTCGTATAAGTATTCAAACAAATTACTATGCTTTCGAATATGATTACAATCGATTTTGCACATAACGATGACACGATTTCCGATGGGACGTGGACAAACTTTCCATGTAATTTTGAGCAACTAGAAACAAGAAACATCACACAGTGCAAATGCAAGAAATTTCAGCAGGAAAGCTGACACAGGTAAACATGCGTCTCAATATCATGGTTAAAGTTTGTTCAAAGAATTTTCACCATGTAGCCCGGGTGAGTAAAACGTGTATGCTATATCACCAAACGGATTCCTATTAGGTCCTGATTGAAAAATAAGTTGATGGGACTGGCGAGGAAGGAAGGAAGCAAAGAACAGCAAGGATGCAAACAAACTCACATTAAAATGAAGATACTTAAGAAGGCGCTTGTGAGTAAGGATGTGGAGTGGATTGCCGGTTAGCGGGTCCAAAATGGGGAGGCGATGTACCTTGTGTTCTAATAGCATTTGAACGGCGGCCAGGAGAGTCCGCTCAGGCGTGATATAGATCAGAGGTGGTGCATAATCGCGCATTTGTTCTATAAGTCAGGCCAGGAAAAATTAAATTTGTAAAAACCGACGCTAAAATTTGACGAGAGGCAATCGTGTTAGAAAAACTAGCAAAAAAAACAAAGCACAGAATGTCATTTTGGAAGTACCGATAAGATAGCAAGCATAATTCTACAAAGGACTCAAGAAAGATCAAGTTTGTTATTATGTACTGAAAGAGGTTATCCGTTTAACAGAATTGAGCTTGCATCAGTACCGTATGGTGTTCAGTCATGTATATTCTAGGTGCAGTAAGCCAAGTACAGAATTGCCAAAGACGATCATGCAAGATCAACCAAGCTCAAAAGCACGCAGAACATTTGAATCCTATACAAATTAAATGTGATTAAAAATACTCAATTATAAATTATCCTTCCTATCAATTAAGAAATAGAATGGCAAAACAAACACAACTTGAGCGACGGAGCTAAATGAGTGCAGTGTTAAAATATGCATTCAAATTACAATGGCACCTAATGGTATCATCGAACTACATTTGATCAAAACATCACGGAAAGCAGGGACTTAAAAAGTAGAATTTTATTTTAAGTAATGTAGTGTTTAAAATGCCATCACACGCTATGAAGAACTTGGAAATGAAACTGGTCTATAGAACCTAGCCATGCACAGATAAAATAAAAGTACGTGACCAGGAAATGCAAACGTTGACCTAACAGAGCTAAGATGCTTTTGGAACAAAAGCCGAACCATAAACTAGTTAAACATGCTATTTGCACAGCGATGGAGCACTCCTGATCCTACACCAACGCATAATTTATGGAGATGCAGAAAAATCCCAAAAAGATTTAATAACGTAAAATGGGGGAACATAATCATATGATTACTAGGAACAAATCAGACAACTAAGGTTAAAACTTCAGATCAAAACTATCAGAAATCATGATCGCGAAAAAGCAGAATGAGCATAGTAAAGTTTATTTATTTGCCTTTGCGGGATATAAAACGAGGTACGGATTAGGATCACGCTGAAAAAAGGGCGAGACTTAACAAACCTAAAATTTCTAAGATGCATGGAGGGATCGTGTGGAGAAATAAGTAGCGTAGAAATGGAAAATATTTTGAGTTTCAACAAACATTTACGAAGCAAGGTCACAAGTCTAGAGACAGCATTTAACCCACTGTGAAAACTACCAAAAATAGGAAAGTGGACAAATAAGACGTTGAGAGAACTGACACATCTATGTTCTTACAGCTTTACGGTATTTTCTTTTGCGATTTTCATGGAATTGCATGCATAGAGATACATTAAGAAAGCGAAATCGATGTGTTATGTACTGAACCGAAAACAGCACAACACAATGCAGAACAACAACAAATACTTGCCGAACCTACGTAAACGACCCATCAATAAGCATGGAGAGCACTCAAAACTTCAATACTCAGCCATATGACAAAAAAAGATCCAGGAAACTGGATCGCATGCATAAAATTCTTCATTAGCAAAGTCCGAAGGTGTGATTGAACAACAGCAAGACGCATTAACTACCTCTCCACGTTCTGATTTGGTGCTCTTCCAACTCGACTATCGGGATCTCAGGCGATTTGTAATACTTGTGCAGGATTCGAATAAAGTCAGTAATAGTCAGAAGACCCACATATTCTTGACATTCAGAGTCCCAAAGTATCGCTACCCTAACTCCATTATAAACGAGAGCGAAAAATCCCTTTTTAACCTAAGTAGAAATGAGGCAAAATAAATCAAAGACTTACGTTAAGTGACACATCGAAAACGATCAGCTTCGCACTGAGGGGTATCAGATCATAGCAGGTATGATGCTTTAAGAATATACGGTAAGCATCATTCACATTGGCTGCACAACAATGATTAACAACAAACAGAGAAAAACTCACTTATGGATTCGATGCTAAATGGTAAAGGGGAATCCATGGACTAAAAGAACGGTGTATGAGTAAATTATCAGGAACAGATTCGAAGTATGCAAAGCACAAGCTGCACATACAACAGACAGATATCCAAGGAGAAAAAGGTGGTAAATGCTTTGGATTGATACGAAAAACAACTCACGCTAGGTTATAACTGCAACAAAAACGTCTAATAACTAAGAATAGAAACTGAAAATACTACAGCAATATAGTCGCAAAAAAGACAGCAAAACCAAGTACAAGCAGGGTAAAATACCTTATTAGCCTCTCGAAATAATATTGCACAGTGATCTGTGCTCATACTCGATGTTCGATTTCTGCTCTTTGTAGGCGTATCTCGCGCACTTGGAGGATACGACATAACGGACGAACTAGGCTATCTGTTTGATTGGTTTACAAATATAGTTCAAATAGTTATCAATTGCTGCGCCAACCAAAACAAAAAGGCGTAATGCTCTTTAGGGTTTGCAAGGTATCATCTATAAAAAACAGCCAAATCAAATATACAACGATCGGATTCACGAAAGGACAAGAAAAGCTCTAAAAATACTAACATAAGTGCATGAAATCAAATATGCAAAATGCTTTTTGCTATATTCAAAATAAATATAAAATATCTTGAGTGCAATCAAAATATTAATGGCCTAAAATGGATGGCCTAATGCAAACCCTTTGCTTGTACGATTTACGCGATCTACGAAAGCACAGAATAGTTGTGCACTTTTTTCCCAAGGCAAGATCGAACTTTACTTTAACAAAATTTGGGTAATTGTGTTCAAATATGTGTGTTGTAAGCAATGCATGAATTGCAGTGACATGAAGCTTACTTGAGGACGAATGGGGTGGTAATTTTGAAGCTGGAAACATTAAACTACAAAAAAGAGTGCTGATTACCAAAATAACTTAAGGGTTGGAAGGAGCTTAAAGTAGCTTTGCTGCAAAATTTGTTTTTATAACTTCTTTACTACTTAGATCCCTTACATGTCTCTAATTTATTGGTAAAGGTAGCCTCAGCTATCATTCATCGCTTTTAGCCTGCTCTCATGTCACGATTTCTTTTCTATCCACACGCACGCAAAGTCATCGAGAGATTACCCGAGCACTTTAAAAATGCTTACTTAAAAAGACACACTTCTAATTCAAGATTATCCTACTTTGAGAAGGGCGAAGATCAGTTTATAAAAGCTGTTAATAATTCGATGTCTGTTTTGTGTCCTCTGCTGATGTGCGATTGGTTTAGATATCCCAAAGAATTTTTCGATATTCCCCCGGCAGTGATTTTCCCAGAAGAGTCCCAAAGGTCCCTCTGGGGCGGGGAAGGCATCGTTAGGGGTTTCACGGAAGTCAAGCGCACACGAACTAGGTACTCATATTATGTTACTAAGGCGGTAGGGTACCCAAGACTTGGGGGCCGGAATTGCGTCAAAACCTCTTCTACAGTGAGATATTAGATCGATGGTTGATGATTATTGTGTCTTTAACGGCTTTGAAACAGATCGAGCTGATGAAGGGTCTGGATAACTACCTTTTAATGGTATGTCCATAATTTATGCTATTCAGTAGACTCCAGAGAACGAAATCAATAGCCGTCTTGGGATGCATATCAAACGTGAGATTTTGTTGAAGCTATCGGATCCGGAGTTTAAAAAGTTGAAACCCGATATTGTGGCCAAATATGCTCAGTTCATTATTCCTGTATGTTTTTTGAAAACATCCTGATATGAGTTTTTCCAGGCATACATATATTACTTATCCTCTCTGCGACCAAGTTCGGTTTTTATTCAAACTAATCTTGGGTATTGCTGCGTTGCTTCACAACCTAATTGCCCTACTAATTCTGTTTATTTTATTGGAGTATTAGTTTTGCCAGAATCTGTTGCAATAGTCTAATCCATATGGCTTGTGCAATACTGCTACTTTTGGATGATTATGTTGCATATTGAACTCACATTTCGTTTACCTTTTTCCTTAAACTAGGGTAATGAAGCTGAATGGGTCGGGCTGACGTTGGATGAGGCAATCAAGAAACAAATGAAAATCGATTATTTACATGAGCGTGCAGCGGCATCCATTCCGAAAAAGGAAATCCTCACCAAGGCGTTGCTCAAGCAACTCGATTCAGACAAGGAACACCTGCAGCTGTGTATGTTTCCGAGCTGTTCTCCCTCGATTCACATTAACATGGCTTCTTTAAAAGTATCTATTCATAAGTCTCCCGGCAATGTTCTTCGAGGTGGTTGTATAATTTCGCTTACCTTGCCAGTTGCAGGGAAAATCACCGGTGAAAATTTATGAGGGAGTTTTTCATTGACCAAGTTATATGGATTTTTAACAAAGCAAGGGGAAAGTAACATAAGCATGTATTTTTTATCCAGTGTGACTGGAAGCTGGCCGCTAGGTATCAATTTAGTGCCTTATTTATGGGGATAATTTACTAAAATCGGTCTGCTTAACTGTTTTGCGTGACTTGTCTATTTGAAATTTAAATTACTGTTATAGCACGGTCCTTGGATCCCAAGTCAACAAGTTCGCTGCGCTCAACATTCAGTCGGTTCCTGTACGGAGAAAAAGGAAGCAAATCTTAGACAATTTGTCACCTTTTTCGCCTATACACACAGATATTTTGTATACAAAAAATTCAATGTTAAATTTGTGACAGCTCCTGTTGGGTTTTCAAACTCAAGAACTTTTTTATCTACCGTCACACTTTAAATTGAGCTGCTACTTTTTTTTCCTAAGGTCGGGTTTTGCAGCAAATTCACCTTATCGTCTGTCGTGTAGCGCAGTTCCTGTCGCACTGAGCTACCGTCATAGTGCATTTGGCATCGGCGTGACCGTCTTTGAAGTCGGAGATGCATTACTCTACTAATTTTTTTATCACTAAGGTTCCATTTTCCTTACTTTGTCTTGCCTCATCGTTATTAGGTATCGCAATTTTATATCGTTCATTTATTTATTAGACCGTCTTGAATCAAGATTATTTTAAATTTTGATTCATATTGACTTATCTATACGTGTACTCAAGGGCCACCGTAGCACTTGCCATTGAAGGTCGTATAAATGCCAAGTTCTGTAGATTTGTCCAATAAAAGTAGTTGCAGAAAAATATTTATTTGAAGATAGAGCACACTAATGTTTACTGTTGAGGTGTTTGGTTTCAGAAGGAGTAAGTTGGAGTGTATCATTATGCGATTAATGGGTCAGTCCGATGAGCCGTCGCGTCTCAACTCCTTGAGTGTGTCGCAAAGCTGTGCTGCTAAAATAAGTGTTTTCATGGCACGATAAGGCTTGACATAGGTATGTGTTAAGCATTCTCACATGAAAGGGCAATAACGCATGGCGGTACCGATGTGGTGCCTTAAGCGTCGGCAGTTGTGTGGGCAATCCTTTTTCAGTTTCTCACTATTTTCTGACGATATGTCATCTGCACAGGAAAAGGTCTTAATTGGATTTAAAATTCGGACAGTATCGCCTTCGTATCATAAGTGAGACCATCTTCTGACATTCATCTCAGTTAAAAGTGGGGTGAGTCTGGGCTTATGCATCATCGCCCTTGTGTATCTCCGTGCTGACAACTTACCTTGGCGATTGAGGCATTCTACGCGGGTGCCTATTCTCAAGTTTATGCAAGATTCCGTGAATAAGGAACCCTTAATGGCTACCTTTACTAGTAAGAACTTGGAACGAGGAGCTCATTAAGGTTGAAACTTGAAACAAGTTAGATTCGGGAGTCGTAGGCAGTAGACGCAGAAACGAACATGCGTGGAAATCCCAGTCACCAAAAGCCAAGCTTGTATCGGGCTAAATCTGACGTGCATTTTTCTTTTGAATTTGTTATAGTAAATGCCTAGGTAGAGGAGGTGTCAGAGAGGTAAATCATCGTTGGGGGGGGGGGGGGGGGGCAGAGGGGAAGGGGATGGTGTGACGCGTTGTGACCGTTCGTGGGCTGAGGTGCATCACAAGTTGATAGGATTAAGACCAGATTATAGAGTTTTGAGGAGGCGCTTTACGCACCTTGGCAACTTTTTTCCCTTTTCCATTAGTTAAGTGTTAGCCATTTGGTGCCTCATTATGTGCCGAAGTTGATGAACAGAAAATGTCCCCACCAAACGGCTTCCAAAAATTATGCTGCTTCTATTAACTCATTGCTCTCAGATGTTATTCCACATGTCACTACTTTAGGGAATTGAGACTGGATTCACCCAGGTAATGATGAAATGCAGCTCATTGGGTTTATTGTGAGCGCCGACAAGGACGAAATGCACCATAACCACTGAATACTGTAATATTTGGTCACAATACATTCTCTAAGGTATTGAAATGTTCTCTTATTTATTAGCATGGACAAATTAAGGAAAAAAACTTAACTAACAATATGCGGTCGTTTTAAGGTGCTTTTAATAATTTGGCGCTGCGAGAGCTCGCTGAAGACGAAAGAATTTGTATTGTAGACCTACAGAAGGACTTGGGGCTACTGGCACGGCCCGGAGGCCAGGTCGTCTGCAGAGGGGGGCACAGTGACGCAGCCCCTAAGTGGGTCTTTGCCAAACTCGAAAGTTGAACAAACAGTTAACAGCGTCAATAAGTAGCACAAAGTAGCGTACACAGGTCGTATGATCGTCTCAAATGACGTTTCCGGAGATCGACTTCAAAAATAACTGCGATTTATTCTACTAAATTGGCCTAAAATATAGGTTTATATAGGGAGCATTTTTTTTTCTTGATGGCGTATTGCTGGGGTAGGCTCCAAAATGTAGGCTTTGTAGCCAGCGCTAGAACCAAATCAGACCAATCTTGACTTTTTAAATGCACTCAGTTAGAAGTGGTTTAACTGAGCGAGTTCCCTCCAATCCGAAATTGATAGACTGTTTCAGATGGGTGATTTTTTTGTTTGAAGCCAGAATACCGTTCCTAGATGAAGGTATTGATTACACGAGCTCGCGATACCTCTTGAACTCCTCAACTAGTGAAAAAGGAATAAAGGCGACGTCCTATATCCACAGAATTATGACAAATTCCGACCTTTGTTGCACGATTCTACTTTTAGGCCAGTTTTCCCCCGACTAACGAAGGACATGTGTGATGGGTAGCACATTCCCTCATAAAACCATTCCATATAGGATAAAAACTCCACATTCTAAAGAATTTTTAGAGGAACCAGTGACATCGCAGTCAAGTATTGCCTAAGTTGCACCCAAATTCGATGACCAGCATGGTTGACCCGTGGGTTTCCTTGCGGCATCAATTATGTTATGATAGCTGACCTGGCAAAATGTCTAAGGGGACGCTGTGAACAACGCTCAAAACAGGAGAAGCTAGATAATACGTTCGTTACTTGATTAATTTTATTTTTTGGCAGTGAGCCAGTTAGCGTTCCCGCCGTTGAACGTCTGCCCGACAGCGGGCAGTGCAAAGCGGGTCATCGACCTAAGTTCAACTGGATGTTGCGTGTAAAGCAGCGCTGAAACCAAACTCAATAACATAGGTTTCGAAACAGGATGAACACGTTTCAAATGGCTGCAACGAATTTACGATAGCGTAACACGTCGGACATTTGACCAAAGCTTGGTTTTGGTTAAGGATTACTTTGTGTCTTTCTCCAGGTAGAACATGCCATGCCAGCAGACCTAGTTCCTTATTAATGCTGCATGTGTAATGCTTTTGTTTGTTTGAACTGCCAGTTCCGGTCACTTGGGTGGCCATATTGTACTGAGTCGGTTGGTCGGCCTTTGGGCCGTGCCAACAGCCCCCAAGCCCTCTCTTTCCAGAAGACACGTATTCTACCCCCAGTACTATGCCTTCTTTTACCTTAAAGGGAGTCTCGGGACGCTACATTGGTGGCAGCGGAAAGCGGACCCGACTTCGATGGATTTTATCCTGCTCCATACCGCTTCAGGCAAACCTTGGCGGTGTGAAAGAAGTGCATGTGCTATGGATGGGAGAACCTCTGGTATCTCGTAACAGAAGGGCCGAGATCGACGTCCAGCTTCGGCACCTCCCTCGCCCTCGTGTTCGACAGGGAAGCTATTAACAACTGAAGCGACACTAGCCGTGAACTCCAAGTCCAGTGGAACTGCCAAGAGAGACCTGCGACGTTGTGGCCAAGCACCCTCCGTAAGCTCTCTCTCCTGTTCTCAGATGTAGAATGTGCAGGATGCCATTGGATAGCATCGTTTTATGCTTTGCACACTTGGATCGCATGCATTTTGTTCCTGTGAGGCCCGACCGCCGCATTTGCTCAGGTTTCTACGATGCTTTTGCGTTTCTTCTACGCTATCAATTAAGCCTGGAATCGCAATATGCGTTGTGTGTGTCTTGACCCATTTAGAAAGCTTGGATTCGTACCTCCATCTTTCATTGGACCACATTGTCGTGGGAGAGGACGGCCAAGGAGCGCGCATTTGCTGCACTGAGTGCTACGCAGAATTGATGTCACTACAGGAACACATGCGTTCGAATCTCGACGATTGGGACGGTTAGCCCGTGGACGCTTCTCGCAGCACTGATTACGTTGTGATGGCTGACACGGGAGGCTGACCGAGGGGAGCGTCGGGGACGACGCTCGAAAGAAGAGAGGGGCTGTGTAATACTTTGTTTGTTCGAACTGCTGGTTTCGGTGACTTGGGTGGCCATATTGTACTGAGCCGGTTGGTCGGCCTTTGGGCCGTGCCAACAGCCACCAAGCCCTCTGTTTTCAGAATACATGTATTCTACCCCCAGTAGTATGCCTTTTACCTTAAAGCGAGTCTCGGGACGCTACAGCATATATCCATTCTGCCCGAGGAGTGTATTTTCCTCCGTTGTTAAGGCTAAGGCAGGCTCGCGTCGCTACAGAAGAGTATTGGTGAAATACATCCAAGCAACGATGGGCCTCAAAGTTGCTAAGACCATCCGCAAAATTAAGGTGAGTAGGAGCGTGCAAACAAAATTTGGGCTTTTGGAAAATTTGATAACCATTTAAGGTTACTTTTGTCATAAAATATCATAGAGTTGCGCTACAATCAAAATGTGTCACGTTTCTGGTGTTATTTCGGCTACGCGATGGAGCGAAGCAGTTGATTATCCTAAATCATTTTCGAGGAAGTTGGTTACCAGTGCAGTCGGACAGAAATATAGGTATCGCATTGTTATTCTATGTAGTCTGTGAGGACTTCCTGTGCACGGGTCTTTTTTGTCTTAAAAATCTTTAAAATATTAAAGAATATGATATGCTAAGATTTGGCCACAATCTCTCTATTCATATTAATAATGTATGAAAAGTCATGAATTTTATCTCGTCCGTTAATTGTATTTGCTTAGTTCATTTTCCACTGTGAAAGTGTTCGACACCGCATTATCAATGCAGCCATAATAATGAGGCTTGTGTGTGTTTTCGTGCTTGTCTTACAATCTGTTTTATGTGCTGCTGACCATCGTGATCTAGGCGATCGTGCGAGACTTGTAGTAACGAAAGAGGTGTTGAATCGGTATTTGGTCGAGGCAAAAGAAGTCACTCTGCTGTATACAATTCACAATCTCAGTCCTAAGTATGTGAGTTTCAATTGCATTACTACTTTCTTCAATGGGAGGACTGCTAGAGATGTGGAGATCCATGACCGGCTTCCTGAGTCAGACTTCACCTTCGTTCATGGGAGTCGGTCAACCAGATGGCCTGCCATCCTACCGATGTCTAACATAACTCACTCCGTGATAGTTATCCCTCGGTCTGCTGGTTACTTCAATTTCACCAGTGCAGAGGTCACTTACAAAGCCGGCCCGGATGGCACAGTGACGGTACGTGAACATTAACCTACCGCCTGCTTTCGAATGATAGTGTTTTGGTCTCCAGACCGTAGCCCTCACAACTCGATTTATTGTCGCTTTAGTATGGTTATTCTTCCGCTCCTGGAATGCGCCTAATTCTGATTCCCTCCGTCTTCAATCGACAGTTTTCTTCACATTGGGTAAACTCTTACTATTATCATGCCCTCAATCTCTCCTTTACTTTTAGATAGAGTGGATCTGCTTTGCATTCATCATGGCACCCTGCCTGGGAATGCCTTTCATTCTGTGGCGCTCTAGTGCCTCCAAATACACTTAAACCCAGTCTGTTTATCCCGAACACCCGTTTGTCTGGACATGGCTGTGCATATTTTCCCCCAAATGGAGAAGCTGAAAATAAGTAGCCCAAGTTTCTTTTGGATTTTGCACTGACTTCTTGCAGGGACAAATGGGAGACCTGTGGCTCTGAGAGACCTATTTAGTTCATTTCTCGACTGTGAGATTTATAGTTGTCCCAGCATACCGTAAACCAGTTTACAAAAGCCCATCCACCGGCCTGGCCGCGAATGCCAGCTTGTGATCTGCATTACATTAGGTTGGTGAACTTGCTCCACTACTGCCTAGTTTGACGTCATGCTGTAACAACAGGGTAACGGGGAGCATGGATAGCGCAACTGTGATACGTGCTCGCAGTCCTGAAGAGCTGCTGAAAACCTGCTCTGCGGTGTCCTCACCGTGCGGGTCGGGTCACCTACAGAGGCAACGACTTGCCTACGCCTCTTCATTACCGCTTCACAGTCAGTGCATGAACATTGGAGACCCTACGAAGTGGGGGTATTCACCGGAAGTAATTGTATTAAACAAATGAATTAATGAAAGGTCACCGAAGGCGCCGCTTTTTTGGTCTCACTACAGTCCACTCGGCAGATTCTTCGTCGGAGTCCTCACCCCTGGAGAGCTTTTCCTTGAAATATTGTTGCAAAAACTCCTCGGATTCTTTCTTCAACGACTCCGGGTTCTCCATCCAAGAACTTTTGCTGTCATCAACGATCTCTAAAGAATGTAAAATCTCAGCAGATACGGAGGAAATTCTTTACGAAGACAAATAGGTGGGAACTCGTAGCGCGGGTTTTGGGGATGGAGGAAAGTCCGATACGTTGCTAGTCCTACTGAGGCCGCTTTGATTCGATGTGGAATGAAGGTGGAGTTAGAGGCTTTGGGCATTAATTTGTGGACCGGGTTTTATTTCCTATGTGCTATAGCAGGGGTGTCGGTGACGCACTCACGGTTGAACGTTGCCTTTGGAAGAGGAAAAGCGTAGGAGACGGTCATAGGCGCGGCGATGAGCTTGTTCGCGGATTTCTTCCTTCGGTAAGAGACGTATGCGTAACAGTTTTTCTGCAGAAAAAAGAGGGCTAAGAGAATTAGGGCTTTAGAACGCAATGCCTGGGCTGCATCATTAACTGCCCTTTTAGCTGGGACAAAAAATTAATGCATTATCTAGAAGGAATATTTGTAAAAGATTTCCAATATGGAGTGCATATGTTCCAATGGCATGTAGGACCATGTACTTTATCATAGACGAGGCGCACTATTGGACCAAATGAGACAAAGAATTCGCGCAGAGACGTCGTGGTGAAGAATGGAGGAATATTATAAACCTTGACATCAGTTGGAGAATTGGGCACGGCGTAGAGGTAATGTTGCACGCCCCCAGCAATGGTAGTGTTAATTACTGCAAAAATAGTCAAGATGGGATTCAATAATCAAATTGAGACAAGAAGTTATAAGGATCAAAAAAGAAGGGATGGTTTAGTTAAAAGAATTGCCAGTTACTCTAAAAAAACGGTTTCACAGAAAAGGTACGAGTAAGCGCAACAAAACTAAGAGGATTTTTATGCGAGCGGGGAAGGCATGAATATATAACGGAAACGATACTAAGCTGGAAATAAAAGTGGTAACGAATTACCCGTAAAACTACCAATTTTCAAGGGCAATTCCGTCATTAGCCAACTTCTTTCACGGCTGAAGTAGAGCAAAAAAATAAAATTACTTAGTCTGGACGAAATCAGTTATTGAAACCGCATAAAAATTGCTTGCGTAGGTACTAGTTACGTTTGATGAATACAATTCAATGTTGGCAATCGGTTCAGCAATCCCAAATAATTTCCCAACACTTACTAGCACCAAACAAATATAAACTTTGTTAGCACATTGGAAATGATTGCCAAAATAACTATATGGCTAATAAAGTCATAGAATTCGGAAGCAAAAATGGACTGTGCATTTAAATTGAAATAGATATGATTTTGTAGTCAACGGACACCTGACAACAGCAAATTGGAATTTACACCAATAATGCACTCCATTTATTAAATAGAAGAAACAGGACACATTAAAATACCAAACACCACAATCTACAAAATGACACGGGAGAAACAGATCCACGAGGCTCATGACAGCAATTGAACATACATTCTCGGCGACCTTGAAAAGGACTTTAAAGATTTTGTCGGTTTAAACCACCTTACTCTGTGGAAATTTCGGTCATGAGACAGGTCTATTATTACAGACTCTTAGAGAGTTTAGGGTAGCTTCCGAATTTTCACCCTTTTTTACGTTTTCTGCACATTGATTACAAGTTGTGGATTTTACACTGACCTCGTTTTTGATGCTAAAGAACAATAACCACTCTCGATCCCTCTTTCTCCTCATGTATGGTCGATATTGGGGAAACAGCAGTGTATAGAGTTCGGAAGTGAAAATGCAGACTACAAATGTAATATTTTGTTTGTTCGAACTATCGGTATAGGTCACTTGGGTGGCCATCTTGTTCTAGCCGGTTGGTCGGTCTCCGGGCCGTGCCAATAGCCCCCAAGTCCTCTGTTTCCGGAATACATGTATTCTGCCTTAGTACTACGCCTTCTTTTACCTTAAGGGGAGCCTCGGGACGCTACAACAAACAACTCAGTGCGCGCAAATCATGTCCTGCATTAGCACCTGTAAACTTCCTGACCTCACTGCATTTTTGAACCAACAACGAAAAGTAGAGTGAATCTAACATCACATTGCACTTGTACCTTACATCATCAAGAACGGAGCTTAAAACAAAAAAAAGAAACACCGCTTGTTTTCTGAAGGGCCGGGAGTTCACGAGTACGGCCCGAATGCCGTTTTAAGTGGAAACAGAACTTGGGATTAATGAACAGCGTGTGTATTTAAACAAACATCTTAACAAGATTTTTAATCACATCAATTCCTTTGCATACATAGCTTTATACAATCTTTGTTTAGGCATTGACTACGTTAACATGCGGTACGTGGTAATCCATTTTACGCAGAATGCGAAGGTGTGCAAAGCCACATTGAGAGAGCGCAATAACCAAATCACCTTTAAGCAAAAATACGGTCTGTCTTTTACTCGATATTTGCTAATTAAAGAAATGCTTACTGCTATCTTTTTAAGTTATATACTTTTATGTAGTGCTTTAAGACTTCCTTAAAAATAAAAGAAGGCATAATATACGGGTAGCGTATATACTTTAGACCTGTAATATGACATGAGGCTACTGGAACGGGATGGAGTCCCGACCACCAGCCGTAACTGCAGTGTCGGAATTCCTGAGTGGCAAGTTACCAAAACCGAGTTCAATACTTGTGTTCTTTGAGTGTACTTTGTAGGTGAGAGGCGAAAAGACAGCTCTTCTGAGTTCGAGGTATCCTTGTCTTAAAATCTTGGCTCTGCTAGCTCATGCTCTTCCTCTAGCTATACTAAAGAGGTCTAGAAATATCCAACCTTCTCACAGCAGGGGTGGTAGAATGGAAGAGGAGGAAAAGTAAGAGACGTCTACATAGAAAGTTAACCAATATGGTATTACACTGATTTGATAACCAGCAAACACTTTGTATCTTACGACAAAATCTCAAATACACATTCACTTTGCTGTGGCCAACTTAGTCCCGTAACCGGAACGGAGTCCAACTAGCAACAAACGCACTACAGTTGTTTTTACATATTTTTCGTGAAAGCCGAATGGAGAGGTGTTCTTATTACTATATTTTGTTTGTTCGAATTGCCGGTTTCCGGTTCTGACTCCCGAGGGAAACCACATGCGTCCACGACCAGTCTCTAGCCGACAAAGCACATCTAAAGAAGATTGGCATAACATAGATACAGAATGTGCGATAGATCGAGTTAAATCAGATGTCATCGGACTTCAAAGAGGAAGCTCACCTCAAGCATTCTCAATACATAACATCTCTACCCTTATTGCAATCGTTACTTAAAAAGCCACTTTCTCATGCGAGCCAAACCTATTAAAGTGAGATCAGAGTCCACGAAACCCATGCTCTTACAATGTGGATTTGAAGGTGGAGTTTAAAAAAATATCATATTCCCTTTTTGGTTCCAACCTTTCCAATCCAGAAATTCCTCCAAATTATACATACCCTTTATCAGAACCTCTTCTCGTTCGAAGTAGATGCTGATTTTATCCCAGACACCGATTTGGAAAATTTCTACGCTACTTTACTCCAGTTCATCATAGACAGTCATCAGAGACTTTACTCCCGCTTCCAAAACGTGGGCGAAGACGACGTGAAGTACATAAAAACGCTAAAACTTCTAGTCAATCAAGCCTTCTGAAGTCAACCCCCAACCAAGATCGCTAGATAAATGTGTTAAGTTCAGATATCATCTTTGAGAGCTTCTACGGCACGCAGTTATTTGAGTGTGCGACGAAGAAGCCGCAAGAATTGCTTTCTATTTTGCGCCACATCTACTGTACCAGGCACCTGAACCTGATACCCAATCATCGTGCCCCTCAACATTAAACATCAGAATTTGGTGAGCTTTTTTCTTTCGTCCTATTTGCTCCACAACAGCTCCAATCCATTTATGCCAGCTCCTGACGAATTGAAAGGTTGTCTATGCACTTGTCTTCACTGCTCAAACATAGTTGGATCAAAAGAATTTTTCGAGATCCAGCTTCTACAAGATTGCATTCAGCAGAAAATTGGCGTTAGAAGCAGGAGAATGCACGTCGTCAAGAGTCTGTAGGGGATGTTTTAGGGAGTAAAATCTAATATTTGTCAAGAATTGGCTTGTGACGCTATTCTTAGGCCCAGTCCCTATGTAGCTTGGAAGCCGTCCTGAATTTTGCAAAAGGTATCATCTTCACTCACCAAGGTACTGAAAAGACGTTGATGACATATGCAACGTCCTACTCAGGGGTGTGGCTACACTCGTGAGCAACCTAAATGACCTCAATGTACAGCTGACTCATGTCAATGACACTGAAAGAAAAGAGCCTTCCGAGCTGCTAATTAAGTACACTTTTATTGTAGCGTCCCGAGGCTCCCTTTAAGGCAAAAGAAGGCATAGTACTGAGGGTAAAATACATGTATTCTGGAAATAGAGGACTTGGGGGCTGTTGGCACGGCCCAAAGGCCGACCAACCGGCTCAGTACAATATGGCCACCCAAGTGACCGAAACCGGCAGTTCGAACAAATAAAGCATTACATTTATATTCTTATAACCAGGTGTTAGCCTGGAGGAAAAAGTATCGTGAAGCGTGCGCAGACGCATAACCTCCTCCTCGATTAAAAGAAGTAAACTCAATCGGAGAATAGGTCATAAAGCTACCAAAGTCACCATGAGCCTCTTGGTTGATCCGATTAAGAATAACTACAAAAGCGTTCGACTTTGAGTTAGCTATAGGAAGCTGAACACCGTAACAGAAATGGACTACTCCCCATTATCCCACATACACGATTGGCTAGACTCCTACACAAGGCAAAGTGGTCCTCCATGCTGGGCATAAAATCTGAATGCTAGCGACTTGGAGTGGGCTAAATAGACAGAGGGATGACAGCACTTGTATTGTCATATAAGCAATGTTAATTCTGGACATTGTCTTTAGGGCTCTATAATGCAGTGGTCACCTACCCAGGATTCATGCTAACCATATTAATCAAAATGTTTTTGAAATGTTGTATAATATACCTAAATGGCATCCTCGTCTTTAGCAGGTATGCTTAGAAGCATACCATTAGCCTGAAACTACTACTTCTTCGTCTTTGAGACGCAGGATTGACTTGGAATCCATAAAATTCCCGATTTCTGCGGCTCTCGGTCATATTTTTAAGAAGAATTCTCTCGAGAGAGAGAATGGCAGTTACCGAAGTAAAGGCTTAACTAATAAAAGGAACCCTGGAGATTTCTAGAATTTGCGGGTTACTGTAGGCGGTTTGCTAAAGATTTTGCTATAGTTGCAAACCTCCAGCAAACATTGCGTGATAAAGTGTTCCAAGGACCATAGCGAATTCCGTGCTTCATATCGGTTCTAGCACTACTCAACTTTAAAATTTATTACCTTACTCTTGGTACTGGATGCTGACACTTATGATGCAGTCACGGGTGGAATGTTCTCACAGATGGGCAAGAAAATGAGGTAGTAAGTCAACGCCCACCCAAGTACCCGATTTTGCAGAAATAAAAGCTAAGAAAGCAACACAACGTGGGCTGTTCGCTATCTTTGCAGTGGTCAAACACTTCCGACTACCTGAATGCGGTGAAGATCATAGCAAGACCAATTCCTTAGCCGCTTATCTGGTTGTAAACAATGCAGATACACCGTTCACTCACACACCGGAACGAGAAGCTGCAGCAATACAATTTTACAGTAAATACAGAAGATGCAACAGAAACAAGTTATGTTGTGATGAATATTACATCTTTGAGCCAACCTACTGCATATCACCAGAGAAATACACAGAGTGTTGATTCTGAAACGACTTTGGCATACGAGATGTTTATTACATTCTATTTTACATCGATAGTGAAAGAGATGACCTCATCAAACAAGGTGTTTGGATGAATATAGCAAAATTGATCAAAACTCGCTCTAGAGACTTCCAAGCGCCTAGTGGTCCCCGAGTCAGTAGTACAAGCAACTAGATCAAGTGAGCAAAAAGAAGATGCTAAACGCCTCAAACAAAAGATACTGGTGGTCTTTACTCACATCAGGCGTACTTGTTTTCTATCGAACCTGCATCGCTTGCCGCAGCTTCACAAGATTTCACCTCGAGATGGTTGCACCACTACATCCTATGTCCACAGGGCAACAGACAGCCACCAAAAGAAGCTACCGATATACTCTGGTCATGGTAGACTGCTTCATGAAAGTTACCGCGGCAGAAACATAAAGACACAAGGTGTTGAAACGGTGAATTACTTAATTTGTTAACACGTAGTACCCAAGACGATTCAGAGCAATCAAGGCCGTAATTTTGAGAGCCGTTCTTTACTGAACTATGCAAGATCTTAGGAATTTTCAAGACAGGCACGATACTTGGACATCCTTAAGCCAATAGACAGATGGGAAAAACAAACTGCACTACAGTTAAACTTCTGAAGGTCTTTATTAAGGGCTTACAATCAGAAAAGTGGGAGCTAAGACATGGGTGCTGTCTCTTGACGTATAGAGTTACAGTACATACATCGACCGACGTTTTTGCTGTTTAAGATGCTCACAGGTGGTGAATGAAGAAGATCTTTTAGCATTTTTCAACTAAACACGGACACAGAAATCCGCAATCTCCTAGAGTACCCACTAAGACTAACAGAAGAATGAGGCGAAATTTCAACATGACGACTGTTGACAGAAGAGATTTTATAATAAGCATAATCAACTTGGTATCCATCAGGAATGAAATCTGGTCTGTTTTGCTACCTGAAGTACAACGCAATTTCCAAAATCAGCGGAGCAAAGGTGAATTTAGGGTAATAAAAGCCGGCACGCCAAGTAACCATCGTGTCCGCAATGCAAATCAGTCACCGTCCACCACAAGTTGCGCCAGTACAAAGGTAGACCTTCGTTCGGACACAAAAAATGAGGTGTACGCACTAAGGAAATATGGAAGATAAACAAAAATGCACTACACATTTAGCATCCCTGTCCGGAGCCCCAAGGACGGTCCTCAAAAAGACGAAGGAACTATGTAATGTGTATTTATTTAAATGGAACTTTTAGACGAGAGGCGGTCAGAAGATGCGACCCTCGTGTTTGATCGGCCATCGTCAGCTTCCAAAGGGGAAACACACCCAGGAAACACGTCTAATTAACATTATCAAAACCACTAGCCACTATTCAATAAAGCATATCACTATCCGACTAATCCACTCGTTAAAAGGATATTAAGGTCGCTGAGATGGGGATAAACTCTGAATATATTAAGAAATACACATACATGCGCACACGTGTGTCCATACACACCCGCACGCACATGTTTGCACGCATACGTGAAGCTGTAAAATTTATTCATGACTTACTTTGTTCAGTAGTTTAATCTCCTTCATTGAAACACTTATGCTCTATCCATGCAGACGTCTTCTATTTGTAGGCCCTCTGTATGATATAGTTATTTGTAAGCATCCTTTTGAAGCTTACAACGCTTCCAATAATTGAATCACATTCTTTTCATTGTGTAACGTTTGCATTGTGTGTCGAAAACCCTGAACAAAACACAAATTTTTACTAAATGTGGTCACTTTTGAATTAGGAGGTTTTGGACCCATTGACATCCCCATTTGTACCAGTGGAAAGTCTGCATCTTCACATTGTAATGTTGTTTCTCTTAAGTCAGATTTTGAAAAGAGGACAAAACAGTTATCGCTCAAAAATTTCCGATGACGCGTACCAAGCACGTACTCATTTACATTGCGTTGGCCTCTGGCTATCAGCGACGATGACGTGGTCTGTGTAAACGCGCATATCTTCGTCGATTCAGTTCTGGCCGTTGCTATCTCGCAATCGGTTTTGCATACGCGTTTATTCTCATTATAGATGCAGGCGTTCACTAGCCTGGTCAAAGTCAGACAGTGACCAATAGCAGTCTGCGTCCATCTGGGGAGATGTTTGTACATGCCTCTACACACATCACTTACTTCATGAACATGCGATTGTTGGTGGGCAAGCTCCTCATCCCACTACTGTGCATTCGAGTAGTCTGCGAGGACCCACCTCCTCTTGCAATTGAAACATCATCATTAGCTACAGACGTAGTTCCTCACTACAAGGGACCGCTCACTTCGGATGCCACTTCGATCGCAGCAGGGGCAACACCAACTAGTGCTGAAGTTGTAAAAAGTGCTTCTGCAGCATCAAATGATCTTGCAAAAACAACAACTCTCTCCACACAACTCCCTATTACGGATGGACGAGAGCAACAAAGCCCATTAGTATCGGGTGGCTCCGTCGCATTCAGAGCTTTACAAACCACTCCTCTAGTGACGCTAAATGGTGAAGCTTCTTCTATGAAAGTTGTGTTTATCAAAGAAAACCATCCTTATCTAACTGAAAGTCCGCCAACTACTCAGCCATCGGAGTCGATTGGTGAATTAATTGGGGGAACAGATCAAACTGTTGCCCATGACCCAACACCAATCACTACGGTAACGAATAACAAGTCTTCTGTTGATCAAATAACCAAGGAGACTGCTGTGTCTTTTGATGAAGGCATTACTCAAAATTATTCAATAAGCGACACTTTGACGGCCATTAACTCACAAGACTCAACACATTCACCAGGCATCTTCGTCAATTCATCTACAGTTTCGTCTGAATTGGTGGATGCTCTCGAAACAAAACCAATTAAGCCTGTAGTAGGAGAGGTAATTTCGACGGCGCATCCCAAATATACAAGCAGCACGGATAAATCAACTAAAGCAATGAGTTCCACAAGTGAGGGCCTTCACTCGCCTTTAGCTATATCCGGAATCGGCACCAATGAAGATACAACAACAACAGCAGGAACCATGAATTTGAATGCCTCAACCGTTTATTCCGAAGCAACTACGATTAATTCATTTATTACTGAGTGGATTGAAGCTACTTCCCCCTCTACCGTAAAGACGCCGGAGGGCAAAAGTTCCAGTGTCATTAAACCGACGGATATGCTGTCGGAAGGTTACCGTCAAGTAACCTCCATCGATTCAAGCGCAGTGAGCACGTCGGTTGAGGAAGACGCTCAGCCAAGTCAGTCTTTCAAAATGTTTACACAGAACGTGATGAATCAATCAGCAACCACAATGGATGCATATGATATCACTGATCGGCTGAGTTTAACCCATTCTAGTACGCGTGAAGGCACCGACTATGCCATTAGTTCTATGGACATGAATTCACCTGAAATGACCACCTCTGCAGGAGATTCTATGCAGAACACAGCAGATATGGCGAGCGATAAGGAGTCGGTAAAGCACTCTATTACAACGAATTCTAAGGAAGAAGAGGTGATTAATGGCCTTGTTGAATTGGGTTCTAATCAAAGTTTGGCAACGCTGCAACCAACTTCAAGCACTGCTACTGTTTCGCAAGACGATAGCACGTTAAAAGCTGCAAATGAATTGACAACACACAGTCCCTCAATTGAACACGAAGCTGAAGCCATGGTGACTGTTCCTATGGAAGACTCCTCTTCTGAATCAACTCAAATTACCCAAGATTCACTTGCAATTAGTGAGTCAACACCACCAGAAGATTCTAAGCCTAAAACAGCGCAATCAGTAGTGAATGTATTCGATGGCAAACTTTCACAGTTCCCTGATGAATCAACCATAGCCGTTTCCGTAACTACAAGTAAAATAGGATCGACTTTTACAGATTCGGGATATTATATGAATCCGGATTTGCCACATTCAACACCTTCTGTGGTAAAAGAGGCACCGGAATTTTCACAGTCAATCTCTGATGCTTATGCTACGCAAAAAACTGAACATGCTTCAAATTTTCAATCGCTCTTTACTCCACCACCTGAACGTGCAGGGGACTTCGGAGATGAATATCATTTGTCCTCAAATCCTCCAACTGATGATGTTGTTGACGAAAACCGTAAATTCCCATCATCATATAACCCTACCACTCTGGCAACAACACAGTCCGAGGAGTCCAAGTCGGTAGGAAGTTTTCCTTCAGCATCGCCATCACTATCAGTTACGGACAAGACAGACAAAAGCACAAGTAGATCACCTCAAAGTCGCCGAGATTTTAGTGAAGATTCATCGGCCACAGCAGAATTGCCCACTAGTGAATTAAGTAATCTTGATCTTAGCAGAACGACAGAAACACCGAAACCAGAAAAAAATCGAACAATACCTTTAACAACAACCTCCACAAAAGTCTTAAAAGAGGCAGATTTCGCAGTACCGCTTGACTCGAATCAGGAATCAACACGATTACAAAAAAACCTCTCAGCAGGTTATCCAGCACCAACGAGGCCGGTCGATGGAGAAAGCACTAAGTTGAAAAAGTTCACAGATCCACCTCTACCACCAATAAACCAGAATCGACCGCCTCCCAAAAGCACGGATCCGGAGGGGGTGACAGTGACAACTGCTATCTCTATGGGTTTAATTTTCATATTCCTCCTGATACTATTTTGCGTTCTAGCAGTATCTCTGATAGCCGGATGGGTACATTGCCGAGGACGAGAGAGTCGACGGCCAAAAGTGAGTCTGATTCGTGTGGAGCGGGGGTTGGCAACTGAGTTTGCAAATAGCTGGAATAAAGGAAGATCAGCTCAAGCCTGGATGACTACACGATCGGGAACCACAATGACCTCACATGCTTCAGGTGCTCAATCGCCTCAACCGGCTTCATATTCACTACCACCGCAATCAACATTGCCGCCGCCACCGAGCTTCCAGTGTGGGTGCAAGCGACTAAACCTATTTGGAAGTTCAAACCGCCTTTGCATGGTTCATGGTGACCCCTCGGCAAAGCGCAATACAAGTGCAGTGCGTGCCGTTAAAATAATCTCCCTAACCGATGAGTCCGATGACGAGGAGGTAGGCACCATGCTTCTGACAGATCTCGGCCGACGTCGCGCTAGTGGTGCTTCCAACGCTCCAGATGAGGATAACGTGGATTGTGAGGGCAGATCAGGTGATAGGCGTCTCACTGAGTGGCTTTACATCGACGAGGCCTAAATGGAGGGAGCTTCTCCGTCACAGTGACTGGCACAAAGTATGCAATTGTTCTACTGTCGCACCTATTCATGTTCGATTAATCGCAATCTGCAACGCATTTTCTCCATTCGTTCATTAATATTTCTATAAACTACACCTCCTCTCGATGCTGCTCATGAGGCTTGAAGTCAGGATTCCGCATGTGGATATTCTTAAATAACAATACCGCTAAGCACTTATTTTACGGGAACAGTGTGTATGCAGATGAGTGTAGAAGCGTATCAGACGTCAGCTCGGTTAACCCGTTCATTTACGCAAACTACTATCAGTTTTAGGAAGCTATAAATAATATGCACTTTCAAAACCAACCGCGCATGAATACATCTTAGCCGTGATGAATTGGCGGTAAATTATTTTCCTAGATCACAAAATCGTGGCACATCCCAATTGCCGCTGGTGCTTTAGAGCACGAAAAATACTACTACCATAAGCCAAAACTGCATATCTTTGCTTTCATGTAAACTGGGAAATTATCTGCCAAATTTACACGCAGCTTTTGGGGTGAAAGTGGGAAAGATACAACATCGAAGATGAATTACTGAAAGAGTAAATTGTATGACCAGTCAACCATTGCAGCAGTGAACTCAACCCAAGACTCTAACCCAAAGCTGACCATCAATACCAATGTAAAATCCCCTTATTTTGGACGAAACAATAACCGAGAAAAACGTCTTGAAACTTCTTCCCAAATCGCTAAAGTGCATTTACTCCCAATAATGTGTGCATAAAGGACAAATATGGCAGACACCACGATAAAAAGCCATTGAAATCATCAAACTATCATAGAGACATTCATCAACACAGCGGTGGGCGAGTAGAGAGCCACACCACTGTCGAGATTCGCCGCAAAATTAGATCCAATTAACAAAATAACGCCACCGACACAATTCCTCACTGTTTGCTCAATAATTCCGTTTTGATGGCTACGTATGCCTCACCTGACCGGACCGCACCTCACTTTCTACGCTGAATTCTGAAAGACGTGATTAAAAAAGGGTCCCTTCTCGGGAGCACAGAGTCTCAGACGGTAAGAGTGCAACTAATTCCAATAGGAACTTTTCATTTGTCCGTAAACCATGAATATCCAGCTTGTCAACCCACCACATTTTTCACAGCCAATAAGTAATTCAAGACATCAAGCAGTTGTTCTGGAGGCTATGCAGAAATGTCACAAGAAAGTGCAGGGTGAGAACATCCACAATAGCATTTTAAAACTAGAAATGAAAAACAAGATGCTCTAATAGCACTGCTTCCAAATGCAATAAAAACGTTCAACAATTGGTGAGCATAAAAATATCCCACTTTGTTCATTGAAAAACTGACAATTATTCATCACCTTGAGGTGTTCATTCTCCTCAAGACCACAAACATGAAGCAGAAACGTTATTTTTTTAATAAAAGCATATGTACTACAAAGGATATGCAAGCCACGCAGGAGATTTAGCTCTAACATGATTGCTCGAAAGCATCACGGCTTGTGCTCTTCATCCTTCAATGACAGGAGACCACTATCAGGTGCCTTGGGAATAATGAGTTCTTGGAGGTTTTTGAATAGTGGGTGTTCGGATCCATCCACAAGGCCCAATATAATTGACTCGCTAGTAGTCACGAAGACACCTGATTGGCGCATACGTTCCAGAGCGAATATCCTGTCAACCATAGAGCGAGACGAGACAGCATCCGCCACGCAGTGCACATCGATCCCGCGCTCCAACAACTCAAGCGCAGTGCGTTGAACGCAGACGTGTGTCTCAATACCGCAGAGGATGACCGAATCAACATCCTTTTTCAAATCTATCATTGATTCCAATTCCTTCGTGATCATAGAGAAGGACAACTTGGGAATGACTGGGATGCCTGAGAGGTCACCCAAATCTTCAACGGTTTGGCCAAGTCCTACAGAAAAAATGCATTCAGATTAATTAGTAATTGGTCATAATGCTCAGACGGCACCTTAGCTCATGTGAAAGTACCTAACCATCTGTAGCAGCGCAGAAAATCGCAAAATAATCACCTTCCCAGACCGCCTTAAAACAGGTCCAGAAGTTTTTAAATGATTTGTCCTTTACGCATAAAATGCTTCCAAGAAATAGCATGCTTTATTAATAAAATCAAATCATTTTTAGCGTCGGACACTGATGTACGTGCCTGGAAGATCCGTGCATTCAGCAATGCTATCGAATTACGCGTAGATCCCAATCAGAAGTGGCAAAAGTAACATTTTCACGACTACCATTGTGTACTCCAATCCAAGTGAACGAGTGGCCCACATGAAAGCATTAACCTCACAAAGAATCACGATTGTGATTGAGGCAAATCAGATCACCTCAGCTACACATTTCCAAGCTTTATGCACTGACGCCATTCATGAAAATGCCAGAAAGCGCTTGACATATATTAATTAAAAACGGCTTCAAGAGATTTTGGTCATCAAGCGATTTCAGGAACTCAAAAAACGAACAGAGAGGAATCCAGCTTTGACACTCAATTGGGGCAGATAATTGTATAAACCGTTGAGGGAATGATAGGTACGATGAAAGGAGGTCGTCACTGCCTCAAATCCAGTTTCTTAAATAAGATCGGTCCACTTTCCTTTATTACCCAAATTTAACAGCGTCCATTTACAAGGGTTTCAAGCGAATATATGGCGTTAGCGTAATGGGTGGTAAATTAAAGGCTCACCCTTGGGATACATCTCAGTCACGACGATGGGCATTTCAAGTTTTTTTGCCGCAGCAATAAGACGCCCAGATACACTAACGACGGCATCAAAATGTGAAATGCTAGGCCGGAACTTTTCTTGTATATCGCAGACGAAAAGAGCAGTGCGTGAAGCTATAAGCTTTCCCAGCCTCGGGAAGACCGACATATCTACTAAAAAGGGGCAAATAAGTCAACTCGTCGACCATTGCAAAAAAATAATGCTGAGGTGCATATTCCACACAAAATGTATATGTATAATGTAAGCTTAATAGTCGTAACATGCGTTAGCGATGGTGTACAAATGGTTCGACATTCAACTTTAGCCCAAGTTGAAAATGCACGCATCACAAAGTACAAATGAAATCGCAAATAATCACAGAATGAAGACACTCAATGGAATGAGGCTACCAAGCGTTTTCACGAATCGAACAAAGTGGCAAAATAATGGAAAAGGTCTACAAAGTGTTTCAAATATGTATTTCCGTTTAACCGGATAATAGAGGGCAAACCATAAATCAGTATTAAAATAAGTATTAAAAAATGGAGTCCGAAAATAGTTAAATTGCTTCAAATTGAAGATAGTTGATAGGTGCAAATCCACGGCACTGCAATCGTTCATGCCATATTTCGCAATTCCCATCAGTGTGAATGCGTTCTACACGAACTGCATCGCCCTCCTATAAATTGAATGGGATGACTGAACGATCGCATGTGAAAGCCATAAAGCACACAATTTGATTCAAAATGCCTTGCACTAATCATGCTCTTTTCATAAGCGCGTAAAAGTTAGGAAAAAATGAAAAAGGAGGAACCTGGATTTCCAATTGGTTGGCCTGAAATATAGACGGCTGCCGCAAGCGTACAACTTTGGCATCAACTGGAACTCCGAGGATACCACAAAGACTGCAATAGGACATGTTGTTCAGATTTTCACTAGCGACCTTCAGACTCGCCAGTAGTTCTGCTTTGTACTGAAAGTGTCGACATTAAGAACTTTACACGATGGATTTTACTTCATCGTCCGATAGCGCTTAGTAACTCTAATACTGGCAAACATTGAATTTTCCAAGATCGTAGGACGATGTGAACTATAAATTGGCACAGATGCAACCACCAAGATTGAGCGACCGATGACATGTCACTAGCTCAAAAACGCTGTCCATGATGAAATTCACTACGGAAAATACCATATAACCCATAAGTAAATAAATAGAACGCCACATTTGGGTGTAGTGTGTAACATGCATTAAGAGTAAAATTTGTGTTCAAAAAATCGGAGCAAAATGAAGGAACAAGACCTGATAAACAGCACACTTACAGGAGCCAAATGATTAGCAGGCACCCATCCTCTTCGACCATCGCTGAATGAGCACAAAATCCAATCCTTTTTTTGAATAATAAATGCCACCATATCACCCTTAGACAGAGGCAAATCTTCCTTTTTCTCTCCCGCAAAATCATATAAAGCAAGTAGCCGTTCTTTGGGAGCCGGTTTAACCAAAAAACAGGCCGATGATCGTCCTTGTGAGTAGTACTCGAGAACGGCTTCCAGAGATTCGAATTTCAGATTACCAAAGGTAAATTCATTCGTTTCTTTAGAATAGTTAATCAAATAGCGGACCACTTTGGTAACCTCCCTAGCAGTCAATTAATCCGAGCCTGAAACCTACTTAATAGACAGGACATAACCAGATGTTGTGGAAGAATCACGAATCAAAAAGGTACCAACTGGCTGATTAAGGAGAATTTCGTTTGTTTTCTCTCGGCTGATTTCGCCAAAATACCAACTAAACCGCTTTCAAAATGATTCCCATTACTTACACAGCATCCGGTGAGATCATCGGACCATCCATAAGACAGGTAGAGCTTTTAAAAAGTAATGTGGATTCTAAAGTGAAAGAAAACAGAAATTAGTAAATACTGCCATGGATGCTTATAATAAGCGCAGCCATATCTTATAACAAGCACTTTAACTGCCATCGATCCTGTCCATCCTAGCGCTGAATTTTTTGTCAAACATTCAGTGAAAACTGTACCCTGGAATTAGAAGCTGCAGACACCTCCCGAACAAACAGCACCACGTCCGACTCACCAGATCCTTACACTAAACCACACACCCCGCCGAAACTACCAGTTGAAAAAGCATCGTAACCAAGTCCATATTAATGTACTAAATTATACTAATTCCCATCAGATAAAAGCTATCTTCATCAAATCGGTAGTAGATTTTTCGCTTTTTAAATATCATACCATACATATTTTCAAAATACAAACATTAGTTTGAGGAGAGTACTAACTAAAGTTAGTCTAGGTGATATATTTCAGTTTAGCTATTATACTTATCTGTGTGATCAAATTCATTTGGGCGGATATTTATGTATGATAAACATTGCGCCCAAATTGGCGCTCACCTTAGCAAAGCAAGTGATGAGACTACGCCCCCGTGGGGGTAAAATTCACATCAATGTTATCAAACTTATCGATGCAGAAGGCATTAAAACTGTAGGTGTAATTGTAATAATTTTGGTGTTTCTATACGCTTTGTTTCCCCTTTAATAAAGCTATGCCTAGAAAAGCTCGAACTTCTTCCAGCAAGGTGAAAAGGGAGGAGGAGGAAGAACGGAGAAATCCCGGTACACTGGTGGCAGCGTCGGCTGACCTTTCCCCCTACAAAGGCGATATGGACTTTGAAGATTGGATGCAAATCGCTAGGTTTTACGTCCACTTGTACCCCCGGCGGCAGAGACTGCTGCTGCTCCTCCACGCTCTTCCGCAAGAGCTCTTTCTCTCAGCAATAAAAGCAGGAGTCACTCCCGACTCCGACATCGACCATTGCTGCGAGACTGTCCCGCAACTGGCCATTGTCCAACGCGAACGTTCTCTGGCCAGAGAGTTCTTCCACCGAGACCAAAAGTTGGGTGAAAATGACGAGGACTACGCTCGGAGCCTACAACTCCTAGCTGAAGGCGCCTTCAAAGGTTGCCCCCCAGCCAAAGTGACCAGCTGGGTGGCCGTCCAATTCTGCGCGGGAGTCCAACCTCCAACTATCGCCGCGAGGCTCGATGCAATGAAGACCAATGATCTCAATCAGTTGGTCAAGGCCGCGGCTGAGATACGTCAGGAACTTCCCCTGACATCTGCTTCCCAGACGTTCCACCGACGGCCAAACCAGCCACGTCCTCGCTGGGTCCCCTCACGCCAGACCTCAAGAGCAGGCGAGACCTACTTCTCGTTATCTTGCCAACCCCCAAATGCCCCTCGCCCATTTCTACAGGTTCTCGGCAAGTTGGAAGGATACCCCTGTCGTTTCCTCCTGTACTCGGGAGCGGTTAAGTCTCTTGTGAATCCCGAAGCGTTCCCAGATCTCTTCCGCAAGATTCGTGCCAGGCCTTCCTCCATTAAACTACTCTCAGCCGAAGGGAGGAAGATGAAAGCGATCGGGGAGACGTCGCTAAAGATCACAATAGGGAAGGAATCCTGGGCATTACAATTTATTATGTGTCCAGAATTAGTATGTGACGCAATACTGGGCGTTGACTTCCTCCACAAGACTGGAGCGATCCTGAACTTCGCAGAGGGTACCTTTACGGCCTAACAGCACAAAGCAATAAAGTCGGCCGAGCCTTCCCTGGGGAAGGACGCTGACGAAATCTGCAGTGCTCTGTTCGAAGCCGCAGGTATCCCTGTTAACAACCTAGAGGAGCTTTGCTCACGGTTAACAAATATCACCGACAGCGAAAGGAAGGAACTGCACTCATTACTCTGCAGATACTCCATGATGTTCTCCTGGCAAGGAACCAAATTCGGTCGTACGAGCATCATTAAACATGCCATCGACACAGGTGATGCCAAGCCAACATGGCAACCATCGAGACGCATCCCCCCGCCACTCTTGGAAGACGTAAATCGTCTACTAAATGAGATGATCTCCAAAGACGTGATACGGCCATCCAAATCACCGTGGGCCTCCCCGATTGCGCTAGTAAAGAAAAGTGACGGGAGTCTACGGCTGTGCGTGGACTACAGAAAACTGAACGCCGTGGCCAAGAAGGACGCTTTTCCACTACCTCACATCAAAGACTCATTGGATTCCCTGCACGGGTCAAAGTGGTTTTCCACTCTGAACTTGAAGTCCGGCTACTGGCAAGTGGAAGTAGCGGAGACGGACAGAGAAAAGACAGCTTTCATAGTGCCAAACGGACTCTATGAATTTCAAGCAATGCCGTTTGGACTATGTAACGCCGCAGCTACCTTCCAGCGCCTGATGCAGACTGCACTAATGGGGCTTTTTCCAAAGCACTGCATAATCTACCTCGACAACATTCTTGTCTTTGGCAGGGACATGCAAGAGCATAATGCCCACCTGAAACTCGTGCTAGATCGCCTCCGAGACGCTGGATTGACCCTGAACCCAAAGAAATGCCACTTCCTTCAACGTTCGGTTACATTCCTGGGGCGTACAGTCTCGTCAAATGGGATGGCGGTGACCGAAGACCGTACAAATCAAGTGAGAACATGGCCGACACCAACCAATCAGACGGAGCTCCGCAGTTTTCTCGGCTTGGCAAACTACTACCGACGTTTCGTCAAAGGCTTCGCCAAGATCGCTGGTCCCCTGCACAAATTAACAGAGAAATAGGCAAAAAAGGGTTTCACGTGGGAGAACGAACATGATGAGGCGTTTAAGGAACCTAAAACGTAGGCTCTGCTCCGCTCCGGTTCTGGCCTTACCCAACTTCGAGAACGGCTCACCCCCCTTCGTACTAGACACAGACGCCAGCGACGTAGCCGTAGGCGGTGTGCTATCGCAACGGGATAAAGAAGGGAGGGAACACGTCATCGCATACGCCAGTATCAGGCTAAGCAAAAAGATGAGACAGAGAAGTGCAACAGAACGTGAACTGTTCGCCATCTTTACAATGGTTCGGCACTTCAGACATTACCTGATAGCGAAACAGTTCATTGTGAGAACGGACCACCAAGCGCTGATCTGGCTAAAAACAATGAGGGAGATTGACCGCTCCGTGGCGCGCTGGTACGAAGAGCTGCAGCAATACGATTTTACAGTGCAGTACCGAAAAGGGACTACGCATGGCAACGCGGATGCACTGTTTTGCAGACCTCTCTCAGCAGAGAGGGAAAGCGGTATAGTGGGCGCGCTATTTTTGAGCGAACCCACTAGGCACCAGTGGAGAAATTCACAAAGTACAGATCCCGACACGGCGTTGCTATACGAAAGGTTCCTGGCGTCCTCACGCAAGTCTACTGCAGAAGAGATGAAATCGTCTAGCAAAGCAGCCAAACAGATATGTCGACAGTGGCCCAGACTCATCCTGGAAGACGAAGTTTTATGGTATCAAGAAGACACCACGTCCTCCTGGAGTTGCACGAGCAATTGGGGCATGTAGGTGTGAAGAAGATGGTGGAGGCCTCGAGCAAACGATACTGGTGGCCCTCTCTTACCCCGGACGTACTCGACTTCTGCCAAACCTGCATCACCTGTAGCAGTTTCAAGAAACCTCACACAACAGCGATGGCACCCTTACAACCCATGCCTACGGGATTCCCGGGCGAAAGGGTGGGCATTGACATTATGGGTCCACTGCCGCTTACCAAAAGGGGAAATCGGTATATCCTGGTTATGGCTGATTACTTCACGAAAGTAGCTGAAGCTGAAGCCATGAAGTCTCAATACGCCGAAATAGTCGCTTCAACCTTCTTCAACCGTTGGATCTGTCAACACGGTGTCCCCGAATCAGTTCAAAGCGATCAAGGGCCTAATTTCGAAAGTTGACTTTTTGCAGAACTATGCAAGACTCGCGGAATTGCGAAGACACGCACGACACCAGGGCACCCACAAGGCAACGGCCAGGTAGAAAGAACGAATTGCGCTCTGGTGGGACTGCTGAGGGCGTTTACCAAGTAGGCGAAGCCAGAAGACTGGGATTTAAGCCTAGGACGCGCCCTTCTAGCGTATAGATCCACAGTCCACGCGTCAACGGGTGTTTCTCCGTTAAAAATGCTCACAGGACGCGAAATGAGAGTTCCGTCCGACATCCTTATCCCGAGCAAGGAAACAACACCCGACAATGTGCTGGATTACGTTCTGTGTCTAAAAGAAGGAATAAGAAGGACGTTCAATTTGGCGCTGCGACACCTACAAACGTCTTATAGTAGACAAAAAGGTACTACGACAAGCGAAGCCGACCCAACACCTACCACGAAGGAGATCTCGTCCGAATATACAAGCCGATTCCTCCACCTGGAACCCATCGGAAATTCTACCATCCATGGGGCAAAGATCCCTTCCGCGTAGTGAAAGTCCTCTCCCCCACTAACAACCTTGTCCGAAATGCGGAATTTCGTACTCAACCAATCACGTTTTACCATAATAAGATGCGACCCTACAAAGGCCATCCACCGGTTGGATATGAGGACGAAGTCTACGGAATAGTGGAGGAAGGAAAACCGCCCGATGGCATAACTGAAACCAATGGGCGAGAGCGGCACCGGGGACGGTGCTCAAAAAGGAGGGGGTTGTGTAGTGTTGGTGTTTATATACGCTTTGTAGGTGAGAGGCGGGAACACAATATCCACGTGGTCGAAAACGAGCTCGCGTCTTCTCCTCTGGAGTCGGAGACTCAAGCCCCGCAGATTGGACGTTCCCACCTACCTGTTTTCCCCTTTAATAAAGCTATGCCTAGAAAAGCTCGAACTTCTTCCAGCAAGGTGAAAAGGGAGGAGGAGGAAGGACGGGGAAATTCCGCTACAGTAATACTTATGTTCTATAAGTGTGCTTCGTTGGCGGGAGGGGAGGGGAAATTTCACCTCGGTCTTGGACGCACGCGGTTCTTCTCTGGAGTCGGAGGTCTCTGCGTCATTTCACCTGGATCTATAATAAAGATGTCTTGGAACACCCAGCCTTCTAATAGTTGAGCTTGAAGAATGGAAGAGGAGTAAGTGGAAGTTCTTTGCAGTGGATGTGCTTTGGGTGCTCTAATACCGACCGTAAATATAGACCTTTGCGGTCGAAATTGATCACAATGCCGGATCGGTGTGTAGCGTCCCGAGACTCCCTTTAAGGTAAAAGAAGGTGCAGTACTAGGGCAGAATACATTCTGGAAACAGAGGGCTTGGGGGCTGTTGGCACGGCCCGGAGGCCGACCAACCGGCTAGAACACTGTAATGCTTTATTTGTTCAAACTGCCGGTTTCGGTTACTTGGGTGGCCATATTGTACTAGCCGGTTGGCCGGCCTCCGGGCCGTGCCAACAGCCCCCAAGCCCTCTGTTTCCAGAATACATGTATCTTGCTCTAGTACTGCGCCTTCTTTTACCTTAAAGGGAGCCTCGGAACGCTAAAGCACAAGTCTTTTTATGCTTCCTTGTGCTCAACAATCACTTTTATATCTTCTTTTCTGGCAATCTTCGATTTGGCATCACCACGATGTTCACCCACGACCCAGAAACACTGTTTACTAAATTTCTGTGTGAGGAGACGGCATTGAAACCTAACGTTATTTTACCTCTAGACGGCTGCACAGTATTTGAAGCTTTACTTGAAGCGTAAGCCACACTGAAAGAGTCGAGATTCGTTTTCTCTACTCTCCAAACCAGAACATGGATTTGGAACGCGCCCATTTTGAATGTCAGCCTAATTCCTTAAGAAAGCTTGACGAGATGCTGAGCGAATTGATAAAGAATAAATTAAAGTAGTTTTGCGGAGCCTTAATCCATTGCCGTCCAGTATCCTACCTAGTTTAGTCGGTAACTATAGGCGGATAGATGTTGCTCTTTGACTTGAATACCATTTTCACCTAAATAAAGGGGACAGCTATATGACAAACCCTCAGTGGTGGTTTAAGTATTAGATCGCTCTCTTCATTGATAGCTTCGCCCAGAGCATGGTTTTGGCTGATTGACAAAAGTAGATCCCATTCCGCCCTTCTAATATAATTTCACACGATTCAGTCACCTGTGATTGACACACTCTGTGACGGAAATACTCAGTAATGACCATAGAGACCAGATTGGTTTCCTTTTTGGGTTGTATTCACTTCCCATTACCATTATTGCAGTGCCCCTTGCCTCCCGTTAAGTAGTGGTAACACAATTGACTGTGGAAGAGCATATTGAAATGACACACCTTCGAGCGGAAGTGCAATCCACTAAACGGTCAATCATGACAAAGCATTTTGTGCGAACTGCTTTACGCAAAGTATTTGTACAACATATTCACTCATTCTATTCAGATACAAACGGCCATAGTATTTTCTACTGAAAATCACCCTTCGCCTGTAACCAACTCCAGTGGCATTATGGTAGTTGAAAAAAAAAGGCTTCATTGAAATAGGCATGCGGTAGTATCTTAAGGCCTCATCATTGATGCACAGATGGAAGCAAAAACGACTTAGCCTAAGGAGTTCGTGTACGCGTACGATTAGAGCAAACTTTCTACCGCAACGATCTCTTTTTCTCTGAGTAAACTTTCCGTTTCAGCAGCAATGGATCTGTGAACAGAAAAAAAACTGTTAAATAGGATAGAAGGTAGAGATAGGTTGGCATAAAAGTTAAAATACTACCTCTTGGTGTAGCAGAGGCTGTTAGTCTCTTTGGGAATCGCGAATATGGCGCCCTCTGCAAGGGGAGCTCCACCGGAAAGGGAGCTGTCCGATCGATGCCTCTGGGAGCTAGACGAGCGGACTTGGTCGCACCTAGTAGCAACGTCACCACAGAGACGTAATAGACCATTGTAAACCAAAACATATGTCAAATCACTAATATACAAGTACTGAATAGCAGATTTTGTATCCGTACTGGTAGCATCAACTACTTTTCCGTAAAGTATGACACTTTCACACTGTAAATATTTTAATGGTAGGGAATCATTTAAGGTGTAAATTTGATATTTTCTAACTCGTGGGCTCAAATTCAAGTGACACATCCAGACACCCCAATGTTTACTTTGGATGTAGCTGACAGCGTCTCGGATCGATTCGTTACTACCTTCACAAGGCTTGAAAACCAATCTACTCCTTCGAATGACTTTTTTGCATTTGTGGTTGGCGCAACACTCGGGCGATTCATCGGATTCTCCATCTTTAGTTCGCCAACATACTGTAAATGGAAACAGGCTTCAACTGCTGCCTGTTTACAAATTAAATTCCATCTAGGCATCTATCTCTCCCCATCCGTCGGCTCAATTGTTGCTTGAAGCCATGCTCAAATCTTCACACGGGTGATTGTTAGCAATTCATGAACTGGAGCGAACTCCGTAAGCCTCAACTCTCCTGGGGGAAACCACCTTCACTCCTGGCAGTGCATGCAAAGTCCCGTCGCCTCTTTTCTTTCCACATAGAAGGTTCTCATCAGTTGCCAAAACTTACAGAGAAAACAGCAGCTACCAGATGAAAAAGATACTTCTTGGCTTTTCAGCCACCCCTTTGGCTGTAATAACTCTGAAAACCACTCTATTACTCATAAGTACTATTCGTATCACGCGGCTGAAAATCGCTGCCAACACAATACCCAAAGCTCTGATGGACATGCCAGCTTCCCTGCCATTCAATAATGAGGGATAAGCGCGGAGGCATTTAATTCGGTGACAACGAGACGCCTCCCTATTTGTGCCTCAAAATCAATCGGTTTGTAACAAGGTAAATACGTAGAGTAACTGGCTGATAAACTAACCAAGTGGCAAAGAACTAAGTCTCAACTTCCGCCCGAGTTGAAGTATCTTGGATGCCATTCCGCCTTTAGGTTCACTTATCTCAACTTCACAATCTGATGCGAATCGCTTTGGAGTTGCTCGACGTATTCAGAGCGAGTAATCTGCGCTGTCGATTAAGCTATCGTGCATCAATTTTGCAATAACTTCCAGTTCCATGTGCCAAAAATTATTAACCATAGTGAGACTGCCATGGTTGCCTACTACGTACTAGAAAGCATTATTTTGAAACAGATATTGTTTTCCGTAGAAGAGCAACACCTCGAGCGTACTAACTTTGTACAGCTTCATACTTAGAACCACATTTTCAGCTAAATGAGAAAAAAACTTTCAACGTTGTGATAGCGACCAGAGTACTCACAAGTTGATAAAACCGGATTCAAACAACGTGTATTCTACGTGATTTTGACTGAATAAGTGCGTTAAAAACGGATCTAAAACATTTGCAGTTGCATTCATTCAGAAGCCGCCATCGTTATTCTGAAGTTTGCCCCAAACTAACGCCCACCAAAATGCAACAGTTATTTGGTTAATTGCAAGAAACTCACAATACAAAGAACAACTTTGATAAAAAACAACCATCTTTACAAACTCAGGCCTCAGCACACATGCATCGTGGCTTAAATGTCTCAATAAGTCACTGAGGCATGCGAAGCTTCCAAAACTCTTTCGGTAGTTCCGGTCGTTCATTAACATATGATGATTGAGAGGGTGCACTAGGAAAGAATAAAAAGGTCGTTACTGCAGCCTTGTGCGCTAGACTTGTGAAAAAACAAGCCGCCACAGTGCATTAAAAAAGGAGCGAGGAGAATCAAAATAAGCTAATGGAATAACCGACATGATTTGAACATAATATCAGAACCACATATTTTCAAATAAAACACCCTGATCAACTAACTAGGAAAGTTCACTAATAGTGGCGTCTTGACTCCATTGCAGCAAAAACGCCTAAAGCAGATCCTTGACAAAGCAAGAGTTTCCCCGGCAAGTACCACTTATAAGGTTTCAATGCAGAAGCAAAAACATACTAAACTCGGCAAAATCTTATGCATTAAGACATTCAGATGAAATACCGATCGAGGACATAATTTTGACACTAAGATGAGGGGCTCGTGTGGTGAACTCGTACCCGCCCACTTGTCCCAGCGATAGAGATGAGTCAAAGGTGGAAGTGGATGATCGAAGTTCAGGCGCTTGGTTAGCCAAAAGGCATTCCATCGGCTCAAATTCAGTGGTTTTCGCCTCAGTGACGTCCTTGTCATCAAGGCTGTTGTTAGTAGGATGACCGGAGGCGGGAACGAGAGGCAGAGGAGGACGAGGGATGTACGGTACCAGAGCAAGGCAGACTTTGGGGGTAAGTCTAAAAATAAACGCAACATTCCATTTGGGTTAATGATAAATTTACAAATTGCTAGCATCGGTTTTAAGTATATGCGAATCGTTAAGTTCTAAAAAATGCACGTCATTTCACGAAAGCCGGCGCAGTTAAGTATTGAACCATAAAGGTTGGGAGCGCATAATGAGGAAGGCAATTGGCGTCGGCACTACTTTTTGCTAAATCGTATACAAGATATTTTTCCGGATTTTTAGCAATTTCGTGCAACAATAGCATATTGGAAAACGAAAAATCGGCTGCTGTTGAAAATACATTGAACAAGAAGTTAATTCTTTGGTAAGTTACCGTTAAAGTCCACTGAACAACCAGTAAGCATTAACGCACATTTTTCGAAGATACGAATCAGGAAAGCCTCCATCGGTGCCAAGTTGTTGGTACCCCCGCCGTAATTCCTCCGGAAGTAAGAGGCTGGTTCAAATGTATAGCACGTATTTCAGAAACGTTAAATCGCTATAGCACCATGCTCATTCAAAGACAAGCCGAGAGGCCAATTTATCAGTAGTAATGATACAAATGGCGAATGGGAATGCGTTTATCAAGTGTCAGCATTGGATTAAAAAGCTGGGTAACAGTTTGCCTAGATAAATACACAGAAAACCAAGAACAAGGACTTCGTATCGCATGTGCCTGCATAGAAACAACATACCCTTTTTCATTGTCACATTCATCATCAGATTCATCAGATGGTTCTTCAATGGACACCATTTCCACCTCACTATACTTGACGCCAGGAGGTGGTGAAATGTTTAAATTGGAAAGTCCTCTCGAAAGTGCTTCCTCTGAGGCAGGTCTCTTATGCGGAATGTACACTCCTTCAAAAAAATCTGGTTGATCGCTACAAATAACAGCCCATGGAATTGTCAATAAGTCAATAACACATTTAAAATAAGTAAAATACTGTTGAGAAGTGTTTGGATATGATAGACAAGCTTATTCTACCCCAGCATACCTTTGATAAATTCAATCAATATGCTAAGCACAAAGCGCCAAATCCGAGTAAATAAGTTGGAAGAAGAGACATTTTAGACAGATAATTTCACAAGGAACAACTTGAACAAATGTCCATTAGAGAATACGTGACTCAGACACTTAGACAGAAGTCTGAAGATAATTCAACATTATGAAAGCTACCATACTTTCAAAACCTACAAATGACGCTTCCTTGAGCATGAATTTTCAAGAGGAGCAACCATCGATGAGTTACACAATGCTGTATTTCCCGAGTTCCTGTTTTCAAAACAACCAGTCGCAGGCTGTTGTTGAGAAGTGTCCAAGCCGAACCCAACAGTACCAAGAGCACAGCGAAAATTGCCATAATCCCCCATCATCACGGCAGGAAAGGGCGGCAACCGACATCAATACGACTCGACAAACCCGCCGGGCAATAAATAAATTTGGAGCCAATGCAATTTTAGCGGAGCAAAACGAAATGCATAAGCAAATGTTGCTTTCAAGTTTGACGCAAATTTTGTTGACATTTGTCTAGGAATATTATACATGACATTTTATTTGAAAAGCACAATTTTACTATTGTTTATGGTACTTTGAAGTTAGGGTACTTGTACAAGCAATCAAAAATAACTTAAAGCACGAAACTGACACTTGATCAACCAATTACAAAAGTGAATTTTGCGGCAACTAACTTTTCCTGTAGCTGTTAGCAATCATGTTTAAATCAAAATTTTTTTTGCCCTAAAGGATACCTATGTATCAAAGTGGCAATACATGGGCTGGTGATTATAAATAAAATGTTTTTTAAACTATCTTTAAGACGCCGAAAATTACGCACCGACCTTGAGTTTTAATGCATACTTTTGATGGGGGCGCGTAATTCGTTGTGATGTGGCAACGCTGGTCATGGTGAGGGCTGCACGTTGGGCCTCTGCGTTGGTGCTTTTCGTTGCGCTATGGCTTGGTGCTCTATATGCTCCGTTTAGCCGACCTCATTTCTTGGACCTCATAATTTTATGTTTACCTGGTGCTGTCATTATCCTCTTCGGGCTATTTTCGTTCTTCTTTATGATATATGGTGTGGTGACATTTAATGACTGTCCCGGTGAGACTGAAAAACTAAAACAACAGATTGATGAGGCTAGAAGGCATCTAGAGCAGGTCGGTTATGAATTCTAACCTGAAACTTGGTCTACTCGCCTTTGGTTTGTATTTTGTAAACAAATATTCCTAATATACAGTCTTTTGATCTGTCAAACACATCTCAGCTTCTCATTTTGTGGGTTTGAATATATGTGTTGTGTTTTCCCCTAATATTAATGAAGCCGTATCGCAGATTGTCGACCTCCCTTCTACAGACAGATATTGCTCATTTCAGGTTACAGTGCTTTTACCACCCATTTAGTAATGATTCGTAGGTATTGTTGAAGCGGACAAGCAAGTCTTTGTCTTAGTTGTAAGCTTGCGCTGGTAAAGTGGCAATGCACTTAACACCGGAAATTTCAGCGCCGAGTAACGCACATATCCGGAGTGAACAGTTGAAGCGTGTTGGTTTCCGACTTATTACATCTAATCAACGAGTGGGCAGACACATGCCACATGCTCACAGATTGGTGCTGTTCGGACCAAGGCGTGTCAACTATTTGCATAAAGGTGGACTGCTGGTTGCACCTAAGGCGGGAACGACGACGCCTTTTTCGCTTACTTTAGTTTCCTTTTCAAAATGCTTTATAATGAAGGAAAGAGCAGATAATGTTTGCTTTGTGATTTATAACGCTAAAGTAATATGTCTTGCCGTTCCTCAAAGTGGGATTTCAGTATAAAACTTCAATTTTCCAAAAGTCTGGTAGAATGTGGTCTAGTTTTGGAGTTGCGCTTCATCATCGGTTATTTAGTGCGCTTCGCGTTGTATTCGTGGAATTCGCGGGTGATCAGCGAACTTCTGGTCCTAGTTAATTTCAGTTTTGCTTTCAACGCTATCGAGCAGGCAAGACCAACTACCTTCTGACCAATTTGTTGATAGAGAGCAATGCAATGTGAAAGCGGCTGCGGCGGTTCTTTTGCGGCCTTGCCGATTAATATCGGCTTTGTTCCTAATGCTAATATCCTTTCTTCCGTGAACGGGACGCTATGTATAGAACCGCAGGAATCATCGTAAAGGCCTTAAACTAGAATATGATAAGCGTGGTGATTTAGACCATCTTGTATTCTGCAAAAATAATAGATGCCTAAAGGCCTGCCTTTTGGAAAACCGGTGATGCGTTTCGTGACTTCGTTTGGGGTGTGAGATTATGAGCAAGTTGGTAGTCCGTAAAGCTGGGAGGTAAAGGGATTGGTGCAATTAAGGTCGTGGCAATAGTCTTCAAGTTCTCTTGTGACGTTTAAACCGTTGAGAATTTTTCTGCTTGGATAGAATAAAAAACAATAGGCCCTTAAATAGGATGACTCAGCGTGGTATCTTTTTGATGATGATGTCGTTACTGAGGCCGAGAGCAACGTGACAGTGTAAAACGACATTATCATCTTGGTTACCCGTGGTACCTATACGTGATATTCGAGGTTTCCTATCTGATGTTTAGAATAAGCATGCAAATAACGCTCTCTGGGTGGACTATGCCATTGAGAGGAATTACGATCTGCGGCTAACTAAGCACTCATGTAATCAAACGCAGACTAAAGTAAACAGCCAAAGCATTTAATACGTCCGGTATGTCAACCATTAGTTTAACTCTCGGTGCTGACAACGAGCCAATTATGGGCTCTGCCACTGTACACTTGCCGAACGGTTTAGTCCATTTTGTCTTTTCTTGTATTCAAATAAGTTTCTCGCGACAGCCAGGGAATGTTTGGTGGTGAAGAAAAGTGGCAGTTTCAGAAACGAAATGCTGCAAGCCTACGAAAGCTCTGGTTCATAAACTCGTCTATGTTAGACCTAAGAGTTGCGGACAATAACTGCATTTTAAAATATTTGATTTCAAAAGTTATGCAATCTGGCCTATTAGGTTCAGTTATATGATCTCTATTGCATGCTACACGCATGTGTAACACCCGGAGACTTCCACGAACGCGATGTACAATTATGTCTCATCGACTGATGGAGAGGACTGGGGCTATTACCACACCCAAAAGGCTGTAGAATAATTTAAAATTTGCAAAAATTGCACGAAATAAAATCACTGAACAGCCCTAGAAAGCAACGGCATTGCAGTGTGCCAGGACTTCTTTGACGGAAAAAGAAGGCATTATCGTAATAATTTCTTTTGTTCGGACATTCGGTTTCGATCACTTGGGTGGCCATATTTGACTAGCCGGTTGGCCAGCCTCCGGGCCGTGCCAACAGCCTCCAAGCCCTCTGTTTCCAGAACATACATTCTGTCCAAATAATAAGCCTTCTTTTACCTTAAAGGAAGTCTCGGGACGCTACAATTATACCTGGGCAGAACGTATATATTTAGCAAACAGAAAGGAATCAATGCTGCTGGTATGACCCAGAGACTAGCCCTTCTGACAAAGACGGTAAGACCACCAAAATTCATGACCAAAACTGGTGGTCAAGCAAAAAAGTATTACAGCACTGAGGAATGATGAGTGTATTGTGCTATCCCAGGGGTAGTTTAAACCCCATTCACCCATGTGATCTAAAAACCCCCATGTGTGGTAAAAATCATGTCTAAAAATCGAAAAAATGGCGCAAAGGAATTAAAACTATATAAAAAGGGGGTTTTGTGTTTCAAATTTTAAGGAATGACTGCTTTGCAGAGATAGGTGGACGCTATGCACTTCACTGTTATAATAACGCTGCACAATCCTTTTAAATAACTTTGATTTTTGTGTAGTGTGTAAAACATTTTGCTCCCGATATTATTTGTCACATAAGGTCAGCGCTGTGTTACAATTTGGCCTGGGACTTTTGCAACCTCATTGCTCAGGCTGGTGTTGTCATGGTATGGTCTCCTGTCACCGATGCAGTTAAGTGGAGAAGAGGTTGGTTTTAGTGATTCCTTTTCATTATTTTTAAGTTATCTCTAAATTTAATGACCCGGCGATATCGAAGAATTTTTCTATTTCTTTGGGCGACTGGGTTTATGTTGACCAAATTAGTGACAGTCTAAATCGAACAGCATCTTCCCAGTGGTACTACGGTTTTAAATGTGGGTCCTCTACACTGTGTGGAGTGTTTCCTGTGTCCTGCACAGAAAGACCTTCTGATGAGGATTTCCCGGAAATATATGCTGAGATCATGTCTTTTCTACCCATGGCCCAACAAATGTTCACGGTATGATTTTTACTTTGTTAAACTGCCTAGGTTGGTGATAGGCGAATTTTTCATAAAGCGACTATTTACTTGCAAGAAATGGCTGGTTGTAGTGATAAAATGAGGCATTCTTTCAATGAAACCGAGTCGAAAAGGCACAAATGTGACGCTCTCGATTTCCTTTCACTCTGCGAAAGGTAGTCACCCTTACACTTCTTACCTTTAGGTACATTGGTTTTCCACTTCAAATACGTTTACCAAATCCGCTGAGTTACATAAGTGTTCAATTATACGAGAAATATATGCAGAATGAAAAGGAGTCAAAGGAGAGAGAGGTTTATTGTCGCACAGCTCTAAACCTGTTTAGAGACCGCGGGGAGATCCTTTTCACATTTGCATTGAACTGGGTAGATGTTCTCCGAATACGCTGACGCTATTTCTGGCATCTCAATCGATACGTTTACCCGATTACTCATCAGCTGGTAGTGGATCTGACCAAGACTCCCACCTTATAAAACTGCACAATCATCTTATTGAATTCTTAAAAGGAAATGATGATGGAACTAGTTTAAGTTCTTTCTCATCTTCGACGCTTCAGTTTGGTGATTTTTGTCGAATCTCAGAAAATGCCATAATTGAAGGCAGTCGCCGTGAGCCAAGGACATCGGTCATCTTCTCGGTTAGTTTTGTTATTCTACTTAGAGAGCTTTTTTATAGGAATTGAAACCCTTTAGTCCGTCGGATACACGAATACTTCTGATTTTCATGTTGGATAGAGTGGGCCCCGCCATTTCTAGGCGGGGAAGAAATGGGCAAACGGATGCTCGTTTATTAGTCAGCGAAAACGAAAGGTTTCGGAGACCAATGGCTATTGCCTGTGTGGATATAACGAAGGATATTTTGTCTACACTGCTTCCTTTTCACACTCCACGTTCTCTCGAGCGACAACCAAGAAGGTCGTTGGTTTGCTCATCAAGGACCGTGTCACTTCGAAAGCAAGTCTTCATTACAAATTTGACTTTGTTCTAAAAGAAAACTTGGCTCACATCTTTCTTATGCTGACTTATTTTTCTTTGCAACACCAACAGCTCATTTTTTTTACCAATTTAGTTCGTCTGAAACCTGTCATTTCGATGCCTTGAATAAGCTTGCAAGTGAGACCCGGAGTTCTGTTTGGGACTTGTTACCCTCTTCTAATGTCTTTAAACCAGCTGAGGGTGCTCCTGTTGGCTCTGTATTACCCCCTTCTTACCCAATTTCTCAGACAAATATTGGGGGTGCTGATGCATCTGAAGACTTAGATGTTGAAATAAAAAGTGTGAAAACTTTAACTCTTCAATCATACCATGTAAGCGGATGTGTGATTACTTCTACTAGGCTTACTTTTTCATTTGGCTTTTTAACAATCACGTAATACGAATTCAAGGAAGTAATTAACGTTTTTTGCTTTTGCTCAATAATCCTGTCGCATTTTACTAAGACGCTGTTTTGCAGCTTGTACGCCGGGAGTACCCGGGTGCCATCATTGCGCGTCCCTATGGAATTTTGGAAGGTAATCTCAGCAGTACGGATACAATCCGAAACGATTTTTTCGTTACAATCAAGTCGGCTTCCTTTGACAAGACAGCGACGCGAAAAGAATATAATGTTGAAGTTGAGGTTAGCCTCAGAGATTCCCATGGTCGACCTGTGAGTGTTTCCCCGTTCTATGTCTTGTTTTATTCCTTGGACAATGCGTCAGATTCACTGCTTTTCAAGCGTATTTTTGTGGATGTGGGTATTGTTTTGGTATGATCAGTGGTACAAATGTATTTATTGCGAATCTTGAGGTAGTTTTAAATAAGTCATGCAATCAGACAAAGATTGCGGTCCATGCTTTTAGTTCTTCCCACCCATCAAGACCTATCAAATAGCATAAGATGGCTATTTTATTTTGTTTTTAGCTCCCGTGGATAGAAAATACCGGAGATACGCAATACGTATCAAGTATATCAGCGTCGCGGAGTCAACCGCGCTGGAACGAACTTGTTCGCATCGCCATGCCTTGGTCAATGAATCCCCTCAGTATGCAATATCCCGACGATCACTTCTCGCAGTTGGAAAATTTACTTAATGGTTCCACAGTGGCTGAGGACCACATTGAGCCCGTCACATCGTCCTCCTCATCTCCGAGATCTTCTGGAGACTCTGCAACCTTTTCACGGAGTACCCCGACATCAGCTCACTTGCGCTTTGTCGTTAGGCATCGCTCAACAGTTTCAGGTTTGTCGCTTGTGTTGTATATTTTTGCACCACCTGTCCCTTGTCATGAAACTTACTCTTGCTGTTTTAATTATATTTACCAAACTTCAATTTCACTGTTGTTTTACCAATAGCGTAATTCTAATACCTGGCGATATTATACGGTTCAAGATTTGTGGTTTTCGCACCGCAATTTTTTTGCGTCGACACTTGTATTGGTGGTGCTTATCCCTACTTCGTCTATTTCAATACTGTGTTAACTTTTCGTGCCTTATCGATTAGCATCAAAATAGTGACATTGGTGTTATTTTTTTACCACTCTGACCTCAGTCTCCAATACACAAAGGTTCTCCAGAGTTGGTTGGACCTATCGGATCGAGATTGTTCGAATAATTCGAGTCTTCAGTAAGGGTTAAGCTATTTTCGCAGTTTCCGCTGTTCCAATTTTATCACAGTGAACTTTTAATTAGATTGTCTGTACATGCGACAGTCACACTAGAGTTGAAGCATCTAGGTGGCTGAATTGGTTCAAATAGCTTGATTTGATGAGTGTTTTTGCAGGCTACTTCATTATAGTGTTTTTCAACCATCTCTCTCCCGGAGTTACTACTTGTTTTAACCATTCGAAACCTTATGGGTCCTCGATTTTGCTCTTGCCATTCCGTGAGTGCGGTAGTGTTGGTATTATCTTGGGGACTGGGTTTTAAGTGCAAGCTTAATTCAGCGGTCACAGTGAATTGGTTTATCTATCTGTACCTCAGTGTGTGCCATATGCGATTATGCACCGTACTTGGTTCGTTGTGTGATTCCTGTTATCTCTTTTTGCTGAGTGTTTCAATTTTGACCTCGCACATCACTGTGATCTGATCAATTCCTATAAACACCACACCTTAGTGACGAAATGCTTGTGCTCATGCTTCGCTCACTACCTCTTATGTAATCCGATTTTCGCGATTCAGGATGTGTGCATTCATGCCATTTGCTGTTTATTTACGACCTGTCCGTTTACACTTTCAATTAATGTCTCGATCGTGATAATCGTTCCAACTCATCGACTGCTGCCAGAAGCTTTTAATGGCAAACTTCTTTAATTTATTATTTCCTTCAGATGACTGCGCTTTCCCAGTTTTCACAATACGAAGGCTTACTTTTCAGTACACCAATTCAGTCATTATGACTGTGATCCTTCATGATTGGTGGCATGCATTTACACTTCAAATATCACTCTTAAATTTCCATAAGGGAACTATTGGCATTTGCTTATCCATCGTTAGTTAAGTTCTATACTCTGGTTAATGTCAGCTGCGCCTACTTTTTTCTTCATTACCCAATATTTCTAATATTCTCTTCAGGTTTCACTATCGTTACAATTCCGACATTTTACGGCCTTTAGCATCAATGAACTCAAATGCAGCACATCATCAAATCCACGGCCTCATTGAGGGGGGTGAACTTGCTCATTGTTTTTTGAAAACCCCTAACTAACGATAATGTAGTTTTAGTCACGGCGTTCCTACGTCCCACTATCATTATCATTATTATTATTATTATTAGGCAAAAGTTTCGGTACGTTATTTATCTCAATCTCATTTTCTTACATCTATAACAATACCGTTTCTCTGCTAATCTTTTGACACTTAATTCATCTATGGTTTGTTTCGCAATTTTCCATTTCGGTATTAGTTCCTTTTTCCCTTCGCTTTTTAAAAATAAATTCTAATTGAATGTTTTGTCGCGATAATGCCTGTACTCCTTCACTTTGAGATTATAAAACTGCTGTTGAGCTGATCTAACACTCCGTTAACATCTTTAATAATGCAGCACTTCCACTTGAACACATTGCTTGGCAATTTTTATGCATTCCTTGTGAAGCGCTTGGTGAGCATTAAAATCGCAAGTAAACGCGATTATCGTTCCATCCCGGGGGCAAGATTTGTATCCGGTTTTTAGCCTCAGTGCCAGTGGATGCAACAAGTAAAAGAGAAATTCGTTGCAATTACGAAGCTTGGTTACTGTCTACCACGCAACTAAAGGCCGTCCTGCGAATTAACACCTTCAAACTATGAGCCATTTGTAATTTTGCCCATCCAAAAGCGAGATAACGCAGAATTTTCACTCAATTCGATAATTGGTTGCACAAGAAACATCAAACCAATAACTTTTTAGCCATCCGTTCGTATGACCAACTTGTTTTCCACGAATAATTAATTGGCGGAAGCGTACATACGCATAGGATTGGTTATTCTATTTTTCATATGTAACCCTTGCCACCTACCTATGTTTGGTACAATTTACATTTAAGTCACTACTCCTGTGATGCTGATAAAAAGTAGTTCTCGCAATTTAAACTATGGTTAGATTTTCCATCTCACCAAATGTTTGCTTGACTCCATTTCCCAGTCTCGGGTCGAAGCAGTCAATGGCTCAAGAACCGAAGGTCTTTCGTGGAATATGAAAATCATGGTAAAATATACGATTATGATAGGTCGAGCCGCTATTGTAGGTTATTTGCGCCTCTCCACTGTCAATTCACGCTCTAGACATATGCCACTCATTGTCATTTGACTTATCTTGCCCATCTATTACAAATGGTGCATTCTATTCCAAGTTGGTTGCATCAACATTCCCCTCATAGCACATGTGCCGCATCTAGGGTTCCATTTATAATGCTTCATTTGTTATTCATATCAAACGTGAACACACGCTTTGAAAAATGGGGCTAATCTTGGCTAACATTCAATAATCATGCCTATGATACTCTAATTATTGATTCTCAAATGCATCCAATTATTTTGCTACGTAGAGGCTTTGTGCACATTCACAATGTTCTGCAGTAACCTGCTCTATTAGTTCTCTACTAAAGCGATTATTGTTTTATACATTTTAGCTATCAGATTCATTCCGTGTACGCAGTTATAAATCAAGTTTTGGCCTGACACTGCACGATCTGATCTTGAGTGCCGTATACTAGACTTTGCTTGGCATTTGTGTTGTCCACCGTAGTTTTATTTCTTGTATGGACTCATAATCTGCTATCCGATGCAAGTACTTGTTTAAAAAAATTAAAGATTTGCAAATCATCCACACGGAGGTCTAGAACTGAGAAATTGTTTGATTTTCGACATCAGTTTTTGACTATAGTCATGCCCGCCGACATGTTTTTTCCCACAGGAGGTCATTTGAGTCTGATAATCCTTCGTCTTCTCCTCTATCAGGAGGCTTCATGAAAAGCGGCCGTTTTCGCTGGCTTAGATCTCCTAGTCCATCCTTCGGACGAGATCCCAAACCCCTTTATGATTCTGGTACGCGGCATGCACTGTTACCTGCTCACTCGGCTGTTGCAATGTTGCATGGCTTAAACTGATAATCTGGGTAAAATTGCATGTATGATACGGGGCAGGAATAGAATGGTAAGTAGATCGTAACCACTAGTGGTGACCATTCAAGCTGACCTTTCCAGTCCCGATGTACACTAGTCTATTACCGAATGCTAGTAGCCCGTCATTAGCTAGGTTAGCTGACCCATGGTATCCAGTTAAACGTTCTAGTGGCTTGATAGCTGCTTGCACCGACAAACGATTAAGATATTCCACCTAGAATGAACATGAAATGAATTTTATCTCCGTCATAACAAATATCCAGTGCAATTCTCTGATGTATCGGTTTCTTCCGATTCTTCATTTTTTTCAAGAATGGTATGTACCATGTGGTGCAGGGTGTCATCTTACAAAAATCTTCATAGCTGCAGCTTTCAAAAAAATCAGCGCTTAATAATGGTTTTCAATAGTTTCTGAATGTGTGTATTGTGAATAGTATGCTTCCACATGTGATAATCACTTAACCTAGTGAGTGGGTCACCTTAGCGAGCATGCCCTGCATCAAATTATCGCTGAAGTTCCAGGGCTAGAACACTGGCTTACTCTTTAAGAAAACATTTCTCTACAGCCGTGATAGGCGGAAGCCTCAACAGGTCCGGTCAGCTTCGGTGGCTCCGTTCACCAAGCCCTCACTCCTTTCTTCGTCAAGAAGACAAAAAAAACTCGGACTTCGGTAGGCAACTTCCGTTCCTGCTCGTCTCACTCCCTGATTGGCATCTAGTGGGGTACAATAAGTCGCATTGTCTGTACTAGCCGAGTCGGAAAGTTTTTTGTGTTGTCTGTTTGAGTTGTGTGGACTTCTATAGTTTTATGGTTCCTAGCTAGTATGTCGTTGCCACCTCCTAACTATATATTTGCCCTTCCTGCGGCATTTCCTTGAGACTTGTTTATCACGTCCTACCATATCTAAATATTTTAACTAAATATAAGTTTTAATTGATATAAAGTGTGCGCATTGTTTTTATGGTCTCGGTGCATTAAAACATATTATAAATAAACCAAACCAAATGTGTTTGTCCTAAACCTAAAGATGTGGAGATCAAATGCATTCTTTTCGCGCAGATTCTCATTTTACATTTACCCAGTAATGCCGATTCGCAGATACTCGAACCGTCTGGAGACTACCCTGGATGTTCTCATCGTAATTCATAAGTGTATCATTTCTAGAGCCGCGGGATAAGGTGCTTGGTGTGGCTTTTCTGCCCTTGGGGTCACCGGATGACCACACTTTCACCAAAGATGGGGACTACTCGCTTTTTATACACAAGGTGAGTTTGTGTGAACACTTCATTCATGCGCAGCTTTGTTATGTTTTGGGCTTTTGTTAACTTTTTTTGCTGGTTGTATCTGCGTCAGTGTAATTTCGAAGTCATTGTGCGACCGGAACCCAGTCAATGTCTGCCTTCCATATGAATGTGTACTTGGTCTGGCTAAGATTGCACACTGCCTAAATAACATGTCTAGTTTTTATGTGGCTCTGTTTTTGGAATGTGCTGATGGTGTTTACACCACGGCTCCTTGACCACGAACCGGACTGAGACAATGCACCGCAATGACGTTATGAATGAACAAGCTCAAGGTCTACTCACTGCGGTATTTTAAGCGACTTTTTAAAATAGTGGATTGTCTGCCGTTTATCCAGCATGAATTAGGTGTCGATGGGAAATTCGATTTCATCCTATGCTTGGTGTCAGAGTACTACCCAAATGGCTGATGATTAGACTGATTTGATGCCAATGGAAGTGTGGAGTAAATAACAAGAACGAGTTTTGATTGTGCTAGTTCATCTGAAGATTTGAGGTTAAGGGACACGTAACTGCTGGACCAAAGGATCCCATTCTTATAAAATTCTAAATTGATTGACTATTGGTAGCACGGTTTACTTTGTTCGCCGTTATCAATATTAATCGCGTACCTACTGCATACTTTACTCCCTTCCCCCTAGAAGTGGCAGGGCTCGTACCTCGAAATAGTCTAGGTTCTATTCTAACCTTTTGGATAGAGTTGTTTACTTTTGCAGCACTTCTTTAATTAGTCTGTTCCATGATTTGAACTTCCATTGCTCTACTTTGACTCAATGCCTTAGCTGTTCAAATGTAGATGGATGAACAAGACATTTCTGAATGCAAGTACTTGAGCAAGGAGGCCATAGCTTTCGTCGGCCCTGGCAGTATCAACAGTTCGGGAAGTAGTGGTGGAACCAAGAGTTCTGGCCTGGGGAAGAGTGAGAATGGCCTCGCTTACGGCTCAGTGGCCGCCTCTCTCCTAAACTCAGTGGCAAGCAGTTTTTCTGGTCGGACAAGCAGACAGCCGGATACTCTAAATGTTACCACTTTGCTATCGAGTAACCAATACACCACTGATGGTGAGCCCTCAGCCCTAGCTACAGTACCTGTCTCAGTCAAATATCCAATTGCCATGCCTATCGCTTTGTGTTTTTAACTCCTTGTGAGAATATTTTTTTCTCTGCCCAAGTGCATGTTTGTACCTGATGAGAGTTGTAGCAAGTATCAAGTCTACAGCCGTTATTGATTAGTCTAAGTCGAAGTATCCCCCTCTTATCCAGACCCGCACAGACTTGTCCACGACCTGGTTTATCCCTGATTTTTCGATGGCTTTCGAACGTGGCTATTATATTCATTGCTTTAGTTATACCGGTTAATTTAAGCATATCGTTACTGTAGGTCTAGGTCATTTCTACTTAAGGTGTGCTGGCAGTGGCGCATATTGTGCAATAGCGCATTTCCTTAGACCTGTCCCATCATTCGCCAAAACTCTTCTTTACTATTATTGGCCTTCTTACGGTCTGGCGATGCTGATTTACCATTTATTGCTCTCGTGTCAATTTTGGTCTCCTGAAATGTAATCTTCAATGCATTTTCGGTTCTAGGGGACTTGAAAATTCAAGTCTGCGCTAATTGCGATACGCCTATTGGGCATTTCTTCATTTATTTTTCCTGTAGAAGCCAAATCCTTAGTAAAAATAATAAATGAGCAGTATAAAGTGGGTTAAAATGTGCTGTGCTTTGGTATTTTACTCAAGCAATGTTTATATACATGCATGTAGCATTGACATCCGAGCACTTTAATTCCCTATAAATATTCCATTCCTAGAATCTGCTTTGCACCAGATTAGTGACTTATTTATCTCTATGGCTGTTGGCGACAGTTGTTGCATGGCTCAGTTGTTATAAACAGGATTTGTAGTGTAGGTCGATGTATCGCAGGCTCCAAGTTACGCATTAACGTTTGCGTCCGCCTCCGTTCCGCATAGGAGTTATGTAATACTGATGATATTTATTCTGCCACTCAATTATCCGATCGTCCATTGGATATTCTTGGCCCAGTTTGCAACTGAGGCCTTAGCTACGCTCTCCTATTGTTACATGTCAACTGTTTTAAATTTTCTTTTCGGGTTCGGACTCTTAGCGAAAGACGGTGCTTCCAAATCAAGTTACTTTTATAACTTATGGAAGCCCTTCTTCTTTCACAACATCATGAATCTTTTTGTATGTATTGCAAATAGTGAATGTACCGATGCATTCTTCTAGCGCTCTCTGGATGTATGTGAGTTGTTACCCCTTTCCGATTGTTATAATTTTTGAATTTTACTCCGGATAACAAGCCTTAGTGTTGACCGGTCGATTGGATTGCAACTGTTGTTGGGCTAGGTTCAGATGTGTTGCTACTACTTATATTACTACAGCATCGCCGCATGCAAACCATTGGCCATCCCAATTTGCATGTTTCCAAGTTTTTGTGCAGCAGTGTTCTTTCAGAGCCTCACCTTTTTCCAACGATTGCTTCATTTTCGTGGAAAATTGAATATTTAACCTCAGTGCATCGACCTAAATATTTGGGTTCACGAGCGGTTTGTGGTCGATCTTCGTTGCCGGATTCTGTCCACTGAGGCTTCACCTCATTTCATACTCCACGTCGTCGTATCAGCTTCAGCGTGTCTCGTGGGGGCATTGTTACTTTGCTTTCGGTTCATTGCCAGCGCATTCCGAATGTGGATATGATAATTATCAGTGTTCATTCCTCACGAGGAGATTGATTGCTATGCTCTCAGAAATAGTCGTCTTACAACGCCAGGATTCCCACATTTTAATCCACTGTGTGAAATTTGGTTTCTCGCTTTGCACATTCTCTTGAGACTCAAGCCTATAATGGTGAAGTAACCTGTGGTATTAGTTTAACCATACCATTGACATTTGGCGTAGATTTTCTAAGTTTCTTCGGAGAGATCTCGTTCAATTTTTAATTTCCTCAACGGTTCGCTGCGCTTTTTCAGTTGGCATTTGGAGCTATTGGAGTTAATATTGGTACGTGAGGTTAAGTCCCAAACTGCATTGTCAAAATTTGCTTTCCCGTTAAGTTAATGATTGTTGTTTACGTCTCCCAGTACTTTAAAACGCACAGCTCACATTTGATTGCACATTGTACGATTGGAAGACACTACCGAACGCTATGTTTAGCTTGCAACAAACAGATTAGGCGTTTTCTGATACCTTGCCCTAATGCGTTGTCACCGCACTTTACTTAGCTGACCCTAACTATTCCTCCTTTTGATCCCTTTCCTTACCTTCACTAGGCAGTGTTGTAAGATATTTGCTCCCTTATAGCTGAGGCAATAGTTCTTTTTAAATTTCCTACGCAGCGTTACGTATGTGGGAAGAATAATGACTGTATTTAATCTTTTATAGAGCATTTGGCAAAAATTCTTTCATGGCGGGAGAATATGGACGATGTTGTATTCTGCCTGAAACGTCTAATATCACATGTTGAAAAGGAAAATGAATTAAAAAAGGCAGGTAGACCTACATTAATCCTTGTTTTTTATTTCAATTAAACCAAGTTAGTGGTAATTGCAACACCTTTCCTCTGTGCATTTTTGCATGTCGCACTAGGGAATATGCAGACTTTTCCTCGATTTACATTCCCCAACGTCTGTTTAGGTGCGTGCTATTCTGTCCTAATCAGGATTTGCTCGGCATTAGAATTTTCTAATAAAAGCATTTTCATCCGGCTAAATTCTGAAGGACTCGCTAAAAACATGAATCCATTGTATGGACGGTATTTTTCTCCTAGCCAAATATTTTGCCTACGTGGTCGTTATTTTATTCTTGAGTAATTTTGTTTCACCTGTCCAATGACTTCTGTATTTATTTATTATTCGCCAATGTCCCGATAGTGTGCTTTTGGCTTACTATCATCATGCGAGTTAGCTTACCACAGTCTAAACGGAGATTTTGGTTTCTGTTTCGCCCATTTCAGTTTCGCATTCAATTAATTGACTGCCTGCTACAAATCCTTTCCATAAGCGATGCAGCCGAGTCTAGTATTCATGTGCAAGAGCTGCATCGTTTCGCCGTCGCTTTGTTGGCGCGACTCTACAGGGAAATGAATAACAATGCAGCCGCATCGGAGTTGTTGGAGAAGTATTTGCAGAGCCCCATATTCATCTACTCAGGCGTGCACCTCAATTATCTTCAAGTTTTTGTTGATCTTCTCTCACGGTGTGTGCCCTCACGGGTCAATTCAACAACGCCTGTCACAGAGGGTGGCCTCATTGATGTCAGCAAAATTTGCACGGTTTTTGCTTGGGCCTTCAAGTTTATATCGAAGTCTCGCGTATGTTTTGCTTCAGGGCCATGATCTTAAAATAGCAAAAGCCATAGTGTGTAGGGCATTCTTAATGTTTTTTTCTCATCTGGACTTTTTATATATAATTGGTTTTTTCCAGTGGATTTCCTTTGTGGTTCCACGTTTCTCTTCGCACTCTTTATGTCATCAAGTGTCCATAATCATCCTCATAATCCATCAGCGCAAAGAACTTCCTTATCTAAAATGAAAGTCTCCCTAAGAGCACCGATAAGAAGTAAAAATGAAATAAAACGAACCTCGTAAAAGTTTGTATGCATTTTCAAGCCATACCTTAAAGTTTTTTATAAATGCTGAGGTCTTGTAAGAAGGAACATTGTAAACTATTCACGTTTATTCAATCTAACCTTAAGTAATATCACTCATTAATGCTAGTTCTTTTTTCTCAAGGAACTAGAAATTAAGAGAATGAGGATGGGAAATTTCGGAATGTTCGAAGAAGCGGAAAAGCGATTTACCAATGCTGTTGATAATTTCTTTGACGTTATCCTCGATATAGCAGTAGAGGGTAGTGACCAGCTTTTAAAGGTATGCTGATTGTTTCATTAAACCCTACCTTGGGGTGTTCATTCCCACCACCACTTTTGCTTAGTTTATTCTTCCAAAAATTTTAAATTATGTTAGCAAATGCAAACGATCACTTAAAAGACATTGTATCTAAATGAAGTCTGAGCATTTTTCCCCAAGATTCAACATTATTTGATTATATTCGTTTTGGTAAACCATCAGTCAGGTATCAGTTTTGTGGTAAGTTTCTTCTAGACGGTGAATCGTTCTGTCATTGAATATGTTTAATATTTTATGTTAGCTGGGACCTACACACTAACAACAATAGCCTGCCATGGGCAGGGAGCAGCGTGAATAAGTACGCCAGTTTGAAATATAGTTTACTTGAGCACGTAGAAACCTGGCTTCAACATGAGGCATTAATGACTTGTCTGGTTCTCTCAACTTCCACCTAGAGTCACATTTTCAAGCACATCTCGGAGACTATAGACCCCCTGGCTCTTGTCTACTCCCAACGGAGTCTGACGAGCTACCTGGAGCGCCTGGTACAGTGCACTATTCAATGTCCCAATTTGCCCAATCACAACATACTCAGTGGCTGTCTTCGCTCTGTTCTCATGGAGGATATGGAATGTCGGAAAATTCTTGTACCACCTATCATCACCAATCTCAAAAAATTATTTAGCACAAATTTGGATATAGTAAGAATCCTTTTTTCAATAGTTCTGATCCTTACCATTTCACTTTGGTTTGTCCAATCACTGAATGTAATTGTCATACATCAATTTTGGTAATCTTTTCTGCACATATTCTCATTTCATGTGTAAAAAATTAGTATGCCGATTTGAATTAAAGCATCGTAAGCCAATTCTGAGCTAGCCGCTGACTTTGAAAATAACGATGAGCGATTTCCTCTGCGTGGAGTTCAATTTAGCTATTATTGATAGTTTGTTATCACAGCATTGGTCATATAACTTTCAAGATGTTTTTATACTACTATTTAGTGTATTTTCTTTTAAATTATTAGGTTACGATTTCTTAATGCCCTCTCTTAAGGTAGATTTTTCCGTAAAGACTCACGCAGCTTGCCTTTTCGTACCCATAAGTGAGCTGTATTTGTCATCTTTCGCAATATCAAATTCGTTTGCTAACATTTGTACTTCCTCATCAAACGTCAATCTCATCATACTTTATCCAGACTTTGGAGCCATGTCGGTCAGAACCAAACTCAATGATGACATATTTCTGCAATATTCTCACACTCTTCATGGAGCGTTTTGTGGAGACTGTGATGGCCTCCTCAGGTATTGATTTGGCGGACTCTGCCTCCGGAAATCCCGAGTTTCACCACCAATTCGTGCAGGAGGGCCTTTTGAGATGGGTGATGCGAGAGTATGGTCGTATTCTGTTATCCCTTCAAAGGACGGCTTCTGCACCGAATTCGAGGCCGGCGTCGTCGGAGCTAGTGTCCACCACCGGACAGACTTTGCTTGCTACCCAGTCTCCTGTCAAGTCGCGTTTCCTCTACCTCCAACCGGTTTTGGTAGATCGATTGATGGTTTTTCGCATTGATTACTCTTTTTAACGCTATTAACCTTTAGCCTACCTCATCGGTGTTTAAGCACGATTTTTCGGACTCGTTCTACTGGTGTTCGTGTGTGTACATTTTTCATGTGGATATATTAATGGCAACTGATTCAAGCCTTTTTTCATTTATTGCTCAAATCTAGGGATGTCTTGCAAGTGTTTTTACGAGCATTTTGCAACAACTGCGATCCTCGGACTGGGAGGCTCTTCTTGCACCAAAGCATCAACCGCGTCTCAATTGCGCTTGCACTACATGTGTAGGACTCGAACTTACTGAAACAAGTGACTTTCTGCACGAACTCTTCTTCATATTCCTCCTCTCTCACTCATGGCCTGCTTATCCCGGGCTTCATGGGACCAACAGGTATACGGATTATGGCTGCTCAGGTGTATTAGACATTCAGACACCTTTGATACTTTTATTCAATAAGCATCCCAAGAATACCAACCCATTCGTTTCGCATTCCCTAAACCATATTTGCGTAATCATTTGCAATCGAAATCCCCGTGCCTATCTTTGTGCAGGTCTTTCAAATATCACAACTTGCCAACACATTTGGTCAGCCCGCTGGCATCGGAATCGATGAGAGAACAGCCCTGGGTGGAAATGCTAGCTCTTCAATCAACAGTGGAGTTGGAGACCATGAAGGTCATTTTTGACGTCTGCATGCAACCCTATTTCATGTGCAACAACTCCTCTTCCCTTGGAAAACTGGATGCTGGCCAACAGAAGTCCCGCCTTCTCATTAATTCACTACAACGATGCCTTGGAAGTTTCATCACTACACAGCCACATTTGTGGCTAGAAGAGCTGCCCACAATTACCGTAGTTGCGACTGCACCTCGTCTACCTAACGGTTGTTTGGGTGATCTTAGGGTCTCTGCAGTCCGTTTGCTGGAACAACTCTGGCGGGCGATTGGTAGATTTCTTGCTAATTCAAATCCTATATGAATAATTTGTCCCTATATACCGATGAGCCGACCTTACTGTTCTCAAAATTGAATTGCTTGCTTGGGTATACAAAGTAAACTGGCCGTTATGCGTGTTACTGGGATATTTCCTTAATTGCAGGTCAGCCGCATCAGACGCGCTATATGGAATACTTCATTCCCACTGTTATGAACGCGTCGACTGAACCAGTTTCAGGTAATGCATTATATCAGCAAGACAAAACCTTAATCACTGATACCTTTGGCACATAGTTACTTCAGACATTTAGTGCTATTTGACCATATTGGTGAGTGAAATGGGATGCTTAGGTGGATTTTCGGCTTCCAACAACGGGGACTGTTCAGTGGGGATTTTAGAATGTTAATTATTGAGGTGATGCAAGTAAGACTGAACTTGATTTTCTTTTAGAATTGCGTAAAATATGTGTCAAAATGCTCGTCGATATGCTGCGTGTAAATCCGCTGGCCGCTGAGCCCTTTCTCATCAGAGACATCGATAGGGTAATGAATTGGGCCCTGCCCGAGTTCTCAACTGAAATACTGAATCTTCTCGAAGCGGAAATTCCTGATGGCGCGATCGAAAGTCTGGGCCGCAGGGTTTCAGTCGGCTTACGCAGAGGAGCGCCTGTCAAATTCTCCCCCTCGAATCTCTCAGTTACTGCGGAGAAATCAAGGACCCGAATCCTAAGTGACATGATCCGTCAGATAAATTATCTTCGGGAATACAGTGAGGTCATCACTAGACGATCAAAGCTTAGTGGAATGCTCGCAATTAATAATTTGAGGGTAATCAATTCGAATTACTGGATACAGAGTAAATTCTACACCGTTTTTATGCTCCCCTTCAAGGTTTACCTGACCCATCTATTATTTCGGTTTCGTACCTATTCACATCACCAAATTGGTTGATATTTAGTGACGAATTCTAATAGAAAGATTATTTCAACGTAGCATGGCATATTCTTAATGGCTTTATTTACTCTTGAACAATGTACTTTCTTTTGGACGTACGCGTGTTTGATTTGGTCCTAGACAACATTTTGAAGAGTGTGCACCACCAGTGCAGACATTTTTCCCCGCACATTCACGAAATCCTCATGATTTTGAACCTTATTTGAGTCGTGTCTTTCCCTTTAGACCTATTATGACTCCATCAAAAGGAAGGACATGACGATTCGGTATCTTTTTAAATTGGAAGAGCTGCACGAACAGTCCGAAAATGATATAGAGAGAGGCTATACACTAGAACGAATCAGTGGACAGTATAGCGTGAGTCGTCTTTGATTTGCGTTTCATTGTTAAAAGTTATTTTGTGTTATGGCTCCTCCATTATTTTTTATCGATTCTCCCTGTTTTCTTCCGCAAAATTGCTGGCGATGTCCTCCTCAGGGTCCCCGGGAATTTCCTTTTTTGCGCCTAACCCCTGGGCGTTCTAGAGTGGCCTTGAGACTCGCATTGCTGTCTCCCGATTGGCCAGTGTTACGTACAGATAGACTTTAAATGCGTTAGTAATCCCTGTAAGGCCGATGCAAACCAAACTACCATAAGTAGACGCGAATGGTATCACTTCGCTATTCTCAGCAGTCGATCTTGGAATCCATGTGTGTACGTCACGTCTACGACTTACTCAGGAATGTCGGTAATATGAACCTCAGCGGTCTTCGTGTTCACATACCATGAGCGGCAGTTTGTAACAAATACTATTACTGATTAATCGCTTGAATAGTTGATGCTATGGCATCATATTTCGTTATGTCGTTGATATTTTGGCTTCAAAGATTGATCATGGGATGTTTCATCTGTCCTGGGTTTGCTTCTTAATTTAACGGTATACCTAGTCGTGTGACAATTATTTGCTCTGGTCATACATCATTTAATTATGGGTCAAATGTAAACATGCATTAGCTGTTGCAGCCTCGAGTCTGATGTTTGGGGCACGTTTACAGGGGTATTTTTATGCCTCAGTGGTCGTCCAACTCAGTGGACATCAGTGAAGTGTCCGATCGATACGCTGATCTGGGCAATATTTCCTCCTCCGCTCTCAAGGAGGCTCTCCTCTTGGATGCGCTTAAGTACTTGAAGGCTGGCGGGGACTGGAAACGCGCTATCGAGGTTTGCGACCAGCTAACTGTTTTTTATCGAGACGTAACTGCAGACCTCACCAATCTGAGTGCTATTCTCGTAAGTTTCTACACTTCCACCTTCCTTCGTCATCCCTCCATTCTGCATCGGCTGATGCTTGAGAGTTCTAGTTTTTCTAATATGTATTATCTTTTTTTGTTTCTCTAGAATGAACAGAGTCAACTTTACGCAAACTTTATCAGTGGAGGCGATAGAAATCAGTGCTGCTACAAATACTACGCTTTACATTTCTCGACTCGCCAAGATTCACCGGGTTTCATCGGAACAACCGTCGTTTATCGCACACTTAGCCAGTTGAATGAAGTGAAAATGACTCTGTGTGAACAGTTTCCCGAGTACCACGTGGAGACGTACAATCCACAGCCACTAACTGCAGTGGCGACTCAGGTCACCGACGAAGTCCCCACTATACGATTGGTGGGGAATCTGCAACCCGTTCCCGAGCTGCCCCCCAACTGGGCCTCGGGTGAAGCGGCTGCGAATCTTTCACCTCACATTAAGGCGTAATTGTCCTCTTTCAGCCATCTCGTTTTGATAGTCATTTGACTTTGTTTCACGAATTGAATCTTCGTCATTGTTCAAACGACTCTTAGAGTTTCCATATCCTGATTTTGCTTTATTGGACGTTGTTACTAGGTTTGCCAAACTTTTCGTCTTACATTAATGAATTATTTCTTTTTTAGTTACTACGATTGGAATCAGGTTCGACAGTTTACTCGGACATATCACTTCAAGCCCTCAAAAAGTGTATGTTCTTTGTGCGCTCGTCAAGGCTAAGTTTTCTATTCGACTGAGAAATATGACACGTGCAAACGATTGTTTGTTGTTTAATTGTTAAAGCAATTTGCTAAGAACGCCTGCGTGGACACTGCCATGAGTAGATTTAATCCGACTATAAATTTTCACCAGCGGGAAACATGCTGCGACAGCAAAGTTCCATTTTTAGGCGAATGGAAAGGAAATGCCGGTCGCAGAGGAGGTTCGCTATATTCTCAGCGAAAAGCTGCCAAACATCGTGTCTTTTATGCCGGTTGAAGACATTACCACCGTAAGTTTTCTCGTGATCTATGCTTTGTGGTGCATTCTCGTTTCTTTATTCCTCTTTTAAGCGGCTTATGTGACGAATTAAACCATTTGAATTTTAGTCGTTTTCAAGTTAAGCCCTCATTTTGATATGCCATTTATAACGTGTAAATGGGGAACCACTCTTTAGTGAGCATTGTTAGTCATTCGTATTCGTTTTTTTTCAGCGAACTTTGAGCAAAGTGGAATTGATGGTAAATATGGTGCAGGACATGTCCCGATCACTAAGTTCCATGATTGCAGAAATTATTTCTAGCACGAATCCACATGCCCTCCTGTCAAATTTCGTTGGCAAATTGAGCACATCAATTCATTCTCCAGTCAGTGGAGGTCTGACTGCACTCTTAGTGAGTTATTGCTAATATTTACTAATGGTTTTTAAAAATGGTTTTCCCTTACCTTTTCTGCTGATTGTCTAGTCTGTCTGTTGGGGATAGATCTCCTCGGATCTCAGCTTGGATGTTCATTTAGAAGTCACTACATTTAAGTTCTAAAATGAATTGAACTATATGATGAAGGCTCAACCTTAATTTTACCATTCTTGTTAGTATTACGCTTTGGTGCACAGTAAATGTCCGATTACCTCGTTTGTTTTTCACTCTTCTATGCAGACTAGCGTAAACCTTGTGGACGATTCAGTAGATGAGCGGCAGTCAGAGCAGCTTTCAGATGCCGTCTTTCAACTTCTCGAAGTTCAGGCCGAGGGTCTCACCCTCTGTCGTAAGCTGGAAGCCTCTTCTGAAGCTGGTGGGCCGATATCAAGCCTACTTCCCACCATGTTGGGGCAATTTCGCTCTCTCATACACGAAATGAGCATGAAGTTCGGAATCAGCGTCTCGAAATTACAGGAACAAGTGGAGTTTGGAAGTCCGGATCGCACTGTTTTGACGAGTAGCGCTGCGCATACAAAGTTTGTTGTGCCTCCCTTCGATCATAGTTTTAATACTTATAGGCTTTAAGCGCCCAACATATTCTTACTGGTTTTTACTGAAAAGTATTCTGGGGCTTGATTGCATAGACGTATGCAATGTCTGGCTTTCGGTAGTTATCTCACTTTAATAGCTTGAACCATGCTTTGATGTGGGTACGAATTTCGAAGATTGCTTGCTGCCTCAGATTAACCATAACTTTACACTCAAATTTATTGTCGGGCTAACTGCCCATTTTCACCTCCACGTCATTTCTTGGCGCTCCACTCCGATTCAGCTCATTTGTTTATTTTATTTACTACTGCTTCTAGCCCCTATCGAGCTGACAGAGTCTATCGAAGAGCTCCAGACATTCCCAATTCATCTCAATCGGTTCGAACCCGTGCAAGCTTTCAGCAGGTCTGAGAGGCTAATTTCGCTTGTGCTTTTTGTTGCATGTTATGGTCTAGTATTATCCTGTGAACTCGAATAGTGGTCGATGACTTTGAGGTCTAGGAGCAAACCACTCTCAAGGAGGAACCGAAAGGCTATCCGCTTTTAGGCTGCTTAGTGTTTGTGTTTATCAGCATAACTAAAGTGTTCTTCGTGATTTCTATAGCAACAAATACTAACGACAAACCTATGAGTTTGCTTTCTAATTTCTTTAGTTTAAAAAAGTCGTCTTAGCTACCTTGATTTTTAAATTCACGCGATTAGGTGATTATTTTTAGGTGCTAATTTATCAGCATATCAAAACTAAAAAAGTCAGTTTTGTCTGTAAATCACGTATACGAGATATGCCGGTAGTTGTTATTTTAACTCCATGTAAAATTGTCTGCTTTTTAGGACCTGAACTTCCTGAACGATGACTGTTTGGGTGAGTTTTCTCCAATACAACCTTGTTTGATCCTATTTCTTCCTTGGATTTGTAATCAAAAAACGTTGCTGAGGTCCAAAAAACAACAGTCAGCCAAACAGTAGCGACATTACCTCACTTTTTACATTAACGGGCAGACTCTCCTTTGAGTCCTCCATCTGAGCCGAGGAAGACCTCTGCCGTCTCCTTGCTGCCACAGACACCGCCACCTCTACCAGAGCGGCCCTTCGACCTCCCCTCACTTAACGACATCGCTGGTGAGGATGCCTTGCAGGCGCGGAAGTTTAGCTCCGGCTCTTCGCGCTTCTCCCACATCGTTCCTGCACGCCCGCCTTGCCCCTTACCCCCCGAGCCTGATCTTGCCATTGACGTCCCCTCCTCTCCCTCCGATACCGCTCCGCCTCCTCTGCCCAAAAAACCCCCTAAACCGCCACCGCGGGGTAAGTAGAGGCCAATTTCTCCAGGGTCAACTTGTTTATTGTCATTTTAACCCCTCATTCCTCCCATTTAATTCTGAAAGACACAGAGCAAATCTTGAATTTGTTTAATCGACTTATCATGCGAGATACACGAATGTTTAACCATGCATCTCGTTGCTTACGAAATTATTTGACTTGATTTTGAGTCAAGATTTCCTTAGAGCCTTTTCACCCCAATGAGTGCCTACAGTCTCTTTGATGTGCTCTGCATAATTTTGTCTCAATTGGTCATAACGCTTTTAAGGGTTTATCGGGGATTTTGTGTACGCTCTCTCGGTATCAGAGATTGCTACAATGAATAGGAACTCTGTGGAGACGTGGCTGTAACGGTTCAACAAACTCTCGTTCTACAAACCAAATCCGTACGGCTTACCAGTTTTGCATCTATTTCAGCGCCCGTATATCCGGTCACCTAGATTCCGAGCGCCGATTTGTCGCACCTATCCAACGGCGTCTGCCGGCATCGAAATCTACCCTTATTTTGCTGCAACACAATGACAACCAGTGCCTTTTTACCTATTTCTTCACCGCTCCCAATTTATACTTTAGATCCCTTTCACCAGACAGTTTCTGATCCACTTCCTCAGTTCAAGGCCCTTTATTGTGTATAATTTACCGAGAATTGCCCCCGAGAATTCTCTTGCAATTTTGATTTTGCAGCCATTATTCCCTCTTTGTGAATGGATTTATGTGTGATCTACGAGTGTGCTTTCTTTTTGCGGGAATGACCTTAATACGAAGTCTAAAGGACCTAATACCAAGTTCCGTGTCTACTAGCACCAGCATTACCAATTGTAATTGCATCGATTCCGCCCATTATGGCAGTAGATTCAACTGTCATGCTCTAATTACAAGGTAGGGCCAGAGCACGACCATTCAGATCGTTCTCCAAGTAGAAGCCTATTAGTTGATTTTGTTACAAATGCAGAGGTAGACGTTCTCCATTTTCTTATGGTCCAGTAAAGGCTAGACCATCATCAACATCTAATGACGACCTCACTGCGAATATGCAGGGATGGGAGTTGATTTTTTTCCGGCCTTCCCAGTGTGTTGGGTATGCCCTTGGTTCCACTTGAACAAAATCGAGCGTATATCACTCACGTTGACTATCCAACTGTCTAGCTGAAGCACACAGAGCACGCCACCCACAACAAGCATATTCCCGAGGCTTCCATCGTTGTTTGGGCCTTTTGTGAGCGCACATTACGTCTTTACAACCATCTTGGATGATTGTTTAACTCGCAACTAATCGACTACCTTTCTTAGCTACCGAGAGGACGGTTTCTAAACGTTGGTGCGGATTATCTACCACCTTGAGCTTATCGAAGGAGCTGGAGATCAAGGACCCCACCAGTCGTGAGACGATTTTAGAGGCATGATGTACGCATCTACTCCACCAGACACTTTTAACTATACGATCAATTAACATCGAATGTTTGAACTCAACAGCAATCATCGGAGACAGGCTGAAGCTGCAATACATGTTCTCTTACACTGATCTCAGTTTACATCAGATGGCCCTTTATTCTGTCAGGAGAATTTGGCCATCATTATGCATTATGATAAAACATAGAATCCGGAAGATTGATTTCGATGTGACTCAAGAACATTGTAATTTACCATGGCTCCCGGTGGAAATGAGTAGCATGCCTTTGCATGATAAATAAAACTTAACAACGGGCGTGGGTTCCGATTCAGACGCCCACTTTTAATGCTACTAAAAAAAAGCAATCGTCTCGATGTTGTAGTATGACGATAGGATGCGTTGCAGAAGTCATTAAATCCGGTTTGTCGGCAGAGTGAAACCAAACCAAAATGGTTGACTTAAAAGGTCGGCAATGTTATCAATGAACTGAGTTATTCACGTCCAAGGAAGAAAGTTCGAGTGCATAAGACAGCCAATTACAATGTACGAGTAAAAGTAATATAGCAGCGCCCGCTGATATGACCAAGGCGGATGACTCAGCGGGTTGACAAAGCAGAACAGACTCATCAGCTGACGGAGCTTCGGGCTAGCCTTTGGTTTTGCTTTACGTAGATGTGGTCGCCCAAAGACATTATCTTGTTCACTCAATAACACAGAGGCACAGTACCAGTACAGCACTGGGCATGACGAAAAGAGCATACGTGTGAGAACCTAAACACAAGTGCTTTCACTCACCAATAAGGAATCTGGAAATAATGTAAATGGCAAAGAAACATTACCAAAAATCTGTTCAACTTGAAAGTGGGGTAAATAATTCATCAAAATAAGGTCAATTTTAAGCCGATCAAATAGGCAAGTAATATGAGTTGTCACAGTGTCAACAACAAGTGCATGAAATCTAAAAAGTGGAACTTATTTCAGAATGAGGGCACAACAAAAAAAATGCATTCCAAAGGCGAATTTGACTCACCTGAATGTGGACGTTGACTATCCCATATGTAGAAAGAAAGAGAGCATGATAAATATGTGGAACCACAAGCCGCTGCTTTCCGTGATCCTCAAGTATTCCAAGAGAAAGTAATGTCTTTGGGGCCTTCCTCCCAAATAAGCTAACCGACTTGAAAACTAAGAAGAGAACTGGCAGAGCTAAGAGAAAATTGGGCAATTGCTTCCACTGGTAATAAGTGAAGATGCCAACGTTCCAAAACTTTTTTTGGAGTAGCATGTATGAAGACCAAGGTACACCAGCGCACCAGAGGGGTTTAAATGATGAGTTAACTGAGTATGGAGTGAGAACCTCAAGCTCATTAGCCAACTCCTTCAATTCAGGACTCGGCCTCCTTGGTAGCATAAATGACAGAGAGGCGGGTTTGGGAAAGGCAAAACAATAGAGAAACCCAGCGTAGTATTGGTAGATCAAGTATGGGGAGCTCACGCAAAGGAATGTCGCTAAAAAAGATAGGAAACAATGGAACACAGCCACTGTGACTGGCAGAATAGGTTGATGCATATTTTGGGCGGAACCACGACGGCTTTTCTTGTACAGAGACCTCAACCTGTTCACAAGGAGGACAAATTGGAAGAAACACGGAAATCCGCAATTCACTAACCCATTGCTGCGACAAAAAACGGTCATCGAAAGGATTATGCATCCGGTCACATAGCTAGAGTCATGGAGCCAGATGAGAGCCGATAAGAAGAGAAGACTGTACAGAGCTTCGGAATAAAGCGTAGTGAAGAAAACTGAGGCGGGATTGATCACAAAAAGGAGAGCAGAAACAACGGACAAAGAGTCGTCCATGAATATGAGCTTAGAAAGACGATACATTTGGATTGCACAAAGCAAATTACAAAAGAAATTAAAAACCACTCCAACAAGAATGGAGTGTGTCCAAAAACTCCACAACGGTACGAGGGTGTACGTTAATGAAGAAATAAGCCTCAGGAATATGGGGAAAAGAGGGAAAAATGCAAGAGTGTTTTCGAAGATATAACCGTTTACAGATATAAAGTGAAAGTAGATGGCATCCCATTTACGAAACCCATCCAAAATCCACCGAAGCAAACAGTCAATCCTAGATGTACAAGAACCTTGCGGTGGATCAAATGCGTCAGCACTATGATTCGGAAGAAAGCTAGAAAGAATCTACATATTTATAAATAATTAAAAAACAGCCTAATTCTTACAAAGAGAGTTGTAATCAGCAACTTGACGGTGACAGCAAAGGCAATGATATTCTTGCATTCCCTCTTCATTGTAGAGCACCAGATTCAACAAAAGCTAGAACAAGAACAGGACTTAAACTCGCAGGTGCATTGGATTCCGAAAGAAGATGCCATTTTTAAACCCAGCCCACAAAGGCAAACAGAACACATAGGAGCCAACACAGTAAAATTAGTAGAGCTACAAGAACAACTACGTGGAATAAAGTAGTACCCTCAATTTTGGCAGTCTCGAAAAGAACAGACAAACGTATAGAAGTGCCTGCAAAAAGTGAGAGGTGATAGAATCCTCAAAAAAACATTTTAGCCGAGTCCAACATTCAAAACATAACAAAATAAGAGTGGAACTCCGCCGATTCTCAGAGTAAATGTGGCGAACCATAGTGTCAAGCATGATGGTAGCTGAGTAAATTGAAACCTACTAAACTTGAATTTCACCTGTTAACCTTAGCAAACATCCCGTAGGACATTGTTACAATTCGTTAAAATGGTGAGGAAACATGAACACGTCTTGAAAACCTTTACAAGACTTTAGTAAAAATGAGAATTCTGTCTCATGTTAAAAAAGAGACAACTTCTCAAAATTTTTTGGCCTTACGTGAAATGTGCTATAATTTTGTACGTCTCTAGGTCTGCAAAACAAACTGTGATTTTAATGTAGCCTAATTTTTTCTTAATTTTAAGTATTTTAGAGTATAATTTTTTATCGTTTCGTTTATATCGATCAATTGTCTAATTCGGTTTTTAAAGTCCTGCTTTTTTATCGCTTCTGATCGTTCCTACTGCTTGGGCGCCTTATTTTGCCTAATTAAAGTGCCAACTCACATACTGTATGCTGTTTTATAATTTGCCCATGCTGTCTGTGTGCTTGTGCTTAGTTACGAAGTTCGCTTAGTCGCCTCAGTAGGTTTTGTTGTAGACCTAGGTTCTTTAGTATTGTTCGAGACCTCCTTTTGCTTGCATCTAAATTACTAACTTATTCTTTTGATCTCTTTTCTACACTCTTTTTGAAAAGTTGTTCCGTACAGGCATTACATGCCTCCCTCCTTATTTTTGAACATTTAAGTATTCTAGCTTAAAGAGATTCTTTTATTTGTCAGTCGTTTTAGCTTTTACGTGTGAATTTTGTAGGCATTCTAATTTTGGATTTAGGCATTTTTAATATTTGCTAGTGAATAAGACAGTAATGTTTCGGTTTGCTGCATTTTAACTATAATTTGGTCATTTGAAATGGATAGAGAAAAGCTCCCAGACGTGGGTATTGATTTTGCTTTTTCTCCTTTTATATGTAATGGTTTCAACGATGCGAATGTTGTTTTTTTTCGTTTAGCACTTGAAGGATTTTCTTGGGATTTGTCCCTGAAATATACTTCATTGGAATGTCAGAGTCTACGAGCGGTCCAGATGGAGTAGGCGTCTTCTCGTTTATTCCTTTTTTTTGCTTATTGACCTTGACTTATTGAGTCCTATTTTTTAAACAGGCTTTTTTGCCTAATTTGTGAAGTTGTGGTTCTGGTCCTGCTATAAATTTCCCAGTGGTTTCTTATCCTTACGCTTTTTACTTGTTATCTTGGCGGCTCAGCGTATATACTCGCTGTAGGAGCTTGATGCCCTTTTGACTCCTTAATGGTGGGCTACAATCTTACATGATTTTTTACGGAAAATGAGAACTTCTGAACTCTATAGTTTTGTTGACTTGTCGTCCTGTGCACGTCGTTCTACTTAGAGTACTTAGCTTTTATGTTCATGTGGTTCTAACGCTTTTAGCAGTGATGATAAGATCACACTATTTGGCGTTTCATGTGACTTACCAGCTCAAAGACTTAGGTTGTAGTGGTAATCTTCGAAATTGATAAAATTGCTTCCCTTATTTATTGAAGCCACGCCTGATCTAAGTATTCTCACGTTGTAATTATGGTACAGCACTGTACCTTTGGGGTCATTTCAGATGTCTTTTAATGAGGTGCGTCGACGGAGAAAGCACATTCGCACTCGTTCTGTTGGTGTGGGTCTAGAAAATACCAAAAACATGCTTCATCCCCTTATCTCATCCAAAGTAACACCTTCTCCACCTCCCGCTGCCGTGGAGACTCCTCTGTTCAACCACCGTCGTTCGGCCAGTTATAGTGGAGGTGGAGAGAATCTCTTTGAGAACGCTACCCGAGCGGTGGAGCAAGCGGAGGAGTTCATGATGCAGCTGTGGGAGCGTGTTGGTTGGCGTGTAGTACACTATTCTCACCTGCCCGAATGGCTGCGAGACAATGACTACCTCCACTGGGGGCACCGACCGCAACTCACTTCTTTTGGACAGTGCTTTCGCTCCATTTTCCGCATACACACCGAGACGGGTAACATTTGGACCCACCTTATCGGTTCGTCTTTGTCACTTTGTTGCAAATACAGGTGACACTGATTTAATTCTATATTTTGCCTTTGTATTTGAGATGCAATCAAGTCTGTTTATTTTGTGTTGCATGTTTTTGCAATGCCTGGAAAGGTGTATTTAGAAAATGTATGCAGCTAAATTTTCCTATACGAACAATCTGCCGGTGTTTTTTCTTTTTGTGCACATGAGACATTTGGTCTTCCGTATTCTTGTAGATTTATCTAATATTTTTCCTAGAGGCATATTTACGACAAATATTTCCATCGGCAAATCTTACATGCAGTAGAGTATCCGTCAGTCAATTCGCAATCGACTGCAATAGTTTGGCCTGGCATTATAGATCATTCGCCTTCTAGCAGGTTACATGGATGTTTTTTTCGAAGCCATATTGGCATTTATTTCTCCAATTGTTTGATATATTATAACTGCTGATGTGTTTTTTGTTCTAGGTTGTCTGTGTTTCCTCGTGCTGTGTATTTCTTTTCTCGTGCATCCCGGTCTGGATTTGCCTTGGGATGAGACCCTCGTAATTACATTTTTCTTCGTCACTGCCATTCTTGCACTTGGTTTCTCCTGGACCTTCCACACCGTCTATTGTTACTCCGAACCTGTTGGCCGTCTCTTCAGCAAGTAAGCAAGTATTTGGTGTCAGTACCCACTTTCGACGCTACTTGTTCATACGTGTATACATGCCCCAAAATAACGGCGCACATTCCACTTTATGTCATGTTACGGCACACGCAAATTTAAGTTAAGCCTGCCTCAAAACTTGAAGACTTTTGTATGTGTTTGCCTCAATGTTACCATTCCACTTGTTTGGCCAAGAGTTCATTAGTCCATTTACGTCGAGTAACTAAACGTTGAAACTACGTTAAATCCTAGTATATGTGAGTAATTGTATGGAGTGTCATTTTGGCCTGCGTCTGTGCATATTCTTATGGTCCACTTTGAGAAGACTCGCCATTAACGTTTGTGCCTTAGGCTGTTGGCCTCCGTTCGTAACGGCCTCCTTTACAACTTACCTTATCTACAGCAGACCGTTGTCTTCTCGAATAATACTTTTCTCGCGTTGATCAAATTCTGACTGAATTTGATGCTTCATTTTAGCTTCTATTTCATTGCTTGAATTTCAATTTGGTAGTACTTAGAATTGAGCATAAGCGATAAATGAAATTGGGAAATTAACGATGCCTTTAAGGTTTCCCATCCAGATTGTAGTGAATGCATTTTAGTAACGTGAATCAATGCCGCTGCATCTAGTCCTATTAAGTTACCCCTTATTATCCGCTTTTCAGATTGGATTATATGGGTATCGCTTTATTGATAATTGGATCTTTTGTACCATGGATACATTACTCCTTCTATTGTCACGTTCCCTCCAAAATCGTATATCAAAGTGGAATCATCATTTTGGGCGTAATTTGCATGGTAATCAGTAGCCAGGATCGCTTTTGCACACCGAAGTACCGCAGTGTTCGTGCAGGTTAGTATCAGGATTCATTTACTTGAACTCAGCTTTGATACAGTTGTTACAGGGGACTCCAAATAAACACATTATTAAAGTATTGTAACTGGTGGCTCTGGGAGTCTTTAACTTAAAGGATTTCCAATATGTGGTTACCCAGATCTTTGAATCACGATTCATGTAAGATTATCTATGTGCTCCATTTGCAGCGTTGTTCCTTAGCCTTGGTCTTTCGGCGGTCGTGCCATTTGTACACTATGTATTCCTGGAGGGATTTTGGAACACCATCAACTCCTCTGGTGTGGGCTGGCTGGCTCTCATGGCCTTACTCTACATTACCGGCGCTCTAATTTACGCCTTTCGCATTCCTGAGTGTCTCTATCCTGGAAAGTTTGACATTTGGGTAAGTAGAACATTTGTAAATCAGTGCGTCTAGCTGTTGGTCTTTGACGGATCTTTTGTAGAATGAAAGTGCATTTGGCATCAGGTTACGCATCTTGTTTGCGATTTTCCACACTCCGTTAAATCTCTTCTCAACCACTATTGCGCTCCAATTACGTGTCTTTTCACAACACTTCTGAATGCTTTGGTTCTCAACCTTTTAGTTTCAAAGTCACCAGATCTTCCACGTCTTCGTAGTTTTGGCTGCACTGGTCCATCTCTATAGTATTCTACAGATTGCAGAGTATCGTCACTCGAGGCGTGAATGTGATAGCTCTCCTTAGATTCGCGAACATTCCACTTGCCAATCCACTCAATTTACGTTAATATAATTTTTTTTTTACTTGTGGTGAAAGGTACTTAACTATGTTTGCTTATATAACCGTAGCTCTCCATTGTCATTACTTTGCTCATTGAATTGGCTGGGTAACTCGGTGAATTGAGCTGTGGTGGATAAGACGGAGTAATAGAAATTACAAACTTTGATTCTTCGATGATATTTCCTAGTAAGAAGTCACTCTGCCGGGAAGAGAGAGGCGCAAAAAAGGAGCATCGCTCTTACCTGACTGAGGATGATGTACCTGTCGTTTCTGAGACTAAGATTTACCCTCAATATCCAAAGCATTTTCTACGAGAGCCTTTTTTTAATCCAATCAGCTCAGTTTACTTCATCGGAGTGGGCCTTGTGGCTGCCAGTAAATGATATACCTGTTTTTACCACTTAAGCAGTAAATCTCGAAAGGTGAATTCTGCTACGTTTGCGCGATAGAGATACACAATCAGTTATGCGTAAAATTGTCACGATGTCGAGTTTATACCTTCTTAGCTTTACCGTCACCTTTCCCACGCTATTGAGCATCAACAAACCTCCAAAGAGGATCCTGAAGCTGCGCAAAAGTCTTGCAAAATGCAGGTGGAATACGGGACGTTGCAGCAGAGAGGTTGAAGAGGCACGGTAGTGTCTCCGGAGAGGATCGATATCCGCACCAGGACATTTCAAAAAGCTTTACATTTCACACTTCCAGCCAAAACTTAGGGAAGAGAGTAATATTTCCAAGCATACTGAGGGAAATAGTCGTTAACATCTGTGATGCTTAGTTTGTTCGACTGCCGGTTTCGGTTGCGGTCATTTGGACGACCATATTGCCTTTGCTGGGTGAGCTGACCTCTGGGTCATGCCAGCGACTCCAATTCATATCTGTTTGCTGAGCATACATGCGTAATCTGCCCAAGCATTGTGCCCCCTTTTGTCTTCGAGGAAGTCTCGAGATGCTACAACCTCACCAGTTAAAATAGAACTGGATAAAGTGACTGCTCATTTACTCGACCCGCTATGGGGTAGTTACATATGAAGCGACCTGCGGTGCTTGTAAACGCGTGTTGAATTGCGCGGCCACTTGGGTCTCCACAGGTTACATTGATACTTTGATAGGTTGATTAAGCGAGCACCCAGATCCATACAAATCGCAACTTGCCTCAATAACACAGCCCTCGGGCCATACAAGGAAAGATTCAAGGAACTCCACACCTATGCCCTGCGACATCTTTCTCAGGACATGTCAACAGTTTGCCAGCTAGTCTACATTTTATCAACACAATTCTTCCTCAATTCTTTCACTATAACGTAAGCTAAGACCCAAGATACCAAAGACACCCCCAAGCAAATGCTTTCCGAGCAAACAGACCAAAGAGCAGTTTTCATAGTTGTAGCGCACCGGAGCACTCCTGAAGACGAAATAAGACCTACTACTCGGGCAGAAGATATACACATATGTACTCGGCACACAAAAGCGGCTAGAGTTAGTGGCATGATACGGAGGCCCACTCACTAGGGCGTGTGCAGTGACCAAGTCGTAGTACTGCATACCTCTAAAAAATGACGGCTAATTCAGAGCGGAAACAATGTGAATTACGCAAGATAGCACAGTGAGCCGAGGCAAAACAGTGGCATTAATTTACTGAAATAGTCAGTTTTGCGGTGGATGCGAACAGCCATTTCGACAAACTGATGTTGCCAAGAACAAACCCATACCGACTCATTTCCAAACAGAGAAGAGCCAATTCTAGTAACTATCGCGTACCGGTTGAGTGAAATCGTCAACTTAAACAATTCCTCATAAAAACCAAAGATTGAATCCTTATTCACCATCACGTTTTTCACTTTAAGCAAGAAGTACTAAACTTATCCTCTTACAAGTATACAAGAGACTATATAAAACTATTCTAATGGGTAATATGAATTTATTTTTTGCTAATAGATGTTCCTTGTGCACTTATATGCACCAAATTTGTAAGTAGTTTCATAAAGATAGGTCTCCTCTTCATTTTGAGCAAATATTATATGCTTGCTCCAGCTTTACTTTGCCACCTAGACAAAACTGATCTCTAAATAATATATTGAAAATAATAACACCACTTTGTCACGCTATATGGACCAATCAGTTTTCAGCGGATTTTGTTGAACCCCGGGTTGATTGTCGTGATATGGACTTGGGCGGTGCGTTGGATTTGTATGGATGCTCTCTTAATGTTTACAACGCTATACTTATCTTCATTTGGGTTTTGTTCCTATGGGAGACATATATAAATCTCCGGCAACTCAAAGTCGCCAAAAAGGTCACAAAATCCCCCGAGGAGATAAAGTGTTTGATGAATGATGTTGATTTTGACAAATCTCGTCGCTACGCCATTGATAAAATGAATTTTGATATTATTAGCGGATTCTACAACATACTCTCTTTGTCTGCGATCTTGTATTTCCAACTAATCGCTTGGGCTTGGCACAAATCCCAGGAGCACATGCTCTTTATCTGTTTGCATGCCCCATGGTCGCTTGGTGTTACAGAGGGAAGTGAGATCTTATTTTCCTTACTCTTCACAGTATATGTTGCTCTCTTCCAGTTTTTTGAGTCCCTTCCCTGGAGCTATTATCGTCACTTTGTTATCGAGGAGCGCTATGGATTTAATAAACAAACAATCGGCTTTTTTATAAAAGACAGACTAAAGTCCCTAGCTGTTGGTTTAGTCATTGGTTTACCGGTCATTTCTATGCTTATTTGGATTATAAAGGCTGGTGGACACTACTTCTATATTTATGCATACGGATTTACGTTTGTTGTCTCTTTTATCATAATGTTTATCTATCCCGAATTCATTGCTCCCATTTTCGACCGTTATGAACACTTTCCAGATTGTGAATTGAGGAAGAAAATAGAGGAGTTGGCTGCTAGTATTGAGTTTCCATTAAAGAAGCTTTATGTCGTGGAAGGTTCGAAACGTAGCTCTCACAGCAATGCTTACTTCTATGGCTTTGGCAAGAATAAGAGGATTGTCCTTTTCGATACCTTAATAAAAGGCTTCAAGATGCCAGGTGTTGAGGCTGAATCAAGCGCAAATGCTGATGAAAGCTCTGATGAGACTCAAAATCGTGGTTGCGGTGACGATGAAGAAATTCTGGCCACACTTGCTCATGAACTCGGACACTGGAAATTAAAGCACGTGACATTCAATCTAATTATTGCACAAATTAACATATTTTTCATGTTTTTTGCGTTCGGCCAGTTGATAAACGTCGATCAGCTGTTCGTTGACTTTGGATTCCCTCCTTCGACCGCTCCCATACTGATCCGCTTAATTGTTGTCTTCCAATTTATCTTCATGCCCTATAGCTCCGTTTTGGAGTTTTTAATGACAATGATTTCTCGTAAATTCGAGTTCCAGGCGGATGCCTTCGCAGTAAGCCTCAAGTCAGGCGAAAAACTTAAAAGCGCTTTGCTGGTGCTGACGAAGGACAACCTTTCATTTCCCGTTTACGATTGGTTATACTCTATGTGTAATCACTCTCATCCGCCTATTATTGAAAGACTAGCAGCGATTGATGCTAAAATGGGGAAGGAAAAGTGATGTTTTACTGTAAATCATTGTCAGTGTTTTTTGTTAAATAAAGTTCTCCTTCACAGGGCTAGGTCTTTTGCTGAGGTTGATTTTGCCTTTTCGACGGTGCTGTATTGTGTTCAAAGAATACCCGTTTGAGAATGAGGTTTGTTTTGTGCAAAGTTTCGTTTCTCCACAGTGGCTTTTTACTGCTGTTAGGTCAGAGCTGTTAAATTAATGTCACTGTGCATAGACTTGTTCTTGTGCCGTTATGTAGGGTAATAAAGGTGGAATGGTGGAAGGGCATGAACGGTAAATTGATCTGTTTAAACAATTCGTGTATGCCGCCTCCATGAACAGTCTGCGTATTTGTCACGTGATTTGATAATATTAAAGTATGGTGCTTGACATGGCAACTGTCCCATTTAGGCGAATAAGTTACGTTTTAAACCACCAAAGGCTCCTCACAGTGAGGAGACCCATAAGGAGAGACCAGGGTGTTGAAGATGGCCTGTATTTGGGACCTGTTGCAAAATCTATTTTACAAAAATTAGTGTTTTCGGTGCCACCATAAAATCAACGAAAAAGGCGTATTCTTAAGGGCATGTTGCTTATGCGATCGCATATGCCTTTTCTGCTAGAACCCACTGGAATTTGGTTAGGCTTTACCAACACCAGCATGTTTATTTGCGGCAATCGTAAAAAGTGAGGGTCTATAGGTTGTCGCAAACTCCACTGCGAAGGCGCTCGTATCAATCCTATTTTTCGAATTAATAACTTTTCATATTGTTTTGTCAAATTTGAGAGCACCAATAAATGAACACCAAGTGCTATCTAAATAGAATAACTCTTCTGTGGACACGGCAGTGAATGCCGCAGCTAAGCCAACGGAGAACTCGTCGTCGTTACGCCTAGCCGTGGCGTGCGCTGTTGGTAGCATTGTGACCTCCGTGACATACATTCTAGTGCCGTTTGTGTCTCCTGCGTTTCGCAGAATTTGTTTGCCCTACGTGCCCGCGACTCCGAAACAGCTGACACTTGTGGCTCAGTTGCTGTGGTTTGCTGAGACCTGCGCGCACAGGCGCATTGGAAGGCTTCTTGATGTTGGGAGCGGGGACGGTCGTGTTGTACGTATCCTCCAAGTTATATTTTACTATTCCTTCCCGCCCCGCTTATTACTACTGGCTCTTATAGAATAACCATTTTTTTAGATTTGAAGCTCTCACCTTGTGTAGAATACTCAGTTTTCATCATTTTTAGCGACTAGTCGTATTTGTATGATGGTTTATGGTTTGAATATGTTTCCAAAATTACCTCTGTCTCAAGTGGAATTTTAACGCTTCGGCCCGGTGGACTTTCACTTTTCGCTGCAATCCGCTACTCATGCGGATAATCTGTAGGCAAACAAATTTGATTTCCTTTCATCTACCTTCCCTAAGTTGGCAAAAAACATTGACTTCAATGGATAAAATAAGTGAATAAATTGGTTCTATGTAATTTTTTATCACGATTTTGTGGTTGAGTGAAAGACAAGTTGGGAATGAACGTCAATAACTTCCCTAACTTTTTTGTTACATACATTTGATTGTTCAATTGATTTGGTTCGTTCTTCTCCATCACTTGAGTGGGACTATTAGCAGCATAAATAACGATCTCTCCTGAACTAGTGCACAACTTTGATAGACAGGTAAGCACTGTCAGTATCAGGCTGAATTCGTGGCTTTGTCATCGTCACCTGCCACAGGTTCTGAGTTTGCTGGCTGATAAACGCCTTACGAGCCTAACCACAGCAGCCGGAGTGGAGCTGAACAGACCGCTTGTGTGGTGGTCGCGTCTTGCGGCGTGGCGACAGGATCACGGCGACAGAGCGAGCTTCCACTGTCTTGACCTCTGGACCTTCGACTTCTCCCCCTTTCAAAGCATCGTCGTCTTTGGAGTCGATACTATGGTACCTCGCTTCTTTTTTCTATGCTTCACTCTCTATTCTCAAAACGCCATAGCACACTTGTTGCAAGTACTTTTTGCCTTCGTTTTTGGCGTTCTCATAGTAACCAATATTTGTGCACTTCATTATACACGAACTATACCAATTTTCGATGCCGATGAAACCATTTCAGGTGTGAAAACCTGCCATCTACTATCTTATTTATGCCATTTAAACGCATGAAATTGAATTGTCTTGGAAGGTGGTAAAAATGCGTTGTGTCTGATGAAAGGAGGACCCTTTCGGCCGCACACGACTCAACGCGGGATATGTGCTAGGCGTAATTGGTAGGACCTTCATAATGTTAGCCGAATAACGGCAGCTGCTATGACTAACATACTAAAATTTTCTAAAAACAATGAATTTTAGAAGACTTAATAAATTAGACTGCAATACAAAGAGATCTTTATTTTCTTGTGTCTGATGAGGGCATTGTGAGTGCAATCAACGCCTTCAGGAAAGAGCATTCCTCATACCTCCTCCTTAATGGCGCTTGTATCGAGGTCGAGCGTTCTTTTTTATTTGCTAAAAACTGGCTTTTCTAACATGCCAATATAATGTGTTATTCTTGCTAGGGGTTCAGTTCTAATGTCATTTATATGCCATTTGGCGCAATATTTTTCAATGCCTGATCTGATACTGCGTGTTTTGTTTCTGGTTGTAACTGTCATTGTGCGTGTCTAGGAAATCGGTTAATTTTTTGAAGATGGAGACAGAGTTCAGTTTACTCACTGGTGTCCATGCCTCGTCTTTGTACGATCCAACAAGCACAATGCAGCCGTTTTCTATTGTAGATAACGTTTACCTACTTTGCTGTATTAGCAGCAAACTTTTTTCCCTTGCCACTCAGTGATGCATACAGTGGTGTTTAATCAGGCCGTTTGATTGAGATAGACATCGAATGTGAAGACTTGTAGCTACGCAACTTTTCCTCTACTATTTGCTGCAAATTTACTGGCAGTTCGATAGTTTCAGATACATCATATATCACATAAATACACAGCTCATCTTTATTTGCTCTAGATGAAGCCCCTGGAGGAGAAGTTGCTGAATGAGTTGAGTGGAGATCCTGTGATAGTAGCATGCCGTTTTCCCCTCCCAAGTCTTCCCCATTATGCCAAACTTGGATCAGGGCCCGACTCCGCTTATCTATATCTTCCCAAGTTAAACGGCAAGGCTTAGAATGTAGCTTTGTTGCATACTCACTTTTCGTCCAATCAGCAGCCCCGTCTTTATATGACACTCGAATGCAATTACTTCTGGAGTAATTTGTGGTTTTCATTTGTAAATTATTGATTGAATTTCTGAACCATAAACGCCTGTAAATATGCTTACGGGATTGAAAGCCAAGTGACCGGTAGTGGTGACAACCATGTCATGTTCTCTGTGTAATTGTTACATTCATTGCCATAGCCGGGTTATAGCACTGATCTATATTGGTAATCTATTCATTAGCATAATGTGGTTGAATATTCACATTGTAGCATTTCTAGACAACCAGTTTGCAACTTGTTTTCCAATTAAGCTATTTAGTAGCAACTCAACTGCTTTTAAGAAAAACGCCCACAACAGAGCACCTTACACTCAAATGCCACAAAACCATGGATACAAATTGAACGAATAATCTTTTTTGCATGGCAGACCATGCATGTCATGTGCGCAGCAAGTTCAACACATGATTGCTGTAATATTTTGTAAGCACTTCGTATTTAATGCTTCACACGTTAAGAGAAAATTTTTAACACTAGGTGTAGCGTCCCGAGACTTCCTTTAAAGTAAAAGAAGGCATAATACTTGGACAGAATACTTATTCTGGAAACAAAGAGATTGGGGAGCTGTCGGCACGGCCCGAGGACCGACCAACTGGCTAGTACAATGTGGCCACCCAAGTGACCGAAACCAGCAGTTCGAATGAACAAAGTAGTACATCAGGTGATGACACATATTCCACAGCGAAGCTAATAATTAGTGTCGCTTATGCAAGTCTATGGGATTTGGAGTTATCCGCTATGTTTACCTCGGATCATTTACTCCTGACTCGCTGAAAAGCATGAAATGAGGGAATAGTCCCTTCACAACCGGTAGTTCAACTGCTTCAGTCTCTCAGACCTGTAATATGGAATACCAGTTTAAAAAGGGGTGATTAATGTACTACAAAAGGGACGAAAGGTGCATCAAAACAGGAGCGCAGTTAAGTGTGCTTTTAAACAGAAAGCGGTGCACTACGCAATTCTCCTACTGGAATTTTGTGCCCAGCATCCCATCGTTTGCCATTCTTACTCAGCATTGGAGGTACCTTCCATTACTTGCAAATGATTGCGAAGTAGGATCAAAAGTGGAACAAATTTCTTGGAATTGCCTTTATTCTACCGGTGGTCGTTGCGCCTGAGTTTGGAGGTATGTCGGACGTCGTCGCTAACTCAACTCTTCAAACGACCCTAGTCACTCACAGATAGTATAGCTTTACCAACGATTAAAGTTATATGACAATCGGAGATAGTAATTTTGATTGTTAAAACGTTTGCTACTAGTTTAGAGAAGGGTTGAGAGGACAATAGTGAAAATGGGTGGTTGTTTAATGCTTTGTTTGTTTGAACTGCCAGTTTCGGTCACTTGGGCGGCTATATTGTACTGAGCCGTTTGGTCGGCCTTTGGGCCGTGCCAACAGCCCCCAAGCCCTCTCTTTCCAGAATACATGGATTCTACCCCCAGTGCTATGCCTTCTTTTACCTTAAAGGGAGTCTCGGGACGCTACATTGGTGGCAGCAGAAAGCTGACCCGACTCTGGTGGGTTTTATCCTGCTCTATACTGCTTCTGGCAAACTTTGGCGGTGTGAAAGAAGTGCATGTGCTATGGATGGGAGAACCTCTGGTATCTCGTAACAGAAGGGCCGAGATCGACGTCAAGCTTCGGCACCTCCCTCGCCCTCGTGTTCGACAGGGAAGCTATTAACAACTGAAGTGACACTAGCCGTGAACTCCAAGTCCAGTGGAGCTGCCAAGAGAGACCTGCGACGTTGTGGCCAAGCATCCTCCGTAAACTCTCTCTCCTGTTCTCAGATGTAGAATGTGCAGGATGCCATTGGATAGCATCGTTTTATGCTTTGCACACTTGGATCGCATGCATTTTGTTCCTGTGAGGCCCGACCGCCGCATTTGCTCAGGTTTCTACGATGCTTTTGCGTTTCTTCTACGCTATCAATTAAGCCTGGAATCGCAATATGCGTTGTGTGTGTCTTGACCCATTTAGAAAGCTTGGATTCGTACCTCCATCTTTCATTGGACCACATTGTCGTGGGAGAGGACGGCCAAGGAGCGCGCATTTGCTGCACTGAGGGCTACGCAGAATTGATGTCACTACAGGAACACATGCGTTCGAATCTCGACGATTGGGACGGTTAGCCCGTGGACGCTTCTCGCAGCACTGATTACGTTGTGATGGCTGACACGGGAGGCTGACGGAGGGGAGCGTCGGGGACGACGCTCGAAAGAAGAGAGGGGCTGTGTAATACTTTGTTTGTTCGAACTGCCGGTTTCGGTGACTTGGGTGGCCATATTGTACTGAGCCGGTTGGTCGGCCTTTGGACCGTGCCAACAGCCCCCAAGCCCTCTGTTTCCAGAATACATGTATTCTACCCCCAGTACTATGCATTCTTTTACCTTAAAGGGAGTCTCGGGACGCTACAGTTGCGCTGCCAGCGAAAGATAAACCCAGGGATTGAGGGATCCGCTTTGTTGAGTATGTAATTTGATCAACTGCTTTTAAAACAAGGGTTTATTTTTAAATTGGCAAACCATTGCCATAGGATAAACTGGGCCATAACGGTGTACGAAGAATCTTAAGTCGCGTTCATTTTAACGCAAATTTAGGCAAAACCCTAAACTGCTACAGATAACTGTCCTAAAAGGTAAGCAAAAGAGGTCCAAGCGTTGCATTTTAGCTGGACAAAATATAAATATTACCATAATCCATACTTTAGTTTCCTTACTCTCAGCTACAAGCTGAGACTTTATCATTGCTATAGCTAAGTGATTCGCATTTCAAAAAGTTGCACAATTACATTGTACGAACTTGTTATAAAAGAAATGGCTTGAATGGTTATTGTTTGAATACATCAAGATCATCGTTGAAATCCAACGTCCTTCTTTTGGGTTTGTGGCCTTTGGTTAGCATTTCTTGTGGGGGTGGGTTTTGATTTTCTAATAAGTGGAGGGTAATTTTAAGAATCAAACACGCTACTACTTATTTTGTTTTGCTTTTTGTATTTGTGTGCTTGCAGCTAGCAAGGCGCATTAAATCGTGTGTACGTAGCTTGACTGGATGCTGCCCTATGCATGTAACCCATGTAACGTATTATAGGTCTCTTGGCCCCACCACATGCCTTAAATAAAGCCTATTTGTTTCCAGTTTTATTTGTTGCTCTTACGTACTGCATTTCTGTGTAGGTGTGCATTAGGTTTATTTTTCTGCTGCCAGGCGTACCTTCGATTTCACCCAGGCTTGCTTTTTGTCTTTATTACAGTCTATGCATTTCTGAATGCAAATGGTTTTGCCTAGACGGTTGAAATTTAGCATGTTTTTTTGATAAACTTTGTACCCATGGCTCGGCTTTCGTCGCAATTTTCTAGCATCATTTTGTCAAAGTTGCATACTCTTCATGTTAATCTTGTTCTGCAAAAGAATCGCGCATTTTTTACGCTTTTGTGTGCTAGTTTTTTAGAAAACTTGTTTTTGATTATGCGTTTATGGAGGCATGGTGACAAGATATCTATCTTTTTCCATCCGTATAGTCTTTGCGAGTACGTCTATTAGTGAAACATAACTTCATCGTGCAATTGGTACCTGAAACGTTTTCGTTTGTAACAACGATTTGTCATCCCTATACATTATTGAATAATTTGGGTGAATTTTGAAATTTGTGCGGCCTAAGATTTTTAGCTTATTTGATTAATTTTGCCCGCATTAATGCGTACGAATTTGAAATTTTGGTTTCTAGCACTAAGTTATGTGCCTATGTGGCGCCTAGTGTCTATATATTTGTTGACTAAAAGTAACGGAAAGTGTAATTTATCGTGAGCGTTTTCGTGCATTGGAAAGCGCAAGGCAGGTGACTAATAAACTATTTTTAAGTAAGTCTAAATCAGAATTTGTCGGGCACATTGTCCAGAGGCTCATGAAAACCAAATTGTCATACTATTAACGTTAGCAGCATTTTGGTGTGTTTATGTTTTTAAGGTCGTAGTTTTTGTTTCCTAATCTGAACCCATCTGCAATTCCGAGTTATTTTTGTCTTTAAATGTTAAACAAGTTTTGTGCATAATATTTTCGGTTCCACTAGTTCTGAATCCTCTAGTTGTTTATAGTTCTGTAAGTTGGTAATTTCGGCATTAAGACTATCACTCATTGGGTCGGACGATACTGTGAGAATAACAACACCCGGGTGGCACTCTCAACTTGTAATCTATCGTTAGTTTCATTGCAGAAACACACGCTAGAAAATTTATAAATTACTCCTTTATGTTTTTCATATTTATTTTTTTAGTTGGTACGAGAAGTTATTGTACATGCCAATGTTATCCACAATATGTCCTCAATTTCGTGGTCTTTCAATTGTTCTCGCCAGCACTTCGAGTATACGACAGATAATCCTATCGCAATGTGTTAGTTTACATTGGCTGATGCATCTACAAGTTTCTGTAATTTTTAGAAACTTCAATTTACTGTCTTAAATCCAAATGTGCCCGAAGATCTTGACTATAATTTATTTCCTTCAGTCGGATCTTTCGTTGAGACCCTAGCTAAGCTGAAGTCAGAAGGAGCATTGAAAAGGTTAAGAAAGGTAACTCACTGTAGTGTGAGTGTTAATTTTCTAGCCAACAGATTTGGTGATAACCGCTGACACGGTCATTGCCCTTGAGGGTAAAGTAATGGGCAAACCGAAGCACATGGCGGATGCTCTAACTACGCTTTTTAAGTAACTTGCTCATTTTTACCGATAATTTTTCAGACTAAATGGCAAAAGGCATGATGTATTTACGGGTGTTGGTCTTGCGTGGCTAGATCGAATGGGCAACAATCTGCTCGCCTACGACAGCTTTACGGAACAAACCACCGTGCAGATGGGGAAGCTCGATGAGCGTGCTCTCGAGGCATACGTTAAAACGCAGGAGCCTCTGTGAGCGGTCTTTCCCTCTTCTTCTGCATGATTGCGACATCATACTGAGCCAATGTTATTTTTCATTTGCTCCAAATGGCACTCAATTAATTTTTCCCCTTTTTTGATGCATCGATAGGATGTTAAGCTTAAATCGAGACTTGGATCCAAAAAGGAGGGCTCAAGGCAAAGCTGTAAATTATGATTCATTTTTGGTAATATCGTTCTCTCATATTTTACAACGGGTAGTGACACTTACTGCTTAAATTCGATTTCAGCTTTGCATTGAATACAAATACCTGAGATAAATTTGGCTTTTTAGTTATCAGTTATTTAAAGTATCCCCTTCCACCTAAGGTGATTAGAACTAGTTTTGTTCGTTTGATGTTTTTTGAGGTTGAGAAGTCCACAAGAGATGTTAATGTTGTAGTGCTGTGTACACATCTTCAAAGCACTCGGACAATTTAATGTAATGGAGTAGGCGTTCATCAAGATTTTCCATGTAGCCGTCTGCCTTAGAATTTCCTTGTTACCTTTTCATGTAGATAATGTTTTAACACGGTTCTTTGCAAACTGTGAATTGTAGCTATCGTTCTGAATGATCGAGTTGCAAATTTGCAGTATCATTAAAGCCATCATTCCTCAGCTCAAAACACTTTTTTTGTCTGAACAACTTCATCCTTATCTATAAGCTAACTACTTCAAGAATTACGGCCCATCTACGGCGACCTTATTTGCGAGGTGGCCTTATTAGTGTCAGTTTTTACCTTCTTTAAGTGTCTTTTCGCATTAGTTGTTTTCAAAGAGGGTTGACTAAAAACTGCTCTAGCCAGATAAATACTTCCCAAGTTGTGCAATGATAACTCTTGTAGTAAAGGTAGGAAAAGTTACGAGTAAAGTGCTCATTTGGTGTTTTAATTTCGCAATTGACTCGTTTCATCCGATCTAACTCGTCAAAAGGGTCCGGACTTTGGGACAAAATTTGGCAGCTAACTGTGGCGTTGACAAGTCCACCCCATGTACTTTATGCAAGAAAATCTTTACCCACGAACATATATATCTTGTACTATTGCTAACTTAATTTCCTTTAAGTCCGATGGATATCGCGCTCAGTCAATTTCATTCTTAATGAGTAGATTGGAATGTCACATGATTGGAAAAGGATAAAACTAAGACCACAAATCAGTAACAAATTTTATGTCTTTGTCCTTTTTAATAGCTTCCTTGCATTGAAAAATATGCTAAACATGCTTTTTCAGTGATAAATTTTTCACTTCAAATTTCAGTGGTTCTAATGTATTTGTGCCATTGAGCGTAGGATGTCGAGGCTTACGTGTAGCCAAGCCTCCAATTGATGTAGTAACGCCTTTGCCAAAGCTGGCATCGGCCTGAGTCATCGCCAGAAGTTGGTCCATTGTGCTGATTCGTTTACCAACCCCTTACACTTGCTTCTTTGCCTAGAGGTAAAGCAGGCAGCTACGGTTACCAAGGTATCGGTGTGAGTCTGATCGAGCGTATAGAAGGAGACTACTTCAATGTTCTGGGCTTACCGGTCTTCCGGCTTTGCCAGTACGTCAACCGTCGAAGGAGCTTCTCACTGGACGATGATAATCCCCCCATTAAAAGACGACTCACCTGATATCTATGCATTGATATGCACCATACTTTGTCAGGTTTCATCTCATTCCCACCATCACTTCAGCCCATTTTGTTCAACACCCCGGTTCTATTGTACAAATAGGAAAAAAAAGTAATTTGTTTGTCAACTTTTCTCATTTAGTGGCTCGTTGCGTCTGCCTCGCAAGCATTAAAAAATTGGGTGGATTTTTCAAATCGTGGTAAATGACACTGGCATCAAAATCTTGCCTCTCTGGCCACATGTAGATTGGTATTGTTATTACAGAGGGCGTTGGTGCGACTTCGAAATCACAGTCTTGTGGCAGAATCTTTTTTTTGATATAGAACTGGGATGGCTAAATGGAATTGAGTGACCAAGTCTCGGGGGAGGGCAGGCAAGATATCGTTTTTTACGATGGTTCTGGTGGCGGCTTGTTTGGTGTTTTTCTGATGGATCTGGGAAGGTTGTAGCTTAGCCTTGTTCCTTGAGTGGGTTCGAGAGTGCCTAATATAGTCTCAGGAATAGCCCTTGATAGATGAAGAGGCTGAAATGTCATTACATATGCATATCATCTGCATCCACAAGCTTTACGGTGAATGTCACTGGTCACGTAGTGATCGACCATGAAAGACGCATGGCATCAGCCAATAATGCTTATTTTAAACTTATCTGCTGATACTTAGGCCAAAAGTATAAAGTTGGTGATTGAGATTCCGAAGCATTTTCTCAGGAAACATCAATGCCATCATCGAAATGCCAGAGAGTGGTAAGTCGCATTAATGGTAGAGCCCACACTGAGCCTAAAATGGCTAGTCCACAAATAAATGGCTATAAATAAGTGATAAAAGCACATGCATGCCTGCTACTAAACTATTTCTGCGTATGACAATGGTTTTTAGATGATGCCAATGGTTGAGGGAGTAAAATAGCATCACTTTGTTCTTTCTTCCTCACTCAACTCCTAGAGGAAGGCGCCATCTTATGTCATTTACGTCCTTCTGCAGTCAGCAGGTACGCATTAGCATTTCTTACGTGTACACGGCGCCTCAAATGGTGTCCCGGATGCTGAATTACTGGAAGGGTCAAATGTAGTGTTATCAAGGCAACAAAAAATTAACACTTAAAAATGTAGGAGCGATTCGATTTCGTGTCTATTTTAATTAATACTTTTACTAATGTATCACTAGCGCCTACACTTGAGCACTCATTTTCACCGTAAACTTCACTGCAAAACAAGTCACATTATTTTTGAGAAGGGAACTTAGGTCTTGCTGATTCCTGACGCAACAGTTATCTTTAGGATACCAAAGCGGCAGATGATTCAACCTAGGAAACGAAAACGAGTTTAAGCGCCTCCAGTTAAATGGAAAAGTGACTTCTGAACTGCTTTTGACGTTGACAGATCGACTAAGTCGAATAAAGTTAGAGACCAAGATTAAAAGTGAAGTGTGAGAATTACGAGGAAGAAAACACCTTGTGGCTTGAAGGGCTATTCTGTCAACAAGAAAATATAATACAAATCGCATTCACACATCTAGGGGACATGCATCAACTCAGGCGGCTGCAAAAACATTTGGCTTGTAACTGTTAATAATAATGTCGTTATTTGCCAGGTCTCTGAACCTGTACAGATTGTGCTGCTGCGCGGTTCTCGGCCCATGCCAGAGTCTCCCAGCCCTTCTGCACTTCAAATATCATGACGATCACAGCACAATGACGTGTTATGACCTCGAGGAAGATTCAGGGGGCTACACATGACGAGACGATACATCGTGCTGTGACTCATGCTGCTTCTCTTTACAAAAAATAAATGGAATGGTTTTGATAGGTTTCGGTCAATTTTGACTTAGACGCTTTCCGGCAAAAAGGCTGCTCTTTGGTTAAAGTTTAGGCGCTTTTGTAGTTTGTTGGTTGCTTGTTTAACTCCTGGCTTTGGTAAAACCACGATCTATGTGCTCCACCATTGCATTTTCGTCCAGTAAGCTGGCCTACGGGCCATGCCGGAACGCATGCCTTCTTTCGGCCTCAGAGAAGTCTCAACGCATCGCTTTGGTGGCAACGAAAGGCAAACCATTTTAAATGACGTCAGTCCTGCTTTCCACTACTAGGTGATAATTCTTGGTAGTGGAAGGAGGGTATATGATGTAAGTAAAGTAATCGGCAACGATCTTAAGCAAAAGGGTTAAAATAGGTCTACCTTCGATAACTACCCTTGTTCCGTGTTTTGCATGAAATCTATTTACAAAGGAAATAACACCAGTCGTGAAACATCTGGAAAATCCTCGTTACGGGGCTACCTACCGTATCTGTATTCGGATATCAAATATGTGAAAACGCGACGCCTCCACCAATTCACAAGCTAAATAGAACCCTGGTAGATGCAACTGAGTAACTCTTAGGTGTGAACGATGTTTCAAGGGGAAACGAAAGCAAATTTCTACTCCTACGAAATTATATTTAATCCAGGTCGTAGTCAGCTGGTCCTACCCTTGGGCCAGTGTTCCTTCGACTAGCTATGCAAACATTCTTCCATCCCCGAAATCAATTCCCGTACGAAAACGAAAATTCAGGTTCAGTACTGTAATACTTTGTTTGTTCGAACTACCGGTTTAGGTCTCTTGGGTGGCCATCTTGTTCTAGCCGATTGGTCGGCCTCCGGGCCGTGCCAACAGCCCCCAAGTCCTCTGTTCCCGGAATATATATATTCTGCCCTAATACTGCGCCTTCTTTTACCTTAAGGGGAGCCTCGGGACGCTACAAGTGCAATTGCTAAGATGGAAAAGTGACGTCGCGGTTAAGTTTCAGCTAAATTGCATGGAAATTAGATGAATGGCACATTTGGCTCGTGGATGTCTAGAAAACAGCATTGATTACACTGTTTACTTTAGATGAATTCGCCTCAGAATACCAAGTATTTAAGCCACGAAGGCAAGGTGTTGCAATTATTCCTTAAAGCTCTGTATAAAATGTTAAAATATGCATTTGGCTCAATGATATAGTAAACTCACAATTGGGGCATGATAGCTACTATATAGCACAAAACAGGTAAAGTTTAGTCAGTTTGGTAAAGTCTGGACTTAAATAAATGCCTGAGAGGAAATTTGCTTAAATAATTAGGATTATCATTTAGCTTTTAATTTTCTTATCCCGCTTATTTGAACTCGCTTCTTGGGCGCGTCTTTGCTTCGGAGCTGGGGAGTCGGTTGTTGGTCAGGTATGTTGGTCAGGTAGTTTGTTGTGACAATTGAACGGAGTGCTGCAGTTTTTCTGATTTGCAATTAGTTCAATAATGATATTGAGTGGTAATCATAGTCGTGGAAGCCACACTAACACTTAGCTGCTCTTGAGTGACAAACTAATTGGCATCTTGGACCAGGGGCTCCTGTTCTTGCTGTTATACCCTTATAAAGATTCCAGTGTAGAACAAGCACCGATGGTTCATTTCATTGTATTCCTACCTCTTCGTTCATGCGATAAGTTTATACCTAGTAGTCAACTGCTTCCATTAACTCTAAGCGGAAATCTTGTATGGGAAATTCTGCATCCAGGGTATTGTTTTTGAGAACTATTTTGATTGTACTGTTGGAGGTGTCTTGAGTTTTTTCTGATCTTGTTGCTGGTTTTTTGTTTGCTTAAGTGCGTTATGAGGCATTTTTATAGTGCTTTCTATGAATTGAATTTATTTCCTGGACTGAAAATGTAGTCTTTTTTTCCTAATATGTGCACTAAGACATGTTCGTACAGTGTATACTAACATGCTTGATACGGTGTGCCTTATCATTCTAGCTTTATATTGCCGTTTTGACCTGTTTTAGTTGGTTCAAATAATCGTGCATGTGTGATCTCTTTAATTATGCAATTATATTCGGTCGTCTCCTTGCTAGGGAGGATTTTAATGCTTACATAGATTTAATTCGCTGAGACGTTTGCTTGTGTCCTCTAACCCATTTTCCTTATGCACAACGCTCTGTGATGGGAATTTTGGCGAGGTGGAGTGGTTGTGGACAAGCGGTTTGCATATGTTTCTGTTCTTAGCGGTCAGGTTGAAATCTCAAGCCCTAAGTGGTCATACATACAAGCTTGCTTTTGTGCTGCCTTTCAGTATGTTGACGGCCGTCTGCGATAAGCTTGCAAAATATTCAATTGTGCTGGCGAGCACTTCTCCCCGCCGCAAAGAAATCCTCTCTGCTTGCGTTTGTATCTATAATATCCTCTCCAATACCATTTAGAATCTCAAATTCACTACGCTTAACCCAAATGTTCCTGAGGATCTGAATCCAGATGACTTTCCTAACATCCCAGATTTTGTCGAAGCTCTTGCCACAATCAAGGTCAAGGGTGCTTTAAAGGTTCTTAAGGAGGTAACCTTTTTTCACTGTATCACCATTTAGCGTGCTGACATAATTATAGGTGCAGATTCTGTGGTTGTTTTTCAAAACAAGATAATAGGCAAGCCTCTAAATCCAGACGACGCCTCTAAAACTCTCAAAATGTATGTGTCTTTGCTACCTCTGAAGAATTCGCTAGGTTATCGGGTCAAGTTCATGAAGTGTACACCGGGGTGTGTGTTGCGTGGATGCGTAAAGAGCCGCAGTTTTGCTGCTTCAGTGAACGCACAAAAGTCCACATGGCAAAACTGGACCAGGACACGATCGACGGCTACGTTAGGACAGGCGAACCCCTGTAAGATCCTATAAATTGGCACAAATTGTGGATACCTGGTTCTGGCGTCATGGCATTGGTGGTATCGACCATAAGTTTCGCCACAATGCCTACTTAATTCCACTATATGCCTAATTGTATGGCAACCAGGACCCGTTAGAAGCTTGTAAACCTTTTTTTCCTAAAAATCGCTTCTACTTCTACGCCGGAACGAAGCTAGTATTTTGACATTTGCGAGGACCTTGCTCGTCTAAAACTGAAAATCCGGCTACTCTTACCATGATGTCCTACGACTGGGGCATCATTTTCCTTTATAAATCAAATTACCTGTTTTTAGTTAAAGTAATTAACTGAAGGTTTTATTTTTGCATATTTGAATTATAGGGACAAGGCCGGCAGTTACGGTATCCAGGGTATTGGTTGCAGTCTGATCTGTGGGATCGAAGGTGACTATTTTAACGTTGTTGGTCTACCGATTCACAAAATTTGCCAACACTTATACGAAAAACTAACGCATGACGCTTAAAATAATGATATTTGCGCAGTGTATTTATAGCATCTAATCTTCCGCTTCTTTCAGAAATAAAGTATTTTTGATCGTGAGTCTCGCTCTGTATTCGAGTGATTCATTTGCCGGCGTCACAGAATGGTTTTACCGGGAGTTAATAAATTTTCTTTATTGGACACTACTTTGAAGAGGTCTCTTCCGTCCCAATGCTCGTTGGTAGTGACTTGAATTGCTGGTTTTCAAGCCGAGTTATTCTTCTCTTTAATTTTGCCTGGCTCGATCCGTACTCCCCCAATAGCCGGGCTAGTTTATTGCTCATCTGTTCCAATGTCGCGTCAATTCGGTTGACCCTCTCCTCAATGGTTTCTCTGTCCTCCTCGGCTTTGCGAAGGAGTTCTTCGTCCAATAAATTGTCCTTTCTCAGCATCTGCTGACCGGCCTCCATGAGTTTCTCCTTCGCTTCGGGGTATTCCGTCAGCGCCTCCCATAAATCGTCCTTGCTGAGACAAAAGAGATCGGAATAGCCCACAGAGCGGACGTTTGCTGTCCGACGGTTCCCCGTTTTGTTTCCTATGGGTGGTGGAATTTTGAATTTTTAACACAATAAAAGGGTATTTGCGACCTGAGTTCAAAATTATCACTCTGTTTTGCGCGCAGCTACTCCAACAAGAGGTGGTTAATCACTCGCTGTTCTCCAAAATGAGGAGGGTGGAGGTGAAGGTTGTAGAGTTTATTGCTAATTTCTGCCATTGATTATGGCACAGCTCCATAAAACAGGAGTGATTTTAAGACACTGTAGCTTACCGGCGATATTGAGGATGGAGATTTCGCCAAATACCGTGCCCTCTCCCAACGTTACAAACGTTGTTTTTCCGTCATCCGCAACTACGCTGATTTTTCCGCGTTTTACAATATACATCTCCTTTCCGATATCGCCTTTGCGGCAGATGTAGTCTCCTGGCGAATAAATCTGGAGCTTCAGCTTTAGAACAAGTTCCACCAGCAATCCAGGATCGCAATCCTTTACAGAGGTGGAAAAATGAAAGAGAAAATTGGGGTGTTTTTGGCAATAACTCGCTAGATAGTCTACAGGGTTCTGTAGGACCTGGTTTGTTTATTTACTTCTGGGAACTTGTCGTCACTTTATTAAGCTTTCTCTGACAAAGGAGTCGGTGAAAGCGTGGATTTACGGTGCCACACAGGTGTTCTGTGCGTGTCTTTGCAAATTAGAGAGTTTAATGGTGGAGAATAGGCGTCAATCCCCCAGTTATAAGCACTAGGATCTCTAATTTTTTATGCGTTGCATCAGTGCCCGACTGTTTGCAGGCCAGAAATTTATTCACCTTTCCCTCATGTCTGGGTCATGAATTTATGCTCCCTAAGGTATCGAGGTAGACTTGATCACCGGTCTTACTTAAGAGGCATAATTAATCTTTGATTGTCGGCAAATGAAACTCCGGAGATGTGTTCAGCCTTTTTTCAAAAGTCTAGCTCGATGGCACTCGACTGAATTAACCTTGGGTGTTACAAAAGAGTTGCAGTTAACTGCCAGTGATGCCACGAATGTGGAAAATGTCATACCTGAAATATCTTGACGCGCTGGAGTGTGTCGTAGTGCACGTGGATGGCGATTTCGGCCTTAAGTTTGTCTGGTAGAATCGCGAGAACATTCTCCTCCTCGAGGGATTGCTTATTCGACCAGAGGTAGTCAAACCACTGTATGACTCGACGCTCCAGGCTCTTGCTCACCTTTCGGTATTCCATGTAGCTAGGTTCAATACAATTTTACCTGGTTAGGTGCAATCATATGCTAAGAAAAATTCACAATTTCAATGCAGCACTTTTACAGAGGTTTTGTTAAAAATAATTGCGTACAAGGAAAGTCTTGAAGAAGTAGGGTTCAAATAAGGCATCAACAAAGGTGCTAATACTGTGTTCAATTGGAGGCGGCTGGGAGCAGGTTAGTCGGCACGCCTCGTTGCAACTAATCGGATCTATGGTTGGCATTTATGCAATGTTACCTTTCCTGAGCTTTCATTAGACCATAGGTTTGTGCTTGTCTATCATTGCTTTTTTCTGCATTCTGCAGCATTTCTCTATTATGCTGAATACTTTTCTCCTAACATGTCGGTTGATTGTGGTGTTGTGAGTTGAATTTGCCCGTTGGTGCATAGCATTTGGAGGGAGTATGAGATCAAAATTATGTAATTTTGTTCCAATGCTGAGCTGCTCGAAGGCAAATGCATCACACTTATGAAGATGCTCCACCCTTCCTGGTCAAAATTAGGGTTTCAACAATTTTACTTACCTGAGTGGAAACGGAACCATTTTTTTACAGATTAAATAAACAAATAAGCGAATGGATTTCGCACACTATGCACTAGCAGATAGCAACAGGTCTCAAGGACTAACAACTTAATCTTCACTTCCACACTGATGACTGACGAGTGGTGAGAAATAGTTTTTATATTCTATCATCATGCGAACATGGATCTCTAAACGCCCCACTCGCTGTTCAGCCCGCACTCTTCTTACCATGCACATGATGGACTGTAGACAGGGTGATTTACTTGCCAAATGTCAAGTCATTACAGTAGAGGTTTAAACAAAACTATTAAACTTAAAGGTACGGCGAAAGAACTTCGAAAACAGGAAGGACAAGTCCAGTAGTTGGAAAAATGTCACACTCCTACAAAACAGCGTTGGACCTCACAATGCGAGAGCAAGATACTGCCTTCGATAGCCGGATGGTAAATTGACAGCTGAAGATTAAGATGAATCGAAAAGGAGAGGTTAGCTACTGTAACAATTACGTTGTTTAAATGCTCTTTATAGGCCAGATGCAGGAGGACAATTACAACCTATTTGCGAACGCTCGTGGTTACTCTCAAGGGTCTGAGGCTCTTCCGTCGTAAATACTTCGCTCTCATACTTCCCTTCCCTTCTCGTAACACCCAGCCTTCCAATAGCAGGGGTGGAAGGAGGGAAGAGGAGGAAAGGGAAGAATCCTCTAGCATGTAAAGGCAAAACAGGGCATAACAGTGATAATGGCCTACTTTTCCTCGTAGAAAAGTTGTTAAAAAATTTTAGGTTGGAATGGTGGCTATTTCAACAAATAAAATAATTTTGGTGGCTTTCTGTATTTACCGACTTGTATTTTAAAGTACCACACGAGGTTATTCGATAACTTTATAAAATTTTGAGCGTTGATGCAGTTGATTCATGTTTAAACAATGGAACTTCAGCGGTGCTTGTACCGTTTAACACTGTCCATTTGTGCTTGGAATGCTGTCTTTTGGGCATTCATGTTTGCGATCATAGCTCCAACGTTACCAACGACTGTGGCGAAGATGAGGACACCGGCAAGGAAGTCGATGGTGATAAAAATGTACTCCCCATCACGAACCGGTTTTGGAGTCTCGCCAATTGTCGTGAGGATCAGAGTTGACCAGTAGAAGCTGTAGGTGTACTGGGCAAAAATTGACTGCCACCGCTCTGTGAGATTGCAGGGTTCATCTGTGATATCGTCAGTGGAACGTGGCGGGTACACAAATGAGTTTCCACAGAGTCCTGTGCGGGGATGAAGTGACTTCAATTGCTTATGAATGGCAATAGCTCGCTAATTATTAATGTACTAAAAGTGGATAAAAGATAGTAATCGTATGTTATTATTTATTCCTTAGTCTATTCACTCCCAATCAGTCTTGGGGAGTTGATTGGCAGCATTTGTAATTTAAAACAAATTTTCTCGTAAATCAAAAGGTAATGCAAGTAAATCCAATTGGACCAAAAAAAAAACCTTTAGAGGGGTTTAAATGTGTAAAAGGTTTATCTAAATGCGCCCGAACTTATGTTTACGTCTTGATTGCTGCACAGCCTAGAAGTGACAAATGATGAGCAGGAATTTAAGGAGGCTTTTAACTTTGAAATTTCGGTTTACCACTTTAGTCTGTAGCATAGTAAATGAACTCTGTCATGAAAAATGCGCTCAACAGATCGAAATTGACAACCAGCTATTTAAATGAGGTTACTGGCATTTCATGCGCCTTAGGAAGTATAAGGCTTCACTCTCACTTTGCACGAATGAATGCATACTGATGCCCTCAAGCTTAACCGTAGCCCCTGTTGTTGTGTGCCTGGTGACGGCAAAGAGGAGATTCGTGGTGGGAAAGGTGGAAATATCATCCTCTAGACAGCGTGAGTCAAAATGAAGGAGGAAACAGTGAAGCCTTATAAATCAACCTCACCTGTTTGTGTGCTAATCTCAAAGAAGATGCAGGCGTTAAAGTGGATGAGAATGAGAATGCCCGCAGTGAGCGTAATCACACGGAACATGTTGGGAAAGGAGGCACGCGTCTCAGTGCGTGCGATGAACTCAAAAACCTTGTAGGCCTTCAAAAGGCGGTTCAGGCGCAGCCAGGAAGCGTAGTGTGTGAAGGCTTGAGAAATGTAGAGCAGGTCTGTTGGTAGAACGGCAAACACGTCCATGAGGCAATCAGACTTCTTGATGTAGGCGTTGCGCAGTTTGACCACATCAGTCACTACCAACCCCTCCTCGAGATAACCTAGGCGAGGTTTAGCATTGCATCACTTTCTTCTGATAAATCTGACAGAAGATTCATAGGTCTTTGGGTTTTATTCGACATAATTTGTGTTGCTATTTCCAATTTTTCTTACCTTTCCTATTTTCGTCCATAATTTCGTGCCTTTATTTTTTGTCCAACATGAAATACGGTATTAAAGGGTTCCCATTAATTACCCAAGTTTTCCGTATAGATAAAATTTTCCTTAATTTGTTTTACACACTTGAAGCCCCGTAGCATTAGGATGAATCACCACTTTCTAGCAATGATGTGCTTATTTAACTTTCTGTTTATTTTATTCCGTTTGATAAGTCGCCACTTCACACAGGAGCACTGGGTTTGCATTCCAAAAGTTTTTTGGGTGGGTTTGGATTTGTACAATCATTTGAAATTGCATCAATATCATTACTTACAACATGTTAGGACCATCCTGATAACTGAAACGTATCTTACTTTCTGCCCCATCCAAACCTTTTGAAGGAAAATTTTCAGGATCTGATAATTTCACGATATGTTTTTAAAATTACAATGACTTACGGTAATAGGATTGCATCTATCCTAAAAGCAGATTTCCGGTGGAGTTATTTAGAAATTTGGGTGCTTAAATCCCTACAACGAAATCTATTTCCACGAATTGGGGCAACCACTTTATTTGTTCCATTTCCCTGGATATGGGGAGTATTTTTAGGTTATGGAGCATAAGTCTCTGAGTTTGTGCGGATCGCTCTAATTTATAGACCTAATAGAGCAATTTAGGCGTTTCAAGTGAACAAAAGGACACCTATTATGTACTTGAAGCGTTTCAAATCCCAAAATGTTGTGATGGATGTGATTTCGGCAGAAATGCTTTGGAAAGTAGGTGTACCTGTTCTACAACCAATCCATATATCGAGGAGGTAGATTGAGTCAATGCAGTAGTCTATGAACATCCAAACGGGAGGAGAAAGCTCGTGGAATTGCGTAAAGGCGGTGCGCATGGGAAGGATGATGCAGTTGTAGAGAACTGTCACTGATATTAAACCGAGCCATTGATAATAAGCTTGCGATGATGTGTCCATGGTGAACGTTTGAGCCCATCTGAAAAGCAATTACTTGAGTATGAGTCTTACAGCTTCCAAAGCCTTATTTTTGGCCCTTGTTCTCACGTCTAGCGGTGCCTACTGAAATGGAGAATCTACTAAAGGGTCCAAAACAGTCAAGAAATGCCGTGTGCCTTTGGAAAAGGCTGAAATTGAGGTGGGTTTTCATTGTACCCACTATGGCTATCAGTGGGCTTAAAGCGTCTAAAAACGTCAATTCAGCATGAATTTTTAGGCATGATAATTTATCTGTGACAGAGTGAAAAGTGTAGCTAAAAGTAGAATTTGTGCTACTCACCGATGCGCCAAAATTTACGTCTGTCTATTCGAATTCAGATCTGTTGCTAAAACTATGCTGACCACTTCATACATATTTACAGTGGGAAGAATGTTTAAGCTAAGTTAACTTTTCTGTTGGTCGACTTGCCAGAGTAATTAATACAACTTTAAAGCAACTGCTAATTTTCCATTATAAGTCTGAGGAAAGCGTTTAGAATGACAGAGAACAGCCGTTATGGCCTGGGTATAAAAACTACTTACAATTTGATTTTCTTGTACAAAGGCTGTTGTGATTCCAGGTCTTCATCAGCGTCAGCGCATTCATCGATAGGTTCGTGCGACTCTACCAAACTCACAATAAAGGCGTTGTTCTCCTTGTGGCTCTTCGCCGATTTATGCCCACCACACGGACAACAGCACGAGAAGCAATGCTTCAGGAGAGAAAAGACCAACTGCTAGTAAGGCTAGGTTTGTGACGGCTAACAACACATTCCTGTATTGAGCTATCACGAAATTTTGTGATCATTACTGTATAAAGCCACGATTCGTCAACATTTTTTTATGCCAATTTTGTTTGATAATATATATTACTGTAATTAGTCCACACTCCACTTATTCACCAACTAGACCTATGCATGATCACTGATTTTGGATAGTGGAATTAGTGAGATTTCACATCTAGCTGTGGGAGAAAAATATGAATTAAAGCTAGTCGGATTTGTTTCTCAATATTACATTTTATTTTGAACTTTTATAAAAAGAAAATGGCTAAAACCACCTACCTTTTTCACAATTTCCTTTTCTCCACTTCTGGAAGTTTTAAAGGAATTACTCATTTTCGAACGATACTACGTACGAGATGAGAAAATTAAGTACACTGAAGCAGTTTCAACCCAGATGAGGCGAGCAGTAACCACACCCAGAGTACGAACACGAGGTGGTAGCCAATCACGAAGGAAAAGTGAAACAAAGGTTCTTTCCCCTTTGGTTATTCGAAAGTGGTGAAAGGCGTTGCCCTTCCTTCCGCCTCCTTTTCTCAAGTGTAAGAGCGTTAGTGGTAAGTGGATGGGTGTACAGGCTTTAGACACACAATGGACACTTCACAACTCCATTTCTTTCGATGATCATCGCCTCGAGGCTCGCATATGGCTCAGAGCCCATTTTGGTACGCATTCAATTTCTATTTGCACACAAATTTCGCGTCTTCTAATCCAGGATTCCCAAAAAAGTTCCCTTTAATTGTAAAAATAATGACAGCACATAACCTACTAAACCATCAACTGGTTTGTTGCTTTAGCAATTCTATCAGCCACACTTCCATAGTGTAAAGTAGGAATCCACCACTTGAGAACATAAAAGTTAGAAAATCAAACAAACCTATTGCTACTAACAAATGGAATTCCCTGTTGGCTTGCATAAGGGTAATGGGTAGCATGAAAAAAATTGTAGCTCAATTTTAGTCCTCTGATGTTTTCGTACGATACTTTTTGAGCATTCGAGATAAACACGCAAAGGATAATTCACATCAGCCGCGTATGCTGATGCATGGACAAGGAAACAAGCTGTTCCAATTGGCAGAAGGGAGAACTTTTATGCAGCTATAGTTTGTTAATATACTGGTTCGCCATGATTGGCAGTTCAACCTTGCAGCTCTGTGAGTTATCCACAGTCTGCAGTGTCCCCACTTTCGGCCAGATCCGAGAGAACGGACAAGCCGTGTGTAAGAGCGCATTGTCCTGTCAGCATGGTCGACTCCCCTTTGACCGTCCAAACAGCAGGTGTGGTAGCGCGATGGTCACCGCGAGAGTTTCCCTAACTGATCTTAGAAGCTGAAATAAATTAATATCAGGTTATAGTAAATAAGTGGAGACTACTATGGTCTATACAAATCGAAAGAAATACTACACTCTACAATTTGAAGCCTTATCTTAATGCATACTTCACTGGCCAGCACATTATACTGGTATCCATTCTGTATTAAATCAGGTATGTAATTTCATGAGTGAGGTGTGTAGAATACTGGAATGCCTTCAGGGGGGGTAGTAGGCGGTTTATAAACCTGATTTTGACAAAGTTACTCTCCGTTTATTTATTCTTCTGTAGATTTAGTTTCAGTTTTCCAATACACATTTCCTTGTCTCACTACGGCAGCCTGTGATCGTTACTTAGCTTTGGGTGTGCTTATCAAAGGCTCGAGGGCCTTTTTAGACGAACAAGAAATTGAAATTGTTTTGCTTAATGCAGGTGAAAATGTATTTTAAGTTTCGATCACAAAAATTTCACGATAGGTGGTGACAATTGACAGCATTGGTGTAATTTTGGCTCTATCAATAGGCTAAGGAAATGGGGAGTACCAGAGCAGCTCTGCAGATGACCACCGAGACTTTGTGACTCAAATGTAGGTTTAGTCTATCTACCGAAGTGCAGAAAATACTGTCAGCTCGATCAAGAACGGTGACATTTGTTGGAAATTTGGTGGTAAAGCTTGGAGGGGAACAGCTTCGGCCTGCATGTGACAAGCGTACCCAACGAGGCAACAAACAAATCCCAGGCAGCGCTGCAGCAAACAACTGGAAGAACGTTTTATTTGGGCTGCACAATGAGGATTTAACCACCATCAATCGGGCTAACTAAAGAAGAAACACCGTGGTTAGAAGTGAGAGGGCGATCGCGGCTTTTACACTTGCAGTAGATAAGCTTTGACAGGAAGTTGGGGTGAAAGAGATGTAGCGGGATTTACCTTTGATGGGTAAAAACTTGAATGTAAAATTGAAAACCAAGGAATGTACAAAAGTGTCTGACAAACAGGAGCGTATAGATCATGCCACAGTCTGTGATACCATGAGCTTCGTCTACCCCTCCTTTCCTCCTTAACCTCTTTACTTAAGTTTAGCCAGTAAGTTTTTTGATTAGGCGATACTTTAGGAAGATTTTTAGTAGGTTTTTACTTGAAACACGTATAAATGCCTTTAGGTTTTATCTTGAAACATATTTTGGATCAGTAGCTGTGAGGCAGTGTTGCCTGGGATTGATCAGCCATTCGTTACAACTCGACGGCTGATGGTAGACGGCTGGATGGTGGGGTTGGCGTTTATTGGCAGTGTTAATGACACCGTGGTGGTACGGAGTGTCTTGCTTGGTCCGACGTGAGTCTTCCACTAGAGACCCAAACGCAAAGCTGTTATATGCACATAATTCGGTTTATGTTATATCCTACACCTTAAGAGGCTTGGAAGACATCGACCAGGTATGAATCTCATACTTTTAATTAAGCCAAACATACCCTACTGAAATTTGAATGGGGCCCATATTTGGGTTCTTGTGTCTTGTGCAGAATCTTTATTCTTAAAAGATTTGAACGTATTGTTTGCATTGGAAACCCATGAATTTGAAATGTAGTAAAATCCTGTTAAAGACCATTTACTCTGATCTCTCTATCATTATTGTTTTGGGGATGGTATGGATTATTAGGATATTTTATATGGGTTTTTCGAAACAAAGTAAGTTAAGCAGATTTTGACTGTGTTCCTACTTTCGAAAGTTGAGCGCTGTTTTTGCGTCGACCTACCTCACTTCCAACTGATGTCCTATTTGTGCTGACACTATTTATTTGACTAGTAAAGCGCAGTGATGTGTGACGTCCTTGCAGCAAGAATGTATGCCACCACAACTGTTGGCGTCAGTTCAATTAGTAGGTGACTGGAACGAGCCCATTCCGAGTCACCGGTAGTTAGCTATCCTTCCAAAGTCGCAGTATCAACACGTGTTCACCGGCTAAAAGCCGATTTTATCCAATCGAGCAGTAGAAGGTGATTTTGAAATAAATCGAATCTTTCGATTCGATATAGAGTAATTTTAGTGGATATTTCGTATATTGTAACTTGTTGCATGAACTCTGAGCTAGTTATTTCTGTGTGTGCTGCTGTTATCTCACAGGTAGCTGTATTTGAGCCTGGCACCAAATGTACCTTATTCTCACACCTTGGAGTCAAGAAGTGACAAACCTAACATCAGTAATAATTTGAGCCACCAGGATGCTCCGCCACCTCAACCTGGAGATCCATGAACAGCCTCTGGAGACGGTGGTGCTATGCGTGTCAAGGCGAGTGAATGTCTTCTCTCCTACCTCCACTGCCGCGCTATCGAGAACTACCTCGTCGTCACTGACGGCACCACCTTGTTCCCCTTCTACTAGCAGAGCCTCAGCATCCCCTCACCCGTTTTCGCACGCATTTATTCAATTATTTACCCACGTGCATTCAATGCCCATGGATGTACCGTCCCATCCACTTTGTACTTTTTGTCCACACAGCTTATTTTAATTTCTGGTATGAATTTAAAATAATCCTTGGGGGACTCTTCTGTTGTACTTAATACCCATTACATACTGGACGGCGGTCCTTGAGGCGCATTTTTTCTTCCATCTATTACGTTACTTTTAACTCAACCATATAAATACAATCAGTAAATGGGTGGCAGCAGACCCATGAGCATCATAAATGTGGATTAATCGAAGTATCTCTGTTATTTTCAATCAGGTGAATGGAACAAGCGCGTAAGGTGAGCATTTATGATGAGAACTTGAGCATATCCACCTCAAGGAATCTCCCAAATTGGAGAGCGCCCTAAGGTGCGGGTGTGTTACTTTTGATTGGGGAATGATTGGTGGATATTTAAACATAAATGATACTCAGACAGATCACCTGACTTTTGACAGTTCCTATTCTAAGGTGAGAGTTGTCAAATGCATGGCCTCCTTGGCTCCCAACCCAGCTCTGCAAGGAAGTACTGTCCCAACGCTACACAAGTCTCGTCGACCAAAAACTCTTTCTCTCAGAACACAGCCGACTATTGCTCATAGACGAATTAAGCAACTAGAACCTAGTGTTTGTTTCCGCTAGGTTTGCAAGTATTGCGAGGTCTCTGGGGAAAACCTCAGACGTACCGCAATTGCACATTGAAGCGTACATTTTGCAGACCTTTGTGTTCCATCAATTTGTTAGAAATGCAATCCAATCCTATCTCACGAGTGACTACTTTATTTGAAGAATTCCACCCTCACTTAAAAGCACTTGGGTAGATTTATACATTTATTTTCGAGCTATTATGGACAGTTTAGCTGTTAAATGAACAGAAGTACCCAAGATCTACTTGCTGCAGCAAATAGACTGTGGACAAAGCTAAGTGCCTCCATGAATTCCGGTAGTACTTGCAAAATGGCGATCATTTCGACTAGTAGACAACAGTTGAAATCGGCGCATCATCCAACTGAACCTACAGATTTCGAATATTTCATCACTTTATTCTACCAACAAAGATTCATCAATAACTAGGTTTTTGTCATGCTTTGGTTTCTCGTCAGTATGCTATAGTTTCAACGTCACCTTTTGAGGACACTTGATTAGTCCCCGAAAAAGATAAGTTTTCAATCTCATTGAACTATACTCTCATGATATACACATGTATAAATGACATAATTGTAAACTGCTTTATTGCTGTCGAAAGATAATGGTTATCTTCTATGTTGGCTGACCAGTCGGCAGCCCCTGGACCTCCACCTCCTCTCCATACGACCAGGCGTAGACACCAGGATAGAAGGCTCGAGATCGTGGTATCCTAAGAATCACCGAGGGTGATCGGACCTTTAATTGGTCACCCGTGTGAAAACTGGCGCTTCTCGTAATGCCTGCCTCAGAAGTCCCACGAAGTAGTTTATCAGGTCCGTAATGGTTACTGAGGAACATACCGTGCTGCTGCTGTTGCTGCTGTAAATGCTGGGAAGCAAAACTGAAGCTGATGTCGGCCATAGAGTCACCCATTCCTGATACGGTATCAGCAGAGGGGAGCTGGATAGCAGAGGTAGTGTTCGTTGCAGCAGTATTGTTAATGTTACTGCTAGTGGGCTCAGTTAGAAGGTCCCTCCCCGTGTGCATTTCGCCTTCAACCAGGGTGTAGACGGTCTGTGAGTTTTCACTCAATGATTCGCCTGTCTGCAGGGCAACCGACTTTTGGGATGGATTTGAAGTAGGCGGATATGCGGCACCAGAAGGATTAACCAAGGGATAGCCAGATGGATAGAAAGATTGGGGCTGAGTGGGGAAAAAATATTTTTTATTCGAGGTGAACAATAGGATCAGTAGATCACAAAAGACCACAGTCGAAAAAATCACTGTTGAATGGAGGCAATTTAAGAGCTTAGAATTTCTAATTTTACAAACATTGGATTTTGAGTTCCCAAGGTAACTAACTCTTTCCTTTGTTATATACATACATATATATATGTGTGTTGCTAAAGTTTTCCAATGACATTAAATTCAAATTTCTTATTGAAAAGCATCTGACAACCCATTTAGGTATAGAAGTGCGCGTAAATTCGCGTTTTCGTAACTTCGAGAAATTTGCTCTGATCAATTCAAAGGTAGCAGAGCAAAGAAACCAAGAAGGAATAGTGAGAAATTGCATTAATAAAGTATCACAAGTTTTATGTATAGGCTAGTTCATATTGTTTCATTGTAATAAAGTTGCATAAAAATAAACATCGGATCTGAGGCCTTGAGTCACTGAAAGTGTATTTAGCATAGCGTTGTAATGAAATCCTCGTTAGCAGTTTGGATATCGTAGTCACTTAAACGAAGAGTTCTTCAATCAATGGAGACGTTAAATTTATGATGAGACATCTATTAGATACCTCTGCGCATGGAGGTTACATGAGTCCTTGAGTTTTGTCTATTGGCCAAGCTTTTCACTAAAATCACTGCCACAAAAGAAATAATACTTCTTTTTTATGGATGAACGGAAAACTGATTAGCCTAACGCCGTTTACCTCTACTTATATTTGGTCAAAATGCGAATTCGGACGAGCTATTGGCCGACCCGTGACTAGCGTATCCCAGAGAAATGCGATTGGATGGCCGCAGGACGGCGCAGTTAGTATGGCTTACATAACGACAATGCAACAAATTTCCACATATGCTTGACTGGTAATGCAACTCATAGTAATTCGTTCTGTGACTGAATAACAAACATGAAGAGAGAATTATTATGAAGTAGTGAGCAGAAAGACTCAGGATTTTGCACCAGCACTTCGGGACTTTCCTCCCCACTATTTCTGTCACAAACCGATGTCACAAGCGAGGCACTGTGAATTAAGGCTAATTCTAGCAGAAAAAAACATCATTACTCATTACTATATCGCATTGGATCTAAAAAACATGTTTTATTTAATGCTGGCAGTAGTTTAGACTCAAAAGTGGATTTAAGGGAAACAATGAACCGAACCTGCGTCTTAATTTAATTGCACTCCTAGACTTCAAGTCAATGACAAGCTTGCTGGTTTGATTTAGGGAGTTGAAAGAACAAACGGGCAAAAAGTTTCATTTTTCTTGCAAATACTTATAATTCGTTGAATTTGAAATCTGATAACATCGCTACGAGTTTAAAGTGTGCAATAAAACTAAAAACGTTTGCATGTTAATGGTGCGCGCTGCGCAAATACCAGATAAAACGCGAACGAGCATGGCTGCGTGGAATCATAAGCCACGCACCGCGTAAGGCTGTTTGTTGAGTCCAAGTGACAAACTTTTGCAAGAACGCAAAACGTTGTCAATTTAATGAAAGGACAAGGATTATATCCACTCACACATGACAGATAGGACTACGATGAAATGTACATTAAATGCCTTCGTGTTTTTCAAGTGCCTTCTGTGGCGACAAGAGCACTGCTGACGTTGGCATGAATTAAATTCACAATTAGCAAGAACTCAAGTTTCTCTCAATTATGCTCCATCAAAAATTAGTATCAATAGACTTCGATGCATTTTTCCGAAGTTTTGGGTCAAATCTGATTTCAATTATCAAAAGACCACCTACAAATATTCTGCAGTTGGAAAGACAACTTCTTTGAAATGTAAAAGGTAAGTAAGGCTAAAGTGATGACCCACCATCGTTCCTGCATTTTTAAAACTTACTATCCATGGCACCATCCACACAACATCTGGTGATGCGGTGGGGACTCCAAGCGGCACCGACATTTGTGAAGTATCTGATTTCTTTAAGGTGGGAGTTGCCATGGTACTTGTGTTTGGTGGGATCGCATAGGCCGGTACCCAGGGCGCTAGAATCGGTCGCACTGGAAAAGGAATGAAGGCGGAGGATTGAATGGTTGGGGCTGAGGTCACGGAGGTGGCTGACGAAGGGGACATATAGGCCGGCAGACAATATAAGGGGAGAAACGGTGCTCTCGAGTTTGTTCCAATCTGGGGATGCTGCTGTTGGTGGGGTGGGAAGAGCGGATACGGGGGCCACAGCGGTGGCACTGGTGGTGGCAGTGGATGAATCATATCCGAACCTCGAGAAGTCGAGGGCTCCTTCTTTCCTTTTTCATCCAGAGAAGTGATTGGTCGGTCGACTGGAGGGGGAGGAACGCAGTTGGGGGAAGGGGAGGAGGAAGAGGAGGAGGAGGAAGTGCAGGAGAATGTATTAGCTGAGCTATCACTTGTCACATTGGCATTTTCATTGTATGAAAGATGTTTCTGTGACTTCCCTGCATTTCTCATGGAATATCGGGGCGGGGAATCCTCAGAAGTCATCCTCAATCCAGCGATGGTGAAAATGGACATGGCTAAAGAAAGGAAAAATTCAATTCACTGGATCACCGAGTCGGCTTGCTTCAAGAACTGTTGTGAAGTAATATTAGTAGACCCATTTTCAAATTTTAAAAAGGGCCATTTAAGCTGTATGAACCCGCCTCATTTGAACTGGTGAAGCGTTTTAGAGAGAAATAACTAATTAACCACGCATCTTATCCTCAAATAAGTAGAACATTCGAGCATAGTTGAGTTGTTACTATGATGTGACAAAATTTAGGGAAAGGGGAAGGAGGGGATGCCTTACTGTCAGGGAGGCAGGCGAGTTGAGCTGTTGGAAGGGAGACGGTAAAATAGGGATGGCGGAGAGCAGCACGAGCGGTGATGCGTCGCTCGGGGGGCAGTTGGAGGAGAGCAGAGGCGAGAGCAGTGGCGTGCGCGATGTGACCGAGGCGCGGCACTACGTGGTTTAGCGGCTTCCCTGCGTGCCACAGCAACCCACACCCTCCCCTTCCCGATCGTCCTCCACACGCTCCGGTGGACAAACGCTGATGCGGCTGCTGCGACCGCGACTGCTGGTGATGGTTGTGGTGATGCTGATTTTGATGATGGCGATGCTGGTGGGAGTGGTGATGGTGATGGTGTCGACGATGCGAGGAGCTGCCTAGCAGATTCTTGTACTTGGGTAGCTTTGAGACACCGGGCCAAGTCTCCTCCGTGGGTGTGCCCATATACTGAAAGGGAATAGGAATAAACGACGGCCGATGTCATAGCCAAGTACACCAAGCAGACCAATGGCGAGAATTTGTGAATATGTGTTAATTCACATTCGAAGCCAACGCTAACGCTATGTAATGCCACCAAGATAAGTTGAGCGAGACTATTTTAGGATAACATATATGATCTCCTCAAGCACTCTTTAAATTTCTCAATCGAGTTATCCTCTTCACTTGGGAAAGAGAATGGGTTAGAAAATATCAAGGTCTGTTTGGCTGATTTACCAATTCAAGCATGCACTTAGAAGGCCCGCAATGCATACGTTAAAGGGGACAAATAGCTTTATTGTTAATCTATGCACAAATTTGTTATCTGCGTGGTCAGTGGATTTGCGATGGTGAAAGAACTCGCCTAATGATTCCACTTTTAAAAATGACGATATCATTTTTGCCAGCACACATATTGGAATAATCAGTCGACAAGAAACCTAAGAATTTAGCGTCACACCTGGATTATTTTGGTAATAACCATGGCATCAGTTCTTACAACAAATGATTTAGCTGTAGTAAGAGCGCAATAAGGCAGGTAATGACCGTGAAACGGATGGGAAGCAGACAGAGAGAAGTCGGAGGGCAATCAATGAACATTTAGTGTTCCTCATGGGAACTTGAACGAGGCATTTAACCCATAACTCGCGAACACTATTGAGGTACCACGCCCGCATGAGTCACTGGGTGGGGACATCTGCGTAACCACGCCCATGCAGAGCGCTCATTGGCTGGAGTCGGCCGCGCAAAGCGCAGACACCAGATGGCCTTATCCGTGTGTAGCCGAGTTCGCTGGCCGGCGCACGCAGCCAGCGTAGCGTGAGTTGATTGGTGAGCAAGGTGGATTACTCTGAGCGTCTCCTTTCAAGCAAGTTCCGTGTGCCAGTGATTTATTCATCAATCTTGTGTTAGAGCTGTACTATTGTTTGCTATTTAAAGGCGGAGGATTTTCCAACGCTTTCATGCAAAACTTCTCATTTTGAGATATGACTGTTTCAACCAGGAAGACGTGTGAGCATGTGCCCCAACTAAGAGTTATCATCATTTAAACGTTGAAAGCCTGTAACGAGTACGAGATTGCGTATTCCATTTGGCCACTACTAACCCATGGTGGGAGAGAGCCAGAATGAATCTCGAAATGCAAATATTAACTATAAGTATACCATACCTCGGAAATCTCTGGAGCCTGCCCATGGCATCGCCCTTGCAGAAGAAATTGACAAAGGAACGCACACATGTCAATCGTTGTTTACTATAGCAGATACATGAACAATGTAATAATTGTTGTAATAAGAAGACCGTTGACTGATGGGTCTGTATGGATTTAACTTCTCACAATAAGTCTTTCGTGAGGATTAGTTCCGATGAGATAAACGTGTAGAGTAGCGTAACGAAGTGCTTCATGAGGAAACAACAATTTAGTTGACACAGACTGTATGGAAAAGAGCGTTTCGCGGGGGGAAAGTGTCCGAATCTGACTTAATCCTTGCATTATCGATTCAGTGGAAACATTATAAAAATTTTCTGTTAAAAGGGCAAAACGGAGAAAAAGCTAAAATTGTTGTCAGTGTACAATTGTGTTATATAAACGCAATTTGGGTGTTAGAAAGAAAAAAGTCGTTTTATGATCATTAGCTGGCAATAAATATTGTGGCATGGATAAACCATAAGTGATTATCACCAGTAAGGAAATAATAGGTAACAAGTACAGACAAAATAGCGCAATTTCTTGCATCACACGTAACGGGATTTGATTCGAAATTTAGCGCAATGAAAGAGGCAACAGTCTTGTGGTATACCCCAACGACACAAACCCAATAAAGGTAGGTTAGTACTATAACTCATTGAGAAGAGATAGGAGATGAAAGCGAATGTACCATCGCAACGCACCCTGAAAATCTTGTCCAGTTGGTCTACAGCATCTGCCACACCCGGGAAGGTGGCGTCGCCAGAAAGCATCTCCAAAAATATGCACCCGACACCCCTGCAATGAAAAAGCATGAAGTTATTACAAACCAAATCAAACTCCCAACAGTGCTGGTGAGAACACTACTTCGAAAAAAATAATAAGCAAAGCCTTTTTACGTAGATGTTCGCCTTTTAAGGAACAAATTTTGTTTTTTTCACCCTAATTTTAAGGCTGCTTACTTGAGTACGAATAGATAGGTCTAGCAATAGTCGAATGCGGAGTGCAGTTTCATTACAATGCGACCTTGTTAAATCACAGCTACTATTGTTAATGTTAGAAACGAGATGCCTTTACTCCTTTCAGGATACTTATTCACACACAAGCACATGTTTACAAACCGCCTCTGAGAAATTTCACAGTTAAATTGAACAACTTAGTCTAACGTCAGGTAGGATGAAAGTGTGTTAATCCGTAGGGCCTTTCCTCCGCACACAAACATCGCTTTTAACTGCTTCGGTGGAAACGTTCCACAAACCCAAACTGGGAGGGGTTAAATGTGGCACGGTGAACCTTACAACCTAGTCGAGTTTCCCCACAAAGGCAAGCAGTACTGACTGCATGCTCATGTGTATTTATAACCATACTACTGATGGATTGATTCAGAATTTGTAATGCTAGTTCTTTTTTTCAACTTAACACATCGTAAAATGTGTTTTACGGATGCAGGGAATGGGAACCACCAGCGAATATAAGCCACAATAGTTCAGCTCCAAAAACCACCCTAGTAATTCCGTATCTTAAGCAACTTTTTTATTAGTAATAGCCAAATGGACTCCTTATAGTTGAATATTTTCTATGCATCTAGCAAATCTGTAAGTGAACTAAAAGATGATACGAAGTGAAAATAAACGGTGTTAAACCAGACGTAATTCTTCCAAAGCTTACTGAAGAGCTCACTCTACGCATTTTTTCCATTGACAAGAAATGTAGTGAATGATGTTCACCAAGACACCAACGGTACTATTCACAGCGCCCTTTGTAGTGAAACAAAATAGGCATGGTGGCACTGCGAAGCTAAAGAAAGGCGTGCATAATTCATTTACTTTCATAATTCGAGTGCTAGGGGTTCCACAAACAAACCTTTCACCGTGAAACAATGAGGCCTATTTGTTGCCATTCTTCACTACCTTGCTCCCACTGAGTCACGCCATTGGTTGACCGCTGTTCGCAATTCTGCGACTAAATAAATGGGAGTGATATTCCCCATGCGGACAATGGGTCACTTACCACATATCAAGGGAAGCGGTGTAGTTTGTGGAGCCCAATAAAACATCAGGCGGCCGGTACCAAAGTGTGACAACTTCATGGCTGTAGGTATGACTCGGGACTGATTTGGCTCGAGCCAGGCCGAAGTCAGCCAATTTGAGTTCGCCATTCGCCGACACGAGAATATTCTGGGGTTTTAGGTCACGATGTAGTATCCTACGGTCATGACAATATGCCAGACCACGCAATAATTGGTAGAGAAGTAACTGAAAATGACATTAAAGTAGGTAAAAATTCAATATTTTACGAAACTCCTGTTGACAAATACCTATAAGACAATGCAAACTTGTCTTTCATCATTTGGTCACAATAGTATTTGCCAATTTTCATGGTGTACGACTGGACTGAAAACCTTCCTCATGCCTCGGATAGGTTTCTCACGCCAATCGGACAACTACAGCCAATCAAACCAAAGAAGGACAACTTCTTCATTCAATGAAGTATGTGCTCAAGGCGAATTGGAAAGATAGTCATATATACGTAAGCTTTTGCTGATAAAAGTCCCAATGCAATCGAGAAACAAGCGCTTTATGAGGGAGAATGGCTGTAATGCTTACTCCCTATACGTCAACCGTCCACGCCTGATCGAAGAGCATCACACTTGAGAAGTATCAACTGATCCCTTTCCTTACTGCAGAAGGAATCTGACTGAAGTGGTCAATTTTGTCGAGTTCCAATTTCCATTTCTTGTCCAATCATTCAGAGGTAAAATTACAAGCAAAAAAGCAAATGCGCTACCAATAGAGAGCAGTTCATCCTCCTAGAATGATTAAATTGATAAACATAGGAATATTCGTTTTTGCTGAGGTCTGTAAAGCGGGACTGGAACGAATGGAAATAAAGCATTTTATATGGCGTCGTTTCGAGATTAACACCATCCCTTTCATATGGAGGGACATTGTGCACTTCGACTCGAACTTCCACAAAAACTAACCGGTAGCGTTCGAATTTAGTCGTAAACCAGCAAGCGTTAGGCAACCAAATCTTACCTGTACATTTTGGGGCTTGAGACCTTTGGGATTTTTCTCCATCAGCCGACTCAAATCGGAATCCTATGAGGTTTGAAAATAGACAAGGTGAATGTTGCGATACTGTCATGGACAATCATGTTGATGGCTCAAGCGTTTGTAAAAACGCTTGAAAAAAAGGGCCAAAACATTTTTTTCTGGAACTGACAATTAAATAAGCTTTACGGAAGTGAGACAACCGTAGTTTTTGAGGTACGGATACTAACATCAAAGGATACTGGCTGCGATTACTACTCCTTTGTGCATAGACAAAATACACATTGTACTAAAAAAATGAAATGTGTACGGACGCCTTCAAACAGAACAGCCTTTTATAAAGCGAAAGCATCCACTAGCTTTCACATTACGTTACATCAGTGCACTTAAATTACGGTGTCATATGCAAGAATTGCATAGCTGCCAAAAACCGAACTAAAAATTAGAATCACAAAACAACTATTCACCAAACTATGCAAAATACGCAAAGGAGCTTATTTCCTTATGACAAAGTCAATCCATAATTAAGATTGTTGCATTGAAATGGATTAGTTAAAATCTAACCTTGCCAAGTTTCGATGCTGAATACATCGCAAATATAAAGCAAGGATTTATGGTTTAAAACATACCACATATTCAAAGACGAAATTGAGAGTGAGTTTTGTATGTACAATGTCATGAAGAGTGACAATATTTGCATGACGTAGGGACTTCAGCAATGAGGCTAGAAAAAAAAAGCACCCATTGCCGTAAGAACTCAATGCTCGTCGAAGTATCGTTTTGTCGTCAAAATTATAGAGGAATCCGACTAATGAACTGCATTCATAAACGGACTGCATTAAAAGTTATGTATGTACGTGTATTCAAACATCGTCCAGGACCCTACCTTCTCTAATGGCCGTGAAAGGGAGCCCTTCCTCTTGATTAATCCGAATTTCCTTCACAGCGACCACACGGTTGGTGAGACTATAAAGTGGGAGCAAATGTACCAACGTTGTTTGCCTACTACGCATACAAATTCACTTTGTAGTCGACGTTGTACATAGCGGCGAACTTTACAGATCCTCATAGCGTCATCTGTAATTTCTGATGGATTGTAGATGCACAGGACAAATGACAATGCACTTGCGATGTCCCAGATTTTCGTTGTATCAACACAACAAGCAAAATGCAATGTGTGGTTTTAAAAATATCCGAATGTTAAACCTGTGTTTCGGTTGATTTCTCATGCTTAATTTTTTCACAAAAACACACTCCTTTTGCCTTAAATTAGCTTCCGTTGTAAAACTCTTACTATCTCTCGATTGCCGCACATTTGGAGATTTTGAAAGGAATGAATGTTTGGTAAATGGTTTAAATAAATGTAACTGTTGTCCTAAGAATGGATACATCTGTTTTCACAAGCTAATATGTTGTGTATTTCGAAGGTAGCAATTAGCATGATGGTAGGTGAAGCTGCAACATTTTTCGGCCGGACACATTGACGGCTCAACAATACTTTATTAAAAATTGTGATGGTTAAATGCATTCAAAATAAATGAAAATGAGTTTCAAGCATGCACCAAGACAATGGCAATGGTAATCAGTTTATGCACTCCAAGTCGAGCTGTGGGCGGCCTTAGCAAAGGTGGAATACTGTTATAAGTTGACGTCAATAGCTGGCAGCCGGATCTTTTAAGTCAAATAATTTTTGCGAGTCGCTATGGTCATTTATCTACTAACTAAACTGCACATTTTGATGCCCACGGTATCGTTAAAAATAATGAGTAGCAAATCGTTTGGCATGCTCCAATGAATAATACATGCGTACCTAGTTGCGCTCGTGCGACAAACGGATCTACTTAGTGATGATAAGTTTTAAATAAGCTTTTTGAAGGTCCTAAATATGCTGATGCATCGATCCATGGTATCATAAAAAGGAATTCATTTCTATTGACCTACTGTGAAAACCCGCGATAGACAGTGGCGTAGGAGCCCTCGCCGAGCACCTCTAACTTTTTGTAGGACTCAATGGCGCCAAACGACTCGATCCCCGCTACGGCAGATCGGACAGCAGAGGAGCCCCGGGAGCGCCACGTGGGTCCAGAGCGACAGGAGATGCCACTGTCATTGCCTGCTCGACCGCACCTAACCGCTCCTCCCTCCTCCTCCGCTGCTACCCCTTCTGCTTCCGTCTCCGCCCTCGTCACTGCCAGTGTAAAGCCTGCCGTGTCGGCGACCCCAAAACCTGCCGCAATAGGCATCACACTTATAATGTAATATCTGGCTTGGGATGCTCGTAGACTTCAAAGCTGATATTTAGAATCATGCGTAAGCTGGGAGACACGTCTATTAAATAACGATGCAGTAGGTTCTACACACGAAAGTTTAAAACCACGTCTTTTAAAAAACTTCTATTAAGAAAATTTTGACAGACCGTGTAGCATTGATTTTCAGCCCACTTACATTGCTGCTACAAATGCTGCATTCTCTTGGAACAAAAAAGCGACACTGGTAATATTTTTACGAAGCACTTAGAGCGTATTTCATTGGCGCGTACACTTGGAACACTCTAATTCCTTAATCAATCATGACTATGGACTAAAAAGTAAGTAAATTGTTTGATTCATTCGACATCCAAAGTCATAAAATGAGTTTACATTTGTAGTTGCGTGCCAATTTACATGTCTGTGAAAACACCCGCTTTATGGGCACATGCTCAACCCATGTAAATGCATTTTGGTAGACAAGCTCCTAGTCATCGTGGCTGTTCAAACAAAGCAATAACACAATGCATCCCGAAAACAATAGCTACAATTATGTAGCAAATTATTACTTTTGTACTGTTATAGGTCAACATTTACCACCCACTTTTATAGTGAGATTTCTGTACGTTTAAAACCAGGAAATAATATGGATCTGGTAGTGGAATTAGACATTCCTTTAGAGAGACGCTTCGGCGTTTTACCTTCGTTTTGCTAGCTTTGCATAGTAAATGGGTTAGAAGTGGGTAAATTTTAAAGAAAGCATGTTGGTAGCTATTTCTAACATGAACCTAAATAGGCATAAAAAACCACTTATTTTTGAGGAAAGTAATCGAGTCCTTCAAAAACAGGCGAGATAGATTGATGCGCGCAATGCTAGCGAGTTAAGGAAAATCACAATTTTTTGGATTGACTGATCGCAATGGATGACTTATTTCCTGTGCTTACATTTACAACTCGACGTGATCTATGCCGTGATCGACTACAATATCGGTTGAATCTTATGGGACCTTTTAAAATTTAGTGTTTACGAGAAATAAAGCCTAGCATTACCTTCAGATCTAGGTCTTTCCTGGCTACGAGATTTTGGATGCTTTCCACAGCCGAAATTCTGTTTTCTCGATCCAGTTAGCTCGTAGTGCGATGACGACGTTTGAATCCCCTCTACCCTATTCGATCGTTGAATTCTCGTGGCCTCTTTCTTCTGCCTTAGGCGCATCTGAAAAGCTCCACTTTTCACTTGCTTTAGTGTCGTCCCTCTGAAATACAGAAAGTTGACCGGTTAAAATTCACGAAGAAAATAGAAACACTATTTAAAGTGGTTGCTGAAGTGCGTGTGCCCAAGTTGTGTAAGTTATCCGCATGACGATGCAAGGCTTTTTGGTGAAATTGACGTTTTTTACATCTGGAAGAACAAATTCCTGCAACACTCCATTTGCCCTCAATGACATCAACTTAATTTAGTGATCTCAATAACAGGAAAGGCCTTAGAAATAGGCGTTCCAGCTATCCAACCGACCTGAGAAACGTTCTCATCGTTTAATGAATTCTTCGTTTTCTGAGTAATTAGACAAAAGGTGGGTACATTTATGTACCATCACTCAAATAACACTACCCATGCACTGTAAACCCCTTAAATGGGGAAAATTATTATTGAATGGCGGTTCCATTAATTCCCAAGTGCTACTATTTTGTCACTGAATTACGTTAGAACAGTGCATTGTCTCAACGAAGTTGAGGGTATGTGATTTCCTCCGTACTTCAGCACCCTGTACCTTGATCACAAACATTTCAAAAGATTGCGCGGATCTCAACCGTCACAAGCCGCCCCAGAGCCAGTTCTGGGTGATGAGCGAGCCTTCTCGACGCGCTTACAAACCACGGTCTGCCACCGCTGTTTACGGATCAGTAGTTGGGCAATGGGGTTTGCAGATGCAATTCCCATCGAACTGGTCCGCTTAGTGTTTCCTCATCTCTACGGCTATTTTAAAAATTTACCATTACTTTAATTTTATCCGACTTTTACACATGGTTTTTGAAACATGTTTCTGATGGTGAGCCCAGCCAGTATCGCATTGATAGCCTAATTTTTAATCACTTTTCTTTAAACAAATTGGGATGCGCTTCTGATGGGGGCCACACGTTTGTGGACCCACCACGGTGTTGCGTTACGTGAATCATAGTCATTTTCCTACTATATCTTTCTAATTTGTCAGATAAGTCGGCATTTTGCTTTTGATCTTGGAACACAGTTACTGCATGCTGGTGACCTTAAATCGCGAAGTTTTTATTTTTCACAAATCGGTTTGAAGTGGACAAACTTTCGTACCGTCACACAGTCGTTGCAAATACGTGTAAATGGGATTTATGCCCATTTAACGTCTTATGATGCTCCTAAATATGCCATGGTTGTCAGAACTGCCGGTAGTAGGTCTTTTGAGCCAAACACCACCATCTGTTACTACGTATTTTTAAACGCCCATACAATAATATGAAACGTGCATGGTGGATTTGAAACATGGGAAGCTTATGTACCAAAAGAAATAATACTAATCAGAGTAAGGAATCTTCAAGTAAGCAGAATCGTCATTTTGCAAGCGTAGTATTTCACAAGCAACGATGTTTCCACTGAGTGTTGTTAAGAGACTGTGGATATTAAGAAAAAAAACCTGCTAGATCGGCTACGGTGGTTGAAATTTGCGCATTTTAGCAGGTCTAATAGTTGAATTGGGAGAAAGTTACCACACCTTCTAGAAGTTTCCATGAGAGTGGATGTGAATGATATTCAGGCGCACGAAAAAATCTTCCGAAATCGGAGAAATTACCTCACGTATAGCGAAGAGAGTTGTTATAGCTACTTTGCAATTTGTTCAGAAACACGTGTGGGGCCCTCTTATGCACAATAATAATAACAGCTGCAGCATTTACCAGTTCATTGGTTACGATATGTTAATGAGGCTCTCTCGAATGAACCCAAAATACCATGCAAAAATGGTCACAATTTCTACCTGTGATAACAAAAAGTATCTATGACCCGCGTCAGTTTACGAACTTGAAATAGACCCGGCATTCACAGATTTAATTGATATTTGAGAATGCCAATATCATGTTTAAGTGAAAACGATGCCAACAAGGGGCAAATCAGTCAACCGAGAAATCCACTGCCCCTATGAGTCATTATTGCAGTTACGTTTTCTTAACGCCAGGGAATGCCCAAATGACCTTTGCTAGCTGTTTGTCCCATTCGCAATGAAGCACACTCGCTTTATAATGCATATAATTGTGTAATTTCTTATTGAAGCAATCATAGGATAATAATTACTCTGCTACCTCGCCTTCATGGTCAAAGGCATAGCTGTCGATTGAGGGATGCGTGACGTCGTCATCTTTATGATATTTTAAAAGAATTACTGATGAAAATGAAACGAACATGCGCTTCGGCAGTTGCTCAAATTTTTGAACCATCTGGATATTCATGCCTGCATTTATTAAAGGTCAGGTAGTGCCATGAACTAAAGAAAGTTGATAAATAGACCGCCGTCAAAACAAATGTGTAGTACGAAAAAAGCAGGCACAGGAGAGAGCTGATGTGAAATACAATGCGCTTTAGGATGGGTCTTCTTTACGTCTGTTTTTCACGAAAGCGAAGAAAATTAATATCAGTCGCGAAACAAATAAATAAAATTTGGGAAAATTATGCGGCATAGTTTTCAGTCTCTTTAACCACCTTAACAGGAGTTACTTTTAGTATCATTCGGTAGAAGAACCTAAAATTGTGTAAACATTGCCACTTAATTGTATTGGATTTTGCTAATCAGAGTGGCAGCCTTTTACAACCGCATTCATTTTGGCAATATTTTACTACAGAGGTTACACTTTTACGTTAGATGATATACATTGCCAATGGCACCAGCCATAAGACCAAACACAGATATCTACATGAAGGCCTTGCATTAGGATTCAAGGGCAAGCACAGATCCTCCCAAAAGCACTAATGCCACTTAGCTGTTACTAATGCCAGGTGCAATTGCAATGACGTACCTCTGACACAAATCGATGTGTACTAAAAAGTTGTCTTGCTTACAAATGCTGCAATAAATGAATTGAACAAATGTCCTTTTTAGCATCTTAAAACCTTATACTGAAAGCATTGCTTTATCAAACAACAGATCCATGATTACCGGATCTGAATCGACGTCAGAGGGTATCCACCATGATACATCAACACCATTTTTGTCATCGTGACAGATTTTGCAATCTCTCAGATTGTGCTTTCAAAAAGTTCGTCATTAAATGGTACGGTCGGTGCACAAACAACTCAGAGTTCGATTGAGGCAAAATCTCTATTCCCCTCTCAAATTGACATATTTTTCTTAAAGTTTCTACAAAAGTGTTCCATGCTACTGTACATAGAATCAAATGAAATAATTATTCGAAGACTTTACTAAAAATATATGCACAAACCAGGTATTGAACAATCGGCCGTGAACTTACGGAGGCACAGCAACTGATTCATTAGTCCTCCGTATACTTGAACTAGCTGGATTACCATTGCAAATGAAGGACCACAGGGAGCCTAATTTAGTGTTGGATCCTGACGCCGATCGCGTCCTTCGATGAGGACTGAGACCGCCACTATTTGTGATAAATGATTGGTCCGTGGATTTTGAATAAACCATAACTGAGCAGTCGTCGCGAAAAACGGGAGCCTCAGATATCGCCAGTATTGCCTCCGTTTGCGGCTCCACGGAGCCCGCCTTCGGTTGCAGCCCACCGCCACCTCCCACTGCTCTCCGGCGTTTCAGCTGGCGTGGTTTGCCCTGCCCCTGGTGCGTGGCCTTCTTCGACACCGGGGAGGCGTTGTTAGTGTCGCTGGTTATTGTGGGGAGGGGTTCCTTGTGTTGCAAAGGAGGCGAAGAGGTGTTCGTTGCATCGTCGCAGAGGTTTATGCTGCCCGCCGAGCGATGCAATCGTGACTTGACGCTGGTTGACATCGGATTTGTAACTGGCGATGCCGTTGTGATTGTACTGCGAGATAGTAATTGGCACTCGGACTGCAGTTTGGATGGGGAGGGAAATTTTACTGCTGATGAATTCCTGCGCTGGATGCGGAAGGCTGTACAAACACCCAATAAAACGCATTAGCTAATGACAACTATTTCAGGGTATAATCAAATCCAGCACAAATGCATCAACTAGAGCACTTTGGCGTGATAATGGAATCCTACACCCTTGAATATAGTAAAAAATTTTAAAAATCTCGTTAGGCAATGTTCGATGCAGACTGTGTTCAAAATAATTCAGCCCAAAAGGCTAGATTATTCCATCCTTTGAATCCATAATTTCTCCCATTTAACTATGGCCACTTTAGAATTGCCCTTTCAGAATTTGCATAACTCTAGTTGATCGAGACAAACATTAAATTAGGTAGAATAAGTTTATAAATCATAAACATCCTAAGGTAGAACAGTTAGCATTTAACTTTACTGTTTCAGCCGGAGGATGATCGACAAACACTTGGGCATACATTAAAAAACCGTGGAGGAATATCAGTTTTGAAATTCGAGCACTAACGGAAGTGATATTTTACACATTATGTCTTCACCAGTAGCCAAAACCACTTTTACTACTTTGCTTGCACAGACCCACAACCAACAAGAAGAGGTGACCGGTAAGATCGTAGGATGGCAACAAGGCGTTCGTTGAAAAGTGAAAAAAATAAGGGCAATGAGGAAAAAAATATGAGATAGTTTTGAATATCCCAAATCCAACTGAAATAGTACGTCACCTGTTGCGTGTGGCAACAAACGGTTTCATTCTGGTGGAGCGTTAAGGTAACCTAACTCTGGCTGCATACCCTTTCGAACCTAACTCGACAAACTAGACTTATGTCTGAAACTCTATAAAAGTAATTAAATAGGTAGAAATTTAGGCATTGAAGCACAAAGAAAGGGAGTAAACAGAACGTGAAACCTAGCTAGAATAAAAAACACTGGGATGTAAATAAATTTATTTGTAATCACGCTCCAATATAGACTGTAAGAACTGTTGAACTGGTAGCGGTCTTGGTCTCGAATATGGCCAACTTATAAGACTGCTCAGCTTGAAATATCCTCTAAAAAAGTCAAAAAATTTAATAAAACCATTCCACAACTAAAGTGTTGTGGTTTTTGTCACAAGCTAACGCTTTGAAATGTTAAAAATTTGATTAAAATAAATCAGCACCTGATAAACGAAACTACTTCATCAATCGAATTCTCGCAAATCCAAATGCATGCATATTCATCCACCAACTTATGTTACAGTTGTGGACCCCGATGATAATGAATGATGTCTTTTTCTGATAGCGAAACCAAAATGATAGCCTTCTTTTCCCCCAAAAAAACATTTCGAGTAAAATTCACCTTTTTCCAAAGGCAGCATCACCACGTATCACCCATCTCATGCTGTTTATACATCCGTGCACATGTAAAGCCATGTAGCATTTTAAAATAGGCTTATGGTAAAGTTGAATTCATAACTTAAAACCTTAAAAGAGTGGTGCTTTAAGGCATTGAAGAGGTTCATATTTTCGATTAATCTTACGAAATACACCCTTTCAAAGCATTGACAGTGTAGCTGGCATAAGACTCAAGCATGGCAGTTTACTCAAGAATAAGGAAAACAATTAAGCCCAAGACTTTCAGAAGGTTGCTTTGGGGTAAAGTATCAATAGCGACCCCCGTTGGTGGTAGCCGTAATTAATCTTAACATTAGTAATAAAAAACAAATATAGACAAGCCACATTTATTTGCGTACGTATGGACGTACTTCAGCTAAGACACAAGGAAACTGATGTTCTAGTATAAATTTACCACCCAATAAAAACTTTATTTCCTATTACTATTTTCAAGGAAAGAATAAAACCATCTTAATTCAGGTTTCGATAAAGTACCGAAATTTTACAAAATGTGACACATCTAAGCATTCATTCGCAAATACAAAACATAACTACGCCAAATTTTCTTGAATTTCCACGCCTTTACCGGTGTGGAATGCATCAATAATCGCTCAAATTAAACTTATACAATTATTCATCTGCAAAAATAGACAAGAACTATTCTGGCTTCTAAATACCTACAATTAGCTTGAGCAGATAACGTTGCAATTTTTGCATTAAAGCATAGATTTACGCAATGATGCAGTTATTTAGATATGCTATTAGAATTGGTAATTTTGGTTAAGGTGGCGAAAATCGTATTTCAGCCAGAGTTTTCCATTTTTGCCAAACACGTATAAATGCAAAGCGTATGTGAAAGAAAGTACTGCTATGTGCGTAAATTTAAAAAGCAGCATTCCCCCTGACCAACATTATAGGTAGAAACCTTGTTGTAGTTTACTTGTAAAACACTCACCAGAGCATGAGTATCTAGCACTGATTAGTGCAAAAAAAAAGTAAATTAGACGGCATTGTAACATTTCTAAGACTATTTGCATCGGATTACAATTCTCTGTCTTGTAAAAGCACAAAAAGGCCTAAGTTTAGGCGCTGATCACAGAAGCTTAAGTCACAAATAAGCAACCATTGTTGATAAAAATAAATCAATTGACTTTGCAGATCATTAACTTGTTAATTCTTGAAAATGGCAGCAAGTTATGCTAATGCACACCCCCATAACAACAATAGCGCATTATTAACTAAGGATTGGCAGCTTTAAGAACTGTGACAAGCTTAGCATTAGAATAGTAAACTCACAAATAATTTGTTACATTAAAGAGATATGATCACATTAAAAGGTACCCAAAATCATCATACTACCTCAAACAAATAACAACTTCTTGTTCATGCAGTAAGAAGCTTTTAAGTGCCCACTTTTAAAAAAGCGACTGGACGCCCCAGGAGACTTTGACGCCGCATATTCTGTTGGTCCGAGCGTAAAACTCTTCGGAAGAGAGTACTGTAATTTTCTTGCAGTTGGTCCAACCTGATTATCTGATCTGCATTTGTTGGTCTGACTGCCATCATTCATTGACATTATCGCCTTTCACCTCTGATTAGCCAACAAAATAATTGTCACTTTACATTGGAGTAAAAAAACAATACAGTTGTAGAACTGTTAATGATTAAAATGTTGGTAATGTTGGCCACCAAATTATGTCAAAACCATGTTACTTTTTTTTTATACAAACAATCAGTTAAGCGCCTAAACAAGTAACTAGTGAATCACAATACAAATAGCCTAACTTTATGAGCCATGAAATTTGCTTCAGTAAAATGTTAAAAGCATTGATTTTAGTAAGAAATTAGATAGAGATAAATGCTCACCGCTGCCTAAAATACGGCTTAATCGACCACCCCAAGTCCACGCAAACCAAGTTGGCCACGGCAGTTAAAAGTTCATGGACAGGTCACCTATTGAGCAATTAAAACTAATTTAACCTTTAAAACACAAACAACTAAAGCAAACGAAATGTACTGGCAAAAAGTGTAGATTTAAATACGTAAAAAAGGCCTTGAAGTACCTTCTCTGCTGCTTTTAAAGAAAAATTTAAAAATTTTTTATTGCATGATCACTCTCAAAAATAATGGCAAAGTACACAACTTTGGATTTGGGCAGCTGATAGTTGGTTTAGTCTGACTGCCTATGCGTCCGAAACTTAATTTGTTAATTAAGTGCATAAAATCTGACATATGTTATGTCTACATTTATAAATTTTGATTTTTAATTAACTTCTGAATTTCTTTGAGAAGTGCGTTTTGATGTTTCGCGAAATACCTTTGTGTGGGTCATACATTTGTGCCAGGTGCTCTTCAGTTTTAACCTCATCATGTCTGATCAACTGTGATGTGCTGTTGTATAAGTCCCCTCTTTTTATAAGGCGCTTACTATAAATTATTGTATCAGCGTTGTACACGCTTTGAGGTTTTCCTGTGCTGCACGCATCATACTAATCGCTTTGTTTTCAAAAAGCACACTAGTTTTGTGTTACATTCAATGGCTTAACTTTTGTACTGGAAGTTGGTTCTTCCTGTTTATGCTCACATTTACTGACTCGAGTGATCAGGTATAGTTTTTGTCCTGTTTAACTCTTGTTTCATGGATCTTGGTTGGTGCAGTACTGGTTCCTTGATTTTTCGATTTTATATGCCTTCGGGTTCAGTAACATGACCTCGGTACTTGTCATAGTATTTATGAGCCTTATGCAATCTCGGAACATTTACCTGATGACATTAACGCTTTTTAATTCCTGGTTTTTTGAAAATTTCTTCTTTTACATGCATTATTTCTGTTGAGGACTGTGTTTGGTGGTGAAAATCCTTAGTGGATAAGCTAGTGAGGAGTCGGAGTTTGTAGATTTCTTTTTTGGGGTAGCAAGCTTAGATTTTGTCTTTGAATCAACTCGTCTTTCTTTATTTATGCTTGGCTGTAACCTATTTTGTTTTTATGAGTATGTATTGTTTCTTCAAAGTGTCAGCAGTTAGGCGCCCTTCGATGATGCTTTTTATATCTCTTGCCTTTTTGACTCCCACCATTCATTATTTTCAACTTTTACCTCTTCTGTAATTTTATGCGTTGGATGACTCCTGCCTATTTTCGGGTCGCTTTTTGTGTTACAAATAATTATCGTGTATTTTACATTCTTTGAAGGTGGTTGCCGAAAAAAATAAAACAGTAAAGTCGATCTAACCGAAATATTTTGATGGAATATAAACCCTGCGATAGAATTTTCGCAAAGGTTAAAGGGTTCCCCCACTGGCCTGCACGTGTATGTCTACCTCAAGCGGCATATCTTAGTTGCTCTTTATAGATCAATGTTCTTCCCAAGGACGTGAAGGTTCCAAAGGGCAAATATCCTATTTTTTTCTATGGCACGCATGAGGTGTAAGTTTCTTTATCGTTCACACAACCCTTTCTTCAGCTACTTTTTAGCTCCCAAGGATATCTGTCCCTATGAACGTTGGAAGCATAAATATGCAGTTAGTAAAAACCGGCCGTTATTTCAGAAAGGCCTCGAGGAGATTGAAAATAAACCAGATATATTGCTTTACGGGAAAGTGAGTTTACTTGTTGCTGCGTGTATTTAAGAGAGCGTATTTTCACTTAATTTACTAGTGTTTGTTGTCTATTTCTCTGAGGATGCTGATGCGGAGCAATTCTTGTCACAATTTTACGAGTTTAAACGCTCGGCCGTTGGTGGTCCTCCTTCCTTAAACGAAGGATTTGTAACTCTTCCTGAAACCCCCGTGGATGATGCGCCTAAGAAGAGGGATTCGAAAACTTCGGGTGTACGTTCAAGGCGATCCAGCATCAAGCAAACTCATGAGCCGGGGAAGCGGTTATCTCGTGATAATGGTACGTCATTTTGGTTGGTAATAGACCGCTTTCCTCTCGTAAGTCAGTTTTCTGGCATTGTTTTCCCAGTCCCTTGACCAATTTCTTCCTGGGAATTACTGTATGGTTTCTAGTATAGTCCAAAGACTTTGTGGTCGTTGTTCTGTTTATATTTCTTTGTGCGTCGTGGTTTTACGCTCACAAGTTGTGATGGAGCTTTAAGAGTGTTCGTGACGCTTGCACAAAATAATCTTCAATACTTCTATGATTAGTTTCATTAACCTCACTCTCACACACTTTCCTGTGTTGCTTATTTTAGAAAGTCGATCTTCTCGCAAGCGAATAACAAAAAAACCTGAAAGGCAATCAAGCAGTGTTGTTAACGAGGATGAAAAGTAAGTTGAACGTCAGTTTTTGTGCCCTGTTCTCAAGTGTGACGTAATTTTTTTTATAAAAGATACCCAAAGTTATTTGCCTAGCTTAACGCAGATTCAGGAGAAATGCTTGAAGGATCAGCTATGCGTACTAGAATTGTCTTGGATGCACATAGTGCACTTACTGCATCGCACTCATTTGCGTCAAAAGTTAGCGCCTTGTGTATTTGTAGGTTCGGCCTCTGTTCCCTACTTTCAACTCCTCATATCTGTTTGTACACCTATTCCTTTACTCTTATAAGATCTTCAGGCTTCAGAACTTATTATTGTGCTCTAGACCAACGGCGGAAAATACCGATGGTGAGAAGCGGGAGTCATCCCTGGAATTGGAAAGTGGTGAAGTCAATCCTAGTTCCACTGGCGCAGTATCTTCACCGGATAGAGCTCCTACAACCACAGCACTTGGTCGTCCGATGCGTAAGTCGGCAAGTAAGTTTTCGGCCATGAAGCTCCTTAAAGCTGGAATTGCGTTTGCTGACGACGAGGGCTCCAACGAGGACGCAGATTGGCATCCCACAATCGCCCACACGAATGATACTTCCGATGACTATGTACCTCCTGAGACTGTGAGTTTTCTTGTCTTACGTGCGCTTCTTTCCCTTGGTTGACTTGTCAAGTCGATTCGCGTCTGTAAACGTTTGTAGATCAGTACTTATCAACTTACCTTTAATAACCTTAATACTACATTTAAATTATCAAGCTGGTTTCTCAACCTTGTTCCCTTAAGCTTGGTTTCTAGACAACTTGGGTCGGTTGAAAACGAGCCATTAATGTATGCGTTTCAGACCAATTGACTATGGGCAGGTATTGTTGCATTTTTTCCTCATGATAATATGCGTAGGGTGTTTAATGAGGTTGATCAGAATGTGGTATTGGTGATCATACCCATTGTCTGCATAACGACAGTCTCAGTTTTTACGCAGCTCTTCCTTTTTCATCAGTGATCCTACTGATAGTTTGTGTGCTTTATGTTTAGTGGAAGAATTGAATTGATTGCATTTGTAGGCATCGACTAGAGTATAGTTGCTAATTTTGGCGTTCACCACTGTCACCACATGCCTGTGTAGCGCTTTCTTTGCCTCTTTGCTGCAATTGTATAGTCAAAACCACTATTTTGGTACCCTATGTACGTCGTTTTTTTGCAAAATTATCTTTCACCAGTTTCAAAGGATTGCATTAGAGAACTGTTTGGTCTTGTTTGACAATCCTTATTTATCTCAAAAATAGCACTTTGGTCGCCAAATAACCTTACAAAGTGTGTTTGCATTATTTTTATAGCCTTCCACCCCACTCAAAGGTCTCCAGCCTTCAAAGGATGGTGTTTACCAAAAAGGCTTGAAGAAACGGAAGGATAAACCAAAACCGGTAGCTTCCGAAAGGTTGAAGCGTCCAATATCATCCTCTTCGACCGAGGAGTCATCCGCATCTTCTACAGATCCAGACCGTCACGATACTCGAAAACGTCCATTTATAAGTGAACGATGCAAGAAACGTAGCACCATGTTGCCTTCGGTTGCGCACCGAGGAGAGCGATCGAGGGTGGGGAAATTTTTCGCTGAGATTATATCAGACATTCCACAAGCTCGTCCCTCAGCCATCTTAAATTAGTCTAGCGCCAATCATTTCAAACACTGTGAATTTATAGTAACTACTGTAATGCTTTGCTATTTGACTACAACAGAAACGGGATGCATTTCGCACATTTTTTAATAACGATGTATTCATGTAGCATCGTCTTTAAATATGAATGCTTTTAATGGTGATCATAATGCTTTCAACTGTTGATTGCTTTTGCTCAGTTGTCCTCCAGAATCTCGCTGATTAGGCTGCATATGATACTACATGTTATCCTTGCTTGTTTTACCCGTTATCTGACCTGCGGCATGCATTCGATTTCGCCTAGGGCTCTTCCAGCGTTAACAGACCTCGTCTAAAACTGTCGAAGTAAGTCCTTCATTCCATGCAGGCCATTCTTCTTTCGCAACGTATTAGGGATTTTGGAAGTTTATTATTCTCATTCAAAAGTTGATGTGTTTTGACGTTTTGTTCGAGCAATATTTTTTCAAGGCATGAGTAAAATGCATCAGTACATTTTGTATGCTTAGTAAAGGAAGTGGGTGGTAATTTATTCACACCTCCCCAGTGATTGATTCTCCTATTACAAGAAAATCGTCGTTTTTAGTGTTTCAATGACTGCAGAAGAGTTGAACAGTCGTTTGAACAATCGTCAGAGCCAACAGAATGGGCAAAAGCAACTTGAAGGTTCGTTCTGCTTTTTAAGATAAATGTATTTTTGACTATTCGCACCCACTGTAGTAAAATCTGTTCTAGGTGTGTGCGTAGTTTCGAAAACTCTCAATTTCATTTATTCTTCATCCATTCATTTGCTCTGACTTGCTTCTGTTTGCCAGCAACACGATTGATCTAGCCAATCTCTGTTACCGTGTTTATGTTTACTGCGGTCAGATCAACTGCATATTTCTGAGAATTAAATTTCCAAAAATTTTCTTTTGCTCTTTGTGAAGCAGAGTTGGGGACAGAGGCACGACTCCACAAGATCGATATTGCAATCAAGACAAGTCTCATTCGAGGCCAAGAAGATATTCCTACCTGCCTCCAGCGGTTGGAGGCACTTGACAAGATGGAGCTCACCCTTCCCGTTCTCGTCAAGTGCAGCGTCATTGTTGAAACAATCCGCAAGGCGAGTTTTGTCTTCCTGCATTTGTGAATAGTCATTCGAACCTTTACTTGCTGACTTCTTCATTTAGCAAGTTCCATGGTGATACTTCTTGGAATTGCTCATCCCTTATCCCCAGCTCTATAAGTCCACATTTGTAACAGTATCGCGTAGGGTGGGTTGCACCACTTAACGTTTTCTTAAAGACGATGCATTCAAATTGAAATAATAAATAATTGTTTTGAATCCCCAAGTTTGTTTTTCGTTTGAGTTACAATTACATTATTTTGAATAATGTTTTAGATGTCCACAGTAGGAACTTTTGCCTTGTAACCTAATGCTTCTACTTTATTGTGTAAATAGACCGTTATTTTGCTTCATATTGGTCTAATTTAAATTATTTTAATTTTAAGTTACTCTCTTCTGACTTCATATTCATCGTTTTCAGTGTTCGCGCTATAAGCCTTCGATGGATGTGAGAATTGCCGCTCTCAAGGTCTTTAATCGGTTCCTAAAAATAAGGGAAAATGCATCAAGAGAAGAGGTATGCTGGACTTCCACCGATAGTTACACATATTTTAAAAATCGTTGGTTAACTTTATACAATTTCATTTTAGATGGAGGAAGCGCATGCGGAGTTAATTGCAAACAACAAGCGATCGCTTACTTCGAACGCCCAAACAGGGCCCTCATCAGTTGCTGATATATTTCGGGATGTGCAGCAACCTCGGGCAAACACCGCTCAACAGAAGCCGCCCGTTTCTCAGTCAAAATCTCCAATCCAACCGGCTAAACCCTCAGCACCTCCTGCAAATGAGGCATTGCAGGCCTCACCACAGCCTCCAGTCTCACCCCCATCCGTACCACAACTGCCGACACTCCCCCGTGACACTCCTGTCCCTCATCCTCTCACTCCTCCGCATGATCACCCTTCAGGTCCCATTCAGGACCCCCCTGGCTCTCCCTCACCATCGAATGCATCCGATTCAGAGGGGTTGGCTCCCTCACTCGGCGATTTGGAAGGTGGGGAGTCTATGGAGAGTGACGAGGGATCCCTCCTCTCTCCATCTAATTCCTTCTTTAAGTCTCTTAACGCGGAAGCCACTGTAGCTGCTGTTAAGCAGGTCTTCTTCCAGCGTACCAGGGACAAAATGGTCTCGGCGGCTTCAAGAACTCAACAATCGGCTTCCTCACCGCAAGCTCAGTTGCCACCGTCGACAGTAACGTTGGAGTCTGATGTTTACGCACCACAACTACTTAACTTCTGTTCTGGTCCCCCCTCAGCCCATGATCCCCCCACAAATCCGTTATCCTCTTCCATTCCCTCGTCATCATCCTATCAGTCATCAATTGGCATTGAATTACACCGATCACTACCTCCGCAGGCGCAGGAAGCGGGGACTAGAAGAATTGATCCTCATCTCTCACCGGAAAACCGACGTCGTCCAGGCAGAGAGCGAGCTCGCAGTCCGCACGCCTTGCCACATCCACTGGAGCACTATCAAAGATTTTTGCGCAATGGGGAGGTCCACTTACCACCGCCACCACAACTATCTCCGCCTCCGATTCCACCGCAGCCGTATGCTCGCGGGGCTACAGACGACTTGGATACACGAATCGCACGTCTGTTGGAGGCTGCGGCTCCTCAGCCCCACCAACGACAGGAGTTCCACTCTCCTAGTGCTTTGTCCTTGCCGCCTCCACCTCCGCCTCCTCTGCCGCCTTCCCAAAATCTCATTTTATCACACAGGCCTCAGCCTCTACCACCGCACCCACCCCTCATTCCTGCGGCGGCTCCGCCTGCCTACACCCCCGCGTCGCCCGTCTCGGATGGCGCTAACGATGGACAATGCTTCGATCTGCTCAACGTGTGGCCTCTGCAACAAGGCCATGGTTCCGACAAGGTGTACAAAAATATGGATGTTTAAAACGACACAGCTTTGTTGTTGTTGTTCGTTTGTATTATAGGCCTACGGCTGAGTGTCTCATTTTCGTCTGCAAACACGGAGGGGCATCTGCCCTAATGATTATCCATGTGTTAATCTTAAAAGTAATTGTTTATATTTCCAGTTTCATGACTCGTACTGAATGTTTTGGTCTTGAGGTAATGCGAATATGGTGCGAACCACAGTGACTCCCTTTCCAGATTCAGTCATTGAATGGGGCATCCCAATGGACTGTTCTGTGTAATGCCCTGGTGCATTTTGACCATTGTCAGGTGCACGGATAGCTGTAGTAGTTTTTTTTTGTCTGGGCGGCTCCGCAGCGTTGGTTGGATGTGAATAAATTGACTCGTGGATGGGCAGTGAGGATAAAAGTGACGGAGATCCACCCGAAACTTTGTTGGGTTTGCGAATTTTTACCGGCACACGCCGCCACATCACGATAAGCAGTGGTTTCGGTTTGCAATGCTTCCGTAGGTCATGTCGTTGAAATGTTTCTCACCGACTTAGATTGAAAGGGCCCATGGCTATGACTGGGTCTCGTTTTGGCTGCACCTAAATAATAGGCTAGGAAATTTATCAATTTTTATGTGACGTGTCCAGTTTTTATGTTTGTTTCCGATCCAAGTAGTGTTGCGGCGACCTTGCAGCCTTCATATTGGTCACTTCAGTCACTACGTTTTAGTCACCTGGCAACGTAGCTCCTCTATTTGAATAGTCAAAATATTTTACATCGAGTGGTGCCTTTTGTGACTTCTACTTGAATGCAACACTTTGTTCGTCTCTTGGATGAGCTGCTTCGTTGCAATTTTGAAGCTGATCGTTATCCAACCTACCAAAGGCATTCCTAAATATGCTGAGTGAGAGTGTTATGCGCCATGGCGTAAAACAACCTCCTTGAAATGGGAAAAATTTAAGTGCCTAAAGTGGTAGAAGTCACTTTATTGCTGCAATCTAGAATTACCTTGCGCGAAAAATTTTGATCCTCACGTCGTCACTCATATCCATCGCATTCATGGCCACTGCGCTTCGCTTTAGCGCCCTAATTTTTCATGAAGTAGTAAGCTATGCCAATATAGTAGCAGATTTACTATTGTTCTACAGAAGGGGTGAGAGCTTGTGTTCGTGGTTTTCAACCATACTTTTAAGTGAAAATACAGGTCACGGAGACCGCAGTGTCCAAGTGGTTGAGTGAACGAGTGAAACTGACACTACTGACATTTATTTCGCCCTGCGCCATGGGCAATATCATTGTACTGGTGGATTTAAGTAGAGGTGTTGTTAGGCGCAAAACCGGTTTTGCGTAGAATTTGCTCCCTGTAAATCGCTCATTTTGGAATAACTGATAACAATAGTTGAGATTTAATGTGACTAAATGCCTGTTGCCACGACAAGTGGTTTTCACGCCAAATGAGGTGATTGGTTTCAAGATTAAGCCAGAGCAAATTAAAAAGGACTCGATTTTTAGGAGTCAAATTATTGGTAATGTCAGAGATTTTAAATCAGTTTTAAAAGTTTAAAATGAACTTGTCTAGAATGTTGGATACTTGCACCGAGACACCAAGAGAAGTATGATCATTCAATCTCAGCGAAATGCTAACCATATCTGACCTATAATACCCAAGGCGGATTAAAGGAAATGGAAGGGAAATGAGTACAGGCGTAAAGTGAGCAGACATTTGATATTACTGCTTCAAGGTGGAGTTATCGGATTTACAGTCTAGTAAGTTTCACATAGAGCTACTTCTCACTGTGTTCAACTTGAGTTGATCGCAAATTACCATGGTTCACTGGATCACATACCTTATTTTGTGATTTCAAAGCGATGGTGATTTCACTCCAGGTCAATTGAGCATTGCAGCTATACGCACAATTGATGGCTTTTGTCACTTCCACGATGGTTTGATTTCCATTCATCCACTCAGCAGGATTCGATAGAAAAATCTTTTGAGGACTCTTATGAGTCGCATCGCCAACTGCTATGAATGGGGCATAAAGGCTTCCAAATGGGGGCCTTTATTGACCATCGTGTGGAGGCAAGTGGAAGGCGACTAGACGCGCGATAGCGATGTGTGCCGAAAACTGAGTCTGGGTTGGGTTCTGAGTGTCAGTTGGTGATGTGGAGAGTTCGGGAATTGGCCGTCAATCAGAACCTCCGTAACGTTGACAGTAGCATTCCTTTGGGCTTGCAGACATCCCGAAAGCCGAAGCTTTTAGTAGGCCTCCATTGTGCTTTTGTCTATGCTATGGTAATCCTATTGTTTGCAATTGGTTTTTCGAATACTACACTTTTTTGACTTTGTGTTAATGACCAAATTGCAAAACTGACACTTTTACGAGTCAATTTAAGCACGTATAGGGTTTCTTGACACTGAAAGAGATACGAATAGAATTAATTCTGCTCAAGATATTCGCTGATTCTCCATTTACTTGCATTCAAATTTATTGTTCCACGTTAACTCGTTTCACTATTTTCGTCTTAGTGGCTATGTTACACTAAATGTTTTCATAAATTTCTCACCTCTGCGTCATCTGCTTTCGATTTATCCACATTTCAAAACAGCCAATTTCATTGCTTAACGTACTCTAATGTTAAAAGTCAATTTTCAAAGTAAACTATTCATTCGTGGATCTGTTGCTCTAACAATGTTTTTACAATTGATCCCATCACTACAATTTTGCAGTGATCGTGTGATTTTAGAGGGAAATTTTACATCAGACAATTTAAAAATAGCAGAAATGAACTTGAAACATACCTGTTACCCCTAAAGAGCTCCCTTTATTTTACAGTAGACGCATGGTGAAATTAAAGTAAAAAAAACTTCTTCTCTTATTTCACCTGGGTAAAATAGACTTGAATGATGCTTATTCTATGACAGGTCTGTCTACACGTAACATGTTTAAGTGTGTCAGTGTGAACGCGTGTGAACATCTTCTGTGCAAGAAATTGGACCAAAAAGTACGTTAGGTGGGAGCACTGTGGGTACTGTGGTTGTGGTGGTAAGTTGCTGTAGATGGGTCAGGGGGAGACGGGAGGTTCAAAGCATCGATACACGTGATTCATTTGTCTGATTGTACGCTTGTTGTTGGGGCATCTGACGGCCCTTCGACCGTCTTTGCGCCCTACGAGCGCGTCGCTGGGACAGCCACACAGCCCGCTGCTGAGGAGTCATGCGAGCTAGTCGCTCCTTCCTGGCCTTTCGACGACGCCAACGACGTTCCTTCTCTTCCTCATTCTTCGGCTTCACCTTCGCCTTTCCTGGATCGCGGATTTGTCTTTGGCCCGAGTGGTTGCGTTGGTTTCGCATCTGTCGTCGCTGCTTCTTCGTTTTGCGATTTCCAGCGGCAGCATCATTCTGAAATAGGCCTTCGAAGGGAGCCGGTAGGCTCCACGTTGGTGTAGGATGCCTTGATTGGGTTATCCATCCTTGTCTACTCCAGCTTGTTCGAACAGGTTGGCGTAGGGGCATTGGAAGCGGTGTCGTTGTTTCAGTGTGATGAAAGCCATCCAAGTTCAGTTCCACCTTTGTGTTTGGATTACAGAGTATGGCTCGGGGTATAGTGCGAATGTCACGAAGAAAATCACGAAATCCCGGAGAGTCCTTCTGCCAGGCCATCAGTGAGGTTATCTGAATAATTTAAGCCATACACTATGCCCAATAAAGCTGTGGTGAGGAGCAAAGACTTAGGGAAACGAGGCTGTTCACAGTAGAACCAGAATTGAAGTTTACTTTTCTTCTTAATGTACCAAATATCATTGATCAAAGCATGCTGCAAACAGCTATGATTTCACGAAATGTACTGGCCCAGTAACCTTTCGTCGCAGTGATTAGCCTTCTGAAAGTCTGCAGAACACTTTTAACATTCGGAGTCAATGTTCTCAAAAACAGGATGTTTTGTTCAATTTATTCAATATTCTTTTTTATCTCATTTCGTTTTACCTTTGTTCGTAATTCAATTCGAAACTGTTACCTATGACCGTATTACAACTGGTTGCAGTCATATTTCCTCACCTGCATCATCGGCGACGCGTTGGTGAGGTTTAAGCGAGATTTATCCAACTTCTTGGCCATAACTAACCAACGTGTTGCAGAATTCGGTGCCATTGGTGAGGTGGGCAACTGCAGTGAACACCCAGCACATTCCAACAGCATGCTCTGGCCGAGTGAGGTCTCCGTCGCAGGTGGAAACGGAATGAGCGAGGAACGCTTGTCACGTCGGCGTCTCTTACTCAGCCTTCCCCGAAGTTTCTCTTCCCGTCTGCGCTTTCTAATGGAAGGATGGTTAGCTTTCATGATGCTGGTGAGAAGCATACATCTTAATTCAGAATTGCTCTATGCATCCATTACCTGCGTTTAGATTTGGAGTACTTTGCAACCCCTTTCGTGTTATTTGATTCTGCGGCGGGTGGTAGCGGCGATTTTGATGCAGGCGTTGTGGAAAGGAAATCAGCAGGTTGGTCATATGCCATCATATCAGTTACCCGCTTGTCCAGGTCAAATTCGTGCTTCATTTGCCCCACCTGACTGAGCAGCAGTAGGCGCTCGTCGTTGGTATCCACGAAGCCGGTGGAGGAGGCTAAATACCCATTTGGCTTCAAATTGCCCGGCGAATGTATGGGTGGCTGGGGCAGCAGTTGCTCTGAAACTCGATCTACACTAACTAGGAGGCTTGATGTGTTTCCAAAGGCCATCACTCCCGATATCTGACTCTTTATCACTGCAACGCAATAATTATACCACATCAAGCATTTGGCAAAGACCATCCAGGTAAGTTTCTAATACAAGTCATATCCTTATTCCCATGCTATTTTTATTTATACACATGCGTTTTGACAGATTCGTGCAAGTAAAATGTTTCTAATCCCAAATACTTCATTTTAAAGTGAATCTTAAGTGGCATCCATAATCCCGTCGTCTCATAAAAGAATAATCCACATGGTAGATAGTGCATGAAATTCCAATTCAGATGACACACGCTTCAATCTCTTTATGGTACTATAGTATTGAAATTCGTGATCAGCCTCTCAATTCAACAACCACAACCCTTTGTTAAAGTGCATGAATCTCTACACAGATATTCTCTTTTTGTGTATTTCGTGTTGCCACTGAAAAAGTTTGTATCACGTAAAAATTCGCATTATTTTGATGTACAAATTTTTGTTACACAAATGTGACTCATCACATGGTTCCTTTTAGGGGCTATTCACTCGAGGACAACACTGGACTCCCTGAGGGTTTGAATAGCCTTCCCTACTCTTGGTCGCCCACATTACACTCTTGCATGTACTTATCAGCGTATCGGAGCTCCTTTTCCCAATCTGAGACGCATTTGTCAAAGACAGCGTTAGCATTGCAAGTGAACAAGAGGCACATTAAATGCACACTTGATTTTTAAGCGGTCTTGCAAGATTTAAATTTAATTCTGTGGGTTCGTATTCACTGGTGTGCATCTAATGATAGACCCATAATTCGGGTTTGTGATTGAAACCAGTTTTAAATCAGCCACTGACGTCTTTAACCACTCTATGGAGGTTTTCCCATGTAATAAAGGGGAATTAATTGTGTGATTTCACATACAAGTGTATCTAGTACCAATGAGCAGCTAGGACCGCAAATAGTAGGAAAAATAGAAGACTAGCCTATCAACTTCGACCATGGATGCAATTTTAGATTGGGCAAAATTATGAAGACGGTGAAGGTTGGCACTGCAAAAGCCCAAATCATTCTGATAAATGCAAAAATTTTGGCAGTCATCTTAAGGTGGACAAAAATGTCATACACATGCTGCGTTTCGTTGCATCGACCATTCTCGTGTTCCTCCCACCGAGGGAAAACACATTGGCAGGAATAATGCACTTCGGTCACTAGTCAAACATGGAGTGTCTGGCTGCATGCCGAAGGGCGCTGATCGCCTATGAGTTATTTATTAGAATCGCTTCATTTTTCAGATCTTGCCGCCCTTAACGATGGTCCTCGAAATAGGCCCCCTTAAAAGGCGTCAGTTGGTTATGCCGGGTTGTATAACGCGCGGTATGGGCAAAGACCGCTGACCGAACTTGTTTGTAATAGTTTAAAATTAGCCGTTCCAGAAGCAGACACTCCTTTTATTTACATTAGTGCTCACTGTGCCAGCTTCAGCGGCTACTTTTACCCAAATCAACTGCAATGGTTGAGCCTTGGAGTTCTTGTGAAGAAATATGTACGCAAACCGATTTTATATTTACTCGTTCCATGCCTCCACTTGAGTGTGCCTACAATTTCTGCACATATCTATTTAATTAACTCCTACTGATTGGTGAAATCGCGATCGGTTCAATGGAACTAAAAAAAATTGAGCGGTGCGCCTGACGCCACAGTTCTTCAACTAAACATAATTGGATGAACGCAGAATCTCCAAATCGTTTGTTCAAATTTGCTAATGTCCCTTTTTCTAATAAGAATTTTGTGATTTCAAAATCTCTCCAAAGGGAATAGAACCTACCAACATCTGCCTGGCAGTACTTCCTGACTATATTCTCTCTGCTAGTCTCCTGAGCGCAAGGACTGCAGATCACTAAAACAAAGAATATGAAGAGTTACTACAAATTTGAATTTATTTGGCTATCAGCATTGTATTTTACTTTAGTAGCCTTATAAGTGTAATGTTTGGGTAACCTCGACTCATTTGTATGAAAAGTATTCGACTTGATGGAGCTATCTGGACTGGAGTGATGCTGGAAAGAAGGCAGCTAACATGGTTGGGTGCATACTTCCAAACGGTACATGTCCACCCTGCATACTTTTTACCAAATTAGGTCCTGTAATCCAACAAGCCACCAATACAAACGCCAGCTAGTGCCAATTTTGCCATTCAACTATGGCATAAACGATTGCACGGTAGTCCATTTGTGTTGGCACTTTTCAATAACCGTTTTACTGAGGGGTGTATTGAAAAACTAAGACCTCTCCCTATGATGAATGACATCACTGTCACTAAATGTTCTGAGAAGCAACTTCTGAGCATCACAATGTTTTTTTTTGTGGAAGACGAGGAGTGGTTTAAAGGTAAACCCCATTCCGATGGATCATTAAGTCAATTTGGATGACGAGTGATAGGAAATACTGTACTTTAAATGCTAATGGTCTGCATTCACCTGTATTTAACAAAATCTTGGTTTGCAATGTCCCGATAATGCTAAATTTTTGACAAAACATACCATTGCATTCAAGTAAAAGAGAGTGCAGTCCAATGTCAACATTTACTAGAGAGGGCAATTAAATATGTGCTGATGTCTTGGAGTGGAACGAAACGAAACTAGCAACATCAAATGGGACATTAGCTGATAGTATTAATGTCATTAATTTCCTTTAACGGTTGTGACTGTTAACAAACATTTGCTTTCAGCCAACCAAAGCATTGGCTAAGTATTTGAGTCTCTAGTGCTGCTTGTTTCAATGTTGGGCATAAACGTTCTCTAAAACCTAATCTATTTTCAATTAGTAAAATGTAAAGATGTCATTCAAATAGGTTTAAAGATTCTCAAAATCTGTAATGGGGCCGGGCGGTGTGGTTTGAATGTTCATAGAATAGCAGAAACCTTTCCATTGTCAACTTAGCTGCGTTAAATTTAATAATTCCCCTTCTAATCGTCGAATTCCTTTGAATCCACATCAAATCATTTAGGCATACTTTTCTGGGTGTTCCAAAGGCGGCAAAAGCACGTAAATCAGTTGTGTTGGTTGGCTACATTATGGTTGATTTATTACAAAGTGTGCATGTTCACTCCCATGCTACTTGTAAATGCATTATCATTTTCCTTATCAGTGGGTAATAATGAAGGCTCAATTGTACAATGTTAACAACGGTCATCCTTGGAAAGGTAACGTCATTCGGAATGCATTGCACCACCTCCATTGGCCAACATCGCCTTCTACGTACCATATTCTCCCGACTCTCCAACTTCACGTTTTACCTTCCCGTACAGATAACTTTGGGGTTGATGTTCATGTATTTAAATACATTAATCTCTAAAATTAGGCTTTTGTTATCTGTTGAATAGACGATGAGAGAATTTACGCCATTTCTCACGTGTTAAAACATCACTTTTTTCACACAAACTCCTCATTTTTTTGATGTCACTATTTCGTTTTGGAAGTACAAAAATTGCATTGGCTCCATTTATCCTGGACTTGACAAATGACTAAAATTCTCGTTTAGTGTTCATCCAATAACGTATTCTCAATCTTGTATGCAGTACTACGTTGAATCTGAACCCCATGTGCTAAACAGTGAATGTGAATACTGCCAGGAGATGAGAAAGGCAATCCATCGTAGTCATATTTGACTGTGCGTATTTTGCCGCACACTTGGTGCGGCAGATGTTTCTGATGGACTTAGAGATAAAGGTCTGCGAGGTGATCCACACTTGTGTGTGTGTGCGCGCATGCAGGGGTTCCGTCCTTGGTGGCTTTTATTTTTGGACAACATTTCCTCTGTCTAGAAAAACCTTCCTTTCCTTATGGTCAGGTTTGTGCTCAGTTCTGTTTTTAATAGCATTGCGCATTGCTAAAACACAAACAATGTCTCTCCAATTCAAATACCATTTTTTTCGCATCGGTCCAGTGCATTAAGGTGGTAACATGATGCAGAAGACGAATCCTTGAGAAATTATTAGCATGACTAAACTATAGACTGCCATAAACCCTTCCACTTAACCTGATATGGATTTGCCTCTTTTGAAGAGAACTCGATATACCGTAGTGCTTGTTAGAAAATGGCCAAAAATGTCTTATTCACAATTCGGTCATTTAAATGCAATTAAGCATGGATATTGTAATGCAATATAATGTTAAATGCTATTATCGCGCATCTTTGCATGGATGGCCGGAAAATTTGGGCTGACAGTCACGTTCGCCTTTTAAAATGTCTGAAAATGACAGCTTTGTGGAGTAAACAAGCGCTTTTATACGGCAATGCATGTCCCACTGAGGCACCTCGCCACCATTTCGTCTCTAAGGCGCCAGCTAAGTTTAAAGTTCTCTTCTCCAACCTGACAATGATAATGCAACCGGTCAATTTTATCATCTTATGAAGGTGTGTGCTTGAGTGATATATTGCCACAAGCATAACCATTCCCCTTCTGCACACTTTATCATCCACAAAATGAGGCAGCAAATGTGCTGCAATATCAAAATCCTCGAAGTTGGAGGCAATAACGGATCCTGTCGCATCTACGTTCGTTACCTGCCATCTTGAGGTAACTAAAACACTTTGTGTCGGACATTGTATTGGATGTGAAATAAAAACCCCAATTTATGCTGAAAATCGTTTATTGTTGGTTAAAAAGGTGTCCAGTCTCACCGCTTGGTCATTCCTATTTCTGAACAGTACAATCTGCTTAGTGGAGGGTTTTTTAAACCTTTCCCAACTTCTGCATGGGCCCGAGCAGGTAAGAATAGAGCATTCATAACTTTGGCTCATCCTACAAAAAAAAGGCCTTAAGTGGTCACGATTGGCAAGAGTCTGCAATACTTTGTAGTCGTTAGCTCATCCCCAATTTTTCCCACTTATAGCCACATTTATGTTCAGCAGGTGAGACCTACACTTGACGTCGACACACATGTAACCTTCAAAAATGATAGCGATTTATCTCGGTTCTCACCTACTGCAAGCACCGGAGTGTACTTAATTTTATCTGGGTACCAAATTCACCTCAATGAGGATAAGGACAAAAAAACCGTTTTGTTTAATTTTCGGTTAATGGGAATAGGTGCATAAATTGAATCGAAATCATAGTTTTGTTGACCGAGTACTCATTCCAGTCAATTTCGACGACATCGTTATTTCTTAATAAACTGCAAACAAGGCGATTTAAGTTCACTTGTTGAAAATATTACATGATGAAGTTTGAAACTTTGTAATGTTGAACTCTGTATTGCCTAATTGAATTTCTAAAGCCACCTTTGCAATTTGCAGTGACTTCTGGTATTTTACACTTGCTCAAATGCGATTATAAATGTTGAAAGGGCACATTTCACAGCGTCCTCATCTCACTCACCAGATTCCCTTTTGGAACTTATGCACATGCTGGTCTCCTCGCTGGGGAAGCGATCGCAGTCCACTTGTTGGGGCCATTTAAATCCAAAGAGATACATCCTCGACACGCAAGCTGAACGTACCTCAATGCAGAATTCACGGCAAGGCAGGATGGGCATGACTTGGTGGGAGTGGAGGCAGACGGGATTGTATACGGTGCAGACAAACTTCATAGTTTGAGGATGGCAGCGTGAGCTGAGGAGGGCTATCCACACGTTGGCCTCCTGAATGGACTCGGGGGAGGAGGCAGAGTATGAGCAGTAATTCATGTCCGGTGGGAGGGCAGGGCACTGCCAAAGGGAGCCGGGGTTTTGCCTACGACCCATGGGACTGAGCAGCCACTTAGAGAGGAAGGCTGCCCCATCTGCATAAGCCAGAATCAATAGGAGTGATAGGACCAGTGCTAGTTTGTGCATTTTCAGAGGACTCGTTTTTCTGACTTTCAAGTATACTCCATTTTAGAACAGGAAAATACGATGCATATGTGTGTGGGTGCGTATGACTGTTAACTCATGAATGAAGATGGAAAGGTGCACAAACGCAGCAGCAGTACCTGGTTCTCCTTGTGGCCAATCAGGTTCCTTCCACAGGGGCACTTGGCCAATCACACAAAACCCTTCGCTTCGACGTGTGTACGGGCAGGTTAAGTGCCTCGCTTTTTACCTCTCTTTTTTTTCCTTACCTCGTGAAGTCCGACTTCTTTGAGTTTGTGTATCGTCCATGGGGAAATGTTTATGTAAGAAGTACCTAGGGGCTTTCGTTCCCATCCACTTATTCAGATGATATCGGTTGCTGACATAAATTTTGGGTTGTTTCAAGGGTGTAAATAAATTAGCTTTGAAACTCTTACTTGCAATAGTCTTACCAACCAATTTGATGGGAGGCAATTTGACTTTGAACATCTAATTAACTAGTGTAGACAGTTTTCTGACAAACTGGGCCATTGAGGATCTAGCTATGTGGTAAATTTCATGCACTTATCATGAACTCCACTTGCATAAGTGTGAGAGCCTTTGCCGTGATCATGGGAGAGGTATGGAAATATTTCGCTTTACGAGGACTATCTTTAAATGTTGTGAATAAGAGATCAAAACAAACAAGTGTGACTTGTAAATTCGGTGTAATAGACTTATAAGGTGAGTTTTTTGTACTTTTTCCCACGTACTTTGGAAACTCTGGAGAAGTACCTTAGCCTTCCTCAAGTGGAATTGTGATTGTGTCTTTTTAAGTAATTTAATTACCGTGGCTATGGATATCGTAGTATTTGCTCTACGGTTGATTTCTCAATTTAGTTTCTAAGCCGCGTTGTGAAAGAGACATCTAGCGTTTCAAGACAAAGTGGTATTCTTTCAAAGGTGAGAGAAGTGCATACCATTAAACCTAACCATCTGAAGATTAGTTATCGGCCAAATACTTCCAATTGGTTATTTCGTTAGCTATCTTCTCAATCAATTACTGGGTTGGGTTACTGTCCGACCTTTGCTAACATACAGGTGCGTAAGAAGTGACTTCTTGATGTAGTTGATTTAATTTATCATTCCGCCTTCGTCAAAGACCCACTCATAAACGCCCGATGTAAAACTCTCTCCCCTCATGATGCACAATGAAAGTTCGTCTTCGGCACGATCGGTGGATCCGATGAACAACTATCATTAGCCTGTGGTGGATTGAAAAGAAACTGTGTTAAATTTGCTTGCAAAATGTACTTCCACCTCTGTATTTGGTCTTCAGAAAACCAAAATGTTCCTTAGCGTCAATTAAATTGGTACAAATATATACTAAGGAAAACAAAAGTCGATGAGTATTTCGGTAGTGTTGGCTGCAATGGCCATAGATCCGATACCACTTTTCTCTCATCGTCATACGACGAAATGGCGTTCGAACCTAGTAGGTGTGATTGGAGCATCAGACCAAAATCAACTCGGCTATAAAAGAGCACAAGCTTCTCGACAAATTTGCTGTATAGCATTTAAATACGATGTGGAAGCAGAATATCTACTCGAAAATAGTTTAAGCCCTTCAAATTTGGAAAGGAGTCACTCGAAACGGAAGTAACAAATTCCGATCACTTGTGATGACGTCTCTGAAAATTTACCAAAGCCAAGGGAAGTGATGATCAAAAGACTCGATTACACTTAAATCAATCAAAAAAGGTAAGTTGTGTAAGCTACACAGCAAATTAATCCCACAATCCATGTTTTAACAGATGGGGATATGTCTCAAGTACTAACAATTTGTTCTTCTTCCACACCTTGCATTTTCGACTTTTTTCCACCGTTTCAGACCTAAAAACCGCTTGCCATGTATGCTAGATATTGTATGCTCCAAAATTTTCTATTTGCCTTTTCATTTCATGAAGACCAAGAAACACTTTGGAATGAGGCCCATTTACTCGATGCAACTTGAGGGCGTCCAAGGAAACCTTCATAAGCAGTCAGGATTGGCCCATTGCTGGGGAGACGGTTCTATTCTTATCCTCATGAGACAGCGCAAGACAAGAATTCATTCTTAACAACGCTGCATAAATGACCTGGAAGATTTGCAAGCAGGCCGAAGGGGAATTGCTCTTCCACACCACTCATCTACACTATCCCTTGGGCGATATTTTTGCAGGTCGTTTTTATCTCCCTGGCATTACACAGTAAGATGGTAGGACAGACAGTTGGAGAGTGAAAATGAGCTGATCGGAAGGGAGATGGTCAGTAAAAGGTTTTTTTTTTACTTAATTTCAGAGGCAGAAGATTTCGTCAACAGAACCTGCATGCTTGCATTCAATGTATGCCAATGAGCAAATGTTGTGTTTATGTATATATAGTGCTTCAGCATTTATTTCATGAGAATAATTTCAAACACTTTGAAATATGCCTCTAAACGTGTATTTGTGCTTAATATTTCACCTGTCTTTTCCAGTCTTTATTTTAATCCCCAGACAAATCGCATGCCTTTTTCAACAGAAAATAAAACTTTAGATTATGAGCATCCGTCACAAAGAACGCCATCTAATCCAGCGGTATCTGAAGTTTCCATCTCTAACAAGGTCTTTACGTTACCAAAAGGAACAATTGGCACAGAAAACTCAATAGCACATATTATCGTTCGTTTTCATGATCTGTCAACTGCGACGGTGAGGGTAGAAAAGGGGCGGGAAAAGCGGAGCGTTTGGCTGGCGTGTAGCGTGGGCGCGCTGGGGAGTACGCATTCCAGAACTGACGAGATGATAAGCACCGTTGCCTCGAGAGTGTTCTGATATATCGCCTTTAGTAAGGCATTAAATGCTACTGCGCTCGGGTGTTTTTAGCAAGTCTAGTAAGTTTTCTTTTCTGGTTACGAGGACTGCCATGTGATTTGAAGTTCGCAAACAGCGTAAATTGGGGAGGTCAAACCATTAATCTTTAATGCTTCCATACTCTTTCTATATAACAGCCTCCTTTAACAATGGGACGATTTAGGAACCCACAATATGGTGTGTGTATACCAAGTGCAGGATGGAGATTATTTTACAGGCCTTGATAGTCATTTAGGTAATGTAAAATCACATAAATATGCAAGCACAAGGCAAGGCAAGAAATCTGAAAAGCGGCAAGGCAGGTCAGGGTATTTCATTTTTTATTTGAAATAAGAAGGCTACAATAAAAAGATTTCAAGATGTAATATCCATCAATAGGACTAACCAATTTACTGTATTTTGAAAGCGAAGGATTTCCACAGAAACGATCTATCTTTGCCTATAACTTGATTAACAAGGAACTTGAGATAAATACAGTTTATTGGGTGGTGATCTGCAAAGGTGAATTATCATCTCAATGGAAGGTAATCCGAGTCCTATGGGACTGTTTGCATTCAACTGTATAGATTTCACTTTTTTCCAGTCAATTGCCTGAGATCTACAAGTTTGTGAACAAAGTCTCTAAAGTTCCTATATATTTTGTAAAAAAGGGGAATCTATATCCCCGCAACTATTTGCGCACATCGCTCGTACCTTGGGCTCCGTGGTTATTAATTTGTGAATAATAATGTAGGGATAAAGTGGTGAGGAATATTCCACCCAGACGCAGCAAATAACCGCTCATTTCGAATTTGCAGCACCACAAAAGAGAATTCAAGCTGCAGCAAAATTATGGAAATTATGAGTCATGGAAAATTTTGTGAAATTAGTCATTGGGAGGTTATAGATACTAAAAACACCATGTAGAGATGTTCTTCCAAGTTTTTTTTTCCAGCAAAGTTCATTTCCCATTGTTAAAGCAATTTGTTCATTATGTGTGCTGACATTTCAAATTAGCCATTGTTTTGCTGCCATCGAGGGTAAAAGAAGTAACGGAGCAATTGACAAAGCATAGGCACAGGTTATGGAATATTTCAGTTAATTTAAGGCAATGCTTCTACCAAATTGTCAAATACTTATTCATGACAGCGTCTAGTCTCGTGCTCGTCTCTCGTGAGTGCCACATCATAAAACACCCCAATTTCTCAATTCACGGTTAATTGTCTACTGCCTCAACGCACAAAAAGTTAATCAGCTTAAAAATATTGTAAACTTGGTAGTTGACCTCTGAAATTCGCACAATTTTTTACTTGTAAAACAACACAAGCTCGAAATACGATTTAATCATATGTAAACAGGGGGATGCACATTTATCTCTATTCTGGGAAAGAATCCATCCAAATAGATAAGTAGTGAAAAATGTACGCGTGAGTGTTGCGTCAGTCCTTTAGACTGGTATACATCAGTCCTTCGTGGAGTTCGAGCATAAAAAATGAAACAAAATCCATAGCGCTGTAAAGTAGTACGTCAGTGCGTGACTTCGTCCGGTCCATTCAGCAGAGGCACTTCATAGTGCATTTAGAACTGTGCTTTAATCAAGGGAATACAGCCGATGAATTGCAGAGTATAGTGTGGAAAGATTAAAAAAATTAGGTAAAACTCAATATTCCAAAACCCAAAATCTTTTTCAGGGACTTACCATATTTATGGAAAATTAGCACAGACTAATGAAATTGAGAAAAAAAGACTTTTGCTTGAGCAGCACCACTAGACTGCAGCATATTGCCACCACCGCCACCGCTGCCGCCGCATAACGCTGACGTGCCAAAACGGAGTGGTGACCTGCTAAATAAATGGATGCCATCCTCGGTCTTAGCGCACACCGCTCCTTGTCATTTTCTGCGCCAAAACTAAAGTTATTTTGCATAATTTTACGACCCTTTATTACATTGACATTCGCTGTCATGAATTAACCTGTGTTTGTGAATCTTGTGAGCACTATCACTCCTAAATGAAACAATCCCATGATATACAATGTCAGTAGAAATCGAAATTTTCGAACAGCTGCCCACCTAATTTCTAAGTGGTACTACACACCCAAGGTAATTTTATGCGCCTTTTGTTTTCTCCAGAGTTCTTGAACCTCCAGCTCACCTTAAATCGCTTGATCATCTAGACACTAGTGGTAAAATATCGTGGATGCAGCCGAATGCAAACCTGAATGATGCTGAGCTTATAGCGTTACAGAACACACACACAATGATGGAGGAATTACAAGCAGTTGCTCCTAATAGATTCTGTCTGACGACTAAGAAGGCGCCTCACAACCTAGCCTGTTTTTACGATGTAAAAAACCGTGAATTTTGTTGACAACAGCAATAATGACAAGTACTTTTGGGCGAAGGTTCGTAATGCTAAAAAGACTTGCCAATCATTCAAAAACTGACGTGTACACCAATTGACGGGAAAAATTAGACCAACTACATTTAATTTTCCCAAATGATAGGTTTATTTTCTTGCCACAAACAGGTACATCCATGTAATATAAAATTCTTTACTAAAAAAGAAGGAGTTCGGCCAGATCCATAAGAAAGATCAATAAATGGAAATGTTGACGACCTAGCCTTGGGATCACAGACGTTTACTTGCCGTTGCTGGCGCCCCTGTGGCGGAAATGAGAGTGGTGAGTGGTGCGGTCAAACCAGGGTAGGCAACAACGAAGGCTCCATTGGCCAAGAGAAGGATTATATTGACGCCTCTACCGTAAACCGTCAGGGTCATGCTCATATGCACAATTGGCGCTCCGATTGAGAATATCCGTAATTGAGTTAGTGACTCAATCTCCTGCATGATCAGGTGGCCCGAAGAAGTAGCCATGAGGAGTACATGACTCACCACGCAACTGGCGTTCGCTGAGGACGGGAGTGCCGTTGCCAACATTCGCGTCACCCGAGTATTCAGTGGTGGTGATGGAGGCGGAATATGGCCCTCCTGAAACACTGATGCCTCTACAACGCATCCTCCGTTCATGCTGAATCGAGTCAGACACAGCTTTCGATCTCGAGGGCTTTCGACAGTCCATTGCACCAGGAAGGAGATCGAGGCGGGATGAATTAAGAGATGGTCGATGGTGGCTAACTCAGGAAGAGTTACTTGCCGGGACCACACGCCCCGCTTCACGGCATGCATTCGAACAACGTTGGAACCGAGAGAAGCGCACAATGCAGTGTCCAGAGACAGGTAGAGAGCCACGTTGCTGATTGGAAGTCCACTTTCATCAGCAGGAAAAAGTCTTATCACCTTAGCTACTTCTGTCTGAGAAATGGATGCAAAATTGCTACTTGTTATCGAAGTCCTTCTGACAGAAGTTGCACCGACATCAGATACCTTGTATCCACAACCAAAGTTTAACATGCTGTCGTCAAAAGGCATTCCCGGTTGAATGCATGCCTCTACCTCCTCTTGCATATCGGCCGGATACCCATCAGAGTTGTTTGTTTTAGCAATACCACCACCAGTACTTCCACTGTTGCTACCAAGACTGACGGACTGGGTAAAAGACGCGTTTTTTGCACCTTCAGTTTCCAGTTTTTTGGTCGCTTCAAAGTCCTCAATGAATGATCGGTCGGCGCGCACCTGCTTCTTCATTCTTCCCGAGAAAGTAGTAAAATTCCAAACACACACTGTCCCGTCGCGACTACCGGTGATGAGATACTGCGCAGCTGAACCCTGTTGAGCCGACTTCCGGTAGCAGCCTGGGTCGACAGCAAGAGTGGTGATGACGTCCGTATGGGGCGTCGTTATGAGCGTGTCTAGACGGCATGTTTGAATGCTGTAGACAGCGATGCGGTTGTCCCAGCGTCCCGCTGCATAGAGGTGGCAGCCATTGGTAGACATGGCGTAAAGGCCAGTAGAAGGGTACTTTTTTCTTAATTTAGACAATCCCGGTATACTTTCACGAGGCGGGTACAGTAGCGGTCCCAAAAGCCGTTGGCGCACACTTTGTAAAGCATTAACGATTTCAACAATCAACGTAAGCTCAGAAAGGTACAATGAGTGCATTCCAACGATGATCTAACATTCATCAAGCTAGTTTTAAAAAAGAAACTTGTTTAAATTATTGCTGCCTAAATAGCGAACAAACAGCTAGAACAAATCAAGAGACGACCGTTCGGCGGCAGATATAAATACCACTCAGGTAAAGACAACATAGACTTTTCAGTTTGAGCTAGATTCAGCATACGAATTTTGACTGAACGCAAACTGACAGATTGCTTTATTTCCCAAAGGCATCAACGAGGTGGGAAACGATAGATTTTACACTTAAAGTCGCATTTTTCTGCAGACGATTTATGGAAATCTATTGCCAAAAAAGAACATCTGTGATTTAATGAGTACCTCTAAACTATACCGACATGTTTGGTTGGAAATGGATTAAATACATTATAAGTGCAGCCGCATGATAGCATCTGGTAGTGTTTTTAATAAAATAATCGCCAAAATTATTCACCAAAACAACCATCCAAAGTGTTAATCAAGCCTGATTCTATTGAAGTTGCATTCAAATGTGAAGCCTGATCATGTAGATCACCTTGGTGACTGGTTCTAAATCTTGCCAGTAATAGGGTACCTGATGGGTGAAAGTTGAAGACATTCTTGATCAATGTGGGCCGGACTTATAGACTCCGGGGCGGTGCTGACACTTTTCTTCTGGGACACGACGATGGGCTCCTCCCCCTCGGCTCGGAATGGACTCCTCTTGAAGCCCCGCATCTGCTGGAGCAGTTCGCTTTCCGAAAGAGCACCTGGTTCATTTTGCGCCAGTGGAGTGAGAAGGTGCTTTCGGACCCACCCGGCTGAGTCAACGGTTATTACTTGATACTTAAGGTGGCTGCTTGTCGTCGGTGGCAGATTGCTACCAAGGTTCCCCACTGCAAATTAGGAGGTTTAAATGCAAAAATTAGCATTCATCAATTTCCAACCACTACTCAGTATCGACAAAATAGCCGCTTTAAGTATGAAGGAGACTATTGTTTTCCATTTGTAGTTTCATTCTCGTTTCAAATATTTATCATCAATAAACTCTACTAGGTTTTTAAATTGCGTCAAAGCACCTGCGTATGTAACCGCATCGTTGGGATGTTATTAAGGAATCATATCCAGGTTCCTGGGGGATATAAAAATGTACCGCCATAAATAAAACGCGATGGAAATGTTTCAAAACAGCAGACCTGGATACGTCAATCAAGATGTTTTTCCTCATTGGCAAGGTGATCTCCTCCAGCTGTATTAAGCATCATCGGCACTTCAATCCCTTTTTTCTACTGTGCCTTGAACTAGCACCTCTTAACCCAAAATAGCGCTCGAGGTGAGAAAATGTTTAGACCGTGCAAGCATAGCTCAGGACGGAGTTTTTAAAGAAATTGCGCAGAAAGCACAGATGTAATACCAGTGAAAAAAGCTGAAACTGAATCGTTTTAACACGATAAGTAAAGAGAGGCACAGATTTTTTTTCCAGGTTTCGGAAAAACATAGTACTTGATCGATTGTTCAACCATTCAGAAAGATTTCGTAAAGCATCATGTGGAAAGCAAGAAATAGCCGGGAATGGTGAAGGAAGAATCATTTATGCTCAAAGAGCCAGCACTTTTTTCGCAGAATGAATGAAACAATAGGGTGCGAAAAGAGACAGCAACTTCAGCCTGAAAAATATTGCTTGACTTTAATAAAAATGTCTAATTAACTGGATCTCTGATGATTTGGAACTCATTTGATATCAATGAAAGGTGACAGTTTACCAGAGGCACCGATAGCGTCAGCGACTGAAGGCGAAGGGAGCATTGCCTTAAGGCCCGAGACGAAACGGGAGCGTGTAGAGTAATTTGGGAGGATTTCGTCTTGCAAGGAGGCGCGCTTCTGGCCGAGAACGTCCCCGGCCTCCACTGGAGTGGCAATGCGTAGGTCCGGCAGCTCCACCACCTGATGCGGTTTTACGGCGCTGAACGCCGGTGGGTGCTCGTAACCGAGGTGCTTTGGGGCGGGATGGTAGGAGAAGTAGATCTCAATTGTATGCTGCGAGGGGGAAGGGAATTTTTTTCATATTAGCTCCATGGGTTTCATACCCGTAGTTTCCTTCCAATCATAAAGAACTCAGGAATCTATTGCCCATTGCACCGCTAGATAACAAGAACCTAAGCGCCAAGAACTGCACAATTTTCCCACAATTCTTCACATCCAAGGCCAGGGCGTCAATTTACTAGATTTTGAACCAAATGTACACCTATTGGTGACAAAGTGTTTCTTCTGTTAAGCTAATTTTGAATCCGTCTGACATTTGCTTTTGTTTTTTTCTAAAGAATCCCAGGTCTTAAAGTACTATTGCCTGGATTCTAGAAGTATGTCGCCAAACAAATCCCAAATTTGGGAAGATTACTTCATTTACTGCTCATCCGCCTTTAGAAGAGATCTATAATAATATCAAGAGCTTATTGCCTTCAATAAGCTAACTCAAACAGCAAAGTGAGAGCGAAGTTAATTCAGCATTCAATTATAGTTCAATTTTCAACTGTTACAACAATTGTAGCTCTAAAGGTTTTCAGAATATTTCTGTAACATTTCTGAAAAGCAAGTCAAGTGAGGAACGATAAGCACACAACAACATTTAGTGTTGACGGTATACAACATTACCACAATAGTAGTATTTGGAGGACAGTATTTTGGCTAATCACAGCAGGAGACGCGCGCTACACCCCAGTACTGAAGATCTACCGGAGAGGCGCTTACTTCACTCATTTGACTAAAGGTTTGGCCTACGCTGGGAAACTGAAATAGTCGGAGAACACGTCAGTCTCATGACAAATTTATTCGCATTGGAGACTTTTCTAATGGGGTGAAATTAAAGACGCCCCAAGGCTTCACAGGATTCTCCCCACAGCAAGAAAGTTGCTCACTTTTAATGGTTACGGTGAAGTTACTGCCATAAATTCAGAGATGAACCTTTGATGGAATCAAAAGTGCCACTGATCAGATTATTTTACCACTCCAAGGGCGTGCAAATCAATCAAGGTGTATGTATCTGGGGTTAATTTCGCACAGAACACATGGGTTTATTTTATGGCATCTAACTTGGATCTAACAAAAGCTTAGTTTTCACATTGATGTGGTGAATCCGCTTTCGCTCTAGCATAACATAATTCCATGGACGATGGAATTTTTATTTTACAACTCTCAGATCCAACCTTTCATATTTCATTATGTTTCAAAATTACAGCAACAAAAGGACTTGGCAAATGCATTGGCATCATGACAAAACATTGCCTTAACCCAGGCAAAAAAAGCCGGTAAACATTTCTGAATACCGAAAATGAGACTGCTTTTAACGAAGTTCCTTTCTCAGAAAAAACCCGTTGGGAAGTTTTTTTTTACTTAACGTCACATAGATTAGCTCAGCGCAAATTTCGTGCATGCATGATACATCAATCCTGTCCCACTGCAAGAGGCAAAAGTGAAGGGGAGCCAGTCACCCACATGAGCATTTGAGGAGCGTGGTATTTATAAGTAGAAAAATGAAAACGTTAGCCAGTTATGAATTTGTATGCTTGGGAGTTAAAAGCAAATCAAATAAATAAAACCGCAATCCATATGAAGGTGCCAAACAATCAACAATGAAGACGGGGTGAAAGTGTGATGCGGACGTGACGGGAGGGCTTTGTATTGCCACCAAATTTGTAGGTGAAAAAACTGGAGAAAACGGGTAATTGTGGTCTTACCTTGTTGTCCGGCTGGAGAGAACAAAAGGGAATGGAAAAAGTCAACTTTGTAAACTATCTTCCATCGGTTTCAGCGATGGAGGAAGTCCTAATGTTTTCCCGACAGGTAATAAAGAAAAAAGGTACCTACACCAAACGTCAGTTTACTTGGAGTATGCACCATTGGGTCCATTTGAGTTCAGATATAATGGGATCATGAGGCGAACTTTAGCATCATTACCGTTAATCAATACAAATTGCTGAATGAATAAATGAAAAGGACCACTCAAAAGTTTGAAACTTGAATTTTACTCTAAAAGCATCCTAAAATGTATGTGCATTTGTCCGTTGAGGGCATATTAAAGTTTATTTAAACTGTTCTAAGAAATGGTAGGTCCAGTAAACATTAAAAGAACCTCTTGAAAAGCTTTCCATTTTCAAGCAAATAGAAGTGATGGTTTAGCGATATCCATCTAGGCAAAGAATTCCAAAAAAATTGGAAATTGGAACATGGCGAATTGGGTTTGGGGAGAAAAAAACTAGCCTGATTCAATTCAATCGGTGGCTGCTCGTCACTGCTCAGGGTGGACCGCGTGCGCTGACGGGCCAGACGCACGGAGAGCTTTTTATGGGGTCCGGTGTCCGCGTCACGCTCCGGCGAGGTCTCTCGTGAGTTGGACTCCATATTTGTCTTCATGTAGATTATTGCGGCGTTGAGAATAGGCAACTGGCGCCGCACAAGCATCTTGTATACCCATTCCGGGTAGCTGATACGTGCCATGTGGGGGATCTTTGGGCATGGGGAGTAAAAGCATTGAATTTTTAGCGCTAAGACTTATGCGAATTACAGAAATGAAGACCATAATTACTATCAAATGTGTGGATTAGTTTCAAACACAAACTTGACCATGAAGAAATGTCCGATTCCATCATTGCAATAACTCTTTTGATGCGAGACTTAGCAGCAAATTTTGGCCGTACTCACAAAGAAAAAAAACCATAGGAAATAGGTATATCGAGAACCACTTATCCCAAAGTGTGCTCCGTGTAATCCGACAAAGCAGAACTGACAATATGCCTTTGAACCTGGTAAGTTTGTTGTTATTTGTCGGGACTACAGTTTCGTACCGACAGCTAATAGAGTACAAATGAAAGTTGCCCATGGGACGCACCTGGGGCAAGCAGGGCAAGTGAAGGCGATTGCTGCGTGGAATGGCGTCAACTTTTGACCCTTCCAATCTCATAGTAGCATGCATCTAGGCCTTCCAGCTTTCAAGTCGCTGGATAATTGCTATGAATGATTTTTTTCTAGTAATAATAAATTTAGTCGGTAACAATGGCCTAGGGGAGGAAAAGATTGAAATTTAGCTGGTGGTAGGAAAGCCTTTAGCACTGTAATGCACACTTATCACTGTTCATTAAAATTCATGACCACTGTGGGATGTATAGTTCCTCCTCACAATTATTATCAATCGTATCTAAGGTAATAAAGATGTTACGGATGTAATTTATCAGGGCTTAGAAAAACGATTTACCCGTGTATCCAGCGGCATTAGTGATGTTGGATGAAATGTCGACCAGTCGGAAAAACATTTTGCTTCACTAACTGAACCCAGATTTCCGCAACAGCATAACCGCCTCCTTACGGGTTTAAATACTGATATATCAATTAATTTTTTTGATATCAAGCAATGGCATTGAAATTGTTGTATTCTAAGTTTCTAGCTCATAGTGATACAAATACTTGCTGTAAACTTGAACTAGTTCTGAGGAATAAAATCCCAAACTGTTCAAGAAATACGCTAAAACGATAAGTGAAGTGGTGAGCATCAAAGAAGGCACTCATTGTGAAGAATCACACATCACTTCTATGTGGAACCTAGTCGAACACGATGGCTCTACCTTATTCGGCTTGTTTTAAGTGGCGCACAAAGCTCAACAAGGCGTGGCGATGCAATGTGCAAACACAGAAAACCACAAGATTGAGAGTGGTGAAAACATTCGACCCCGCGTCATTATCACGGGCACCCACACATGCCTGCACGTGAATGAGGTCGGTTGTGTGCGGGCCCGAGGTCGGAGTAATCCAATCCAAAAATGGGAGAGCTATCTAACCATTTAGGCAACTGAAGGCCATATAACCTGAGTAACATGGATGCAGCGTCGGATTGTGCGGTCACTTTTATGCGAATCTTTGAGAAAGCAGTTTTCTACTACCGTGTTTCGTGAGCTCAGAATTTGGCCAAAACGAGTTCACTTCCTTTCTGGGTGGTGGAGTCATTGGTCCTCCTTTGCAACAGTGTGTTCTCAGAGGATATGAATATCAAGATACTTTGCCCAATGACTCGTTTAAGTTGGCAAACTAAATGCGTTAAAGCGTCAAGTAGGCGAATGTATCTAATCTGCCTATTCGCTTTAAATTTGCATGTCGTGTAAAAAGAAAGTGGCAGCAGATAATGAACATGGTGACGCTTAAAGAAAGCCCTGCCAAATCAATTCCTCTTGTTAGTTATTTCAAACGCCAAATTTTATTGTCGATTACGCATTAAGATCCATTTATTTATTTATTTGTTCCCGTAATGCGATGGAAAAATCGCATCTTGTCTTAATCCACATGACCAACTCTCATGTAAAAGAGTAAACACACGCCTACGATGCAAAAAGAGTAAAGAGCCGCTACCGAAATACAAAGATGGGATCACTTAAAGATAGCATTTACGCCTAGAAGGTAGCTTTCAAAGTGCCTTATTTCCCAAAAAATGTGGGAATACTGATATTACAGCTACGATGACCAAAGAACTCGTCTTCGAGGTGGTGATTCAATGGAATAAATCTCTTTAACTAACCACTTGGGTCTACCTCATAGGCAAAGAAAAAGACTACCGATGCTTCTACAATCTACACAACTTTTCACAACTGTGTGAACTGAGTCACAACAAAGAAACTATGGTATTTGGAGCAAAAAAAGAATCCATATGAGATGTGCATCGGAACAATTTCTAGAGTTTCTAAACTTGATTTGGAAAATCTTTTCAGACTTCCCGTAGACCGCATAGGCCAATGTCTGCCTAGGAGATGCTGACAGCAATAATTGTCCATCAAGCATCAGCGCAGGTGGTCTGCAGCAGCAATATATTTGCTATGAACAGAACAGCACATGAATGACAGAAAAAAAATGTCAGTTCTCGGGAGTGGCGAGAGCGTGCCAATCAAAAGGCCGACAAAATATTAGGAATAAAACGCAAAAAAGGATAAATGAAAGCAAATTTTGAGGCAATTGAAATGTTAAGAATGGGTTTATCTTTCTATTTGTACTGTATTGTTTTGAAGAGCCCTATTCCACCAGGTGAAGAAACTAGCGTCAGTTTCTTAATTACAGCGTCCTTCTGTGTTTAAACAATTGACACTTACAATAAGGTGAATCTTCAACGTTATTTTATGCGTGCTGAAATAGTTTTTCTTTAAACAAACCTGTGCATACAGACGTACGTAGAGAAATGATTGAAGCAACTACACTAGAAATCTCCTGAATTGCGCTCAGTAAAATGACCTTCACCATCCCGGAGGTTGTACGGACATAATTCTTCCGGTGCGCCCTTTATCTTTTCTCCACATCTTTCGGAAATTCCCTGGCGGTGTGCAAATATATCAAGCAGTGGAAATAGGCTAACGTGTGCGAGGAGAGAAGTTGGACAAAATGTGGTCAAATGACTCGAATACCGCCATAGCGTAAATGGAGGTCGACTGGGGCCAAACGCGATGGGAACTTTGCCAGTTGAGGCAAAGCAGAACTGGATGGGCACACGATAGTGCCAGTGACAAACAAGCGTAAATGTACTCATGGCACTTTCTTAACGCAATTTTCGCAGAACTGAGCAAATCAAGGTACTGGCACAAATTTCAAGTTGTCTCGTGTAGATGAAAAACTGATGCGTGCTGTATTCGGGGCTGTAACTACCGAATCAAGAAGCTTTTTGAAATAGAAGTGAAACAATATGAAAAGGGTTGGCTGTAGACATACCCTCAATTGTGAACCCACTAAGGATTCCTTTCGTAAAAATTAGCCATTACAGCGGCCCAAACGCACCCGTCTACAATACTGCAAGTAATTAAAATTCATTTCGCCGAAAGCCTGGAACTCATAACAATCGTTTTTAACTGATTTTCGCCCTTGGATGAAACATGTAATTTAAGTGACAGTGGCATCAAACTGTTGACAAGCTAACTAGAAGCAGACTTCCGATTTGATGAAACAAGCCAGCTGCCGTGATACGGCCAGTCATATTTAGGGTGACTAATGCATTTTCTAAGTCCGAGTATTTCAGTGAAACTAACAGAAAGGTAAAAAGGGACAAAAAGCAAGAAGAGGACTTTAGAGAAGAATGGCGATTCTTGTTAAATGTCAAGCTCTGTTAGATATGCGTCAGTGACGTTCGCAAATAGTACACCCACCGAGGTACGCAATAGTGCTCCAAGTTAAATGTTGGAACTGCAGTCAATTACGATACGAAGATGTAAATAGGTTTGCATTGAATCAGGGTGTTTAGAAGCTCACTCATTTTTGATTTCGCGTCGAGATACGCATTATCGCCATAGTTCATTTTGGCAAAAACTGGAAAACGATTGCCGCAATGGAACTCAATGAATTCTTAGTAAAACTATTTGTGCTTGCAGTTCTTTTTAAATGTAAAACACGAAGGATGCTCGATAGCTAATTCCACGGTTGGAGTGCACCCAGAGCACATGCGTCACTTGATAGCACCTACAAAACGGCCCGTGGTTAGACATGTTTGTGGAAAACGTCCACAGCTAGTGATTTAGTTGACCACAAAGGAGATCTATATACATGAGGCTTCCCGGTTATGCAAGTAACTATCCCCCGATTTCCCCTTTTTGCACCTAAAAAGTTGATGGCCATATGCTCAGGATAAAAATACCCCCCAGAGGGTGTAGCGTGAAATCGTGTCACAATGATAGACAAAGGAGTGTAGACATGTGGATGCCTGGCAGGTGGTCTTAGTTAGCAAATGGGATTTCTTTGGATCGAAAATGGAACGGTAATGTGTGCCGAGTTGAGCAGATGAATGACTCCAAGTCTGCAATTGGAGAATGAGCAAGTATCGAGTAGTTGGAGAGAAGTTGAGCGAACCCATCGGTTCGCCGACGCAAAGGCCAGGGACCCGAACCAAATTGGGCCATAATAAAAGTGCTGCATCAGTTTAATAGGGTGGCTGTTGTTCAAATAGTGTCTGTTTTTGAAAATTTGGTCAAGATAAAGTATCAACACTAATGATGCCGAGTTAAAATGATAGGAGAAAAGCAGCATGTTTAATGATACCGAGAAGAATTGCAAAAGATGCTCGTCTAGTGAGTTTTACGATTTTCTAAGTCGACTCACGGCAAAACTAGCATTATTCCAGCCCCTCGATTGATTTGGCACATGAAATTAGTGGTTTTGGAGTAGAATGAACTCTCCTGATCCTTTGAGTTATGTTTATCTATTCAGTTGGTTATTGATATTTCCCGGACACGCAAATTATAGATCAGGCCTGGTCCCCAGAAGATCAGCATCATTAGCCACGAAACTTTGGGCGCTTACCAAAATGTGTTGGTAACGTGAAAGATAGCCTGTTTAACCCTACAAGGCCACACAACATATGCCAGATGAAGGCATAGATATGGGGCCAACACTACTTGGGCATTGGGATTCTTCGTCACTTGGGGCCAGGTCACTCCAACACCTGCTACATTTTGACCACCTCTTCCAGTGTGTTTACCTAGTGAAATATGATTTCGATATCAATGCATAAAGCCTGTGAAAATCAAGCACATTCTTTTGGCATTGAATACTGTGTAAGGAAAATTCGTTGAGTGGCGTGAGGGAACGGTGGATATAGTAATCACTTGTAACGTACGACCGGTAAGGTGAACAATAAGGGCTCGACAGAAAAGATTTCATCCATCGACATCACTCTTCATCCCTTAAATCTAATCTATTTTCCGTTGCGGTCGATTAGTCTAAGATAACGATGCATAAAAAAGTGTGTTCAACGTATAAAATGTATGGCTTTGGCGATGTTTGCCAGAGGTAAATCCAAAATTTTCTGGTAAAACACACTTGCTATTTGATACTCACGAACTAAAAGGTGGAACGCGTTGCCGTTCTTTAAGAGGATAATGGCTGTAGTGCCTACTGAGCTCCCAAGAAATATTACCAAGTCACACAGTAGGACCGTCTATATGCCCGGACATTAGCACCTTAAATTATGTAAGTAAGTTACACACAATTGCAGAGAAATCTTTACCACGAACAAAGAGGTTAGTTTTAACTGTTTCCATTAGAAAAGGTAATTTAACGATATCTTCTCATGGACGAACGAAAAACCACCAACAGGAAGTTAAGTTGAAGTCTCTTCATAGGCACTAAATGAGGAAATACAGAGTGCCGTAGAGGACTTACCTTAAGAAGTTGGCAGGGTGTTTGTCCAAAGTTTTTTATCATTCCCTCGATGGAAGCGCGTTCAATTGGGTCGGTGACGTCGTCCAAATCAACAGCCCCTTCATAGGTCAGATAGTAATAAACATTGAGGGCATTCTCAGCTGCTTTGCCTCGTTGCTTATAGCTGTTACAGGAATGGAACAAAAAACAATTTGAAACACTTTAACGCATAATAATAATCGTCACATTAGTTTCTCTTACTGAATCCTTTGTCACTCAAATGCAATTTAAGTAAATGCTGTCATCAATCCACTTGCAAATACTGTCCGATAGATTATGCACGCACCTCTCTGCTTAACAGTGGAGAGGTGCATAGTGAGCGGACTAAGTCAAATGGAAGAAATATGAGATGAAATTGCTGTCACCAATCGGGTAAGAACAGCAAGCATAGAGATCAACGTAGTGACGTAGTGAGCAGAGCTTTATTTGTATAGCCTCCAAAATTGAGGAGGAGGGAGAGGAGGGAAAACCTCACCACTGTAACAAAATAAATACTACATCCACCGAAATAATTCTTGATGCATGTGTAGTAAATTTAGACATAATTTACTAATTCAAAGGACACTTTGGCTGTTGAGGAACACATGCACAACTCCAGTGCTAAATTAGTATGAAAATGGAGCAAATTAACCCGTTACTTATGCTTCCGAATTAAAATTTTAAGAATTCCGGCTATCTGATGAAGCTTTTCTGGCATTTCAAACCAAATATTGAGGGAAGTTTTAAGCTACTTTTAGTTATCTGCCTCAATAAAGTGCAAGGACAAACGAATCAGAACAAAGATAGCACCGCTTCATCAGCATGTGGAATTTCACCACTGCAGAGTCCTTATGTTGCTGATAGCATTAAATCACATCTGAAATTACAGAAGCACGCGCGAAATCAACGCGATTTTGCCCATCTGCGAAAAAAAAACTGGCAGACCAGCTGGGATGACGAGTTAAGGTTGTAAAGATAAGTAGATATAATTCACAACCTTTTGCAATGTGCACAACAGAGAAATGATATTGAGCCTTAGCTTTATTAAGCTACGTTAATGGAAGCCCCCAATTTCCTATAGGGCGATTGACAGGGAGAAGGGTATCCTCACGGGAAATTGCGAACGCATGAAGGCACAACCACCTGTTGAATTCTCAATCGCCTCAAAACGCGATTTCATGATATGGATTACAATTATAGGACACTAAGAACCCAAAATATAATGTGTTCAGGCACTCACTTGCATCTTAACACGCTTTTTACAAAGACATTGAGAAGAGAAAGTGAAAGAAACGGCTTTGGTGCTTAGAAGGGGGACCTAAAGTGATAGTCAATAAGATTACCATTTCTGACGATCCCTTTTTTTCAACAAAATCAAATGAGACAGGAGCCCATTATAGAAAAGTAGGAGCTAAATTTTCACTAATAAAACTACAGGAAACCTTAATTGAACCATTGTTAGTTAAACCTCCCGTATCTCATCACCTTCCATTCGTGCTTTGCTAAATCGCTGAATTGGGTTAGAAATTGAAAATATTCGCAAGGTTTCACAACCCCTAGTAAAATAGTAATAAAATATTCTCATAAATGAGCTACCTATGTGTAAATGGGCAAGGCCCTGTGCCATATTTTAGAGAGGCTCATCAAGGAAAGTGGAAGTTCAACACACCCGAAGATAAGATCAATCCATTTGTGGAGGTTGGCAGAAACATAATCAGATTCAAGGGCTCCTCGGTGAATCCGAATGAACTCTTCAGGTGTCGGTGCCCATGGAGGAAGTTCCACATCATTCACCTTTTTGCCACTCACTTGTGGACGTCCCAGGTCAAAGTCTGCAAAATCGAATTTAATGGTTTAAACGATATGAACTTCAGCACCTACACCTGTGAACCACCTAGGTGGTACGAAGAAGCAGCTTGAAAGAAATACGATTCAAAGATGGAATTGTAAAATAAGCGTCAGCGAGACAAACCAAATGTGAGCCATTAAGCCTGAAAAATATTTATTAGATAAGCAACCTGATGAAACTGCTGTCTCGTTTCAAAATAAGTCTTCTATTGAGAGTTCACTGCTGCTAAGTGGACGCACCTGCTGATGGGCTGAGTTGAATGTTAAACCTGAGTGAAGTTTGAATTTCGATCTGACGAAACTGCGAAATGCTCTTGTTTTGACTTCTGCTTTTGTTACAGCGATAAAAAGATGTGTCTTCATTCTAGCTGATATATTTATCATCGGAAACCCACATAGGTTAAGTATGCAGCATCTACCCCTGCAATTACAGCAGAAAGACCCTAAATATGTGCAAAAGCAGTACACATTTTATGCCTATTGGAGCCAAGGCACATCCTTGATAAATGTCAGATCGTGCTCCACTACTTATGGTGCAACGCAACCCATCCAAATAAAGAGCCCTCATTTTAAAGAGGTGAGATGAAATCACCCCCCAAGCATTCCATTATGAAAAAAATTACGCCACGATTTGGTGTCTAGCCTAGTGAATTGAGGTAAGTGGAATGCCTAGCGCCTGTGAAGAGTCGTATCGGTTAATTTTCAATGCCCGCAGAATATTCTTACTGATGTTTTAAAAGTTGCAGGTTACAAAGCTTGATCCATTCATGCACTTATTAAAAGGTTCTCTGTTAGTAAAGCCTGACAAACGCAGATCATATGAAATGGCCAAACACTCAGGTAGGCCAATTAAAGGAAAAATACGAGAATAAGCCTTTTAATATAAGTATGCCACTTCAAGGATTCATGAGATTTCAAATTCTTAATACTTCAACACTGGTCGATTTACCCCAGATGATGTAAGCTGCATGGATGGGAACATTTTTATGGAACGCGATTGATTTAGGAAAAACAACTCTCTGGTCCCATTTATCATCAATGTAAATGCGGTTGATTAATTGCCTACAGATCTGATGAAATCGAGGAGAAGAGTTGCATTAGTTGGACCAATTCCCGCCCATGAACCCCTTGGCTAAATCGAAAAGTGCGCTCAATAATGATTCACTTATAGCAATCGAAATCTATGAAGATATATCGTTTCGGTGCTATCTCAGCGCATTCAATCATATAAACAGTTAAGGCACCCACAACTGATTTGATTGTAATGATTACACTTAGCAACGATACGTCTAGAACATTAAGCGACATTTTCTATCTTACGAAAAATCCACAAGAAATTAAATTAATCTCACTACTGTAAAGCACCCTGCTGTGGAATTTTCGGTGAGAATAATCCAGTTGTAATTTAAGTGATTATGATAACATCGAATCAAGAAAGCGGTCTTGACCACTAGAGAGTACATGAGATCTATTTCGTGTTTTGTGAACCAACCAATAGAGAAGATTGGTGATGTAAAATGGATCGTTTACGCAACTGTCGACATCGATACTAATGCATCGAATCCGGTTTTACCCCAAGCAGATTCAACGGTAACCCAAAGTACTATGCATGGAGTAGGTGAATGTTGACTTGACTTAGCGAAGGGGATAAGATATCGATAAATAAGAGGAAATGAAGCAGAGAGAAAAGCCCGCCAAGCTTTTCCCGGCAGACAGAAGTGGGCCTACAAAACTAGCTAAAAAGTGCCAAATAGAGAAAGAAAATGCGAAATGCATGTCTACCAGTCAGGTACGTGAAAAAGTTACAACTCCTCCCCGCATGGAGAAAGGTTATGTATTTTTGCGATGACGGCAAGCCGAAACTACCACCGACAGCAGGGCGGGAAAGCTTGCTTGTTCGTGTTATGTAGCATGACATGGTGAATGGGGAGGAGAGAGAGCGAGGGAAGGAGGGTGGCATGGATGCGATGCTTACCGTTGTTGTTCCGCAAGAAGTCGGGGAAGTAGAAGAATTCAGGGATAAGTTCACGGTTGTCGTAAGGACTGGACATTATCAAAGACCAAGCCGTGGGTATTGAGTTGAATAGGCGATCCGCCACGTCAAACCTGGATAAATGAGGGTAGAACAGAGGAGTATAAACCAATCAGTAAGCGTTACAACTCTTGAAAGCAGTTATTGATGTTGCGGAAGCGTTTTACCATGAGTAGCTTGTAGAGCGAATATGTATAGGAATATGGTCATTAAAGAGATTAATTGCTATGTTTAAAATGAATTCACACCGTTGGCCTTGAAGATTGATGTGAAGGCTGGTGAAGGGTTCAGTGCGAACGAGGTAATGCATGACTCCTGCTGCGCTAGAATAGTGTGTACCGTAGTGGAACTTGGAAATCTCACCACTGGGATCCTCAAACGATTCGTACCTTTGTAAAAAAAGCAAACAAATTCAGCTAGGAAACTTGTTTTATGGCCCGAAAGCTGGCCGATAAATTTGTTATTTTTAAAACAGAGAACTATTCTGAAAAATTAAATACGGCTATTTACCGAAGGACTTTATTCTATTGTCGATAGGTGCAAATAAAAGCACGAAACAGTGCCCTTGGAAGAAAGAATATTTGCGGGGGAAAGTTATATGTGCGGAGCAGGATGCAGCGTCTTGAGACCAGAAAATGGTAAAATGCAAGCCGGTGCGATCGTATAAGTTCTTTAGAACTTATAACTTTACATTAGTGGGCTCAAGGGAGTTGGGCTAAATGAAGCAAAGGCAATCCACATAAAAGGGAAGCAACGGTCACTCCCTGCTTCAAGTTATAATAAGTTATTTAAACGTAACCGAGAAAACAAAAATTTCATGCATTTTGTCGTTTTTAGATCAATTTAAGTAACAGATATAGGAGGGTTGGGCATCAAAACTCGGAAAGCTAAAAAATGCGACTTTTCACAAAGTTCTTTCTTCTTGATGTTGCAAGCCAAAAATGCGGGAAAAGAAGTGTAATACGTGGATGCTATCAACTTGCATGGCAAAATATATTCGTGATGACAATTAAAAATTGAGCTACACAGATAAGACATGTACAAATATTTTGTGAAAGACAATCAAGAAAACAATAAGCGATGGATCAAAACTCAGCTGTCATCATACTCAACTCTCATAACAGGGGAATTTTGCAATAAAAATATGCACTGAGTTTGCTTTGTTCACGCATGCATCCTAAAAGCAAAAGTCCACCTAGAGTTATTCTAACAGCCCAAAGACGGCCGTCCCTTTGGATTTTAGCAATCGAAAATACGGGATGGTTTTTAAATATAGACTAATAGTCGTTGAAAAGGCCGAATTGATTAGAGCTTTATTGAGCTGAAGCTGGTGTCGATTAAAAAAACTTAGTGAGAGGAATAAAGAAATAAATATTTTCGTAAGTGAATAGTGGACATGTGAATTCCAAAAGAACAAATCCCACTCTTGGATGACGGAAGCAATGCAAATTAAAGCGAAGTTGCTTCAGGCAACGAAAGAAATTACTGCATACACCAAGGAGGATGCGCCAACCATCTAATGGTGATTAAAAATTGGAACTTACTTTTCGCGAACGGTGATAATATTGTCAGGGTTGACAATTCCAATAGGTCGAGAGAGATCTCTGAACGTAGCAGGTTCATCAAAGTTCAACCGCTTTGAAGTGTAGTCTGCCAAAATCCAGGGTAGCTAAGGGGAAATTAAGTGGTTCCCGTAACTTTTGTATCCGTATCGCCATTCGTCTATTCTCGGCGCATCAAAAAGGCTGGCTGCACTTAAATATACGCTATCAAGGAACTTAAACTGTTTGTAACGTTTTTTTTTTAAAATTTATGATGTCATCCCCATGCTTCCGAGATCTACGCTGTGCGACATCGTTTTGCGTTTTAGCGGTACAAGTTGCACACCTCAATTGAGAAGCTCTCTTCCTGCTAAAATTGGTGAATGGGCTGGCATAAAAAAATGAGATTGGGAACAGAGGCGTTTTGTGCAATGAATTTTCTGTTTTCGAAATGAAATCTAGTAAATGATAAGAAAAAAGCCTGTTTTTAGAATGGTCGCTCACATCTAGGCACTATTTACAATGGAGCGGTACACAAAGTGAAAAAATTTTAGATTTACTTGTTGAGGCACTTTTCCACTTTTTGGTTAAATCAAATTTCAGACGAATCCAAGAGAGTGGTCTGCTAATGATCTACCGAAAATGAAATCGAGCAACAAAACGGCTTGTTTGATCGAACCCTTGGCTTAAAAGGCGAATGGTGGGGTGGATTATTCACCGATGTGCCTAAAATTTCACACCAATCGGATGAAAAAGAGAGATCTAAGATGCAAAATTTCGCACATCCATTATGGGGAGTACACTAAGCTGTATGCTACAAATCGCTGAATAAATCAAACTTAACAAATCAATACAAAGTTTGCTCATGGGAACAAATTTACTTACAGCATGATTAAAAGTGGCTTCCTGATTGTCTGTCTCGCTTTCGTAAAGGTGAAGGGTACTTTTGTCTTCTTAGCTGATTGGTTTAAAATGAGATATGAATCGTGACATTAAGGGTAACGGATTTCGTAAAAGTTGAGTCGAAACATGACTTTAAAAGCCGACGAAGAATAGCCATGACACCCAGTCTTAAAATTTCGTCTTCCTTTAAAGCGTGCAGGGTAATAAAACTTTATCCATGACTGAAAAAGGCTACTATTCCATACACCATAATTAAAAACATAACCAGCATCCAATATCAGTGCTAGTAGCATTGCGGCAGTTTGATGCGGAACTTTATCCCTTAATAATAAGCACACTTCTTCAAAGTTGGTCGATCATATTACCAGTCACGCAACCTCCCAACATCATCTGAGAGGCCAAAATTTGTCCCCAACTCGAAGACACTGTCGCGGTTCCGCTACAGCACGAAGCAGCAGAAAGTAGCAAGTACCCGCAAATAAGAACGAGCTACCTTTTGGCTATGCAATTTTGTAGCCTCAACGTGGATGGCACAAATTTTGCTGTCAAATTGGATTGAATTCGTAACTGTATGGGTATGCTCGGATCTGCATTTAAAGCAAGGTACGCAGAGTGATCCAGCACGCATAATCCATGAGTCTGCGAAACCGTCGCATATGGTAAACACAAATAAACGTGATAATAACATAAAAATGGAAGACACATGGCCATGAGGAATGCACGCTTTGAAATCAAGGATACAAAATTCAATCATCTTTGTTGTGAAGCGCTTGGCTGTGATTTGGCCTTAATATTCACACAATTTTTTAAAATATATATTTGAAATACCCCAACTCAAGATGCCACTCTGCAGTATCCCATACTATCCTTCCAAAGATTTGAGTGCACCGGATACAGCCAGCGAGATTCCAGCGGTTACACGCAAAGCCATTTACTTTCGTGATTGTAAGCCTGGAAGGGGATATGATAGGAAAATTACCTTGAAAACTACCTTGTTAATATCGCCTTGAACGCGAAATAAGCATCAAAATCAAACTTTAATTCTAGAAAGCGGGTAAAGACTGTAGTTTCATCTGAATATTTCTGAACATTCCAAGGGTGTTGAGAGATGATTTGCTAAATAGGTGACAACTCTAAATGTCCCCACCCTATTATAATAGCAATGCCCAGCGTGAAAGCACGCAATTCACCAAGTTATTTACAAACGGAGCAGCTATCCGTAAGACTTGATCGACTCTGAATTAATTCAAACACGCATCGAGAACTGCATCATCTGGCCTAGCAATAAAGACATGATGATTCACTTTGTGGAAGCACTGTGAGAGGATGCATACCGCTGTTGTTGTGCTTATCAAAACTGCTGTTCCTGTAGCACTGACAAAGTTGTGAAAATACAAACTGAGGAGACTCGGCAACTGTTTATCATTCTTTGGCCAAGTGTCAACTTCTTCGTGAAACGAAGTGCATTGTGTGTAGTTCTGTTAGCATTGTAATTGGGGCTCGATTGATAACATAAGTGAAGGGCAATGCATTTGTGCTGAACCCAAACTGAGCGCATTCCCATGCTGCCATTGAAACTCTATAGTTAATATGTAAATGCAGGTAATAACCCACTAGTTCAGTTGAAATGTTCTGGTAATGATAGACACTGGATAAACTGTCATTCACATAGCAGTCATTAGGTATGGGTGAGCATGCAACCGAATTGAGTACGGAGGCCATTCCGTATTTTGCAAAACTAATAGAATAAAAACACTTCTACACCGTGAGTGAAACAAATTATTGACCTTGCCATATGGGCATCGTGCCAGATAAATTCTTCAAACCAGACACCTAAAGCACAGGTAAGTACATCGCCAAATCCATCGCTGCGTTGCTGCAAACCGAGGGCAGTCATTGTTCAATTTCGGTGGATCCCATAGATACGATGCAAATAGTGGATGCTTTTATTTGACATACTCTTATCGCTTTCAAAATTTCTATAACACACCTAGTCGCGAAAAAGGCAGCATTGATTTGTGTTCGGGATGCCGGATCCACAGGAACCTCCCCAAAACCGAAATGCCCCAGTAGCTGTGCAAGACGGGCATGCAAAATCTCATAAGGGAAATATCACACGCTAATGAAAACAACGCATGAATCAGGTTTTTCCATTTGTCTTACAGCCAGGTCCTCATACACGCGATGTGTATGCCGCCACTTGTTTTAATGAAGCTCCACATCTACTGTCTCGTACCAGACAATAACTAATTACCGTTAAGCATTACTATGAAATGGTGGAAATTAAAGGGTTTTAACAACCAGCGTGTAGGAAAGAAGTTCCCAGTGCAAAGTCAGCAAGCTTACGAATCAGTGTTGAGATAAAGTACTGAGCTTTAAAATTCCCAAGCACGATTTCTGTGGTATTATTTTAAACTAGTTCAAAAATGAATAGGAAATGAATTTGAGAAGAAGTTTGAATGACTCGGCTCGAAAAATGGTACGACTAAATTTCACTCTTGAATTATAGCAAATTCAGGCTATGCATAAAGTAAAAATTCGTCAAGACTGGATTCTTACTGGGAAGATGAAGGAGAATAAATTAAAATAAGCATGCCATATAAAGTGAGAATGAGGCAATTCTGGAATTCGTGGAATAAAAAGTGCCAATCCAGCCAGATCATGAATAGAGACATCGTCGGAACTCCAAATGGCATCCTGTTCGATCGGCGCTGTACGCAAATGCATGACAAACAGTGATAGGATAAAGAATAATAAATAAAAATGACAACTCACCACCGGGTATTGACTCAGATCGTTGTAAGTTCGACCAGCAATTGTATTGAGGCGCATCAAATACTCAAAATTCGAGATCTCGCGGTTGGCCCAGCGCTACACACAGAAGAGATAAAACTCAAGCTGAACACCACTCTCTTCCCAATTATTATGTCTAGCGACACAAAATGGAAAGGTGCCATCTTGATAGGCTTTTGCAAGAACATGATTTACTTCTGTATTAACCATCAAACATTTTACGATGCTCTACAGAAGTCCAAATTGTTCGAAGAAAATCAATTGCTAGTTTTGTTGGTAATGTCGGTTTGATTACGTTTACACGCTCAGCTGTATCGAAATTGAATGGTCGCTTTTCCAGTCGCCACAAGTGTTTAGATAGAAACATCGACGATTATTGCCAATGAGTATGCTAAACCTAGAGGCCATTAGGCTTGGAAGCAGCTCCAAATAATCGATCTTACCTTAGTACCTATAAATCTCCGTGTCTTGTTTAGTTTGTCGCCAACATACCCACGACCCGAAGGCACATAATTCAATCCAAGCTGGTGCAACTATACCTCCCGCACGTAGGTCATGACAATTTATCACACAACTATATATATACACATATATTAAAGCGACCATGGCGCGATATTTGGATGGAAAACATAAGAACCTTTTGCAGCGGAAGAATGCATTGAAAGTTTCCTGCGCGTGCGTGCAGGTACGGAGGAAGTAGGGGAGAGAAAGTAGTGTATGCCCCACTCCACCCTAGCAAGTACCTTTGTGTCAGTGTTGAAGGAATGAATTACGGCAGCGAACTCCCCACTCAAAGCAGGCAATTGCGACCAGGTGAGTGTGGCTTGTAAAGGTTACAAGGACATTTAGAGAGGGGGCTTAACTTTTACTAGTAAGGCGCGGGAAAGCCAATCGAGGTGCAGGGGGTAGGGGACCTGGCGTTTGGAACTAGGTCATGTCTAGACATTAAGAGTTATGTCCGGAGTCGTTTGCTTTTCAATGCAAGGGACAGTTCTACTTGTGCAACATTATTTCATTATTAAGGCCGAATTGTAGTCGATGCTTGTCCCTCTGAGATTTGCTGTAATAAGGAAGGATCAGATGAAATCGGAAAATGAGTTTGCAAAGAACTGTCCAAGCAATCAACTCCAACGTAGGTTAACCTTCAGTTAGGCCAGTTCAGACTGTCATTTATCTAGGTCCTGCCTGTCGTAAAGGCATCTATTCACAGTGGCCGCGTAACCCAGAGCTTCACACTTGGTAAAACATCTAACTTCTACTAAAATTCCGACTTTGATAAAAGAATCTACGAGCTTTCGTCTCATTGGCAACGACAGCGCATACATATTGCTTTTAACTGGGTACCTTAGTTGACATCCAGGGCTAATCTCATGAATCATCAATTCGTAGGAAAAAATATGGGAGGAACGAGATGATAAAGTCTTGACTGAAGAAGATAGGTTATTGCAAAAATTGACAGTAAGAGTAAGGCCAGGCATGTTCGAGTGGTGAAACAGCATATCTTATGTGAATCCTGATTTATTTGCGCAACTTCATGAAGTCGATTTCCTCAACAAAATTAATGCGCGCAGAACCAATTTCGCATTATTTAGAAAATGAGGGAAAATAGTAATAGTAAAAGAAAGAAAAGCCAAACACTCGATCTATTAGTGGTCGTTCAAGCTTAAGTTCAATTAAATAATTAATTTCAATAAACCATTACATAATCAGTGTGTATTTTCGCGGTCTTGAACCGATTGACGAATTGACCCGACACATTCGGTCGAAGTGTCACATTCACATTCACTAAACCGAAGTGATTGCACGTGAACACCAATATCAACATTTTGGCCATTACTCGGTGAGAAAAAACAATTTGTTTATTTGGTTTACTTTGTTTATTATTATTAAATCACAATGCCAGAACATAAAAACCCGTCTGAAGAAAGTGATTTAAAAACAAACGGGATAACAAACTTTGCATGAATATGCAATCACCTGAAACCTACCTCCATAAGCCTTGAGAACTTGAACACCTCCGCCGGACTACGACCCTTGCGGTAGATCAACTGAGGCATCTGGTGACTCATGATGCAGGTGTAGATCTTGTTGCGGTACTGAAATTCAGATCATAAATTACTATTAAAAAGATTTATTCAGGAATAAGGGTTTGCAAGATCGAACTAGGCTATGTGAATTACCCCTTTCCGAAAGAAGCTAAACATGTTGCTGTTTACTTATAAGAAATCAGTAAAGTCAAAGACAACCAAGTGACTTACGTTAGCGGGGAAGTTAAAGAGATAATTTTGAAGGTCAATTAGAAATATTTCAATCGCTGAACGTCGTAAATTGTAGCGACAAAGATGAACTTCTCGAATATCATTCATGTTGAGCACAATGGAGAAATCTTTTGTAGCTCCACTTTTACGGAATCGATCTTAAGAACAATCAGAGAAAGATGTCAGAATGCGTGAAAGCAGTGATAATTTTTGAGTGGTTATACAAATCACAACAACTCCAAGGCTTCAATTTCCAACAGTAACACACTCACTATCGCTAGTGATATCAATCTCGCATGAGACTGGCTCAGCATGGTTCTGTAAGAAGTGCAGTGAAGTCGGTGTTATAGCAAACCACCCTGGTACGGTCCGGATTAGGGAAATGAGTTGGCACGGGGCTCGCATTACTTCACCCTTCAGTGGAGCAGGTTCCTCAAAGAAAAGTAAGACAGGGAACCCCAACTCCTCTTCCTCTTCTTCGTCATTTTTCTCTCCCCTTCCACCATCTTTTTCCTTTACGTCACCTTTCACCAACTTCACATAGGTTTTTGCAGAATTGTCCGCAGTAACAGAACTATTCACGGAAATTTCCTCTGTTTCCGATTTTGGCTGATCATCATCATGAGAGGACCTCGAAAAGTCAGTGCTTGAGTTGGAATTTGATCTAAAAACGGACTGGAACGGTGAGTATCTTCCGAAGCATATCAAAGTACCATGCTCATGACATAGAGGTAGAAAAGAAGCTTTATGCTAAATTCAAAAAGTATGGATTCACCATATTCACCTGGAGCAAGGGTGAAGAATGGTTAAAGAGCGTATTTACAGTGGGCGTTTCAAGCAATCATTGTCGAACAGAAAAAACTTCTTCATGGACAACTTACTCATCACAGGACTTATTGGAGTCCTCCTGTTTAATTATTTTCCAATCTTCGTCAGCAACAAAATCTCCCTTTACATCCCTGTAGCCAACCAAGGATCCCTTGCGTATCCTCTGTCGAAGAATGTCTGTCCGGTCAAGTGCTAATGGAGATAGCACCCCGCATTGCACAGTAGAGAGACTTCTCATCAGTGGAGGCCTGTTAAATTCTTCAGCGAAAAGAGGATTCTTTGTTGTCACATTCGCCTCTTCAGTCTGTTGGAGGAGAAGACACAGCTGTTCATCACTGATGGCTGTACTCAGTTTTTGAAGCAACTTTTTGCCATCTTCCAGAGTGGAAAGTTTCCGAATTAGGCCATCGCGCTCCTCACTTGCCGACAGGTGCTTCGAGAACCAGGGATTCGGCTCCATCATACTTCGCATCCGAAATGGTGACTCGAGGTCAGAGAGGCGCCATCGAATTTCCTGCGGAAATCTGCAAGAATTGTTGAGCAATATGAAAATTAGATTAGCCAGCAGTATTAGTATTTCGACATTTAAACCAAGTATCCTGCTTCCAAACGTGCTATACAAGATGCTTGTTGCTTTCGAAATCAGTTAATCTATTCTAAGGGACCATGAGCACATCGAATTGTGGCGGTTCTCATCCAGCAGCAGTTTATAACTACCAACAGATTTCTGACCATTTAACTTTTCAAGTTTACATCAAAGTTTCCGTTGGAAGAATATTTGTTTAGGAGAATGGCAAGAAGGCACACGGAGCCGCATCATTAGAATCCTTATATTAATGAAACAGCTCGGATCTTGTGAGATAATATTGCAGTCAGTGTTCAAAATTTTTCATTATTTAGACGTTCGAGTTGATAGTTTTGACCCTTTTAAAGCATTCACCTGACTTAATGACATTCTTTCTTGCCCAATGATTTGGAGGAAAGTCTTTGCGTAAAGCACGAAGGAAATGTCCAAAACCGCAAGAGTGCTCTTAACGAAGGTTATAACATCCCTTAAATATCAGCATTCAAGTACTATATTCTTCACGTTTTTGGGAGCATAACGATCACTTTGCGTTTGTAATCACTTCAACTTTTGGTTAAACACGTATGCAAACAGTAGGCGAAAACTTTTCATAGGTGAAAATGAAGAATTGTTTAGAGAAGTGTGACATACGGTGAAAACCATAGAGCAGTAGGTGAAGCGCGGACGAATTCGAAGCGCAAATTCAGCCACCGTTTACGTCGGATGTTGGCAAGAACATGAGTCTCCATCTCCATTACCTGGTAATCAAAAGAATCCATGATCGACGTGTAGGATTGCCTGTGATGCTGTTGCATGGTTCCCTCGGAAGGCACCGGAGAGGAGGCCGAGGGCACTATCGGCAGAGAGGCGAAAGAGCCGCGACGAAGATCTGACGCCAGGACTGGTACCCGCAGCACGTTGGAGGTCGGGCTGCAGTCTGCTGAGTGGCCGAGAGGCATGAGAGCTGGGTGATACTCAGCGAGGCGTTGGGTGGCAAGCGCAGTCTGCTTCGAGCGCTCACGGCGCGCCTTGATGAGAGACTCGTCTGCCAAAGCTCGCATCAAACTCTGCTCTTTAGATAGGTTGACAATGTACTCTCGTGTATAGGTCTCCATTTCACTTTGAAACTACATCAGAATAGATTTAAGTTCGTCAAAACATTTCACGATCAGATATTTTGTTAAGATAAGCGGTGAAATTCTTGATAGAATGGACCAATATTGTTTCCTACAAGCTTACACTCGAGCCAATTGTCCTATTTACAAAATTCATGTTGTATTTTAACAAATGTTCGGCGCTGGGATTAGGTTGTCAGTGCTTACACTGCCCAAGAATGACCCGTGCCACTCATCGGGATATCGCAGAGAGTACTCCCGAAACTCGGTGATAAAATTGGTTGAATGACGAGGAAGGTGGGGTGCCAGGCGCTCGACCTGTAGCTTGTCATGATATTTGTCCAGCAAAGCCTTAATCAGTGGAGCATAGAAGAAATAAGGTTCCGGATTGGAAGCCGAGGCACTGCTGTCTTTGGAATCAGCGTGAAGTCTTATGTCAGCACCACTGAATGTGATGGATTGACCAGATGGAGGCACAGGTGGCATTAAACCGTTCTTGATAAAATCTGACTGTTTGTTGAATGAATCCTGAATCATACTATCGATTCGGAAGAGGAGGAAGATAATCTACAAAGAAACGGTGTTTTAAGCGATGCGATCGAAAGGTTTCTTAAATATCATCACACTCAACTGCAGATACAGTCAAATAAAATCAATATGGTCAGATGGTAATGATGGAATTTAAGCAACACCACAAAGACGTGAATTTGTTGAGCCGATGGGCTAATCATTCATTAGCCTGTCTAGATGCTTGCAAATTTCATGTGTGTAATAAACTAATCACGACTACGACTAAAAAATATGTCATACGTCTAGGTTTGGTGTGGAAGCGGACATTATCCAACCACAATAATCGGCTGGAAACACTTTTGGGAACATGACTTAAAAGGGCAAAAAGGGGTGATTGAAAAATGTATAATTTTATCAATAAATGGAAGAACTAATTGATTTGTAGGAGGGCAGAAGGAAAGAAGAGCAGAGTTGCTCACTCGTTCCAAGGCGACGTTGTCGTTGAAGGCACAGATAGCGTAGTGAAGACGTGCACAGGCCTGTGCGGCAGCACCATTGTGCAGAAGGGCACCGTGCGATGCCCAGGTGAGGAGGAAATGCAACAACAACGCCACACACTCTTCAGAACAGGCACTAACGTCCCAAACTCGCAGTCGATCCAGCATCAACTCACTCATGTGATCCAGCAACTACAATCATCAATAGTAGCAGTTGCTTCAAACTTCTGCCTACCTTCAATTCCATCAGACTGAGGTACGTGATGGCCAAAGTCGGTGCAATGGATGCTATCTATTTTCTTTTCAATTTTGGATTGGTTCCGTTGAGATTCCCATCGCCACAGTAGTAATACGAATACTATTATTTGACAATGGTTTAAAATATTGGCATGGGACATGGTCATTACAGCGGCGTTATCATCGTTCATATGGCGCTATTGCATATGAAGAGACTGTAGTCTAAGTAACTGAGAAAATCTTAAATAGTAACTCAAGACGCGGATATCACCAACCGGACCGGTGGAGTGATACAGGGATCATTTTGTTATTTCAATCCCCAAATATTGAGCATTAATATCAAATAGTCTAAGCTAAAGCATTTCACTTAGGAAGTCACAGCCGAATCAAAACACTTTGATAGATAAAATATGATTAAAGACAAAGTCAATGTAATTTAGCCGCACCTCCACTCGAAACTCGAACTCGTTGGACACTCCACGATTGCAGGTTTCGTCGACAATCATCCTTATGAAAGGTGACGTACCAGGGAAACCTCGCAATGCCTGGGGACTTGGACCTAAAATGTCGCATGCGATTGCAAAGAAAGGAGCATGCTAAAGGATGGCCTTTAACATCAGTGATGCATAAGCTCTTTATCATTTGAATTGTGCAAAGGAAAACATTGGAAAGAGCATTCACAAGGGGAGGAGGGAGAGGAGGAGAGAATGGACTACTATTTCACTAGTGCCGTATAGGGAAGCACTGGGTTGATAGATGTGGAAAGTGTATCAATAAACCGCGTTTAGAGCTCCTTACCCGAGTGGGTCAGTCTGAAAAATACATTTTTTCCTATAAATAGGAGGGACAGTTATCAAAAAAGCTAAGCGCAATCCACTTGCAAAGGAGTGAATCCACAGCAGAGTGCTGACCTGCAGTTCGTAGACAGCAATTGGTTGATTTTAGAAATTCCTCAAGGACGCGTTGTAGGATCCAAAAGCATGACTTAATGAAGTTGTAACTGGCAGAGGAGCCAGAAATGCTGACAAAGACTTGGTAGTATTTCTGAATAAAAAAAAACAATAAAACGGGTCATTCTGTTTCCACTTCACGTGGTTTTTCAGATAAAGCACCGTCCTTATCTAGTTTAATTCATGCATATGCTAGCTTCAGATTATCAAATGATTCTTCAGCCGATTTTACTGGCTGAAGATACACGATTATTAAATCTCTATGCCGATGTAAGATATGAACAAAGCAAGCTCGCCAATAACCATGAAATTTTATCAGAAAGCATTACTAATTGAAACAGATAAAAGCAGAATGAGAAACTTTGCCGGAAAATACTCTGGCCACACTGTGCCAACTTTCCTAAATTATAGAGTGACATCAACAAAATTGGGTCGCTAGAAGAGATAGGACACATAAGGTAACAGAGATTCATCAGGAAAGACTTATGCTTACATGTTTTTTCATAATCAACTATTAGCATTGAAGTAAACTGACCGAGAGGGCGTCGTTGATTTGGTCGTCGGTGGGGGCGGCGGCGAGGATGAGAGTGGAGCCAGGCCAGAGGAGGCGATGGAGGGCCTTGATAACCAACTCTCCCAGTGTCTCCTCCAGAGTCTCCCTCTCCTCGTCATTATCCTCGGCTGGCAGCGAGTTGAGAAGCGATCGATCGCCCAAGGTGGAGGTATTGCTGAAAGAGAACCTAGTTCCCGTGCTGTGGGTGGGCGGCAGATCATCATTCGATTCTGGCGGAATCTCCGTGGATGGAGAGGCCTGGTATAAAAATTTAATTTCACAAAAAATTATGCAAACGATGTCGATGCGGTTTTTAGAATACACTTACTATAAGGTGGAAAGTTGTGTTAAAAATAGTGTCAGATGAGAACTCTAAAAGCTTAAGTAAGCTTCAAAAGTCTTGAAATATAGACCTGATCTTCGGAATTCCCTATCTTAATACTATTTTTCATTGGATGATGACTTCCGATTGAACATTTTATAAATAAAAAATGAGTACTGATTACAGTAATCTCATAATCTGTAGAAATTTGAATACTTAAAATACAGCATAATTATTCCGTAACTAGAAATGTACTGATATAATCTGATCTTATTTAGAGTACGACGGTTGATCGAACGTAATTTGACTTAGCGCTGAAACCCAGGAACTGTGTACGTGGGTCACCTTAACGGGCAACTAGATGCTATGCCAAAATATTATAACAGAGTGTTCAATCCCTATGCTGCCTGCGTAAATTTCAGCATGAAAAAAAAACGAAGCACCAATAAGCACCGAAATAAAATATATTTAGTAACATTTCACTGCTAAATTACAATGAGATTTTGAGGGAGACATGAGCAAGACATACTTGCATAATTGATGAGTGAAAGCAACTGCAAAAGAATGGTGAAGGGAGCTTACACTAAAGGAGTTTGCTGACAGTGTTTTCCGACTGTGTCGCTGGGTGCAGACGTGTAGGGAAGATCGGCGAAGATTTCGTCTATGGGAGCCCGGTGAGAGCGAATTCCCATCTTCACTCTCACAAATGTCATTCAGCTCATTCGACGCTGCACTCAGACTTGTTCGGGTATCTCTTAAAAACAAAAGATGGGGGTACCTACCAGTTTCACGGGGTTGATTCACAATTGTAATGAACGTGTATAGGGAGTTGACACACTTAAAAGGTGCAGGAGCCGAAAAAATACTAGAACATACATCCGCTTTGATTTTATGAGCAGGTCAATCAGGGATTCGTAAAACGCTGGGTAGCTTTGAATGTCCTTGAGTGATAAGGATTTTTCATCCTCTAGCAGGTCTAAGAGGAGTGAGACCGCTGCGATGCGTTGGCGTAGGTGGCCCATGCGTAGTAGTGAAAGATACTGCAGAAGACCGGCATAGTCCTTTCGACAAGCTAAATAAGATGCATGTGATGACATTTTGTTAACATCGTCAGAATATCATCTCGCAGCAAACCACCCGAATAGGTCAGTATTTCTTATTTAAAAGATCTTGATGACTCTGCAACAGATGCAGGGCTAGAAAATTGTGATGACACGCAAGATGCCAACCAATTCAGTGGTATTTAAAATAAGTCTAACAGTGTTTTTTTCTCTTGGGACGGCAGTAAATTCTGAATGGAGCAAGAAATAGGAAATGGTTGGTAAATTGTGACCCTATTTGTTAAACAACAAACAACCCGTAAATAATTGTAAGCGACCACAATGCTACGTTAAAAAAATCATAAATCCTCACACCCCTTGAATGAGCATAACTTTTGAATTGTCTAAACACACTAGGTAAAATACATCAAGACCAACTGTAATCCACTAGAGTACGTCAGTGGATGAATAAATGGTAGCTACCCTTATAATCAACAAGAAATCTCTCCACAATTCCCAGTTTTGGGTTTTCTCGAACGCTTCACTCATTTAAATGTTAAACTGTTTTGTACTAATGGCGCGTTATGAGAAGGAAAGAAAAGCTCGAAATAGCACCATCTTTTAGGTTTAACGTTCGAATTACCTATTGCCGATATCTTTCGATCACAAGAGCACATTGCTGCCTCAGTTTAAGCTAATACTTAGCATGCTATTAGCATTCCTTCGGGGATTTTGGTGCATGAACAATCACAGTACGGAAGTGCGTACTCCGTCCAATCAAATAGCGCAGCAGTCGGCAGGTGTCTGAGTGTAAAGTTAGTTCGCGAATGGAATCAGTTTGAGCGAAGAAGCCTCGAAATCCCCCAGAGTTACCGAAGAAGAGGTTTGATTTGTACTTCTCCGCTACTCGCTCTGTTGCTGCCAACTTGTAAAGTAGCTGAAATAAAAGTACTATTCATTCCAACATGTGGAAGGTCAAAAGTCGCTAGAAATTCGGATTTCGAACTGCACACATTTAATGCTTGATAGACTTCCTTGCGCATTGGAATCACCAATATGGACCACAAAGAAGTCAATCTACTTCAAACAAACTAACATTCGATGTGCTATCAAAATTTAACTCCAAAATCCAATCTGAAATACTTTTAAAATTTGGATTCATAGTGAGTTCTTTTGCCATTTGCAAAATAAACTTGATTAACGTTTGCTTAGTTGCATCAAGCGTTTGCTTTTTAAAGGGGGAGATTTACTTAAAATTAAGCAAAATTTCAAAGTGAGATACGTTTCTTTTTTAGTGTACGGTTTGACGCTCTTATCGGAACAGGGTTAGCCTACTTACTTCAAAATCGTCAGAAAAGCTACAATATAAACATATTTTAAAAATAAACAGAGTCTGTTGGTATTTACTTAAATTTGCAATCCGAAAAGTCTTATTTACAGCAATCTGAGGGGTGCATGGCGCGTACCTTGAGGGCGTTAACCTTTGCAGCCCTGTGCATCCTTTCATTGGGGGCAAGAAGGACAGAGTAAATCTTCTCTACCATTTCCCGTTCATAAGCGAAGAGAAGGAAGGCATCACCAGGTGGTGCGTTATTGAGGATGTGGGCAAGGAGAACAATCACTTCTGCTATCTAAACCCATGGGAGATGATAGATACGGACAATGAGGATGCGTATGCATGTTGATGCATCAAAGAACACGTTGGTCACCAGACATTGACACAAGAGGACAACATCCGGAAGGATAGTACTAATTCTTGCGCTATGCTAAAGTTAAAATGTCGCCATTGACTCAGAACTTATGTGATCTGTGGCTTTCGGATTGATGACTTTAAATTGGTTTGAAGAATAAACCTGAGGCAATACGAAGGTTTAGGCCATTAATCTTATGTCAACCATGCAATTCCACTGTCCAACATTTGGTGAGGTACACCAGCTACTGTTTTGCGGACTAAACCACGTTGCCACTGCAAATGGGTTAAATACATGGGACCGACATGAAAGTTAGCTGAAACATGCATCACCAGACCAAGTTACAGTTTTACTAGATGCAAGGCGTATTCAATCACAACACGAGCTCTTCAATATCATCGAATTTAAAGTAAGTTGGGCAAAAGGAATCAATCACTGGCTTAAATGAACCTACCACATCTGGGTGAGCAGATGATTCCAGGAATGCAAAGAGTGAACGCAAGTCGTTCTTTGAGGCATTTTTGGCGTAAAGGACACGAATAATTGAGTAGAGACCCTGTCTAATGTACTTCACCAAGACGTTGTAGGCTTCAAATAGGGACAATTCAACCGAATCTCTTGTTTTTGGCGATAGCAGAGAGAAGACTGGCTTGAATGCCTCATTGACCATCTTCTTTGGTCTAGGAGAGTTCCAAGGTAAAGTGAGGCTGATTATCAACATTATAATCCAGACATGCTACTGTATGCATGTTATATTCAAATACGAAAATGTCCTTCCTAACACAGTAGACGTTGACAGCGTTCACGTATGACTTCGCATGCATAAAATGCCGTTCTTTACAGTTCATGAGCAACAATTCAGACCAACATCAAGTTCTAGCAACGGTGAAAGCGAATTACTGCCCTTGTACTGAGTTCATAATAACTACCTTTTAGTTTTGCATTAACAATCCTTGGTTCACAATGGTTATCTTTAGCTCATCAATTTTCAAAATAGTGAGTAGTTTCCAATGTACCATTTGTGTCGGCAAACTAATCAGAATCCTCTGATGCAAACACCCGAAAATTGCAGTATTTTAAGTAAAATCTCTTAAAATAGTAAAATAAAGAAGGCTTGTCTATATGGATACGATGTGGGCAGTGGAAAGCATCAACGACAGCTACGATGGTGTCTGTTATCACAAATCCAAAGTTGTGAGAATCCATGAAGGAGTTGAATCTGCCAGACCTATCACATAATCACAGCAGTGAAAAAGAAGACTCTTAGAAGTTTCCTCTGTTAAGGCTAAACGAAGATAAAGGAGGGAGCAATGGTAGGAGAGGAGTGTAACCGAAAGTACTTACGCAAAGTAGAAACCAGCCGCGATGAGGAGTCTGGAGATAGGCAGGTGACCACGGTAGGTGCTACGAATTGTTTTGGCCCTTTTGAGGAGATGTCGCACATGCTGAAGAGTTGCAACAGGCGAGCACCGGGACCAGAGGGTCCAATCAACGAAGAGTTGCTTTATGAGAAATGTCCAGCGCACTCGGAAAGTCTCCCTCGCTGTTCGCTTCTCCTCCACTTGTTGGCTTGACGATGCAAAGTCACCCGATGCCTCCACTCGACTGTTCAGGTCAGTGAGCACCGAGTTCGCGCACAAGTCCACCATACTGTGGAAGTTGGTCACCGCGTTGGCGTCTAGCTGCAGTGGGTCAATCTGTGAGGGGAGCAAAGACGCACTACTTAGGGGCGGACACATTAAATGCAAAGGATCTATCAGTGATAATCTGCATTTATCTATCATTACCGTAAATGAAAGCTACCAATGCACATATTGAAGCCTATGACTGATGAATAGTAGTTTGTCCTGTAAGCATTACCATCAAAACATAACAAATAAACTAACATGTACACGCAAATTAAAAAGCGCCATTCTTTGAGTGATTCACAGTCAGCTCAATGTGAGGCATGCATTCCTGGAACATTTTTGTATTTAATTTGGCTACGCGCCATTGAGCGGTGCAATGCCCACATATAAAACACTATATCTGGAGTTCAAATAAAAATATTTCAAATCGAATTTTTAACTCCTCAGCTGGACCTAAGCATATGATCGCCTGGTACTTTCCATCGTAGTGGCATCCACATGGATGGCTTTTCTATAAGAGGTATTTTTCCCATATTCAAAGGCAGGACTTACGGAGTTAAGTAGATGTCCCATAGCGAGAATGACACTTGGATGAAGAAAGTTTAATCGAACTCGTGTGTCAGCTTGAAAAATGGTTTTAAAGAAATTAAACAGGACCGAGATTCGGCTTGTTGAACTACCAGTCGCTAAAATAAAAAAAAAAAAACAAGATATTGCATACTAATCCACCTACATTTCCTATATCACCACGTCATACCTGAATTGATGTAAACGTATGACTACCACAGTGCAGTAAGGGGTGGTTACTTGGTTCTTGATGCATTTTATTTTGCAACCTTACAATATTGCTGATACTCATTTTTGTGGTGAAAAAGATAATTAGTATCAGCATCGTATTACCGGGTATGCTGAAGGAATCGAAAGGTGTGGAGGTTTTCAAAAGAGTTGTGGCTAATTGAAAGACCTCAATGGAGGCATGCAGAATTGTCTGCTCCGGAGTCTCGTCCGTCATAGCATCCGTATTCTGTATCACTGTCGGCTGTTCCGACACCAGAGGCGACCTCACCTCCAGGGTAGTGAGCTGTTCTGTGCTGCCCAGAGCCTCACGGAACTCCTTCATCGCTGAGAACAATTCATCCAGATCTCGGGACGGTACCTTTGTCTTGTCAACATCGCGCTGGGAGTTGCTAATCATGTCGAACAAGGGCAATAAAAATTGAAGCCCTCCGAGTCGGTAGATGGAATCCTTTAGAGGAGAGAAAAAATATTTACTTAAACAGTTTAAGTAAAATGCAGTGTGAGCTGTGAAACTTACGACAAGGGTGGTGGAAGAGAGTCGAACGGCCCCGTGCAGATACGCGGGTAAATTATAGGGTTCGAAAGTGCCACCGCAACCGGTAAGCAGACTCGACTGTCCTACCCCACTCAATGCCAAATCTAGGCACAATGTACTCGCATCGCTAACAGCTTTTGCATGATAATAAAATAAAACCCGTTGTTGGGGATTCCGCAGAATGAGATCTGTCACCAATGTACAGGTGTTTTCTCCTGAAATTTTAAACAGGTAAAAATGCATAAAAAAGGTTAACGATTGTAAGGATCAATTTGTTGCATAACGTTAGTCTCATACGCTTTACAATTTAATTAAGACGGAACATGCATATTAACATCTAGTAAACTATCCTCACAGGTTTAGTGAGCTGTATTTGAAGTATGATCGAATCCGGACTTACTTTTAAAAAAGATCACTGGTTGGTTGCGTTATGTGGGAATGATTTTAGGCGTCTTGGCGTTTGGTTACTATTAACAAACCTGTTGAACAGGACCGAATACCAATCAGAAGCATATTCTATTAAGAAAAGGCGCTACTACGGTATCGGATAAAGGAAACGATTAAATATTGTTAGCGCAAAAACAGCACGCGTTTTCCGAATTTTAACACTAGAAAGGCATCGAAGAAGTTAATGTTTCAATCCATTGAATAGGGATACCAAAATTGCTCCATCTTTATACTCATACGTGCACCACGCCGGTGTTAAGTGGTATGTGTACGCGCAAACAGTTCCAAGTTGGCAGGATTTACCAACTGCAAGGTGATGATACATGCGCTGAGTAATGACAATCATGTATACAGATTGACGATTAAGGGCTTCAGCTCCACTTTTGTAGTTAAATCTGTTAAGAGTCGGTGCAGACTTTGCACCCAGCCTGTATGCTATCATCACTGCGGACTTCCCGTTCTATGGGAGAGAATGTCCATCAGTTCAAAAAAATGAGCACTTCATGCCATTCAGAGGACGTGTATATGGAAACGCAATCGCTGAAGCCTCGTGGCATGCACACACACACATAGGCACGGGAATCACATGACGCAGGAGGGGGGAAGGCAAACACAAGAGAGCTTCTGCTCACGCGCACACACGGCCCATATTGATAGGCCTTTTGTAATTCCTTGATGAGGTCAAGGCATAAAAGCTCCACCCTTGCTTATGCCTAGCAGTTTGAGAAGGTGGTAGCATAATAAAATGGACACAAAGTAAAAACAAAGCTTGAACAGTAAGCTTGAGTAGCAATGATTGCGGCTATACCAGTTGGGTGGAACAATGGAGATGCAGTTTGGAGCCAGAGCTATTTGGTGAAAGGATCCTTTGGTAATTAAGGAATAGGAAAACAAATTGATCCATTGAAAATAAAGTGATTATTTACAATTCCTGGTCCATCAGTTGATAAGAAGTTGTTTTTCCATTTCCGTTATGTAGACAATTAAAGTAGTGACCATTTGAAAACCTTTACACTTCAAATTGGAGAAATAGCACATTAAAAGCCCCAAACTCCTTTCAGCGACTACAAAACTTCCCAAAAGTGATCCAACAAGGAAAGTCAAAAATCGAAATTTACTTAGCACTTTTAATACCAACTTAAAACTACAGAATTTGCTTCGCTACCCACCTCTAGATACGTTTGGCAAGCGGCAGGAGCTCTTTCATCTCCCGATCTTGTTTACAGCTACAAGAGTTCACTTGGCCGTGGTTCACGCAAAACCGACTCGGTACAGCAGAATCTACGATTTATGGCACTTATGAAGCATAAAAATAGCCGTGCATTCCATTCTAAAACTGCATGACTCTCAAAAGCAAACTTAAAGCAAATAACCAATTTTCAACTCATGTGATACTTCCGCTCTGGGTTGCCAAAAAACTTGCCCTTGGGCAAAGAAGTTTATGGGAGTGTTTTCAAGGAACGGGAAATACTGAAACATTTTTCTTGGTGGCAGCAATGAAACATTTGCGCAGAATGAACACATTAAAAATACTATTAATAAATGGGTGAATGATGGTTGAATTTATACAATTAAATTGTGAGCGTCAAAATGACCACTCTTCGAATTTTCGTAGAGAAGCAAGTAATGTAATTCCACCCACAACAGTCAGAACAGCCGCCATCCCTAATAAATCGGATTCCAGCCTAAGTGAGTGAAAGTTTGAAGGGATCAATGAAAAGAATGCAACATTGCGGACCGCTGCATACCTCCCTGAACCAGCCATTGGATGAAAGCCTCAGAGGCAGGATCGTTGAAGACAGCAGCATAAGAGAGACGTCCACGGAAGGCGTTTAAGGGACCCCAAAGGGGCCGCTCCCCACCAATGCTGACTTGCTGTGGACCAAGAAGCTTCTTGGTTGTCGCACCACGATTACCGATACCGAGACTGAACCATGAAGCGGACTCCTTCGCCTTTTCTGACTTTGCATCTAATGCCTTGGGTGGCAGCTTCAGTGTGAGCCCAGAGTAGCAAGTCTCCTCTACCCACAGCGGACAACCTCCATAGTGGAACAGAAGTAGGTCCTGTGAAAGGTGCCATCGTATATCCGTGCTCATTAATGGCACTAACAAAGTCATTCGTTGGAACCAAAATACATTACTAGCTTGGCAATGCAGCGCAATATGAACGCGATTTTACCGTATCATTTAGTGTTCTTCGAGTACAAAGGAACACTGGATTAATCTGAAAATTTCTCTATCTGGATGGTAAAACTCATGCAGTCGCATTTCCATGGTTTGTATTTATAGATTTTAGTATCCAAGCTATGGAGAAGCAGGTGTACGCATTTGCACCATAGGCGGGCGCTAAAAGCACTATTTATGTGAGACCTACATAATTTTAGGGCTGATGCGCTGAGGAATCAATTTCTAGACGTACTTTCACTTTAACTAAAATGCTCACGACATCATGTGCAAATTTAAATGTCTATTCCTAGTTCATTTTTCGTGACAGTCTCATCCATTGCACATATGGATCCGATATTCTTGCAGCGTTCACGAGAATTCTTCGAATAGACACAAGTATCTATAAGGCATCCAGGTTGACATTTTAAAGTGCCACAATTCGACAATTGGATCGTTTAAGTTAGGTGAATAAATAATGACCAATGCCATTTTGCTAGGAAAAGATACCACACGATTCAAGCTTTAACGAGTGGTGCATTTTCTGTGTTTATTTAATTGTCTTTAAAAATATGACTAGAAGTGGACCTACTTCCTTGATGATGGGGTACCGAAATTCCCCCTCAAATATCCGGTCAACATTCACATAGACTGTGAGGGTAGATTTTGTGAAGAAACCCTTGCTGTTCGAAAAAACAAAGGAGAGAGCTGTCCACTTGTTGCAGGGAATGAGAGAGGAACTGCAGACCTGAAAAGTCAAATGCCATTAATGAATTTGTGTTTTATTGATAACCAGTAAAAAGTATCTGACAACAGCCTCAAACTTTATTTTTCCTCCTATACCATTGAAGAGATAACAGATATCTCTCATTCACTTTTACCCTGATTAACGATCTGATGTGACCAACTAGACGGTGGGCTGTGTAAAACTCAATCATGACTTCCGAAAATAGTGGATTATGAAAAACAACACAATTCTATTTCGTCAAGAGCTTCCTTTTAATAATTACCGACTTGTGTAGTCTCTACACTCCACCATCTCTCAGTAATATTTATTATAAAATCATTTTCCACAGCTTCCTAATAGAATATCGAAATGAAAGGCACGCTTAACAAAATGTAACTGAACGACGACCACTAAAAAGCGATGTGATCTAAAAGGCATCCTCAAATATTCATGACATAGAGTTTGGCTTTACATGGGAAAGACATATAGTGGAAATCGACCAGCCAAATTATAATTTTTTAATTGGATGTTTAATATTCAAAACATGTTACATCAACCTTGAATGTTAATTATTCTATAAATAAATCCTTCTGCATTACTCAGAAAGTGGTCTCAAATAGCTGACAAATGCGTTACACACAAATAAACGACATAGAGCAAGGTTATGCTAGCCCATGATTTGGTTGGTAAGTCAAATCCTAAAGAAGGAATTCAGTTAGTCGTGATGTACAAGAGATTTGGCTCAAGCATAGACGGTGCCACTTCAATGAGATCAAGGCGACCTTCCCCCAGTGCCGTATTGATGTGCACTGCCTCTCAATTCTACTTTCTTGGGTGCCACACACACACCTCAATACGTGCATGTGTGCACAGACGCAGGAGGACTGGGGCGAATCAGAGGTCATTTGCAATGCAAGTTGATTCATGTTAGACCAGAGGACTGCGCCACTAATTCCACACATGTATGCATGTTCTCACTCTGTCGTCATCCGAAACGGGATAATTTTTCCGCGGGGCAAATGAACCATTACTAGAAATGGGTCGCAAAACCACTCTGTCTAGTAGATTAAAGATTAATGAGGATAAGAGAACAAGGGGTGCAAATACACCCCGTCCGACAGCAGGCAATCAGATAAATGACCCACAAAATCTGGTTAAGCCCAGGGCTGTGTTTAACTACGGATTGTAACCAGTAAAGCTTAAGCTAATGCAACAACATACCTAAAGCTTTCAGAAGCATGACGAATGTCGAAATTGCTCAAGTTTAAACAGAGGATGGTTTTCTGACGTCTGAAACATTTACTGAGTTAATTTGTCTGGTGCGTAAAACTTACAACTTGTAAAAATTTCCGACAAATGTACCAGAGTCAAGTTGAAAATTACGCCTCCTTCTACGGAGAGTTTGGGCCAGTATATTCCAATTGCCGGTAACGAAAAAGCTTAACAATATAAATGTAGTTCACAGAAGAAATAGGCGGCACAGCTTGAGCTAGAAGAAGGTATTTAGACCAGTCATTCAGGTTTTCACCATTCCACTGAAGACTCGCCGTTCACCCAAATGACTTCATTTTAGCAACACACAAGCAAAGGTGGTTATAGTTTACTTTACAATGTCTGGCGTGGCGATAAAATTAAAGCAGTCGAATGACGATGCTGCAATCTGGACAAGTGTCGAATTGACCCATTCAAAATATACTTCAAGTGGATAGGAGACCTTAATGTTCTGGACAGTGTTTTTTGACAATAGACGAGGAACTGTTAACTATGCAAAATTGGTGCCTTCCAATTTAAATGCATTGGTAATACTTTTAATCACAACTCTCTACATGGAACAGATTCCGCGTAAACAAAAAACAGGGAGGTGTAAATTAGTCCGGAAAATCATATTTTATCGATGCCTAAAGCAAGCTGTGCAGTATGCTGACAAGGAATTGTTTTCGAAATCAAAAGGTGCAGGCAATTTCGGGAAGCCCTTATCAACCACACGAAATCCTCATGAAGCAGGGATCGAAAGCATTCACTACCAATCACGAACACTTCAAGCAAATAGTATCACTACTTTGTTCCTTTACAACATGTTTTCCTGGAGGTTTGAAGTAGGCAACCTAATTTTGATGGTGTTTGTTGATAGATTAATAGGTAACTGACAGTTCAGTGTAAAATAGTGACCTGCCTCAAAATGGTATGATTTTCCGTTGAAAGCACACTGGCTTACACATAAAATGAAGCACTTAGAATTACAGCTAAAAAGCGCCAATGTACAAAGATGAGCTTGAATGATGAGTGAAAGTACACAGGTTACAGTTTCCTCACAATTTTCTTAAAATAATTTCCAATTTTAGGCAAAACTAAAGTCCTTACGCTTTATTATTAAGTGGCATCTTTGCCAAAAAGCAAGATGGGCCTAAGTTACTTATTGGTTCATAGAAAACGGGCTAAATTCGTAAATAATGCAAACAGCCTTTGAAGTTATCGACAGATAATATTGCGTGGTCCTCGAGGAAGGTAACATGCAGCATAACACTCGAAAGCATAAATTGCTAAGCAATAGTCAGAAGTTAATGGCTCCAAAAGCAGTAGAATATTGCATTGGCGAAAGTAGATTTTCCCTTAATTATTGCGTGCTACAATTTAAGCCTTACGACACCAACTGAACTGGTAGAGACGCGATAAGAAAATCACCATTTTAAGGGAGAATTCAGCCGCCAGTTTGGCATGATGTGAATTGACGAAATGAGTAACGGTTATGAGTGAGACTATAGTTGTTTCATTTCACATGAAGGAAAAGACATCCTTTTTCTTTGTGTAAGTCATTGAAAACCCTTGGGTCGATTCAAGTGCAAATCATAGGTAAGTGGAATTGGCGAAAAGTTCCGCCGATGATAACGAATTGAATTGCAAGTCTACGTTGCCTACATAAACATAATAATGAAATGTGTGAAAATAAGGCGTTACAACCGGTTGCGAGGATGAGCACAAATGCGGTTATGGGAAAGGCGGAAATGAATCCAATTTGTTTCACTTAGCAAGAATTTGTGTGAAGTGTGTGAGTACATCCCATTTCTGTCACAATGATACCTAATTTTGATTTAAAATACAACCTTGAGACGCGTTTGACTCATTTACACAGTTATAAACTAACTACTGCAGTTTTCCGAAGGCATACAGGCTTTCATTCCCAACCAAATGCGCACTTGTGGAGGTCGCTTTCACACAATACAACTAAAGTACGTATTATTGAAAAATTTTTATCAATACTAGTAACCATAGGTAAGTAGGGTGAACAAACGAGGCAATGGCTGCCAATGTAAGATTGTCGAAGAAAGTCTGTTTCGCAAATAAAGGGTGTGGCACTGAAATGTGCTTTCACTCTAAGCTTTGAGATGCAAATTACAAGAGGACTTGAGTTCAACCACAGTTCGACAGGAATCGAGCACTCCCAGCCATCATTTCCTACAACAACAATTGACGGCCAAACATGTGGTTTTCTGAACATAACAATAACTGCTATGTTATAAAATATGGCCACTTCGTAAAAGCCATAACCATTACACAATTTATTGCTATCAGACTTATTTGTTATTCCTGCTACCTGAATATCTAAGTGGGTCATATGATGTGCCTGGATATTCGTTGCGTGGCTGATCACGAAACATCCGCATTTTAAGTGCTCGATCCTCCAAAGCATAAATCTAACCAGATGGCGCTTTCGACAACGAGATGTAGAGAGAGAAAGGCAAGATACGAAACTGTGGGGGACGTGGCTGTGTCTGGAATTGTGCATTCGATTGTGCATACGTCTCAATTCGGAACGGGTATATGCTATGGATTGGAAACGCTTCCATACTTTCTGGATTAGATCGGCACGATAGTGAATTTCCACTGAAAATCACTACAAGCTCACGGTTACTAATTAAGTGGTTGACAAGTACGCAGCTTGAGAATTAGTTGATGCATTCTCAATGTTATTAAAAAAATGTGCTATATGGCCCTTTATGGCATTGATGTGTGAGCGATAATGTTTCAGTTCGTTAGGAGATAACCTGCTTTAGCAAGATTCACGTTACAAAGTGGTTACGATGAATGACATCATGAAGGGTGTGAAGCCCGGTTAATATATTTCATTATGTCACAGGCGTTACGGCTTTGCTTGTAGACAATCAGGCAGTTCGCTGCCAAAGAATTCCTATTTGAAGTGCTGCAATATCCTTCAGAGAGTGCGACTCTACTTCTGCATTGTTAAAAGATGTAGAAAATCATCTACGCCATAAATTGAACCTCTAGCAAGTGGGAGTAGTTTTAGAGTCTAGGTATTAATAAGCAGAAATAACACTTAATACGTAATCCCACCGTTACCACTAGAATGTCAATAAAATATCAGAAAAACGGTTTTTGAAATTATCATTAGGGACGTCGCTTGAATCAGCGGATAAAAAAATAACTAAAGACAGGTTCTTTCCAGCTACCATAAAACTATCCTTTCCAGTTATTAAAGCGAACCGCAATTTAGATGTGACAAAAAGACGCCCGTTTAAAATAACATCAACTAAACCCAGTCAGGAATACGCCGGCCATCAAAGTGAAGTCAAGTAAAGCTGGGGAGAAAAAGTTGCTCACTGGAACATAGTAGAACTCTCCAGAGTGTGCTGTGGCCACAAAGAGTTCTCCTGTGGAAGAGAGAAAGATTTCCAGACCGTTTCCAGCAACGGAAAGCATTCGAAGGAGGCAGCTACGTTGAGGTCCCAACGAAGTGGACCGAAAAGAAGGTGCGTCAAAGTAGATCCAGAAAAAGAAAGTCAAGCCTGAAACACCTGGGTAATTTGATCCGCCATCCGTGTTAGCTGCTGCCTGGTTCTGAGCGTTACCTGGTCCAGGACTCTTGGGAACGAATTCGCTGAGGCGTTTCCTACCGACAAAAGACGTACACGTGGCAACACGCTTTGAGAAAGGCGTAGTCCTTTCACTTTGAACACCACCTCAGTTGGGAACCCAGTCAATAAGTGTTGCTCTTTTTCAAACTAATTGCATTTATTATAGCTGGCTTCATCTGGTTGCGTCCATAACTGCAAGTTACCACCGACCATATTATCATAAAGCTAAGTTAAAGTTGAACTCGAGTTTAATTAAGCCAGATTACTCTTTTTTTGCACAAAATAAGCAGGCCTATCTTTAACATAGCCCAAAACTACTTACTTTACAACCAAATAGTCAACCATCTTCCCAATTGCAGCATATCATCTCAATGCCACGCAATATTTTTCAAAAAAATTTTACTTAATGATTATAAGAATATACTCACGTAAATTAAACGTATGCATTCATTTTGAACGTCAAGTTTCTGAACTTATTGGTCCGAGCAGGAGTTTAGTGAAACTAATTAGAACGACAGCTTGTGCATTGGATAACAATGCCGCTAAATATAGTCAGCAGAGACATGAAAAAAATTATACGTACATAGCAGAATGGTCGTCAACCTCCACCGAGGGAACAATGAGGAGACTATCAGTGGGACTTTCGAATTCAAACCAGGAGAATAGTCCGTTTGGTTGACCCAAGATTGGAGATTTCGTCGGTCGAATTATACTTGTTAGAGTCTGAATAAAATTGATTACATTTCATACCCTTTTAGTTCAGGACACCAAGCTTGGTGCGCTTTTGCACTTTTCTAAAGGGACTCAGGCAAATAGTTCTAGAGTCAAAAGCACCTATTAAACATCCTTGATGCAGGACGCATTCAGAATCTGGGAAGCTAAACGTAAATGCTTTCACATTATAACACCGCTAAAGCCACCTTTTGGCTTCTCAAAGCAAAAAATATGCAATAACAATTTAAGCAAAAAAAGTCTTGCAAGCTGGGTAAAAAATTAGCTCCATTTCACCGGCTCGATTCAATGAATCTGTGCATAAATTAACTAAGAAACTGTGAATTTCCCTTATGCAAAGCCCCTTCTTTCATTAAACCCATTTTGCGAACAGAGAATGGGTAGGTAACTAAGAAAGTAAACTGCATTTCATCAAAACAAGTCTTCCTTCTTGTTTCCAGTGCACATTTGAATAAAACTATCAAACTTCTAATGTTTGTCTCGATAAGGGTTCATTAGCGGGTCAGACGTGGTCTACCAGTTGGTTACGTTAACAGTGAAGGACAATGTCTCACGATCTTTATTATCAAGTCTAAATTGATCTAAATGCGTTAAATCAGATCTCTTTTATAATCTAAACTCACTTTCGGAGAAAGATATCCAGCACCTAAGGAAGGGTACTCGTTTAATTATGGGTTACAGCCAAAGACACTAGTAATTGAAGCTTCGGGGAAAAGTCTTATCGTAAGAACAACAAATTGGCAGCAGTTAAGTGCAGGGCCAACACACATTCATCATTTGACCAAAAAGCTCATAAATTCAAAGTCCGAGGGGGTTCCTCGACTTTGTGTAGCCAACGAACCTGAAGTTACTAGAAAATTGTTTGACAAAGCCAGTATTTTAAGGGCGAGGATAAAATAAGCAATATCTTGGAAAGTCAGCACTTCTCCAGAACATGTATGTATCTCATGAACTGTAACCGATCATTAATGACTTTTAGTTTAGACTTCAGCATAAATTCCTTTGATTTGCATAACATGAAATAATTTGAAAACCTTTCATGTCAAAGGTGGGAATAAAACAGGTCACCATTTAGGGGCAGCATTGGTAACATTGCAAACATTCACCCCAACACCCTCAAGGGAATACAAATAAACAGCTTAAACAGGGTGATGAGGAGACCTCATGAAATCGCTCCACTGCTATGGAGGATTCAATTACGGTTGTCAGTACAGCACAATTGACGAGGTGAAATTGGTAGAAGAAAAACATCTATACATATGCATTAGAATTTTGGTTGAATTTTTAGGCTTCCCCTTACTGAAGCACAAAAGAAGCAAAAGTTGTGCTCACTCTTAGCGCAAAAAGGAATGCCTTCGATTTCAAAACACCGGGAAATGTAAGAGTAAACAACCATCTCGGAAAGTATTAGGGGTTCGATATTTTCAACTACCAGCTGAAACCAGCTTTAGATATAGATTACGGAGTAGGTGAAGTTATGCTCGTCAGTACGAAGATGCATAGGAAATATACTCTTGTGAGGAGAAAAATAAGGCCAGCGTTATTAAATCCTTACTCGGAGTAATATGGCTGTTTTGTTCTTCATACAGTCCTGCCGAAGCAATGAAAGGATGGAAGCAACATCTTCCAAGGGAGCAGAATGTAGGCCAATAGTTTTGAGAAGGATTAGGAGGTAATCAATCAACTGACTGATCGTTCTTTTGGAATCATGGTTTGGAGTATCATTTGTCTGAAATTACAAGACCAAAAAAGATATGAAATTGCTTGAATCCGCATAAGTGCATGCATGTACATAAATGTAGAACTTTAAAAACTGCTATTTCGCAAAGTAATTGGGCAACATCGTACCTCAGTTATTATTTTTTGTAGGTATAAGTGATTCAGTTGAAGGTATTTTGTCTTGAAATTCAGAACAATCAGATAAACTTTTTGCAATCAAAATTAATTAGCTGAGGATTTCAAACGCACCAATTCCACGTAGCTTTTAAACGGAGTGACATCTGAAATTACCACTGAATTAATAGGTGAAAAAAGGTTGTTTCGACATGTAGTGACATTAGTTGGTTATTCATTACTTATCTTCAGACGTATCGAAGAGCACGAAATAATGAAGGGATGCAAACACAAAACGACGAGTAGGGTTTGTGGTCTAGAACTTTCAGATGTTTATTTGGGTCTAGAACTTTTTAAAAGCACAAATACACCTTGAAGCACATGCAGAATTCGGTTTGTATTTTTAGGATTATAAACCAATGCAATGTAAACATGCTGGGCTACAGTAGAGCATGCGGTTAGTTAATTAAGCCGATGACAGGAAAAGTACACTAGATGTCTTTAATAAAGCTGTTGCTGAAACAGTTTGTCATTGTTGCAAAAAATCTTCCTCTCTAGTGCTGTGCACAATGGGAAGAGACCGTATGAAATGTATCCAATGAAACCTACCATTTTGAAAGGTATGTTATTAGCAAACTCATCCCAGCTCATGAATGCTCGAAGAAGGTAGGGTGTAATGACGCCACGTATGAAGCCACTATTGGAGGCCTCATTCAGGCTTTTTCTGCCGCTACCGTTGTCTTGAGAGAGGGTTTCTTGGGCGATCTCAAGGCACGCAAAGGCTTCGCTGATGGTCTGTGACACGTCTGAGAGTGCTAGCTCACATGCTAGCGATACGAAGAGACCAAAGGCATTACCATCGATAATCGTCTGCAAAGCCGATGCCTTTGGAAGACCATCATTATCCGGGCTGACATCGTGGAGCCAAGGAATGACTGCGGATCCGTCAGCCTAAATAAGAGCTCACTATTAACTCCTGAAATAATACGAGTCATGTAACCAACTACTACACACCTAGCTTTTGAAGGAGTTGAAGAAACGATGAAAAACCATCCCTAATCTAAAGCTCTTCCGATAAAGAGCTATGGACTGGAACACTCAGTAATTTTACTGGATAAAACCAGGATGCGTCACAAGCAGAAGTTTGTGGCCATACACGCAAATCTCATGAGGTTTGATAACCGAACTTTCTCGACATTTTCAAGAGTTCGGTAAAGCAAAAGATGATTATTGTAATTCATTTATCATATCTTTGTGTACCAAAATATAAGGTTGGGAATACATTGAGTTGGTTAGCTATTCGAGGGAACTTGTAAGGAGGTCGCAGTTACACTTTAAAATACCTTCGAGAACAAAGGGTGTATGCGTGTGGTTAATTTGAGGAGAGACAGATGGAGACAACCAAGGACATAGGACAGACTAGTTCTTTCGACACTCACTTCGCCCTCAGCCAATATCCCCTTTAGCTCACCACGTCAAACGATCTCTTTCAAATTGTGCCATACAATCGGATGGGTAAGAGTAGGTCCACTTTAGAAATGCAAATAACATTATCTGGTACTTAAATATTTCAGTTTTGTGAATTGGAGGTCAGTTAATTATGCATTTCTATTTACTGTGTACGACTAATTCTGACTAATTATGGTCGAAAATGCCAGTAACAGAAAGTCGCATATTATCCTCCACACTTAATCGGCAATCGTGCATTAGTGAAGTGTATTTTGTGACCTCATGGCTTGCATTATCATTGTCCGTTATCATAATAATAATGCCACTTTGAAGGTATGGGCTGGATGCACTTCCAACAACGTATGTTCTTTCCTGTATTTATATTTAGATGTCAAAAAGCATTGGTGAATGATAAGATATTGGATGGCAACTTGCTCTGACTCCCACTTTAGTTATCATCTCGGAGATCTCATGCATTTGGCCAAACTCTACTCGACGTCATTAGTTGTTTACCAGGAGCATTGCTTAGTGAGAATCAACGTAAAATTAACGATAAATTTTTTTACTCCACCATGTACGTGGTGTTGAAGGAGGGCGCCAACACAACAGCTGGCGTTTCTCCAAGAGATGACATCGCGTTACCGGTGCAGGGGTGGCAAATTAACCTACTAACGCACTAACAGTTCAGAGGAGACAATGCGTTTCCTTCTACTAATTAAAACTCTTTTTGGATTAAGACAAAATAAAGTAAATAAGTAAAGTACAGGAACGACAAAGTTCAATACAATACGCTTCGATGCAATAAACTTTAGCTTAAGGGAGGGAGAAAAAGTGCCTAAATCATGCTGACTCCAAAAAAGCCACCGAAGATCCTAGCGCTAACACGATACATTAGTGCCCTTATACGGTTAATAAATGAATAACTGATACACGATGCGATTATCATCCTTTGAATATGCCTAAACACATCAACAGTCCTTTAAAATACTTTAGTCCCTTAGCAAAGCATTCTTATTACAACTCTTGTTTTTAGCAACAGTACTACCGGACAATCCACACTTAGTTTGCAATTGATTTTGTTAGTGGGTACGATCAAATAGACATCGAAATCGATGGGAAAAATGTCTCCAGCTTAGAGCATTACCTACACTTCGTTTCTCTACGCCTAACCTTGTGATTCCGGATCTTGAAAACAAGGAGATAGCTCTAAATGAGACAGTACCAGAGGTGATAACAATTAGTGTAAAAAACCATTACGTTTCCCTGAACGTTACTGCTATGCTGTCTGATTCCAATGGCAGTGAAATGATTTTGTGGAGTGGGCTCTATAAATTTGCGGGAATTTTGTCCAGCTGATGAGGAAAGTGGTTTAAACAAACTAACTGGGCATGGAAATGTACCAAATTTAAGCTGAAACCGCATAAGCAGTACGCTAAAACAAAAAATGATGGTGTAAGGGATGCTGCTTCTACATTAAGTGAAGAAAAATGCATGATGTTAAATTCTCCAAACATACCCATGAATAAATGGCTCTCAGGATTCCGTGCATGTCTTTTCTACTCTTGTTCCCTATCAAAAGACGTTCCTTTAGTGTCACTAGGATTTGTGAGTATAGTCCGCATGAGATGGCCTCTTCTTTGCAAACACCCTTATCACTTGAGAATCCAATTGGATGCAACAGTTCTGTGTAGGTGCTCGGGGAGGGCAGACGAAGTTCAATCTTTACGCGGGCCGTTGCAAGTGCCAACGCACCCATAAGAGCTGGAATACAGTCATCCAACTGATCTTGGGAGAGAGTTCTTTGGAATACAGGGAGAAGTAGGGAAAACTGAGAGGCTATTGCCATCTTGAATACGGGAGAAGTCTGCAGTAGGACGGCAATACATACTAAAGGAAATGAGGCGGCATTTTTACCTATCGTTGAACGAATCAGAGCAGATTTCAATGCATTATTTAAAATGCAAAGCTATTCATGTAAGTGCAAGCAGCGCCAAATTCGCACACGGCTGTTTGCAAAAAATATTCTAATAGCATCGACTAAGTTCCTTCTTTTCAAAAGAAAGTGAATAGGAACGACTACTTAAAATGTTACAATTGGACAGAAAGCGTCAATGCGATTGCAGCAAACACCGATTGCGTGACCAACAAACACGCATACACTTTGAATCAGCAGGAAACCTTACTCTGGAAGTAGATTATTGACTTTCTCAGCAAAAAAAACTACTGCTGATCTGAATTTGCATTTCTTGTAGGATGCGTTCCTACAACTGATGCGCATTAAGCCCAAGTACGTGGAACTGTCTGCATATCAATTGAATGGAAGACCACAACTGTATACTCCACATTGACTTGGAACTTGCGGACAAAAAAACCACCTTGAGATCAAAGATTACTTGTGCTGCTATGGTGACCACCGTTATTAATTATGAAAACTTACGAGTATCGTTTGGGTGAAGAAATTTACGATTTGCAAAGACCGTACAAAATGATGTCACAGCATCTGCAGGATCGACTTCGCGCTGTAGTTAAAGTGGGAAAGGCAAAGAAAATGTTAGCAGCTTATTCGCACACATTTGCCTCAGTACCCTAATACCAAAATTAATCCTAGTAAAAAGTATCTTAAGAGTAGAGGTGCGGCAAGGGTGACTGCCATTGGCATGCCAAAGCTAAAGAACGAAAACCCACATGAATTTCGTCCATGACGAAGAGCCGTTGTAATAGGAAGGTGAGACACTCGATAATCACCTTTGATCGCTCCAGGTCCTCATCACCTGCTGCAACTGCTGCGGTCATTAAGGATGCAAGTATTTCCTGGGTTATCGTTGCCCTTGCCGCCGTCTAGAGTTGCCCGAAAATGTTAGACTGAATTCATAGGAAGCAGCAGAATCTATTTCCGAGTTCTTAAAATTCTAAGTTTCATATTGAAGCAATTAAATGAAGTGCATGTATGGTAGAAGATGCTTTCTTTGGACACGCGTTTATGTTAAGAGTAGAGATGCTAAATCAACCGTGGTTTTGAGGCGAAACGCCCAATGTTAACAAGTCATACTCAATGATCGATTTTAAAGAAATCATCTCAAAAAACTATGCGGACTATTTTTTAAGACAATCCGTGCACACAAACCGTGTTTATTCGTCTCAAAGTCAAATAAGTGATCTCTCATTGTCCATGCAATAATAAAGACATCTCAGGGAAAATACTCATAATGCTAAAGGCACTTTCTCCGGAACGATTAAGAACGTTTGGCATTTCAAGCTCTAGGCAAATTAAAACAGCTAAATTCTAGGTGTTCTTTTAAGGGCACGGTGGGAAGTCAACAAGAAGAACAATCTTAGTATCTGCACGAAATTGGGCAAAAAGTTGTCAGCACTGTTAAATTAGCTGTTCCACGCATCAGAATGGTAAAATAAAAGTTTCTATTTCTACGTTGTCACGAGTCGTTACACCTCATTTCAAATAAACCAAATCGACTTTACAAATTAAACCAACAGAGTAAGAGCTGCTTGTCGGGGTTAAATGAACTAAGGTATATTAAAAGTCATGTGCAACCATGTAGAGGAGGGTGAGTGATATTTTGAAACACAAAAAAAAGAAATTCTTTATGATAAGACGATTTCTATGATGAAGGTTGATAGTCCGAGCTTAACGAATTTGTACCCTTAAAAAGTACACCGGTGCGTCGTCCGACAAAGCCAATGCTCTATATTTGACTACATAAAGCGTGAATGAATTTGAATCAGACTAAGGTTGCACAATGTTCTCCTTCATAAAAGAAGGATCAAACTTACGGTTGTTGTTGCAACCTCTGAACACATCAAATTGAGAACTCGTTTCAGATGGTCAAGAGGAAGTTTTGCTGATTCACTAGTGACAAATTCTGTGATAAAATTGAAGTAGCAAAGTGTCATTAGTTGGGGATCATCACCGTCGAAGAAGAGTCAAATGAAAGCAACGCTTTTTATCATATAGAAAAAATTGACTTGTACTGACTCGTATAGCTGATTCCAAACTTTATAACTACAACACTGAAACGTAGTGCAAAAGAAAGCTCTTGAAATTCAAAATCGCCTGCGTGAAAAAGAGAAAGCAGACTAATATTTTAATGAACCTTATTTAAGTGTAAAAGAGAAATGATTATTAAAGCCTTCGCATTATGCTGCAGCAACCCGGTAGTTGGGAACAAAAAGTCAATTTGATGTAGCAATTCCAATACCGGCTTGACGCAAAAATATTTTCCTTCAAAAGCTAGTCTAAAGTCCACGATTTAGAAGTGGAAATGGAAAATGCAATTGATGTGAGAACCTATGAACCCCAAGCATTAAACAAAACATGAGTAAGAAAAATGCACCAACCTCTTAGCCACTTGGATGCGTAAGCGTTACCCTTTTTGGGGAGCACAGGCTGTGGTGGTAGTCGACCAGAATGTAGTCTACAACAATGAAGTGACTTCCAGTTCAAGTTAGAAATTCCTCAATATTTCGCTGATTTCAAAGAATTTGTTAGAATTGTGGATAATCATAAGTGCAGTGCAGATATGAAGACTGGATACCATAGACTTTTTTAGTTGAATCAAATGTTTACCAGGTATCATCACATACATTTTAATCCATTTTCTCCAAGTCATTTCAAAGTCAAATAACCATTCAATGAATTTAGAACCGAGTTCAAAGACTTCCGTCCACGAATATTGATGTTCAGAACTCTGACTTGCATGTTGGAGGGACTGCCCCAGACAGTTATCAACGATCACCAAGTAATCGTAGATGAGTAATTTCGAACGGTTGTCACGGCATCTGTCAAAACATGGAAAGCCATAAGCAAAAGCAAAATGTGGACCCGACAATCCAAAGAAAATAACTGACCTTGCGATAAGGCAAAGGAAATTAAATATTGATCTGAAGCCGGGATTCCATTCAGCGGTCTCACATAACTTGGACAAGACGGAAAATACGGTTCGCAGACAGTCGTCAGGAAGAGTTTCAACAGGGATACCGTCGAAGGTAGTCCTTTAATAAAAGGTAAACTGTGACTGCATTATCAAAGCAGCAGTTTAAATAACTAACTGAAAAATTTAAAGGCTGCTTTAAAAGTTGTGTTTGAGAAAAATTATGCTACAATAAGGGCTACCTACTCAAGTTCGAGGAAATTTGCTGGAATTGAGAACTGATTACGGAGGCTTTGAGTGTATTGGTCAAGTGAAAAGAAGCAACTCTAAAATAAAAAGCCACAAATTCAAAAAAAACGTTTTATTATGTAAAAGTGAAGCAGCCACCACCAAAGTGACCTAATTTTCAGTTTACATCATAATTAAAAGAATAACTAGCAACATCACAAGCACAATGCTAAAAGGTATGAAACGAAATGCATTGATAAAGCAAAAAATACTCACAGTGCCTAAAGGCCAAAATTTTACAATATTTTGCACCACAATCAGTTATAATATTACGACACAGACGTAATACATTGCTGGCAAGTGAGAATATAGCTCATACCCGTAAAATCAAATGGTGGACGAAAAAGACGACTTAATTACGGTCCTGTTCAAAGTTGCAAAATTAAAAAAGCGAACATGTGTGCACAAATTTAAAAAGACTCTGCGTGAAGGAAAAGTAAGTTTTATTCAGAAGGGACAATAAAAAATGCAGAGCCAACCAACTAAATGGTACTGAGAACACATTTCAAGCAGTTGCTATAGCTTCCATAGCTTACTTCGTTCTTAAAAATTTCCCACGAAAATACTGCCGTCAGGCTTGCCATCAGAACAATCTATCGCATTTTCGCTGAATCCATAATTTGGGTTAGTTATATTACATAGTAAAACAAATTTTTAGTTGAAACGAAAAATGCCCCAATACTCAGTAATATTCCTTTTGGCAAGGAAGAATAACAGCCTAAGAAGCACATAATATTCGTTACGCTCACCTGCCTCGATATCTATTTATTTTTATGTAGTGTTGGTCAGTGAAATAACAGAACAAGTTCACATTGACATTAAAAGCAATGTGATCAAGATTACAAAAAGGATATGAGTAAACCATCAACATAACAATAGACGGTTGCTATTTATCCATTCAATACAACGCATTATAGCAGTAAGTGTTACGTCGATCTATTTTAGCATCCTCAAAAATGACACATCAAAAACCTTTCAAAGCGCTCCGCGCCCGCAGCATTTTTTCCAATTTTGGTGCGTAGCGTCCTGAGACTCCCTTTAAGGTAAAAGAATGCATAGTACTGAGGGTAGAATACATGTATTCTGGAAACAGAGGGCTTGGGAGCTGTTGGCACGGCCCAAAGGCCGACCAACCGGCTTAGTACTATATGGCCACCCAAGTGACCAAAACCGGCAGTTCAAACAAACAAAGTATTACACAGCCCCTCTCTTCTTTCGAGCGTCGTCCCGACGCTCCCCTCCGTCAGCCTCCCGTGTCAGCCATCACAACGTAATCAGTGCTGCGAGAAGCACCCACGAGCTAACCGTCCTGTCATCAATTCCACGTAGCACTCAGTGCAGCAAATGCGCGCTTCTTGGCCATCCTCTATCACGACAATGTGGTCCAATGAAAGATGCAGATACGAATCCAAGTTTTCGAATGGGTCGAGACACACACAACGCATATTGCAATTCTAGGCTTTTTGATGCCGTGTAAGAAACCCGAGGGTGTCGTAGAACCCTGAGCAAATGGAGCGATCGGGCCTCATAGGAACAAAATGCATGCGATCCAAGTGTGCAAAGCATAAAACGATGCTATTCAATGGCATCCTGCACATTCTACATCTGAGAACAGGAGAGAGAGTTTACGGAGGATGCTTGGCCACAACGTCGCAGGTCTCTCTTGGCAGTTCCACTGGACTTTGAGTTCACGGCTAGTGTCGCTTCAGTTGTTAATAGCTTCCCTGTCGAACACGAAGGCGAGGGAGGTGCCGAAGCTGGACGTCGATCTCGGTCCTTCTGTTATGGGATGTGAGGGATTCTCCCATCCGTAGCACGTGCACTTCTTTCATACCGCCAAGGTTTGTCGGAAGCGGCATGGAGCAGGATAAAATCCATCGAAGTCGGGTCCGCTTTCCGCTGCCACCAATGTAGCGTTCCGAGGCTCCCTTTAAGGTAAGACAAGGCATAGTACTGGGGGTAGAATACATGTATTCTTGAAACAGAGGACTTGGGGGCTGTTGGCACGGCCCGGAGGCCGGCCAACCGGCTCAGTACATTATGGCCACCCAAGTGACCGAAACCGGCAGTTCGAGCAAACAAAGTATTACAGTCGCAGCCTTCCTGCCCTTCTCAACGTTAGCAATATACATTCTTTCACTGTGCTTTAGCTTTTTTTAGCTTTAAAAAAAATGATGATCTAGCACGCCAGGACTGTATTTCATGACAAGTTGCGAATTTCTAGCCTAGAAGATCAAGTTCGGCGAAGCAACCTCAATGCTCGATTTACCAAAAAATTATGGTACTTATGAAGGCCTTTAGATGCTTGGACATTTTTGCAGTCTAAGACCCCTTCGTCTTGCTTTTATGTCCTGGGGGTCATAATAACTGCTCCTGACTGCAAACATCCAGTCTTAATGTAAAGAGATTGTCCCTTTCCTTTCCTTCCCCTCTTCCGCCCCTGCTAAGAGAAGTCTGGACGTTTCTAGACATCTTTATTTTAAGCACAAGAGGAATGCGCGGTAGCGGAGCTTAAGTGATGATGTTACAATTGCCTTCAGGCTCTTGCCTTCAGAGTACACTTAAAGAACACAGGCATTACACATAATGTGGGTAATTGTAGCAGTTCGAGCATTCCACTCAGGTGCAGTTGGTTATGTTACCATAAAGTAAAAAGCTAAAAAGAAGCTAAATTGCCGGGCGTTACCAATACTCAGCAGGGCCTATCCGCTTTAAATCCTAATAGTTTAGCATTCTTTTCCAACACTACACAAACACTGCAAATTCGAAAATATTTTACATATGTACAAGTTGTTCCGACTTTGGAAGATTCAAGACCTGCAGCATTTGATTTATTAATGTGAGATTAGTTTTAACCGTGAATATGTGATAGATAGTGTAGCGTACCAAGACTCTCTTTAAGGTAAAAGAAGGCATATTACCAGGCAGAATATATGTTCTGGAACCAGGGGGATTGGGGGCTGTTGGCACGACCCGGAGGCCGACCAACCGGCTAGTACATCATGGCCACCCAAGTCACCGAAACCGACAGTTCGAACAAACAAAGCATTACACAGCCCCTCTCTTCCTTCGAACGGCGTCCCCAACGCTCCCCTTCGTCAGCCTCCCGTCTCACCCATCACAAAGTAATCAGTGCTGCGAGAAGCACCCACGAGCTAACCGTTCCAGTCGTCGAGATTCGAGCACATGTCCTCCTGTAGTACCATCAATTTTGCTTAGCACTCAGTGCAGCAAATGCGCATTTCTTAGTCCTACTCTCTCTCCCACCATAATGTGGCCAAATGAAAGATGTGAGTACGAATCCAAGTTTTCGAGTGGGTCGAGACACACACAACACACACTGTGATTCCAGGCCTTATTTTTGATGACGTGGAAGAAACGCGAGGGTATGGTAGAACCCTGAGCGAATGGCGCAATCGGGCCTCATGGTAACGGAATGCACACGATCCAAGTGTGCAAAGCAAAGTGTGCAAAGCGAAAACGATACTATCGAATGGCGTCCTGCACATCCTGCAGCTGTAAATACGCCTTTTGACGAAGGGATGCAAGTTGCCCAATAACAGGCGAGAGAGCTCAAGGGGGATGCTTGACCACAACGTCGCTGATCCCTCTTGGTAGTTCACTGAACTTGGAGTTCACGGCTAGTGTCGCTTCACTTGTTAATAGCTTCCTTGCACAACGCGAGGGTGAGAGAAGTGCCGAAGATGGACGTCGACCTCAGCCCTTCTGTTATGGGATGTGAGGGATTCTCCTATCCGTAGTACATGCACTTCTTCCATACAGTCAAAGTTTGCCAGAAGCGGCATGGAGCAGGATAAAATCCATCAAAGTCGGGTCCGCTCTCCACTGCCACCAATGTAGCGTTTCGAGACTTCCTTTAAGGTAAAAGAAGATATTGTGCTAGGGCAGAATATGCACATATTCTGGAAACAGAGGGCTTGGGGGCTGCTAACACGGCCCGGAGGCCGGCAAACCGGCTAGTACAATGTGGCCACTCAAGTGACCGAACCCGGCAGTTTGAACAAACAAAGTGTTACAGATAGTACAACTTTTTGTCTCTGATGGTACAGGACGCCTTCTATTGTGACCGGCGATTTCTGAGTGCATGTTTAACACACACAGAACTTTATTTTATGTAACGTCAATGCCAAATAATTTATTATATGCGGTCAGACATGCGTACGCACAATGGAATGAGTACAATGATCTAGAAATTTTGGTCACCAGGCTCAATCAGAGCACTTCTTTTTTGAACTAAGGAAATACTTTGCCTTCTTGACTAGTTCTTTTTAAATTGCGCCTATAAAATTGTTAGCTATTGCAATACAAATACTATCATTTTAAATTTTTAATGGTCTCCTTGCGGCCAAACTTTGAGGTGATGTATGCAAATACGCCTTTTATATCATCTGTCGGTTTGTTTTAGCTGGTAGAGTTGGCCGTTATTCGAACGTATTTGCTTCCTTCATCACTTTCAGTAGGCGCGTCATTGTGTTCTTCGACCTCTCATTTATGATTTTGTGCTTCATAGTGTTTGTAACTTAGCTCATAACACCTTATTTGTCGCGGCTCTTGTTTTTATCTCCCTAGTACCTTTTTGTTGACTTGATGCATTTTTGAAACAGATAATGGAAGAGAATGACCAAACGCAGGCTGGTCCCCGTCTATGCCGTAAAGGTTGTGGATTTTACGGTAGTCCAAACTTTGACGGTTTTTGCTCGAAGTGTCATCGAGATATGCAAGAAGCAAACAAGCATGGTAAATCTGCTCCGGGCGACTTCAGTGAGGGTATTTTGAAATCAGGTAGGCAGATTCCCTTTATTTCGTGACGCTCAAAGTTTGTGCTAATAATAAGTCCTTATTTACAGCTAATACCGTCGTATTCGATCCTTATACAGCATCCGATTCAGCGGAGTCCATTTCGAATAAGGAAACCGAAAGCGCTGAGAAGTCTTCTGTTTCTGCCCCCTTTGAAGGAGCTTCAGATGATTCGAACAAAATCAGTTCCCCAGTGAAAAGTTCAACCGTCAATACCAGTGAAACCGAAGCTACCTCAGGTAACATTTTAGGTTCTTCATTACACTTGCTTAATTCCGTTTAGGTACAAACGAATCTGCGACAAAAACGCGCCCGCGTTGTATGGTGTGCAATAAGCGAGTTGGTCTTACTGGTACAGTTTTTCTTTTTATTTTTAGTTAAAAGCTTTGCGGGGAATACGTTTATCGCGCCGGATACCTAATTCCTTACCCATAAATTTTTTCCGAATTTATTCGTTTTTTACGTTGGAAATTCTCATTCACAGGTTTTACATGCCGGTGCGGCGGTTTGTACTGTACAGTTCATCGATATTCTGATTCGCATGATTGCTCCTTCGATTACCGGGAATCGGGCCAAGCAGACATCCGCAAGGCGAATCCTCAAGTGATTTGTTCAAAAATTAACAAAATATAAGGATATTTGGCGGTTTTTATCCCCGCTTCCCGTATATCGGTCGTTCTCCTATCATCGCCTTTACACCTTGTGTGACTACTAAATTCGCACATTTGACCATAGGTATATACTCATGTTCTTTAGTCCCTTGGTTGTAAAACATTGATGATTTGAAGGTAGTTTGATTGTTTTGATGCGCTTCTAGCATCGACGACCGACTTGACTGCTGTTGGTGTCGAAGTGCAATTTCCCTTTTTCACGAATTCCTGTCCATTGTACACACCTTTCCTTATTTTCAACTCAGTAAATTGTCGCTCATTTGACTTGCAAGCTGTTGTTTGCGTGCTCATTGCTACCTGTCCCACTTGCGCCACTGGGGCGTCATGTGTGCAAAAACACAACTTAAGCTCAAATGCTCTTGCTTCCCACTCTAAGTTAGTGGCACGATTAACTCATCAAACGGGCCCTTCATGTACTGGTGGTGTTGTTGGTGGGTCTGGCGTTCCATGTTGCTTGGCGTGCACACACGCATTGAGTATTATGCGTTAGCCACTGTAGATACGCTAAAGGGTTTCCAGTCAGCTGCTCACCCAGCTTCTAGTGGGGCTTGTCTTTTACCCTTCTCAAATCCTACTTTCCTATTGGTGTCTGGGTCGAGACGTCGACAACAGCATTGATTTTATTATGGAGGCCAACTGATTACATATTTGATAATACACAGTTGGGTTTGTTCGGGCCGTCTACATCACTGGATTGGTTTATTAAGAATTAATCGTGCTTTCAGGAGATGCTCTGTTGTAACGCTCATGGATATGAGGGATCGGAATTTTTCGTTCGATCGCCTGCCTTCGCTCCTCTCTTGTGGGCTACGTCCGCACGAAAGCCAAGCCACACGATGGGATCGATAGACGTGCGGACGCGTCGCCGCCGTGCGCGTGCGCATGCTCCGTGTGACGTCACACCCGGTGCTCTCCTGTTTGCATGTGCGTAGGCCTAGGTCTGCTACGTGGCGCATACAGTGACGCACGCGTCAAAGTACAGGCTCCTGTCGTTCACTAGTTTTCTCCATGATGTTGCGGTTGGACAGTAGAGTCCAAATCTGTTGTCAGTACAACGGAGGTTTTAAGCAGAATTCAGGATTCTTGGTAGACTTTGAGAAGGCATTTAGCTGTAAGTATTTGAGATGAGTACTTTAATATAAAAATTAGATTGCCTTTTCCAGTAAGGCATTGAACGCGTTGGCTAGGGAGGGTGGTTTATTTGCGAAATTTGTAGTTCAACCGTAGTTTTGACGAGGGCAGTCACTTTCAAAGATTTGAGTTTGAACGGGCATAGTATTCACCGCCTCAAAATAATGTGAGGACAGTAGGAAATAATGTTGGCTACAATCGGATGCTCATTTCGCGGTTAGTCGTGTACATCCTGCCGCAATGTTTTGTGGTGATAACCACTGATACGGTAGGTCTCGATTTGAAGACAGCTACGTCAGAATTCCTGCGGGATTATTCTTACTGCTTTGACGCTTTGAAAAAGAGGCACAATGGGGGGAGGGATTAAGCATTCGCTATAGAGATTGTAACTCTGTAATTAATTGCTACAGTATAAGTGGAAGTAAATAAATTAAAAATAGCCAACTTCACCGTAACTGTCGCTGATGCATCCTCTTGGGACAGGGTATTTTATAGCGGAGTACAAGTGGTGATGTTAATAAGTAGTTGTTGACTTCCAAATTGCCCATGATTTGTACAGTCGCATTAATACTGATACGGCGACCATTTTAGCGTTGAGTCCTTTTTTGTGACATGTGACTAGTGTTGTCCTTTGGCAACAGAGGATTAACTTTACACGCATTTATTTTAAAGGCCACCAAATCCACTTTCCATGGAATGCGGTGTGACCAAGGTAGACTGTATTGATAACTCTGGAAAACGTGTGATCATGTTTTTTTTTTTTTAAAACCATTTTAACATCCTATGCCTCCAAGTTCCGCTTCAAGAAGAGGTCGCGGTAACGACCATTTTTCATTCATTGTTTCGGCATTGCTTTTCCTAAGGCGAGGAATCCAACATCGTTGGAAGTTGCATAGATGATTTTTGTGATTTGCAAAGCGGTAAATTTGCTAATGAAACCTCATAGATTGTTGTCATTGTGTCTGTTTAACGGACCCTAGAAAACCCACTTTGCTCGGTCTCTTGAACACTTCATCACTTTACGATCTTGATGCATGGATTAGAAGAAGCTTGAATAACTTCATTTTGAGGCAGCTTCTTGTTATTCGTTGAATTCATTACGGAGGGGTGATGAGTCGTGCGGTTGGATGGCTTAAGTTTTAGACAAAATAGGAACGTTTGCAAAGTTATAACTGCTGGAATCTGAGGCCATCGCCGAATAAGTTTCAACAACAGACCATTCGGATGTTATGCAGGTTAGTGCACAGGTGTTGTCCACCGTTTTTACTTGGTCTTCCGGTACGTTCGCGTTCATGCTCTGTTTTCATCTTATAATGTGAGCTGTATATGCATATGCATTAGCATTTCGACTCCTTTCTTATTTTCCAAATCGCGTTTTAGGCTGTAGAATAGGATGGTGGACATACCTAGCTATAGTACTGCATGCCAATTTGCTGCGAAGTAGAGGTTGAGCAGTTCATATTGCTTTAATGTGCACAGATGCCTGGTATATCTGTCCTCTGGAGACGATATTTCTGCCTCCAACATCATTCTCGATCAACATATTACCTCCAGTAACGAAGACTCAAACAATTTGAAGTAGTAGACCTCGAAAATTGGCAGGTAATCTGAATGCCATCGTGCAAGGCACCTTGTAAATTCTGCAGCGTCCAAACAAGTCAAGTTTCATAAACGCGAAACAGACATTTCATTTTCGCTAAACTTGTTTTTTTAGTTTGTCAGGAAATTAAATTGTCATTTAAGCGAATTTTAAATTCTGAAACCGAAAGCTATGACCAAGACGAAAGAAGTGAGGTAGGTGATGAATAAAAGGTCCTTTTTCTCGTGTTGAGATCATGGTGATTGTCACGTAAACACGAGTGTTCAATGTTAGCTTCGTCGTTTCTTTCGTTTCTCAAGGGGATTATTTCCAGCCGACGCACCCAGGGTGGTGACATTTTGCACAAATTAAATTTAAGAAGTTTGACATTGACTCACCCAAGTTTAGCAAAAACTACTAAATATATGTATTGAACAAAGTCCAGCGGCTAAAAGTACGCCTCACTGCTATCTAGTGTAGTGCCTTTGCATTTTGCATTGCTAGGCGTGGGACTTGCGTGGGCGTGCAGTTAATTCTAGTCTTGGAATGAAAGGATAACGCCACTGCTGCACCGGTTGCTTGTCTCGTGGTGAGTGGGCTGCGAGCCTTGACTGATGCGCCTGATGACGTAGCCGCGAGAACAAATTCCTCGACTGTGTCATGTCTTTCGCCTGTGTTGTGCTTGGGCTGTGCGCGTAAGGGACACGACCTAGAAACTGACGTCACCATGGAATGAACTGTAGTGATGCTGCATAGCGAGGTGACTATCACCAATCTTATGGAATCAATATAGAAAACTTCTTGTAAACCAATTTATCCTATGTTCAGCATCGTGAACTGAAAAATACGACGCTGCGTATTCAAGATAATAGCCAATATTTACATACCTAGAGGCAATTTATCTCTCCCTTTAATGTGCACAAGTTTCGTGTCGTCTGTCTTCATTAGCAGAAGTCACGTGATCTGAGGGCTCCTGAAGGAAGCAAAAACAAGGCCAAATGCTAGTTTTGTAATGCAGAATTTTGATGGCTTTGCATCCTCATGTACTTCACATTACATATTATGCAATCGATATTCGTCGTAGTTTTAAGTAATACAAAAACACCCGATTCTTCTGGCTTGCTGTTGTGCGATGCTTTTGAGCTAAGGCATGCAGTTCCAAAGCCATTCACGATCACGTAGTCCATTTCGAGACTAAGGCAGTGTTGTTATTAGAGGAGATTCGTTAAAGAGGGTGTGTGGACAATATGTGACACTTCACGTGAAGGCACGCAGTTGACGTGAGCTCTTGAAAATGCCTAATCCCTTGGAAACATTTATTTGAGCACTAGAGGGCATGTCAGACGCAATTATCAGCTTCACTTATGAATGAATTGGAAATTTCATATCTCCGGGAGGGCTTGATCTGAGTGCCTCTTCTTGTCAAAGCAGTCATCATTCAGAAGCTTCGGCATCCAACATTGATTATATCTGTTTCACCATAGTAATAATGTATGTGTGCACTTTTGACATACATGTCAGCTTTCCGCCATAGAGATGGGCATTCGCAGGAGAGAGCATCAAACGGAGCGCACTATTTTCTCTCACCCTCTTCACCACTTGTGCGATTCAAACAGCTGTTTCCACGTCTAGCGCCTGGGTCTGCATCAGAAACACTAATCACATCCCAAATTGTAGGAAATTTTTAATAAAATACCCTACAGCAGTTCGACTGCTAGTTTCGTTATGGGAACGTAGGTATTTTTTTTTCAAAGTTGTCAAAAATGCCTTCCAATTGGAGACGGTAGATTTGATGGTAAGCATTGCTGTGAACTGAAAAGCTGCTTTATCTTTGATGTTATTGCATTCAAAGCAAAGGACTGCTTCACCCGCGTCAAAACAATTACCGTGTTTGCCTATAAACCAATCGAAAAAGCTCATACGAATATGGCGAGAGAAGTATGCGGAAAATAGTTGGAAAGCTTTCCTGATTGTGAGAAAATGTCATTTGTATTTGGATGATAGGCGAATGAATGAAAGGGCAGAAAACGATCTGATATTATTAACGGAATGCAGTCAGAAATGGGTACATTCCGTACGAAAAAGCATTTGTGGGCATAGGTAATCCATCAGCTTTCGCTATAAATTTTGAACACAACAATGAAAAGATAAACTTATGGTAGTTTAAAGGACAGCGAATTCTGCACCATGCTTAACTCCATTTCGGACAGTAGTGTATGCTCCCTGCTGGCGGTCTTGAACGATCAACCGTGGGTACTGAACATCTTACACTCAAATCAACTTAGTTGGAGCATTTTATAGTAATTCAATCCAAAACGAGATTCAAGTTAACGCAACCCATCTCTGTTGTTGAATACGTGCCGATGTAACTGCCAGTTCTGGTGTCGCGTGACAAGATGCCACGCAGTACAAAGTCATCATTGCGATAAGTCACACCGAGGGCTTTTCTGTTTAGGTAGAGAGGAGCTGAATTATAGCAATGCATGTGTGAAACCGGAGCATTATTGCCTTGAGGTGATTACTACACAAAAAGTATCGTCTTCTTACGCCAGTAGCACTCAACGCTTTCGCCTGATTCAGATTGGACGGTCCAGGGGAATAGTTTGAGCCAAACAGCATGAATTATATAAACACGCAAAACAATTACCAACTCAATAAATATGAAAATTCGCATCACATCCTCACAAGGCATAAGTCTTGGCGAACACGTACACTGATTGCACCTACCAAATAAAGTAAGTATTCCTATTGTACAAGTGAATATTCCCAATAATAAATTCAATTTATTTAAGTCACAAAGAAATGAGTGTGGTTGGTTTTTCACTGTGCTGGTTGACTTATTTTGAAGACCTCGAAAGCACGCTTGGCACGCGCCTTATTCACACGATTCACCTGGTTTCCCTTAGCAATTAACCCTAAAATGGAAATGACTTGCACAATTTTGTTTGTTTACGATACGCAAGGTAACAACTAGCTGAAAAGTGTTTGAATAAAAAAAAAACATTAAAATGAACCAAACGGAACACTTGCTCGCAGTGGCTTTGTGGGACAATTTTCTTATCATACAGTGTTTTTTTTTTTTGGTCAAAAACGAACATTGCTACCAGTTAATATGATCAAATAAACATTTCAGCATGAGTATTAAATGGTGTGCAATATGATAACTTGTAGTTTGAATTTTTCTTAAAATAACGCAATAATAGGGAAGTTGGTGGGTGATTCATCTAGCAGGCATCAAATGGATTGGCGGAAAGTTGGTATCGATGGGGCATTCAGTAGATGTGAGGATGAGGCGCAGCGTGGTAGATTCCATTTGCCAAAATACTTGCAGCTGCCATTTCGAGAATGTTCAGAAATTGTTCGTGCTCCTACCTAAGAGGGGAAAAGAGATGTTCTGCGCCGTCCAAAAGTTATGAAAACGTAAGAATCATAGACGGACTATGGATGAATGCCAAGTTGCATTCCATTTGAGAGAAAAGTCAGGATACAGCAGAGAAATTGAGCAGTTGCTTGCATTTACATTTCTAATCATCACACGGAAGGGTACATTTTGACCTTCATCTGTTGATAAAGGGCATAGTTCCATTCACAAAAAGCATCCCCTGTACTATTTAAAAGGGCACACGCATGCACTCCGTCCGAAAGGCATGACTATCCGTTTGTCCTTTCATTGAGTTAACATTCGCGCTGGAACAACTCTGCTGAAGTGAGTTAAGATTATTCTGATGCACTTCAGGGTATGTTCTGTGCAGCTGTGGTGCTTTTAGAGTCTATTTGACTGTGTTCGACAACGCGGACACTTGAGTTTCCGCGGGTTGTACTTCCGCTCAGCGGCATGGCCTTGGCCCCTCCATGTATCAGTAATACACGTTCTACCATGCTACCACGACTTCTTACGACTTCAGGAGAGACGCGGGACGTTACCCAGTTACCTTTTGCACAGGCTCTCCAAACGTTTCCAGGATGTAACAATGCCTATAATACTTAAACAGGTAAATAAATTAGCAAGTGAACTATTTTTATTTTACTTAAATTGTATTCCCGGGGATGAAAACAATTTTACTTTCCAAATGCTTAAAGCTAATAAAGATGGCATTAGAAAGATGGCTGACCAATTGAGTTATAAAATATGGGGATCGAGGTGAAGAAAAATAGAAAAGTAGAAGGCTAACTGACTTTATAACATAAATATGAACGAAATCTCCTGTATGCTTAAAGGAAAGGAAAAATGTTTGGTGCTATTGAAAGTAGATGAAATAAGTAATTTGGATTGGGTCTGTGTTTTAAGCAGCTGAAATAGAACAATAATTGAAACGCTGACCATTGCCTTCCTCTTTACTTATAGACCCTTTCGTAAACGTAAACAGTCAAAGATTGAGATCATTTACTAAAGTAGTCGTCGTTGCCGCTCCTGTAAAACTTGTCAAAAGTCTCAATAAGAAAGTGGAATCTGGCTACACCGAAGGTAGCAAAATGATTCCCTTCCGGTCCTCTACCAGCTATTAACCAGTTGCCATGAGAAGTGAATTAAATTAAGAGCACATTCTTTTTTCATGGACCACCCCTGAATCAATCGCGAGATTGCGGAGAGGTGGAATTAACAGGTAGATTCCATCGATGGCATTAAGCACACTGACACGTTGTACTTCAAATAGCTGTATCTCGGGCACCAGCTTTATAGGGTAAAGAAAATGGGATGGAAGTAACTCGGAGTGATTCATTACCAAAATAAATAGCTTATTTGAGCCATTTCTGGGAGGTATGTACTGTCACCACACATCCTCTAGTCTCTGTTTATTTGGTCAATGGACAAATGGGCTGCCAGAACCGTCGATGAACATGATGGTTTGATTGAATTAAGGTCATCGGACTGGGTAGGGGAGAAAAACACAACGGACATGCAACTAGCGCTGGTGGCAACAAATACGCATGTCTAGACGCCGCGTGTTCCGACTTGTGTGTTGGCAAAGCTACAGAGTAGGAAAAACCAATAGAAATCGCACCAGCAGTAGACTGAGGGCGGCAAATGCATACGTTAGTAAGCGCCAACTTGCCCCCAACTGCTAGAGCGGGCTGAAGTTAAAAGAGTCAACAAGTGTGATTAGCGCTTGTTGCTTATTTTTAAACCTCATACCAACTACTAAAAATACCAATTGAAAATGCGGAGGGTCTATTAGCCTGTATCACAGCTTCGAGCTAATTTCAGTTGTTACGCAGGTTAGGTATGGTTAGCAGGTGGTTTTTACCGTTCCAAGAAAATCAAAAACTAATTCAGACTTGTCAAGAGGTCACTAGTTCCAAAATCAGTTGCCCAATAATCTATAATGGGATGAAATTGAAGTATTGTCCCAAAGTTGACTGGCCTTGGTCACCAAAGTCACAGTAAATCAACAGAAAGCTTAAAAGTCGGACGTAAATAGTACAGAAGGGATAAAGTGAACAATAATTCCTTAAAGTACACATCCTTGAATTGGCCACTAAAAGGGGGTTAACTAGCATATTTCAAAAGGGACAGGAAGTTCTCTTCTAGGTGCTGACTCGCTTGGATGACGAAGTACCACGCCCATATCTTGGTAAGACAGTCCTAATGGATACAAAGGAATCACCAAATGCCTCTATAATGATTAGTCTGGCGCCTACTATAGCAACCAATGCTTGATGGAGAAAACACCAAAATCTTTTTCTCATCGCTGATTTGCTTCACAACAGCCACATCTGCCCTTAAAGCCAATATGTATTTCAGGATTACAAATTCATCCAGTTTCATTAATCAAAATTCCTTAAGTATGTGCATCTTTGTGCCTTATCTGCGTCGATCCAAACACGTGTTTTACCCAACTTCCTGTGCATGTATTGGGAAAAATTTGCTATTTCTGAAATCATCGGAATGGGTTCGTACATGAAGGCGATCCTGAGGGATGGACTATTAATAGTGTGCAGTGGCTCTCATGTGACTTGCTTCTGCGCGTGTTTCATAAATCGCGAGGATGCATAAATAGAACACCGACGAAAAGGGCTTTGGGGGTCATCACAACAACCTCACTGTCACGTTGGCTGAAGGGACAACAAAGTGTGGAAATAAGTGAATGGAATGTTTAATATGAGGAATTTCAGACGGATTACTTCCGGTGGGAAAATACGGCGCCAAAGAGACTGCTACCCAACTCCACCCATTGGTTAAAGAGTGTAAAATCAAATCGATGATTGGTCATCTAGTAATGGTGAGTAAAATACTTGTTCTACCGAACCTCAGACCAGTTTTGACACTTGTGTGGTTATCGAATGATTTCTCTGAGCGCTTACTATCGTTTCTACTTCAGGTTACTAGGTTGATGTGATAAAATGGTTTTTTTTTTCACTTGTAAAAGTGACTAACAGACCCCCTTGGATATATTAAGGGTGAACCATGAAAGGTACCGCCTAAGTGACTGAGGTACCAATAGTAAACCCTTGGTGTCGGGAACGGATAATTATAGGAATTAAGGATGTGCAGAAATGAGGGGTTAAAAGTACTGAAGTGAGACGAATTAGTGGGCAGATTTATCGGTGGATCATCCAATGGGAGTATAGAAATGGGTCAGAAGGGATTACTTCACCGAGCCTCTCACTCACTTTGATAGTTGCATTGAGTCGCATTTGACCGAAGGTCTACAGCTAGAAATATATGGAAAGAAAGGAGTAAAGAATTTTGGGTTTTATGAAAGCACGAAATCAGGCCGCACTTTGGTACAAGTTGCAAAGTGTTTGATGCTAGTGGGGTGCTGATGAGTTGTCTGTGTTACCTAAGGGCAAACTCTTGGTTTAATTTCTTTCATATGGAGACCACGACTTATTTTTTGCGGCGGGTGCTTTTTTAGTGTCCCGTGCTTCATAGCGCTTCATAAAGCAGTCAGTTGGTGCTTTATGCAGAAAGTCTGATGCATACAGCAAAACTATTCACAAGACACGTTAACACCGTAAGCTTAAAATTCACGATTTCAAAACTCTGTTTGCTCCCATATGCTGTTGAAAAACGAAAACGCCAAATATAACCCAAGCGAAGTCCTTCTTGTGATTCATGGTTAAAGTTTGCTTTCTGAAGGAGTTTTAGAAGACTCACTATTCACTAATCTATCCTCGCGTCATGTTCTGCTGCAGCATAAAATATTTCGGGTAATATGCCCACTTCCTTACATTTGGTTGATAATCTGGATTTATTGGGACGGTCATTTTTTTGATGCTGTATGATCATAGGTTCGCATAAGACTGAAAGCCTACAACAATTTACTTTGCGAGCATCACGGTCCCAACTACAAGGCATTGGGAACAAATAAGACTGCAAATACTTTCGTGACGACTTAGGATTGGAGGGATTAAACCAATAATTGAGAGGGTCCCATAAGCACCAATAGGTATCGGAATGATTGAACGAAGTTAGCATTTTTAAAACCAAAATAGCTAAGATTAGCAATGGATGAAAACCATACTAGCTAAAGTGTAACATTGAGTTTTAAGTGCTTTGGTGCAAAAATTCTGTTCGTAGCATAAAATTACCTTTTGAAGGCGTCGTTCCCCTTACCTTCCGAGTCCAACGATTTCTATCTACAACTAGTAGAGGGGTCGGGGAGCTGGTAAGTCCATCTGCCTGTCTTGTGGCCTGTAATAAAGCTGAATTTGACTTACATTTGAGCGAAAGCATGGTTAACCTGGTTTCACACTTGTGAATGTATTTCCTAATAGTTTTGAGATGGGCATCGTTGGCACTTAGTTTATTCTCGTACATACAGAGCGGTTACCACAATGTCTTTAAAAATATTAAAATAATTTCGTGACATAAGAAACACTAATTGGCGGACCCTGGAAAACTCCATCAACTAATATTATTCTGTTCAGTTAGCAAAATTTTAGCCACGAAGTTAAAGGATCATCTGTGGCTAAATGTAGTCACAGATGTCCACGGAGATGCCAGCTCTTCAAGCTGCCTTTCTTAATTTCAGACCTTCACAAAGCATAAATAAATTTGTAAGCACTCACAGTAATCAAAGCTAAATGACTTTTTGCAAAGTAAGACAATGGAAAGACTTTATCAAAATACGATTTTTCCAGTCATGAGAATGATCGATGTAGACAAAAATTGTCCATCGATGTAGACGAAAGCCTGCAACTGTCGACAGAAATCCGTTCCAAAATGATACGAAAGCGAAACTTGGATGAAACAGAGCGCGATATTTTCATCAAATAAAATAACAAATACGGTTGGAATAAAATACATTCAGTTGGGTCACATTGTACAACAAACGGGCGGTGGACAATCGACTGTGGTCGACCCTCGGTCTCGTATTAATGCGAATCCAGTGACTTCCAGCATGGTAAAAAGTAATTTTTTTAGTTAAATGTCCACAAAACACTAATAGGCAACCAAATCTAACCTTAAACGAATACTTCGTTCCCCAATTTGACGTCGAGTCAGTTCACTTCGCGGAGAGTGGTGAATTGATCCTCACTCCATTTGATTGGAGGTTAAAGCGTATACGACACGAAACTTTTCCGGAATAATTTCGGAAGCAGAAGTCGTTGAGTTCGTTAAAAGACAACCTAGTGTTTGTCAAGTATTCAACAGTATGCGCGTGCATGCACAGCCCTTGTTGGAACACCACTGATATGCCAACAAACATGATTGTGTGGCAAGGTATTTACACCTAACTCGAAACCACCTCTTTGAATCGGTACGCTTCAACCTAATGCCATCGCTTAATTTATTATGCCGCTGTCACTAAACTATTTTTCGAATTTTCGTTACTTTGGTTTTCTCCGCAATGCAGAGGGTCCGAAAAGTGTTATCGGTTTGACCGTGCTTTTCCTTTACCCAACACATTTTCATTAACGATGTGAGTAATTTTATCGCATCTATTTTAGAATATTTCTTTTTGGTTCTTCTATTTAAGCTCCTTTCCATAATTTAAGTTCTCCTTGACCTTCATTCTCAAGGATTAGTATGAGTCATTCATGTCTCGGAACAACTTTAAGTTTAGCATTTAACTTCAAAACAATTTATTTTTACAGACAAGTCTCTCAATAGACATGGACATTTCCGCCTTTGAGAAGAGAACATACATTATGCAAACAAATTTCCTGCAAATTAAAGTAGAATTTCTCTAGTCATGTCTTCAGGAGAAACTTCCATCTCAAGAATTGGACTTATAGGAATGCTTTACTAAAGACTTGTATAAAAATCAGCAATCACACTACTCTTATGAGGCATGGAAAACCGCTTCAGTCTACTGACTTCCAATTGATGGAGCACGTTATCTTTGCTACTGACGCTTTCTACGCAGACAGCAGTGTGGAGCAATGGAGGCTAGACAAAGGTTAAGGGTACAATGAGTAGCACAGCGACAAACTAAAATAACCTTCTTAAAATCACTACTCTACAAAAGTTAAGGTCGCAAAATAGTCGAATGAAATGTAAGACAACTGAGATATGCAAAAGGATTGAGGTAAAAATCTAGCACTGCTACTGCCATCGATGGATTTTCACACGAACGGCTGATTTGTAAAACCGGAACAGGCCGAACAAAGTGCGCTGAGGTTCTGCATTACCCAATGAAAAAGAACAATACATGCAGTGATCTGGTGTTTTTTAGCCATCTCAACTACACATACACACACACACACACACACACACACACACGTCAGTTCCCAAGGTCTACGCTCGTGATCACGCAAGAATGAGGAATCGCATGGTAATGTGAAGTGCATGACATCGAATGCAGGGCAGGGTGAGGCAGAAGCTTCAATGAATCCTATATAGGCTAAACTCTTGAGATTTTTGCTAAGCCGGTCACATTCTTGTCACTTGAAATTAAAACTCACTTTCAAATAATGCTTACCAGCAACAACGTTGGCATCCTATTTGAATTTGTGTATCATTTGCGACATGAGCAAATCAAGAAGGAGATAGGTATAGGGAAGCGAAGCATGGTGAATGACAAACTTCTTAGGGAAAGGTAGGAACGCAAAAGCGGAATTCCAATCTAAAATGCGCATTCCCTGAATTAGTAATTGAAATAGAACTCTTTGTAGAATCCGAAACGATACGTGTACCGACAGAAAGAAATTTACTTAAAGATGGGAAAGTGTCATCAGGGGTTCAGGATGCAAAAGTTTTGTCTGAATAAAGAACACAATTTCAAATAATTAAGCGATTCATATGAGTAGACTTTTAAACATCCCACTAAAAAGTGTATTCGCAATTTGTCAAATTGCTTGCCTTTAGTACACCAAGCTCGGTGATGAAATGCTAGTGAGATCCCTGTCAAGCAATTTCTGAGAAAACGGAAAAAATCAAGACACGCTTTAAAGGGCAATAAAAGTGTACAATAGGGAGATAATGAGCTAAGCTAAAGAGAGTGTTGCAGAACCTTTGAAACAGGTAATACTGACTGTGAGAGCTACATTGTAATAATTCGCTTGTTCGAACTGCCGGTTGGTTAGCCTCCGGACCGTGCCAACAGCCTCCAATCCCTCTGTTTCCAGAATATATATTCTGCCATAGTACTATGCCATCTTTTACCTTCAAGGAAGTCTCGGAACGCTACATTGGTGGCAGCGGAGAGTGGACCCGACCCAGACGGATTTTATCCTGCTCCATGCCGCTTCTGGCAAACTTTGACTGTATGGAAGAAGTGCATGTACTACGGATAGGAGAATCCCTCACATCCCATAACAGAAGGGCTGAGGTCGACGTCCATCTTCGGCACTTCTCTCACCCTCGCGTTGTGCAAGGAAGCTATTAACAAGTAAAGCGACACTAGCCGTGAACTCCAAGTTCAGTGAACTACCAAGAGGGATCAGCGACGTTGTGGTCAAGCATCCCCCTTGAGCTCTCTCGCCTGTTATTGGGCAACTCGCATCCCTTCGTCAAAAGGCGTATTTACAGCTGCAGGATGTGCAGGATGCCATTCGATAGTATCGTTTTTGCTTTGCACACTTGGATCGTGTGCATTCCGTTACCATGAGGCCCGATTGCCCCATTCGCTCAGGGTTCTACCATACCCTCGCGTTTCTTCCACGGCATCAAAAATAAGGCCTGGAATCACAGTGTGTGTTGTGTGTGTCTCGACCCACTCGAAAACTTGGATTCGTACTCACATCTTTCATTTGGCCACATTATGGTGGGAGAGAGAGTAGGACTAAGAAATGCGCATTTGCTGCACTGAGTGCTAAGCAAAATTGATGGTACTACAGGAGGACATGTGCTCGAATCTCGACGACTGGAACGGTTAGCTCGTGGGTGCTTCTCGCAGCACTGATTACTTTGTGATGGGTGAGACGGGAGGCTGACGAAGGGGAGCGTTGGGGGCGCCGTTCGGAGGAGAGGGACTGTGTAATGCTTTGTTTGTTCGAACTGCCGATTTCGGTCACTTGGGTGGCCATATTGTACTAGTCGGTTGGCCGGCCCCTGGACCGTGCCAACAGCCCCCAATCCCTCTGGTTCCAGAATATATATGCCTTCTTTTACCTTAAAGGAAGTCTCGGGACGCTACATACATGAAACATGAATAATGCTATAAATGGCACACATAAATTAATGTCGAAATGGTCAAGAAGGATCACAAGATTCAATTATGTAATCCAAATGAAGAATGAGCGCTGAGCTTAAAGCAGGAATTTGCTTAAATTAATAAGTTTTGATTAACTGTCTTCCACAGATCTAGAAAGAAACGGAGCCTAAATACGACACCCGGAAACGAAATGGGAACTTAGTTAAAGCTCTTCTGACATTGGAGCATGCTTCGAGTTGATGCAGTTTCTCATCCCAAGGAATGTAATCTAGGACATTTTAAATAATTTCAACTGGAGCATTCATTAATTTTGGGGGAAATTCATAATTGAAATTTTGACAGGTTTTTTTATTGCGGACTGGCTAAAACAATTCCAAAATAAGAAGTTCTTAATGGAAAAATTCAATTCCCTGTACGGACCTGTAATTTTCATAGCGGTTTAAAATGTGAACTGGTACATCTTTGAATTTCACCGAACACCTTAAAATAGATCTTAGGAATCAGGCATGAAGTAAAAACTAGTGGAATCTCACCTCCCTTTCTGAATGTTAACATCCAAAATTGGTGAGTCGAAATGGCTTTTGAGGACACGGAACCTTTCAAGCATTTTCCTCATTCATTGTGCATAACATGCTCGCATGGAGTTGCGTAATTTAAGTCGGCAACGATTTGTACGCATCTTATTTTCTACGAATAGCCAAATGCGTGCTTCTTAAGCCATTATAAATGCGATGGGATACCAATGCTGAAAAGATGTGCAAGAACATTTAGAGGCCGTCACAAGCGCCAACCTTGAGAGGTTGTGTGCTACTAGCCCAACCCAATTCATGCATTTAATTAGGGTGACTCTGGTAACCGTGCGGGCAAGGTTTGGCCGACAGAGGAAAGCAAGAGCTCTAACAGGTGCAAATGGTAGAGAAGGGATGGAAAGAATTTCATTCACATTTAACATTTATGAGGGCACCAACTCCAATTTCCAATCTAGTGCTTACTTTTCAGTACTACAAAGTTGGCGATTTCAAGATAGTGAATACATTTTTAACAAATGCGGGATTTGTAGCCTGACCAGAGTGAAAATGCTGCAGTTTAAAACGTTAGTAAAGCTCCCAGATACTTTATCACAGAAATCCACAGTCAGGAGGGTTTGTGGGGAGGCATTGAAAATCCAAAAGGAGACGTCACCCACATCAGTTGCTGAGCTGCAATCATTTCATTCATGGAATATTCAACGAGCAATAATACAAAAGCTGAGAGCATAAAGATATTTGATCAGTAAGCACAAAGTTAGCTATCTATATTGTTGGTTGGATTGTGACAGCTTTTACTGTTCTATTATCGAAGGAGCAAATGTTGTAGAATGTATAGTCAAATATGAAGGTACTATCATGATGTGAATCAGATTTGACTGTCCTTGGCTTGCATTCTGAGCCGTGAGCTCAAGATTTTGATGTACAACCTACAAACCATATGGAATTTCCACGTTCTCTTCACCCTCAATGAAAGTACACGGGATTTAAGATGCGATTCCAAGCCTTGGTAAGAAGAAAAACACAAGAAATAGCGCATTAAAATGGTAAAACCTAATAGTCATGAATAGGTGAATGAATTGTTTGCATGTAGTTGAGTCACTAGTCGGTGCAGCCTCCGTTCCCTGTGTCATAATGCTGGCGGCATGACATAGTCAAGGCCGGGGCCGTTGTGTAGTGGCGCGCCCCCTGATTAATCAGCCGTGGTCCAGTGTCAACCCTAAATATTCATCTAATGGTAATTCATCAAATCCCCCGGTTAGGTAACTTGCAAGTATTATTCATACCCATTTTAGAAAATAGTCAATCATACATTTTTTTAACGCCAGATGGCTAATAGGGATTGGCGTAGAAAAGTCAGGGAGACAGTGTTGAAAATTGTGGTTGTAACAACCTGCTGCCAAATTTTAAGAATCATGTTTAATTTGTGGTAAACTATATAGGCACTAATAAACGTTCCTATAGTGGATCAAATAAGGCTTTATCACCCATAAATAAGGAAATTGTGAAATCAACTTTTATTGTTTATAAGGTTACCTTGACCAAAGGGAATAGTAAGTGAATGTAAATAAATGTTTGTAGGTCAGTCTGCTAGCCTTATTTAGTCACGGAGTGGCTATGCAAAATCGCACGTCACGTCTGGTAATGTGGTTTTGCGTTCTGCGCGCTAGCACAACTGGTTGCGAGGCCGTCTCCATTCCTTTCGTGGAAATGGATGAAAGAGGATGCGAATCGGCAGACCACATCTATCCGACACTCTCGTTCATTATTAGGCGCATTTTTTTTCCGCTTCCTACATGTACGCACATTCTTCCAAAAAGATTAGAAGATAATGCGAAATAAATAGCCGCTAGGGCTGTACAAGTCGTCGAGACTGTCCCGATTAAAAATTGAGGAATCTCCTACCTTATTTAAAACTGCCATCTAATCTATCACAAATTCACAATTTTTTTCATTTGAATTAATATTTATTTTTAATAAAGTCAATGCAAAATTAGGTCTTATGGAATCTGGATCCAAAGAGAGCAATTTCACAAAATCAGAGAGGAAAAGACCTCGATTCCTGGAATCCTCAGACATCGGTAAAGACAACCGAACACAGGATTTAAGAATGCCAAAGATTTAACCAGTTTGGTTGAACCCCTTTCTATGTGTGCTTAAATTGTTAGGTGTAGCTAAAGAGAAAGAAGAGGAGACATAAAAAGTTGGAGGAAATAAAATTGTTTAGCATGCCACGCCTTATGGCACCTTTCTAGGTTCGTCTGGATTCTATGACTGGCCTGTTTACATGCCAGTTCTAACATAAACTAACGTGAATCAAACGTCAACTTAAGAATTCCTGTTTCACTCGACAACTCTGGAAGTTTAAACAAATGTTCTTTTGAGCCTTGCCTCAGGGGTGTAATTTGTCCTCCATGTACCTTTGAATCACATATTTTAATGACTTTCCACATATTATTGACTGCATTAAAAGTCGACGTTTCAAGGCTTCATTAGGCATAAATTTCAGTTTGCTTAGACTACATCACGAACACCATTCAGCAGTGTCGCCGTCTGTGGACAAACCAACTAGTTCGTTGCCACAACCAATTTAAAAGTCTGTGAAAGACTGTTAAATAAAAGTTGCAAACCCAAACGAAAGAAATTAATGGGTGATTTCCGGAAAGAATATTCACAAATCAAATCAGCGCAGCGCTGTATACCCATTTAAGATCGCTGTGTTCACCTTAAACGTGGGAAAGCCTCATACAGATTTGAAGCTCAAGGTAAGCAAACCATTGCATAATTCGTACACGGAGCTACACTGGACGCATCAACGACTGTTTTGGAGGACGGACAACCAAAACAAAGATCTCCTTCCGTTGATGTAATCTGAAACGGTTGTTTGCCTCTACACTGAATGCGTTTTAGCAAATAAATACAAAAACGATGGAAAGGTATAAACATAAATAAATCGCCATCAAAGATCAAAGCTTCGGCAAAAATCGAAGGAGAATCATCCGTGAGGTCTAAAGTTGACTCTTTGCGCAAGCTCCACAGAAATTAAACAATGCTGGTACTGACAAATGGAATCGGCGCAACGCATACACGTCCACTAGGACTAACTAACTAGCAGTGCTAAACTCGTAGATATCTTTCACTGGGAATTTACTGTCAAATGGCATAAAAACTCACATATTGTCATGGAATGTTGATGCACTTTTAAGATTTGGTAATAAAATGTGACCATATGGATGCTCTGGGACGTTAAAAGCCTGAATGCGGCATCGGTATTGAGTACATCTCGGGAGCATTCAATATTCTTCAATTCTTTGATTGGTTGACATAGTAAATGATTTAAAATATAGCTCTGGGCAAACCCAAAACCACCCACAAGCTTTTTTCGTCAGCTCAAATGGGAACGAATGCATAAATTTTGGAGGTGAAACGCATTTGAAAATAAGTTGGTTGAGCAACCACAATCTCGTCTTTAGCCATTTTTGAGATATAAACCAATGCTTCATTCGTGAGTTTGCGTTCCGTGCTGGTAAGGCTCAATTTGTATCTCAATAGGTGACCTACACAATCACAAACGCACAAACAGCTCAAATCTGCCGATTTCCGAGACTGAGCTCGTGGACGTGGCATAAGACGATTGAACTTTGTTTCCTTATTTTATTTTACGAATTAAAACTGGGAAATGGAGGGATTCATATTGGTTTAAAAACAATGAGGTCCCTCTTCCCTGACAAGGCACATTAGGGAAGAATTTCCGCTATTCGAAGTGTACCTCCGCTACTCCGCTAGTTGATGCCCACCTCCATCGTTCTTTCGACGCCATTTCCAAGACTTATTGGAGGGCGTCTTAGATCTGAGATGGAATGATTGCAGTGAAAAAAATTCATAGTTGGAGATGTGCAATAGACCTCAGTTTGTTAGGCTACTAATACAGCTAATAAGTTCCCTGCCTATTTCCAAAAAATTATGAAAAAGATAAATTATGCGCGAGTAATGAACTGTAGCCAACAAAATAAGTCTAAATTTAAGGTCAAGCAGATCTGGTTCGCATTGAATGTCGCTTCCTCTTATTCCCATGATTAAAACATTCATTGAAATCTAAGCAATGAATTTTTTACTATTTTTAGACTGTTGAGATTATCTCAATTCCGATTATTTTTAATGCGATTTTTCGGAGATGCTCTAGGATGATACTTTTCTTCTGCTGTACAAACGTTGGGACATCTGGTGCTGAAATCTGCATCCAGTTTTGCCGAAGACCGGGTGGGAGTCTTTTTCTAATCTCAAGATGATCAATAAGGGTCAAGGACTACGAAGGTAGACATGGTCTTGCAGTATTCCTTCGCAGTTGATAAGCAGTGTTGAAACGTCAATAACTGACGACAGTGATGACTCGTGAAAAGGAACAGACTAAGCAGAACTTGTTCGGCGCAATCTACATCGATGCCGGTACAAAACATTGAGATGGGAAATTTTCGAGCACATTGCATCCAATTGATTGGCCAACTAAATCTGAATGTCAAACATTGTGACAATGATTAGTTATTTGATTGTGGTATTGTTGCCTCAGTTAATCTTTCTAGTGACGCACAATTACAAAGCAAACTTTACTAAACATTCATCCCCAACCATCGATGATCAATGCAATTTCCATGCAGATTAAAATGCATGGACACAGGCGTAGTGAGGACTTTCCTCTGGAACACTTTTGTAGGAAAAAAAAGTGATTGGCTTCGTGATCGCCGATACTCAGTCACGTGCAAGGTGCTGACGCAACTTGTCTGCTGCGTGAGCGTAAAAGTGCTATATTGCCCTGCAAAAGGGGAACCCTAGGGGATAGTCTAGATACACAACGCGTCTATCAAAAGGATTTACTTTCTGATGGTTATACAAGGAAATGGAGGTGGAGGCGTAATGTTTATAGCCCCAGTGACTGGCCCACGTGACCCCTCCATAAGACTAGGCCACCGCACTACCGATGGATAGAAAGGAACTGATGATGTTTGGGGCGCGGGACGCAATGTGCTTTTACAACGGGAATCGAGACCTTTCATCAACGATCCATTAGTTTGTGGATGTTCAGCCGGTTGTGTAAGGACTTTTAGGTGAAAGTCACATTGATCAAGGGGCAGGACTACACCTTCACAAACCATGACATTATAGTGCATAGTTTGATCAGACCTACTTTGTTCCCTGAAGAATCTACAAATTAATAAAGAAAAGGAATGAGTGGAGCCTTAACTTGGCTACTAAATTACTTTTACACGAATATAACCGAGTGGGAAAGTAAAAGACACCGTAGGGCATGCGATTAGTGGCTGAATTAATTTGCATTATGCGAGTAAACAGGTTCTTGTAATAATGCGCATTCTGAACTGGTAGACGTTGCTAGCGGAAAGGAAGGCTGGTGGAATTTGAACAACCTTTTAGCAAGCATAAGAATACACTAAAATGCAGGTGTTAGATATTAAAAAGAGCACATTTAATTGTGAGTCTGGACCTCTTCCCAGCTTCCAAATACAGGCTAGTGATACTTCTGTAGGATTGAGGTATCTGTTGATTAACCGGATTGCCTATGAGGCTAAAATTCTACCAAATTATCAGCACAACAAATTCAGTAGTTGATTGGCCGATTTATTAATGTTACTCTGAGTAAACATGAAGCAGTAATAAACGGGCAGGAGGATGCATTAATCTTCCAAAAGAATTCCAACCATGACGGGAAATTAGTTACTTGGGAAAAAGACGGAATGGCGATTAGTTAGGTCGATCAGCCAATCAGGTTTTTGGCATCTGACGTACACGTAAAACAGCAAATGTATTTTATAAAATGCAAACTTTATGCAGATTAAACAAAAAAGCGCCGGTTAGACAAATCAGACGAAATTAATCTAAGTGAGACTTCGACCACCCAGTGGAACAATAAATGGGCATTCTCTAATCAGGGGACGTAGCAGTAATAAAATGAAAAATTTTAGAATTTTACTCTGTGCTTGCGACTCACATTATTCAAGGGGTATAACTATCTCTACACCTTTGTCTATGGAAAGCGCATGCTCATTAATTTAATAATGTAATCAGCATTAAATTTTAGACGAAATATTCAATAACCCTGTAATACTTTGTTTGTTCAAACTACCGGTCTAGGTGACCTGGGTGGCCATCTTGTTCTAGCCGGTTGGTCGGCCTCCGGGCCGTGCCAACAGCCCCCAAGCCCTCTGTTCGCGGAATATATATATTCTGCCCTAGTACTGCGCCTTCTTTTACCTTAAGGGGAGCCTCGGAACGCTACATTGGTGGCAGCGGAAAGCGGACCCAACTTTGATGCATTTTATCCTGCTCCATGCCGCTTCTAGCAAATTTTGGCGGTGTGAAAGAAGTGCATGTGCTATGGAGGGGAGAACCTTTGGGGTCTCGTAACAGAAGGGTCGAGATCGACGTTCATCTTCGACATCCCCCTCGCCCTCGTGTTCGACAGGAAAGCTATTAACAACTGAAGCGACACTAGCCGTGGACTCCAAGCCCAGAGGAGGGCCAAGAGGTGCGCATTTGCTGCACTGAGTGCTACGCGGAATTGATGGCACTACAGGAACACATGCGTTCGAACCTCGACGACTGGGACGGTTAGCTCGTGGGTGCTTCTCGCAGCACTGATTACGTTGTGATGGCTGACACGGGAGGCGGACGAAGGGGAGCGTCGGGGACGACGCTCGAAAGAGGAGAGGGGCTGTGTAATACTTTGTTTGTTCGAACTACCGGTATAGGTCACTTGGGTGGCCATCTTGTTCTAGCCTCCGGGCCGTGCCAACAGCCCCCAAGTCCTCTGTTCCCGGAATATATATATTCTGCCCTAGTACTGCGCCTTCTTTTACCTTAAAGGGAGCCTTGGGACGCTACAAACCCCTCATATAACCACACGAAATGAAGTAACGACGTGTATCTGATTAAGCTGAGGCGACGTTTTAAAAACACATGTTTTTAGTAATACGCAACAGAACATCGAATATTAGGGCACTTTAGAGCTGTACTTCCAATCCATTACCATTCCTTTGAATCACACTGACAGCTTCTCAAATCTCTTGAATGACTCGAGTTGGCACATAAAATCATGCCAAATAAGCATAAGACAGCAGTGTAATACTTTGTTGTTTGTTTGACTGCCGGTTTCATTGGCGGTCACTTGTCCGTCGCTTTGCCTGCAGTAAATGGGCTGGTCAGCAGCCTCAATTCCTTTCTGTTCACCAAATACATGCATTCTGCTTGAGCATTTTGTCGCCAAGGCAGTCTCCGGACGCCATGAGCAGTGCATTTGTAACTGAGAAAAGGGAAAAATAGAGGCAAAACTTCGAAAGTAATGTGGTAAAATATTGTGATATAAAAAACGGTGGAAGCGAAGAACAGAAGTTTGGACGTTTCATAAAGAGAACTAAAGGGAACTAGCGTTAATTCTTGCGCGATGTGGCTTTAGAGACTAAAATAAGCCATGAACGGATCGGCTGGTATTTTGCCACCAAAATCTGAGACAGCGGCAGATGCAAATCGAAAAAATAAATCAGAAATAGTGAGTACAGCATGGTTTGCTTATTACTTTTGCAGAGAAAAGTAGACGCATTTAAAAGGAATAAAATTTTTGATTAGAATACCACGCATGGGCTATAAATCTGTTAACTTTAAGTAATTAAGCTAAAATACTACACTTATTTTATGAAATTTTGCTGCTCTAAAAAGCTACACAAAGAACCTTAAAATTGTTTATATGAATGGAAAAGTGGCGTTTTGACTTCTTCATTGAAGGTCAAACGGTGATTTTTTGCGTGCAAATAGGTTACTGAATGTTTGCTGATCCGCTCAAGAGCACTTGAAGTAGTTGCTATGGTATGTTCAATAGTAACCACTAAAGCCATGTTTGTGCCACCATTTAATGCATTGTGATCCTGTAATGGTGTACAAAGGCTTTGCTGAAACACGTACCAAAGCTTTATGAAACTGAGGGGTTAAGCATCTATCTTTTTACAGGTGCGTTTTGACACGCGTAACGAAAAGGCACAAGTTTATATGCAATTTGCTTTAGAGTAAAGTGCAAATTTTACTCAAAGTGCAAAAAATAAAGAATCTCTACAGCATATTTTATGATATAAAACTGGCTTCTCATTAACTCGTGTTACTTTGAATTTCAAGGCAAAAGTATCAGTTGACATAAGTTAAGGGCCTATGTCAAAACCATAAAATTTTTTCTGTTTCATAACTTTTTAACTTTTAATGTGATTAGCAATATTTTAATCGTTGACAGGCTAATGTTTATTCATAAACCATTTGAAGCATCAATACTTGGAACAACCGTAAGTCAATAAACTTCAGTGCTTCTACTTGTAAATTTAGAATACCCTCTTCAAAAAGCTCACTACTTCCTAAAGAATAGTGAAATGAGACTTCTTAGGACGTTGAATAAAGCGTAATCTGTCAACAATGGATGTTGCTCTTGTTGAGGCCTCTGCAAAAGGATTCGAGAAGCAAGATTGCTGTGTCGTAAGTATCAAAGTTTAAATCTTGCATTAATTTTAATTTGCTTCTTTTGTTTAGGTGGGAAGTGGCGATTCCAGTACAACAGTTGCAGCAATGTTTGATCTAGCACCGTCTCGCCTATGCCAGTTGAATAAACTTCGGAGTCGTCAAATTTTTACAAACCAACGTTTAAAAGTAGTTAACGAAGAATCAGAGCACCGGAAAGTAAAAGAAACCATTGCAGGTGGTTTGGAATTGAAATAAACTTTAAATACCTGTTTCGAAGTTTGTCCTTTTTAGATAGTTTTTCTGTTCATGCGCATTATTTCGAAATATTATAAAAATTAGTACATTTTACCTAACTTTTGAACATGCATTGTGGTCGTGTAATTGGTGAATAAGCTTGAAATAGCTTAGGTTAAAACGATGGACTTTGGCAAACGTTTGAAGGGGGATGGTATAAATTACATTTCAATTAAAATTCATGCATATGGTGGCAAAAGGGTAAAAAATTAAATCATGTTTGAATACAAAGTCAATTTAAAACTATTTTGTTTATTTACTAAGCTGAGTCACATAAAGAGGCGTTGCAACAGTCTCGTGTTTTTAGTAGACTTTAATTTATCTGTGCCTTTTTTTACTTAGTTAATGGTTAATTAGTGGCAACTCCGGGGGTTATTGAGCACTCTTTTTGTGTTTTAGCAAAAAACGCTGTAACAGCCTCGCCTTCACAGGAGAAAAAGTTTAGGTATATATTCAAGCGGCTCATCGGGGCCAAACGGTTGGAAGAGTCACACACAATTAGGGTTAATCAGGTGAGAACAGGCAGCAACTTATTGTTTAGATTGATAAACACTTAAAATGCATGGTGATAAGGCTTATTGTCTGCATAGATTCACGTCTATTCAAGCTCTGTAGATTTTTACACACACTTTATTCGTGACAAAGTAACCATCATGAGAGGTGGCTCTTTTAGTACGTAGCTTGATAAGTACTGTACGCCGCCACTTTAGTAAGTCCATATAGACTTGAATGACAGAGTCGTCTTTTCGACCACTTAGGCCGACCATTTGAAGACCAGTGATCCCTTAGCCGCTGGACTCCTGAAAGTAGAAGCGCGATTTTGCCACGATTTGCATGTGAGACTTATCATTTCTCAAGACTTATCCGAGTTTTTACTGGTAGAAAGGCAAATTTTGCATTAAAATTGAGGCATCAAAGTGTAAGGGAGATTAAACATTGAATAGCGATGCGTTTTATTACTTCATTTAAAATTCTTTTTAATCAGACAATGGCTAATTCATAGTAAACCGTGTATCGCTTTTGATAACCGTGAAAGCAAAATTCTACAGTGTAGTCTAATTTGCACTGTCCACTTTAAGCTACTTAAAACCTTTTATATTTAAACAGTGGAAGCAGTTTTGGTGGTTGAGAGAATTTATTCACCTATCTCTGGTGTTTATTTACTGGTATAATGGTTGATAAACAGTAAAAACAGGTAAAATAATCTAAAAGTGAGTCACAAACACCGGACACGTCTAATTTTGCGTTTGCAGAGATGCGTCAGGGGAACATTGATCGCTGCCATTGAGGCTATCATGTTTTTACCGCTGAGCGAATGTGAGCAAACAGCCGCTCTTTGCCAGGCGGCCATTGAAATGCGATATAAGAACATTAGTTCCGTTGCTGCTTACTATGACGCTTCAGTTTTTGCTTTTACAAAGCGATCAAGGTAAGCCCTAGCGATCTTCCCCCTCTAATAGGGTCCTTTATTCCACAAAACCTTTGTTATTGTATCTATCCCTTAGTTTTTCATAAGAGAATTCAAAACGCTTCAAAGATATGTGCGCACATACAAAAAGAAATCTTAAATGCGGTAAAATAAATGGTTTCTTACGTGCGAAGAGGGATTGGACTTTGCAGCGACCCTAATGAGAGAAAAGAACCCTTTGAACTAAGTGAACGCATATCAAATAAAGGCTGCCAATTTGACGTGGTTAACTACTAAATGAGCATTGAATTTATTATTAAGCATAGGAAGTAGTGATAATTAAAGTACATTGTCGTAGAATGTGGCGACGACTTTTTAAAATTAGGGTAAAAGGGTTCATTTGAAAAGGCTGAATGCAAGCTGAAATGCTGTGTGGAGAATTTTCCTTCCAAGACATGAGACAATTGTTAAGAAAGTATCATTTGCAAAAACGATTCCATCCACATGCTTAGATCACCGAGACAATGCATCCACGACTCCCCGTCGGAAGAAATCAAGTGTCGCATTCTTTCCACGGATACGTCTTCATCAAATATCATCGCACCAGATGAAGGTCAGCTTTCTGGCAATCGAGCTTGATTCCATCACTCTTCTTGTGTTCATTTAAATGTCTCGACAAAGACTCAAACGTTTGGATTTTTTACTGCTATTCAAGTGCTTTCTAAGTTAACTCAAATTAACTCATAATGCAGTTGTTAGGACATACGAATACGAAAGCTACAAGAGGCATCAAAAATGGGTACCTGTAAATACTAACACAAATTGTTGATTCGGTCTCTACTGTGAACGCACTGTACATCTACGAAAGCACGTTTCATGCAACTTGAGTAAGCCCGGTAGAACTGTCATCTGCAAACAGCACTGTCTACTACAGCATGCATTACTTTTGTGCCTTTAATTTATGCATCCCACAGAAGTATTTCTTTTAAGTATTTCAAAAGAGCGTTGAGGAGAGGTTAGGCTTGTTGAATAATGTTTAATAAATAAACCGCTCAACTGTTTCAAGCAACCTTTTGCAGAATATGTGTCAGTAAAGAAACAAAACAGTGTGCCCTTTCCACATTCCCTCCTTCCAGAAATTAAAAATGGAAGATTTACTGGAGATTTGAAGAGTTGTCTTGGAATTTTACTACCCGTTAAGTGTCACCTGGACACTGGAAAAAGCATAACACTTAAGCAAATTACTGGAATTATCTCCTCGAATAGTGAGCGTATCATGTGCAGCGGTGAAATTAATTTTTAAGGCTAAGTACATCCACAGAATACGGGAAGTTGGGCTTAGGAAAAACTGATGCCTCGATGGTAGTAAAACATAAATTTGTTTTGCTCAAGGATGTCTGTTCAGTGAAGCGAAATAGAAATGTTATGCGAGCCAATAGCATTGAACAGGGATGAGTGTCTGTCTCTATCTCTAAGGTGGGAGTGGTTTGTGGAATGCGTTAATTCATGAAGATTTTACTAAATCAAAAAAGTCTTTTTTCGAGGGATTGCTGCATGCGAATAAAATAAAAGGTCCTTTTTTGTTATGATATAATAGCCTGATGTGTCCAAATTATTCACGTAGAATTCAGTAACGGTCTTGCAAAAACCGTGATTTATCGACCCTTAAAATCTGTCGTGACTGTTATTTCAGAGGGACAGTCTTTGGAACCAGTGCTGCTGGAGAACGAGGTATTTCTATGCTGTACAGTCCAACGCAACCAAATGGTTTCGGGAGGCTCCACTAGTCCGACGACAAGCACTGTAGGAGCTCAGTGGTTCATCGTTTCCAGGCGAAGGTGTGCTCTTACATTCACACAGCTTTTCCAAGCGATATCAATTCAGTTGGGATTGTCATTTGTCATGCTCTTCTAGACCCCTTCATAAAATGGGCAACTCTTTTTACACTTAAGCTTTTAAAATAGTTTCATTAAAATGAAATTCAGTTTATCAAACTAATGTTTCTTTTATTGCGAAAGATATCAATTCGCGAAGAGTGCCCTTAATACAAAACAAAGCTTTGCGAATTATAAAACCTAATTCAAATAAATGTTTCCATCTTGACAAGGCTCCAAGCTTTTCACTGTTTGAGTTCACATAGAAGTCAATTGTTTTGCCACTGTCGAATCCACTGCCGTTTGTTTGTAGCAGGTTTTAGCATCGGTCCTACTTGACATTACACGGGTCGCAAATTTTAATGCAAATCTAGGCGCACTTTGAGCATGGCATTCGCAGTGGTCTATGAGATTAATGCCTCAAGAACCTCGAAAACGAATTTCTCAGACCATATGCACACACCGGCCTGTTTTCTTATATGGTAGAAACCGTAAAAGTTCGACAAGTAGTCCTTCCAGAAACCTAAGTCCTTGTGTAGAAACGTTCATCCTTTATGTAGTACACTACGTGGATGTGGGTAGACACTCAGATCTTACCGTTGACTTCTCACATTTTTTCGTTTCCAAAATCAGCAAAATTATTTTCACTAATCCTCTGCGTTTTGTTTGCTGATTGCAGGTTTGCTTTTTGTAGGCTTATATGAAGGCATGCCATGCAATATTACTACCATTTGGCGCTCTAGAGCTCCTCAGGGATAGTTTAAAACAGTCACTTATCTGTGTAAAACAAAAAAGAAACATCTAAGTGGCCTACCAGCTCAAATAAAAAAGAACATGAGACGCCAAGTGGATCCACCTTCTATCTGTGAATGAAAGTTAACTCAGAGGTGCATGCCTTTGTGATTTCTCGATGGCAATAGGCAAATTTTTATGGTGGATGGCGACTTGAAAGGGCATCCAGAAAGTGATATCCAATAGGGTGGTGTGCAGTGCGATTCCATGCAGCAAGCTAAAGTTTACTTCAGTCACACCATAGGCGTTCGTAAAGAACCAATGCACGCGCAATCAATGTGGCGGGTGACTTCAAAAGTGCTGCCACATTTTAGCAGGTCAGACAGCAGTCGACCTTGGGAATTACAATTTGTGTTGGCGTACCTGGTGAGTGCCTAAGATACCCTAGCTTATCAATGTTATAGCCTAGACACTGATCAAAACGTGATCGACGCAAAAGATGTCGACGCCGATTCATTTGATTTCATACGCTGGTTTAGTGCCGTAGTTCCAATTTCTGCTAAAAGTTTGTACCTATTGCAAATGGGATTGTGAAATGTTACTAAATCGTTTATTTTAAGGGGGAGCATGTCATGTGTCGCTAAATCATTTTATTCATTTGCTATTTTAGCATTGAAGACCTCGAAAACTTCCTGATCAGCAGTAATCTAGGCTTCACCTCCATTATACCAATAGAAAGTTCATCGCATAAGATAATGGAAGAGAATAAAGAGAGAGAGAGTGAGAGGTCTCTCAACATTTCCGATGCTCTTGGGTCACTCATTAGTCGTCGAATGACTCTGCATTTCCGTAGTCCAAAGCCCAGTATCGCCTCCTCACAAAGCTACATCAGTCGTAGTCTCGGTCGACTGATGCAGCGCACTGCGTCTGCCCGGAGCAAGGCTGATTTTGAAACTGCTACCATCGGTGACTTCATGGGTGAGCGACGCAGGCACCTCTCCGTAGGCTGCAGTAAGGAGCTCTTTTCCGATCACACGGCAATTGATGTGATTCCTGATGACAGAAAAGCTGGTGACGAAGCCGAAAGTATTATCGCTTACCGATCCTCTTCCAGCACACCGTCGTTTGCTGATGAAAAGGAGGTCTTCGATATGCTTCGACAGTCATCTCTGGCTTGGGAGGTGCTTTTGTGCATTTTCAAATGTCCATTTTTAAGTGAAGTTTCAAGATATACCCTTTCAGATCAGCAAATGAGCGTTTGTTTGTGGGTCTTGCGCCATAATTTAAACATCGCTCAAAGATTATTTCCTAATTTACTACCACCTTCCCTTAATTACCGAACCTGAGCAACACAGCAAATACCCATGATAAAAGGAACTGAAGACACCCAGTCCACCTTACAAGAAGCAATTCTTTAAAGTCACGTTAATCTTTCCTGACTCATGGTGACGGTGATGCCTATTTCCACCCACAAAAAAGGGTTTTATCTGAGTGCAAAATATTTGTCATAATAGATCTATCTGTTGCATACTACTGATATGACATACCACTAATTAACTTTTTCTAAAGGTGAAATGAATCATTTAATTGTTTTCCCATCAAAATCTTTAATGTGTTTCGTATTTTTTCGACAAGCAGCTGAACGAGCTCTTTAAGGGTTCTCAGTGAAAAGTGGCTTCTATTCATTTCACTTATCTAAGGATGCCACAGCCCATTTGATATTATGAGCAGCTTTTGCTATGGGAGAGGTTGGGGTGTTTCAATGACTTTCGCTAAAACATTTGTCAAGCGTGTTTTAAAGAAGTTATAAAAAGCCAGTAGATTGATCTCTTGATTAAGATTAACATAAAAAGGTATCAAAATTCAATAAAGCTTAAAACCGTACTTTTACTGAATGGTGACTGGAATATATTAAAGGCACATGTGGATAAAGTCACAGCATCAAATTAATAAATAGTGGGGTTTGAACTCAAATAAGTTTTTTTATCGCATTTTACTGCTTGTCTGAGAGATACGTAAGGTAGTGATACTGTGGGGGCCGAATACTCTTCCTTTAGTGCATCACTGCTGCCTATGCTTATTGAAGGTTGTGATATGGCAATGGCTCACTCTCATCTGTTTGCATTTCAATTCAGCTTGTGAGCGAGCAGGAGTTTCTGCAGAGGTGTTTTTTGGCTGAGGCGGAGGAAGAGCGAGTTGGTGACCGCGAGGCAACAGATTCGGCAGTTGTTATGCCCCTCTCACCTCCTGCTTCTCTCCTACGAAGCTGCATCCTCAGTACTCGAATGCAAATTCATGAAGTGAGAGTCACGCAGTCTACCAAAAGTTTTTTTCTTCGATTTCTCAATGTCTTGGTACCAGTATCAAATCAAATACAAACCCAACTTAAGGTTCTGATCGTCCCAACCTCAACAAAGTGTCACTACGTAAATTTGAACCTGTCAATAAAAGGGATTTGGCTGTATTGTCAATGCTTCTACTAGGTCCTCCAAGCTTTATTTGCATATGAGTAGATGACAACGACCATTTGTATGTGCTTTGGATTTACACTTGAAAACGGCCACAGATTATCTGCCCTCTGTGAGTATCGGTTAAACGTGCTGTAAAGTTAATTTCTATGGCAAAGATCCATTGGACCAATATCAGCTAATACATAGGCGTTATTTGGTAGTGAGTTGCATTTATCGAAAAATTTCCCAATAGTGCTTGACGAAGTGATTTCCTTCCACGCTTGCACTCACCTAGCAGAGAAGAAAAACATATTTACTTGAGACCAAGCAATGGTGCCATTGGATGTGCACGATTTCCACCCACCATCACACGTGGCGAAAATAGCGAAATGGTACATCTAGTTGGAACTAATATGTGCTTGTAACCGCGTTCAAAAATTTGTGCTTATTCAAATAGCTGTTTACTCTGCCATTTATTCCACACACGAGATTTTGTTAAAATTTCTGCCCATCTTAATCACATTCTGGCTTATTCGAGGAGGCGAAGGAGGAGGAGGAGGAGTTCTTGTTGGATGGTTTGTCTTCGCTGCCATTCTGTCTGGTTTCATCCCAAGGGGTGCAACACACTCCCCACATACTAGCCCACTCCCAACCAATTCCATAGCCATCCAAACAGACCTTTCAGTCGTACACATGTGGTTGTTTTAAATGTGAACATAAAAATCATTTTGATTTCGCTTTAGCTTCATATATCTTCAGCTAAGCTCACTTCTCACTGAAAATTATGCATTTCGTGTGTGACTCTAAGTGATTACTGAACTATAGATAGCTTCCTTTACTTTCCTCGTTTTCTTCTTTGCCACAATGTTTGCCCATCCTCCTAAAATCCTAACTAGGACAACCGAGTTAATCATCAAATTTCTGTTATCGTCGCTCAGTGTCTTTACTTATTGAATGAGTTCAAATCCAACTTCAGGGCCGAATAGTTATTCCCATTTTACCGTTTCCACGAGTGAAAATGTTTCAGATTTAATTTTTTTTCAAAACTTCAGGATCATTAGGAGAGTTATGAGTTGAACTTTGCATAAAGACTATTATGCAAATTAATAACCTTCTACTTTGGAATAACTTATTGAAATAACCTATTTATGAGATTGTGTTCAAACAGTTGAGTCCATTCATACAATTGTTTATTTTAATGCGAGAATCAGATAACGTTAGAAAGAAGAGCTATTGTATGGGGCCAAAGGTGCGGACCATGTGGAAATTAAGAAGAAGCAAAAATTCTGGTTCCGTTTCCTGTTATTAAAAATTGTCAGGAGAGGTATTTCAACTCTACACCCTCAGATAGAAGGAGCATTTTTAATCGTAGGTACTTTTGGACTTGCCTAAAAAAACCCTAATCTAGGATGTGAAACCAGGTTTACAGAATACAAATAGGCGATTAAGCACTCTCCTTGTTTTCTCCGCAGACACTCCAAAATTTCACTCATTTCCTTCAATTGATACTTTGTGGCACAATTTACTTGTGTTTTGACATTATAATAGTTCTAAGGATTGGCTCCAATCCATCATAAGAGTGTTCAACTTCTAGATAAAGAGATCGTTGGTCTTCCCTTAGATGCCCAAAATCGACTTCCGAAAGGAGGAACTAGATCTACTAAACGCTTCCTTACTTGGTATCAATGAAAATCGTAGCCATGTCATATCATTAGGCTCTCAAACCTTGAATAAATTATTTTACCCATGAGAAATAAGTTGTGATATTTCATCTATAACACACATATTACTCATGTTTAAAGTCGCTGCGCACAAGTGGAGGTTAGTACTGCGAAGAGGTGGGTAGTTCAATAATTTCTGCTGTATCCTTCATCAATTTGACTTGTACATTGTTGGCAAGGTGGGAAGACTGACTGCAGTATCATATATTTGACATTTATACACACTTTTTAAATACTGGCTGCTGCAATACATGGCATTTATTCAGTCAATTTCTATAAGTCTTTGTATGTGCTTCTGCATGCTGCTTGAGTAGAATCCCCCTTAATGGCAGAATTTTTCCTGTTAGCTCTTTGAAGCAATCCCTACGGGAGCGCAGTTCTTTGACTGGTCCCTGACGTTCAGCAGTGAGTTGCATGGTTTCAGTCTGAAGACACTTTATCGCCGTTGTGAAGATTTTGTCAGCGGTGACTTGCATGCCAACGTCGATTCCGGCCCCTGTCATACAGCTGGTGACGCCAAAAACATGGAAGCCGTTGCAAAGCACAGAAGCCTCTCCAGTGTGCAGCAAAACCAGCCCTGTATTCTACTCATCAAAGATACAACTGATTGTGTGAGGCCCAACCCATTACCACCTTTCACTCCAAATCATCAACCTTATTACCATTTGAATGCAAAACCAAATGAAAGTACCACTTTCTCATTCTGATAAAATCAACTATGCGCCCAAGAATTTCTTGCATGTTTTCCTGCAAAGTAGATCATGACAGAATCACGTTTGATTATTTTTTTTGCGAAGAGGAGGAAATGTTCCACCCAAATCACATTATTTACCAAGGACAAACCTTTTTCAAAACAAAGGAATAACTAAAACTTTAAACTTTTTACTTTACGACTCGATTTTTGCCACTTCTTTGAATGTAATCTCTCGGTGATTCCGACCTCATAATTTCACAATCTAAATTAAATAAGCGGAAGCTTTACTTACCTTTGCTTGTAATCGTGGGTTGTAAACGCTGGCTTCGCTTCTAGATAAATGATCATTTCAAATGCCACGGTAACTAGTGAAGTGTAACTAACTTGGGGTCAGAAACGTCTCAGTAGTGGGGAGGGAAGACGGCGAAACTTGTGGACTCTTCCCCAGAGAACAGAAAATCAAAGCGTCTGCCGATAAGTTTGCCAAATTACACAGCTAGTAAATGCTTCCCATCCTCCACATCTGCTTTCACATCTGTGCAAAGCACTACTCACCCAGTCAGTAGAACCCAATTGCATTGCCATATGCTGGATTATGCAATCCGAGTGCGACTTATTTATAATAATTGCCTGTGTCACTGCAGTTACCAATTAATAATTAATGAATTTAATTGTTCCACCGCAAAATTCATCAATTTTAGCTAATGGGAGCCTATTTAAGTAGCCATCCTCGGCTGAGCAGAGGTGTGTTTTATGGAACAGGCGAGACCTTTGTCTTTCACTGGACCCCGTCTGCTACATCATTACATGAGGGAGAGGTTCTAACAGAGGGAAGTACAGCTACGGCTCCGAAGTCCGGAGATCTATGTTTTAAAGTAAGTCTAAATTCTTGTGTTCGAAAACTTGCAAACGATTTCAAGCTGCCCAAGCCATTTGGATATAACATGAGAAACATAATTTATTCACCGAACGAATTGTAGGTAATCATAAAAAACTGCCGTGAACGATTAGATCTCGATGAATTACTTTTACCTTAGATTCAGCATGGGTTTGCATGGCTGGGATTAGTATGCACAAGTAAGTTAAGTTTGAAGTGGATTGGGAAAGCAGAGCACAAAATCTTTAACTACGTGACCGCGGACATTTATGCCATTGCAGCGCTTTGTCTTGTATGACTGGCAATAATGGAAGTGTCTATTTTCACAATAAATACAGTTCACCAAACATAGACATTAGTTTGGCATCAGTTCCTTTACTCAAATCGTACTTTCCATTGTAAAAGCAGATGTCATGCACCTAATATGGTATTTATCGTACACCTTTGATTGTATGAAATTTTCTGCTCAATATAATAATTATTTTTTTTTAGAAATACCCGTGGTCTAAGAAAAACTCATTCTTCGTTTCTGGCGAACCAGAAGTCCTCCTCATTGGCTGTTCGAAGTGAGTTCATGTAGAAGGGTGTAACACTTAACGCAGAGGATACAGATATTCTGCGAATAATTCACTAGCATATTTATGTCGCAGTCAACTTTTGCCAGACACTGCATTTTCTATTCCGTATCATGCCACAACTGTGCATGAGGTCAGAGTTCTGGAGAAATATGGGGGTCGGACTCAAGTAATTCTAACGCTGCACAATGACCTGGGGTGCAGCATCACTTCTGCTTAAAGCCGCACATTCAATAAGGTGGTTGGCGGATAGCAGTGACTAAATTCCTCAAAGGTCATGTTCGTTGAGAGTATAACTTTGTTACCGATTGTGCTTTATGAACTTAAAGCGCGAGCTCCGCACTGAGGATAGACGAGAATCTCAACAGAGGTCGAAGTCAGGTCTGCGAGACCTTTGACAATCCCGAACTGACTCCGAGCGGTGACTTCTTCATTCACACCATTGAATTGTGGTCGCTCAGCTAACCAGATTTCCTACACGAAACCTTCCCTGCCTCAATCAACCGCCCTACTCACTTCAACGTGTTGTGCGCTTCTGTTGTTGTCGCATGTAGTTCACATTGCCACGATTTTCTACTTTACTTTTCAGAAAGGTGTTGGTCTCACCGAATAAACTTTTGAATGTACGGCATTTTTGATACGAGCATTGGTGGAGGTATGAAACTATTGTTAAACCCTTAGCATGATTCAATAGAAATACCAAAATGCATACTTGGGGTTTCAATGGATAACGTTGGTTTTATTGCAGAAGAAATGACGTTTAAAATATTTGCGGCTTTAGAATGCTGTAAAGATGCCCTTTTATTGTTGAATGTCCGAATAAGGCTAGAGAGACATTTGACCTATTATTTAAATGCTTTACGGCACACCAACTCTGGAAGCTACTCGAGTTAAGGTCAGTGGATATCATTTCTTCACAACTGCATAGTCAAAGGGACTGCTCCAGCCTCAACAGTATATAGAGGACAGTTACCAATCCTAGGCATTGTGGCAAGAGGCAAATAATTTTTCACCGATGATTGTGACTTGCATTAGATTTTACCTGTAACCGGTAAAAATTTTTCTCTTACACATTCATACAAAGCATATTTTACATTCAAAAAGCAGCTTGAGATTTTCAGGTCAGGAGAAATGACCATACCTTCTTAAAACGCACTTGTCAGTGCATTGACACTTTTTACCCATCATTTTGTACCATTGTGGGTGAAAATGGAGAGCTACTTATGTACATATAATTGATTGGAGGGTGTTAAAAATGAAACTTTGCTCTAGTTTAAGCTAATAGGAATAAATCCATTCAGTCGAACTGCGACATCACTTACTACTCTCACAAAGTGCGAAAAGTGTATACACAACCTCGATGTGCTTTCGATGACCACTTCTTGACACTGAAACAAAAGCAAGGCAATAAGAAGCCCAGTCTTGGGGGGGGGGGGGAAGAGGAGGGGTGTTGGACTTTTTAACTTTGACTATCAAAGGAAACTAAAACCCACATGTGATTAATGCGAACAATTACGCAAAGAAATTCACCTTTTTGTAAGGGACAACTCAATCGTAGATGCTGCCTTGGCAACCACCGTTTGGCCACTCTCCTTTAAGCTAAAATTATTGTTATTGTCGCCAAGGCAGTTGTGTTTGGGTAATTAAAATTCAATGAGCGATTTAAGTGTTCTTACCCTGAGGCCTGCAGTGGTCGACCTTTTGGACTTGTTTATATTGTAACTTTGGCCATAGCTTCACCACAAATTTGACTTTTTGGAATTCTAGATCTCTCCAAAATTTTTAGAACCCAAAATGCATTGGGTATGCGATATTGCGATTGCATAGTAAGTAGGACCACCTGACGACATTGAAGTCACCTCCAATTAATGTGTCAGCCGAGCTGTGGGCAGTCCGATCGTAACATACGGGGATGTGGATCACTAATTGTAGGGTTTCTCAGATTAACATGATTAGCTTGGTTGTATTTAAAAAAAGTCTCATTCATGCCAACTAGGCGGAGGTACACTGCTTCAGCACCAAGTCAGCTTCGAGTTGGAGTTGCCGTCTTCGATACTATGAATCCTTAACAAGCCTCAGCACACAAATCTAAGTGTGGCGACTGAATAGGATCGATGTTTCCTGAAAATCAACGTGTCTGATTTGATACAATCTATAAGCCGATGTCTCTTAGCACCGATCAGCAATACATAATTCAAGACTTTCCTTTTGTCTGCTACTAGGTCCTAAATTAAAACTCATGCAGAAGTTGTTATGTAGGATATACACCTAAATACTTTAGCCTAATCAAAAACTTATCGTAACCAGTTAATAGGTAGCTAAAATTACAGGAGCAATTAAACACTTTGTATGCGTGTTCCCGTGCCTACGTATTGGATGCCAAAAACAGGAAATTCCACGGAGCTCCCGCCTTGAAGTGCGGGGATGAAAAATTCAAAAGGATACTTCACACACTTAACGTACTTTCAAAATAACACCTTTGAGAAGATTTCACTTAAACCATGCAATCAAAGACTAAAAATACACCTTAAAAAACCTTTTCCATAGCATCCACTACTCTAACCATTGTAGTGATAATGCATACTTTTCGTCAACAAGGTAGAAGTAGGTATGCTCTTATTGGAATAAGCATTAGCAATCATAAGGTTGAGGGAGTGGATAGAACAGTTTAATAATACATTGGCAGTAAAAGTATCTATAAGCACGGACCTAAAATAAGGAGAATGATTTGAGCGTGTTGGTTAAGCGTGCAACTGAAAGCCTACCTTTGGTAAAATACGATTCCAGCGTAGTGTCTTTCAGTGCAGAGTTAGGGTGAGGAGACACGGGCGATGATATTAAAACCTCAGAATCGTTCTCTGCCGTCTGGTCACCTGCACCAATTAGTGGTGGGTTGGAGATGAATGCCTCCGCCACTTCTCCGTGGACATCGTTACTGCAAACAAGTGAATGGGCTCTTGGACTTGATTGCTGATGCAGCATGGAATTTTGCACATTCTTCTTTTTTCGGGCTCTGGCATTTTGGAACCACACCTTCAAGTGAATTAATTGTGACACAGAATGAGAAATACTTGTGGACCATAAACATTATTATGCCACAGATCATATGCATGGAGCACAAAAAGACTTAGAACTGAAAGAAATGATAATGGCGAAGTTTGAAATTTCATTGTAAATAATCCGGGCGTATGCCAAACTATCAGGGCTTAATTGAAACAGGTAACAGAGTTTACCAACTCAGTCGACAAAATTATTGAAATTCTAAAGATAAGATTTTTTGCAATGTGTCACCGGAACCTAACTAAAGTGACATCCTCCAAATCATCCATCGCCACTTTTACTGTTCTATTTTCACCACATAATTAGACCCAGTGGAACCAAAATGCAGCTCCAAAAAAAGTGAAATAGTCATATCTTTCCCTAATGGTTTCTACATAAGCAACCAAGTTGAATCACCATTTATAACACAGAAAAAATTACATTTATCCGTAGTGTGTGCACAATCTTGCATTTCAGGGAACTCGAGCCTACAGACTACTCCCCTAAGCCTCGCCTTGAGTAAAAAATAATATTATTTTGATGACGGGTGCCTCGGAATTTGAAGCGCAAGTAATTGAATGGTACATCCTGAGATTCAGCAATGATTTATGCCTTTGGATAGGTACCCTAGAGTAGGCTAGTCGCCTTGATCTTTGCGACGGAATTTTCACTACTGTCCCACCTAATGGCGCGCTAAGCTAAATATAGCAAGCCACCTCAAGCGAAAATCCAGGCATGAGCACAGGCGCTCCCTGGACGCAGTTGGAGGAAGTGGCGGTGCGTGGAGCGGACAGTCAGCCAATCACGCAAAACCGTCCGACCTCTGTGAGACTTCTCTGAGTGTGTTCGACTAGGCAGCCTCTCCGTGAGCTAACCTTTTTATTGTACATTTACCTCACCTTTTGAATGCGCTCTGTATCAAACAGAAGTACACCACAGCGTCCATCGAGATGTGTCAAAGCACAATTAGTTTTCGTCTGCCTAGAGAACCAAAACGACCAACCCTAGTTTTAGAATACGGTCACTGAGAAGGATCGTACAAGTGACTGTGGATAGGCAAAACTAACTACTGCTTGAATTACTCCTACAAAAAAATTTTCTAGCCAAGTAAGCTTATGCTTTGACTACGAGGGACCTTAAAATTGCAGGCAGTTTTTTTCGAAGATGTAAAAAGACATTTAAAGTATGATTTCAAGACGAGTTGTTATTCTGCAACAAACAATGTTAAAAGCAGAACAAATAGAGGCACTTTTGGAAGGACCTGTGCAACTTTTAGACTTCAAAGCATCAACTGAAAACCGTAATTATAAAAAATTTCACAAAATTTAAAGGAGTAGACTCGACCGTAACTTTGCAATTAGTTAAATTAAATTCATAGAGTTTCCATTTACGGTATTCTAGTCGATCTTTGCTTCTGTGGCAACAAAATGTTTCATTCCATCCGACTGCCTCGCATTATCTCTACGATGAAATCATTCATCTTGACAGTACTTTTGTACGACATAATGCCCTCAGCTTTATCTCAGGCATCTAAAACGCTTCTAAATAGTAATAATGATGTCCTTGCAGCATAAAACAAGGGCTTACATTTCAATGCAATTGACTAAGAATCAACACGATTTGAAGTGTTCGAGTCGCCTCAAATCATGATTTTGGATTTGAAGGAGCTTCAGTAGTCAAAAAATTCATTGAGTTGCAGTGCAGAAATACCCTCCAGGGAGCAGTAAGTTCCCCACTGCCTTCATGCTTGCCGCCCAGTTTGCAATGAGCCTAATCACGTGAGCTAAAATTTGGTTAGGGGCAAACTAAACACACCCCAAACCAAAATGTTTGCGCTAGTAGGGCAGCTAACTTCACCAAAAACTGGCCTAATACAAAGGTGGAGCAAATGTATCTTATGGAAATTGAAGACTTGCCGCTGACTCAGTGCTACAGAAAACATTGTTTCGACATCGACTACAGTACTTCAAAGCAAGGTTATCACATCATTTCATATTTGAAGCATCGCCATCGGTTTAGCCAAAAACATAATTTGTGACAAGTTGGAATTATGCATTTTTCAAACTTCGGGATTGGTTGAGCGAAACATCACACTGACTTGTATTGTTTCGTTGAAGTAGCTGGAGGACAGGATCTCACTAAAACCATGACAAGCCTCGTTTAGCGTGACGTTTTCTCTCTGCTAAGTGGGGTAACATTTTTCACCAGTCAAGTTCTACCAGATTATAGACTGCTAATCAAGGATTCTGTTTCATTTTTGAACAGTCAAATAGAGTGATCGTGATCGGGAAAGAGTGTTTTCGTTGGCCTAATTAAAATTTATTTACGCTCCTGTTTACCTACTGCAATTATAGTAGTAGAGTGTGTGTTGTTTAAAAGGTTACCTGTGTGACGCGTTTGGTTAGACAAGTGGCCTGAGCGATTCGTTCCAATTCCTGTCCGTCAGGATTTGACACAGTTTTGAAACTGGCCTGCAGAACTGCAATCTGTTGTGGAGTGAAACTAGTACGAACTCGCTTTGATCGCTGTTGACGTTCACTGCTGGCAGAGGCGGATCGTGAGGAGGGTCGCTGTTGCTGTTGGCCTTGATGTCCGTGGCTTTGGTGAATGAATGAGCGGAGTGCAGTAGTTGGAATCTTTCTGCTCTCATCAAAAGCTATGGTTTCCTCAACTGTAGTCTCCGAAGCGCTTGAAGTTCGACCCATCGAATTCGGTTTGGATTGAGATGATTTGTCATCTGTTTATAAATAGATGCATGACATAAAATCATTCAAGGTTCTAGGATTTCATGTGATATTTTTTAATTCTTTACAGGACCCTCTTGAAAATAATAAGTTCGATTGCACATTTTTGAGTTGCATGGTCCAAAGGGGCTTACTTTTATTCATTTTAATAACATTTGTCTTATAAATGCTGCCCAATGATCTTCTTCGCGTAGTCATTTGACGTCTGCATTATACATGTCAAAACTTATCACGCATTTCCAAATGCTGCTATAGTAGCGCATCTAGATTGAGACGAAATTAAAGAGACAAAAAATTTACTCCTTTACATCCAGGAGTGCCTTTTGACAACTTTTGGAGTTACGGATCACCGATGTGGGACAAATCGCACATTGAGTTCTAACATAGCATTCTGTAGTATCTTGAGCTCATAAAGATTTTATTGCTCAAAGCAAAGCTAAAAGGTAATGAACAGCAGCACGGTGAATGTTTTGCTGAATGATGGAGACCTCCTAAATGTGGTGGTCCTTTTAGGCTTTAACTCTCGAAAGTCGCTGGCTTCGGGCATTTGCTAATTAGACGTTTAACGCTCGACGAGGCGAAGTGGAATGTGTCTAGTTAATAATCAGTTAGTACCTGCTGAGTGTGAAGGTGAATGGACAAGCGTATGTTAATGACTTAACCTCCTTTCCTCAGTCAGGAGTCGAGTCTATCCTTTATGGTTGACTCGAGTTAAGATCATACTTTGATGTACCAATAAAAATTTTACTGGTAAAATTTCACTGGTTATGAACTTTGGACCGCCTGTTTACGTGGTCTAGTAAAGCCAACTTTGTATTCATAGCGAAAGCCATCGCACATATGCGATGGTTTTATCAACAAAGCCCAATGCTTTTCCATTGTCAAAAAAATGCTCAATGTCAAAGGAACTGTTCACACGGACAATTAATAGAAGCAATAGTCATCCAAACCAACTAAATGTGCGCTGTGCAAAGTCAAAATGGTAAACAAACCTCCATCAAAAAATTCGTCAGTGAATAGGTTTTCAATGGAGTCAGTAGTTGTTTGCCCAGGATCACTCCATGATGTCTCTGAGAGCTTCGACTGCGGTTGCACTGATGGAGGGGGTAGAAGAGGACGGAGGTGCCAGGCACAGAATACCTCACCTTCAGCAAAGGCGATGTATTCACCGAATTGCAGCCGCCAGTTGCAACGAGAGCAGGTGAAGCAGTCCAGATGGAAGACGCAGTCGAATATGCGTTGAACTAACGAGCCTCGTGGCATCCGAATCTTGCACTTGGCGCAGTGTGTCTTTCTGCAGTGATCGGAGAAGGGCTTTTAATTATTATCAATGGAGCGGAAGCTTGAGGCGATGTATTTTGAGCAGTCGGTTTCGTTTTCGGAGTTTAATCCATTCGTATTTTATCATTTCCATTTACAAATATGCTAAGAAGGAAGTTAGATGCCCTTTTTTGTTTAAGCGCTTCCGATTATCTGACGGCTATGCTGGCGTAAAAATAAGCTGAAACGCTGCATTAATAATGAGTGCTAATGAGTTGTGAAAATAAAGCATGCTTTTGGAAAGGGTTAGCCTACATTTTGTAGCATGACTGACAAAGCACCCCGAAGCGACGGTTGGCCCAACATCTTCCGTCAGATTCGTCCAACTGGAGACCGCACCGAGAGCAGCGGAGACAAGTAACATGAAAATGAATTATTTCTCCATCACCGCCACCATTCAAAGTTGGCGAAAGCCTGAGGAGGAACTTTGAGTGGATTGAGCAGTGACAGCGGGCACATAGAGGAAGGATGTTTTCTTTATGGAGTTCGAATTTATGCATTGTTATCCCAGTTGGTGACAAGGCGACTGGAAGCTCTTGTATGTAGTAGTATTCTGTTCAACGACTTCCACAGCAGCACAAACTGAAACACAAATTTTGCCAGGTGTTAAAACCGTTGGCAAGATTATAATTTTCGGGAATTGGTATTGCGCCGGATAAATAGACTGAAGTAGAATCAATTTAGTAGGTGAAATTTTCACAAAAGGCCTAATCGTCCAATTAAGAACGTTAAATGTAACACAGAGTAAAGCACTTACCAGATCTAAGTTCAATGCATGCTAAAATGTTCATAGATTAAATAGAAACGTCTTGAGCTTGAGAATAAATTATTACAAAGCATAGAGTAATTGATTCGTTTTGTTCGTTCACACAAAGGTTCCAAAAACCTGGTCCGTTAACAACATTCTCCAGCTTATAACATACCTGAAAGGTGTAACTAAACATTTTTAAACATTTCGAGCATCTAGCATGTGGGGTACCATTGCCATTACTTCGTGCTACATCTTGGTGCAAGTGAGTGAAGCAAATCGCTAGCGAACACACCGTAATTTAGACTAGACATTTTTCCAACAGATTGTAAGCGTGTTGGCTCATAATATCTGCAAAGGAAATGAAAGGCGACCTTAAGGAGCATTGTACTTCTTTTTTTGTAAGCATACTATCAATCATGTTGGAGAATAAAACCACAATATAAAAGTGTCAAATTAATGCCATAGTTCTCCGATTTCACATTCGAGGTCAATAGGCGGTTGTACAGACAGGAAACATTTGTAACAAATTGTCACTCACCGGATCTGCACGATAATCAAATAAAAAAACACTTTTGTCGCATCCTCCGTCAGTCAGTGGTGTTTTTCATTAACAACAGGTCACAGACGCAAGTGTCCGCAAACCCACTCAACCTGACCAATGAGCGTGTCTCTTTGCCTCCCCCCTTCGCTCTCCCTTAGGAGAAGTATGCTCGCCCCTCCCTTTGTCCATTGGCGTGAGCGTGCTCTTGAGTCCACTGACCCCCACCCCCCCCTCCTTCTTCAATTCCTCTTTTTCCTTCGTAACCTTTGCATGCGTGCTTGCGAGGCTCACTGAAAATAACCTCGTGGTATGCTCTTCTAATTAGACTTCGATGAAGGCGGTGGAGTTAGAAAGACGCGAAATTCATGTGTGTTATAATGTTATTAGCTCAACTGGTTGCGTGCTATTCTACGTAATGCTAATAGAGATGTCGGACACGTCGACATGCTGAGATTCCAATTGGATTTCAAAGCGCAGTTCACACAATTTCAGCACTTTATCAAAACAGCTTCAAAGGAGTTTGTTAATGTCGTCGCTCTGCAGAAGAGAACGACCAGCAACCATTTTATTGGAGAAAAACATGAAAACATCATGATTTTCTGTCCACCTACCAGTTTCTTTACACCCCATTACCTTATCCTACTTCTGCCATTTAAATACCTTGCTCAGATTCCATTAATGTTGCAGGGACAGAGACTGATATCATGTCAATTTCCCACTTTCTGGCAAATATTATGGAACCATTTAAAGATTTCCAAGGCGTTGAAACATTTTTTATGTCTTATTCCTAAAAGTAGATGTGGAGAAGGGAATGTAAGTGCTTAACTAAAGTATCAAAATGATGCTTGATTTTTAATGTATCAGCAAATCGCCGCTACTACTCCCATTCCCTTACTATACGATACTCTCCCTTTAAGCAATCAATTTTTTAGTGTCACGAAGACAGTGAAAACAGACAAATTAGATGCTCACTAACGAGAAAGGCCAAGTTTTCATTTAAAAGGGCGAAATAGAGCTATCTGGGGAAATGTGCATAAATCAAAGGCCATCACAACCAACGCAACTTTCCAATTCTACACTTCTTAGTTAATAAACTCTAATAAGAATATTTGTAAAAAAATGCTTCTGCATGTGTTTGATTGTCATTATCAGTGGTATTTTATGCCAACTTAAATACTTGAGGTGTCAATGCGTTCCGACCTATTCAATGGCAGCGTAATTTGATTGATAGCTTTAGGATCCTATTCGGGATTCTACTCAATTAAGTGAATCTCGTTTAAGCAATGCCAACAAAGTGGGAAGCAGCGTTTGTGAAGTGGATGCCTGTCAGTATATTTATTATTTTGAGAGACCAGTTCTACAGGTTCTTCAAGCTAAAATTGCAATGAAATCGTAGCCATTTTATGCATAGAGGATTAACATATGGTCATTAAGAAGTCTGCCTCTGCTGAAGTCACTTAGCTATCACACAAATTTAAAAGATCACTTAAAACTACGTCTTGATTAATCGTTGTCCACCTCTTCCATTGTTATGTAAATCGCGGAAAAACTGCGCCATTTAAAGAATCTCTGTAGGTGTGTTGTCGCCGCTAGCATTTGAGTTGTTGCCCCACAACTTGAAATTTCTTAAAAGGATGGAGTGAATCCGCGCACTCCTGCTCTCTGGGGAGAGAAGTGGTGGGTGAAAGGCACGTCGAGGACACCATGTCCCTTTTGTTGCTTTTCTCCTTCTCCTCAACCCTGTCGACTATCACTACCACTCTCTCCCCCTCAACGTCTCTGCCTCATCGTATTCGCCGCGGGTTTCCACACTGGAAGGCGATTGGATTTTTAAGTTGGCTTGAGAACTAAAAATTGCCTTTGTAGGCTTTTAGAACCCTGAGGCTATGCAAAGAAGGAGTTGTCCCAGAAAAGATATACATTTGCTGGCTGAGTTAAAGGTTTCCATTTGCGTTTTTTGTTTTATTGGAGGGCGTATTGTAAATTTGCACGTAACCACTTTCTTCACCATTCGTTGCTAGAACTACAAGACAACTATTAATTGAACTATGAATTTTGGATTGTGTTAGGCTGAAAGTGGGCGGTACCACAAAATAAGTAATGATATCTTTTAAGATTTTAGAGTCGTGGATGATTTTGATTGGCATTTGAACAGGCTCTAAATTGAAGGAAACTAATGATCCATGCAACCATAGGTTTACGCCTCATTTTCTGAGATGAGCACATCGTAGCCGAAACTGAATGGTACCGAAGTGCGTGGAGCTTTTTATAACTTTTTACGATTGTCCACCTAATGTGTAGTCAAGAGCTGTTGTGCTACATCGAAGGAAAGGTGGCTTTCAAGCCGACAGTACCTGACTTGAGCTTTAAGGCATAAACTCTTGATCAGGAGATGCCACCTCCTTGACAAGTCTTTTTGCTGGACAGATCGAAAAATTTACATTATTTTCGAAGTCGTATGATTATTCCATCTATGGTATTAATACATTAATGAAAATTGATTTGGGTAAATGAGACGGGCGAACTTGTTGGACTGAGAAGAGTAATTTGATATAAATTTAAGAGTTTAATTACGTCCAAAAGCTTGTGACTTAGCGAAAACCGGTATTATATGATAAAATAGATAAAATCAATCATTTTCAATATCTCAAAATGACTAGTTTGTTTAAAGTAAATTGACTTTCAAGTTGGCGGCGTGGAGCTTCCTTCGCGCTGCTAACGCCGCTAGCTCCCAGCCCTTCTGTGTCTCTTTCGTAAAGAAAAGGCTGTTTCCACACACCTGCACATGTGGGTAGCTCTGTGGGAGTGATCTGTGTGCTGCTTGAACTTGGACTCTACTGAACAGCAGGAAAACAGGCTTTACATGACCTGAACCGCGGATGAATGTGGGGCGCATTGGCTACCCACAAAAAGTCTGATTTTCAAGATCTTACTTTTTACTCACTGGATGTCATTATTTTTCTTAGTATCTTTTAGCATCTTGGGTCCAATTTTCGCAATGCATAGGAAGTACTGACAACAGGAATTCCTTAGCCAAGCAGCGAGGTCGAATATAGTGGGATGGTTTGGAAGAGAAGTCTGGAATGAAGCCTTGCTAGAGTTGGCAATATTGGCATAAAAAGTTAAAAGGAAATAACGTAGCATGTGCACTTTTCCGACGCCAAGATCCAAGATTGTGCTACTGAAAACTAAGATACTTACTATTTGTAATATGATACTGTCAAGTCCCTCGTTTCTTCAAGCTACAGCCTTCATGTGGAACTGTCTACTAAATAATTAGGAAGAGAGGATTCCAATGAGACTAGTAATTGAAAGGAATCTCATTTTAACCTGTGGTTCATGTTAAAATTTGGCTTCAATTGAGTTTAGTTTGGAAAGTTTGGGTTGGATTTGAGATACAATGTTTTGAAACGGAATCAATTAGCAAGACGTTAATGAAAAAGGCGGCTTTGTTCCTTAGAGATGATGCAGCCCTTTCTGACTTCTTCTGGCTAAGGAAGCGAGATAATACTGGTAGACAATAGGTATGAGAGTGCTTTAAAAATTGGATAGGGAAGCCTCTCATGCTGGACAAGCGGAAGTTTGCTATCGCTTGCAGATTAAGCAATGTCAATTGGACACAATTCGTAAATTTTACAATAAAAAAGTGTTAACACGTTGAGAATCACTGTCACCAATCTGTTCACTAATGCGGTGGTGTTTTAGTTCCAACATTCTGATTCGACAAGGAACGTCCTCTTGAACTGTACTGTAATTAATTGATTCCATTTTTGCTGTCACAGGCTGGCAAGTCTCTATAAACAGATTGCATAACAACCAATCGCAATATAATGAGCACTGAAGGAATAATGCATTTGTCCTGTACCGTCATTTCTTTAATGCAGCAGGCTGTAGTCTACCTCCTAAAAATACGACCGCAGTTGAGTTCCCTCCTGGCAAGTTACAATCTCACTTGCCATTCCATTGGTACGGCAGACGATTCGAGCGGACTGCGGCACCGATGGATTCAGCAGCGAGGTGCCCTAATGTCCGAAGTGACAACGATTCGAGCGAACTTCATTGTTGTCATTGAGGCTCATCGAAAGCGCACTGTCCCGAAGATCACACTGTTTCAGCTTTGCGCCTACTATCTCGCCTTCCTCGACTTTGCGCTGCACAGCTTTCAGCGTGGATATCGGCTTCTCGTAGCGTTTCCTGACCCGCCAAGGCGTGAAATTAAGGAAAGCCGAATTCTGGAACTGCCCAACTTGGCCCCACAAACTTCCTCAATATCACTCGCCGTTGTCAGCGGAAAAGAGCTAACTGATCTGCTCGCCGATGTGACCACCATTAAACTGTGCCGAAATACTGTCAAAGTAGGTGAGATTTTGCCTTAGCATCATAAGTTAATCTGATTTTCATAGATCAAAGTAATCACTCAGAGCAATTCGACTACAGTTCGCATCGACTAGCTGCATCTGAAGTGTAGACTCTTTTTGTATCAAATTTTTATGGACTGCAAAGGAAAGCTTTTGATGATAATAATAGGTGCGCTGTGTTTTGTTCAGTAATAACATTGGTCATGGTGTTGGTTGTCACTTTATTGTGGTTTTACAGGAAAAAGGATAACTCCCTTTCGCTTAATGGGTCTGAAATCATTACTGACTTAGTCAACTTCTTCCGCAAATTTCGGCAGTTACGGGATTTTTAAGTTGGCACTTCCGTATGATGCATAAAATGACACACACAACTGCATTTTGGTCTCACCGAGAGTTCAAAAAGGCAATATTTGTCTTTCACTCAGTAATGGCAGTGAAAAGCTAATACGAACGTCAGGTCCTACAGTTCAAAATGTCTAAGCTTTGGAAAATTTTTATAACTTTCGGTGGCGCAATCTTGGTGAGTATGGACCCCCATGCAAAATGCATGAAGACACTGGCGAGTCACCGCGATTCACTGCGATATTTGGAACTTGGCGGCATCGTAAGGGCATAGTAAGGCACCATGCATATGAAACGTTGATTGGACGTTAACATCTTAGAGACGAAAGTAAATCGTAAATAGATTTGGCCATGTATGTATGTATGCAAAGCAGTACACGAGATAAATTGTCGAATGTACTATTTGTAAATACAAACGACTCCGCCAATTCTATTTTGAGTGTTTTAGAGAGGAAGCTTAAAAATAAGCTAAGGAAAAAGAATAATAAGCCACCGCCCATTACACTCCGTTCCTACATGGTTTAAGGATAGTGGTAGTTCCACCTCAAGCCTACTCTTTCGCTAAGCTCTCACTTTCCAAGCATTCGTCCAAACTTGCACATCATAAATAAGCTTTCATAGGCCAGCGTTTGGCCTGTAAAGCTGCGTCAGTGAATGAAGTAAGTAGGAATCTATGTCTGAAGGGGAATGGAGCAAAGGGTGCATGATTATTTCTTACTTACAGCTCCTCAATAATCGTCTAAGTTCGGGACATGCTGCCGCAAATCGGATTCCGCGACTGCTTCCCATCGTTCAAGCAACTATTTCCAAGCGCAAAGGATCGCAAGAACGCAGAGGCTCAACCTGGTCTGAATGGAGCACTGACAGGTCCCATGAACGCACTCAAGCAAACGATGCCCCTCGTAATGAAACAAAGCCACCATGGATTGGAGTAAGAAATAACAAGCTTCTTACCCTCTCAGCAATTATTGCAGCTGGTGTACTCCTGATCTCTGTATTTGTGATAGCCTTTGTATTTGTGTCAGTTGCATCAAAATAAAAGCATTAACGCAATTTTAGGCAATGAACATTGATTTAACTAACAATGAAAAGCGGATAATTCTATTTAAACATGATCTCAAGCTGCAAACGAGTCTACAAAGAAAATTCACTGACACATAACACATAGGAGGAAACAAGGTATTACCCATGTAATTTTCTCCCTCTACCTCCAGCTTTAGACCCTTGGATTGTAAATAACGTCCAGAAGACGGCATTGAGCATTTTTTCACGCTTTATAGGGAAACCAGAGTTTACCCCCCATAGGGTATGATAACGGCGTCATAGCCACATAATTGGGACGTGCTAGCCTAACACTTAGAGGTGCGTAATCAAGCAAACATTTGTTGCGATTTATCATTAAAGAAAGGATGCATAAACCTCTACGACTGGAAAATCTGTATGGCTTCAAGGACGATTACAACAATGCGAGGCGTATTTTAAGGCAGTGCTTATGATAAAATGATTTAAGAAGTCTAAAAGGGTCTGTTGGTGTAGCACATGCTAGTCAATTTTTCACTAAAAACAAAATGCCATAAAAATACCATAATAAGTTTAAAAGGCGTGGTGGCTTGTATCACACTTTGGCAGTCAATTTCATAGGGATATTAATTAAACAGTAACCTACTGTTTGGTTTCATATCATAACATAAGATTTACAACAGTTTGTATCTTGAACTATTGCAAACCCGATATTGATGGGGCAACTTGACGGAATTGATGCGGTACCAAAAACAAGTTAGCCATTATGCGAATTCATGCTTCGAAAGATCTTTGCTACTAGTGAGTTAATAAGCTAAATCTTTTTTTAAAAAAATCTGGTCCATGTTGTTTTAGCAGATAGATTTCTCATGACTGACCAATAACTGTTATACACCACCTCATTGTCGCATTTAAATCAGTGGGTCTTGCCCTTATTGTTGAAATGCTTGGGACACTTTTGTTTGCGTTATTTTTCCCCTTGGTTTTCAGCACTGATGTGATTCCACTGACAAAAGAGACCAGGAGCGAATTGACAAAGCACCCTGTTGCTCTTGTCAAGTACTATGCGCCATGGTAACTTATGATTTTTGGTGTGGATGTTTTTTCCAGGTGTGGCCGTTGCAAAGAGCTCGCACCTCATTATGAAGAGGCCGCGGAGGAGCTCAAAAACAAGGAACCCCCTGTGCCTCTTTTCGAAGTCAATTGTGATGAGGAAACTGATATGTGCAACGAAGCAGGAGTTCAAGGTTACCCCACCCTTAAAGTTTATAACCATGGCGAATACTCGGAAGAATTTGACGGCGAGCGAACGAAAGGTGTGAAATATTATTCACATTCATTCACTCATCAGACGGTATTGTGAGTTTCATGACTTTGCGCTCCGGACCACCTGCTATCGAAATATCTGATGAGAGTCTGTATAAGGAACTGTTGGAAGGCGAAGACTATATCATTTTGCTTCAATCTAAGAAGTCTGATGAGATTGGTGAATTCGAAAAACTGGCGCGAAAGCTCAGAAAGTTCTTTAAATTCGTTTATACGCGGAGCGGCTTTTTGAGTTCATCGAAGGATTCGTAAATATGTGTTGTTTCAGTCACGCTTTAGGCTTATCCAACTTTCACTACCAAAGCAACTGGAGACGAAGTTGGAAGACAGGTCTAAGACGTACGATGGGCCATTAAAGTCTGCTGATATTGAGAAGTGGATAAGAAAGAATGCGTAAGTCAGTCATCAAAGCGGTTATTCTCTAGTGTTGGGATTGCTGGCATTCGTGACAAAAAGATGAAGGAGTTTTTCAAGAAGCCTTTGTTGGTAGTATACACACAGGTTAACTTTGAGCGAAACCCGTCAAACGTTCGCTATCACAGAAACCGCTTGATATCGGTGGCAAAGGATGTCGACTCCGAATTACAGTTTGCTCTTTCAGATTCCTCAACATTTGCGGATGAGCTCTATGAGATGGGTTTCACCGCAAAGGATGAGGGTACTATGGTGATCATCATGGGAGAAAATGGAAAGAACTACTTGATGAGTGACAAGTTTAGGTATGTCGAAAGTTTTGAGTCACTGACTAATCATTATAGTGTGTCGGAACTGAAGAAGTTTGTGAGCGACTTTGCCGCCGGGTCCCTTGAACCATACGTAAAATCGGAACCGATACCAGAGAAGCAAGAAGGCAGTGTAATGAAGGTCGTCGGAAGGACATTCGAACAGGTCGTTTTTGACAAGTCGAAGGACGTTCTTGTCGAGTTTTATGCACCCTGGTGTGGACATTGCAAAGCCCTAAAACCGAAGTATGAAGAACTTGCCAAAAAGCTTTCGAAGGAAAAGGATGTAATAATTGCTGCTGTCGATGCAACAGCGAATTCCTTCCCATCCACCTTCAATGTTCGTGGATATCCAACTATCTATTGGGTTCCCAAGGCTTCTAAGGACAAGCCTATAGCATACGAGGTATGCTTGAGCTATTCGCCTAATTTTGTATCTAGGGTGGTCGCGAGGTTGATGACATGCTGAAATTTGTTGCCAAATCAGCGACTGATGAACTCGTTTACTATACCCGTGATGGTCAACCAAAACAGGAAGAATTGTAGACATTCAACTACGTTGCGGTTTAACGGTTGTTTTCTATTCAATTTCATGTGTGTTGATAATAAATATACCCGCTTCGTCGCATGCACTTGTCATCCTTTTTTCTGAATCACGAATAAACCTTGCTTTAGCCTCCCCACAGCAGTTCTAGTTGATGGGTTAGTGTTCCGAAGAGCTGCTAGTTCTTGGTGTCGATTTGTCTTCGTGTACCATTGAGTGGTTGGTTAACACACGCATCTGGCGTCTTGATACGTGCCTACAGTTGATCCTCTGTGGTTCCCAGGAGGTTTCGGAATTCCCCACCTATCACCGAATAGCTAGTCGCCTAAAAACGGAGGGTGGTTGGTGTCCTTTTGGTTTGGTCTAACTTGAATGGTAAAGGCCCAGAAGCTAAACCTCCTATAGGGTCGCGCTGATGAATAATAGGGCACCGATGGATCCATGGTGTAAGCGTTCTTCGTCTTGCACGTATATGTGGTGTCACAAGTTGATAAAAAAAAATATATTGGATAAATGAAGGATTCTGAGAACATAAACTTTTTCGGGCATGAACATTTGATTAGAAGATTTGGGCTGCCCTTATTTATTCAGAGTGCCAAGCTTCCGAACGCCTACTGCTGTTTTGCGTTTCAACTGGTAGCAGAATTTCGAATAACGCCCTTATAGACTCTGAAGCGCCATACATCAACAAATTTGTGGCACACAGACAGATGAACAGACGAAAGACCTGGTGCCGCGATGCAATCGCACCGTTTACCCAATCACCGGAGAGTGCGCCCAATGCTACGTGGACGCAAACGACTGGCAGACCGCAGACGCTACTGAAAGTAGCAATTTAACTCCAGTGTCAACGAAAATAATATACACAAGATGTCGACTCCTTAGAATGCAATTCAAAGGCGCCTGATAGGCGCTTTATAGTTCGAAACCTAACGTGCGCACTAAAAGTAGAGTTGGGGATTACAGGCTACTAAAATATATCTTGCAAATGACATTGCTTCGGGTGAAAATAGGTTAAAGTACCCTGTAACAAGTGATAAAAATGTTTTATTATCTTAAAATGATGTAGCACTATTGCCTAAGTGTGTACGCTAAGTTTAACTTAAAAGTTTGGGTCAAAAATACACCAAGAAAGAACCAAAGAATTCTATTTCATTTAAGTTTGTCAAAGTGAATGTAATACTTTGTTTGTTCGAACTACCGGTTTAGGTCACTTGGGTGGCTATCTTGTTCTAGCCGGTTGGTCGGCCTTCGGGCCGTGCCAACAGCCCCCAAGCCCTCAGTTCTCGGAGCATATATATTCTGCCCTAGTACTGCGCCTTCTTTTACCTTAAAGGGAGCCTCGGGACGCTACAGTGACACCATTAAAATTTAGCCACTTAATGACTTTACTGGAGAATGCCAAATTCTTCATCTCATTGGTCAAATCTAGACAAGTGGTAGACTAGATGTAGATGGTATTATCGTGAGGAAGAGGTGCGTCTCTCTAAGTGTCTCTGAATGCTTTTAATTTTATTTCACCGGAGCTGCAATATGTGGGAGTTGTATGAAGGAACATATCTCACTGGTGTACAGAGGAGTTGGGGCCTACTAGCTACTAGCCTGCGTGGCGGAGCTTGGAGTTCATTAACATATAAAAGTACTCCAAAAAGGGCCCATGATATATTGTGCTTCCCATTTATAAATTTGAGCCAAAACTGTTTTACCATTTAATCCACCCATGCCACGTAACCAGGTCCTCATACTTGTTGGATTCTGACCGTAACCTAAGGTTGGAACTAAATCAATCATGCATATATGTCTACGGAGAGTGTGGGTTACACTTTTCTCGCTCTAAGCGCTACGAGGTGAGCCCATGGCCGAACGATCAAACGAGCTGGAGGTCGGAGTTTTCGCTTGGGATATGCTATTCAACAGTCAGAGGGATGCAATGTATCACCAAATAAATTGTCCACCCGCGTTAAATTGCAGGAGATGTAGCAGGCGGTTTTCTGTTCATACTTCTGAGGTTGGCTTTACATCTTTAAGATTACAATTGCTGATTCGGAGAAGTTACTCTGTGTCTGTGTAGCACGGCGTGTTTATGCGTTACCGAGTGCTCCTACAGCCCATACAAGTAGAACATGTTACCACAAATATGAGCACAATCGAATGCAAGCAAAGAAAATTGTGTTCTGTTATGTTAAAAACCAGATGGGAGACCATCGTATTTATGGTCTGAGATCATATTTAGTTCGACCTCATGCCCAAAATTATTAAAAGGACACAGTGAAAATGCATTCACTCCTCGGGCGCACTACAGCCCGTATTTCAGCCCATAGGCGAGGGAAACAACAAATATTACCAAAATAACTGCGACTCGATGAGTGCCAGAAGGCGCATCGAAAAAGGCCTTATAAATAAAAAGCATATGCATAATTTTAGTAAAACAACTAATATATTGCAACATTGGTGGATTAAAAGGTTTCGATTTTAAACAAGCTCATTACATTACACTTGATTGCACACATAAAAACGAAAAGTAAACAATCTATTTAATAACAAATCATAAGAGACCATCATTCTTTCAGAAATGTAACATTTCACGGACTCATGTGTGGTTGCTTCCTGTGCTTTCCGCTGACATTACCTTGGATTCTTCTTAGTATCTCCTCCACCATGGTGTCACGTTTCACACAAGAGCTTGCCTTCTCTAACAGCGTCTACGCTTCCGCTGTAGAGTTGGTGCGAGATATGCTCCGGTGTGTTTGGCTGCAGGATTCGGCCATTCTTCGAACCGTTTTCCCCTTTCTGCATTCTGCATCGGCGAAATTCCACTACCCAACTGACGTGTGCTTTATGGATGTGATGCCTGTCTCACCAACATTCTGTCGATGGGTGGTGTGTGTGTGTGTGTGTGTGTGTGTGTGCGTGCGCATGGCGGGGCCAGAAAGTGGACTTGGACTTGATTGTCTTCTTAGCCTCGTATGGTTGGTTCGCTGGCATACGAGCATCCAGCTACCGCACTCTTTTCTCGGGTCATCAAACGAGCAGCTGCACTGCGTCAGATTGCCGAGTACGTGATGGAGAACAATTTAGTTACTTCGCAGGGTCTTCCAAAGACCTCGGGGAGAGGTTCACTTGCAAAGCAGTTGCAGCAGGTTCAGTTGGGGGAGAATGGCTTGGTTGGCCACAGTATAGCTCCAGGTCTCATGACTGCCGAGCGCGCTGCTGCTGCCCTTCAGGTAAGCCTACCGTTGCAAATGCTTTGTCGTCCTTCGTCTCTTCACTTCTCGTAGACTGGTTTCGCTCACTGATACCCTTCGTCATAATGCATGCGCGGTTCTTCCACATGTTGGACCACTTGTAGGGTCCGTTGTACAGCAGCGTGGAGCCTCTTCGTAGTGTTTGTTTCCGCGCACTCATCTAAGTCGTTCTAACAGCAAAGTAGGTCAAGGCTCTCCTTATAGGTAAGCAGCATGCGACTTCGCAAGCAGTATGGTATGAAGGTTCCAATGCATGGATCGAAATCACTAACTGTTTGTCTCAGGTTAAAAGTGAGACTGAGTGATGACACTCCTCCCTCCTCTTTTGATGTCACCAGCGAGACTTTGTGCTGTGAAGCGAGAATAACTACCGTGAGATGTGTGCCAATTAGACTGGGTGAAAGTGTGCTAGTAGTCAGCAGGAAATGGCATTGCTACACTTGCTCCGGTAAGATGCCTGGTGTACTTGCGTTGCATCTGTGTTTAGGCCTCAGTAATCTTTTTGCAAGCCTCGGTAAACGCGGTATTCGATGTGAATACGAGCGTGCTGCCGACTGGATTTGAGCCACGTCTTCGTAAGGCTGCCTACACTGTGCCACTGCCGGGGTTGAAGCAACGTTTGGAGAAGAAGCAGGGTCTGTTTCGCATGCATATGATGGGCAAACGTGTCAACTACGCCTGCCGCTCCGTCATCAGTCCGGACCCCAATCTTCGAGTATTTGAGGTAGGCGTTGTGCTCCCTGTGCACATGCAATTATCCTACACAACAACTATAGGTAGACTTGTCTTCCACACTTGAGAGATTTTTCCGTTAGCATTTTCACGTTTAATCAAATTCTGGAAAAAAGTTAGAGTGCCCACGGGCTGCGGTCCTCCGGATGGCTGGGAAGTTAGCATGTCGTAATTTTGTGAGGAAATGGTAGTGCTTTCCCCCATTCGAATCTCTCAACACTTTCCAATGCAATATTGCCTCACCCTCCTTGGAGTACACTCCCAAAGCAGTTTTGTTATTGCATGCACAGGATACGGCTGAGCTACGAAAGGGAGTCTTTTGCAGACAAACAATATGTTCCCCCATCAAACAGGGGCTGAACGCTTTTGTCTGCATTCTTGTCCATGTGGATGAGGTTTGTAAGCTGCTCAGTTCTTGCACTCTGGTGATCGTGATAGCCTTCTTCGTGTTGTGATGGTCCCGTGACCCACAGAAGTACTGGGACAGAGAACCCTAGCGAAATTAGGTATTCCGCCCTAGTCACTAACTTCAAAAACAGCAGAGTGCACAATTCAGGTGTAGAGCCAGCTGCAAATATGTCAACTTCGATTGACGGTCCCTTACAAGATTAGGTTGCAGCTACCTAAAGCACCTATCGAATGCTCACTTGTCCCCACATTTGCACCTCAAATAAACACTTTCTACTGGATTACCTTAATTGTACTATTCCAAATGCCCGCTACCCAAAGATATTTAGGTCAAACATTTGACATTCGTAAAAAAGTAAACGTTATAAATATTGCTTTATCACGTCAGGGGAAGCTAATCGTATGGCGATGACTACCAAATTCATCATAGCCGCAGAAGGGATGAACTCGAAATCGCTTCTAATTTGAAAATTTGTGCCCTCGAAAGTCGCCATTTTAATCTTGGTGTACCTCCACCTCCCTGTGAAAGGTGTAAAAATAAACAGTTAATCAAATTTGGTGCTTCACACAATCAAATCTACCACCTCGTCAAAAGTACAAAACTTTCGGTTGGGCTAGATTGACAGCTGGGATAAGAGGTCAAAGCAAGTAGTTCCGTAACCGTGTGTAAGCTGACAAGGGACGAGGCTACCGGACGGCGAAACCGTATTTTCAAACAAGTCTGAAATCAAAAAGTGACCATTTTGAAGTGTTTTACGTAATTATAGAAACCACACAATTTAGTGCTAAAGATGTCACATTTACGTATACGAGCCCAAAGCCCAACTGTTTTCATTACTAGCAATCGGAATCCAGTAAAAACAGTAGGCTGTGATGGGCTATAACTAGTTGCCTGGTAAAAACTCGGTACTCAAAAAAATGCATCAATTTAGAAGAACGATGAACCGAAAATATCAAGTTGATCGTTTTTCATTAGCAAATGATTTCATAAGTTTTGCTTATGGACATCTTTTCGAGAATAATCGCCTAGGTATTTGTCTTAGAACATTACAATTCATCGTCGTAGCCATTGACAATAGCATCATTGGACAAATGAAACAGTCGTTGGGGCCATCCCCGTGCACAAAGTGCCGGATAAAAGAAAAAATTTGTCTACTTTCGAAAATGAAACTGCCCACAAGATGGTTGTTGTGTGCTCAAACAAATAAAATTCACGAAGGTTTTTTCTTTGCAGCATTACAACTGGAGTAAATTTTGGTACAATATATGCATAAACCGCGTAATCTAGGCACAGAGGAGCCCCAGGAGTGAATTTTCGACTAATTTAAATCGTATCAAAGACTAAAACTATTATTTTTACACCACTGGATTACTCTGGGTTAAAGACTACTGTATAGTTGTGATTAATGCCTACTTTCTTGAATGACAGATTTGAGCACACTGGTGGCAGTTTCGAACGTGACGCGTTGCATAGGCGAGGGGTGGTAGTCCATGGTGTGTCGATTGAAGGCGCGATAAACACCAGTTTTGGTGAGGTAGTCGGTTATCAACCCGAGATGACGCGGGTTCACATTGATGCCGTAGTGACCGAACACACTGGAGATCTCGCGCTGCAGAGAGGCCCGAGCCGCCTCAATGCCAAAGTGCTCCTGCATAACTGGTACATGGTTGGTGTAGAGTCGAGTGAGGTCGAACACATTACCATAGCGAGAGAGCACCTACAAATGAAAACCCGTTGCACTAACGATTGCCAACGAAGAGCTGGTACTCGTTGGAGCCAAATCCTTTGACTGTTTCCAGACGCAAGTGACAGCACGAGTCGGGACGCTAGTTGTACAGTTATAAATTTTAGACGCTGAAATTTGCATCGAAAAAAGGCCAACCTCCTTGAAGGCTATTTTAGTATGCGTTTCCACGGAAAAACATTATGGTTACTCATATTTATCCAAGTGATCAAGGCAAACAGCCCACATACTAATCAAAATTAACTATTCTTGAGGTTCCATGCCAGCAATGAAAGCACCAATTGAAAACAAAATGAAAATTGTATTGATAGTTGAAAGCAACATAGGGAGTGATCAAACTCAAAATTCCTGCAATTCATCGACAAAAAATTCTTACATTTAAGCTCAATGGGATTAAAACTTTCAGAATATGAATAATGAGATACACTATACGGCAGAAGACGCCAAGACTTGTGGACAATGAGCAACACAACCGTACGCATTTATGGTAACATAAAAGGGATAAAATTAGACCATGTGGAAGGCCCAAATTCTCATCGGAAGGGATTTATAGTTGAGTCGTTGCCTTACATGAAAGCGTCGCTGGAATTGTACATAAAATACAGACCCGTAATTTCCGACATGATTCCGATTATTTTTTCTGGGGAGAAAGGAAAGTACACTGCCGCAAGAATTTCCCTTATTTGCTCATTCTTTACTTGTCGAAAGAAGGAAAAACACACTAGTGCAAGGCCTTGATTGAATATTGTTGAGTGAAAACAAAGCGCAACAAAGCGCGGAGTCACCGATCGCGCTGTGTGAAGGGAGCTTTTGAGGACTACTCAAAAAAACAATTATATTAATGGACGCAATTAAAATGGTGAAAAGCTTGGCCCAACAAAACTGTTGACTGCACTGCTTTGAAAAACTGTCAATAGCGAAAGACATCGCTGGGATATGCTTGCTAAACGAGAAAATCTTCCAAGCAAAATGCCTCACAACAAAAAGCTAATGATTACCAGATAGATTACACTCCAAGCAGTTGCTTTACTGTAAATAAATGAGACCATTGAAATTATGAAGTTGGTACAGGCAAACGGTCACTAGAAAAGACGTAATTATGCCTGACAATGAAAGTCATAGCAAAAGAGAAATAAGCCAGTTTCAAACCCCTCCAAAAAGATCTGTTCAGCAATTTTAGCGTAAATTTAAATTTGGACGCTCAAGAAAGAAATAAGCACCTAATATACAGGCAGCCACGAAGACAAAATCGGATTCGGCACAACACGAAATTGAAAAGAATGTGATGAAAAAATAACCAATAAAATGCACATGACGCAAGCATGAAATTTGAGGAGATATACGAAGTACAAACAACTCAGACTAAAAGTCAAAGAGGTCCTTCCGAAAAAGGTAAGTTCTAAATGAACATTTCACCTGCAAAGCATAACGAAAAAACGTTATTGCAAAAGTAATGTTTGTCATCCTTAGTTGCAAAAGTATTTGTGATGCATTTGAATACCGATAAAATCTAGAAGGGGTTCACAGCAAGTGTTAGTGATTGATACAAAGTAATCCAAGACACACCTTAACATTTACACCTTCAACACGCAGAATCCACTTCTTAGGATCTGTTTTGTCGATGAAAGCCTTTTTAATATTTGGAACAAAGGAGACCACACTCCGTGAGATAATGCGCTGTACCAGGGTGCGCAAATCAATTGAGATACGGCCATCTTTGGGATCGAACATCTACAAGAATAAGAAAACCTTGAAATAAACCGTAAATGGTTTCATCCTCGAAAGTAAGTCATTCAAATTTCCAAATAAAGCTGGGATCTTGATTTTTGAAAAACAAACTTACACAGAAAAAAAATCCAAGTGACGTGATAGTAACCAACATGACAGGAAACGCACACCAAATATTATGACAATTCTGACGTTCATAATTCAAACGATGATCCAGAGCAACCAAGCCTACAGGGATGGCTAGCAAAAAACTACGACAATCTACCAATGTACCGAATGAATGATGGGAAAAGTCAGATCAACCGAGCCATACCTAAGAGTAGTAAATAGCATTAACCGATCAAACTTACAGATATGGTCAACTTCACCCATGATGGCGTCTCACTAGTATCGTAGGCGTAGTCAGTGAAGCGATGATGCAGACTCGTTATAAACTAACAGGGGAAAAGGATGAAAGTTCATTACTAAGCCGTTGGGGAAAAAGGAATCCACATAGTACTATTCGGTGGTAAAAAGCTCTATAGCAAGTTAGACTATCGTAAAAGCATAAGTAGAAATGAATGATTGATCTGCAACTCACCTTAATTCGTCTGGAATCCATACCCCTTACGGAGCTCTGCGTCACCTCAGCCGCATCTCTGGTGAGTACAAGTTCATCGACACGCTCTTCATCGTCTTCCTCGCCGCGTTCCAATTCGACTACCTCGGCGCCACCGATCTCAGCGACTGGTTTGGAGGCAGGAGTGGGTCTTTCAGGACATAATTTGGCGGTAGCGTTGGAGGTGGAGGGTTTGACATCTTGCCACGAGTCCATCTCCTCATCATCACTGGCGGCCTCCTGGTCATCTGATGCAGCTGCAGCTGCCTCCAAATCGACACCGATTTCACGAAGCTCTGCCACCTCATCGTCGTCCTCATCAATTGCCTCGCAGCCTGCGTTTACACCATCTGCGGTTCTTTCCTCTTCAATCTCATCCTCGGCCTCAAGTCGACGTCTGCGCACCGCCTGTAAGGAAGATAATTGCAGAAAAAGTATACTTTTGCCTTTGTGACTTGAAGCACAATTGTGAATTAATAAGCGGCGCACCAAAAGCATTAGTAGATCTCAAGCCTATTGGTTATTTTAAAGCCCGAAACTGCGATTACAGAACACATTTGTAGCCCTTTCGAAAAATAACTAAAACGATGGAATAAAAGAAGAGGCTACATATTTTTAAGCCACTCTCGACTGAAAAAAACATTGGTAATGTTGTGCTAGAAAGTAATTTTGAGCAAGCAATGTGCAGTCCGCAAGGCACATGATGGTAATGATGGAACCCAAGTTATGGAAAATAGATCTAAATACACCTCATCACCTTCAAATTACCTCCGAACATCCTACAATTTGGTCAGCGTAAATTACTAGCAGTAACTTTTGCCCATTTTCGCGCTATCGAACCCCATTCTCAACTCTTTGAATCCTTTGTGATCATTGTGTCAGTCCTCATTACCTCCATAAATGGACACCCACAGGGTCGGTGCTGGTTCCATATCGAGTTACTGAACGATGCTCAATCCGCCGACTCCAGTGGTACTCTTGCTTCCTTAGGATATCGGCTGCCCAGCTGACACTAAGTTTTCCCTCCCATAGTTAGAACTGCAAAACAACGAATAAACGCGGTCCCCTACTTGAGACACTTGCACCCAGGTCCCGTGGATTTAAGCTAATGAGACTAATTTGCCGTAGCGACATACAGGTAGCAACACAAAGTCAGTCTTATCCTGCATTTCAAGTTACGATGTAAAAAGTGCAGATAAATGTTATTTAGCGGTTTACTACTTGAGTTTCCAATTTGAGAAAAAACGAAAAGGTCCAAATGCTAAAAAATTCCTTAGTGCCTTTTGAGGCTTTTGCCAAAATAAAAAGGTAGTGTGGGATAATTTCTTCGGGTTTCCGCCCTTAAGTAACTTGTCAAGTCCAAAAACCTTTTGAAAGCGAACCCAATTTATGTACAGCCAATCGTTGAATTCACCGTATCAGAGGATTACCTTCTAAGTGCATCTTCCAATACCAGAAACGAGTACTAGAGGATTTAAGCAGGCTTACCTCTGCTCCGTCATTCTCGCCCCACTCGTCGCGACCTCCAATCCGACGTCCATCAGTAACCCCATCTTCGTCCATTTCCTCCGCCCCCTGCTGTTGTTGACGTGCCAACGCCTTCAGATTGAAAGTCGCAATCGCACTGAACAGATACAAACACAGGCATGTTTCTGGAGTCAGAACTATCGCAAATTTACGAAGCTTTATAGCCAACTGGCTTGCATGGCCACATAAACACATAACAAGGAATGCATTAATTTTGCTTTTCAAAAAGCTTTCAAGGACACGCATACCATATTTCGTATAGAATTATACTGCTAATAATAAGGATAACTGAAAACCTCCATTGGGTAGCCAAAATGTTCAGGACCAGTTCATTAAATCACAAAACGGTTTTTCAACCCTTATAGTAAAGAACAAAAGTGCAATCACATGGTTTAAAGCGTACAGTTTTGTAATAGTCCTTTTATGCCTTTGTATTTCGATGTTTGTTCCCAAAACAACCACAGTATCGGTTATGCCCAAGCTTCTGAGGCACGCGCCACCTACCTCCAAAAGACTATACCTTGCGTGCTTGTGTGAACAGCACGCTCGAGTGTCTTGCTAGAGTTCAAACAAGCACAATTAAGATCCACCTGATATAAACAAATCGCAGCAACTCGCGGGTATGCAATAAAACTTTCTAGTTGAGAAACAGCCCAGGACCAGTCATTCAGTTCAAAGACCCTCCCTCTCCCACTCTCACGCCTTTGAAGGACAGCATACCAAAAAATCGCCTGTGGGAGTTATACTTTTGGGACGAAAGTAAGGAAGAAAAACACTACCTCGCCATTAATTGTCGCATTTTCTTGATTTCACCTCGAATCGCAGTTGCCTAGTGCTAATAAAAACTGCCGAATTTGTCTGTCCACCTTGTGGATTAGAATTTCCAAAAAGTTACGCCGCGTTGCATTAATACAACGCTGCCATGGCGAATAAGGTGTAGCAATTTGGAGACACTTCATCAAAGCACGTCTCTGTAGATAGAACTTATTTTCCAACAAATGAATTGGATGTGTAGTTTAATTGGCATGCTTAATGTGATTAAAGACGAAATCCGCGGAAGCGCTTGAAGAGACCTCGAGTACTTCAAGTAGCAGAAAAAGCGTGAACACACACGAGACGGGCAGCCACATCAGCACAAACAGCTCATTAGAGGAAATAAGTCGTATTGGAAGGAAGTCAATGAAACATTAACTCCCATCCCTACACCAAGGCCAAAAAGAAAGCGGGACGAACTTTGATTTGCCATGGTCTTTTAGTTCTTGCGTCAGACGTTTGCTCAGATCGACGAAGAGGACGCGCTCCAAAAAGTGGATAATGCGGCGGGTGCTGACGTTTGTACGCGACTGGTATGCCGAGGGAGGCAGAAGCTTAAAAGTGAGCGAGCAGGAATCTGACGAGTAGTCAACTTCCATGCCGAGAGGCAGTTTGATAACCTGCAAACGTATCAATAATAAGGATATAAATGATTTACTAAAGTTACGAAAGAAGGTATTCCAACGTTTTTTTAAATCCACAATACAGCACACCTGATTCTCGGATTTACAAAACATGAGCCCATTCTAAGAACATCAAAACTTATTAGGGATGTTTGCAAGAAACTCCAAACCAAGCCAATCAACATGAAAGGAAAGTAAAGTTCCGAGCCATCTCTGAAGATATAAGGAGGCATGTCGGAATGGAGGAGAGTAGAGAGTAAGCTATGAGGAAGTTAAAACAAAAACCCCTATGTGATAGGGGATCACCGAAATTTATGATTACCACCGGTGTGAAAAAAAAGTGCTCATACACGGACCTCCTGACTAGGGAGTCTAGACGCGTAGCTCACCTCAGCAAGGCGCAGTCTGTACATCTCACGGGCAATGTGCTCGGCCCTGGATTTTGCCTCGGAAGTGGGGAGGATGGGTACCTCCATGCAGGGTGTGGCAATGACAGCAGAACCGGCCATTAGCACCTCCCGAAGGCGGGGAATACCCAGAGTGACGTTCATTTCACCGCGACCAGCAAAGTGGAAAGTGTTCAGTGTCATCTGGGTGGAGGGCTCACCCACCGATTGGGCTGCCAATAGACCCACTGGTTCTCCAGGGGGAACCTACAGAAAGGGCGTTCGTGAGATTTCCTGTAATTCAAAGTGAATGGGGAGACAACCACGCAAACCGCATTTCGTAGTAGAGTAACATTCGAAACCTAGAACGGCATAGGACATTTTTTTACACTAAACACAAAACTGAAAGGCAATTAATCTAGTCGCCTCTAATGACCGTACATGCTGTGCTATTAAGCTTGCCGAACTTTCGGTGACAAAGCATTCGTATTTGCAATGCTTATACAATAGCGATACGACATGAAAGTGAAAGATATCGGTGTCACTTAAGGACTTGCCTGTCCCTGTGTAATTTTGGCTGTAACAATAGTTCGTAAATCCGCCGCCAGAGTACAGGGAGGTTCGGAAAGACTGCTCAAAGGTGCAGCTTCGGAAAGTTTTCGCTGAGCACGATCCCTGCGCTTCTTTAGATGGGCCAACTTCTTGGCACTAAGTGATGTCTGTAAAATCTACAAAAGGAAGTCCATCTTGCATTCGAAAGAAAAGGCCTCTCGTTATTGTCTTGCATATTTCTCATCTACATGCAAGCTGCGATTATGCGATCGTCTAGACGACGACCAAAATAACTTCTATATTGATAATGTGAATAGATCGCTTGCTAAGTAGTAAATAAAGCCGAAGGGATCAATGCAAGAACGGTAGATAACAGATTGACGAAGTAAACGTTATAAGCTATCGTGTAATAGTGTGATGAGTAGTGATGAAAGGACCTCGCCCCATGAGATGACCAACCTAAATTGTAAGATCGTTTTTCTTTCGAGAAGCCAAATTAACCAAGGAAACCAGTGATATGTTCTATCATCAAACCAAAATGCCCTAGAAAGCGAATCCGTCAAGGCGGGATAATCGATCAACTATTGAATCACATTTCGAATTAGTCATGATGGCGAGGTAAAGCCAAAGTCAAGAAGTAACCTAACCATTCACCTTAAACAAAAACGACAGAACACAAGTGTTGGAGGTGCTTCAAAACTTAAACTATCATAGTTATTTTAGCAAGGGGTTCCAAATTTGAATTCCATTGAAGCACACTCACACTGAGTCGTTTGACGGCCACTTCGTCGACCTTGCGCGCAAGTGCCGGAGGGAGGGGATTTTGCTCGGTGAGTTTGTGGTACAGCTCAGGGTCTAAGGGGCAACGCCAACGCTCCGCCAGCAGTTCCGCATTCTCCGCAAAGAAATGAAAGCCCTCTGGTTTCAGGAAAGCCGATTGGCAGACGTCAAGACCGTCGTCACCGTAGCGAAATTGGATCACTGAACCACCAGAGTCGCGAACCGTTCCATCATATTGCACAGAGAGGTCCTTTAACAGACCCGTGAAAATTCGATTACCATCTGTGCACCAGAACTGATTTGAAAATTCATCTGCTAGAAGCTATATTGAGGTCACTTATGATTGTTTTATCCCATGTTGGCATTGAAAGGTAGCGCATATTCTCTGCCTGAATATGTACATGACAATCGTGGAACTTCTGTAATGATGTGATGCCACTGTTCAAGTCATATTCACAAACTTAACAATGCTTGCAACAAGAAATATTTTCGCAAGTGGTGAAAGAAATAAGCCACAACGAGCTGACCTATAAATGCGAAGTGCAATCATGCATGAAGAATATAAAACCAACGTTTTTGGCTGATAACAGTACCTACCGGTAAAAAATTTCAAAAAGACCCGCTACCAAGATTCCCAGATGCGCTAAGGCTTTAAAAGTAAAACCGAATGAGCCAATAAGGTTGTGATAAGACAAGGAGCATCAAAATCGAACAATTGATAAAATAATATCTAATACGAACTAGTAAAGCTTCACAAAAAAAGCATTCCATGCTTGGCGAAAGAAGCAGTCTATCCGTTTGAAAAAAATGTTTAGTCGTCTTTGTGTGTATTACTTAAAATATTGACAGAAACTTGGCGCTACCCATGACTGAACTGAGGGGGAATGCAACAAAGTGCTTTCATCCGCGTCCTAAGAAAAGATTCCAATTAACGATGCGTTTTGATAAGCTGTCATTCAAATGAAGCGAATTCGGACCATAAGAAACCACAAATTCGGTCACCCTGCATTGGTAACATCAGGCGCTTCATTCATGGGATCGGGAAACAAAAGCAACTGATATGCAGCACTTTTTGCATAAAAGAAGTCAAGAACGTAGCAAATGCCGACACAGCCTATAAGCGAGCAGAGGAAGAACTTGTTGGAAAAAATGGAATTTGTGAGTAAATTCGCGGTCATTTGCTACTTCGCAAGTGAGAATATGGAAGTGGGTGGGAAATGGGTCCGTGAGGACACGCTTCGACACTGCATTACATTTGGAGGCACAAAGGCGTTGTAGCACTTTATGATCACAAGCACTACAGTCAGGATACAATCATTCAGTCTTCACTGATTCGCACAGATACATTCGTCAAGCGGAGACTCCTTCTGCTTACGCGCATTAGAACCCAAAAGACTACCCCTATGTATGAAATGAGGAAAAGCAGTAACGTCGCGTACTGCTAGCCAAAGCGTTTACCTTTATCGACATTAGACACTATCACATTGGAGAAATAACTTAAGGTGGTAACTTTGACAAGGAGCACGCAAAACAGCTGAAAGCCAACTCTGCGACAAAGAATATAAAACGTCTCAAAATGGAAACAATGCAGGGGGGGGGGGGGGTAGAGGAACGCCATTTAGCAAGGGAGCTCACTTCGAGGTGTTTGATGAGAGAGCGCTGAAGATAGCCGGAGCGCGAAGTCTTGCACGCTGTGTCGATGAGACCGTCCCGACCAGCCATGGAGTGAAAGAAGAGCTCTTGCGGCGGCATTGAAGTGAGGAAGCGGTGAGTACACATACCGCCGGCGCGCGGACGCACGTCGTAGGGCGGAAAGGAAGGCAGGGAGCGACCGCTTAGCATAAGGGGGACACGACGACCCTCCAACTCTATCTGGCCCAGGGCCACTGACATCTGCTGCGCGTTGACCTACAGAAGCCCAGCCGATAAAAGACCTCATTAAATAGGAGACGCAACGCCACAGAGCCCAAACAAGGAATAACGTAATAGTTGGTCAGTTTCATCTGGATGGACAAACCATGTGGCGAAAATAAGGAATGGATTATTTCAGGACCAAACCTTAGACACTGCTGGGAGATTTTGAAAGGTACAGTGAAGCTAACTGATTGATCAACCTAATGGAAACTCCTCATACAATTAAAGCACCTCCTACGAGACCTTCCAAGATAAAAGCCTACTATGAAAGTCCATCTTCACACAACAGTAAATGGTGCTTCCTCCTTATAATGCCGGTAATGGTTGCAAAATGAAATCAGACAAGGATGTGAAGTTGTCTAATTCCTTGAAGAGGCAGTATCCACCGATGTCGAACAACATAGATAGTATGAACGATGGGCAAGTGCATACATTAAGGCGAAGAAGATTATCAACAGCTCGTAATGTTGGCAAATCAAGTACAGGGTAGGAATACCGTGCCATTCTAAGTGGTAATGAGCCACATCAAGGCAAAAAAGTGGCAAAAATTGCACACATCAAGTTCTTCCAAGCGAGAGTGACGCAGTGGTAGTGTTGTGGTATACATGGGAAATAATTTTAAAAGTCGCGAAGACCGGGGGATTCAAACAACGGCGTAAAATAAAAAACTTGGCTATAAATAGAGCGTTTGAGGACAAAGTCAACTTCCAGCATGGAGTGGACTAGGTAGTGCAATGCTATGAGTGGAAATGCCAAAAACTTACTATACCGCCTTTGGCACCGACATGGACCATCAATTGCAATGAGTTCGCTGGGAAAGGTATGTAGAGACCTGACGGAATGACGGAGCTTAAAAGAAGACGTAGTTAGAGTACACTGGAGACATCCCATTAAAGGCTGAGGCTTAAAAGTTAAAATATTACTCAAAGCAATATTCATTAAAGAAGTAAAGCGTCGATTGCACATTGGGAGCATGGATTAACCAATCACCATCGAGTGGAATTTAATAGGAAACCGAAGCAAGGAGCTTACTCGCAGACAGCATCTTGAGTATATTTGATTCTGTCTTTCACTGCACAGTCGAGAGCGGCCATTTTGCCACCGAACACCTCGTCTGTCATTGGTGCGAAGTGAGCCAGTCTATAAAGGCGCTTCACGTTCTCCTCCGTTAACGTGTCCGCGGTCAGGCCGAAGGCATCAGCGAAGGCACACAGACCGAGGGTTTGCATTCCCTTTCGAAAGTTTAGACAATGGAACTGAGTTGAAAACTCGCGATGCGACTCTAAAACGTTTGTGCTGCCCAAATCTGGTGCTAGTCGGCCAATCTGATAGAAAGGAAACTAAGTTCCTCGGAAAAGACAGTCAATGGATAATGTATGAAATGAATTAAAGCACAGCTTCATTCTGCATGCATATGCAACGCTCAAACTCTTTCTATCCAACACATGTATTGGGTGCAGCGTATCAGATGGTAAGCTCTCCCTCGATCAATCTATTGCACTCATTTCTTGGAAACATTTCGACTACCTTTAACACAAAGATTTGCTGCAATGGAAAAATAGCTGCCTTGACAGTGCAAAGGCACGCGACTTACGAGTTTGTTGCATAGCACAGTTACAATCTCGAAGAAAATCTGTCCTTACGTTCTGTCCTATCGGATGCAAAATGAACACGCCGTTTTGATTAGCTGACATCAGTATGACTTCTATCGTGAGAACGCAAGTTGACTACCACAGACATGCGGAAGGACGAGAGCCAACCTTAAAGCGCCTGCGTCTATCCTTATCGGCCTTTTCGCTGAGCATGATGTCGGCGAGAGACATAGAAAAGCTTGTGATTTTGAGAAAGCGATCGGCCACGCGGGAGATGCCGGAGAGGAGCTGTGAGGCGGCATAGGGGCCGTAGGCCTCGTAGAAACAGTGCACCAGACCCCCTGAGGCCGAACCGATGTGCGCCTTGTCAAGGAGGCCAGAGACGATATAACTCCCCACGATCACGAGGTCGACGTCAGATAGGACGCGCGCAACCGCAAACGGCGCGCCAGCCCACAGCTCCACCTTTGTGCGCCTTCCCTCCAGGTACGCGTTGAGTTGCGGCAGCCCCACAGGCACGATATTCATGAGCAAGGTTGACACTACCTGTGTAGAGATAAGGCAGGAATTCACAGCTACCCACCATGCTGACATAGTACCTCGGGAAAGAGGACACTTCACTCCTTCGATAAGTAGACAACTTACGCCGATTTGGACGCCAATTGAGCATTTATTTTTCAATGAATAAAAGCAATGCTCATAGACATGAGGACTCGACTACCTCTGAGTGATAAACTACCACGCCCATGTTGGAAGAAGCTTATCCTCAATGATCCTGAATGACTGCAACAAGGGATGTAAGTTCATAAAAAGGCGTCTGGTTAAATAATAAGGTTAGCAAACGCCAACAGACACCAATGCAACAATTGAATGGAATTCAATGGGAAAGATTAACTGTTGAAAACAGGATGCTATTTTGAATGAATTAACCTGTTTTCCGGTCCACAGACGGTTGGGCTTGAGAATAGCTGGGGGTAGGAGAATGGCATCGGGGACACAACCACCCTCAGCGACGGAAGCGTAAAGGCCATTATAGACGAGATCAAGGTACTCGTCCTCGTCAAAGAAACGATCACGGATAGTCAACTTCACTGCGGCAATGACGTGATCCTGGATAAGACCGCCCAAAGGAGAACCGTCTTTCGGCGTCAGGTACTGGTAGGGCACGGCAGCTAGCATTTGCCAAAAGAGTTGAGAAGACCTTTCGATTTAAGGCAGCAGTTTGACCAAGAGTGATAGCTCTTAAACGCAAGTGACTCCATCCAAAGCCGGACTTTAATATCAAACTTGACCTGTGGAGACTATGAAAAAGCCTACCCAAATGTGCTATTTCGGCTTTGGCTTGATAAGTTTGGGGAAAATGCCCGTTCATTTCGTCGCCGTCGAAGTCGGCGTTGTAGGCCTTGCAGATAGCGTAGTGCAGACGCAGAGTTTTGGCACCGGGAGCACGAATGGTGCGCACTCTGTGGGCCTGTATGGAGGGCTTATGGAGGGTAGGTTGACGATTCATTACCAAGAAATCACCATCTTCCAGATGGCGATGCACCTGTTAAAGTAGTTTCAAGCATTGTGAGCATTTCGGCACGGTATAAGAACAGTTGGACCTAAGACTTGCGAATTGTGACGATCAAAAATACTACCTGTGGGGATAAAAACCGTGTAAAGTAGTTAAGGAAAACCGGAAGAATACTTATGGTGACTTCCTGCTCAGCGCAATACTGCAATATATCGCCCAGGGTACTCTGCTGCTAAAATGTTCCTACAAATAACTGATCAGTCAAGCTATAAGCGCCAACAAAGAAATGAGTTTCTTCCCAAACTTCTCCTGTAAATGATTTTTTTCATTTTAAGCAATGGCGTTGATGCCCAATGTAGTTGAACCTTTCATCGTAAACGGTGTCATTACTAGTCAATAATTAAATAATGTTTATGTCAACGAATGAAAAATCGTATAGAATGTTGACGTGAGCGTGCTAAAACTCGATAAAAGGCATAAAGTTTTGGTAGTTTGCTTCACTACACGGTGCTTAATTCCCTGGGCCAAGTCGGGGTGGGCCTGGTCAGCAGCCTCTCCGTCCTTCTGTATGTCGTTAAGACTATCCGCCAAGGTATTACGACTTTTTGCAAGGAACAAATCAATCTTCACTGAATGCTTTCAACACTTCGAAATGTGTAGACTGAGGTCTACCTGGCATAGCACACAGGGTCTGCACTAGTGCAAAGTATCTTCTAGTGTACAAAAATATCAAATTTGAGTCAACAAAAAGTAAAGCAGTGAGGATAACTGGCACTAGCACAGTTACCAAAAACTTATTCTTCGATTGATTTGGCACAGTGAGAAACTGCGAGGGGCAATATTTGCCCCACCTCCCACTAAAGAGGTTAAGTAAGGAGGGAAGATTGGGGAGAAATGGGTGAGAAAGCGCTCACAATCAAGGGCATTCCACCGTGTAGTTCGGGATGTGGAACAGCGAGGCGCTTAGAGATGGCGAGTCGACGCGCTAAGGCGGTCTCAGAGTTGCCCGGCGGAATTATCTGCTTCGATCCGTCGGGCATCTGCACCAGTTTGGCGCCTGGGTACGCATCAGGACCCGCTTTCACGAGCTTGCGCAGTTTGCATATGTTCTGTGCCGTCACTGGCTCCGGGAACGTGAGTTTGCGGGCAATGAAAAGGGGCACTCCAACCTTTGGCAAAAAAACTCAAAATCAACGCACCAATGTCGACTAACACAACAAATCACTGGAATTTTTGGTAAAAGGTCCCTTTGTTTGAAAGTAAAGAAGATCAAGAGACAATAAATTAACAAACTGAAGTGTATTACACAGGACAGAGGTGAATGTCACAAACAGCTATTCAAAAAACACCAGTACTTCTGTGGGTCACGGGACCATCACAACACGAAGAAGGCTATCACGATCACCAGAGTGCAAGAACTGAGCAGCTTACAAACCTCATCCACATGGACAAGAATGCAGACAAAAGCGTTCAGCCCCTGTTTGATGGGGGAACATATTGTTTGTCTGCAAAAGACTCCCTTTCGTAGCTCAGCCGTATCCTGTGCATGCAATAACAAAACTGCTTTGGGAGTGTACTCCAAGGAGGGTGAGGCAATATTGCATTGGAAAGTGTTGAAGATTCGAATGGGGGAAAGTACTACCATTTCCTCACAAAATTACGACATGCTAACTTCCCAGCCATCCGGAGGACCGCAGCCCGTGGGCACTCTAACTTTTTTCCAGAATTTGATTAAACGTGAAAATGCTAACGGAAAAGTCTCTCAAGTGTGGAAGACAAGTCTACCTATAGTTGTTGTGTAGGATAATTGCATGTGCACTGGGAACACAACGCCTACCTCAAATACTCGAAGATTGGGGTCCGGACTGATGACGGAGCGGCAGGCGTAGTTGACACGTTTGCCCATCATATGCATGCGAAACAGACCCTGCTTCTTCTCCAAACGTTGCTTCAACCCCGGCAGTGGCACAGTGTAGGCAGCCTTACGAAGACGTGGCTCAAATCCAGTCGGCAGCACGCTCGTATTCACATCGAATACCGCGTTTACCGAGGCTTGCAAAAAGATTACTGAGGCCTAAACACAGATGCAACGCAAGTACACCAGGCATCTTACCGGAGCAAGTGTAGCAATGCCATTTCCTGCTGACTACTAGCACACTTTCACCCAGTCTAATTGGCACACATCTCACGGTAGTTATTCTCGCTTCACAGCACAAAGTCTCGCTGGTGACATCAAAAGAGGAGGGAGGAGTGTCATCACTCAGTCTCACTTTTAACCTGAGACAAACAGTTAGTGATTTCGATCCATGCATTGGAACCTTCATACCATACTGCTTGCGAAGTCGCATGCTGCTTACCTATAAGGAGAGCCTTGACCTACTTTGCTGTTAGAACGACTTAGATGAGTGCGCGGAAACAAACACTACGAAGAGGCTCCACGCTGCTGTACAACGGACCCTACAAGTGGTCCAACATGTGAAGAACCGCGCATGCATTATGACGAAGGGTATCAGTGAGCGAAACCAGTCTACGAGAAGTGAAGAGACGAAGGACGACAAAGCATTTGCAACGGTAGGCTTACCTGAAGGGCAGCAGCAGCGCGCTCGGCAGTCATGAGACCTGGAGCTATACTGTGGCCAACCAAGCCATTCTCCCCCAACTGAACCTGCTGCAACTGCTTTGCAAGTGAACCTCTCCCCGAGGTCTTTGGAAGACCCTGCGAAGTAACTAAATTGTTCTCCATCACGTACTCGGCAATCTGACGCAGTGCAGCTGCTCGTTTGATGACCCGAGAAAAGAGTGCGGTAGCTGGATGCTCGTATGCAGCGAACCAACCATACGAGGCTAAGAAGACAATCAAGTCCAAGTCCACTTTCTGGCCCCGCCATGCGCACACACACACACACACACACACACACACAAACTCACCCATCGACAGAATGTTGGTGAGACAGGCATCACATCCATAAAGCACACGTCAGTTGGGTAGTGGAATTTCGCCGATGCAGAATGCAGAAAGGGGAAAACGGTTCGAAGAATGGCCGAATCCTGCAGCCAAACACACCGGAGCATATCTCGCACCAACTCTACAGCGGAAGCGTAGACGCTGTTAGAGAAGGCAACCTCTTGTGTGAAACGTGACACCATAGTAGAGGAGATACTAATAAGAATCCAAGGTAGTGTCAGCGGAAAGCACAGGAAGCAATTACACATGAGTCCGTGAAAAATGTTACATTTCCGAATTAATACTGGTCTCCTGTGAGTCCTCAAATAATTTGAGTAGAAAACGCTAAACATAGATACAAAATTATTGTTGAAATTGTGCATTGTTTGTACAAAGGATGATAAATAATACCTGGGGACGAAAACGCCTCTTTTTGTGTACCGGATGACAGTCCCTTTAATCGTTCGCGAACAGACTCGGCAAGGTCGTTTAATTCAACGCCAGCATTTACGACGCCCACGTCTTCAAATGAGGCCATTGGACAAGAGATATGCTTGCCACTCAATAGTTGGTCTTCGATTTGGGCCCAGCTTTCCTGCTCATCGGGGTCATCGTTTGCGTCATCCAAGTCACTGCATTGATGATAGATAAAGAACCCACTAGCACAGGTAGTGAAGGAGCTGCAACAGCTATCACACCTCTATTTAATTTAAATACTATCAGCTTCATGATTAAGAGCTTTGGAACGCTTTGACTGTGACATTCAATGCAGGTTTTTACTGTTCACATACACAATGCCTTTGGAAACGCCAATAAGCCTCGAATTCCGAACATCAGATACGGGCCTCATTACAATTTGCTGATGATTTACGTGTCTCAGCACCCATGCCTTGGCGGTGCAATTTCTGCACGGAATGCGTCGACGAGCGGACATGGAACGAATAGCGAGCTTCCGCAATTCGGCCGGGGTAAGACCCCCAATATCATTGATTTCAGACGGTTTTGGCTTGCTCGGAAGGAAAAGTTCTAATTTGTTGAAATTACGGAAAAATAAATACCTGACAAGCCCAGCAATGCTAAGCAAGCGGAGAGAAGATCCACGTCATAAAGTTTGAAGCAAGAAAAACAGAAAGATTTTAATAACTGGAAAATCAGCAATGGTATTTGTACTTACGCGAACAACGAGGTCAAAAAGTAGCGGATTATATACGGGCTTGGAGAATTCGATGTGGCCAATATGCCCAGGGCAATGCAAGAACCCTAGGCCACAATGTGCGCATACATCCTTTTCGCTGCATGGGCCAAGAGCCATGTCATGAAGGCCACCATCAACTCCCCGATTTGTAAACATGTCAAAGGTTGCATCGGAAGTTATTTCGAGCACGGAGAGCAACCTGATCTCCTCGGGTGTGTAAAAAGTATAACCGAAGTTGCTTATAACCCCATCAGCAGCATCCATGCCGAAGCAAGGAGTAGTGAGGACAAGGTCAGGATAACAAAAAGAAGGACCAATGAACTAAAGGTAAGACTTTGATTAGTCAAGACTTCCAATATAAAAGATTTTATCAGTTCCAAATAGCACCGGTTTAAGCGATTTCTAGACAGGATCAAAAAGGATTTAAAGCCTTTAATCTGACCATTGTACTTAAATACGACATTGCAAGAATTTAAACATCATTGTATACTGAGCGACTACGTTGAATTTGAAGTATGGAAAACATTTTATACCTCAGAAAAAGTCTCTTTTGCATAGCATTTACAACTTCCACACTTATAGAAAGGCTTTACCACTGTTAATATGCGTCCCATCGGCATGTTAGAAAAGCTTTATAAAATCGAATTTTATCTGACGTTTCGCAGTTCAGGTAACGCCTTTGTGCTTAGTGAGAAGCAGAAAATTAATACTATAGCTTCGGCTAACGTGTCGTGCAGCTTTTCCCGTTTTGCCATGCCTGAAAGTATTTCAACGCTAACCCTTAGTGCTTTTTAGGTTAGACGCATTACATCATTTGCTCATCTTACTACAGGTTTTAGGTAGAAATCAAAAGTCTCGCAAAAAAACTACATGGTTGCACAGGCGACGATGATCCATGCAAAAGAAATCCCCGCCAACCCTTATCAAAAATTATTTACTGCAATACTTTGTTTGTTCGAACTGCCGGTTTCGGTGACTTGAGTGGCCATATTGTACCAGCCGGTCGGCCGGCCTGCGGGCCGTTCCAACAGTCCCCAGGCCCTCTGTTTCCAGCATACATATTCTGCCTAGTACTATGCCTTCTTTTACCTTAAAGGGGGTCTAGGGACGCTACATCTTCGAAAGTTATTTTGTTTTGCCAATTTATAGCATGACTCGTCGCTCCATAATGCAGCTTTTGTGCCATGTACCTAAACCAGCTTGATGTCCGCGTATTTCCTTACTTTGGACCCATATCGACCCCAGACTTCCTTGAAGAGAAGAGAGGACATGGTGTCTGAGTGGGATACCTATATTCGTGGGCAGAAAGGAATCGAGGATGCTGGCATGACCTAGAGGACAGACCTACCAGCGAACAAACATTGCTTGACCATGCATCCGCTAATGAAACCGGGACTCATGCAAACAAAAAAGCGCCACATGCCTTTTAAAGTTCTTGATGTCTTTTTTCTTCCACAAATCTATAAATTGAACAATAAGTGTAACGCATTTTATAAATGCGTCGAGTCAGCAAGGCTCATTTACAAAGTAAGTGGCTGCAGTAGTGCTTGAATGGAGAGCCAGCTGCAGTCGGTCCTGCTAGAAATTCTTGAATTAATTTAAGATTTCCGAGAGTTTTAGATGGAACTGCGTTTTTCCTACAGCTATCTTTTCGAAGGCCTAATAAATGCTTGTGATGTATTTATTCAGTCTCCTGTTCCATGTATTTTCAGCATAAGCTTCTCATGTGATTGCTGTTCTCGTTTTGTTGCGTTGTAAATAGTGCGGGTGGGTTGAACTCTCCTCTGCGGTATGGCCTTCCCCTAGTTTTTCTGAATCCCGTCGTTTTAAGCTTAACTCCTTTTATCTATTTCATCTGGTTTCTCGAATTTTTGAATTCTCTTCCATGCATTTGTTTCCTTCTTATTAATGCGTTTGTGGTCCTCTGCTTTTAACTATGCGATTTTGGATTCCAAACTCACTATTCCATTATTTTTTATCAGTATTTCTACCAGCTCCTTCGAGACTGTGTGTTATTAGCTCAACTTTAATTCTGCATAATTAGTCGAAGTTTTACTGATTGTCTTTGTCAACTTCAGTGCTGAAATGTCACAAAAACAAACACCGAGGGATTTTTTGAAGCTCATTATTGGCCGCCCCGTTGTCGTCAAACTGAATTCAGGCGCAGACTATCGTGGCGTTTTGATATCGCTCGATGGGTATATGAACGTTGTTTTGGAGCAAACAGAGGAGTACGTCGAGGGTCAGTTAAAAAACAAGTATGGCGATGCTTTTATTCGAGGAAACAACGGTACGTTTTCGGAAAAAATGTGATTTTCTCTTAGTTTTTTACATCAGTACTCAGAAACGTGGAGGCTTGAAATAACCACTATCTTGGCGGTTTTTCTGTGCAAATATATTCTTGCCTATTTTTTTACTTATTCTATAATAGTAGTGTGTTTTGTTCGGTCATCTTCCCTACGGGATCTGTCGTCAGTGTTCAAAACCCATACGCCCTTCTGCGACATTATCGTTGGAACCAGAACTTTTAAATCCCTGTTTCTGTAATGCATTTAAAGTTCATATGTAATGTTTTTTGACTAATTTTTTTTCGTTTCCTTTCCATGCCGATGGGAAAAGCCTTCTTGAGTTGTCTTGATCTAATTCGATATTTTTCTCTTGGCTAACCTTGAGTGTCTTTGCAGTGTCCGGTCTGAGCTGGCACCTGAAAGAAATCATACAGTTTCGCAGTTCATAAATGCATTGGTTTATGTACTTCTCTTGTCTTTACCTTAACATAGTCTTGACAAACAACTAGATTCAGTATAATATGCATGGAACTTTGCTTTATTTCATCGTGTAGCGTTCATATATTTCAATGGACGCATTCTCTTATTGCGTTGAGAAAGCGCTGTGTGCTAGTGCAGGGCCTAGAAGTGAATAATTCAAAGTTCACTTAACATCAGTCTTGTTCTTTTGATAAGGAAGTACTTGACCACCCAGATGTCGCCGGATTTTGTGGTTACGTTTTATAGAATCCTTGTTTTCTAAGTCTCAGACTCATCTACCATTGAGCATTGCATAATTTCGATGGAATGAAAGACATGTCGGCGCAGACATTCTCTGAGTGGTGTAGATCGTAACTTACAGAGCATGAGCATTCTGGAGGTGTCTTGTAGAGATTTAGTCGAGTTGTCCTACAATCCGAATTAAAGAGTGTGGCGTTGTGTTTGAGTTGGGTGTGTGCAGCTGACTTTAAGGTTCTGGTAATGGATGATGTATTTTAAACCGGCAGTCGGTAAGCGCTTTAGCGTCATCCTTAGGTTTTAAACTGTATAATTGATACACATTACTTAGAGGTGTGCAATACGTTGTTATTCGGTGCGTTGGTGTCTGGATGCGTTTAGCGTAAAAGACGTCAAGAAGCACTGTTTAGCATTCATGACATCTTTGGTCTCAATAAACTGACGTTACTCTGGAAGCGAAGGTCGGGTCCTTTGGAATGCCTCAAAGTTCGACATTACTAAGCTTGGGGACAGCTTTATCATGTTGTACGAATGAGCTTACGCGCTGGACAAGGTTGTTTCTCATCGAAAGGCTTTGGAACTTAATAAAAACAAAGCGGTAGCAACGGTCGAATATGTTCGGAGCAATGCGGTGCAAGTTTTGACAATCAAGTTTCCCTTGATCAAACATGGTAATGTCAAGCATTTGTTATAGATTAAAGACGATTTCAGCACCAGATACATTTTACAAAAAGCCTTAGTTTTAGTGGCATTAGAGTGTTTGCCTTGCTTACATAAAAAGGAGATCAACCTTTAATAGTTGGTTTTAGAAGAATTTGGAGCAGTTTGTCGAAGACAGTTCATTCCATCAGTAATGTTCATGACCAAAGGGAAAATTGGTCCCATTCATTCATGCAGAGAGCGAGAATTTCCTTTCACTTTTGGTCAACCAGCTTTCTTAATATTTTTCAACCACCAGTCAACAAGCTTTCCTTGGAAGTACGCCTGTGTTGGGGTGGCATCGTGGTTTTATTCATATGAATGGTGGGAAAATATGTTCAGTGGATTTGCCATGGATCTCACTGATATGGAAACATTCTAGCTCAGATAACGATTTTATAACCTTCTGAGATTGTGTTCCAAACAGACCAAGTTTAATCTGATTCTCCCATTTGGCGTTTGCAGCTACTCATACTAATCTACTCATTTAAGCAGTTCCTCTCAATTCAGAATAACCATCCGGATATTGCGTATTTGACTATTGAACTATGGGTTTCCGATTTCCCCCGATTATGAGTCATCTCAGCATCCTCGGATGTGTGTGCGGGGTGTTGAATTTTGGGAGATTACCATTTTGCTTCTAACTTATACCATTGGCCACTGACAGTGAAACGCAAGGTGAGTGTAAGAGCACATCTGCACTTTCCATGCTTTCAAGTGATTTAAAAGTCGACAAGTTTGGGCGTTCAATTACTTCCAACGTCGTAAGAGATTTCCTTTGATTAGGATAAAGACGAAGCACAAGGTATTATTTTTGTCGCCCTACTTCACACGCTGAGGACCGTGGTGCACCATGTCGACATTCAGTCGCGCCTTCAGCACTCCATTTCGGTGTGCATATCATGCGATCATACTTCCAATAATTGGGAGACGCCCTTTAGGCACAAAATATACCGTGGCGATTTACGTTTGTGGTGTTGTACAACCCTTTTTTCCTCGGTCTCCATCATAAACAAAGAGCCGCTGTTTTATTACGAAACAAAAGTTTCCCTTTCCGCCTTATAACCACATCGGTAATGGTATCTTCTGCCAAACACTTTAGCGTGTTTCGGGTCTTGTATTAAAGTACTTTGAGGGAGTTTACGATTAAGACTCCTGCATTTTATGTAGGTTAGCAAATGTAGAGCGAGTCTGAGGCTAAATGGTGGATTTGTAACGAATTTCATTCTATAAGTCATAACCTCTCGCATCCACTTTTCGGACCAGGAAACGTCTTCCAACCGCATTGCCCCTCTGACTGAGTGGCGTCGTTTTAATGACCTCAACTGCATCTAAGGCTTTACTTCCCGACGTTGTTGCATGTCTCAGCATAAAAGGGTATGCTGAAGGAGTTAGAATGTGTTTACTTGTGGAACTTAAATGGAATTTTACAACTAAGAGACTCTTTGGATAATCATTAACAAAGTCAGATTTCCGCACGATAATGGCACTTCCTATGGCCTGGCACGAGTTGTAAAGACCCTCCGAAGTACTATTGTTATGACAAAATGAATATCTTGCAGCAGAATGCTTCCTGCTTGTGAGATTTTGAAGTTCTCTGAGGGCATGGAGTGCGTTCGCTAGCACCTGCTATACAGTAATCAGGGAAACTAGCTCCTCCTCTAATCCAATGCCGGTGTTCACCGACTCTACCACGGATTCACTCGTCTGACGCTGCTCTTTCATCCGCTCAGGCAAGCACTAGGAAGGAAGTGCCACTTCTTTCACTTAGAATGTATTTCCTTTTCAAGATGAAATAAGAAAGCACAATAGTGCTGCAGCAGTCGAGATTCCGAACGCCTCACCACTCTTAAAACTTTGCCGTTGACTGGCTTCCAGCCCGCAGCTCGACAATAACGTCAACGAGTGACCGTCTGCTCGCAAATGTCCCATTTTGCGGTGCTGCAACACGCATGAGTGCACGAGGTAGGCTATCCTTTTGAACTCAAGCTCACCTCTGTGTCTGCTTACTTTATAGTTGACGTAGTTCATTCTGTTTGGTTTAAAGCGCCACTGATGCAGTCGATCACGTTGTGAGAGGCCACATCCTCGATGTTAGTGCAGCTGCCAACATGCTCACTAGTGCTGAAGTAGGTGCCATGGAGGCCGCTCTGCTTCCTGTCAAACTAGTGCAAAACGTTCAGCTTTGATAGGTGGCATCCCAACCGGCACCTTGCCAAAGCTCCGCTCTGATGCGCATTATGCATGCACGTGCTGTACCTGTTATTCTTAACGTTGAAAAATGGAACCAAGTAGCACGATCCAATTTCCCATCTCTGGCTATGCCAATAAACTGAGCACTTGACACCTCGTTTGGCTTCTTATCCTGTCAGTAGCGGTGGGGTCTCGAAATGTAAGGAGCCAGGCCGAAAAGTGACTCACTCCGATGAGTGAGTCACTGCTGCCAGGGGTGACTGGAGAAAGCAGTCAACACCGCGGCATAGCAGCAACGAAGTGAGCGGATGAGTTGTCTTGAGGATGGCACCTGCAGCACAACTAATCTTACTCGTGCAATTGAACTCACAGGAGGTTCCAAACTGCACGACCAGGACAAAAGCGCATTACTTAGTTGCAATGACCATGGAGAGGGAGCCACGCATGCACATGCGTTGTTAAGCCACTTGCAGTACACTTGTCTCTATGCATCATTACCAGTCAGTAGCCCTGGTTGCTTGTCCAAAAGCAACTCCCTGTGCCACTCACTTGACTTTGCGGACGTCAATAAGAATGCGGCATCTAGTGAATATAGGACAGCACAGCATGAAGAAACAGCATGCTGCTTCGAGCACTCTCACAGCTGCTTTTGGGATGTGAGACAATTTCGCTGGAACGGAGTATGCATTGCCAACGTAGGGAAGGGCTGAGTGAGGTCTATGGTCATGGCCAACGAAACCAAAACGAGGAGTTGAACAACCGAACAAACCATTGCAGCGTTACGAGCTACAGTTCATCAAAATTTGTTTAAAGTAGTGCATTGAGGCGTGTGCGATAGGCAAGAGCGAGTGCTCTGATCAAGTAGTGCACACAAAGTGTGAGACAGAGGTAGTGTGCCATCGTTAAATCCTGCCACATGATTAGTCTGCATCAAGTCGTTTACAGAAGAGTTAGTGAAGAAGTGCGGCCTGCATTACTTGGAGCATAGCTGTGGTAGGCGCCAAGTGCAGGTGGTTGTTGTTGGTGGTGGTGAAGGCGGTGGTGGATATTACCAAGGCTTGCAATTTGAAGCTGCTTGTGTGTTGTGTCAAGTCATCGATGCCTTTCGCATAACAGAACAAAGCATTGCAGTCACAGTCGCTGTCGATGCCAAATTGGGGCAATCCCCTTCTTTGCAGTGTTTCACAAGCATGCAAGACAATTGACTCGCAGAGGCACTCAACTCATGATGGGTTGACAGAAGGTAGCTTTGTGCTCTAGCACTTGAGGGGAGCATTAAATGCACTTTCAGCCAACACAGTAGGTGATGTTCGAGATGAAGCATTAGCTGAGTGTACGGGCACCTACTCTGCTTCTGATCGCACGAACAGAATCTCTGCATGCTGTCACCATTAGCATTAGCGTGACAGCTACATTCCCTCATCTTTCGGGACGTTGTCACCTCACCTTCAGAGAAACGTGAGAGTGGTGAACTCACTAACTCGTCACTGGCGTGGCGCCGAACTCGTTGATTCCTCCTTTTATGGCGTTGTGGCAATCACATGTGCGCGAAACCAATATCACCTCCTATGAATGCGGAATGAAGAGGCGTCAAGGCTTGTGCTATCAAAGTATGATGCAAGTGAATTGATGTCCTGTTGCAAGGAGCAATGGCGATAAATTTGTCCACACCACTCGTTGTTCACTAGGTGGTCACATTCACAGTCTAACTGGATCACAGCGGAAGTGGGCAGGAAAGTTCAATGCGGGCGACACAGTGCGCAAACTTGCTTGACACTCATTTTTGCACCTTACTTCTCAAGAAGCGCTTTCTTGTGTTCGATTCTAGCTTCTGAGAGGGTTGGAATGTGCACCTGTGTGTGTGTGTGTGTAAGTGAGTGTGTGTGTGTGTGTGTAAGTGAGTGTGTGTGTGTGTGTATGTGTGTGTGTATGTGTTGCGGTAGTAATTACAACCTGGCAGTGTCGACTTTGTGGCAGTGGTTAACAATGCATCTGCCAACACATCACTGACATGAACCACGACTGTGTGGACACAACCGAGGAGCGGTAGTGCTCACTGCCACTCGATCGCGATCTCAATCAAACCACAAGGCAGGGAACTTGGACCGCAGTTCTCCACTGCACTACTTCAACGGTCGACCGGTGACCACATCTCTCCTGCGCTTTTCTTCGACATGAGCCTAAAGACAAAGTGTCATTAGTGCGCATGAGGTGCCTCCTCAGGCAATACGAGCGGCAAGGTGGAAGACGGGTCAGAGGACTGAGCCATAATTTGACAACACAGTATGCTGCATCGCCTACGTATTTAGACATCGGAACGTTGTGATGTAAGGAGTTGCAACAGCCGCCCACGCAGGAGAGGTCTGCTCAATGAGAAGAGCGCATCTAATTTAGTTAGTTTGTGCCGGATGAAGTGGTTTGACGCAGAGCCTCTCATCGCACACGGGCTGGAGTGCCCTCCCAACCGTGCGTCTTATGACGACTCACCAACAGCCGTTTGGCTCCCGGTGAGACTGGAGAAAGTGAGCTTTTCGCATTAATTTCTTGCGTTTGTCGGAGAGTTTGCATAGTTCCGAAGTTGTAACTGTAGCGTCTCGAGGCTCCCCTTAAGGTAAAAGAAGGCGCAGTACTAGGACAGAAATATATATTCCGGGAACAGAGGGCTTGGGGGCTGTTGGCACGGCCCGGAGGCCGACCAACCGGCTAGAACAAGATGGCCACCCGAGTTACCTAAACCGGTAGTTCGAACAAACAAAGTATTACAGTAACTATTCAGGCAGTCGCATTTAGTTAAACCATGGGGATTGAAGGGGAGAATTCAATGTGACCGTATCAACTAGTAATTGCTATCACTCCTGCTCGTCTTCAAGTCACGTCGATGGAAGCGCAGTCTTGATTGGTAGAAAAACTTAGTGGTGAGATGGGTGGTCATTTGCATTGGCACGAGAAAGCAAGGTGTGTGATCGGCGTAGTGGGCTCAAGAGGACACCCACGCAGAGGATGATGCGTGCCTCTCGTTTCCTTCAGGAGCCCCTCACATATCAAACCACAGTGAGGCCTATTGAAAGACGGAAGCGTGCGAAGTCATTAGAACACTTCGTGAGCCTGGGTGATGGTGCCATTCGAGCCCGCTGATGCCCCGACTTCCATCGTAGTCGACATAAGTGACTGTCATTCATTTTTGTACAACTGCGCTCGCCAGGCACATTTTCGTGTAGATTTAATTGCTGTCCACCAACCAGACACCCTTCAAGCGTGTCAGTGTGTCACCCACCCGATTGTCTGCACTTTGAGTTGTTCAGTTGTTGAGTTGCTTAGTTGTTGAGGCTTATCAGTGCATAGAGGCCAACCATGCGGCATCACAACGGAGAGTTGTCGATTCAATCATGAAAGGGCAAACGTAGTAAGGAAGAAAGTAAGTAAGTAGGAACGATGGAAAGGAAACTATAGACTCTAATGCCGAGATAGGACTGCCCAATCTAAACGGAAGTCGTTGCTCCACAATCGTCCACACGATATGCAACAAAAATCTCAGCAGTAGGCAATCGTAGTGGTATATATGGCGATTTCCCGTAAAACCTCTCCTTGGATTAACAGAAAATCTAGCAATAGGCGGGTCGAATGTGAAGCACACATAATTCAGAAGGCAGAGGAATGCCAGTGTGTTAGCTTTTGTGGGTTGAGTGGAAAGGCGCTGCACCACTCAAGCGTGCGTCAATGCGCTGCTTTTTCCATTTGTGTGGGTTGCATCGTCAACCGCCATGCTTAGGTGGAAAACGAGTTTACAACCTCGTCTACTCACAGAGACACTCAACACCAACTCCCTTTTCTCCAAGTCATTCATTACGCGACAATGACGCTTTGTGTTCTCCAAACCGATTTCTACTATTTCAACTGCACCCCTTGCCATTGCTGTTGTTCGCATTGCACATGAACAAGTGTCTTCTCCACTCCTCATCTCCATTGCGTGCTCAAGATTCTAAAGTAGCTAAGTCACCACTTTCGTGTGTGGTTGAAGAATGCCTATCGCCAATGCTTTTGCGAGGACTGCATGTGTGTAGGAAATGGTTCCGAAGTGAAGTGCTGAAGCAAAGGCAGTTGATATTTGTTGCTCGCAACAGCAATCAGACTGTCATTCGCCAAGCTCTGAAGCATCACCGAATGGTTTGTACCGTCATGCTGGCCAACAATGTGAGTTGAGAGGTTAGTATTTGCCAGGAGATTATTTTTAGGCACGCCAAATTGCATGACTTGTGACAGATTTTACTGGCAGAATTGATGTCTCTTCACACCACTTTGCATGACTGTATCAAATCGGGTGTATGCTTCACATATGCTATAGCGTCATCGCAAAACCCAAGCACTCCTCTCGTCGATGGTGTGGCGCATGCCATTTGGTGCTGCCCAACGCAATGCTTCGAGAGGTGCGCGATGCCGATTGGCAGCTCTAACAACTTCAACGTCGAATCGATTGACGCTGTCTCGCTATTTGCTGCATCGAGCACTATTTAAGGACTGGTGTCTCACTGGCAGATTGTTCACAGCCAAGTCCGAGCACAATGGCAGGCTCTCTCTCAACTAAGATTCTCCGTGTCCTCTTGGTGGTCTTCGACCTCGTTCTCTTCGTAAGTCAACGAATTTGCGTGACTAGTACTTCAGGCGGCTGGTGCGATCATGACCGGCTTCGGCATCTACCTTGTAATTGCATCAAAGACATACAGTGCGACAGGGCAAATGCAAGCGATTCCCATCGCAGTTTTGGTCTTGGCACTTCTCGTGCTACTTGCAAGTTTCTTCGGCTGCTGTGGCGCCTTGAAATTGAATAGGTGTTTTCTGTTGCTGGTAAGCTCATTGAGGCAGTAATCCCCTCCTCCAGTTTGCACTGCTCGTCGCTCTAATAGTGATTGGTGAGATCGTCTGCGCCGTTGTCCTTCTTGTCAATAAGAATAAGGTAGTGTGCCTCTATCTTCACCTGTAACACCCACACCCTTCTAGTTCAGACCGTACATCAGAAATTACTTACTCAACGCAATCGCAGAGATACAGAACCCTGGGAATCCAAGTTTGGAAAAAACTATCCAATACCTGCAGGATGAGGTAATATCCAGTCACTACTAGCATTCATTCTATGCAGATGGACTGCTGTGGTGCCGATGGACCAAGCGATTGGAAGGAACCTTACAAATACTGCTGTGAACTTGATGATTTGCTTTGTTTCGATTATCCTTTAAGGGTAGGTACTCAGCCCTTGGGAGTGTATTTCCATAATTCGGTCTCTTCTTACACCCCCTGCGTCGTTGTAGGGTTGTGTAAATGCGGTCTACCACGAAATGAGCGAGGGAATCGTTGGGGTTGGAGCGGTTGTCATTGTGCTTGCAGTCCTCGAAGTAGGCGCCATTATGACCGCCATAGTTCTGTCGAGAAAAAATGAGTCGGTGTGAAAGTGCTTCTTCAGCTTCCCTCTCAAAGAAGTCACCTTCATCCAACCTGCAGTCCAATCACCATGTTTAAACCCCACTTTCCCACACTCTTCTGCCCGTCGCCACTGATTACACCACTCCCAGCTCATAATCAGCTGTTCTTTGAACTTGCACAGTAAAGCCTCCACCTTCTATTCTCTACTCACTTGCATCACTTGTGATGTGGTGTGCAACTGCTGAGGTCATGTCGCGCGATTATCACGCGAGAGCGCTCCACTCTCCCAGTGCCACCGTGCACAGCTCAGCGGTCGCGCGACTGGTGTGTGCGACCTGCCGAGGAAAGTCTAACTATCGACCACGCTGCGCAAGTGATCTACAGTAACCTGCTCACTTCGATTAACATGGTTCCCACTCTCCCCCATCATATGTCTCGTTCACATAGGTGCATAGATGCGAGTTATAAACAATCTTGTCTTCAACGTACATTAATTCCCCTGGTGAACAGTTGGCAGCGTAAACAAAGACAGAAACTTCAGTGATGCAGGTAGTCGTATTTCGGGGCGAAAATCCCAGACTCTAGTGTCAATCAACAAGAGGGTGTCTCGTTGGGCTGTAACAACGATATTGTAGGCCAGTGTTGGGCTTATGCTATGGTGCATACTTGGAATGGAGGACTGGATGCTACGACCCTGCCACAATGACTGCCGGTGCCACAGCTTGGCTACGCGTTTCAAGGCGGGTTTCAACTACGTCCCTGCTTGTGGCGCCACACCTCACTCCCTCCGACTCGCAATGCGTGCCCAATGGATAGGTCATGCGACTGATTAGCAATGCCACTGCGCGTAGACTGTGCATCAAATACGGCTTTGAAAGTTGTCGACACGACTCTGAATAATTCGACACAACCTAGCACAAGCAACACTTCAACAGATACGCACATTAGCTGGACTGAAACCAGCAAAACGCTCAGCACCTATCGGACACTCTCAAGCACGTTTGTTAGGGCTCGAAGTACAAATCGCAGTTAGAAACTCCCTAACTAAATAATGCGTACCCATGTTAACACAATGTCACCTTCACATTGAATGCGAGTTGCATGGAATTAGCCTCTCATGACCGAGCTTTGCTACGTCTATTCGTTGCATAATTAAAAGTGCCTGCTCATTACGGCTCTACTCTGCTTGGCGTCTCTTCAACGCCACCGAGGCCCACTTCTGTCATCTCAAGGTCCGCACAGAGACGAGCTCCGTTTCCCAAAGTGCTCTGCCCATACATCATGTGTCTCCTTCTCTTTCTTTGGCATTTACGCCACATTCACTCCTAATTGGCTAGAAAGTAATGTGGCCTTGCAGTGGTGCTAGAACGCCCACGCTCAATTCCCTCCCTTCTGTTTACCAAGTTTTGTGGCGGCATTGGTGCCAACTGGCATCACCCCTCCACAAATAAATGCAATGCGATTTCAGTGAGGTATGGATTCCATAACTCGCTCGACTGTTCTGCCACTCTACCAAAAGCACTCGCCGTTACGGCTAAGCCTCGTCGTTGGTGAGGGAGAAAGACGCTCAATACGCACTTTGTTAGCACTTACACAGCAATGGTGACACAACGCGCTGTGCACGAATCCCAGTCTGATTGGTGACAGTGGGTCAGACCACTCACAACCTCCAGCAACCGCATGCAGGCTGTGAGGTGGGTATTTAAGCGCGGATGAGGCACCGATATGCCCTTTACTTCACCTCCAAACGCAATGGCAGTATCGTGCTCTGGCAGTTGTTTTCGATTTCTGCTTATCATTTTCAACCTTTTCGTATTCGTGAGTGCATGTAGCATGTGTAGAGCTTTACTAGGTGGCTGGTGCTCTTCTTATCGGCTCCGGTGTTTATATCGCTGTCAGAACAGTTCAAAGTGGATTGATAGTTGCGATTTATGGACTGCCCACATCTACGTTAGCTCTGGGTCTTGTCGTGCTAACAGCTGCATTCATCGGCTGCTTCGGTGCTTGCAACTTGAATGGATGTCTCATAAAATGGGTAAGCCATCATCATCATCTCATGTTCCTCAGTATGCAATCCTGATGGTGCTTTTGGTCGTTGGAGAGATTATTTGTGGGACACTGCTTTTCGCGTTGAAGAATCAGGTATGCCACTACTCACAAGGCTGCAAATGCACCCCTTTAGTCCGTGGAGCTCATCCAACAGTACTTTAATAGTTCCATTCACAAGATTGAAAGCGGAATCGGCGGTCCGCAATTGTTGAATTCCATCAGAAGGATACAGACGAGAGTAAGTGCTGCCGTCACTGTCATTACTTGTTCCCTAGTTGGATTGCTGTGGTGTGTACGGTCCGGGCGATTGGAAGGATCCTTACGAATTCTGCTGTAGAACTGGAAGACTTTGCTTCCGAACTCCTCAACTGGTCCGTTTCACTTCAGTCCAATTAACTAGGTCTTTGGCACTTCGTTCTAGTCGACTCATTCCACCCTTGCAGGGATGCGTTCAGGCAGCGGATGAAGTCTTGACGGAAGGTAGACTACCTCTCGGAATCACCATCATCGTACTCGGTGTCATCGAACTGGGTGCCGTCGTGTGTGCAGCATTTCTGGCAAGACGGATTCGACGGATTGGGTCTGATACAGCGCCTCTCACCTAGTCTGCACGCGTTTTTCCCACTGGTTACACTGTGATTTATCCTCAAACGTTTACTTATTTGCGTGGCTTCAAAATTGTCAATTGATTCGCATTTTCGGCAGCATTTTCGACTGAAAGTTAGTGACTATGTCAGACTTCAACAAGACCCAACTGCTCATCCTCTTCCCTCTCTCCCATATCCACTCAGAGTTGGTAATGTTGGTAGGCATACAGTGAGCTGTTAAGCTCAGCACTGCCCAGTTCATTGGGCTGTAATGCATCGGCTGCAAGACACAGGTGAGTCCCTCCTTCACCACGTGGCTTGACCTTGATATCACGCCAGCCAATCCCACCTTGATGCAAGATGGCAACCGTCATGGCGTTATTGCTGCTCCTCGCATGGAGGATGTTAAGCTCGGTAAACCTATATTATTACCGCGCTCTCCTCAAAGATTACAAGAAGGACAGTGAGATAAATTAGTGTAATTTTCCATTGTATGGGTGAAAATAATGCACATTTATTTCGTACCCCAAATATCGCCCTTGAGCCACTTCAAACCAATATGATCCAAGGTTTGCCCTTTGACGTGAGCACTTCGAAGCCACTGTTCAATGTGTCGCTTGCACCACTTGGACAAATAACCTTCTTGAGGTCACTTCCCAACGTCATTTGCTCGCCTCACTTGAAGGCTGGACCAGGTGCATCAGTGAGTGCGCCTCCTGTGCTATCGTCGGTTTTGAGAGCAGTCTGCAAAGGACAGCGCTTGCCTGAAGCCGTTTGTCAGTGGAAGGGGAAGGGGAAGTCTGGATTGCTGTTTTCACCACACTCCTCCCTTTCTCTTCCTTGGGTTTGTATTGCTGCCCAGTTGTGCGCATGAGTAGTCTCCGCTTCTTGGCAATGCCAAGAGTCTCTACGTCCCCCCCCCCCGCCCCATATCTTTGCATGGTTAGGCGTTTAGCCTTAATCTCGTACCTTCATTGCTGTTTCGATCTGGTATTCACGTTGAGAAATGCTTGAAGCAGCCAGTATTCAGGGTCCAATCGCTTCGTTTTCTTGTCGATACACCACACTGTTTTTCGCCCTTGGCGACACACCCATTTGAGGTACCATTTATCTCCGAATTACCTTCCCCACGCCCTCGACCCGAGGCGAAGTGGTGTTAGCCTCCTTTGCAATGCCACAATTACTTGACCGAAAACACAGACTGCAACACTTGTTGCACAGTGCTACATGTCTGGTGCCCACGACGTGGCGCATAGGAAGGAGGCATCGACAGTGAACTGGGTATTCCTCCAAGTATTGTGCATCGTGGAAAGAGCTGGAGGTAAGCTATAATGCGAACGCTTTTGTTTGAAAGGCATACAAAGCAAGGCAACAACCAACATGCCACCACATTGTGTACCACCGTACAAATGCAATGCTTTGTCCTAATTAGACTAGCAGACCCACCCAACTGGAGATGGGCAGCTTTGGTTTCTATTGTAAACAACATTTCATTTATATTGGCCAGAATTCATAACAGTGGCAGAAGTGGAGGCGACTCGCCATCCCTGCTCATTGCTTATCGGTCGAGCACCATGGCGCCACATATGAAGTGTCCTTAAAGCGTTGGCATTTGGAAGCCATACGTTAGCCTTTATCACACTGTCAATAGTGAGTCGTTCATAATTGCAGGCTTTGCGAGCAGAACTCTTGTCTGCTAATGTTGCCAGAATCCGGTGCTGTGCCCAACATTCCCATACTCGACAGACCTTGCTGTGCCACCTTCGTAGACATGGTTTTGACACAAACTCTTCGTAGGATGGTGCAGACTCCACAACCCCGCATGTTTGCACATTCACCAGCCATTGCTACACTTGTTCCTTAAATGCTACTCATTTTAAATGAGTATGGATGCACTGTAACATGCTTCAAACGTGTGCTGTGCAATCGTATTTTAAAACTTCTTCGACGACTCGTGTCGAGAGAATTTCGAATGTAGGGTTGTTGAAGGCATCCTCCGAGCATCGTAGAAGAGAATGCAAACAGTGCATGGTCGTCGCACATTCTTGGATGGAAGCTAAGAGACGGCCGCGTCAGCACCACTTACCTACTCTTCAATAAATGCTGGAAACCACTACACATTAGCACTACCGTCATGCAGCGTGTTTGAACTTTGGGTGAGCACTGCAAAAACAAGTGCAATGAAGAAAGGCATCGAAGGCCAGCGTCGATGGCACCCCATTTAGTTTACTTGGAATGCGTCTTAAATACCATCTTGTCAAAGGAAATGCAGCTCCTAGCACTGTGCAGCATACAACGCCCCGACTGTCATGATGCTTTGGGCCAACAGTTACTCTTACCCCCCCTCCACAACCTTTGGTCCAACCCCAACACTTGGTTGTTTGTGCTTTGTTCTTCTTGTGTTCAATGCTCTTCACAACTTCAAGAGGAGCAGCCAGTTAAAATGGGTTCACATAAATTCTTCCCGTTTTCTCCACCTCAGTTCCCTTCCTTAAACACCTATTCTGCACTGCTTTCTTCACATCGACACAAATTTGCCTCTGGTCACATGGGTCACATTGGACACATGGAGGTGCGAACGAACTTTGCAAAGCCTTACTTCATACCACATCTTTCCATTAAAGTCGAGCACTCATTCGGGCAGCTGTGCTACCTGGATATCCACAGTCTATGCTGAAAAATCGTGAGTCACCACGTAGAAGTGGAGCAACTTATAGTGGCACCTATTAATAGAATCGCTATGCTTTCGTCAAGCCCCCATCAACACCATGCAACTGTCTCTTCCTCACCTGGTGCAATTCTCCAAACATTCCACACACAACGATGCACACTGGCTACTTTTCCATGACTGCAGTGGTGCATTGCATGAACATGAAGTAACCTGTCAAATTTGATGATGGGTTGAGAAGAATCAATCCTGTTTAAATGCACAGCGCAAGCAGAAACGCGGAGGATGACATTGCAGAGCGCGCATGTAGATTCGAATATGAATGCAAGCAATGCCGGCCCCAATGTCGTCGGCCATCACAGAGGGATATGTTAAGTGAATCCAAAGGTAAATTATCCTGATTTCAAAGGGAAGTTGCAAGATGAAAGCACGGTTGCTCATTGTAGCGGCTAACTGGACATTGGTGGATCCAAATGATCTGATCTAGCAAGATCAGCATTTCAGTGAAGTCCATGAGAACTAGATTTTTCCACCACCTCGTGGGCCAGACAGAGAGCCGTGTGTGGTCGTTCGGATGGCAGAAATATTTCCTCACATTTCTCAACATTTCACCCATTCTACCTCGGTGGAACTGCTGAATTGACTATTTATTTATTTATTTACTTACTTACCTACTTATTTATATATATATATTTATTTGTTTAGTTATTTTGCCTCCTCTAACAAAATGGAGGACAAAGTCCGTCATGTTCACGATGAAAAGAAACAAGCAGTGCAGTGAGGGGATTTGGGTGCAATCGAAATTCCACTTTCCCGTTTCCTACGGACCACCTTGATTTTGTTTTCTCCCACATCACACCGTTGACCGAATTGTCGCACAAGTCTTCCCATCGAATTCCTCCTTCAGTTCTAGCACCATGTTAGGAAGCAGGATGTGTAGTGTGCTCATTCCCATTAGCATTCATTCACTTTGAGGTCGTTTACGAATTAGACTCCTGCATTTTGTGTAGGTTAGCAAATGTAGAGCGAGTCTGAGGCTAAGTGGTGGATTTGTAATGAATTTCATTCTATAAGTCATAACCTCTCGCATCCACTTTTCGGACTGGGAAACGTCTTCCAACCGCATTACCCCTCTGACAAAGTGGCGTCGTTTTAATGACCTCAACTGCATCTAAGGCTTTACTTCCCAACGTTGTTGAATGTCTCAGCATAAAAGAGTGTGCTGAAGGAGTTAGAATGTGTTTACCTGTGGAACTTAAATGGAATTTCACAACTAAGAGACTCTTTGGATAATCATTAACAAAGTCAGATTTCCGCACGATAATGGCACTTCCTATGGCCTGGCACGAGTTGTAAAGACCCTCCGAAGTACTATTGTTATGACAAAATGAATATCTTGCAGCAGAATGCTTCCTGCTTGTGAGATTTTGAAGTTCTCTGAGGGCACGGAGTGCGTTCGCTAGCACCTGCTATACAGTAATCAGGGAAACTAGCTCCTCCAATCCAATGCCGGTGTTCACTGACTCTACCACGGATTCACTCGTCTGACGCTGCTCTTTCATCCGCTCAGGCAAGCACTAGGAAGGAAGTGCCACTTCTTTCACTTAGAATGTATTTCCTTTTCAAGATGAAATAAGAAAGCACAATAGTGCTGCAGCGGTCGAGATTCCGAACGCCTCACCACTCTTAAAACATTGCCGTTGACTGGCTTCCAGCCCGCAGCTCGACAATAACGTCAACGAGTGACCGTCTGCTCGCAAATGTCCCATTTTGCGGTGCTGCAACACGCATGAGTGCACGAGGTAGGCTATCCTTTTGAACTCAAGCTCATCTCTGTGTCTGCTTACTTTATAGTTGACGTAGTTCATTCTGTTTGGTTTAAAGCGCCACTGATGCAGTCGATCACGTCGTGAGAGGCCACATCCTCGATGTTAGTGCAGCTGCCAACATGCTCACTAGTGCTGAAGTAGGTGCCATGGAGGCCGCTCTGCTTCCTGTCAAACTAGTGCAAAACGTTCAGCTTTGATAGGTGGCATCCCAACCGGCACCTTGCCAAAGCTCCGCTCTGATGCGCATTATGCATGCACGTGCTGTACCTGTTATTCTTAACGTTGAAAAATGGAACCAAGTAGCACGATCCAATTTCCCATCTCTGGCTATGCCAATAAACTGAGCGCTTGACACCTCGTTTGGCTCTTATCCTGTCAGTAGCGGTGGGGTCTCGAAATGTAAGGAGCCAGGCCGAAAAGTGACTCACTCCGATGAGTGAGTCACTGCTGCCAGGGGTGACTGGAGAAAGCAGTCAACACCGCGGCATAGCAGCAACGAAGTGAGCGGATGAGTTGTCTTGAGGATGGCACCTGCAGCACAACTAATCTTACTCGTGCAATTGAACTCACAGGAGGTTCCAAACTGCACGACCAGGACAAAAGCGCATTACTTAGTTGCATGACCATGGAGAGGGAACCACGCATGCGCATGCGTTGTTAAGCCACTTGCAGTACACTTGTCTCTATGCATCATTACCAGTCAGTAGCCCTGGTTGCTTGTCCAAAAGCAACTCCCTGTGCCACTCACTTGACTTTGCGGACGTCAATAAGAATGCGGCATCTAGTGAATATAGGACAGCACAGCATGAAGAAACAGCATGCTGCTTCGAGCACTCTCACAGCTGCTTTTGGGATGTGAGACAATTTCGCTGGAACGGAGTATGCATTGCCAACGTAGGGAAGGGCTGAGTGAGGTCTATGGTCATGGCCAACGAAACCAAAACGAGGAGTTGAACAACCGAACAAACCATTGCAGCGTTACGAGCTACAGTTCATCAAAATTTGTTTAAAGTAGTGCATTGAGGCGTGTGCGATAGGCAAGAGCGAGTGCTCTGATCAAGTAGTGCACACAAAGTGTGAGACAGAGGTAGTGTGCCATCGTTAAATCCTGCCACATGATTAGTCTGCATCAAGTCGTTTACAGAAGAGTTAGTGAAGAAGTGCGGCCTGCATTACTTGGAGCATAGCTGTGGTAGGCGCCAAGTGCAGGTGGTTGTTGTTGGTGGTGGTGAAGGCGGTGGTGGATATTACCAAGGCTTGCAATTTGAAGCTGCTTGTGTGTTGTGTCAAGTCATCGATGCCTTTCGCATAACAGAACAAAGCATTGCAGTCACAGTCGCTGTCGATGCCAAATTGGGGCAATCCCCTTCTTTGCAGTGTTTCACAAGCATGCAAGACAATTGACTCGCAGAGGCACTCAACTCATGATGGGTTGACAGAAGGTAGCTTTGTGCTCTAGCACTTGAGGGGAGCATTAAATGCACTTTCAGCCAACACAGTAGGTGATGTTCGAGATGAAGCATTAGCTGAGTGTACGGGCACCTACTCTGCTTCTGATCGCACGAACAGAATCTCTGCATGCTGTCACCATTAGCATTAGCGTGACAGCTACATTCCCTCATCTTTCGGGGCGTTGTCACCTCACCTTCAGAGAGGCGTGAGAGTGGTGAACTCACTAACGCGTCACTGGCGTGGCACCGAACTCGTTGATTCCTCCTTTTATGGCGTTGTGGCAATCACATGTGCGCGAAACCAATATCACCTCCTATGAATGCGGAATGAAGAGGCGTCAAGGCTTGTGCTATCAAAGTATGATGCAAGTGAATTGATGTCCTGTTGCAAGGAGCAATGGCGATAAATTTGTCCACACCACTCGTTGTTCACTAGGTGGTCACATTCACAGTCTAACTGGATCACAGCGGAAGTGGGCAGGAAAGTTCAATGCGGGCGACACAGTGCGCAAACTTGCTTGACACTCATTTTTGCACCTTACTTCTCAAGAAGCGCTTTCTTGTGTTCGATTCTAGCTTCTGAGAGGGTTGGAATGTGCACCTGTGTGTGTGTGTGTGTGTGTAAGTGAGTGTGTGTGTGTGTGTGTGTGTTGCGGTAGTAATTACAACCTGGCAGTGTCGACTTTGTGGCAGTGGTTAACAATGCATCTGCCAACACATCACTGACATGAACCACGACTGTGTGGACACAACCGAGGAGCGGTAGTGCTCACTGCCACTCGATCGCGATCTCAATCAAACCACAAGGCAGGGAACTTGGACCGCAGTTCTCCACTGCACTACTTCAACGGTCGACCGGTGACCACATCTCTCCTGCGCTTTTCTTCGACATGAGCCTAAAGACAAAGGGTCATTAGTGCGCATGAGGTGCCTCCTCAGGCAATACGAGCGGCAAGGTGGAAGACGGGTCAGAGGACTGAGCCATAATTTGACAACACAGTATGCTGCATCGCCTACGTATTTAGACATCGGGACGTTGTGATGTAAGGAGTTGCAACAGCCGCCCACGCAGGAGAGGTCTGCTCAATGAGAAGAGCGCATCTAATTTAGTTAGTTTGTGCCGGATGAAGTGGTTTGACGCAGAGCCTCTCATCACACACGGGCTGGAGTGCCCTCCCAACCGTGCGTCTTATGACCACTCACCAACAACCGTTTGGCTCCCGGTGAGACTGGAGAAAGTGAGCTTTTCGTATTAATTTCTTGCGTTTGTCGGAGAGTTTGCATAGTTCCGAAATAACTCATGTCTTCTGAAGTTGTAACTATTCAGGCAGTCGCATTTAGTTAAACCATGGGATTGAAGGGGAGAATTCAATGTGACCGTATCAACTAGTAATTGCTATCACTCCTGCTCGTCTTCAAGTCACGTCGATGGAAGCGCAGTCTTGATTGGTAGAAAAACTTAGTGGTGAGATGGGTGGTCATTTGCATTGGCACGAGAAAGCAAGGTGTGTGATCGGCGTAGTGGGCTCAAGAGGACACCCACGCAGAGGATGATGCGTGCCTCTCGTTTCCTTCAGGAGCCCCTCACATATCAAACCACAGTGAGGCCTATTGAAAGACGGAAGCGTGCGAAGTCATTAGAACACTTCGTGAGCCTGGGTGATGGTGCCATTCGAACCCGCTGATGCCCCGACTTCCATCGTAGTTGACATATGTGACTGTCATTCATTTTTGTATAACTGCGCTCGCCAGGCACATTTTCGTGTAGATTTAATTGCTGTCCACCAACTAGACACCCTTCAAGCGTGTCAGTGTGTCACCCACCCGATTGTCTGCACTTTGAGTTGTTCAGTTGTTGAGTTGCTTAGTTGTTGAGGCTTATCGGTGCATAGAGGCCAACCATGCGGCATCACAACGGAGAGTTGTCGATTCAATCATGAAAGGGCAAACGTAGTAAGGAAGAAAGTAAGTAAGTAGGAACGATGGAAAGGAAACTATAGACTCTAATGCCGAGATAGGACTGCCCAATCTAAACGGAAGTCGTTGCTCCACAATCGTCCACACGATATGCAACAAAAATCTCAGCAGTAGGCAATCGTAGTGGTATATATGGCGATTTCCGTAAAACCCTCCTTGGATTAACAGAAAATCTAGCAATAGGCGGGTCGAATGTGAAGCACACATAATTCACAAAGCAGAGGAATGCCAGTGTGTTAGCTTTTGTGGGTTGAGTGGAAAGGCGCTGCACCACTCAAGCGTGCGTCAATGCGCTGCTTTTTCCATTTGTGTGGGTTGCATCGTCAACCGCCATGCTTAGGTGGAAAACGAGTTTACAACCTCGTCTACTCACAGAGACACTCAACACCAACTCCCTTTTCTCCAAGTCATTCATTACGCGACAATGACGCTTTGTGTTCTCCAAACCGATTTCTACTATTTCAACTGCACCCCTTGCCATTGCTGTTGTTCGCATTGCACATGGACAAGTGTCTTCTCCACTCCTCATCTCCATTGCGTGCTCAAGATTCTAAAGTAGCTAAGTCACCACTTTCGTGTGTGGTTGAAGAATGCCTATCGCCAATGCTTTTGCGAGGACTGCATGTGTGTAGGAAATGGTTCCGAAGTGAAGTGCTGAAGCAAAGTCAGTTGATATTTGTTGCTCGCAACGGCAATCAGACTGGCATTCGCCAAGCTCTGAAGCATCACCGAATGGTTTGTACCGTCATGCTGGCCAACAATGTGAGTTGAGAGGTTAGTATTTGCCAGGAGATTATTTTTAGGCACGTCAAATTGCATGACTTGCGACAGATTTTACTGGCAGAATTGATGCCTCTTCACACCACTTTGCATGACTGTATCAAATTGGGTGTATGCTTCACCTATGCTATTGCATCATCGCAAAACCCAAGCACTCCTCTCGTCGATGGTGTGGCACATGCCATTTGGTGCCGCTCAACGCAATGCTTCGAGAGGTGCGCGATGCCGATTGGCAGCTCTAACAACTTCAACGTCGAATCGATTGACGCTGTCGCGCTATTTGCTGCATCGAGCACTATTTAAGGACTGGTGTCTCACTGGCAGATTGCACACACCCAAGTCCGAGCACAATGGCAGGCTCTCTCTCAACTAAGATTCTCCGTGTCCTCTTGGTGGTCTTCGACCTCGTTCTCTTCGTAAGTCAACGAATTTGCGTGACTAGTACTTCAGGCGGCTGGTGCGATCATGACCGGCTTCGGCATCTACCTTGTAATTGCATCGAAGACATACAGTGCGACAGGGCAAATGCAAGCGATTCCCATCGCTTTTTTGATCTTGGGACTTCTCGTGCTACTTACAAGTTTCTTCGGCTGCTGTGGCGCCTTGAAAATGAATAGGTGTTTTCTGTTGCTGGTAAGCTCATTGAGGCAGTAATCCCCTCCTCCAGTTTGCACTGCTCGTCGCTCTAATAGTGGTTGGTGAGATCGTCTGCGCCGTTGTCCTTCTTGTCAATAAGAATAAGGTAGTGTGCCTCTATCTTCACCTGTAACACCCACACCCTTCTAGTTCAGACCGTACATCAGAAATTACTTCCTCAATGCTATCACAGAGATACAGAACCATGGGAATCCAAATTTGGAACAAACCATCCGATACCTGCAGGATGAGGTAATATCCAGTCACTACTAGCATTCATTCTATGCAGATGGACTGCTGTGGTGCCAATGGACCAAACGATTGGAAGCAACCTAACATATCCTGCTGTGACGATGGACGATCATTTTGTTTATTCTACCCTCAAGTGGTAGGTACTCAGCACTTGGGAGTGTATTTCCATAATTTAGCCTCTTCTTACACCCTCTGCTTCGTTGTAGGGTTGTGTGGATGCGGTCTACCACGAAATGAGAGAGGGAATCGTTGGGGTTGGAGCGGTTGTCATTGTGCTCGCAGTCCTCGAAGTAGGCGCCATTATGACCGCCATGGTTCTGTCGAGAAATAATGAGTCGGTGTGAAAGTGCTTCTTCAGCTTCCCTCTCAAAGAAGTCACCTTCATCCAACCTGCAGTCCAATCACCATGTTTTAACCCCACTTTCCCACACTCTTCTGCCCGTCGCCACTGATTACGCTGCTCTCTGTTCATTTTCAGCTGTTCTTTGAACTTGCACAGTAAAGGTTCCACCTTCCATTCTTCACTGACTTTTTTGATTTCTCTTAGATCTCACCGTTGACCAAACTGTCGCACATGTCTTCCCATCGAATTCCTCCTTCAGTTCAAACACCATGTTAGGGAGCAGAACGTGTAATATACTCATCCCCTTTAGCATTCATTCCTTTACCACTTTCTTTGAACAGAAGGAGCCGACACTCATCCTCTGGATTGTAAGTGATTCGTTTTTTCACCGTTAGAGAGCAGAGCGACGTGGACGATTTCGAAATCCTTTGGTTCACCTCAGCTGAGAAGTCTGCACCAAGCCTTAATGTCATCTCGCATAACACTCCAATCAGTGCCTTCGCAGCGCATTATATTAGGAATGTCTGTAGCACTTCACCCCACCATTCGTTGCATTCCAAAGCCAAACTTCTTCCCACTTTTTACATACTGGCCTCATCTACCTATGCACATGCATTGAGATGAGTGTGGTGATCGCAACAATGCCCGACTTCCCTACTCTGATTGTGTCGCATTACCACATGTAGGTATTTCATCATGCGCAGAGGGGATTTTATGTGGTGCCACAACTTGGGACCGGCATAAGCATGTCAGAGCTCAAACAAAGGCTTCTGTTAATTAACGACTCCCTTTTTGCCATCCGTTTGAATTCTATTTGACCAGGCCCACATGACGTTCGAGCCTACTTTTCTAGGGGACAACAACTCCAAAAGGTTAGGATGCTGCCAAATGTGGGAGCCCGGTGGTGTAATTTACCTCCTAGCGGCAACTGGACAACTACTCTGAATGCAACGAAATGATTGAACAAGTGTTGGCCATGTGACTTGCTGCGTTTCCATCTGAATGTCAGTGTGCGGCATATCAAGGGTCTGTAAAAAGAAAATACTGATGATGAAAGCCTGCATTCTAACTTTGATTCTCTCGCACCAACTGCTGATTCCGCCTGTCCACTCACCTGACCAACAACGAGCTTGAACACGCCTTCGTTATTGACGCAAACAGCGTTGAACCCGTTAGAAAAGCGCTAATTTAAGCTGTGAAAAAAGATCTACTTACAGTTGTTTAGTAACGAACTGTGACATCGCTCACCGTGACTCCTCCAAGGTAGATATGCGATGGTTATCGCATCAGCCACAGCCAGTTTTTGCTGTAGCGAGGCACTGCTGCAGTGTAGCCGGAATGTGTTTTGCATCAAATCTACCTTTTGGGATGGAATGATAGTTATGCACAAATTTTGTTGGATTATCTTTTGAGAAAGTAAACTCCTTTCTCCTTCCTTTGCCGCAACTTCCCTTTCTGCTTAGGACGCCTTTTGGCAAGACAGTATTGCCGTATTTCTGACACTTCAAGTCTTCTGTGTCCCAGTTCCTCAGCAGACGAGAATGGGTATTAGCTCGATTGTGATAGCCCTTCCTCACTCTCGAATGCTTTCACTCCAGACTTTAAGCAAATTTCTACTCCCTGACGTGTTACCTCCCTAGGAAACTGCTTATTCTGTCTTCGATTTCACAACACATCCGCGCGCTCTGATACATGAAGCAATCCAAGCGTAGCAGTTCTCAGGTCATGCTCTGAGAAAGTCCATGCATCTTTCATGGCTGGTGCACGTCTTGTCCTATCGAAGAACCAGTCTCACACCATCGAAATGATTTCATCGCAAGAATACGGTCAACTCTTGGACCTAGGTGATGGTTCTCTCGGTGGAGGACACATCGATCCAGTCTTCCTGATTCTAAATCAAGTCCTGGTATTCCGTGTTCTGTTACTGAAGGCAGAACTCGAGACGAATGATAGCAAGCAAATATTTTAGAACTCAAGGCAAAGCAAGTATATGACTGGTAAGAGCCCTGGGCATCCACTCGCAAGATGATGACTGCATTAGTGTCCAGTTTTGTGTATTATTCGCTTTCAGGAGTCGCTAATAGTGTTTAATAGAATTCGTATTCACTCATGCTGCGGTCACAGTACCAGTGATTTTGGTGCAATCCAAATTATTAAAGAGTATTTGTAGTGCTTTGCTTGTTGGACTGCTGATTTCGATTAGGATCTCTTGGGTGGCCATACCACCTTAACCGGGTGGGCGCTACACTGATGGAAGCGAATAGCAAGCCCAAATTTAATAAACTTCTATCCTTTTTCACACCGTTTGTGATAAACTTTGACCGTGAAGAAGAAGTGCATGTGCTATGGACGGAAAAAAAGTGCCAACTTCCCATAACAGAAGTGCTGACAATGACATTTACCTTCGACATCTACCCGGGGCCAGTGTTCTGCATGGAAGCTCTTAACAACGAAAGCGACACTGATCGTGAAGCATCTCAAAAGTTTCGTTTCGGAGTTTCCCAACCACACCTACATAAAGATGTCAAAAATGCGGACAGACTCGAATCCCTATCCCCCCAGAACTGTGCTTAGTTCTGTGCTCCCTTCCACAAAACTGATTTTAGACCGGTGTTCCGACTCCCATCTATGGATACGCGTGATAGTCAGCAGAATCCCCCGTCTCCGAATCCATTTCCCAAACCGGACGAAAATCCAGATCCAAAAGACTTGCCAGGTGGGATCAGTGTCGTTGCGTCCAAGTACCTCCTCAGATGCTGGCTCGTAGGTGTTTTCCTTCAGCAATGATTGCGCCATGCTGTCTGACGCAGGAGGTTTACCAAGGGGAACGCAAAGGACGACGCTCAAAAGAGAAGAGGAGCTATGTAATACCTTGTTTGTTTGCCGGTTTCGGTTACGATCGCTTGGGAGGCCATATTACCTTGGCCGGGTGGGCTGGCCTTCAGGCCACGCCAATAGTCCTGGCGCCTTTCTCTTTGCTGGGTATATATACACATGTATTCTACCGAAATATTATGCCTTCTTTCGTCTTGCAGGAAACCTCGGAACGATACGGCACCAGAATCATGCCCCACCTACTTTGTTGAGAACTTTTCGGGGAACGGCAGACTTACCTTAAAATTATTTCTAATGCTATCCTTTGTCTACTTGGTGTCCCTAACCAGTAGTGGATATTTCTTAAACTAAAGTAAAAACGCACACTGATCACCAGTGGTTGGACGAGTTAGTTACATGGACGCGTTGCCTTAGCCTGAGATTCTGTAGCTCGCCTGCGGGTGTATTGTCGGATCAACTTAAGATAGCTAACTCCATAGGTAGAAAAGTACCCTATTATTCCAATCACATATGGACACTTTACAACTATATTAAGAACTTTACAATGCATCAAAAGGTTGAGTTTTAGGATGCAAATGCAACATAATTACGTCGCATGAAGAGGTTTTTGATCTGTCTGAAATTTAAGCTTTGTGTCGCATTCAAAAACGTTTGCTGGCAATGGGTAGTCAACTTCACTGGCTCTTTAAGGTTTTACATCCAAAGTCGGGCCGATTTGATTGTCCAGACAGCAAGAAGGGAGAATTAAACGTAACGTAAAATGTAATTACGGATGCGATCGGTTAATAGCAGTCGAACTGATTAAACATAAAAGGTTGTAATTATAGGCTGTGTGGTTAAGTGGACTGAATGGTGACACATTACTTCTCTCTCCTTCCTGCGGAGGATGTTATGAGGCTCATCTCTTTGCCGTACCTAGGCGCTCCGCTTACCGGCCAAACAGCAGGCGGCAAAGACGGCGCCGATCTCGACGATGGAAAGTACAATGGCTGTCACTCCAACCACAATCGCATGGCTTCGCAGGTATTCGTAGATGGCGTCCGCGCAACCCTAACAGAAATGCAGCGTGCATATGGGCTCGACTTAGGCAGAGCCGAACTTACGAAGTCCGGTTTGTTTATTATAGACCTTTATTAATTTACGTTACTCTATCCTAGTACCCACACAAATGTGTGACAATGAAGCATGAATCCTCATACTCAAAGGCCAAGCTAAGGACAAAACCACGACGCTTTAATTGATTGTCATTTTATCAATTCTGTGATCGACTTAAATAGTACTTTGGCATTATGAATTAAAACAGTACTCGGGGTCAACTGAATAGGCTATGTTAAATTTTTCTGAGTGGAATAGAAATACTTGCCTGTTTGAAGAATGACGTAACCTTGGATATGGGGTCGTTATGGCTGGAGCAGTATTTGCTTGGATCTTTCCAATCACTGGGTCCACTTGCGCCACAACATTCAAACTACGGGAAATATGTTATTCAACTCGCACACACCTTTTCTTGCAGATTTCGCATCATATCTTCCATTTCTATGTTGCCAGGAATTTGAGCGTCACTGATGCATTCCTTCAAGAACTTGGCGATGAGGTCTTTACCCTGTTCAAAGTATTAATAGTGGAGGTATCGGTAGTAGTAATTCAATGCACAAACCATACCTTGTCGTGGTAAATGAGTATGAGAATTCCGCAGATGACTTCAATGATGATTAGAATAGTGATAATAATCGCGTACTATTTGGAGGTAAATTACCAAAACCTCGCTTTTACCGTTTTGAGACAACATGAATTGAGTTTCCAAGCGCCACAGCACCCCAAAAAGCCGAGAAGAAGTATTAGCAGCACTAGAGCGAGGATGAAAGCAGGAATGACGATAGCTCCTTGATCGCTCGTATATTCCTTAACTTTAGCCAAAGTGTACGCCGCAAATCCGGTGCAAATGCATCCAAACAACTATAAGGTGTTGGATGTGCAATGAGAAATACATACGAAGACGAAAAGGTTGCACACAACAAGTAGAATGCGAAGACATTGCTCTCCACATGTCAGAGCCATGACCGCTTCAATCGTCCTAATGTGTGAATCCTGTGGCTGTTCGATCCACCCGGGCTGTGATGAAAGGCAGGCGTAGGCGTGATTGGCCAATGGGAGGACGACCTTGAGCTAGACATGCGATAGCGAATGTAACCGCGGCAGCGTTGGCCGTTGTAAGGACAGGCGAATAACTACGAGGTGCTGCTACTTTGGTTGCGATTGGTTCGCGGTTTCCACCATCAATCGGCAGGGCCTGCGAGATGCACCCTGTCATCGGCTGGCCCATGATAAACTAAAGAAGGCCTCTCAAAAAGTAAATAGGTCACGAAACAGCTTTTTTAATTTAGAGAAATCATTCGTTATCCAAAGCTATACATTTTGAACATTTCATGGAATACCCAATAAGCTGCTGTAAACTCATTAAGCAAACAGTTGCCACTTGAAGGAGGATTGGGTGCAGTGTGATTTTCAGCGTTTCTCCCAAGTTTCCTGTGAATAAATTTTCCATCGTTAGCATTTTTGTTTTGTATTCTGTTTTGAAATTTGGCCTTAGTCTGTTCAGGACCTCGAGAATACTCGTATGCTTCTTTCATATGGCTGACTTGGGAGGCAAGTTTGTAATGTTAAGTTCGAATCTGAATGCTGTAATTTCACTGGATTCCGTCGGAAATCACTTCGACATCGTGTCAGCATTTTTGAAGTTGGAGGTTCTCTCTCACCTAATCATCTATTTGTTTACACAAACAATTCGCTGAGTGCTTGGTCGTACCTTATTTAAACTTTGTCTTTTCAATTCGTTACTGGCTTTAGTAACTTGTGGCATAGGTTTTCATCGGTTTATTTAAAGAAGCGGTTTGTGGGCGTCATTTAACGCCTGGCAAATTCCAAGCCATTTCAATCAGGAATAGCGTTATTTTTTGTCGCACCATTTGCAAAGATGTCGCGTTCCTCTCAGTGAAATCACTTTTACGTGACAAAGTGTCACACACCTGTGCTCGTATCCATATATCGGTTATAACGGGTCAACCGAGCACAGAAGCCGCCCCTTACAATGGGGCACGGTGTAGCTTGTGCATACATTTCCCTCCGATGAGCTCTGCTCCTAGTAGTAATGAAGTCAAGAACTTTTCTTTTTTGGAAGAAATTGGCAAAAAAAGTTCTACAATGACAAAGGGACTTTTTTTGGACAATCAAAATGGAGAGTTTCAGATGTCTGGTTTGAGTAAAAAGGGAATGGAACTTCCTATGGCTGCATGAAGGGGTTATAATAGTCCCAGCAACATCCATTAAGTCTTACTTTAAGAGATCTACCTAAAGACCTTTGGCAAGCAGATTTTGGTTAAGGGTATTGCTTTAATTCTTTTCCTTTTTAAAAAAGAAATTCTAGTACTTCCATGAAGCGAGCAAGCATCACTCAGGTGACTCACACAGACAATTTGGAGTATGCTACCAACAAAGTGCTTTGAAGTCCATGAGCTGTGACTAAGACTTAGCAACACTGTGCTGCCGGATAAAACTTCCAGACAAGTGAAAATAATGCTCGATGTTGGCAAGTTTCAAATTGGGATGTCAAAACGTTTTGTTTGGTCGCCTATTCTAGGCAGTCAGTGAAAAGTTTGCACTAACTCCACTAACTCGGCACTTTGACACACTCTCAAAGTTGTGTTTATCAGAATATAAAATTTCCATTTCACTTATAGATGGTTTGCATTCATTGTGGGGCAGTGGCGATGACGCAGCACAACAAAGCCACCACAAAATGCCTGGGCAGTTCGACAGCACAGTCGTTTGGCCTACAGAACAATGACTGGGTGGAGAGGTGCAGTGTCATGTCAGGACACATAAATAACTTCCGGTATAAAGAGCTGTGTGTTGCATTTATGCACATGTTTAAACAGAGTTTGGATTCCCTGCATTGAAGAGAATTTGATTAGTCACCTGAAAAGTTTCATTTTTTTTAGAAGCCACTGGTAAAACCATTCGGCACGAAAGAGGACTTTAAAAGTGGATGGTTATGAACTTGGATTATGCATGCTAGCCTCCATAACAGCTACACACATGAGATGCTTTTGGATAAAGCCTCACCACTGTGTTCTTCGTCTGTGTCCCGTTTATCAAGAAATCTCTGCCCTTTGCCTTGGTAAAGTGGTGTAATACTTGCATTGTTTTAAAGATGCCTCTTGAACGAAAGGTGGGAGAAAAATAAAAAGTCTCGTGTTCAACGAGAACTCTGAATTTTCTTGTAGCAGACAGGAGCTCAGCACTCCGTTCTCCCTTAATCTGTACCGTTTATAATTAGTTCAAACCACTAAAAGTTGCACAGACCAATCAGCCTGTTTAGTTGCAGGGTAGCAGGAGGGATCTGGAGGTGAACGAGGAGTGTGCTAAATGTGGTAACAATGTTAATGCTTTCGCATTGTGATGAAAGATAGGTTTCTGACTTCTTTGTCATTCACCAAAAGCACTTTTAAATTCACAGTACATCAACTTCAAGTAGCTTGATTTGGTGGCAGATAGCTTTAGCTATCTGGATTGGGTTTGACTGGTTGTACTGCAAGTACAATATGTGAATATTCCCCATTCCCCTTTGGTTATGCACCCCTCACCAAAATCACTATACCTTATTAAGTGAAACACTCTAAGGTAGTCGAAGTCATTTATTGCCCAGGGAAACACCGACAAAAAAAATACGGATGTATTAAGGAGTTGTGCGGATTTATGCTTATCGCTCGGAGTCTTCCGTGGTGTTGAACGCATACTTTGGATGAAATGCACATTCTTTTTGGAAGAACACATACTAGTAACGGAAAGAAGAGTTAGAGGGCTAATGGCAAGGCTTGAGCGGAAATATAATCAGCAGAGTCTGAGGTGACCAAGTCATGCAACACACAGTTGAATAGAATACCAGTCCTCTGCATAACCTCCTATAGGCGTTGGAATGTTTGCCAGTTAGTTCCCCACCGAGGGGTGAAGCCACATGCATAAGCACAATAATGATGTCCACCCTCGCTGGCTCACAAGCACACTTCTGCTAGTTAGCACTTCTTGGTGGACAGTTGCATCCCTTGGGAAAATTATGATATCATTACTTATACTGCATAAGTGTCCTTTTTAGAAAGTAGCGATTCCTCCCACCACTAACTGTGTACTGTATATTTGGGTGTGTTGGTATCGAGAGGATTAAACAACACGCATGAATTGTAATTTTGCAATGTGTAAGCATTTGTTTGGTGTTGAGTAGCAATGACAAATTATCACGAAAAGCGCTGCAATACACTAATTGTTTGTTTACTTCTTGGTTTTGGTAGCAATCCACTTGAGCACTCTGTGACTTTGCTGCCATAGGGCGATCTGACCCTCAGGAAATGACAGAAGTACCAAGTACGCATTCTACCCCCAGACGTCCTCATAGAAGTCTACAAATACTGGTAAATCTACCAACGATCATGACTGTCTGGATCCCAATATCTGCCAGTTGAATATTGATCATATTTTTCTTTCCAAAACATTTACCAACCCGATCTACCTTTCTAACTCGGAGCAACTACACTCAATCCGACGTGATCTCATCGTGTGCTGAGTTGAACTAAAACATTATTTATAACGTAGAGGATTATTCACTGGCAAGTGCGATTTTCGGTCCCTTATTCCAGTGACTTAGGCAACCTGTGTTTGTGGGACGTGCAGCGACTAAGGAGAACGGAACAGTTCTAAGTGTTAGCGAGTGAACATGGCTTAACTAATTATAGGTGTGCAAAGCATCCTCCGCGTTGGCAGGTGTTGGTTTTTTAAAATAAATCACAACATACACTCATGCTAACCTCAATTGGCCAAATTCACGAGCCTCCTGAGGTTTCAAAGCCTTCGCTGCAGAATCCTTCTGAACTGCCTTATTTCAGGTTACTTTAAATCACCTTTGACTGTTATGGGAAGATTTAGCCATTCCATCAAGCATTTCTTTTTGAATGCGTAGTATCCTCTAAAGATTAATGGAATTCCACAGTTTCAACAGCTACTAAATTTCTCAAGCAATGGAAAAGTTCTCCGAAGGTATAGTTCTCCTGAGCCTCAGATGCCTAGGAATTCCAAAAGGTAATAGCTTCCTACGAAAATACTGAAAATAATGTATGCCAATCATGTAAATTGCCGATTGTCCCTTACGAATAGTCTTTTAAAAAGGGCAACTGCGTTTTGCATCAAGATTACCCCGTTTCCCACTTGCCAAACCCTTCATGCAAGCGAATCTTCACGCGGTCTAAACTAATTCATTGTAGTACCTTGACTTCCGCTTTGGGCGTACTAGAACCATAAGCTCGTTGAATTGCCGATTCGCTTCGCAAAAACTATTTCAAAACAGCGCCCTTGAATTTAAGGGACATTAATACGCCTGCTCCAATACTGCAGATGACGAAGATACGCCAAACAATTTTAGTCGCTGAGACGTATAATCTGAGCAGTTACATACCAAAATGAACCATAGCACTTCTTCCTGCATAAATTTGAACTGATTAAACACTGTCTAATGATTAGTGCTTACATTCTTTTGCCCGACATAAAACGTTCCCTGTACTAAGCCCCGGGAGGAATCCAAATGACTTTCAGTAGTGATAGACTTCAAATTACAGACGTGCAGAGACCATATACAGAAAATACTTTTAAACTGGCGAAAGGGAGTTATTCAGACGCCTGATCATTGACTGCACCACCTGCTCCAGTTTTGGGTTTTTCGAACACTTCGCAGTCTAAAGTTGAAAAAAGTGGGCTAATTACCAAAAGATGCAAAAATACAGCCTTTCAGTGTGAACACCCATAGCATTGTACAAGGACGGCAACCATCAGAAAGGGGTGAAATATAATATTGGCAATTACGTGTGGACCCATTCACGACTATGCTGCCCCATGATTCGTTTTAAATGTAAATTTGTCTACTTCCATATGTTTCCAGCACAGAGAAACGCTACTGGTTTAAAAGAAGTTGCAACAGAACTGTCAAGAATTCATCAAATTCCTAACTACAATGCCTAGAGAGGATGCTGCCTTGACAGAAAACTGATATGAGGCAACAAATGGGTGAAAAGCAAAACGAAATGTCCAAAAGTTGATTTGCTATAAAGAATCAACAACACTTACAATACATGAAATTAAAAAAGACATTATAAGATCACCTACTAAATTATTGCCATATTTTAAGAGCCCCGAATCGCTACAGCAGAGAATGTAGATGACGGGCTACCTGTTACTTACAGTTAACTGGTAAGCATCAACACATGTGTGAACGGCGAAAATGGGAGGGATCAACGTGAGTTTCTAACAGACTAACAAAAGGTCTCTCACCAGGCTCCTTAGATCGATCTCCACCACGTTCTCATCGACATCCAACAGAAGGCAGTCCACTTTGGGGTCCACCACACCACCGCTTGCCTTCAAGCAATCGGGCCCAAATGCGTCCTGCAGCATCACCCCCAATGCGCCGCAGAATTGAATGAAGTCGGGCTCCCGGAGGGTAGGTAGAGTGTCTGGAAAGAAGTGTGAATCGTGTCAATATCTGCTGCTACACATTGTCGCGCGACACTCATTGATGTGCCGTTTCATGGCTTAAAGATTCTCTTGATTTACCCAGCAGTGATTAAGCCGAGTAATACACGTAAGACTAGTTTCACCGTTTCCTGAATTGAACTAATCATCTTAAAACTGATTAACCAGCCAGCTAGGCATTATATGATTTGATGGCTGTGAAGGCGTTGTAATGTAACAGTCTGTTAGCCGTAATTAGGCCACTAAGACAGAAAAATTTCAGAACATCAAATGACCGCATCGGTTTGGATATATATTTCGCGAAAAGCATTTAGTATAAACATGGATAGATGGGGCGACTGCAAAAGTATCTAGTATAGCCTTGCAAGTACATTTTTCGCATCCGAAGACGAAAATCACCATGGATCGACTACAACTATCGACAGATACCCACACGTTATGAAGGCCTTGAATAACTGAATATTCCATAATAAAATCACCAACCTGAAGAGGTCGGCGAGGCTCGCAACACGATACTCTGGATGGCATCAGCATACATATCGTTCACCGGATTTGCCACCCACTAGGCGTAAAAGAGAAGTTTAATGGCTATGCCAGCTCTAAATTTTGGGTAGAAGGGGCACGGAACTCACCTTGATGCGGACCATATTGGGCTGCCATGTTACAGTGATTTCGTCAAAAACAATAAATGTAACAGATTCCTCCAGCTGTTCTATAATCTTTACTTTTCCGGCAACCATAGTAAGGTGAAACTGCAAAAGACTCGGAGATCCAGAGAACGGGACAGCTATGACCTGCGTCACAACGGTGGTGGCAAGTTCGGTATAAACTAAAACAGTATTAGTTGCTACTTGCAATATGTAGGTAGATGTACTCATTTATCCACAAAAGCTCGCCACATACCAGGAAGTTCAGTCGGAGTTATGATGTGGTAGGCGAAATTTTTTTTGACCAATACTCCAGATAAACTTTCGCGTTCAGAATTGCTCGCCTTCGTACCCTCAAAGGAGCTGCTTCCTCTGGTCTTTGCCAGACTACCAAGCACTTTAGCAACCTTTTCCCCCTTGAACCGCAGGTTGACCGACTCACAATTTTTGGGGGTAAAGATTTCCAGATGACAGATCTCATCATCCTCGTATTCGCGTTGTAGAGCACCCGCCAGTCGCATCATCTCATTCTGTTCACCGTGCACCAGGACCTTAAATTAAGTTCGTTCGATTCAACAAAGCTTTTTTTGCGATGACAGTCTGAGAATTTCCATTTACAATGAATAACATCACTTGGAAGTTTTCTGCTAAGCTAGTTGTGTTGCTATCAGATCTATGCTTTGAGAAAAGAATAAAGCACGTGAAGATGGTGCGCAGATAAACATCCAATCTCCGTGGCCGAAATAAGTCGACAACTTTTCATCCTCGTCAGGAAAAAGGTGTTTACATGGTCTGCTATGTTGAATTTCCTCATGGCGAAATAATTCGAGTGTAGATGGGCTACTCAAAGCTATCGAGTTCCACTCAGGCCTTAAAAAGCACCCGAATGCTTCTTTTGGAAAAAGATTTGTACTCACAACATAATTGGGTTTGAGTTCGCGGATGAACTCACTGGTCTGCTGGTAATCGGTATGGGCGGAGAAGCTAATGTACTCGACGGAGCACTTGAGTGGCAGCATTTGGCCCGACATAGTGGGAACTTCGGCGGGCTGAGAAAGGATCTGCTTGGCTGGCGTACCTTCTACGCAGTATCCTGCAATGATTACACCGTTCCTTTTGTCGGTGCACCAATTCTCGAAAAGCTCCCGACTCAAGCCCGATTGCATCATTCCAGGACTCGCCAGGACCACACAGGGACCCGAGTCGTCCAAGTGGTTCCTGCTCTGCCAATAAATTACCATCATAATTTGTAGGACAGAAATACTAGCATGTAAAGTTGTCATCCCACCCTATTGCGAAAAAAGGGCATAGCGCTTTCAAAATAGGTAACAGAAATGTTCAATGAAAACTTTATTCACATTTCAGGTAGAGGAAATAGATGCGATTGAAAACGATTGGCCACCTGGCGCCTGATCAATCAAACTAGCATAAGCAATTTCATAATTATAAAAATAGCAATGGGTGGATAAATAACAGGAAATAAATAAAAGCTCCATAAAGTCGTTGAAGCAGGAATCCTGTTTTATCCAAAATAGCAATGAAATGTTCTTAAAAACACGTGAGATTAAATAGTGTGGTAAAAGTACGCAAAAGTAAGCGACTACCGTACATAAGGTGGAACAATGGACCCTGAACTCGAAAAAGCAAAAGTATTACGACGAAAAAAAGAAAGCAGTAAACGCTAATAACATTAAACCTAAACAACACTGACTACATCATAAAATGTATTCCTGAGTATACAACACGCACGAAAAAGTAGGAATGTAAGATTTCCCAAATCACAGGCCCCATTCCAACATACCGGTAAACTTGGAACACTATATCAAGATGCGCTACCATCAGACTGCTTGACAAAAGCAACTAACAACTTATATAGGGGTTGATAAATCACCTGTAAGTTTGAAATGAAGCGGAAGCAGAAAGGATTGTTGTTCGCAACTTGATTTCGAATACGGTCATTCATAGCAGCGATAAATGTCTGGTAAACTGCCATACACTTGCAGGCGAGCTGACTAGCATAGTAGATGGGAACGTCCTGGAGTTCTGGATGGGCGGCCCAGTACTCGTCCAGGATGAGCATCAACTCCTGCGCGCGACCGAGGGCAAATGCGGGTATGAGGCAACGACCACCGCGAGAGATGATATCATGCACTAAACTCGTAAAACGCTTCTCGCGTTCCTCCCGCTTGTCATGAATATGAATTCCATAAGTTGATTCTGTGATTAAAATGTCTGGACGGTGCGGAGGTACCTCAGCGCACATCAAATGTCGATCCTCTTGGCGACTAAAGTCGCCCGTGTACAAAATCTAAAAAAGTGCCATCTCACCAAGGACCAAACCTTAACACCAGCAATCTCAATAAGAAACATAGCTGCACCCAGAACATGACCGGCGTGATATGCCGAAAATTTGATGCCATTTACTTCCAACTCCTGATGAAAATCAATTGGATCAATTTTTTCAAGGCTCTGAACAATATCTCCATCCGCATACAACGACTGTTCAGAAATACCAGAATTACTAAGCAGATCTAAGAAAAGGAGTGTGTCATACCTGACTTTAACAAAGTCAGCAAGCAAGTAGCGGTAGATGGCTCTAGTGGCATGTGTCATATAACACTTCGCACGCACATTCGTCTTCAACAAAAGGAATGGGAGCGCGCCGCAATGGTCCAAATGGTAGCTAAAGGGTACTAGTAATTTTATCGACTCTACTGGCTTATAAGAATGAGGTCTGTGCTTTCAATCTCTGGGATGGCATCGATGAATGGGAGGCTTTCTTTATTATGCAATCCAGGGTGAATCCCACAGTCAAGCTAAGAATGTGTGAGAAAATACAGTCGTACTATTATTTTCTTTCCCTTGAAAGTAAGCAAAATGCACGAGCGGCCAACCTCCTGCCCTGCTCCCCTAAATACACATACATGGAGGCTTAAAACGGAAAATTTACAAAGGCATTATTGAAAGCTTATCATTGTCATCAAAGTCATCACAGTCCCTGTCCGTGAGCACTTCCATAACACGCACACCAATTCAAATAACTACACTTCGTTGAATAAATTTACATGCATTTAAATAATCGACTGTTGCTACGACATCGCGTACCTTTCAAAATTTTGTAAGCATTTTGAACAAAAGCTTTGTACATGCAATAATAATTCAGTAGAAACTTCGTGGGACTGGAGCCCTATCTGTCAAAGTTGTATTTTTGTTCCCCCGTACGTTTGCATTGTGGCCTCAAAGTGAGCTGAAATTTGCCATCGAATAACATCCCTGTCGTATTTATTAGCAACTTGCGCCTGCGGGCTCAGGATTTGCCAAGCAGATAGTAGATGCGTGAAAGTGTAAAATCCATCCTCTTAACTTTCAAAACTCATGTACCCATTTTATTCTCACTTTCTTTGGTTCGTGTTTTTATCCATCGTTTTTGCTTTGGGTCTTCCTGTGGTTTTTACGCGCCCTCAACTGCTTTTTTTAGTGTACGGGTGGAGAGCTACAGTGAAAGCAACGGTTGTATCGATGACATCTCTGTGCTATCTAAAGCTACGTGTAAGGGAACTGAATAATGTCGAAAGAAGTACGGAATTGATGCTTAAGTTGTTCTTTTGGATGAGAATGTAACAATGCCTTCTGTAGAATGCTTTAGCTCTCTAACTAGAATGCTTGTTTATGTTGGATTAGTCCTGAGCCAGCCCTTCGTAGTCTCGTACCATGCCGAGATGGATCTCTAGGCTCAAGTTAGGAGCAATACTCAACGCATATCAAATTTTAAAAATCGCTTAGCACTTTGACTGAACCAAATATTGCACTGAACAGATTTGCTTTGCTTTTGATAGCATGGTGCGATGCGGGCACTGCTCACAGTCGCTTTGTCCGCCTTCGCACCAAAGGCAGAGCAGCTGTGGAAGTCAGAAAAGTACCGTCTGCTATATAGTACCTTCACCGCATCCCTCCTCCACTGACAAGATTCACATCCTTGCGGCCTTAATGCACATTTATTATGATTCTTTAAATTTTTTCTAGCTTGGGTGCAACCGCATAAAGTGAGCGCTCCGAATCAATGGCTCAGTTCTGGAGTGACAGAAACCTGGCAACCTTGGCCACATGATCTGGGGGTGAAAAAAAACAACATACAAGCCCAGACCTACACGCTACGACCCCGATACCGCCAATTTCCCACACCTCGACCTGCCCAAAACTGCCATCGTTTCTCTCAGTCACTGGTTTACCTGCGTGACTCACCGGCGCGCAATAAAAATTGCGCACCAAGACGCTCGTCCCAATTGTGCGCTGCAAAGGTATTCACAAAGCAGATAATCCTTATTTCAGTAGTGAAATTTGCATTCAGTTTTTGGTAGTACTGATAATAGTAAAGCAGCGATAACTCATTCTTTTACAAGGAGGGAAAGAGCGAGGATCAAGTGGGAGGAGGGCTTAAAGGAGTGGTCACAAGCTCGATAGGAGAGTACACTAAGTACATGAAAGACTTTATCGTCTGAGTACCAGCTGGCATTCACGGTCCGGAGGGGTTGAGGGTGGTGTACAAGGAGGTGGACACCGGAGCGGAGCAGTCCCCAATTAAATGAAAGGGGAGGAGGAAGACGGAGTGGCGTCAGGGCAAAACGAGGGGACGTGGGCGCCGCTTCATGTCATAGGCGTCCAGTGAGGTTGCATAACGCAGTCTGCATCGATTAGTGGTGTCCATACCAAGGTTGGAGTTCAAACTGCTGTTTGAACAGGCCTAAAAAGGTGTCGGTAGAGCAGCTTATTAATTGTGCTACTATCTATAGCTGCGCCACGCAACTGAACGATCGAAAATACTCGCCGAGAATTTGGTTTAGAATGAAATTTAAAAACAAATATCAAGGGCACAGCCGAAACTGGCGCGCTTCAAAGTGCACCCCTAAAACAATCGACGGAGTCACCAAAGTTGGAATATTTTTAACTCTGAGCATGCCCTACCTTGACGCTTCACACGCGTAAAGTTAACTCACTCCCCGAAACCAATTAAACACGTATCGCACTAATAAAAGGCAGTATCAGCCACAAACTTCTGCTGGCAATACTTTTCACCGTCTTTAATTTCCGGTACTCCCTCACTGAAAACATGAATATCGCCCCAACAATAAAGTTTCACCTAAAATTTAAAAAATGCAACCATGGGGTTAAATGGTGTTTCGTAAACAGAACCTTTATAATTGCTGCATGAAATATGATAATCACCGCCTTCTGTCAACCCCTTAACGATAGTCACTGAAGGTTCTACTACTAAGGCCAAAAAACGCTGATAATGCAGAAGCGAGTAATGAAAACTCAGGCATGGACTCACCTCAAGGTCCCTGGCCCCGTCGACAGAGAGACGAGTGAATTCGTGGCTGGAGACTGTAAGGTCCCTGACATCAAAGTAGTACTTGGTGTAAATCGAACTGGGGATGTTAATATTGAACTGAATTATCTCAAGGAATTGCCGCTCCAATTCATTCCTGAAACGCAGTACAATACCAATGGAATCAAAGAGAAAGTTGGTTATGGCGATTAAGCTTGAGAGCAGTGAGATAAGAGAGTGAAGCACGTGCCACATTAGTTCACACTTGTGTCTTGATAGAACACCATCAAATCAATCAGCATACAGACTAGCGGCGTAAGTGGGTCAGCTTGGATCGTGACAGTAGTAATAGTTCAGTGACCTATGCGAAGACGAAACAACTCACACATCGTCCACTTTGAGTTCGTCGAGGATTTGGCAGTAGTCGACATTCCACACAGCCTGGTCATCCCACACTTTGCTGGCTAGGAGGATGGCACACAGGAGAATACGCTTCCAGTTTTTCACGCTTAGGTATAGCCGGCCACCGTAGAGTAGCCTCTCGAGATAAACCTACGCAATAAATGCAATTTTCAATGGGGTGTAGTGCTCCATAGCACAAAAATGGCACTACCTTTTGTTGACTGTGTTCATAGAGCTTCCCCAAGACATACCACATTATTCCATTGCCGTGGAAATAAACTGAAGCTACTGTAACAAAGCAATCTCAACATCTTTTAAATAAACATCTTAATTATCCCACACACACACACGGTCGTTAAATGTGGTATAGGCATAGCGTCACTCCAAATAATCCAACCAAAGACACCGAGTTAACCCTGCAACGAAGGAATTACCAACCTCGAAAAGCAAGCTTAGACTGCAAAAAGTAATAAACCAGTCAACAAAACACAAAAAACTTCATATCAAATAAGGTACCAAAGGGAAAACCAATCCTCTCGGGGAGCAGAGCGATCCTCTTCCGAAAGGCAACAACAACTGCCTTTGTAAAACACAGATGAGTGTGTGTGTGGGTGTGTGTTTGGAAAGCAACAAAAATGGAGGTGGGGAAAGGAAGCGCGGTGATGCAAACGACTAACGCAATTTGACACATCTTAGTGACTCACTTGCGACACTGAAGGAGAGGTGAGCCACGCGATCTGTATTTACACACAACCGCCTTCTACACAGGGAAGGAAGCAAACTAATCAATGTCCAAAATTTTACCACAAATGGGGATTCAGTTTTCTTTTGCATTGCGAATTTAAAACGTGCACATTAGATTGTAAGAACATATGCCACCAGCAGTAACAAGTGGGAACTACGCCGATTTGAAGGCGTGAATATTGTGGTCAACAAAGTGAAAGGCCTGTTGACCCAAAAAACAAGCATACATACCCCTGTGGGACTCGTTAATGTATTTCCACCCTGTTGATGCATTTATACTGCTAAAAATAGAGTCCATTAAAGGTTCCCGCACTCCCTACACCCAATTCTGATGGTGACGTAATGAAACAGATTTCGAGATCCCGCTTGTCGTTTTTCCGACATTGGACTGAAACTTCGGCCGCGAAAGTACGCATTGAGGCTAAGTAAGCAAATGTTCCAGCGAATTATGTCTCGATTCCACAGAGGCTGTGAAATCCAATCAAATCCTATTTTAAACCCGCACAATAAGAAATTTGGGTAGTACAACAAAGGGGAGTACTCGACAGCGCTGAACGGAGAAGAGTAAGATTAAATGATGGATTATTTGATTGCTAAAAATGGAATTTTGAACTCTACATCCTTCCCGTTGACCGTGATACAGACAGTCAGTTCAAAGAAAAATTGAAAAAAAGCTATCAGTCTCACAATAGCATGCAGAGCAGTAAGAGTGACAACAACAGTAGACAGTTTAAGGCAAGAAGTGGCTTGTGTCAAAATATTTAAACGATTTGGCATCCACAGCCACGAATATATTCAGGTTTCAGATTAAAGCCTTCACTGTGGTTAGTGATTAGAAGCGAAGTGAAAGGCGAAGGCTCCCTTCCCTCCACTAGGCCCGCCTGAACAACCGTAGTCATTGAATGAAAAGGCAGCACAGAAATTCCAACATGAGTGATAGACAAAAGGATCAAACACAGCCAAAGGCGAACCAACGCAAAACGATAGAATGGCTAAGGAGTAAATTTGTACATCAACCATCCAGAGGTGAACAAAGCATTGGGGTCGTGAATCATGAAATTTTCACTGAGGCGCACAATAGATTCAGCACAAATCAGAATGAGAAACAAAAAGCTTTTGAAAATCACCAGTCTGCCTCTATGAGACAGCTTTGACTTTTCACGTAGTCAGTGAAATAGATTAAATGTAACTTTCTAGGTAGGCAAACAACTAAAAATGGTTTAAAGTCACCTGCACAGATAAAACGAGTTATGCCTTCTCCTCCTAACCTTGGCAGTTACAAAAATAGTAAATATGACACACAGAAGACGCATCAAATAAGCTGCAGCTTCTGTGACGCGATTCCCTAAGTTAATGTGAATCACCTGTTCGACAAGACCTAGGGGACAGAGTTCTGCGTTGTTAAGATCTGAGTCTTCCATCTCATCACCACAATCAAATACGATTTTGCTTGCAACGATCAAGAATGCGGTGGGTAATATGGTGAAAATGTGATTGTCTATAAAGATAATCTGATAATGATGCTAATTCCTCACCACATTCAACTCGTAAATCAAATCACATTCATTAAAATCAGACGCGGCTTTGCGAATGGTGGGTCAGCAGCCGAAAAGGATTGAGCCTTCAAAACCATTGGACGGGCGAAAGGGATATGGACGGATTCGTGAACATTTAGTGAGAAAAAAACTCAACAAACTGGTAAATACAAATGAAGTTATTGCTAAATGAAAAACACCTACCATCGTAACTATGGCGCACTCAGGAGACAACTGAGCATTTTGGAAAATCTTTCTGATGAACCGATGAACAGTCTTGAGGCTGGGAGGAAGATTGGGATTCTCGTCGGGTGATTGTTCAATCTATGTTGAAGGGAAAAAGCGGAAAAAATTGCACTCGCTTATGTATGGAATGGAATTTTGTGGAGGGGAGGGGGAAGAAAGAAGTTTAATGTTACGTTAGGGAGACAAATTGACAGCAGCTTCTCCCATTTGTTTAGCATTTATTTTGAACTGTAAACCAGAAGGAAAAGAAATAGTTTGTATCCTAAAAGTAGAAAAATTGTACAGACAATATTTTGTGAAAGAATAGTAAGCACTATCAGCTGAAGCTTGGACGGTCAAATTCGCTAGATGCGCGCAGGCATTTATAAGCTCTGATCTACTTATAAATGGTATTTTAGCATAAATGAGCCTGGAGCGGGGAGGCATTTGCATACGCAAAACTACTATGCACTCCGTCCTCGATAAGGCGTCAGAAACAGGTTGATCCAAAACACGTAGATACAAGTAGTCGGCTTGCAGTTTTCTATTTGCAGCAGTTTTATAAAAATAATTTACCAATAGTAAAGGGCAGTCGTTATAACCAAATAAAAACAACGAAATTCGGCGTTAAAAGTTAGTAATGTTTAAACTACTACCCAACTGATTCGCCTTTTAACATCGATACAACGCACATATGATAGATGCTACTTCATTTGGATCACACGCAAGCACTACGTCAGGAAGGTTTGCGAAAGCTTCACCACTTTCCCAATATAACCACCAATAGAGGGTTTTAGTGCAACACTAGCGAAATCGGTAAAGAAATGAGACAGTTGAAGGGGGGCAAAATTAGCTCTCACGCCTGCACAGGGGACCCATTTTTTTCACAAAACGAAGGACCTACAGAGTCCTTGCGTGTAAAAAATCTCTCAAGGGAGACACTCATCGAGCAACCGAGACTGATTTCCTGATACCATATTTAACTTCCCTTCGGGAGTAGCTCGAGCAGAATCTGACCTGTAAATCAATCTCGCTCTAGCCAAACCACCACTTGTATAGGGATGGTGAAAAAAACGCCCACCAATCTACAAAATATCAGCATAACCTGACAGGACCAAGGTTGCGATCCAATAAGCCACAAAAACCTGAGAGACTGTAAAAAGAACAAATGAGAAATAAGGTAAGGAAATAAAACCAAAAATCATGGCACATTGCATTCACAAAAAAAATAAATGTCAATGAATAGCTCCCAGTACGCAAACATATTTCGGGAACTGAATGCATAGTCATAGGCTACAGACAAATTTTAGACCTTCTGGGCCATCAAGTCGATTAGTACTGATGATGCTGGAAACAGACGTTGATCTGAACTAAAGAAATGAGAAATAGATAACACATTTCTGAAAACACCCAGTGGATTATCGAAAAAAAATTATCGGTAGTTTACAAATAAGGAATAGCTACCGCAGCAGCGAATGTCACTGATGTTTCTATAAGAATAATAGGAACCTGGTGAACAAAGCTATTGCCACCCTGGTGATAATTAACCACATCCTGTCCTTCCGCTGTAAAGAGGGTGATTGGGCACCACCTATTGAGGACCATATGAACTCTTTAGAGAAAAAAAACTTGAACCCTGATCCATCTAGGACAAGCTAGCACAGTTAGACCAACCAAGGGGAAGGAGAAAACGGTGTACCTTCATGGGATGAAGAGTCTCATCAAAAATACCAAGATCTCCCTCAGCCTCGTCTATGGTGTTGCCAGAAGAACGAATTAACAGGCAGATGGCGACCGCAACAGCTCTGATAGTCGCACGGGAGTCCGGTTTGGATACCGTAGAGCCATCCAAATACATCTCCGTTGTTGTATTCGGTCTCCGGCTTTCACAACGCTTCATTCTTTTTAAGAGCTAGTAGCAGGAGGTCATCGAGGATTTATTCAATAATAGATAGACAAACGCATTTCCACAAGGATTAATACATTATCAGATAGTGCTTACGAGTGACTATTAACCTTACCACTTTGATACATGCATTTTGAAACCAAATTATAAAGTAGTGAGAGCTTGGGTAGCTGATAAGCACGATGAAAATTAAATAAAAGACCAAGCTCAGGAGAACTACTAGAACGATAGGCCAATACAAGATATTCGAGCAGGAATGTGACTCATGCAAAAGTCACTGCTTAAAAGCTACTTTAAAAGGTCGTGGAAATATTATTTAAAGCCGAGGAGCAAAGCGTTGACGATATAATAAGTGCAGATACACGTTTACCCACTTACTTCAATGTACCAAGGCTGCCCACCTAGAGGAAAACAGCAAAGAGACCGGACAGAGATAAGGTACTTCAAAAAGCAAACCTTTTTGTAGTAAAATATCAAAAGAATGGTGCTTGGCTACCAGTGGTACAGCCTTGAAAATTTGTCACAAATACCAAAAACTACGATTATATTAGAAAAATCCAATTAGCTCACAATTTTTCTCCTTGATGAAAATTGTTTCCCTTCTTATGTTTATTGAGGGATCCAAGTCTTCATCTAAAGATTAAAAACTCAATAACTAGCTTAATCACTGAGAAATAACCTAAACTAAGCTGCCAACGTATGGTGCTATGTTGTGACTACCCAAGAAAGGAGATGCAAGGGAAATGATGGACACAGGCACTCAACACGGAAAAAAAAACACCAACTAATAAAAAAAACAAGGCCTGGTTGCTATCGTACTTTCCGGCTCCCTCTCAGAAATATGCTGAATTTCTTCCGACCTGTCGAAATTGAAATGCCGATCCCTGAAGGAATTTGTTTGGGTACGGGAAGAAGGTGGCTGCAGTGCACTGCGTTCATATTTCACATTGAAGGTAGAACTACGATCATCCGAAGCAAAGCCTAATGAAGGAAAGGAATTGGACTCCCAAGGAGCGAGAGAACGAAAATCTGAATTGGTTTGGGAATGAGGTGCTACACAGCACATCTGCACCTCTGTTGGCGGGCGCGTTCGGCGAAACATCAGATTCCTGTTGCGGAGACAAGACGGACAGTTCCCCATGTTTACTGAACACAATAAACAGCATAGATCACGGTATTGCAGAAATTGATGGTAAAATACAAGTGATAAACAGAGAATTCCAGTGGATAACTAGTTTCTATCAAAAAACATGTGGCCATAACCAAAAATAACGGCACAGCCACCAGGCGAAATCAAAAAAATACAAGAGCACACAAATGACATTATTAGGCAGAATCATAACCAGCAAATAAGGCAGAAACTAAGCATCACGCCGTTTCACAGAAAATAACACACCAATAAGCGACGTTACGAAAAGTATGCAGGACACAAAACGAACTCAAACACGAAATATAACGAGAACACTTTAGCCTACTAGAGAAAAGTACCAAATAACCTGCACCAAGTTTATTTCAGCATAACAAGAAGTAACCTCGAGAGCATTAGGGCAAAAACTAAATCCAAATGCAGGAAGACGTTTCGGCGTTAAACAATTTATAGTAAAATGTCAATAATAATGCTAAACGTTGTCTCATTAGCGTAGAGAGTTAAGAATGGAGAACTCAAACTAAATTAGCATCACCAATGTAACCAATGCACTAACCCATTTCTAAATAGATTCCATTATTGTTGGTCATTTTTCTTGCACCCATTTCTCCTAATAATTCTTTAGTCATTCACATTGTAGCGTCCCGAGGCTCCCCTTAAGGTAAAAGAAGGCGCAGTACTAGGGCAGAATACATGTATTCCGGAAACAGAGGACTTGGGGGCTACTGGCACGGCACGGAGGCCGACCAGCCCGCTAGAACAAGATGGCCACCCAAGTCACCTATACCGGTAGTTCAAACAAAGTATTACACAGCCCCTCTCTTCTTTCGAGCGTCGTCCCCGACGCTCCCCTTCGTCCGCCTCCCGTGTCAGCCATCACAACGTAATCAGTGCTGCGAGAAGCACCCACGAGCTAACCGTCCCAGTCGTCGAGGTTCGAACGCAAGTGTTTCTGTAGTGCCATCAATTCCGCGTAGCACTCAGTGCAGCAAATGCGCGCCTCTTGGCCCTCCTCTGGGCTTTGAGTCCACGGCTAGTGTCGCTTCAGTTGTTAATAGCTTTCCTGTCGAACACGAGGGCGAGGGGGATGTCGAAGATGAACGTCGATCTCGACCCTTCTGTTACGAGATACCAAAGGTTCTCCCCTCCGTAGCGCATGCACTTCTTTCACAACGCCGACGTTTGCCAGAAACGGCATGGAGCAGGATAAAATCCATCAAAGTCGGGTCCGCTTTCCGCTGCCACCAATGTAGCGTCCCGAGGCTCCCCTTAAGGTAAAAGAAGGCGCAGTACTAGGGCAGAATACATGTATTCCGGAAACAGAGGACTTGGGGGCTACTGGCACGGCACGGAGGCCGACCAGCCCGCTAGAACAAGATGGCCACCCAAGTCACCTATACCGGTAGTTCAAACAAAGTATTACACACATTTGTTGCGATTTTTATACTTACTCATCCATATTTGCAGGTTTAAAATATTTCGGAGTTATTTAGGATGCTAAATAAATTGCAAGCATTACATGCAGCGTCCCGAGACTTCCTTTAAGTTAAAGGAAGGCACTGTAATACTTTATTTGTTCGAACTACCGGTATAGGTCACTTGGGTGGCCATCTTGTTCTCGCCGGTTGGTCGGCCTCCGGGCCGTGCCAACAACCCCCAAGCCCTCTGTTTCCAGAATATATCTATTCTGCCCCAGTACTGCGCCTTCGTTTACCGTAAAGGGAGCCTCGGGACGCTACAGGCACAGTACTAGGGCAGAATACATATTCTGGTACTAGAGGACTTGGGGGCTGTTTGGTGTAGCGTCCCGAGACTCCTTTTAAGGTAAAAGAAGGCATAGTACTGGGGGTAGAATACATTTATTCTGGAACCAGAGGGCTTGGGGGCTGTTGGCACGGCCCAAAGGCCGACCAACCAGCTCAGTACAATATGGCCACCCAAGTGATCGAAACCGACAGTTCGAACAAAAAAAGTATTGCATCGCATGGAAATTATTTGCAAAAAATCTGACTTGACAAATGTAGCTTTCTGAGAATTTCTTTAAGGTAAAAGAAGGCACAGTATGCAATACTTTGTTTGTTCGAACTGCCGGTTTCGGTCACTTGGGTGGCCATATTGTACTGGCCGGTTGGCCGGCCCCCAAGCCCTCTGTTCTCGGAATATATATATTCTGCCCTAGTACTGCGCCTTCTTTTACCTTGAAGGGAGCCTCGGGACGCTACACAGTACTTGGACAGAATGTATATATTCTTGAAACAGAGGGATTGGGGGGCTGCTGGCGTGGCCCGAAGGCCTGCCAACCAGCTAATACAATATGGCCACCCAAGCCACCGACGCCGGCAGTTCGAACAAGCAAAGTACTACGCAGCCCCTCTCTTCTTTCGAGCGTCGTCCCAGACGCTCCCCTTCGTCCGCCTCCCGTTTCAGCCATCACAATGTACTCAATGCTGTGAGGGGCACCTACGAGCTAACTGTGCTAGTCATCGATATTCGAGCGCATGTCTTTTTGTAGCGCCATCAATTTCGCGTAGCACTCGATGCAGCAAATGCCTATTTATTGGTCCTCCGCTCACAAGATAATGTGTCCTAATGAGAGATGGAGTTAAGAATCCAATTTTTTGAATGAACGGAGACACACACAACACAAATTGTGATTGCAAGCTTTTTTGATGCCGTGGGAGAAACCCGAAGATATCGTAGAACTCTGAGCAAATGGGGCAATTGGTTTTAATAGGAGCGGAATGCTCGAGATCCAAGTGTGCCAAGCACAAAACGATGCCATGTAGGTGCGCACTTTGGCGAGGGGAGGCGAATTGTCCAAGAACAGGAGAGAGAGCTTAAGAGGGATGCTTGACCACAGCGTCGCTGATCCCTCTGGGCAGTTCCACTGGACTTGGAGTTCACGGCAAATGTCGTTTTAGTTGTTAACAGCTTCCTTACAGATCACGAGGGCGATTAAAGTACGGAAGATGGACTTTGATCCCAGCTATTCTGCTATAAGATGTAGGAAATTCTCGCATCTGTAGATCATGCACTTCTTTAACACCGCTAAGGTTTGCCACATGCGGTACAAATCAGGATAGAAATCAATCAAAGAAGAAGGCACAGTACTAGGGCAGAATGTATATATTCTGGAAACAGAGGGATTGGGGGCTGTTGGCACGGCCCGGAGGCCGACCGACCGGTTCAGTACAATATGGCCACCCAAGTGACCGAAACCGGCAGTTCAAACAAACAAAGTATTACAATAAAGGTCTCTCGATTATAACATTTTATTAAGACAGCGAGTTGTCTTAAAAATGCAAAACTTAGTTTGTCGGAGTTTAACTCAATGATTCGGCGGATGCCAATTTGATTTGCTGCCATTGTGTCTTCTCTGGGTAGACTAGTCCCCGTGACATGCCAGTAGCCGCATTCTCTTCTCTCTGACATATGTATATACGTATACGTTTCTTCTTCTCCCATATCCCATTGTCTTCCGCCTTTGTAGAAGTCTCAAAGCTTCTAACTAAGAGCTCCTGACCGACTATTCCCATTGAATAATTACAAGCGTAGGAATTTATTGCTTACTTATATGCTAGTTGCCCTACTATTAAAGCTGAAAATATAGCACGCTTTCCCTCAGTTCAAACGTATCAAGCGCTGTCTCACCGCTTTCCCCGTTCACCTCTCCGCCTTAAGGCTACCACGGGACTGACGATGCTGATTGCGCTATGACTGTAATAATTTGTTTGTTCGAAGTACCGGTTTTGGTCACTTGGGTGGCTATATTGTACTAGCCTGTTGGCCTGCCTCCAGGGTGTGCCAACAGTTCCCAAGCCCTCTGTTTCCAGCATATATATTCTGCCCCAGTGTTGTACCTTCTTTTACTTTAAAGGAATCTTCGGGATACTACATTGGTGGCAGAGGAAAACGAACCCGACTTCAACGGGTTTCTATCCTGCTCCATACCACTTCCGGCAAACTTTGACGGTGTGAAAGAAGTGCATGTGCTACGGATGGGAGAATCTCTGACATCCCATAACAGAAGGGCTGAGATAGACGTCCATCTTCGGCACCTCCTTCGCCCTCATGACCTACAAGGAAGCTATAAAACAAAAGCGACACTATCTGTGAACTCCAAGTCCAGTGGATCTGCCAAGAGGGATCAGCGACGTTGTGATCAAGCTGTAATACTTTGTTTGTTCGAACTGCCGGTTTCGGTTGCTTGGGTGGCCATATTGTACTAGCCGATTGGCCGGCTTCCGCGCCGTGCCAACAGCCCCCAAGTCCTCTATTACCAGAATATATATTCTGCCCTAGTACTGTGCCTTCCTTTACCTTAAAGGAAGTCTCGGGAAGCTACAATGACGTCAGTGTTATTTTGAGCCCGTTAATAATAGGACAAGCTTAAGGGAACCAAAATGGGTAGGAATGCTTTTTTCTGGCGCGAGTTCGTACTTTTTTTGCACCTTTTGCCTAAAAGACCCATTTAGAACGGCACGATTACGACGAAGTAGTCCTATTCCTTAAAACATACCATGGCGTGCCGAGACTCCCTTTAAGGCAAAAGATGGCTCAATTCCTAGGACAGGATACATATATTCTGGAAACAGAAGGGTTGAGGTCTGCTGGCATGGTCCGGAGGCCAGCTAACCGGCTAGTACAACATGACCACCCGAGTGACCGAAACAGGCAGCTCGAACAAACAAAGTATTGCACATACTTGCCACACCACCAAAAAACGCGGATTAGCAGGCCGTTATCATATTCAGAAAGAAATTTGTTACCTATGTAGCGCAAAAATTTAGTTTTTTATCATATCGCCTAATTAAGCTTTTAGGAAATCGCATAAAATCTTCCGAAAGTAGACTGCTTCGTGTTTTTTTAAGGATGCATGTAATACTTTGTTTGTTCGAACTACCGGTATAGGTCACTTGGGTGGCCATCTTGTTCGAGCCGATTGGTCGGCCTCCGGGCCGTGCCAACAGCCCCCAAGTACTCTGTTCGCGGAATATATTTATTCTGCCCTAGTACTGCGCCTTCTTTTACCTTAAAGGGAGCCTCAGGACGCTACAATGCAAATCTTTTAAAATTTAAATAATAGTTGCATTAGAATAATGCAGCAGGATTATCCCGTTCTTCCTCCTCGTCCCTTTTCACCTTGCTGGGAGAAGGCCGGGCTTTTCTAGGCATAGTTTTATTAAAGGGGAAACAGGTAGGTAAGAACGTCCATTCTGCGGGGTACCAGTCTCCGGCTCCTGAGGAGAACACGAGAGCTCGTTTACGACCACGTGGACCTTATGTTCCCGCCTCCCGCCTACAATGCGCATATAAACACCAACATTATTACAATAAACTTAAGTATTGATAAGCGACTATTCTCGTTTCCCTATACTATATATTTTGTTACCTTTTTTATGGACTTATTTTACTTACCTGATTAAAAGCGGTCAGTTTTCTGAAATTTCGAGCGCCGCGTTTGTATGTTCTGGTGTCCGTGGTACCCTTTATCGTAGTGTCACTTATCAACTGTTCTTGCAAGGTGAGGGGTCGCCTTACTTTTTGTGTAGCTGCTACTGCCTCAATTTAACTTTGTGTTTAACACGCTTAGCGTCTAATTCTATGCATTACTTGAGTACTGGCTTTTCCTGGGATATCTTCCTCATTTTTCCCTTTATACCTAACTTTATGCAGCCTTAAGTTTGGTTTTGGCATTTTATTATGCTAGAGGCGGGAGCTGTGTATGGTCGTCTTGATTCTTATCTCTGTTTGCCGTAATTGATGCGATTGTTGTACCGAAAATTTTGGATTCTGGTATCCCATCCGCAATTGCTTTGCTATTAATCTTACTCCCGTTTTTTATGATCCCTAATGATGTTTGTTCTGTTTAATTTACGCCATGCGTGTGTCGGATCTTCGTAGTGTGTAAATACTAAGATTTACTAAAATACTACGGAAATGCATGCTTTAATAACGGACTTGCTATAAGCATAAAAATAAGGGCACGATCCAGTTCTTAATTGTCACATAATACATTTTAATTAGTTGGGCTCATTGCGTCTACGTTGTATTTTACTGGTTTCAACGTTTTTCCTCCTTGTTAAGCATCAAGTTTTCTGGCATTTGATATGGCTGGCTTAAGGCCCTTACTACCATTGAACCAGACAGCCTATGAGAGGATTCCTTCCGATGACAAATATCAACCATCCGATCTCTTGGGCGCTGGAGCATATGGTCGTGTGTTCAAGGGGAGTGCGTCTGATGGTCAGATTGTGGCTCTGAAGGAAATATTAATTCCTGCAGACGATCAAGGCATACCATTAAGCACACTCCGAGAATTGGCTGTGCTTAGAAAGGTGCAGGCGCATAAATCGCCTTATCTTGTGCAGTAAGTTTTTTTAGTTATCCCGATTTTAGAATGTTGGACATATCGTTGCGCCGGAGTGGATCCGATTTGTCTGTGTACATCGTTTTCGAGTTCATCGATTTTGATCTGGCTCAGTTCCTCTCTAACGTCCCACGAGAGACAGGTCTTCCAGTCACCACCATTAGAGTAATAGCAATGTTCTTTTTGTGAAACCTTCGCATTAGGAAATGTCTGCTCAGTTGCTCAAAGGTATTGACTTCTTGCACTCACACCGAATAATCCATCGAGATATAAAACCAGCCAATATCCTCATTGATAAGGATGGGAAACATCTGAAAATTACAGACTTTGGTCTGTCCCGAGTGCTTGGATGGGAGTCGCCTTTGACACCTGTTGTGGTGACTCTGTGGTATCGATCGCCTGAGATTCTTCTTCTGTCTGAGTACCTTTCTCCCTGTGATGTGTGGGCTGCCGGTTGTATTATTGTCGAGCTATTCAATCTTGCGCCCATATTCAATGGGAAAACAGATACTGTGGTTCTACAAAAAATTTTCAAGTAAGGCGACATACTTATCTGCATAATTGCTCTTCAGTACTTTGGGATTTCCTCCAGAATCTGAATGGCCTAAAAATTCATGTTTAAAATGGATAAACTTTAAGAAAGTAGGCGAGCATAGTATTTTGCGGTCCAAAGTCAAAACGAATGACTCCGCTGCCCTCGAGCTAATTGAGGTAAAGAATCATACTCATATGATACCCCTATTTACCGTGAATGGCTCTTCTACTGCCTGGTCTGATTTTACTTCACAGAAACTGCTGACATTCAACCCACATAAGAGGATAACAGCCTGTGGAGCACTGAAGCTGCCATTCTTTACGGTTGGTTCAAATGCGGCATCACCAGATTTTCGAACTCTAACCTCTGGGGGGGCACAAAGCTCATCCAGCTCTGTTAAAGCAACTGCTGTAACAAGTTCTGTTCAGAGCAGGAGCAGCCTGCGAATAGCTAGTAAAAACGCAATGGCTCGTCCTTTCATACCCAGTCGACACTCTCTTATGCCTGCTCTCTCTCGGCCCTCCTCTGGCTCGAGAGGTGGAAGAAGCCAGAACGCTGTAAGCCCCATCGGACCCATGACACGACAACGCGTCGCCGCTTTGGCGGGGGATGCACGCCCGACATCTTTTGCTTCGGCCCGAAACGGCGGGCGCAGGTATACGCAACCTACGCGATCTCGCACCTCGCTTGTCTCTGCTCCGACAATTCCGGAAGTGCCTAATGAGTCCACGATCTCCACAAATACTGCCGTTCCTACGACAAGGACTTCGGTAGACGCCTCCAATCCATCTTTCCGTGGAAGGCAGAAGAGAACCGCGAGGAGACGCACAGTGATGGGTGTTGAGAAGGTACGTCTTCCGTTTTTTCTTCCTTTCCCACGACCCATTGGATGTGATCAACAGGTTCCGCACTGGAACTCCATTCCGATTTTTCGGTGTCTTTGGTGGGATCAGTATGCAAAATAGATGTTGGTATCCTCTAGGTCAAATTAATTTCACACTTACCTTATTTCAGGTTTTGCTCTTTCATTTTAGTAAGTAAAGGTGTCTTATTTAAGCATCGATTGTAATAATAAAATGTTATGTCCATGAGCGTGAGTGAAATCAAACTAATTTAGGATCACCAAGTTGATTTAAATGCTAAAGCGTTGTTCCCTGATAATCTGCCAAGTTGGTCTCTTATTGGAAGTGCTCGATAATGCGATGTTGTCTTATTATTCGCATTACTGTTTTGGCAAGTGTTGATGTGAATTAGGGTGTGTTTATTCATTTTTGGTTAAAATGTTTATTTGTAGTCCGATCGATAGGCACAGTTGGTAGCATCGAACTCCACAGCTCTCTGTGGTTTAATTGTTTCCATCTCACTACCCACTTTTTTACTTAGGCAAAACTTAAAACGGTGTGTGAGGTGTTGACAACTGCAACTGACGAACCGAACGATGTTGCAGTCCAGTCGCCCACCACGATAGTCAACGTATCCGATGGTGCAAAAGTTAAGGATTCCAAATCCAACAATCTTCCTTCATTAGGTCATTCCCAGCCCTGCTTGTATGTCCCTTCCCCTCCCGTATTAAAGAATTTAACTTCCTCGTCAGTCAAACGTCCTGACCCTTCCAATTCTCGGGAGCATACGGCACTTTGTTCCCCACCAAAAGTGCTCAAGACGACCACAGAATCTGTGGCAGTGGCGATGAGGGCACCTTTGGACCCCTCTACGTCTCTCCAGTTAGAGGCGAGCGTCATCAGTGACGATGGTGAGGGTCAAGTCGTTAGTCAAACATTAAGTGGCCACTGGTCTTGCTGGCGCGAATCAGCTCGCAGCATTCCCGACTCTGCGGATCCACCGGAGGATACAACTTTGGATGAAGCCGATCCGGATGATGAAGGAGATTTGGGTCGTGCGGCAAAGGCTTTCGAGGAAGCCACCCACAGTACCGAAGGTGTCTCACAAGAACTGCTGAGTAGCATCAATTCCTTATCCTCCCTTAGCGAGGCAGATTCAAGTTTGGCTCAACCAGAGGACGGCGAAGTTATCAATCGGACGTCAGCGAGTGACAATGGAGTTTCAGATTCGCAACTGTAATCACTTATTTTTGTAGCGTTGGTACGTCACCGCATCCTTTTATAGCAACAATACCTTTTATACATACTCTTGTGCTGCCTGTACATGTCACCCTGTAACGCTGTGTGACTAGTCTTCTTCCCTCCCGTCTCCCGATGTTTCTATGGGACAAAGTCCTAATAAATGTTTTAGAGGTTAAAGGCTTGGCAGTGCTATCCGTGGGCTACATACAAAGTACCAGCTAAGGCACTAATTCGTATTGGAATTGTATTTATGCAACAAGATCAAAAGTGAAAATGGTGAAAATTACTATCAGGACCAAGTGCTCTTTCAGTACGGCCGAGGTGAGTCATTTTTTCCCTGCCATATTTTTATGTTTGGTCGAATTGGTCGGTCGTCGCCTTTTTGTTCGCCTAAAAAAATGTTTCACGTAGACATACCTTAAGAAATTTCATTTAAAACAAGTCATGACCACTTTTCAGGAGGTTTTAGTTTTGTTACCATGCTTTGCCACTAATAGTTGGAGCATAAACTTCAGGCTGACATCTCGCTATTTCCCTATTTCGACGCACTCACCTGTGAGCTTGAAGGTCGAAGCCAGGGACTCTCGTTTGTACTGACTAGCGATTGAACGCATTTCTCTGGAGGGTAGCCCAGCAAGAGCTACATCACCAGAAGGACCGAGTTTAACATTCTCCAACCCCTTGGTTACTTTTTCCGCTGCTGGTGTCAAGGGTTGTGGTGAGGATAGCATCGGTTGCAGGGCTTTTCCCACCTCCCTCATCTGCATAGTGAAAAACACAAGTGAAGCAGAATGGCCTGTGAGGATAATAGTGGACTGAAGCCTTTGAAGATGGAGTGAGAAAATTGCTCAATTTTGTCAGATACCTTTTCATGCACGGCAACCAACATGTCACAAGGGGTTTGTCCGGAGCGGACAAAACCAGCTTTTGTACCCTTCCCCTCCTCTCGGTTACGTGATGTTGTATCTCGTAGTCGGCCGTACTGCACGGCTATTCGGCCACCAATCACGGTGAAAACGGGCTTGTTGCAGTCGCCCTCGGACCACAGCACCAAGTCCGCGTCTGCTCCAACCGTTAGTTGACCCTTTTGCGGGGATAGTCCCGCCAGTTGAGCTGGCCTCTTGCAACTTGCTCTGGTTATGTGACGCTCGTTTCCCCATCCTCCTCCCTAATGTATATAAGGACTGATAAATAGGTCATATGGATTCTTTCGGATAAATTGGGCATCTGATTGATCTCCACTTTTGGTAGTTGATTTCGATAGTGCCAACTTATTAAATCACTTAATGAAATCTCTACTGAGTTCATGCACTTAAACTGAAAACGTTGACAAGCTTCTTAGCGCTTGTACCGTTCAGGATGGGACTTAGTATCCTTCCTACTTGCTCAATTCATTTTTGAGTATGCTTGTATTTTATTGACAAGTCGTGTTATAAAAGGCCTGCAGAAAGGTTGGCAAATGCATACCACAATTTTCCGGTAGGCCTCTTGGATCCACGAAGCCTCAGATGATTTCGACTCACTAGATAAGACGTACGATTCGCCACTGGATAGTATAATGTTTCCATCAGCAGCGATGTAGGCAGCCTGGTCGTTAATTGAATTCTGAAATTGCCATGAAAGCTGATTGTCTAAATGTATAACAACAATCAGCGATAGACTTCTTTAACTTTTAAAATTCAAATGCTTGGTAGAAATGCGCTTAACTCATTTACTGAACGATGCAACTTATGCGAAACTCGGGTACGCTTTCTTGCAGGTGAGCTCAACGCATAATTGAACACATGGAGGGACAGACGGGATTGTAGCCTACCTCTGTGAGGGCGTCAACGGCGAGGTCGGCGTACAGAGAAAGAGGTGGGTGTTCGCGTTGTGATGTGTAAATTTTGTGCATCACTGCTGCACTCCGCACTGGTGACAAAACAATTGGACAGCCAGCAAGCTTAGCCATTCTGATGGCTACCGTAGCCAGACGCAAATCAGGATCCTAAAAAAAAAAGTATAAAGATGATATTTAAGCATAATTTAGAATGGTAAACTAAGGGCTCATTCGTAAATCTACTCGTAAGAGCTGATTGAGGAAACAAAATAATGTCTTGCACTATTGATATCGCAACTATCCCTTTCAATGCGACAGAACTGTCTTATTGAAACGCCTGAATAGTACTGATTGGCTAAACGCATCTACTTGGACTTGCTAATATTAGCAGAAATTTAAGATTCAGTAGACAAAACGCTATTATCGCCTAGGCATAACAGAAACTGATATGGAGAAATGGGCACAGAGATATGGTGCATGCGGTCGTTTATTGAATTTGTCGATTAGTGCCACCTCATGAGCTGGATTTTGGATTAGGTGTTATCCTAACGGGTTCCACAGGAGCCATATTCTAAAATTGAGGGCCACAATGACTACACAATTAAGTGTTGAATAAAATTTTTGCCTGTGATAAATTCCTTTTGAATAGTTGCATGCAATCCTTCGTAGCCTTTTTCTAATTTCGGTTAAGGTAGATTCTACGAAAAAACATACTCCCTCCGTCTGCGGGATCTGCGATCCAGTGATTTTGTCAAGACCGATCATGGGTATAACTCCAAAACTGCGACATGCTGACAAGACACCGTAGAGGACCGTGCTTTCGGGGTTCCCTTGTTCACAGAGGATTCGATCATTTTCCGGGATGGCTAACTAAAGGCAAAATGTTTGTTTCATAGCTTCATTACACAAGGGGAAGCAATTAATTGAAAAGATCCGTTTTGAAGGAGGAGTAGTGCTTATTAACTTATTTGTGGATCAAACCTACCAGGAATGATTTGATATGGTGTCGTTTTGTGAGCAGCTCAATATCGGAGATGGTGCTAACTGATAGGTGCCGGATGCCTACTCTGACGGCAACGTTGCAGTGGACGTATGTAGTCTGCAGAGCTTGGAGGTACGCGGCGATTGCACTCAGCGGCGACTGACCATCATCACTGTACACCGTGTCAACTGGATTTACATATCACAGGACGCATTAATGAAGGAAAATAACTGCAAAGCTTAGCTCGAAAACATATTAATGCCTTTTTTTTCAGGTGCACCATTTGCTCCAAAACAGGAAAAGTCTCGAGCTATAAAATTTAAATTTTAATAAACTTTATCTCACGCATGTGGCCATACGTTTCATTTTACTTTAGTCATCAGAGTTGGCCAGTTATTATGAACACCAAATTTTATTGTTGGAAGATAAAGAGTTCGTTAAAAAATCCCAAGTTCATTGTTAAAATCTGATAAGGGCATGGCGTGGTATAGGGGGTTCAGTATTTTGGCTTGCGCTGCAATACTCGCCTAACCTATTCGTTCGTGTCGGCGACCCTTTCATTGGCTTATGCAAAATTGTCACACATGGAGGTCGAATCAGGCGATTTGAGCAAAGGGGGCCAGGAACAGACGCTTTTGGAACGAATTTGACCCGCTAGCATAAACAAAGTTGGTGGTGAACTATCCTGATATCTGGACTGGTAATGGGAACACAAACATTAAACCTCAGAATGACCTCACCAATGGTGGTGACTCCGGCCAGTACGGCTCGAGATGTGGCCTCACGAATCAATGCCTGATCGGCCATTCCTTCGGCACCAAGTTTGCTACTGAACGCATGGCTTGTGGCTGAAAAATCGACTAGTCCGGGACTAATGACAAGGTTGGTAGCGTCAATTTCCTGCACATGTTTATCATTGCTCAAGACCTCACCAATGGCCCTATAAGATGGTAGCAAAAATTACCGTATTACTTTAGTTTTTATTGCATTTCACTTTAAATATGCTTGGGATCATCAGGCCAGTGAAGGGGTGTTACTGCAGTAGAGGCATGGCTTATGGGTCAGATTCAGTATTTACGCATGCTGCACAAAAAAGTTGAATGAGTTTTCAAGAGAGTCACATTTAGCTATGTATGAAGTAGTTACTCTAGGAAAAGTTGGCGAGCGGAATTATGATTTCTTATCGCTATATGAATGCATGTTAAACACTTGCAATGTGTTGTTGGCACACTTCCAATGTCTACCTATGAATGCAATTTTTTGGTTTACATTATATCCTTTCCAAATAACTAGTCTTAGTTAATCTTATGCGCTGATCAGAACAATTTGAACTTATGTGCAATTTGGAGTAACTTTTGAATGCGACATCACAATACGGTTTCTAGTGTTTTTGTATGAATCCGACTACGGTTGGTAGTGAATTTTCTTGCCTGATCTTCCCACCCATTATGAGAATGTCAGCATTGCGTGTATTGCTACAGCCCATAATTCTTCCACCTCGGATAAAAAGATCATCAGTCGTCTGAAAGACAAATGGTTAAATCAGTGAAAACAGATCCTCCCATCGGAGTTCCAATCAGACGAATGATTTAAAAGCAAAAACTGCCCATAAATGCAAGTAGTTTTAATCAGATCTTGGGCCTCAATGGCTGTTTAGTAGCCATTGTTATAAAACATCAAGATTTCCTTTATTTTCTCTGTCCTCTCGCCTACATTCCACACCAACTAGAAGGAAAACTACTTGCCATTTCAAAAGTGAATTGTAAATCGTATACACATTTTGGGAGATTCAGCTACGAACCGTTAAGAATGGTTCCAGTGTTTGTGTAAGTATTTCAGTGGTAAGGGTCAACTTTTCTCCATCGGTCTGCTTATGTGCTTGCTGACTATCTGAAGTGGGTCTCGAGCCCTGTTCTCCAATACCAGGTGGTGTTTTGAAGTCGTTCGGATCTGCTACGTAGCCGAAGAGTCCGCTTGACGCTCGTCCTATCGACGGACGCTTTTGTTGAGAGTCCCCTTGCAGTCCAGGAACTATTCCAGGTCGGTCCCACTCACTATTGCTCATTCCTCAGTGTAGATGCAAATTTTGAAATACATGTAAATTTGAAGCCCAAACCTCTTCTATACTGGGTGATCAATAATTTAAGTAGAGTAATCGATCCGTGTATCGACTTCCCAATCTACATTATGAGTCATCTCACACACACTTCGACAATCACAGCACGCTCATTACCTTTTTGCATGATTAAAAAAGGCCTTGACGACAACAACCGAGCAAATCTATTTCTAGCGTCTAGTTGAGTGCTTAACGGCCCTTTCTTGCGGACATTTACGTGATGTCATGTTTAAAAAAATGCACTCCCCTCCCCTCCCCCGGCAATCCCCACATCTGCCATGATGTCCGCATAAATTGATGTTTACACTTGACACTGCTGCCACACGTCAACATAAGGCCTAATCCCTTGCAACGAGACAGTCTTATGTCATACCGTGATTGCTAAACCCAAGCCTGTCACACAGAGCATAGGGCCAAGAAAGGAAACACTGCCTACCAAATTGATACAAAAGCAACCATCGTTCTAAGAGCTGTCTCGAATAAAGCTAATGGTGCACACCTCGACAATCGACTGAAGAATACAAGACTTAAAGTACGTTCATGACCCATTCGGTGGAGGGGTGCTCGTGATCAGACAACGAACCCTAAGACTCGTAAGTCTGATCTAAACTATTCCTACACTTCCAGAAGCTAAGCATCAGAGCGACATCAGAAGGCCTCGCATCATTCTGAGGACAATTACTGAGTGAACTCCAGCCCAACTGCATGAACGACAGACTCTCCAATAAATAAAGTACCGGTGACAAAGCGTTGGTAGTTCAGTAACAGCTGATATCATAGATAAAGATAGCGCAAAAATAGCTATTCAGCATGTTCTTCAGGAAGTCCCAGGGAATTAATTTGAGAGGCCCTTTTAATGCCTTTTGGAAATACCGAAGAGACTGCCATGATTATCTCTTCGATTTGAGGCGTGGTGAAACGGGTATCCAGGTCAGAAATCATCTGTAAACAAACAAATTTAGATTTAGCAAGATCCTAGCACAGAATGCCACGTGACCAAAACAACTACTCCAATGCAGCTATACCACGGACATAAACCATCAATAAAAGGTAACAAGCAGTGAAAACCGAAAATTCCATCAGCAAGCCTCCTGATCATTAGCTGGAACAAAAAACGTTCACCAAGGAATTTTTTAACCTTAAGATTTATTCGGTTGTACAAACCCACCTCGCCATGATTAAGCTCTGGTATAAATTCACCCAACAGTATATGCACATGCCACTAAATGGAACTACGATTTGATTACACCTAGTCAGAAATTTTTCCCTACAAACCATGATGAAATAATAGCTTGGTATAATTTTCACAGGGAGACAAGGTCTGCAAGCTACGCTTATGCCATTTTTGTCAAGGCATATGAAGGAAAGTGCAACGAAGCGGGAGAATGAACAATTTTGTGAGGACTGTCAGAACTGAGCAATAGAATTACCACCGAAAGTTCAACTTGAGTAGTCGGGCAGTTGTTAATCAATACAAGCAATTCAGACTTCTTCAAGTTGAAATGCCTCATTGAAGCGATGAAAGACTGAATTGAATCAGGTGTTTGAACGGTGCACGGAGATTTCTCGTTGAAATACTTCATTCCAGTGTAAAGGATTGTTTGCTGCGCGCGAACCTTGTCTTTTGACTCCATGCGTTTTCTCATAAAGTCATACACTTCAAAGTTTGTAAGTGGCCTCACGTCATTGGAATCGATATCCATTGCTAGAATTGTAAACTGTTCAAATCTTGGCAAGATCGTCTAAGTGCAATGCATACACTTGAGAGTCGCCCACCAAACTTCTAGAAACAGTTTAAGATGGAACGTCTGTAAGAATGCAAAGGTCATTCCGAGACAAAACCAACCCATGGTAAAAACCGCATGAACCGCTTACCGGCAACAAGCGACTTATACCTAGAATGAAATGTTCGAGAAGTCGTCTACGAAAGCAATCTGATAACTTAATTGAGTCACATCATCCTGGATTAAATTGTAATTCGTCCAAGCTTAAAAGCTCCTCTACGGCACCCTAACCAGCGGAATTTATGGGACGAAAAGCCACCGCACTCCCTAATGCATAAAATACGAAGTTACGAGAACTAAAACTGGCTCTTACGTTCTGATTGCATTAGATTACAGATAACCAAACGACCGATCAAGCCCTGCATCTCACTCAAAAACAGCAACCATAATTGTCAAATGTACTGCATTAACGATCATCGCTCAGCAACGAAAAGGGGTGAGACATACCTAACGACACAGACAATAAAGTAGTACAAAAGTAGATACTATGCCACCAAGACCAAGAAACAGTTTGAGCAAAGACGGGAAAACAAGAAACGGGCACATATGCAAGGTGCGTAGAAAACCGGAGGTTTATCACTAAAATCCATTTCACTGTCTATATGTTGCTAAAATCGGCAAAAGTGTCTGACGTTATACATAATGTGATGCTAAAGGCGCAATTTCTATGCAAAGGTGTAATTCATCTGATCAAGGCGAAAGGGACACAAAATCGAATTACGCAACATCCCACGAATAAAATTACCTTTCTCTGGAATTTCGAGAGTTAAACCAGTTTCAGCATCAGTGTCACTGGAAAGCAGTGTATAAACGCACCAAAGGTTAGTTTGAAGTCTCAGTAAATACAATTCCTAGGGGTTGGTATTCATATTGTGGGTGAACAATAGCCTACGAACGGAAGATATTTAGCAATGAAATATCCTAAATGCACTAGGATTTTGGTGTGCTTGTACTCCTCATTCAGTTTTTTACTAGCTATGTGGAATTCCAGAGGTCCAAAATTTTGGTAAGCAACTTTAACAAAAGGTGGCTTATTATCGTAACTTAGTCGTTGGTTCTTGGTGTAAATGGACAAAAACGCCTTGCTCGGAAATAATGTATTCCAGTTTGATTCTGTTGGCTGAGTAGCCGTCCTCATACTATTATCTTTTGTTTTAAATGCTCACAGGCACGCCACCTTAGGAGCAAAATGGCCGATCGTAAGTTGGTTTGTCGTCGTTAGTCTCTAAATTCGCTTATTGTGTGCAATGTTCCGACTTGAATTGCATATTGGTTTCTGTGTTTGGCTGCATCTTGCGTGTGGTTTGCGTTGTTTACTGATTAGGTGTGTGTATGTGATGTTATTTCCTTAAACTTTTGATTTTCAGACCACCATTTGGATCTTGTGTTTTGCTGCCCCATTTGCTACTAGTTTGTTACGTTTCTGAGGCTTTTTCACTGTTTCAAATAGAATATCAATATGCGGGGATCGCACAACCAGGCCAGGCTCCAGCTTATCCTCAATTTGCACACTATCCTGGTGCAGGCGGGGATCAGAGTGCACAGTTTCTTCAAGGTTATGCCCTTGCGCAAGGCAATCCTGCCGCTGCCGTTTTTGGAGGACCTTCGTTCGGCCAAACACCCTATCCGCAGGGAGCTGCTGCTATGCCTGTTCCTCAGCTGGGAGCTCAGCTGAATGCCAGTGGCCTCAGTGCTGGTTTTCCCTATGGTGATTATTCTCAATTCAATCCTTATGGCCAGAATGCCAGTGTTGGTATGACAGCCTCTATAAATGGTACGTCGGATGTTCTGGCTCGCAGTTACGTCCTTTAGACGTCCAACAATTTGGACAGTTGCTTCCAAACGCTCTCAACCAGTCGGCTGCTCGAAATATTTACGAAGCAATCGCTCAAGAGCAGGGTTTGGCTGGTAAATCAAATGAGGGGTACATTAATATCTTAAGGATTCAATGCTGCAGCCTTTATGCAAGACACTACAAGCGCTATAGGTCGTCTTGGGGGTTTTTCTGGAAAGGGATTTGGTTCAAAGTAAGTTTTCCTCATGTTTAGGCTCAAGTATCGAGCTTCCGTGTCCCGCTCCGTTTCACGACTTTTTTTCGATTTTTTTCGATTTCCTTCTCATGAATATCGTTTTATTTTGGATGATCACATTTGTCTGTCGGTATGCGCATTTATTACTTTTCCATTGTGGTAAATGCCATGTTTGTCGACCTATCTGGCTCTAATATGTGAGTTCCTGCGTTTTATTAATAACTTTGTTCCAGAGCGAAAAACAGTTTCTGTGCTGCCGACGCGTGGTTTTTTTTCGGTTTTCATAATGCGATTGCATGTGATTTTTTGGATTTCAACATTTAATGTCTTTTCAGCCAAAGAGCTGGCATGAACAAATATGAGAATGGTGAGTAGGCGTAATCATTGCAAAAACGGTTTTATTCCGATATTTTAAGAATTGTGATTCGCGTTACACCTTTTCTCAAACCATTTTCTCCCATTTTAGGTAGTCGATCGAGCAATTTACCCAGTGTCACGAATCGTAAGCCGATCTCCTTTTATAATTTTTCCTTAGCTGATGGTCTGCGTGAGGATACTGTGTTTGTTAGCAAACTTCCTCAAAATATCGATCACGAAGTTATGAAGTCCCATTTTGGTACGATTGGGAAAATTAAGGTATAGCAAGTTCCATTGGATATTTGCATTATAGATGAATGCCAAGACAGGAATGCCCATGATATGGATATTTAAAGAACGCGGTATCCCAAAAGGTGATGCACTAGTCACTTTTGAGGATCCCCAGTGTGTTCAGAAAGCAATCAAGTGGTTTTCAGGTAATTGCTGGTTCATAGTTTTTCTCCCATTCAAATCAAGTTTTTCGTGATCCTTTTGATTACCGGGTTCCGTGAATAGTTTCTAAGAGCTTTGCAGTCTTCGTTTCATCGGGTTAATTTTGTTAATTACTGAGATCCCTTTTCACAATTATCTTCTTTCAGAGAACGAGTTTCTTGGAAAGAAGATAGAAGTTAAACAGGCGAAGAATAGCCAACGACCTGTCATTATTCCAAGCGGAGGTGGTGGCCAGCAGCACAACAATCCCGGTGCAGCACCTAATCGGTCTGGCAGCTTAAGTCAACTGCCTGTCGGTTCTCCCGGTAAAGTTATTTGTATTGGTATTGATGGCAACTGTAGGCGTGACTATATTTGCGAGTGTGGACCGCTCGGTAGATATGTACGGAGGGCAGTTCGACCCTAGGAATGATGGTCCGCTGCAATCACGTGGTGGGAGCGGCAGACCCCCGATAAATGCCGGAGGAATGCGTGCCATTGGTGGTCCGGGAGTAAATCGAGGTGGAGATTGGTGCTGCCAGTCTTGCGGGCGGCTCAACTTTGCTGGACGCGATCAGTGCAAGCCATGTGGAGTAAGTATTGATCGATTCCGTAATTCTACAAAAGAGTGCCTATTCTAAATCGTGGCCTTCTCTAAGTTCCCGCAGTATGGATGATTCCCCTTGGTTAGCGTGTTTTTCTCCAATCGTCTACTGCGTCCGGATCGTGGTCGCCTGTTGAGCTAGCTTAATTAAAGCTTCTCTAAGCTCGAATTTTCGTCTGATTGCAGCCTTGACGTTTCATTTGTTTGATTGAGTTAGTGATCTAGTTTCGAAATTTACTAGCTATCTATCACCTTTGGGGTAAGACATAAGCAAGCCGTGTACACATTCATTGCAGGCACCACGTCCGGATGACGGTATGATGATGTCGAGGCCTCCACAACGTGGTCCCTTATACCCGCCGCATCAGATTCCGGGAGTGCCGACGGCCAATGGAGGGCCAATGATGGCTCCCGGTGGGCCCCCACCGCCACTGCCACACCGGGGCGGTCCGATGATGCCACCACCACCAGGCGTCAGAAGTGGGGCGATTCCTCCAATGAACGGAGGTCGAGGTGGTGGCGGTGGACTGTCAATGCGCGGTGGAAGGGGTGGGGGTCCCATGCGCGGCAGCTCCATTAGTGCCGGTCGCAACACACGTGCCGCTCCATACTAATATTAAAACGCATTTAGTACGCTCTCCACGTTACAAGGCGGTTCCTTTTGCCCCTTTTCAACCCTGTTGTCCGTAATCGTCCTCCCGCTTTTATTACAGCCCGTCTGTGAACCTTTTTACGCAATAACTGTCTTCATACACAAATAATTAAGCGCTTTTCTTTACTCGTTTGTGAGATAAAAATGGTCGGATGTCTCGGTCTTTGCCGTAGGTGCGGTGTGAGGCGAATTGCGATTTGACCGCCGGTGACCCTGCTGGCCCAAGAGTTGAGACTTGAGGATTTCCCACTTTGGCTGACTTAGTGGTAGGGTGCTATGGTTTTTGGTGTTAGCCCTTAGCTCGAGTCCGATTTTCTCCCAGCCAAGTAGCCTTAGAGACGTTTGATGAACTAGCTTTTGTTTCATCATTCAATGTTTGAAATCCTTCTTTAGTGTCGACGTTCATCCGGACCCAAGAGCCTTGCATGGGCGCAATGTTCCTGACGCTTGAAACTAACAAGGACGTGTACAAATGACTCCATCTTATTTTGATAAGAAAATTTTGTACCAAGCTCTTCTTCCTGATTGCTTCCGTGTTGCATTCCTGTGATGAACGTCATTAGGGGTAATGTCTCGAAATGGATGGGTGTGGGAGAGCGTTAGCTTTACAGGCGTGGTATTCAGAGGGTAGCGGAGGGTTATGTCGCCCAACTGGATGCGCGGTTTCTCCGCGACGTTTGCGTGAATGGTAGGGGTGGGCAATCAGCGGTGCCTCCTTTTCTTTTTGCCGCTCGGTGCCGGTGCGTACGACTTTGGGTCGTTCTCGCTGACCCTGTCCTCGAAGCGCTGACTGTCATAAAAGGGTCCATTGGAGACGTTTCCATCGTCTGAAATTTAAAGCAGCAATGAAATGGGAGGACGTGGGTAGCGCCCCCGTCTCTGATTGCCTTATTCCCCTACCCAGAGGTGACAATTTCGGCAAGAGTTGCAATTACGCGTGGACGTCTAAGTTACTCACGTCTGTCGGATTCGTAACAGGTGTGCACATTGGCAGCAGACGCCATCGACGTGACGGACGACCGAGAAAAGAGACGGTCTGAGTCGCGAAATTTGCGCACTCGCTTGTCACCAGTGCCATTGGCTCCCGCCGCAACACTAAAAGCGCTCCCAGACGATGAAGTTAATAAATAGCGATCCCAGCCCTTTATGATGTTGCCGTACGGTGCCGTATCATCCAGGTAGCTGCCCTCGAAGAGGTAAATTTGGCGTTCCAAATTTGTAAGGCTTTCCTGTGAATATTAGAGGCTTGAAAATAATGGAGAGTACATCTTTCAGAGCTGATACTATTCCTGATAAGATCATTGAAAGGAATGGTCTCATACTCCGAAATGGTTTTCATAGCACTACATGTTCCATACACCAGCAAGGGGAACTTACGATGAGGTAACGCTTCTGACGCATGAGATCGATTAGCTCTGACCTGGAATCGACAAACTGAGTGTTCTCAGGCATTCTCACATATCACCTCCCTAAGTTAAGAACATCCAGAACTATTTAGACAGTTGCAAGAGAAAATCCATTAGTTACTTCAAGTGCAGGCCTACGATAAATATGCCAGTCTACGCACACTTTCCAAGGATCCTATTTTTAATCCAATGCATAAACATAACAATACATAATAATGCATAAAATATTGCAAAACAGCTGCCAACCCTACACACACCAAGCTTCACGTCGAGTTTAGTTCTTAGAGCCTATTATAACAAACTGGTTTGCATTCCAAATGTATTATAACAAACTAGTTTGCATTCGAAACGCTTACCTTTAATAAACATTTAGTTTTCTTTTTATATGTTTAGGTAAACTCTTAAATGCTAATGCATCAATATATTGTGATATTTATGCATTGGTGAGCAAAAGGTCTATTAGGCCTTTTTCCAAGGGGTTAACAACGCATGGCATAGCTGCGTGAATGAGTTTGACCACACAAATTGGTTTAACTATTGTGTACAATTTAGTCCACTTCCTAAACCTTGACATCACGATAGACTTTTTCCATTTTTTTCATAAGGCGTCATTATTTTTAAAACAATAAGTTGTCTAGATTTAAGTCCTAAGGTATGTAAATCAGGTCACCATTACTTTGGTTTTAGCTTACAACCGAACGCCGGGTTATTTGCAATCAATAGGCTTTCGGTCCGGGGTTTTTTCCTGTGTATTAACCTTGCCAGATAGTGCTATTGCGAATGCATATGATGCTGAGGATATTCCCGTATTCGTTTTTGCCTTTAAAATCCTGCTGTTTAGTAGATCCATTTTATACAAATGGTTTTGACTTGTTTCATCTTCATTTGTCGTCCCTTACTTTTAATTTTGTGCTATTATATTTGTTTTCATGAACATTATCGTGACCCATAGCATATCACATTGTGAGTTTTCTTCTTTCGTTCTCCCTTTCCTCTTTCGGACCTAGTTGTCACTGGAAGCAATGGAAGAAGCCGATGAAGTTGGTCCTCGATATAGAATGTGTCTTTTTCTTTTTGGAAATGTTGATAAACGGGGTCAGTTAGAAGGTGAATACGCCAACGATGAAGAATTATCTTCAATCAATCACATCGACGCATGCCACGTCAATGAATTCGAGGCGAACATTAAAACGATCGTTTCAGATAGTACTGAAAGCGGTCCTTCCATCCCTCCTGAAGCTGATGACAACATTGTTGATTCACTGCAATCCGTCGAATCCAAAGATTATTATGATGAGTCAGAACTGATTTGTCTCGATGTTGTTGAAAATTCTGTTCCTGGTGAGGTGAATGCTGACGTAAGTGTACTTTATCTACACCTTGTTCGGGTGTTTTTGTCGCCAAAATCGTAATATTTTAGCGTTATGCCTAACAGGATGACTACGACGAGCCGGTACATTCATCGGAATTTACAGCCTCCGGTAAAACTGAGATGTCTGTCTTGGACAATTTTTCAACAAACGAAACGCTGTTTACGAGCTCTCTAGCATACCCTTCATATTCGCACTCATCACATCCCTCGCCTCTTCCTTCAGTCACCTCTTCCGTGTCCAGCTGTCGGCCAGAACCCTCATCCCCGACTTCAGAGCAGTTATCCAGTAGTTCCCCAAACTTAAATCCTCCTTCTTCCACCAAGCAGGAGGTCGATGACACGGCCGTGATAATGCCACCCCCTTTGCACCCAGCCCCCGTTGCTGCTTCCCGTCAGCAACATCGGGTAAGTATGGCTACTTAAGTACTGGTTTGGATATTATGTGGTTATTAACTCGTATGTTTACTTTTTCCGCATGCTCAGTGTTTCTCTTGAAGTAGCTATTGTCTGCTGGTTTACGTCGATAAAAAATATCAAAACATACTTCGCTCGTCATTCTTTCTCTGATTTTGTCTTATATGCAAAGGTGATAAGACAAATTGCATTAAAACCCGTAAGAATTGAGTCGAGGATCAATAGTGTATTTTATTCCATAGGTGATCTCGCCGTTCTGCAAACCGGCTCTGAACCATGACAGTGATCCTCTCTATTCATCTGATCATCAGGCTTTCTCACATCGGATTCTCAACACTCCTTTGGGTAACCTTTTGCCTTCGGAGTATGCCGATGTGAACATCACTGCCTTGTTCCCCCACTACTCTCCCAACCTCATTCCAAGGTGGGGTCGCATAATCAATCTTCCCTATCCCCCTCAGAGGTACGATGATCTGAAGCATGATCCAATTGATTCTTCAGAGGATGAAGGCTTTGTTGGCTTAACAAACGGAGAAAGTGGGAATTTGGATGAAGTGATTGACAGGTATTTTGTTGCATTTTTTACAGTCATATGTTTACTTTGTGTAAATGGATGAGAGGTTGTGGTTCGGAGATCGTGATGGTCTTGGGTGACTGTTAAAATTACGGTAAAGCTCACGAACTTGGCCTGATGGCCAAAGCCATCACCACGTATCATGCGTGGGTCATGAGTTTAATTATTTTCCCCCTTTTCCTATCAAGGTTTCATTTATTTTTTCGCAACTTTCTGGACCTTGGTGAAATACCGACACATGAAAAACAGTTTGAAGAAGCAAAAAAATTAGACGAGCTACTAGAGCTGGAGACGTCTCCAGATCCTTGTCAGAACTACCTTTCGGGTGCAGAGCGCTCCTGGTGGCAGATTGCCTTTGCAGAACGTCTGGCGCAGCTGGAAAATAGTTCCACCGCGGCTTCCGGTCAGTCTGTCTCTAAGGAGGTGGATTCCAAGAAGGACAGAAAGTCCCGAAAGAGGTCTTTAGCAAACGCTGTCAACGATGCCTCAATCAACAATAATTCAACCTCTGTCGCCACAGCCGGCGTAAAGGCGAAACCAGAAGAAGGCGAGTCATCAAGCAATGTACAATCGCGATACTGGTAATGCTGCTCGCAATATTGGCTGAGAATATTTATGCCAAGTCTGCGCTTAAAGTTTGCTTGAGTTCACAGCATGACTGGCTGAACTGAATGTGTTAAACGCTGATCAGTTATCTTAATTAACTTGTGGCACGAGACACCGGTACTCAATGTAGAAACAGAGGTATGGTGCGTACATTTCATCTTATTGCCAGCATTTATTTTACTCGTATTAGTTGGGGTGCTTAAAATGTGTAAAATGTATTTTAAAGCACAGTAGACCGTACATCTGACCTTTTGCATTGTAGGATCCTGTGATCACTTCACAAAACCAGTTTCGGGTTCCCGAATGTTCTTTTTACAGCTTCACCTACCACAGTATAATTGAAAATGGTTTGCTCCTGTTTTTTTTCTAGATTAATCCTGTGGTTTAGTTCGCCGAGTATTCCGCTTGGATAGGTTGTGTGGAATCATGGGATTTTTTTAATGGCCAAAGCTTTTTACTTGACGTGACGTTCTCAATTCGCAAATAGCACGTGGCGATTCGGTCCTGCGAAGTACTGGTATGATCAGCTGGAGATACCCGAAACAGCAGACATTACGAAGTGGACCGAGTGGCGCAAAAACGCCACCCCTCCTGCTGCTGTGGCACCTGCGCGAGTTGAGAATTTCAACGCCGCTGTCTGCAGTAACCCCATCTTGACCCTTGAGCCGGAGACGAGAGGTCTGTCCCCTCCTTTATTCTCCACTTCTTTGCTCTATCGGTGCCCTTATGGATGGGTTTGCTGATAACATGCGAATTCACCGGCGTCATTAGCTCTGATTTGAGTTACATCGTGTTACCCTTTATCATAGTCTCCCTTTGCCAGGTTTTTTTGCTTAGTTCCCACTTGAGATCGCTCTTTATGGATGCTCGTCACTTTATTGTTGCACTTTATTCTCGGCAAAGTAGCCTTATACAAGTTTTTTATTTTGTTATTGTTCAAGTAATAAAATGGACATAATGAGTTGTAATCAAAGCAAGCATTTTTGGTAACTTTAAGCGAGTATTTTTTGTGCTTGACTTTAGGGGACACCCTCTCGCTACTAAAAGCTTCAAATTTCGCTAAAAGGAGCTTGTTATAACGATTTTTTCCCAATGTTGGCCTTAGCTGTTGCGGCAGACTCGACGACAGACGCTATTACACAAACAGGGCCTCAGACGTCACGCTCAATCGACGAGGTGGACGAGGAGGATATAGATGATGGAACAGAGGGAGCGGAAGCGGAGGTAGAGGATGAGGAGGAAATGTTCCTACCTTTCAAGCTTATACAGTGGGAAGACGACATCATCTACGACCCTCAATTGAGCAACAACAAGGTGGCTGCAAGTGCCAGACAAAATGCTGTCTACGCTGGCTGGATCCCTTCACAAATTTGCCGCACTATGGCTTCATTTCAGGTATGTTCCCGATTATCGAAAATGCCTTGTGTAAGTGAAATCTCTAATTCTTTGCTTCACCACTATACGAAGCGAAGATGTGTGATTTCAGATGGAGGTCCCTTTCCGTCCTTTTGATAGGACAGTTACCAAGGCAAATATCCAGGCATCCTGGGATACAAAGTACTGACTGGTTCGGGACAGGTCGGTCAGCCGGCAACGGGCATGTCTGGAGGTAACGCCGGTGGCACTATTGTATCTGCCTCCTCAACATCCACTGCCGATGCTCATAATCAGGCTTCTACCGCCCTACGCTCTTCCGCCTGCTTCACCGGACCCTACTCCTTCTTCCCTGTTGAGAATCCACAAATCATGGACGACAGTTGGCGTTTCGATATCATCTACGATCCGCAATGTCACACACCGGCAGTTGATACGCCATTTCTGCTTACTCTTAACAAAAACGATGAGCAGAGCCTCCTGGACACTGTAGTCAACGATGACGAGCTTGTGGTGAATGCCCCAAGCGCTCTCAAGAAGAAGCAACCGGAGCACATGCAAGATGGTCACATCAATCGAGCCAGCTTCCACGTCACTTTCGGCTTCGCTTCCACTCGTGGTACCCTGACTGGGGCTCTAGCGAAAGCAGAAAAGGGGGCGGAGAAAGTAAAGCGTATCCTCGGCAAGGTGAGCTCTTATTCCTCTTTAAGTTCCTTTTTCACAAACTATCTCTACTGGTAATTGCCTTGCAATTTGCTTAAAATCATGTAATACCAGACTCCTAGTCATTACGAGCAATACCAATATTTAATTGAATGTCTCTTCTTCTTGGAATCTTGGATTTTTCAAAGATCACCTTTCTCTGAATGTATTCGGACGCTATTGTCTTTATTATTACTATTTACGAGTGCTCGTTCTTATTTGAAAACACTTTATTTCCGCGTCCGTTTTTGCTTCCACATACCCGCACCTGCGTCTTCCGTTAGTGTAACAGCGTTATGTGCCTAAGGTATCAACAGACAGTGCAGTCCTGGTAATTTATTCCGTATAATCTCCATGTCGTGTAAACATCAATACTAACTGTAGAATGACTGAGTGGCTTGATAAAAGTAGTGTATGAGATAAATACCACAATATGAAAGAATGGTTAAACTGTTTGTGCACAAATGCATTTCTTTAGCATGGATTCCTGGCGGAGGGTGAGTGGAATGAGGAGAGTGGGGAGAGCGATGATAACGCAGAGGGTGGCGAAGACACGAATCAGGAGACAGCGAACATGGCCTCGGCGGCGGCAGCTGCCTCGGGTCTGCCCCCCAAGGACCCTCTCAACCTCTCCAACGACGAATTCTACGCCATTCGCTCCGGTGGCCTCTTCGGAAACCTTGCTCGTTGCGGCCCACTCCAACACAGTACTCCTGCTGTGGAGCTCTGGCCACCCTTCTTTCCTACTTATAATACCCCTTCCCGCCTCAGGCAATTTCATCGTGTTCCTCTCAAGCAGTAAGCCTGTCATCCTCATCCATTTGTGGATCGTGTGGTCACAATTTTTTGCTTCATCCATTGCCATTTGTGTCGAGCAAATATAAGCACTGGGAATAGCCTGCTGTTAATTTTGCTTTCTTTGTGCCAGCTTGAAGGTCGTATGCCGTTGATTCTAGTGCTTTGCACCAGAATTTCGTGAGGGATACTAAAGGACTTACTTAGATTTCAAAATAAAATGAAGTCAGTTGCGTATATTAAGCAATAACATTGCCTTTGTGCTTTTTTGACATCATTCTTTTGGAGATATTAAAAATAAACTTTTGCCTTTGCGCAGTGCTACCCTTCACAAATAAGTACATTAATATTTTTGTTCGAGTCTCCGTTTTCACGAGATTTAACTATTTGCGCTTCTTTCTTTGGCTTCCTTCCAGATACACCCGTGGTATGATGTCCCAGTTCAGCACACCTATTTCTGTGAACAATCTTACGAGAGTAATTCAGAGAAAGTCAAAGGAACGAGAGGAAGAGAAAATGGCCGCTGGAGGTGGCGATATTTTCTTCATGCGAACGCCACAGGATCTTTCCGGCTTTGATGGGGAAGTAGTCCTCTTTGAGTACTCCGAGGAATTTCCACCACTTATGAATCAGGTACAATCATTCCATTTAATTGTTACATCATTTCCTTTTTTATGATGAAAAGTTATTTGCAGTCATTCACATTTACGTGGAAATTAACTTCCCTTTCCCGGTCACTTGTTAGATTTCATGTAGCATTTCTATCCAATCTTTCAAGCCATCAAAGTTGAATTTGTTCACTTTAGCGCCTCCATCCCTCCTCCCCTAAGTTGCTTGTTTGACATTCGTCGCCGAATCTTCTGACTTACATCCTGCATAATTTTTAATGAGTGATAGTACCTCGAACAGGTGCGAAGTTAGGTTACAAATCCGTCGCGGGTCAGGAGGAATTGCGAATGCTTCGCATAAGTCACAAAAGCGCAAGTATTTGCTTCGTTCTAGGATTCAACGCCTAAGCAAGTTATGCTCCCAATGCGTTTTGTTTTCATTTGACAGTTAAATGTGAGAATATGGTTGACAATACAGTATATCAAATACTCCTCCTACAAGAGCATCGATTTGCTGGCTACCGTTTCCCTTTGCATGCACAGCAAGGTAAAACTGTAAACTTTGTGGTTGACGTTTTTTAGTCCTTATTGGGAAAGCAAACTCGATGAACTTCTTATGAGACAGTCGCATAGCGATGGCACAACTCTGTAATGAAAATATGCAATGTGCATATAGGGTGGAGATAACCATTTAATTCAAAACCATGAACATTTATGAATTGCTTCATAAGTAAACATGAACACTTCTGCCGGGTTCTTCGAGGCATTCGGGTATTCTGGAGATCTGTACAGAAGTCGTAACTGTAAATCAATTAGATTCCGGTACACGAGGTATTGCCTTAGAAATTTGACGGAAACCATTGGAACTGACTTGATCAAATTCTTTTTAGATCGGCATGGCGACACGGTTGGTGAATTACTACAGACCCCTTCTACCGAAAGATCCTTCTCTCTCTCCCGACCCAGCAGGCAATAGTTCACCTCCGGACCTCCCCTATGGCTCACTAGTTAATGTGGGGAATACTGATTCACCATTTTTAGGTGTCGTGCGTCCAGGTGGATGCCTCCAGGTGAGTAGGTAGATGGTGAGCTTGAAACTTATTATGTACAACTAATTACAAACTGGACGCATTACCTCAATTCTTCCTCTTCCAAAAAACAACCTGGTGCATAATCTGCGTTGTAGAGCATGGAGAACAACATGTTTCGAGCGCCAATCTATCCTCATAAGACACCATTGACAGACTTTCTGGTCATTCGCAACCGCAATGGTCTGTGGATCCGAAGGGTGCCGAACGCTTTTACGGTGGGTCAGGAGGTTCCGCTGATGGAGGTGCCGGGACCTAACTCGAAGCGCGCCAATAATTTCGCTCGCGACTTCCTGCAAGTTTATATTCTTCGTCTCTTCCTCAAGAGCACCGATGAGCCCAAACGGATCAAGATGGAAGAGATTCGCTCTGCTTTCCCCAACCACTCCGAAAGCAGTGTCCGCAAACGCCTCAAGATTTGCGCAGATTTCAAGCGGACTGGTGCGATAAATTTGTAGTGTCCACATTTTATGAAACGAGCTTATCAGTAGTGGATTGCATTGCGAATTTTAGAGCATTTTTGTTGTTTTTCCTGCTAGTCCGATGCTACATTAATTATCTATAGCACATCACTGTTTTGCTTCTTATTTCCTTTAGTCGTTCACTTTTCCCTTTGTTATAAACGATTGAGCATTATTTTGTTAAATTGCTGTGCTACTCTTAACAGCAAGCTCACAAATCGACTCAAAGTACTGGATACTCTTCTTTTGATGTAACACTGCGTCAGATGAATTCGAAGCCTGTTTTGTTCTAGTACTTACGTTATCGTTACGTTTTGTAGATGTTCACCGCAATTTGTAGTTTATTCAGTACGTGACACTAGAAGATCCTACCTTGTTTGTCGAATTGGGCAAGGAGACTTGTTTCAGTTTATTTGCACTTACGTGCGTGTTTAGGTGTGGATGCCAGTTGGTGGGTTCTGCGCCCAGACTACCGCCTGCCCTCAGAGGAGGAGATTCGCTATCTAGTGCAGCCCGAGGACTTTTGCGCCTTCTTCAGCATGCAGGCGGCAGAGCTGCGTCTCAAGGATGCTGGCTATGGCGAGAAGTCGCTGTTTGTCCTTGATGAAAATCCTGAGGAGGAGGAGGAGAAGGAAGGCCAGGTAGGAAAGAAGGAGGAACACCACAATGGTATGAGTACACATCAGACTAAGCAATATATATCGGTCCAATAATGCTCAATTTAAGCTTAACAAATGACCTAATTCAGGCTTAGTTGTATTCGAGATTACTAGTTTCGTATAAAATAACCACCACCCATAGGATTATTACTGTTTTGTGATTAGCACAAAACGTTTGTATTTTCGCTGAATTATCTGGCTTTGAAGTCCAAACCTTTTGGCATCAAACATTCGATAACGTTCGCTTGCCCTAATGCATTGGCAGTCATCACTGAAGAATAGGCAGATAGGGTTTATTAGTAAATAAACTCTGGACTGCAATGGATCGCACTGTAGCCCAAAATGGAGGACGAGGTAAGGGCGGCTCCGTGGAACACGACGAGAGCTTACTTGGCGGCACAGCGTGGCGGCTGCTTCCTAGAACTGCACGGACCCGCAGATCCCACGGGGTGTGGAGAGGCATTCTCGTACTCTAAGACTTCTGCCAAGCCTGGTGCTCTCTTCCGCCAGGCCGGCGGGGAGGTGGCGCGAGGACTCCTGAAGGACAAGAAGACCGTTACCGGCACCGACGCTGATTTGCGGAAACTACACCTTCGGGAGGCCAGGGCGCTTCTTCGTTCCTTTGGTATTAGCGAAGCTGACCTCAAAACCTTCAAACGGTGCGCCTCAGTTGCTTTACCTTTGTTTACTCTACCTGTTCGACTCATACGAATGCTTAGTAGCAGAAGCATGTGGCAGACATTGCAGTTTTTTATTTACCTCAATTTTATCGTCAGCGTTTACTCTTGAATTTTATGTGGTGTGGCGTCTACTTGAGTTCATCGGTCTTTGACTCGTTGCTTTTGCATCAGCTCTAGCACACGACACTTTAATTTAAATAAAAGATTACTCAAGTAATTAAAAGGTAGGAATAAGGTCCCACTATCCGAATCTTGTCCAGAGAATCTGCAATATTTTATACTCTAAAGTGTTTTGGTTATTTAAATTCTCTTGTTCATGCTAATGTTGGATACCTGTCAGTTTTGGAATAAGCTCTTGAAAGTCTTAAATAGTCGTCACCAGTTTACTCTTCCAAAATCATACTCAATGGTGAAGTCGCACTTCATCATCGGTGTCTATTTACTGTGTAAATTTCCCACCTTACAATGATGAACTGCCAAAAATAAGTGTCCAAGCGCTTGCGATACGTTCCTATCATGGGCTAGGAGATTGGACAATTTATCTTATCAAACTGGCTTTTTGTGAATTGTGCAATTGTTCCTCTGAATCAATTGGTTTTAAGGTTTCTTGTTTTTGTGATTGTTTTAACTAAATAGTCAGGGTGCTCCACATTTTCTCGCCTTTCAAGCTTTTCAACCCACTTATGGGCAACTCTTAGAGAGAATTTGATCCTCATGCGGAGTACATATGCGAATGTTAATTTTCGTTCTCGGTACACTTTCTCTCCACAAATGTGCGCGTATTTCCCGTGTTTTTGTTCTGGATGGTAAATATCACCGAACTGCAAAGATAGCCATCGTACCAATCTTAAATAAACCGGTGGCATATCCAGACAGGAAAGGAGGCCAGGATTAAACCTAGATTCCGATAGACGAGAAATGAAGTCTTGTTGACACTTATGTTTTCTGGAGCCCTCTTTTAGTTGGGAGATAATCGACATGGTGCGATTTACTTCGACGGAGCGTGCGAAACAGGGAGAGGAGGAGAGTACAGCCAAATTTGCGCGTGGCAATCGTCTATCTATGGCCGAGCAGATACGATGCTATCGAGAGGAGTGCCAGCGCATTTTCGATCTGCAGAACCGCGTTCTCTCCAATCCTGAGCTACTCTCCTCAGACGGGGAAGAAGAGGAGCCCAGCTCAGAGGAAGACGAGGACGATGGCAAGGTCGGCACCTCCGGGAGTAGCGGAGCCAACGGCAGTGGTGGTGCCTCTTCCAGTGCCATCGGTGGGGTTCGACTCTCTAGTCTTCCCTCCTCAAACCAACAGTCCGTGCGCAACATCCACTCTCTCCTTACTAATCGCATCACCTCCGAGGAGCTACGAGAACGTCAAGAGGAGGCTGAACGCGAGAACCTTAAGCGGAGTATGGAACTTGGGGTAGGCCTTCATGTTATGCCCTTCTCTGCTCGTAAGGATATTAGCTGTGATCGTAAACTCAGTGCCAAAATTGGCTATGAATTTGTGGCGCAAAGTTTTTTCATCCATCATTAATTCATAATTGTGAAAGTTACTCTAAATCTGAGAGTTTCTTTTTTCTAGTGTTTCATTAAATGTAACAATATTGTCTGTAAAGGTGGGTGTTTGTTCCTTTCCCATTGCTCATCGTTTCGGTGTACGCTAAATCTCTTTCAGAAATCGCTATTTTCAAGTAAAAATAAGCGTAAGCAGAACCCGCAAGGGACGATACCAAATGCGAGCGACACAGCTCATGTACAGCAGCAGCAACAATCGGGAGTCGTGGCGGTAGGGGCTGAGATGACAGCGCTAGCGGTGTACGAAGCAAGCGCGGCGTCAGCAGGTACCATTCTCGACTTGCCAGCGCCCTTCCCCAATGCCCAGAAGAAGATGCTCCGAATTACTCGCACCTATTGTAAGGGCACCGATCGTGAGCATTCCCGCACCGAAGTGGTGCCTTGGTCCTCTGTGGTTGAAATCTATCTCAAGATCAAACAGACTCGCGATCTTGAACAAATTCACACCTTCGTGGGCTCCGATGAACAGTTCAAAGAGCAAAGGCGGAAAGAGAAACGACGAATTCAGGTGTGTCAATTATGAACTCCGTGTGTGACGATTGTCATTGCACATTATCTTGCTAATAATTTAGGAAAATGAAATGCATAATTTGCCTGTTTGAGACCTATTTGTGTGTATATACTGCTGAACAGTCTCTTTCTTTGAGTTTACATCCCATCAATGTTAACACTTGTGTGTAGGACCAGCTGCGTCGAGTACGCAAGCAGCAGGAGTTACTGCGTGCTCGGGGTATGTCAGACGGAGGTGCGCCTCTTAGAGACGCCAGCGGTCGTCTTCTGCCCATCAACCGTTTGCCCGGTTCTGGTCCCGTCCCCTCCTCCTCTCGCCGCCGCCACAAACCCTCCAGCAACATCCTCAAAATGCGTTGTGGTGCTTGTGGCCAAACTGGTGCGTCCTATTCCCTTCAGCAAATATTACCCCGCTAATTCCCAGTTTTATTCTATTTCTTTGTGTCATTGCATCCTTGTGATCCGCTCTCTAATATCACTTCTCTGTTATGCTTTCACTACATTCGGAGTTCAAATCGCCACATTTTAAAGTTTCGTGCATGCCGCTACGTGCTACTCTGTTTGTAAAACGCTTTCCGATACAGTTTGGTCGACTTCGCAGTACGCATATGTTCTTTGTAAGAAATTTTTATTTCCATGCATATATGTGCAAGTCATTTCTGTTTATATGTCTACTGTTCTAGTGTGAGACTCTTAAAGGTGGTTTGATTCTCGAGTGTTTTGGAGTTAACTGAGAAATACTATAGGGATGGCAATAGGCTTTTACCAAATTCTGGTCCATTTATGTGTAGTGTTCCTTTATATCTTTAAGTAAAAATGTGTACACAAGATCAATTCATCAGTCACGCAGTTATGGTTAGCATTTTAACTTCTTCCGAAAACCCACCGACTCATTCACAAGTTGATGTAAAGAATAATCATTCAGTGTACATTAAATCGAATCCATTAATGAAATGCGGGTAGGCCACATGCGCACAAACAAGGAATGTCCGATGTACGGGCGAAATGACGCTGTGGCGCCTCCTCTGCCGGGCGGAGGACGCAGTGGTTCGCGCCGTGTGCTTCCGCCGGGCGTCGAGCCAGAGACGGTTGCAGCTGCTCAGGAGCTCACCTCTAAACCAGTTGCCGAGCTTCTTGCTGCTACTAGCGGTGGTGGGGGTGGTGATGGCAGTGGAGGTGCGGGCTATGATGCAGACGACACTGATTCTGCCGCTTTTGGTGATGCGCCGCACAGTATTGGCGCTTCTCGTCTCTCCGACGATTCCGATGACGCCTTCGATCACCATCGCGGTGATCACGAATGTTATGATACGCATGACGAGGATTCTCGCACGGTTTGTGCTTTTTCAGTGCTCCTTTGGGTTTTATAAGGCCACATCGAAAACTCTTAGGGTTTGATTTAATTCTTGTCTAGGAAATATATCGTTTCTTATTTTTAAGTGGACTGAACGCTTATGGTGGTCTGCCTTTTTTCCAAGCACAATTGATGTCGATGTGGATTTTTGAGACCACTACAAGCTCGAAATTTTGCACTCCAGTGCAATTGGCCTTGAAAGTGCACCACAAATGATGGTGATACAAGTAAACAATAGTTCCGTAACCTGTTTTCTGTTTGATTATTTGATGTGGTAGCTCACAAAAATATCGACTGGAGAAGTTTGAATCTATGGGCGATAGATTCAATAAAGGTTCCATTTTCTCTCTTAGGATACGATTTCTACACTTTGGGCCTGAAGTATTTTTGTCGTTAGTGAATTATAAATGTTGTGCCTTCCCATCTGCATTTAAGCAGTTTGACAACAGTCGTGGGAGGACGACTGGAAACCTCGGACGATACACGGACTCTCATCATCCCCCGAGGCGTCACGATTTGAAGATGACGATAAGCAAGCAGCTGCTAGATCGGTTGGACGCAGCGAGTGAGGTAGTGCGCTACGTAGAGGCAGCGAACCAACGCAGTCGCACTTCGACCTCGGGAAACGGTGGTAGAGGAGGCGCTGGTGGCGGTGGACGCAGACGCAGTACCCTCGCAAGTGCGGCTGACGATGACTATCCTACCTCAACCATCAAGCATCGTGGCAACCGGCGACGCATCGATCCCCGAGTTGCCATCAACCACATCTTCGAGGGCATCTATAAAGTAAGCGTCTCGTTTGATCTCACTCCTTCCTAAGGACATCAAATAAAAATCCCTACCAGGCACTTTGGAATTTAACTTATTAATAGAAAGTGAAACTGTTTAAGAATCTGTGCCTTTTATTCTTCATTCTCATGCCGGGGATAGTGGGGTGTTCATTTTGTCCTTTGGATTTCAGGGTCTTTCACAGATTCCTGGGTGCAAGATTTTCATGCATCCAGTGAAGGAGAAGGATTTTCCTAACTACTACAAGCACATTCAGCACCCCATGGATCTTTCTCAAATTCGCATGAAAATAAACCAGAACGCCTATTCTACTCGAGAAGAGTTTCTGTCAGACATTCGTTTAATTCATGATAATTCTGAAAAGTTTAACGGTACTGTCACTCTGGTTTTAATATCTTTATATTTTTCGTAGGTTGGAGATTTTTAAACTTTTGTGTTTAAATTAGATTATCTATCCTCTGAATGTCAAAATTGTTTATGCTTCTGTTGCTGTCTTTCTCACAGAACAGTAGCAGGTATTAAGGGCCCTCCAACTGATCTGTTGATCTATTTTATTAGTTGATGAGTGTTGTTGCTAAGGCTTGAGTGATTTGTTTTTATTTCGCTATTGCTATAGGACGTTTTTCAGCGTTCACGGAAACCGCGATGAAGATGTGCTCTTACGTGGTAGAGGAGTTTTGCCAGAAGGAAATGAAGCTGATGCGGTTGGAGCCGCTGGTAAACCCACTGTTGGACGAAAACGACCTTGTTCGACTGGGATTCTTGCTACAGAAGGCTGTAGATGCTATGCGTGGTGTTGAAAACAGTCGTGCCTTCCACTTTCCCGTTGAGAAGCGTCGCTATCCTGTGAGCTTTACTGTCTCATATTCTGCTCATTATTCATTTTCCCTCCCTTCTTCGCCTTATTTGAGGGCGAAATATTTGTCTTTCTGAGCGTCGTAAACCCTGTTTTCTCCGGCAAGTCCCGTCGTACACTATTTCCGGCCTTTTTCTGAAGGACTACTACAAGGCAATTGTACAGCCGATGGATCTGTCGACGCTGGAGAAATTGATAAAGGATAATCGTTACCATAGTCGTGAAGAGTTCTTCAACGATGCAGACCTCATCCTTTCCAATTGTCGTCAATACAACGGCGACGAGAGTGTACTCACGAGGATTGCGCGGAAAATGCTCGATGTCGCCCACTCCACCCTCGACGAGGTGGCGGATACCATAGAAACCATTGAAGAGAACATCCGACAGTGAGTTCAAGTGCTACTCCTTTCCTGGATGTATAGGAGAGCTGGTTTTGTTAGCTCAGCTTGATTAGGTTTGGTAGCACAGAGGCATAGGCTTTGATGTGTGAAAAGTTACCGGTTTGTGCTTTTCGACGATGAGAGGAGAATGTGATCACTCGCTCATTCCCCACAGACGGTTGGACGAAATCTCGACTGCGGACTCTCAATCTCAACACGGCGGAACAGCCTCAATCGATTTAACTGGGCCCTCGACCTCAAAATCGACTAAGCGTTCCCTCAAACAATCTGGCGACCCTGAAACTTCCTCCAAACTTCCTCTGTATTCGGTACCCGAAGACGACGCTGAATCTACTCATGGAGGCAAGAAGCGAAGGGTGGTCGATGGGGGTAAGCTTGCTGTGTCATTGCATTAAGGAGGAATTTCTGTAGTAATCTCTACGATCACTATTTTGCTGCAGAAAATTCCTCCAGAGGTAGTCTTCGGTCCTTTTCTGCACACGAGGAAGAGGAAGGGGAGTTTCAGTATGAAACTGAGACTGAGAGTCGATTTCTCCCCACGTTGCAAAATGCAGACTCTGAGAATGACGACTTGCAAAGGCCATCTGTAACTCCATCAGTGCCCAATGCCTATATCGATGAGGACAGCAGGGTAAGCTGGTGTTTATATGCGCCATAGAACGTAACTTATGTTCCAAACTATCTTCCTTTATTATCGCAGATGGGATAGAGTTGGATAAAATTGTTTGGCTACAACAGCTTATGGGTCACTGCAAAATTCTCCACTTTCATTCTGAACTAAATTGACTTAATATTATCTTTCCATAAGTTTTAAGAAATTATTTATGACGAGCTCATTTGTGATTTAAGGGTTAGTGGGTACTCACGGGCTACCACTTTCTAGATCCTGATAGATGAACGGAGTTCCATGGTGGCTGCACAGGACACGCTAGTGGCCCAAGACTTGCAGTTAACAAGCTCTGAGTCCAGCAGAGACCTTTCGGAACGCGAAGGAGGAGAGTTAATGGATGACTCCGTGATCGACGCTGCTGCTGCGGTGCTTTCACGACCGTCTTCGCGGTACTCGGTATGCGCTGTGATTGTGTGCTGGTTGTATTTGTTTTGCTACTTAAATAAGCTAAGTAAAAATGCTTTTTTGAACAGCCTGACTTGGCTTCTGATCACGCGAATGACTGCTTTGACTCAAGATCTGAAGGCACTCCCGTCGCAGACGTCAACGATGGCAGTGACGGCAATGCTGATGGCAGGCCAGTTAAGCGGCAGCGTGTCGAATTTTTTATCGGAAGCGATGAAGAAGACTGGGACTCGGGAGAGTAAAATAAGTCTGTAGAAATGTATCATTTTAGTCTCTTGTAAATAGCTTCTTGGGCTCCTCTTGTCCCTTATGTCTTTCATTGAAAATCATACTCTGTGGCATCATATGTTGTTAGCTACGGCTGAAAGTCCGGATGGAAAACGGCTAATGCCAACTGTTTGAACGAGTACGCTGGTACTGCTCTTTTGCATCAACAAGTGTAGCATTGGGAATGTTGTCGTATTTATTTGTACTAGTAAGTAAGAGTGTGGCATTTGGCAGTTTATTTGCTTGGGCGTGGTACCTGTTTCTCTGCAAGCGGAGTTTTTTCATTTGTGAGTGGTTGTATGTTGACGCGTACTTTCCATATCACCAACAGATACAAGCTTAATGACTTTATTCATGGTAAACGTGTTGCGTTTTTTACTGACCAAACTTGAGAAAGTGGGCTGCGTTCAATAGCTGTCCTGGAAGCCATATTGATGAATGAACGCAGATGAACTATTTGATCATGGGGATATGGGAGACTGACCCTTACGCTAGTTACTCGTCTTACAGTGTCAAATTGATCAAGATTTAAGGTTACGTCTTGTGGTTTGCGATGTTTTCTGGGAAAATTGAACAAAAGTTTTGTTTTCTATGCTAGCATTGAATAAACTCACTAAGACAACTCGTCTGTCCGTCCGGATGATCTATCACATTGCGATCCAACTGAGTGCCATATGAGGTGTGGTTAATACTCTAATTGAGGAGTGCACTGCATTGGCTAAACAATGGTGATAAAGAATTGTCTTATGGCAGACACGATTTCGATGGTTGTGGTTGGTAAAAGTAGTGGACTTGAGTGTTTTTATCTCATCGGGTCTATGTTTAGTGAAGGGTTTTCCGACTCATTGATTATCAATGCTCATTTGTCAAAATATCAATTTAATAAAGTGCTGACGAGGAAGATTAATAACCTTAGGCACCGCCCCAATTTGGCGTGTCTAAATTTTTTTTTCAAAAGGTTGGAGAAGGAGGTTTGACGCGTGATGTTCCAACTGAAGTAAAGCAGTGATATAAGGTTGTAAAGGTCATTTGACAGGCACTAGAATGTATTTTTGCATGATTGAATGATTGATCCATCACCTCCTATAGCCGGTGTATTCGTCCTACCGATACCGTCATCCGCACTAGCGACCACTGGGGACTTTCCTACTGGTTCACGATATTGGGTGACCTTGGGCTTGCCTACCGGTGTTTTGTCCAAAAGGTGGAGTGCTTTTAGCTCACGACTGCACGCGTTTGACATGCCACAAGAGAGAAGGAAATGTATTATCTGTGTTTCTTTTTCACTTGAAACGATGACCAAGAGTAGTTTCTTTCCCCGTACTAATATGGTAGTGTGGTGGCGTCAGACCAACACTGGCGGCTAATTTTAATGCGGCGGATTTATACAAGGTGTGGATGAATATGGCTTGGTGTAATACATCACCTCCTGATTAGCTAAGACGGTATCAATTACAATTCAAGCCTCGGGAGTGTTGGTGAAGTTGAGATCAAGTTTTCTCTTAGAGGAGGGAATGACTTTCCTAAAATACCTTTCGTGATGCATCTGTGCTAAAGTTGTAATTTATGAACTGGTCATTTTTGTTCCAACAACCCATGAGATGTAATTCAACATTCTTAACCTGTGTTGCTAGAGATGCTTACTTAATTGTGAGCCGACGGCAGACTTTGGCACATGACGTTGTGACTTTAGGTCGCTTCATTTTCCTTGGACTAATTAAATGTGTCAAATCTGTATTTAATGTAGTCTTACCAAGAGGGATTTTCCAAGACGACTGGTTTTCATGGTAGCTCCCATTAAAGGTTCATTTTTGCCATGGTAGCAAACTAAAATGCTTCAATTTGGAATCTAGCTATCATCGGTTCACGGAACGTTTTTGTAATTGCATCGCTCTCATTTCAGTTCATGATAAATCTGTATAAAAATAAGTTCTTGGAAGTTAAGCGTGTTTTTGGTATAATATTTTGCTCTCATAGGCCCTTTAAAGCGTGGCATATATTGTGAAATTACAGCATATTTTTTTACCACTTTCTCTTGCTCATCTTGTAACAAATCAAAGGTTTTTACTGGAGGCAATGGATTAAAAACTGACAAAAAAAACCGATTTCCTAATTCACTTCGATAGTCATTACCTTCTGACTCTAAATTTACCAAGTCTTCATTACCTTGGATCCTGGGCGAATGTATCTAACCGCCTCTCTAATTTTGGCATTCTCATATCAAACTTGGAAAACACGAACTGACCTCTTCCTGCAACACAATCGTTCGCCTATCCTCACGTTCGCCAACTGCTTGAATGCACGAGACCTGAGCATAAGCTGATGGAGGAATGTGCCTATTTTGTAAACGGCTGTGGGAGTTTTTTGCAATGAATGATGCATTGATATCAATCTAAGTATGTGTGTCACTCTGAGACTTCCCTGAAGATAAAGCAAGACATAGTACTAGGCCAGAATATGTATATTGTTGATGTACAGAAGGAATGGGGGATGATCCTTTTCCAAAATCGAGAGCTGAATATACAACCAACGTACTACATGTAGCCACCTTATGCTGCACTTAACCTTGATTTATGCATCGATGTAAAAGAAGGTGAAAAAATAAAGGCTGATCCACCGTTCCAAATCACGAGTTACCGAATGCTTTGCTGTACATAGTACATAATGTTCCACTACGTAATAATTCTACTCCAAGTATGTGCACACTTGGCTTTTATGGAGGTCCAGACCTTCGAATTGATCGCTAAAATGATGCTCATTACCATGAATGAATGTATTTAACGTCGTTGGCTTGAATATCTGTACGTTGGACTGCAACAATTACTGTGCCCTGTCGTACGCATTCGTGTGGATGCCGTGTCACGAGCGTAATTACGGGAAAATGGATGAATTAGGGAATGTGTTCATGGTAAACAATTTGTAAAAGTAAAAGCATGCACTCCAATGACCAGAACTTTGTATCATTGTCAAATAATATTAATGCAATGCTGTAGCTGCCCATATTTTTCGCAAGAAAAACAGAGGAGTACTCTCATCGGTGTTCGCCAAGTCAATAACAGTCCTTCAATTAGGTTCACCTCAAATTTCACCTTTGAACTTTCGTACAGTTGAAGTTCGATGTCTGATACAAGATTTTGTGTTTAGTCTACAAAATATTCACACGAGGGAGTGAAGCTTGAATTCACCGCCAATGCCGCCTAGCCAAGTTCCCATGTGCAAAGTAGTGATGTTGCGCTCTCAAGTCTGCCACATTCAGAGGTCAAGCGGGACTTTTCTCACGGCGTCTAAAGGGAAGGAAGAAGAGGTTGCCTATAGTCGCCTGCATAAATGATACGAAAGGTGGGCTCTGTGACCCAAAGGGCAGTGACCATCAATTTTGGTTGGGCTGGCAGCACACAAGCGCATGAAGTAATGCAATTTTCTGTATAGTCCAAAATCCTTGTCGGTATGGAAGTGAAAATGAAAGCCAAACTTCAATCATCCGTCAGGATTTGCACTACAGAGCAAAAAAATTCCACTGAAAATGTTGCATGTGTGACTAGATACACCAGTGAGTACAGTAGAAGTTTGCGCTTTGGACACACAAAACTCATTTTTAGTGTAGTTTTCGGTCACATCAAGCCTTCAGTCATATCGCGCTAGGGCACCAAATGAACTTCGACAACATTGAGTGACACCACAAATAGTACCTTAAGTTGGCTCACATTTCTACGTATATTTAAAGGCACCAAGCAAGAAGGGTCTTGAGACTAAACCTCAGTGTCCTTCGATGGCTTTGGCATTCAATGGCATGCCTTCATTGATAATTATCCATTCTACAAGGACATATACTGAAAAAATGCCTTTCGATGCATGTCCTAATAGACCAAACCTTATGACAGTTCTTTTTACTGGGGCCCTGTGCATTGGACATGAAACTATAGCAAAAAAATTCACTTGCTTACCATCCAATGCCTAAGACTACTTTCATGTTTCGTCAGCCGTTTGCTCGGTCGTTATTAGAAGTACTCATAAATTACTTTTCAAATTTTGGCGACCCATACTCTAAAATGTCGCAGCGACAACTTCAGTCAAAGTAATCCGGATGTTTGTGCTAGGTTCACATAGTTTCAGTCTCTACATACCGAAAAATCAAACTCTTAATAAGCAGGTAAAGCCAGGAAAAAATAAGTTAAAGTATAAAAAGCACGATGTGTCCTTCAACTGGGAAATTCATTTAGTGCAAATTTGAACTATGGAACAGCGTTGATAATAATGTAACAGTAATGCACTGTTAGGACAAGCCTAAGGGTTATGGCACAAACACCCTAGAATGGAGGATATCAGGTGATTAAGAAGGAAACCGCACAATACGTGGCATCGTTAATGACCAATGCATTGTAAAGCATGGATTGTCGTGCTTCAGCCCACCTCCACGCGATGCATCGCCTTTTATTTGCGCTCCGCACTGCCTCCCCACTTCCTTGCATCCTCATCTCACTAATGCAGTAGCGGTTGAATGCAGCCCATGTGACCTCACTCTGACCACTTCACCAACCAACTTGCATGCCGTCTCGAAGCTGTGCAAATCTCTCCCCAAACCTAGTTTATACCATCAGATCACAATCACCCTCTTCCGACCACGACTCCCTCGCACATGCATCGCATTCGGGTGGCGTCGCCATCCTCGGTAATTGCAATGCTTCGTCATCCACGTAGCAAGTACGTGTGTTTAGCGTGAGTGACGAGACAATTCGTTTGCATCTGCATCAACAGGTCAGGTGGAGTTGCGAACGCTACTGAGCGAGCTGATCCCACTTTCGTGCACTGACAGGTGACAGGAGGCTTTGTGGACTATCACCACATTCTTCCTCCCTCCTTTCACGCTTGCCACCAGAACACGCCGTACGCTCCGCCTTCTTTACTGGACAACCAACCAACCAACCAACAGACTGACTGACTGGTGCAGATACTCGGCTTTTGCCATTTGTATTGCAACACTCGTCAAGCGAACCACCGTGTCGGGGCTCTTCCTCACACGCCTCACACGCCTCACACGCCTCACTCATCATGCGCGTGCCACTTCAATGGCATACGACTGTGCTTGGTTTGATGAAGGCGAAGCGAGACCTCACACAGCATTCCGCGAAGCAGAGTCATGAGATTCCTACTTTGAGGTGGGAGGAGGGTGGGGTGGGTGAGAGAGGTACTGTCACGTTGTAAACCTACACACTGCTTCGAGGACGAGGTGGGAAGCCAAAATGGGATAGCAGGAGAGGAGGTGGGAGGGGAGTGGGGTGGGATGAGAGTAGATGGATGGAAGTAGATTTTGCATATTTGTGTTTAATTGGAGGAGGAGGAGGAGGGTAGAATGCAATGATGATCATTTCAACAAGTAAGGCATTGGCAAAAGTTTGCTCTACTAAGTTTAGCTTTTTCAAAAAATCGCGCAAAATTTTGCAATCATTTTGCACCACAATTTAAAATTAACTAATTTTACCGAATTACTATAGGATGAGTGGCTAATTAGCAGATGGCTCATGGAATACTTTTTGGTATATCTATTGTTTGCTCAAAGGTTTCAAAAAGGGAGGAGCAAGTTTATATTACAAAGACATGCCTTTGCTTCAGTTAACACATGTATCCAAGTTTAGTATTGTTAGGCACCACCTACTGGCTATTAAATTGCTTGCCAAATGGCAAAGTTCACTCCCATTTACAGTCCCCTGTGTCGACGTAGTCCTTATGATTTGATGAATAATACCTTGGAAGTAATTTGAGTTATTGGATTAAAATCTATCCACTTACGCCGCGATGGCTTACAAGGCTCAAAGTGTCAGGCCAATAACTTTCCCCACTTCGTTGTTTTGTACTCGCTAGTTAGCTCGCATTAATCCCGCAAACTCCGTTCACCATGGTAATTACCGTTGTCGGTTTTAGAATAACCTAAGGGCAAATCTCACCACTGCCGTATCATGCTTAGACAGGATAAGCAGTACATTCTGTGAGCTTCTACACTGACCAGGGGCATGATCTCTTTAGGCTTTTAGACGGGTCAGATCAGGAGGCCTTCGAGCCCCTTGTGATGGCTGCAATGAACTCAGGTCCAGCATCTGTAGCAGTCTGCCGAACACTACATCCAGCTGAGGAGCCTCTCAACACCTAGACACCACCAAGGGCTGAGTATGTGATCTCATTGTAACTGTTTTTTCTTCTACGTACCGACGTGTTGGTCTATGCAGAAATTTATGTAATCAACACCTCTGGTGAGCCGTTTGAAATTAAAAATCAGACTAAATGAAAAGTTACAAGGAGTGTCTCAATTGTAGCATAAGTACATTGTTATGCACAAAACGGTTGCTCATTCCACCAATGACGAATTGCATTGCCTGATTATACTTGCGTAAATAGTCTCAAAAACACAGACAGTCCTTGAAATCAACTTCAATGTAGTATGCAACATCTGTGGCATAGTTGTCCCATCACTTTGACGGAATACTGGCATTTACTCTTCGGGGCTGTTAGCGTAAATGCACCATTCATGTAGTTAGAAGGAGAGGTAGTACTTTGGGTACAGAACGCAAGAAGTACTATTATTATCCTGTAATAAAAGAAGCTTCTTTGCCCTTTGGAAAAGTTCCTTTTACCGGTAATGCTATGTTATTCAAATTTTTGATGAAGTTTAAACTCTAGCATGCACAGACAAGTGTCCAGATTCATTGGCAAGGTGATTTGCAATCCACTTAAGTTTTTCACTTTTATTACCGTTAAATGGGCCAAACACAACACCAAGGGCAATCAGTATTACAAAGACGTGCAAAGTACAATTGCTACTTATTTTTTCTGAAAACAAATGCAGCTGCACCAACAACTTCAATTCCCCAGTTTTGAAATTATCGCTTTTGTCCCAAAGCCCCTTTCCTACATAGAATGCATAACGACTTTTCCAAGAAAATGAATGTAAACGATAGTTGGAACTAAGTTGTCAGATATGGCTTGCATTTATTCACTTAAAAGTCCAACACCTTAGAGGCACCGAAGCTGAATTAACGCCTAAGGTTTGGTTTAGCCAAGTTCGGAGGTATTTGATGTTGTTCTTCTGGCCTCGAAATTTCGCACGACTTGCATAAAATTTGCACTTTCCAACTCGTCTTTCACCGTGGTAAGTATAAGGAGATTGGTGTACTTATGCAAATGTCGGCTTGCCTCCGTTTGAGGGCTCGAGTTTTCTCTGCACAGCTTAAAGAAGAGGCGTTTGAAGGGACTCCCACGAAGACATCTCCATCAGCGGAAACAGTGAAGGCACGCCCCCGCAATTAGTCAGAGGCAAATTTCGATGTGGAATGGCGTTATACAGCTTAGTGATGTGAATCTTACCAACCCACCTTGAGTTTACTGCTTTGAGAAATCCGTTTTAAAGTTCTGTGCTTTTGTACAGAATGTACTAATGCCGTATTGTGCTGTGTGCATCAGTAAAAGTACATGACGTCGACTACTGGCTGCCGCCATTGCTGAATCACAAAGAGTTCTTCAATTCCTTCTACCAAGGTCTAATACATTGTCAAATTTATGTGCTCATTATACATTCTTTGTACCGATATAAATCTCCGAATTCACTCAATTCAGCCCCCTTGTTGTGATGATTGAACTCGTGAATTTCTACATGGAGTACTAAATGGTGTAAATAAATGCATCTTCTTCATTGTCTCTGGCACCCATAAATGAGCCCATTTCCTTGACTTTTTGTACTGTCGAAACCGCATTGTGCTGCAATCCTGGTGTTGATGAGGAAGTTTATGCAAGTGAGAACAAAGGTTCTCCCAATGTGGCCGCTACACTATGCATTATTACGTTTCCTCCAGGCAGTTGCTCTTCTGAAATCACTGAAGTCTATTTTAAACTCATATCTGCAGACAAGGATGGCGTGATCTTCATAAGTAAGACTTTTTCCTGCAATTAATAAGAGCTTATCTGTTGTTTTAATTTCTTCTGGTAGGTGTCCCGGGCCTTGGAGGTAGGCTAATCTTGATTATTCTCATTTCTTTACCCTAAAACACTACTTTGTTAAACTTATTTGAGAATGACAAGAAATGCGCAAAAAGCGGAAATTTCTCTGCATAAAGCCACTTCATCACATCACCGTATAAAGGAAGCATTGCACGATTTCAATCTTAATTTGTGTTTGTCCCCAAAACCTAGGTGTACACCTCGCCAAGCGCTGGGTCTCACCGCAGTGTCTCGAACTGCCAACCAAATGGATACGACTTCGACACTCGGAGCGACTATTCAAATTAGCTCATTCATTAGGAAAGAATTAGCGTGTACAGGCCTCTACCGCTTTTGAGAGAGAAGGCGCCTACTGAAGCACCATGTGAAACCGCCACGTGAGCAGGTGTCAAACGCAGCGGTGGACAAGTGACAGCATTTCGCATTCTTGCCCCGAATTCCCACACCTTGCACATTAGTGTATTCACTTAGATGCCATTTGAATTCGCCACACGAAAATGATGTCATTGCAATCATGAAAGCGGTTAACCAAATGCCTATCCAAGCCAATTTACGCCATTTATATTTGCCAAAGAAATTGAATTGGACGTAGTTAGCACTGTGGTAGACAATACCACCAAAGCGCACCATAACATTCACTTGTAGGGACGATCTTAGTAACCACGCCAAATAAAGAAGTTACTTTGGAGGCAGCCAAAATTTGATAATGGCAATAGACTTATTTAATCATTTTGGAACGACTCCCTCCTTTGAGGAGCCAAAGTATTCACGCAATAAGATGTTAAATATAAAATTTGCTTTAATAAAGCTTGACGACATTTTCAGTACTTTTTAATAGAGTAGTCAGGATGGAGAAAAAAGGAACATAAAATATGTCTGTAGAATGTCCCACATACACATTCATCCACTTTCACTGTAGGCGCCCAAAGATGTATCCCTACATGTGGCTAAATTTAGTCCCATCGAAGGAGCACAACCGTGCAGTATGTTAGTTGAATGAATTACTTTTATTGGAAATGCATTCCTTGGCTTCATGTAGTGTTATCTGTTGCGGGAAGCCTAAGAATGGTCGATTGTCCCTTTGCATGCCTCAGTAAATTACAGGGGGGGGGGCATCTTTCGAGTAATGCATGGAGTCAACTTCGGCAAAAAATACTCATCCCAAATGGTTATGGCTAAGACTATGTCGAAGGAGAGCTATTTTAAGTGCTTAAGGTCTTGGGTTCTGAGGTTCCATTTAAAAACCAAAGGTAAGCAGCCGCATTTGCAACAGACCGAAGATGTGGCTAACCTGAGAGACGAGCCGTCGTTTCCCTACTAACACAAAAAAGTAATGTTTTCCTGGCCAGTGGTAACAGTAAATAAATGGAGCAACAAACAGTGTGTTAACAGTACCTTCTTTTAAGTCTCCGATCGGTTAAGAACTGTCTCTCACTAGGTTATTTCCAATTGTATGCAATAAAAGGGCGCAAAAAAGCAGTTGAAGCGCCTACTCCAGTGGTTGTGGGTAGCCTAAAACGCTATTTTTAGCGGAAGTCAATCTATTTGCCTTGAATTTTGAGACCTTTACTTCGTTTTTAGGACTGAAAGCACTCTAAGCACTGCTACTCCCTTTTCATGTTCACCGTGTCAGTGCCTACAGTCGGCGTGAGAGCGGGTGACAAGTGCTTTCATCCACGCGTCTCGTGATAGTCGCAAATAATTCCGCCTACCCAATGCTCTTGTGGGTGCCCTTCGGAGTTTGTTCAAACTGTGTCATTGTGGTCATAAGGCTTGCCTATGGGTTTAATTTTATTCAGACAAAACCAATGCCACGTCTTTTACAACAGTTTTAATATGAGTTCATGAACCTCCAAATGATTTATACATTCTTCATCGGCAAACAAAAAGTCGCCTTTTAAAGATATTGAGCATTTGTATCGCCAAAACGCGAATTTTGCATTATGAGACACCTTTGGGGTGGGCGTTGTTAGATGTACACATACACCATACCTGTACGATATTTATGTGATAAGGGAATAGTTATGTTCTTTCGAAATGTACCTCTTAGGTGAAAAGTGGACGAGCAATTTGAACCCCCTGAGAGACGAGAGCTCAGAATACCTTAAAGAAGAAAGGAGCTCAACATTTCGATTTCTCTATATCTCTACCGATTCTCATTGATTCTAACCAATAAATATGCTCAATCCAATCAGCCTTTTGGGTCAAAGGGTATGAAGGCCAGAGGGCAGGGGACGAAAGCTGAACGCCCTACAATAATATGCGTAAAAGGTCACGTGCAACCGCAGTGAACTTTTAACAATTGGTATTTAGTTCTCGATAACTGTGGGAGCTCTTCACTGTTCACAAATTTGACTGTGCGAATGATTCCGATGTTAAATCAGCTCTTGTGATTGCTGATGCTCAACGCACCGCAAAGCTTTGTGACAATCTGTATTACCGTGAAAAGGTTGTGCTTTGCAATAGTTCAGCAGTGTAAAATATTGGAGCAGTACTGCCCACAGGAAATGCAGCAAGATCCATCTGAGATCGTGACTTTCCATTGTTTACCTCAGGAAAGGACAGAGGTGGGAGAGGGAATGATGTATTTTTCTATTCATCGATGGATCTATTTGAAGGCGGGTAACTAACTGCGCAAGTCTGTGGTGTGATGAGAGAGAGTGCTCCCGAAAATGCAAGCAATTTAAGATTTTGAGCATAATAACTAGGCCAAAAATAGCGCACTGAAAACCTTGCAAAAAGTATTCCGTTTACGGTACAGACCCACTGACACCTCACCATTGATATCCATAGTTGTATATCCTGCTCAGGCTTGATGAAACTTTCTGACTTTGATGCAACTGAGAAGAGCATTGAAGAAAGCCTTACAACTTACATCTTTATAATTTACACATCACTAACTTCTATCAGCAATGGAAAGGAACTAAACACCACTGTAGATTCTCCATCCATTTTGTCTTGCCAGATGATTTCTTTTTGGTCCTCTATCGTCATTTAAAGATTGTCTTATGGCTTCAATCAACTACTATTAGCTCTGGGTGAGTTGCACTGCTACACTAGTCCGTTTATTTAGGGATAAATTTTACCTTACCATAACTCTACGAACTGTGGCTCAACAAAAGCTCTGGAATGAAGCTTAAATATTCGCGATTTTAAAACTCGGTGTCAGTTAGAGCTAAATCAAAGACAAGGTTTTAAATTTGCCGCCCTTCCCCAATCAAAGCTTGCTTGTTTATCAAAAATGCATGCATGGCAATTAATTGTGTCAGGTAATTGAGCACCAAGAGCCGCACTGCTTCTCACTGTCCGAAGATTTGGACATTGCGAATTTGTGTTTAGGTCTTAGCACAGCAGCCTGAAACCTCAACTCAAGTTGGTTACCGCTCGAGGTATCCGAGATTCGTTAGAGCTGTTTCAGCGATGTAAGTCGTCTGACAGCAATGTTTAAACTGATTTCGAATTCACGAAAAATTGCTCCTCATTTTTGTAAACATCTGCGGAAAAATTGTTATAAAGCTTACCTACGGCACAAATTTTATTGCAATTACCTTTCCACCTCTATTGTTCTTTAGTTTTTAACTTAGATATGAAATAATACTCCTTATTTTATAATATCTACCCTTTACCAATCCACTAATATGGGGTTGTTTGCTCTTAAAACTCCATGTCTCATCGGAGAGCTCCAGTCGCACCTTGTCCGCATGAAGCTATTCAACTCGGGAAGACAAATGTGAATGCACGAAGTAATACTGAGTGGAAGTGAAACTACCGCAAATTACTCCTGATAGTAGAGTTGATTGTTTAAACAACACGCTACCATTCCTTAATAGATTCACAGCTAAAAATTTTGTCTGACTAAGTGTTTTCCTTTAAACTCATGTCTCTTCGAGGGCGACCGACTGAATGCAGTTCTAGTGATAGTTCAAAAAAAGCCCCTTGTCTGTTTGTTTAGGGATAAATAACAAATTCCAAACAATCAGTTTTGAAGTTCCTTTCCGTGCCTTAAGGCCCCCACTGCGTATTTAAACAAGGCCAGTGCTACTGCACTTAAAAGTCAGTCGAACTTAAAGTAACTTTGATAATTTGATGGTAAGGCTAGTTTCGAAATCCTTATCATAATGAAAAACCTTCCTACCTTTGCTCATATTTGATTCATTCATCTAGGTCTGTTGTTAGGGTGTTCTTTGCTCAGTCCGAAAGACTAGTGACACAACATTGCATTGATGGCGCTTCCACGGCACGCAGGATAGCTCAAATGCTGGTCGCTGATGTTCTGCTTAATACAGCCGTTGCAGTGTAGGCGTCCACTATGCTACCAAACCAAATTTGTTTTATCCACAAAGACATCGAAATTTCTTCAAATTTTTGCCTCCTCATGCTCGTGACAGCTGAACAGGCGCAACGTCTTCTTCAGTGTTTTAAGCCGTCACCTTCCGTAAAGTTTTTGGAGTTGACAGAGCCAGGATAGACACAGCTCATTTGGCGTTGGTCGAAGTATAATATCTGGGAGCAAAAAACGGCACTGAGATAGTTTGTGAGAAAAATAAATGAAGTTAGAGTTGCCTTTAGATGTTTAAAAAATACCGGTGTCAGATAATTAGCTGTGTGAAATTCTTATGCTCTTAGACTACCTCGTTGTGCAGTTTCGGTGAGGGATTTCCCAAGTTACTCGTTTATTTGGGAAGTACAGTTAAAATCCCGATCGAATGTAAACTTATGACAGCACTTTTGTTTGTTCATTTTGACATTTAAAGGGATTCCGAACTGGATGCTACCGTTGGAAGCTATTGTATGCATGTACTGTCACCAAATCAAACATTAGTGCATTGGCATTTGATGATAAGTTTATTGTTGATTTAACAAAATAAGCCTCAAGTTGGATGCACAACACTTCCTCATTAGCACTGCCATGCCACTGCAACTGTTTGCATTGAGTGGCACTAACCAACCTTCCACTTCTTCTGCGCGCTTCACCTCTCCACCTAAATAATGCATGTAAAGGTCACTTTATTCGACTTTTTCTTGACAAGAAGCCTAGAAAAGTATTTTTAAATGAGCCGTTAGTGCCGAAAATGTAATACGACGTTTCGCATCTGTCCACGACAGAGCAGCGTTTTCACGATGATTCAGTAGCTTTACTTAAAGCACTTTGGGCCATAGATACCACCTTAGTTTTGTTAACGAGTAGTGTAGTCGCCACTGTCGGCTCGGGTTAAGTTCACTCGCATAGAGGATGAGTAAAGTGATCTTATGAGTGCTTGACGCCTTCTGTGGCTCTCATGACGAAATTTTTTTTCACTCCTCCTTAATGGCTATACGTGATGACTTCAGGTTTTATGCATTTCAAGGCATATGCACTAGGCAAATAATCCAAATTCGAGTACAGAGAGATAAATGGGACCATTTTGTTCACTCAATGCATAAGAGATGGAGTAATCACTAACCATAGTTGATAATAGCGGCAACTGTCTCGATACATTAGCAGTGGACGAATCTCACCCAAATCATGCTACAATTAGCTCCAACACATTAAAGGAATCCAAACCAATTCCATAGTCATTTTGCCGCCACCAAGTTGGTCCATTTTTTCCCAAATCCTACGACATTTTAGTTGTCTGCAACTGTGACTCCCCGCCCTCCTCGCAAGCCTTAACACGTCTTGAAGTTGAAGCGCAAATAGGTGGTCATCCAAGCGGTTTTGCCGACTGGGCACCAAAGGCTTCCTCAGCTACAAAGCAAGGCGGTATAAATTGCTCCAGTTTACGTGGAAATCGAAATAGCCGTAGCTTTTGTCGATTTACATGTAATGCAACACAACTGAATCCCTTTCTATCAGCACCAACAAAGTTGTGGTCACTACTCAACTCCAAGGCCAACTTGCTACGCCTCAATTCGTGATCGCACAATCAAGGTTTGCATGAGAAGATAGAAATTTATTATCAGTCGGAGGCAAAAGTTATGGTTACAATTTCTTGTTTAGTTATACAAACATTCGATCCTGTAACCTTTTATGCGCTTGCATTAATTTATTTGTCTGCAGTGGCTGAAACCATGGCATCCAGAAACCCCTTTACATCTACCGTTATCAAGTAACCAACCAAGGTTACAACCCTGATATGGATAAAACCACTGGTTATCACGAAATTTACTGTGCCTGGTATTTATTATTTTTTTTACAACAGATATCTAAACCGGCACTTTGGGTAGAAGGACAGGTAGAGCTGCGCTTGATGAACATAAATTATGCTCTGACGGTAAACATTTGGAGAATACATTTGTTGTTCCTCTGATTAGTGTTGGATTTTCCTGGCCATATTTCTGTCTTTGCTCCGAGTGTCGACTTGGTGCATAATCATGTGATGCCTCCAGTTTATGTTCTCTCGAGGATGTAGTAAGATAAGCACAAGATAGAAGCACCTTCAGCAGTCGGCGTAAAAGGTTACCAGCACGCCTCCTTTCCAGCCACCTTCTGTAGCGTCCCGAGACTTCCTTTTCGGTAAAAGAAGGCATAGTACTAGGGCAGAATGTATTTATTCGAGGAACAGAGGGATTGGGGGCTGCTGGCATGGTCCGGAGGCCAGCCAACCGTCTTGTACAGTGTGGCCACCAAAGTGACCGATGCCGATACACCCACAAAGCAAGTAGCATTACTCGAATTCAGTTGACATAGGCCAGAAACGTGAGCACTACCTTCAGTGAGATAAACACTATGGCAAACGTTTACGCGATCTCATTTACCGAGGTGTTTCAAATCCTTCTTGACAGCGTTTGATGCACTAAAGGCTTTCATGGAGCATTTTCTGCTGATTTCAATAGTCTGATGGTAGCAAAGCTAATGTTACACTTTCTAATTAGCAATGCATTGAGATATCCACTCAATTACGGACAAAATCTACCATATCCTTAGTCAAATGAGGCCCTTGAGCGATTTTCGGAAGTAAGAGTTGATAGGAGAATTGAAATGTGTGCATCACTCATGGATAAATGCTCATTCCCATTTTTAAGGAATTTTGCTACAGCAGAAGTCATCTCGTTTGAAACATTTTAAAAAGGTAAATGTTTAAACCCAACTGTGCCAGCATCATGATTGCACTTTCAACTGTAAATTCGGTAGCATGCCAGCCTGTAATTTGGCGGACTACCTGTGGCACGTTATTACGCCGCATGGAACGCGACTGCAGACCCGTCTGTCTTGGTGGTTGGTTGACTCATCGAGAGTTGACTGTCGGTTGCATAAACACTCCTGCATTTAGTAAAAAGGCACAAAACCCAATCTGGAGTAGTTCATCCAGCAGTTTTACTGGAATAATCAAGCATTTACATACGCATTGAAGTGCATAGTGGTATTTGGCCTTCAATAAATTCCTTGAAATAAGAATGCTCAATCAAGGCCATGCATTCTGGAGGAGTCTCTGCCTGCAAAGAGGAGCAGTGCTTTTGCTAAAGTTAACACTAGGCCTCAAAAATACAGTCTAAAGAATGTAAAGAGCATAGCAAATAAGTTGGATACTTCGGTTGATATTCTTTCACCGTGAAATGCCTCATGACCTCCATTACTGAAACGAGTAACGTATCAAATACAGTCTATGGTTATCGACAGCGTGTATAGTCAGTGAGTTAGTTTCCCTTACCCACTGGAAATAAATTTTCAATTGAGAAGTTAATTATGCTCTGTGCCACCTTAAGGTAGTGCCAAGAATAACGTGACTGAATGTCATTCCTTCCCAAAAGTGACCCAGTCACGAATGTACCTAAAGGAAGACGGCATAAACTCCAAATCTCTTAAACACATTTGCAAACCTAGAGTATCCATGTCAAACACCATTGTTTGTGTCCTCTGTTATTCTGTGAATAAGCACTGGAAAGTTGTTTGTTAGTTCTTTCTCAATAAAGAACTGTGGTAAAGCATTTACCAACACAATCTTTAAGATGGGACCCGATTGAATTTATGTTTGACCTGTTACAATTTTACAAGTGACTTACTAAATTCACGAAAAGGGCTTTCAAACACTCTATACGAGGCCAAAGGTGGTTGATGGCGACTTGATTGTTAGAACAGTTGATTATTTACTTAAATCTGTCCTTCATATGTTAAAGTTATTTTCTTTTACATATTAGATGCTATGAAGGTGGATTTGAAGGAAAATTAAGACAATTTTAAAAGTGAGATGGGACTCCATTGAGCTCAAAATATTCCCATCAAAAGGTAATTTAAAACATTCACTGCAAAATGCAAATAGTCTTTTGATAGATTGAAAAGATGTGTACGTGTAATGTATTCTTAGGAAAAAGGGAAAGCATGCATGCAGTATACTCAAGAAGATGTTGATAGCCTTATAAGCTTTGAGGTCTGAGGAAACCTGAACTGCACACTTTATGAGATCCTGCAAAACTCAAGTAAGCAACATTTACTCTACTTAAAAGGGGTGAGCCGCCAATAATGGTAGAAGTATTGGACTAAACAGACAAATAATCCTCAACCATATTTGTTTCACACAGACACGAATGGGAGTAAATCTTGTGGGTCCGCTGTTGTGTGAAGTTTCGCGTAGAATGGATAATTTGGAGGCGAACGCCGGAGCCTACACAGCTAATCGGAGCATGTTCACGCATCTTGTCAATAAAAGACGCTCCATTTGATTAATTACGCCACATTCAATGCAGACCTGTGATTATATTGCATTTCGCCGTGTGCCAAGTGAAGGTATTTATTCCAATGCACCTAAGTTATTTACGCAAAACAGTTCTGCCGAGCAGCAACCGTGTGAGAAATTTTGCTCTAATCTAATCAACCACGAGACGTGGTAAAACATCGCGAATGATATTGCATGTTTCATCTCTAAAGCTTGAGGACATTAAATGTTGCCTGGATAATTATAGCAATCTATCAAATGAAGATCATCCCCCTCTCTAATGTTGTTACCTCTTTCTTACACGACTCATTACCACACTTTCACAGCCCACAGGCTACTGTGTGCCCTGCATAAATGCTTATTTCATTGGTGCGAATGATTAGTAATTGGGCTGCTGCATGTAAAACAATTTACCGGCTCACTTTCCACTTGTAGGTGACTCGTAGCGCATAGCGATTACATATAGAACTCGTCTACCTCACGCCCATGTTTCAACGTCTGAGGGCATTTTCATGGCATGTTGGTAATCCATTCCAGATACAGAGATCTTTAAAATAAATTTAAGGGGATTTGTCCTTGAAAAATTTGTGTGAGAAGGTTTGTTGTTGTGGGAAGGCTTTGAGAGGTGTGTATGGTGATTTTTGCTGTGGCGGTAGATAGTTAGCTTACGGGAAATATTTTTGTTGGAGTTTGTGAATTTGGGTGCCTCAGTTCCGGGCTGCACCCACTGCTAGGTGTGCTAGAATGCCTAATTCCAATTCTGGTGAAGTGGAATATCGCTGATAACTGGCACATACCGAAGTACCAAAAAAGCAGTAGATGAGTAAAAATAGTCGTTTCGAGTAAGATGTGGATTGCATTTTACAGTTCACTTTTTTGATGAACATAAAACTCAATAAAACAATGTAGTTTCGTATTCTTAGCCGTTTAAGAGGTCGCATAATTGGCACGTTTGCGAATTCGGAGAGCTATGAACCATCAGTTCCACCATTATCCATAAGTCACTTTAGATATCAACTGAAGAAGACTTCAAGCAACTGATGAATCGGGCCGCCTGCACTCAAATTCTGAGCCTACAAATCTCGGAAAATCACTAAAGTTAAGGCATTAGCAGTCCTCACAGACGCCACCACCAAGGCAAGTAAACTTAATTTTGAAGGCGTTATACTGTCCAATGGCAAAAATCGACCAGAATCTGATCCATTCTTTATAATCAAGACTTCCAGCCATCAAGTGAAATTATCACCAAGAGTCGAAAACAAGTCTGCTTTCGGTGAACAACAGAAGGTTAATCAGTATGGATAGTCAATGAGAAACGTTTGGAAATTCGTATGGCTTGTTACTATGACGGCAAAGTGCGTCCAGCTCTCTTTGTTAACTTTCGCAGAAGTCTGCCTTTTGGACGGCGCAATGGTTATTTATGGTCTGCCCAGGACAGTGTGGCAGACGGAAGGAACGACATGAGTCACAGACACACCCACGCACACACATCACAACTTTAGATGTTTATTTGGCGAGCTCTTCACCAGGGTGCCCTGGAGGCCAAAGAATGCGCCATAGAATAGTCTTTAGGCAGACAAATTACAAGTAGAACCTCGAGGGGCTAGCGATGAGTCGTCAAAAAAAGTGAATTTGGCATAACCATTGCGACGAACCTATAAGACCTGGAAAGTGGTTCTCTTTATCAACTGATAAATGGGCCAGATCTTGTTCAAAGTTGAAGTTAGGTGCACGTAAATTTAGAGTACTTGAAAGGCACAAAAGAGTACTTATACATGCCTAACGTTAAATTTCGTGCTTTTCATGAATGACAGATGCACTCTTTCACCTTTGAAATTATCGTTTATTTAGTTTAATAACACTTTTCAACTTCAGACTCATCTTTTCATAATGACCTTTGGAACTTCTGATGTGTCATATCTGATGTAATCTACTCAAGTGTTTGTGTAAGCATTCAGACTCTTGATTGTAATTAAATTTTTATTGTGCTACTTCTATTCGATTGTTGCATGAGCATTGACTAATACCTTTCATATTTCCTCTACTGATAATACTTTCGCCAAGTGAATGGCAGATATCACTCTTTGAACGAATCCAGACGCAGTACGACGTCAACCTCGTAATTATAAAAGTGTAGCGGATGAAAACTTGCTACATCCACGAAATGTGCACAAGGAATTTACATAACTCTAGGGAGAAAGAGGCACCGATACTTCCAACTAAGTTACCACTTAAAACAGGCAATTATACTTGGAAAGGGCAAAATTTCACTCAGCTTCAATGCCAAAATTGCATAACGCAGTGAAATTCTTATGCTGCTGAAATGACCATCATCGCATTCTACCCTCCTCCTCCTCCTCCTCCAATTAAACACAAATATGCAAACTCCACTTCCATTGGAAGTCGTTTTACCTCTGCAGACCAAAACTAGAACTCATCCCACCCCACTCCCCTCCCACCTCCTCTCCTGCTATCCCATTTTGGCTTCCCACCTCGTCCTCGAAGCAGTGTGCAGGTTTACAACGTGACAGTACCTCTCTCACCCACCCCACCCTCCTCCCACCTCAAAGTAGGAATCTCATGACTCTGCTTCGCGGAATGCTGTGTGAGGTCTCGCTTCGCCTTCATCAAACCAAGCACAGTCGTATGCCATTGAAGTGGCACGCGCATGATGAGTGAGGCGTGTGAGGCGTGTGAGGCGTGTGAGGAAGAGCCCCGACACGGTGGTGCACTTGACGAGTGTTGCAATCCAAATGGCAAAAGCCGAGTGTCCGCATCAGTCAGTCAATCTGTTGGTTGGTTGGTTGGTTGTCTAGTAAAGAAGGCGGAGCGTACGGCGTGTTCTGGTGGCAAGCGTGAAAGGAGGGAGGAAGAATGTGGTGATAGTCCACAAAGCCTCCTGTCACCTGTCAGTGCACGAAAGTGGGATCAGCTCGCTCAGTAGCGTTCGCAACTCCACCTGACCTGTTGATGCAGATGCAAACGAATTGTCTCGTCACTCACGCTAAACACACGTACTTGCTACGTGGATGACGAAGCATTGCAATTACCGAGGATGGCGACGCCACCCGAATGCGATGCATGTGCGAGGGAGTCGTGGTCGGAAGAGGGTGATTGTGATCTGATGGTATAAACTAGGTTTGGGGAGAGATTTGCACAGCTTCGAGACGGCATGCAAGTTGGTTGGTGAAGTGGTCAGAGTGAGGTCACATGGGCTGCATTCAACCGCTACTGCATTAGTGAGATGAGGATGCAAGGAAGTGGGGAGGCAGTGCGGAGCGCAAATAAAAGGCGATGCATCGCGTGGAGGTGGGCTGAAGCACGACAATCCATGCTTTACAATGCATTGGTCATTAACGATGCCACGTATTGTGCGGTTTCCTTCTTAATCACCTGATATCCTCCATTCTAGGGTGAATTTGATTTTGCTGCGTTCGAAGCTTTTATAAATCAGAGGAGGCAGCGAAGGACAAACAGTTCTCTTTCGAGCAGTGTATAAGATGAAGAGAGAGGCCTAGTGTTTGGATAGTGTTCCTGTTGTAGTTATTTTGAATGGTTGTGCTGTAGAAAAGAATAAGCGGCACATTGATGGTGCAAAAAACATGCATATCAAGATACGCTTATCATATTTACTACCCCTATTTTTGCCTCTACCGTGCAGATGGATTGAAGGCACCGGAATGCCCTTGCACTCTCAGGATGTCGAATACAAAGTCAAGATTTTTAGGCGCTAACTGATTCCTCTTTGTAAATATTTTAACAGACAACTTATATGGAATTTCGAATGATTCAAGGCCATGTAAATAGTGAAACATGAGTACTCTGTTATTTCTCGATTAGCGAGATAAAACACAAATTCACCACTCTAACTGTGCTGCACTTTCTATTAGTTCAAGTTCTTGTGAAAATTTCGTGTATAGCATTTAAATGCTTCTAATCTACATAAACATCTAATAAAATTCCAATAAATGTGAGAATTATCAGCTTTTCAGCTCCAATTTTTGGAATGTCTCTAACGGGACCACCGATGTGGGAAAGAGGAGTCACGCCGATTCTGCTTCTTCTTCCTGTTTCATGGTACGCTTTGTTAAGTCGGACAACAGCATGGACTTCAACAAAGTCATAACTACCAACATGGGTAGCATCAATTGATGCCAACTTACCAAGAAATCTAACTTCTGCTTTGGATAACCATTTTTTGACACGGGCCTCATGCATAAAGTGAACAAATTTGAGGCACTGAGGAGGACCTCGCTACTGCTTTAATAGCCACATCTAAAATGGAAGCTTTTACTAAATCATCACATTTCTTGCTTATCCATTAGGCGAAGGATGCTACTCTCAATAGTGTGTGAAGGTAGCATCGTTCTTGATGGGAGTAATTTCTATCGAATTGCTACCGAAGTGGACAGTGGATGTTGGAAAAGAGACATGGAGAACCGATTGCTTTTTATCCCGTATGCAATCATTAGGATCTATTTGAGTAAATAAGGTCAAAAGCTTAGGGGAAAATTTGTATTCCTGTCAATCTTATTCTTGTTAATCTGAAAGCTGTGGACGCGGATGCCTCACTCGCTGACATCCATTCAGCCCTGCTGATTCATCCCTCTTGGCTTGCAGTGGGGCGAAAATTATTCTGCAGCAGCTTTTTCTACCCATATTTTGAGGTGACTAGCCCTTTGAAACATCAGTACTTGCTACAAATACCTTAGTATCGAAATACTTGTATTTGCAGGTCGCCGATGAGAGCATTTGATTCGAATCAATGCAAGACCTCCAAGACTTTGGTGTTGAGTCAAATCGAGTAGTTGTACGTTTCCTTGTAGCTCCCAGTTAACTAGTTAAATTTGACTACTTGCAAACAATTGTTTTCTTCATGTTATCTAAAAAATGCAAAAAGCATTACTCTGTTCATTAAAACCTTGGCTGCGAAACTTGAAGTGGTTTAGGAAATCTTGGAAAAACTAGAAAGTATCAACAAAAGACATTGACGATTAATGTTGTTCAACATAAATGGTGCCTAATGAATTGGAACCAAGTGAACGAATGCCTCTCCTAATTACACTTGAGAATTATTATAGTGGGGTTTGGGATGGTAGAAATTGAAGTCCCTATTTCCCCTGTTATTAATAGGAAGGGGCGATTTGGTTTGGTACCACTGTATACACCTCAATAGCTCCCATTTTGAGCTATTGAGGTGGATAAGACATGTTCGAGGGTGTACGAGTCATCCGAGCCATAAACTACAGGCTAAACGTTGGCTTGAACCGTATAGGCTTAATATGTGTTAGTCACACATCATCAAAGGAACGTGTTTCTTGCTTTGATTTTTGTTTGGATTCAATTATTCGAAACTCTAATGTAACCATGCTGTATTTCACATTTTGCTCGTCGTCGAATGGCGGGGGTACAGTAAAAACAGGTTACATAAAATGGACCTCCCAAGAGTGGAAAGACGGCGGCTGTGGTCTGTGCATGATGGCAACCATGCTCACCGGGAGGGCTAAAAAACTTCTAAACAAACTACAAAACGCCAATGATCAATTCAAATTTAATTTTCACCTCATTTTAAGTTTTGCACTTTAAACCTTACAAATTATTTTGTTCTCCTTAGGCTCCGAAAGCATCTCATTTCTTGATGCTTCTTTTAACGTAAACTTTTGACAGCGTTAAAATTGCTGTTATTCAGAAACATAATTTGTCACGTGTTGTTTGAAGCAGCCCCAAGTGGTATCAACGTCTGCAACTAAGGTCTCGCCTGTCTGGTTGCCACAGTGACACTTTATCTGTCAGGGGTGGCAGTGCCATGGCCTTCCGAACAGGCTGTCTAGTGTAAGCACGTGCACGTGACCTCATATGTGCTGAGGTGACCTCAGGCGGTTTAGCGGGCCAGCCAAGAGTTGTAGGACTGGTTGTCTAATTTGTGCAAGCCTAACCACTCCAAGTAGACACCAGGCCGATAATTGCTTCAAACTGTATTATCCTCAGGTCAGCCATATGTCTGGACATTTCTTCCCCCAAGTAAATACCATCAGATATCTTTTGGATAGGAATTCGTCATTTTAACCACTGAGTCTTATCCGGCTTAAAATTAAGATGTCATTTGTTTCCCTCGCCATGCATTATGATGCCGTCTAATAACGATATCATCGAGATAAACATTAAAAAGAATTTAATGTGGATTTTAACGATAGTTTTTTTGTTAAAAAGCCTTGCGGTTTTCAACCTTGCTGCAATCAAATTCCACAATATCGCATTGAATATAGAATAGTTTGGTGATCCATTGTGCTTTGACAGTTCATCATATCAACCCATGGTGCTTTTTGATGCGGCCTTGTCAAAGGCTCCTCAAATTTCTAGTTCTGCTAGCTGCACATCAAACCCTAGGTGAAGGTGCTGAATTTGGAATACAGAGTTAGCATTGCTGCTTTCATAATCAAAAAATAATATTACTTTCGGTGCCACTTTTTTTCTCCAACCAGTCGAGCTGTCACTGTTGTCAATAATCAGACATAGATCCGCGAATAGTGAACATTAGAACTGGATGTTGGCTGTTTATTTGCATCAAATTTGATTAAACAGTGGAGAGTGAAAGGACATTTGTAATTAGGGGTTGAACTCGGGTCACCTTGATATATTATTTGCAGCTGGGGATAAAAGCATTCTTCCTCGCTCAAAAGTGACTTTGTGCTTCGAAAAGTGAATTGGGGTTTGAAATCTTGCCATAATTGTGACCTTTGGAACAGTTTACGAACAATTGCTAAAAAATAGATAATATTTGCCTATTTTTCGTTTATTCAGGTTAATCGAGCTTTCATAATCTTGTTAGGTTGGTGAGGTGTCGTGTCAGCAATGCGGGCAAAGTTTGGACTCTGCAGTGAAAAGATCTCATTCATCGAGTCATTGTCGATAAAGGCATGCCAGGAAAACTGCGAACCGCCTACCACCACGCCACATAATATGCCGAGTTGAATTGAAAATAAAAGTTGTGTTGATTTTTACAGTCCATCAATGGGAACGTCTGTACTGAAGCAACCCATACTGAATCTATATCATGCGGGTAGACGTTGTTCCTTCCAATGAAGAAATTACTTCCGCATAAATGAAAACTAAGCAGTCCTTTTAAAGCCCTGGAAAACAGGTTTATAGGAGATACAATGTACAACGAACACTTCAGGACGTCTAGACGACCTTAGAGATTACTTCAAAGGTGAGAGAAGGTAAGGACCGTTAAAACTTTGGAATTTTAATGCGTATAGACAAGACACTCATTTAGGATCTGACGGCCTGTCAGCAAGGCTGGTCTTTGCATTCTAAAGTGCACTTCAAATCAAATCATATGCTACATATATCATTGATGCGGGTGTGATTCGGCTTGCTGTCTGAGATCCTTGCCCTTATTGGGCTGTAGTATCAAATGCAATGAAATGGGATATTAGCCTCCCTCATACCTTGGTGGATTTGTAAATGCCAACAGAAGTGAGGCCATAAATCCACTGAATTTCGATAAAACGGGCTCTCTCCTACAATTACGCCGATCTCGATGTCTTTAGCAGACAATATTTGGTAGCCTTTTATTCTAATATGTCTGATGCAATAAAAATAAATTTGGTTTAGTGTGCGAAAACTGTGAATGCAGTCAATTGACACATAATGCATTTCCGTTGAATATTCCCTTTTAGTTTTCTATTTTTCGTAGTTTCAAAAAAGTCCGTGACGACCTTTATCCCTTTTGCGACTGTCAAACCCTTTTGGGTGTGTCACATCAGTTCTGGTGATCGTGGCTTGATTTGACAAGGCTGCTACGTAAACAATCCAACTCACGGCTGCTTCATTGCTCCAGATAAAAACATTCAACTGGTGACATTTTTACCTATATGTGTTATACCATTTTCTGGAACCTCGGCATTAGCTTTCCACTCCAAGTATTCTTCCGGACTCTCAACAATAGTTGAGCCGATATTTGTCACAGGAGTTTTTACCTCAATCATACCGTATATGTATTAGCAAGTTTTAATCTACGAATAACCTTGATGAAGTAATCGAAATGCTTGATTATTTATATGGCATGAGTGGCAACCGTAGGTCTTGCTATTTGTTAGTAAACCCGAAAGGTCATTTATTCCGGCACCCCTAAGCACATGCAGTAAAGCGACAATCGGACGCATTGTTATAGATACGTTTCGGCTAGTGCCAGAGTCAAATCATGGCACCTGGCGTTTTAAATCACGTATAAAACACCCAATCATAACTCTTTAACAGTAACGAACTGTGAATTGGTCCTGTTTGCAACAGTAGTAGAAAATAGAGCAAAAGAGAAGGATTGCAAGAGGTGAATAATACCGTCCCAAAACCACATTACTCTGAACTCTTAAAACACTTCCTATTGGATTCTCGGGTTTGATGATGGCTTTCGACTGTCTGTCACGCCTAGACGCAATTTAATGAGTTTATCTTCTGGTGCTTCATGTTAGCAGTGGTTTGAGTCACTCGCTTTACCTCTCAATCTACGTGAAACAGTGCACTCTAATGTGCTAATCCATTTGTTTGTCGGCTGGCGCAGCTTTAAAGTAGAAAATAATTGAACCATACGCTTAGCACGACATAACATGAAACTCCTACTGTTAAGGCAAAAGAAACGTGGTCCACAATAACTTCTGTAGAACCTTAGTTTCATTTTTCACTAGGATAAATCTGTAATTACTTATGCATTTTACCTTTCCTACGCTCGGCTCAATCAGCCATTGTGAATCGGTGAGCATTGTGATTTAACGGAGCTTTGTTTGTTTGAACCTATGAAGCCTCATGCTAACTTATCAACGGCACCCGATAGTCATTAGCAGATAAGGCATGATACATCTACCACATTTTGATTAAACACTCTATAATGCTGAAGGTGTTTGCTGAGATTCGTTAAAATGGAAATGGAGGCAAAATTCGTCGAAGCCAAAAATTCTGGATCTGTGGGTTAAGAAAAAGTATTTCCTAAAATCCAACTGTTAGGGTCCAAATCACTGCCCAAAGGTCTACAATGAGCGCATGCGCACTGGAAATTGCTAGTGATCGATGGCCGCTTGTCGGTGCGGTGCGGTGCGGTGCGGTGCGGTGCGACGCGCCTTCGATCTCCAATTTCTCGTGCGGATGTCCAGCTCCTCGTCAGCACTCACTTATGTCGAATCCCTGCTATGCGTGTTAGCAAATAGAGCGGTCGAACAACAATAAGTGTCTAAATCCAGCTTGAATACAAATTCTTGAAGAATGGTTTGATACTATTCGAAGTACTGTGAGTTTGCATGGACAGCTTTGTCCAGAAAGAAAACGGAGGATTTAATGGAACTCCTTCCTCTGGTATGCAGTTGTGAGTATTAAGGACTATAGTAGGGAGAAAGTGGTGCACTTACCTGATCACACTTAACTCTCTTATTTGTAAATGAAGTGAAACTCAAAATTACTTTTTTTCTTATGCTCTTGTAAGTTGAGTATTCACTCCGGATGGGAAGTGTACAGTATCCTGAACGTTAATCGCATTTCTTAGCTTTCAAGTCTAAGCTAGCAAGCCACAAAGGCAGCCATTTTTCCGAAGTGTTTATGGTGGAGAGCTGAATGGTGAATGGGTTTGTAAATTTGTATTCTCTCGATTGGTTGCTGTTCTCCTGCTACTGGCACCTTAATCGCACCAACAAAGTGGAGGTTGGCTTGCCTCCGGTGTGAAGTCGGAAAGAAGGCATTAAGGCAAAGCATTCTGATTTTTTGATTCTTATTGCATTAAACAGCTCAATGCGCAATTGCCTTTTTTTGTTACCACTCTCAATTTTCTTTAACTTCAATAACGAGACCAATTTGGTGAGATAACAGTCCTAATGAGATTAATAGGGGGGTAGTATTACAGTTGAGCAATAGGCAAAGGTCGCCTTTTCCATAGCGTTGCAGGTCGACGTTCGCCTTCACTTCCAACTACTTTTATTCATAAGTATTGGTACTTCATCTAACTATACGTGTCAATTGCCATTATTACTACGGAACCTATTATTAACCTTCGCTGTACTTTCCTGCGCAATAAAAACGCATATCTTCCCTAAAGTACGTCTTCCACTACGCATGGGAGGCTACCTTCGCCCGGTGGCCGGGCTTATTCACCCTCAAAAGTGCGCCGACCAATGGGGTGAAGACGAGAGGGAGGGGAAAATGTGGAGACGGGGTGTGTCAGAACAGAACAAGTGTGTTCCTCCAGGTACTGCGAAGGGACGCGACTTCCAGTGGCTCGCTCTAAGGCGTAGACGTAATTGACGTCTGCGTAAATCGACCTTCGTCAAAGTTGTGGGTGTGTGCACTGCGTACGCTGCCGTGTACGGCTATAAAAGATCACCCGGTTGGTAACAGTGAATTGTACCACTGTCTCAACACAGCTCCGTAAGTCCTCACCCACACCTCATTTCTTCACATCCATAATGCTCACTTTTATTGCCTTTCCTCTTATTCTTTCCCTCCCTTTAATGCTATTTAGTGCGAAAAGCCGCTTTTGCTCCTTGTTTGGGTGGAATGGAGGCTATGAAAACCTGTGTTTATGCGCAAGCCTGGGTTAGAAACTGCCCCACGCGTTCAGCAAAATAGGACTATAAGCCTTGGCTCCAAGCCTCGAGTTTGGACTCAAGTTATTTTAATTTGAATAAAATCACGAAAATGAGTGATTCAAGTTGCGTCCATTTGACAGATGGTCCCATTTTAATACAGTGTCACGCACGTTCCTGAATTGAGGGTGCGTTTCTTATAGGCAATGTTCACAATGAACGGGTTTCCATGCGTGCCGGTTAAAGTAGTGAATCATCGACGTTTTCTGGGTCAGAGAAAACAATTCCCCCATTTATGGTTGGTAGTGGACCAGTAACTCACGCGCAATCGCACGTACACCCGGAGCCAGGGGCCTTGGGTGCACGTTGATTTACGGAGGTGAGAATCTGGCCACTGGTTGAACCAAAGAATACCCCTTATTACAATCAATACGAGATATCGTTTGAGCTCTACCAAATGCGGGTCCTGCAACCTAGCGACTCATGGGTCTTTCAAAGATTTTTTATGACCTGAGGTCATACAAATTCGAAATTTGACTCAATCAACACAGTAATAAAATCGCAATTTCTGACACAGATTCCATTGGTGGGTCATAAAGCAAAGAGCTGATTAAATAGTCAACCCGTTGTAATGCTAGAAGCGAGATTTGGCTGGAGAGAGGCATGTGCACGTGTGGATACTCTTGGAAGCCGCATTAAGAGGAGGCGCACAGGCTGAGGTGGCTTCGTCATCGCCCCGACGCGTATGGCGTGTGCAATGAAGTGCGGCCGGCTGCGCGCACACACATGCCCGCACTTGTGGCACGCGTCACTCGTGGCCTGTCTGCCTATTGATTTCCAGCATGCGTGCGATTATGTGCGGTGTGTGTGCAGCGCGCATGCGTGTGTGCGTGCGTGAATGCATTGTGCAGGGTAAAGGATAGCCTGACACACGCGCATGCATGTCGCGTATACGAGCCCGGCGTTTCTGCTGACGTATTCGCTTAGTGCGTGTGCGTACGTGTGTGCAAGTGGACGCGCACCGGTGCGTGAGTGCGCACGATCGCGTGAACATACGATAGTAAACAGCGTGGCACTATTCTGCGGCTGCTGCTATATAAGGCTGGGTCGCCTTGAGTAGGCATTATTGGCGCATCTCGTCTTTTTCTACATTCCAATCATTGTAGGAACAGGACGGATAATCGCACGCACTTAGCACCATTTTATTATTCAATAGAGGCAATCGATAGTCTTGAACCATGTCAACCACAGTAGTCAATCATCGTCAAATTGTGCATCGACCTTTCCGCAATGTCATTCAGAGTTATTCAGGTCAAATTGGAGGCGGTGGCTCGACGATAAGCAAGGCCAGCTCAAACAACTTATCTGATCGCTCCTCCAACGGAATGCTTGCAGCATCAACAGCCACTGCGACGGCTATCCACCGAGAAGAGGCTCTTCTCGCCATCTACGTCCATCCAACAGATGCAGGAGGTGTCGGACACTACAAACCTTTTCTACTCCCTCCACGCGCCCCTGGTGAGAGTTCCCAGTGCTCCCTTGAAAAGGGCCTCGGATACGGCGCTTTTGGCGTGGTCTGGTAAGCCACTCTTGTTCCCTTAATGACTCATTATTGCCTGCCTCTTTACAACTTTCTAACATTTTTTTCCATTAATTTTTACGTGGTGAAAATCGGGTTGCCACACTCTAAGTATCAGACGGAAGTTTAATCTTGCATGCTAAAGCCGAGTTTTCAAGTAAATGTGAATGTATCGCCATTTCTTTCATAGTGGGCATAATTGCCGGCCGGCTGGGAAATCTTTATTCTTACCGAATGGCGAACGAAAATTTACGTTTTTGACCTGAGGAGGTTGAATAGTTGACCTGCTGTGCGACTTTAAGCTTAAGAGCAGGATACGTGGCCTTAGCTAAGACCTAATTTTGTCGCACGCGATTCGCTGATGTATCTCACTTAGAGACGAATCATGCGAGTTTTATAAGCAAAATAGCTTGGTTTTTCCACGTGTCTGAATGAGCTCAGTATTTGCCAAGTAAGATTAACCTCTATTCACTGACCTGGCCTATATCCCCAGCTCTCCATGTGAACTTGTGCTCCATCCTAATGTACCCAATAGAAGGCACTAGGAGAAAGTTGGAGCAAGAATTTTATCTCTTGCATCTGTGGTGTACGGCCACACCCACGGCTCATTCTTTGATGGGGCACTCTTATGCGATTGGACTTTTGTGCACTTATTTCCATGGTCAATTAATTGCTCTACACACATCACAAACACGCGACTCATCGTTATCGCCTCCATCGTCACCTTTGTTCCCCCATTTTCACACTTTTCCTCAAACAACATGGTTGACACTACATTCGCTGTGTATAACAGTACGGTGCTAGCATGAACATTGGAGGTTAAATACCTCGAGTTTCCCTTTTCAGGTCGGTCATCGACCCTCGGGACGGACGCAGAGTGGCGTTGAAACGTATTCCCAGAGTCTTCCACAATCCGATCACAGCGAAGCGTGTATACCGGGAATTAAAAATGCTTTCTATGCTCCATCACGATAACGTAAGTCTCTTCTCATTCACTACCCTTAACTGCCTTAATATACAACCGGGTTTTAACTTTCCTTATTTCCGCTTCAGATTGTCTCCTTGATTGACGTGGTGAAATCAGACAACTACTCTACGTTTGATGAAGTGTATCCTTCCAACTGATTTTTTCATCCGTTTTAGTTTCTACGAGAAGCATTTCTTGTTTTTCCATAAGTCGCTCTATCTTGAAAATGTGTCTACAAAAACATTTTAAGATTTGGAGACAAATGAATGCAATACACAAAAGTAAAATATTTTCGCAAGGATAGTGAATTAATCTATTATAGACAAAGGCACACTTTTTGCTTGTGAGCCTACAATTTCGGTCGCTACTCAGCTGAATTGGTATGTATATCAACCCTGGGCAAGATCATCCAAATTTCTGATTATTTCCTTAACCCCAGTCTCCTCAAACAGGTATCTTCTGTTCGAGTTGATGCAGACTGATTTGCACAAAATCATCGTTTCCCCTCAGCCGCTATCTTCAGATCATGTGAAGATATTCCTTTATCAAATCTTGCGCGGTCTGAGATACCTCCACTCTGCCGGTATTGTTCATCGCGACATCAAACCCGGAAATATGTTGGTCAACTCGAACTGTCTCCTAAAAGTGAGTTAACTACTGCATTTCTTTTCGGCCATTCACTTGTTTCATTACCTCACTGTTGTAAGTAAGTAAAGATGGACATAAGTGTGGGATATATCATCAGGTCACCATCTAGTGAGTGAGATAAGCTCTGTGTGGGTGCTCTTGTTCTTTTAAAGTTCACCTTCTGCATCAATATTAACCGAAGACCTTAACCTCACTCTCGATCAATGACATCCACCGATAAGGGGACCTGCACAATATGCTGGCTATATTCTTTTTCGCCTTTTTTTTTCATTATAATATTTGTTGACGCTGCCTCTCTCATATCGTAGATATGTGATTTCGGCCTGGCTCGCATGGATGATCCGAAGAATCAGGCTCAGCTGACCACCGAAGTCGTGACTCAGTACTATCGTTCACCGGAGCTCCTCATGGAGACCTCACGATACTCTTACGCCGTGGATATATGGAGCGTCGGATGCACATTCGCCGAACTCCTCAGCCGTAGAATTCTCTTCCCGGTAAGACTGATTTGTACGGTGCACTAATTGATGCACTAGTTGACATTCACCATTGAATACATTGGTGCTGACTCATTCATCCACAGATAAGGCGCTGGCTCTCGACCTCATTTGTTGCCTTTAGCTCTCATTAGAGACCTTGTGAACACTTTCAATTCAGTGACCATTTCATATAATTGATTTGCTGCTCACGCAAAGCACGACTTTCAGGCTAGATATTTCCTTAAACTGACGGCAATTTTCCTAGGCTCAAGGACCGTTGGAGCAGTTGGAGCTAATCGTAAATCTGACTGGCACACCAACGATAGAGGACCTGGAGAATTGCCACCCCGAAGCCTGTTGTTTCGTTCTTTCCTTCCGTCCACGGCGTCCCAATATTGCGTTCTTCTACTCTCTCTCACCGGACATAACCGGTGCAGCTGTGGATCTCATATCCAGCATGCTTCGTTTCAATCCGGTAGGTTTACTAAAGTAGCGAAGCATTTATTTGACTTATGCATGCCTTTGTTCGCGGGTTTCTTTTGCCTCGGCTGAGTCAGCGACTAGTGGGGCAGCGGACTGCTGCGTCTCCTTCACTCATTCCTCTCTCGGACACGTGCGCACTCCCCTTCTGGAATGCTTCGTAGACTGTCCTATGATTTAGATAGACGGACAGACTTGAGTTGGCGCATGTTAAGGCGCGACGTAGGGACAGACTGAGTCAGCTGCGAGGGTCCATGTGTTGCGCTTGTTGCGCCTGCCTACCCGCCTGTCTGTCCACCCTCTCTTCCCACTGCACTGGTCTGCGCGCGTTTGCCGCAGGTTACCGGTGCCCTGGGGTTGTGTGCGGATGTGGTGGCCTTACTTTTAGAGGCCTGGAGAAATGCGCAAGTGCGCTCCGCTCGGCGACCTTGCCCCAACCACCGTCACGTACGGAGGAAGCGGAGTATTTTTAGTAGGCATTTTTGACGAATCAACAGTTCTATGCGGCTCAAGTAGACCACGGTGGGGCGAAACATTAACTGCTAAAAATAATGACGCGTGCTATCACTGGTCCATCCACATCCGACATCAGGCTTGGGCATATCAAAGTGTGTGCTAGCTTGGCATGTTTCCGATGTTTTCGGTTTAGATCCGTGGTAAATGTCAATCCATTCGCATGGTATCCACATAAATATAGACTGTTTTATTGGATACAATGCTTCCAGCTACTCCTATACAATTATTAGTTAATCAGCACTAACTTATTCCCTCCTTTTTAGTGTAACCAAGGAATGAAATTAGTGCAGTTAAAATCTACCATCAAAAGTTCTTGTAATTCGATAAAGATTAAGACATTCGAAATGGGGCTCAGACAGTGTGTGGCAGATGTCGATAGAGTTAAAATCCATACGATAGGCAAAAGAGGATATGAGAAACTAGTTAAACTATTTAAACCTTGTGAGAGAACACTGGTGTTGAATAAAATGCACTCGTTTGGAAGATCCCAAATGAAAGTGCTATCGCATTTCAGATGTATATGAGCCCTCGGTGATTTGGTCTTGATGGTTTTTGCCAATACAGAAGGCTCGAATTACTGCGGAGGAGGCGCTAAATCACTGCTACCTAGGGGAAGCACGACTGCGATATCACTCGTGCATGTGTACCTGTTGCCACGACGTGCCGGTGACCCCCACAAGTAGCCAAGGTAGCATGAACAGTCCCGGTGGGGTAAGTGACAACGGTTCGCTCTCCTCAGCACCCGCCACACCCACCAGCTCCATATCCTCAGCCGTCTCCTCGGCCTCAACCTCACCCACTGACACTCCTGGCAAGCAGCAACAACAGCGCTCAGCAGGAGTTCTCACTCGCCGCAAGTTTTGCCGCAATCTCGACCCTACGGCCAACTTCCTGTTGCCCCTCGACCTCGACTCGCACTTCAAACGCCTCTCTGATGCCAAACGTGAGTCCCTTCACTTTTTCCATTTACTCCTTCAATCCGCTCTTTTGGAAACTGAAGTGTCGGCAACCATGAATTGCAAATGGGAGTTTTTACTTAGGGTCATTATACTGTTTCGGTAAGCCCTTTAGAAATAAGCAATAGTTATTCTATCAGGTATTCGTTGATGACTTGGTTTTGCTTTCCGATTTTTGCTCGGATGACCCCAGTTTGATTTATTCAGAGTGAATAAATGGGTTGCTGTTGTCTAGGCGATGCATAGTAAACATTTAAGTTAACCTATGTTACTCACTTTGATGGGGAAAAGCATGTCTTCCTAACGGTTAATAGCTAATCACGTAGACTGAGGTAGGCACTTTTAACCCAACATGTAAATCTTCCTAATAAGGCGGGGCACTGGCTGTGCCAAAGTAACGGAAAGGCGGTATCGGAAGCCACCTTCATGGCTTAGTCACCTTGGTTACATAACGCTGTCGTTAGGGCGGTTTAGAGTTTACACTTGCAATAGGGACACTAAAAAATACAGTCACGATGTGAAGGTGAATCTGTTTTTCACCTTTTTGGGAAGCTGTGATCCCTTTCCTTCCAATGGCCGTATCATACGCAAAGAAATATTGCTTTGTCGTCCTAGTTCCCACGGCAAAGTGAGTGTCGGAAACAGGTTTAAAGCCGCTTTCATTTTTGTCAGCGTAGTCCAATTTGTGTGTGACTCCATGCCAAACTTTCTTGCACAGCGGGGTCAAATTTCGTCTCTAGGCTCCCGGACGCCGTAAGTGAAAGCACCAGGCCAAGCCAGACAACCGAAATAGCTCACTTTATTTGCGCACACTCCCAGACCAACTGGGAGAGGTAGAGTATCCTGCAAGCGTTTGGGCAAATTTTTAGTATTTTTTAGGCAGTTTTGTTAATAATACATTTCATTTTCTCACAACCGCTGTTTATACATCTCATGGATTTTTTCAAACGCCTTTATTCTAGGCATTCTCTGGGAGACGTTGCAGGAGTATCATCACCGTGATGCTCGAAGTGCGAAATTAATTCTCAACAAGAATGCGGCTAACTACCGAGCTCTTGTCACGTAAGTGACATTGACACTTAGCTCCACATTTTTCCAATATCACATGCCCTTGTGCTAAGCTCGAATGCACAAGTACACATACAAACACTTGCATTTCAACCAGGTGGAGGGATTTGGCAATGCAACCCCTGTACACAGGGTGTGATTGTACTACCTTGGGAGTACACGGGGGCTGCAAGCATTGAGAGGATGATTGATGCCTCATCTGAATTCACTTAACATGCGCATTGTACACTAAGTGACACGTCAATTACGGGCATCCGAAGGTTATGTTGGGGAGTCATCTCAGAAAGTCCTAATGATCTACTTTTCAAGATGCCTTCTCACCCTCTCTCAATAAAATGCCAATGTTTGTAGCAATTAATCCCCCTTTCTGAAGTGACACTCGAGTCGACGAGGAAAGTGTAATTCGCTGCTTTGACTCATGTTAATAACTTTGTTGTCGAGTCAGAATCATCATTATTATCATACAGACCTGCCAAAATGCACATAAGCGTTTTTTAATCAAGATGCAGTGATTAACATGATCATGAGCGGTCCCATTTGCACGAGCATTCCTATCTGCTTTAGCTCATGATTGAATAAATGCATTACTGAATACGGAAATCATTTTGGACTAGGATTAAAGGCTGGATAATTTGGTATAGAGAATGAATTATGACCGCAAAATTACACTTCAATGCTTGTTTCTATTGGTAGTGAAAAGAGCAGCCACGAGTGCGACTTTGGCATTTGCGTGAACTGAAAAAACCCAATGTTAATGAAAAGACTGCAAATCTGATTGCCTTATCTAATTTTTATCGCATTGTGGATGATAGGCAGACCGTGTCATTGTGGGTATATCTCTTGCAGGTCAAATGTGGCACAAGCGAAGGAGATGCCGGCGGCGCGTCGTTGGCGCTGAGACGATCACCGATTAGCGCCTTCTCCTCAAACCACTGCCTGTATTATAGTCTTTTCACTGGTATTCGTTACGCCCCGACCGGAAGCGCACTTGGTTGTCCTCCACACCGCTCCCCTCTTCACTCCTTCACCATATCCCACTAGCAATATTCATTTTATCCACGCGTTCTTTCAACAACAACAATAGCAGCACCACCAGCATAATGGCTGACCTTGGGATCCGTTTCTTCCTTATTTGTGTTTACCTTCCTCTTTTTCGACAAGCTGCTTCCGTGTACGTATGTTCAATTACGTCTCCCCTCTTCCCACCTCTCCTCCATTATTTAATGTAGGCATGTGTGTTTCTCTAGGCGGACCTTTCTCAAGTGAATGTAACACTTTTTCAGGCCTTCTGGTGATATCCGCACACACAAACGCATTCAACTTTCGACTTTTAGGCGCGACCATTCATAATTGTACAAATACTCTACCAATCGAATCATTCACCCACGTGCGCGTTATACTAGGCCCAATAATTATGTTATTCACTTATTTCGTGCATTTACTCAATCCATTTCCCCTCTCTACCCTCTCCTTGGGGGGATTGGTTTTTCGTCCATGCTATCCCCTCGCCCCAAAGACCACTGTGGGCCCCCACCACTACAACCATAAACACGCCGTGACTCATTTCATTTATACACGTACTTATTATTTGTAAATTGCACCACTTTCCTCACTTTGCGTACGGTATGTACCTAAATATTAAATATACGTACATATTTGGCCACACGGGAAACGCTTCTATATCCCCTAGAGGGCCGTTGTGGTTGGCTCAGTTGCATGACTTAAAAAGTGCGCGTACCTCGACTGAGCCAATCACATGCAAGTGTCTGCGACATTACCTCGTAGATGGCCTTCAGGACTTTGACCGGATTGGTGCGAGCAAGACGGTAGAAGATTGTTGGGAGTGACTTGGCAAGACTGTTCCAACGAGAGAGTGATACAGAAATAGAGCATTACGGTAATTAAAATAATGTAGCTTATGAGTCGGGTCTGCAGATAACTCTTACCACAGCTACCAACTGAAACCTTTAGGGGTAGGTACTGAAACAATGTCAATCAAATATTCTTAGTACTTTCTTCATAGTAGCATGTTTCAACATTTATGGTCAGTAGCCTACGAAGAAACTTCTTTAGTCCTTGAAGAAAATCCATTCCATATGCACTCACCAGAACTCTCATTCATGGTTCTGTTGCTCTGTATTTTCATAATCCAACAATTTCCAAATCTGTGCTGTAAATAAGACTAATTGGATTTCCCATGATACCCGTTAGTTTTGTGAAGAAAAAGGGGATTTAGATGGTCTACTAAATGGGACTGCTTGATGATATCTTCAATCTGTAATACATTCCATCGAGACCATTCTTGTCTCAAAATGGTGGTGTTTGGGCAAAATCCATTAATAACTGTTACCTTGAGAACACTACTTAGTAACCAAAAAGTGGAATGGACTTTCAACAAAGTATGGCATTCCTTCCCATTGGTATTCATTCTTAGGCTCGCTTAATTTTTGGCACAAAGTTCATAAATTAGATAAACGCGTATTTGAGCAAAGTAGGCCAACCAATTCAAGCCGACCAACAGTGTAATAGGCCTATGCAGGAGGGTATACTGATCCCATGCTCGCGACTCCCCACCTTCAGGGCGAAATACATGAGTGCGTCGAGTTTGACTGATTTGACTCTGATCTGCTCCAGTGCAGTGGATCAGTTAATGTGTAAATAGCCGCAAAAAAAAAAGTTGTCACAGGGTTGGATTGTTTGGTGGAATCTTGTGCTTTCAAAGGGATTGTATACTGGGGTTTTTTTTTTTTCCAACCTTGGGTAAGTAAATCTAGCCTTAGGTGTATCAGTGACAATCGGTAGGTGTAAAATCGCGCCCCTCGCGAGGCTTTGAGAGCGAGTAGGGTGGCGTGGCGTGGCGTGGCGTGGCACGGCGTGCGCACACGGTGCCGCACGAACTCGCACGTGTGCACAAATCACACCGGAAGGGTACATGCTCAAAAATACATATTTTCATCACCTCAGTGACGAACTCGTGTTCATTAAATTGAGCCTCTACAATTAAACAACCACGTGATGCGCTAGGGTATAAGACAAAAGTGAATTATGTATGGCGGTGAATGGAATGGTTCAGTCATGAATGTAGGCTCTTTAACGCGAAACGTACTAGAGTAGTTAAGGTTAGTAAAAGTCACATTGGATGATATGGCAAACAATCAGTAGGCTTAGTCTGATTCTACACTCAAATGTCAGAACCTCTAAGGCAATAAGCAATCAATTGAGCACTTACAAATCGGATGGATTGAATAGTTACAGGAACGCAGATAACTTTCACTGCCTTTTATTGGACTCTCAGGCTATATGGGTCGAGGTACAAGTTAGGTAGAGCCTAAGCACACTCGAAATACGTACTTGAATGTCATCCCCCAATACTTACGAGTAATCCATAGAGCAGGTGGGTTACTATTCTACCCATAAAGTACTTGTATCCCTCACCAATTTACGCTAGACTTTCTCATTGCTTACTGTCCAGTATTGCTTTTACAAGAACTGATTAACTAGAACACACTTTTTTTTTGCACAGTGGATGACAATAATAGCAATAGTAGATCTGAAAAATGCATTTTTCTTTAAGAAGAACTAGTGGATGCTTAGCACTAGCACTTTTCACTAGCTTAATTTTATGACTCTTGTAGGAGGCTATTTTGCGTAAGTGAAAGACAAAAATTGTTTTAATGTATCTGCTTATTGCAATTGCTATTACTTCCTCCAAGGGAGCGAAATGTAACCCTATTCCACCGCAAATTTTAGTTCAGAGTACCACTTTACCTGCTTCAAAACCACATTACACGTTTTGGCAGAGCAAGACCCGCATTTGTGTTGCAAGGCGTTCCAGTGCCTTTTTGATGGGCACAGAGACCGTCCTGATGGATAGTGCCCACATTAACTCCTCGGTAATATACCTCGCCTTTGTGGCAGAGGCATCAAAACCTAGCTGGGTGATTACAGACCGAGCATTCCCCATCAGGTTGGGTTTCTCTCCCCGCAGTTGGCAAATTTACCAAGCATAAATGTCACCGTGCCATAAATGAACGCCTGGTACCGAAAAAGCAGACCACTTGTACCTTTACTGGGAGTGGTGGAACATCAGTCATTTTTTTAGGATAAAAAATCATTAATTCTTGTTAAAGTACAAAAAAAGTGCACGAATAAATTCGGGTTTGTTGATATGCTGGGTGCGTATTTAGTCAATTCGTGTGTTTGAGGCGTCCAAGAAAGCCAAAATGAATTCCTTGATAGCCAGCAACTGAACATCAAGAAAAGTCGTGATAAACGGAAACTTCTTCATCCAGCAGCCAACTGAGACCATCCTCAGGATCTTGAATTTGGGTAAACGATTTCTGTTCGAAAGAAATATGTGTGCTACCTACATGCAGAGTGTGGAAGGTCGTGGGATTAATTTATTCGAAGAATATGCAGGCTCAGATTATTATAGAGAAGACGAATTAAGAAACTTCAATGCCACAACCACACTTTCTGTCAAAAGCATACAATCCAAGTTGAATGCAAACGAGCCTCAGAAAGTCTCTTCAAATTTAAAATAAATTTTGGAAACAAAAGTTGGTTAAATTCCCATTTTTTCTTTCACAAGCCACAAAATAAATCCTAAGAAAGTTTTGGTCCTATAGACTACCAATTTTCGTTTGGTTATTTTAGACACTCTCCAGGGAGAATGGAAATTACGTGTAAATGAATGAATGAGGGCAGTAAATCCTGCTTCAGGTTAAAATGAACCAGTTCTGCAGTTTATGAGTGTACACTACAGACCCGTTGATTAGGGCATGACTTGAAGTGCTGCAAGGTGTTGGAGGGACCATAGGATTGCCTAAACTTTCTTTGAAAAGTGGAAAGTCAAAACAGATGGTTCACATGAATAGAGACATTCTTTGCAATGTGCTTTAAGGTGATGGATGTAAACAGCGTGAAGCACTTTCTGGACTGGCCCTAGTTTATAAAATCGGTTAAATGTTTATGGCCACACAAACACACCACCATGTTTGTAATCCGGCTTAATTATATTACTACTGTCGAAAGATAAGCATTAAAATGTACAAAATCACTTTTATGTGTTAAAATTATGACCATAATCAAGGGCTCCTCGGTCCTGAGAATGTCACCGAGTTATGCATAATCTATGCAAACCAAGACTTCACTGGCACGACCCAAAAATGATTAGGAAAAGACGCTAACAAGCGGTTCCAAGCATTATTGCTGAATTAATTCCGAGGTAGTTGTATCATTCGATATTACCCACTGTTCAAATGAAAAAAAAAATGCTAAGGTAAACAAAGTCTTTACAAACACAGACTTTAACCTGAAGGCACCCCACTCCATGAAACTCACTTCGTCCCAGCACATTATCTGAAATAAACTCGCTGTCAATACGCTGATCTAGCTTCATGAACGTCATTAACCCTATTCCTCGCCTGGCCTTCCAGCAGCCGCAGATGTTTTCCCGCCAGTGGAACTGGGACGTCAGATGTTGTGGGTCATATTAACGTGACGACGTCTGGGTTATGGGCACGCGACAGACTACAGATCTGTTTGTCAATGTCGACAAAGATATTTTGAGGTCAAACACTTGTACTTAAACAACTACAAGCACTCCACAAAGTTATAAGACGGCTACAAACTTCACGATAATCCCATTTTCATTTTATTGTTTTATAACACCACCTCAAATTTGGTCTGGATGCTCTTAGTGATTTAGTGACAACTTTAAATGACAAATAAGCAACCTTGAAAAGATCATATTTCGGGATTCAAATACCGACATTTAATGTGAGATTGTAAAAGGGCCATCACATTCTAGATTGCGTAAACAGGACCGGACAATGCTAAGCTTGGGAGGCAGGAAGCAAAAAAACTCACCAACCACTCTTCTCGTATGTACTGAGTGCATATTTAAGTTGGGCATAGTAATTCCACAGGAAATTTTCCTCCATGCAAAATAATCAAACTTTATTTACCCACGCAAATGCGTACATACAGAGACGTGGAAGCTTGGCAGCAGTTGCGCTACGGTGTGGCATCGTGCGCACCCACGAGCTAAACAACTGACCACTCCAACCACGGATTCCTCAAGCCTTTCACATGACCACAATGGAATTCGCGTATTTCTTTATTTGACAGTAAGTGGTTCTTCAGGCCTAAACTCTTGAAATTGACCTGCAACTCTCTTACCGACATTCTCCACGTGAGTGTCTTCGAGATTCACGTGCTAGTTGACTTGAGCCACAGAAAATTGTGCTGAAATTACTGGTGGAAACGCTGCAACCATTACCTAGAGTCGGTTACTTGCGGTAGAATCCATTTGTTTTTTAATCTGTTGTTATTGTCTAACTTCTCAACCGTGTAAATGAAAGTTCTGTTATTCAAGACACAGATAAAGTCACGTCTTTGGCTCAAAACCATAAAGTGAGTCCGAGAGATCGGATAGTTGAACGCCCGGTTACTAGGAGCCAATGCATAATCTTCGAAGTGTATGCAGTCTGAGGTGACTTATTTGCATAAGACACTTGACGTGGGATGCGAAGAAATTATTTTGTTCGGTAAGAAAAACATCTGCAATTATTTTGGCCTTTGATCGTTCTGGTGAATAGAAGGCGACATCAGCTATTACAATGTGTATCCATACTTACCTTTCGATTCGATTAGCGCCATGTCGCTTTGCTGATGTTCAATAGATAAAATAACTCTCAATAAATCAGTGCCTTTGCTATTTAACCAGTCTGGTGGCCGTGTGTAGCGAAAATTCAGAGAGGACTTATTAAACTGACTACCCCTCGTCCAGTCAGGCATCCTTATGCCAATCCCTAATAGATTACACGGAAAGTCAAATTTATCCATTCAAATAACAAGCCAAACATTCATGCATTCAACGATTCAAAGTGAAGAGACAGAATTCCACTTATCGCTTAGACGTGAGGTTAAGTAAGTTTGCCTCAGGCGATGTGTTTAATGGCCCTTTTCGGACGCGATGTAACATGACGGTGTAACTGACCCCAGAGATGCCGAGGTCATTGTGCAGCACGACCGCAAACATCACCCTCCGCTCCTCCAGCGCCTCGTTCACTCCTGTGGCTCAAGTAACGACGAAGCGTGAACACAGACGGCGCTGACGTCATAGCACCATCATAGAACGAACTGGCAGCAAACCTGCAGGGTGCACGGGCCTGCGTGTGAGTGAAGAGGCCCTCGCTTCGCCTACACGATGTGCTCGTTCAATCTCGACCACACCAAGAAGGGCCACCCTCGATTAAAGGTCTGTTTTAAGTGATGAGAAGGAAGTGAGTGCGAGAAGTGCGTCTAGAGGGGGATTGCACATCCAAGGGTTTCAAAAGAACGGGGGAATAAGACTGACTGCCTGATGGTGGCTTGGCAAAGCAAAAGTAGCTAGACTTCACTGAATCACATTAACTGTCAAAGAAGGCGGAGGAATGAAAAAAGGGAACAATGGTTTGCATAGCGATGTCAGAGTTAGCATTATTTAGAAGTTACATCGCATTAAAGTTTAGCTTAATCACTTTCGCCTAGTTCCACTTGATAAAGTTATTCTATTTATGCAGATACCAAGGTGTAAGTTGGGACTTTTGGTAGAAAAGGCATTATAAAGCATGGCAGAAAATAAAATGCAACCCCATGGCAAGAACGCTATGATTCACTAATTTCCAATTACATCACCTATTGGGAGCACCAAGACAGTATGAATGTGGGAATATAAGTATTGTTAAGCGTTGCATACACCTGATTGTTATGTTAAAATGGGGGGTTGTAAACAGCTTACTGTAATCTTGGACTCATCTAAGAAGGTTGCTCATGGTAAAAATATTTATTCCCTAAGCCGAACTGAAATATCCCCATACTGACGACAGATACATCAGCATATGTTGATGTCGATATTGATGGTCTGATGCCACTCGTTGAATGCAGAAAACTGTTTCCAAGTAAAGAAGTGATCGTCAGGACGAATCATGAGATTCGTGCAACTCCTACAACTATGGAGAAGGGGATGCCAAATGCTTGGCCATGTTTGCTTGGTTAGGTGCGTTTGGATGTTTTAGCCTTCAGACGTGAAAGACACAACTGACAAGAAACCAGTACAACACCAAGAATCTGCCAAACTATCATAATCAAACGAATTTACTGATAGATTGATTTCTACACAAACATAACTGTCTGCATAAATTACCATTTAAATTGAGCAGTTGAAAAAGCGCCTTCTCTTCTGTTTTACAGCTCGTGGCTTCTAAAAGCCATGAGATGACAGTATCCTGCTTCCACAACGGTTATTATCAAACAGCATTTCTGTGTACCATTGCATCATTACAAAAGTCGAAAGCATACTTTTACCTGACAGACGTTACGGAGCAAAGGAAAAGCCATTTGGAACCATTAAAGCAAACTTAGATTGATGCATAAAGAGCGATTAATTTTTTCCAAATGTAGCAGAAATCCCGATTGAAGGTGTTAATTATGCCAAAAATTCACTGATTGTAGTACAGAGTGTGGGCAAAGAAGGAGAGTGGTTGCAAAGAAAATGTAAATAGCTGGATAAACAGCTTGACACCGAACCGCCTATCAGCGCATAATCGAATAGGAAACACTTCATATGAGTTTGAACTCGTCAATCAAATTCCGTGAATCTACACCAAACTGATTGACAGGCCTGTACAAGGAGTCATTTGGCATTGAGCTCCATGTGATTCAAGTGAACTGCAAATGAGACTTTTTGAACTTTAAAACATTTCCTCCCAATAGCGAAAGCACTAGCTTGAAATAAGTTTGCCGTTTTGTCTCGATTCACGACTAATTCAAGGAGAAAAAACATGGTAGTGATCAGCATTTGTTAAGGAGTGAATTCTTTCAAAATAAATTAACATTTACCAAGCCCAGAAAGGTAGCAATTTGACCACCAACTTTCATTGGAGTGTGCCACCAAATCGGTCTTCATAAACTTGGATGACTTGTCATGTGTGAGGCTACACTAGTAATAATATCATGTTTAAGTTCATTTGCCGCATATGCACAGCAAGAAACCATTGAATTATCAAATGATAAATGTTAAATTAGGATCTGTGAGGGTTCGTAGTACCTTTAATCCACTCTGTGGAAACCTGCTCCGGTCAGTATATGCAGGCAATGGGGCGAAATATTTGAATACATGACCAGATCTACTATCAAAAACAGGAACAAATCATTTTAAAACCCAAATGCGTCAGCCGAACCCTGGTAAGCATAATTTCCTAGGCATTTTTACACACGTAGACGGTGTAATTCAGTGGAAAAGCCAAGAGGCCCTCCTCTTGCATAGCCTTTATTGGATCAATCTCGCCTTCTATTCCAAGTTAATACTGTGCTGAAAGGAAGCCATTTTTATTCCTGACGCACCCCATGAGTGGGTAATTGAGCGTAGGCTAAAAAATACTACTTTTTACAACAGGCCATCTGTTTACCACTTTTCTTTCAGTCAATGTTACCTCGGACTCCATGATCACGCTTCGACTCCATGAACAATGCTAATGACAGATATATTCCTATTACCCAACCAAGTCTTTCGCTTAACGGACTGAACCGATTTCTAAGGCGAAAGGTCTCCACAAGTGCTATCGTCCTGATGTCGCGGTAGCCGATTTACAGGATAAAAATGACCGTGTTTCACAGTGGACCAATGTTGAATGGCACCAAACTCGTTATTTCTAGCGCATGGGTCAGTGTGATCCTCTCTGTGAAGGTACTCTTCCTACGGAAGAATCATCGAGACAGATGAGCTGAGTGGACAAGTGTAAAATGCTTTAGCAGCTTTCAAAGACTGAATCAGTACCTTAGTATGACTGAGCTTTTCAAATTTCAAATGCGAAAAGTGACTGAAGTGGCAAAGGCGTTCAGATTCTATGAAGCACAATCAAAATGCATATCAGTCAAGATAGATTTTAAGTGAACTTTCGATCCTTAAGACAGGTTTTGTTTGCTCTAACCAATGGACTTTATGGTCGGCCGCGTTTGCTGCCGACACGAGGTATGGCAAATCGCCTAAAAAGATAATAAATCTCGCATCGCTATATTCGTCCTATTTAACTGTTTTATCCCATATGAAGGAATTACGATTGAAATGAAGCATAGATTAATGAAACCCACGCACGTCTTCGGTTGGGAAGATAGCATGCGTTTTTTTGTACGGTGAATACTACCGATTTACAACCCTCAAGATTACTCACTTCTGAGTTGCGTCAGAGAAGTGGTGCGATTTCACACGATGTCTCAATGCAGATTTTAAAAGACTTGGAACTAAAACTGCGCAATTCATGCTTCTACAAATCATATGGAATGTTTCCGATGTCTCCCTCGTCAATTATCTTAATACCTCCTCATTGAGGCACTTTTAATAATCTCGACTTTTTAATTTTTTTATGAGCTCAATGCTTCCAAGTTTGTTCGAACAGTGACGTAGATAGCCTTCCATGTTCAAACCAACGAGTAGACATACTTTTCACACTGCCTTCCAATTACGGTAGACGTAGACAGCACAAATCACTTGGCAATTGTATTTGGAGGCGAGAGTGTTAGATTAGCGGTTTCGTCCTGGTAGGGACTATAAAATGCGTTAGCAACTGGGTTTCGTGTATGGATAAAGGGAAATGGTGGTTTTAATGCAATTAAATTACTGAGGCTAGATATAATGAACTCCAGTAGAACGGTCGGTCGAACGTGACTGCAAATACCTACCACTGACAGCTGGAGCGCCGTCTCTTATAAATTACACTGATTTCAAGGGTTAATGTAGTCACTACATTGGGTAGATGCAATACGATGGAGTGCCAGCGTAGTTGAGTAAACTGCCACAAAGAGATTTGAGAAAATGAAACAAAGTAGCCTCTTTTAGAGAACGTGCAAAGAATGGACTCACTTATCAATGCGTGATGTTGCTGTGAGTCACAGTAGTACAGAATTTTTTTTAAAAATTTGTCAGTATTTCGTAAAACTTACAATCCACGATAGCCGGATTCGCCAACTTGGAGATAGTCCGATAAATCCAAATTAGCCTTTTTTTCCAGACTAATACTAGACAACAGTGAAGATTAACAGAAAATACAACCGTTTACGACTCTTGATAATGTGAAAGTATTCAACAGGCTGAAGCCATATTGGTGCTGAGAGGAAAATTTGCAGAAACCATTTCGAAGTACGTAGTCCATTCAGTACTTGACATGGGTAAAGATTTTCGGTTTCCCTCATTGAAGTTATTAGGGTTATTTATTCAGTGAAATAGGCTTAGTAATTTGAATGTAAAAAGCGACTTTTTGTAGCTGCTGGTAAAATCACGAGATATAATGACATCGTGTTTTCCTAACAAAAAATTAGCCTCCCGAGTTTGTTGTTTAAATAACACTACGATAGGTGAGTGTAATCAATGCTAGGCTGCCCTATTCAACCGGTGTATTCATCCGCTCGCATAAATGATGCAGCTAGACTTCAATTCGGGGTTATCGAGTTCTCAAGAATAATGACAACTTAGCCCAGGGGTGCATGAAAAGGAGGCGATACGACAATGCTTTCTGCTTGGTGCATCTACGAAAATGACGTCTTGACCGCTTGGCGTGCTATGGGAAATGGGTAATTATTGGTAGCGTTTCTATCGGAGAGAGGATTCATCAATTCCAAATGCTGGATGAGTGGACACTCGAGAATGCGCAAACCCATTTGCATCCAAATTGCACTGGCATTTGTCTGGTTCGTGAGCCAAATGTAAGTATAAACGGAGAAACGAAATGGTCATTAGATATTCAGGCATTTCTAAGTGGTTTAATGCTACCGAATTAAGTTTAGGGAAAATTAAACTGCGTTTCTGACCTGTTTTTGGCACCTTCACTGCAATTTAATTTCAAAAGGATTACACAGTTCCACCTTGTATTAAGCATTTTAACAATCCTGAGGGTAAATTACAGTGCTTTTTTAGATTTTTTGCAAAAAAAGTAACCCCAAGTTAACCGTGTCCATTGACTTCGCAACACTGGAAAAGGTAATGCTATTTAAATTTATCAAATCAAAATACATCCACCGAACGCGGTGTGGTTCTAAGCCTTCTGAATGCTTTTAGACATCCAGAAAATAGGTTGTTTCTCTTTACAAATGCAAAAAGATTGACTTAAAATTCCCGAAATCAGAACTAAACAGGGTGTTACAGTGAGTTTTTGGAATAATCCAATTAAGTGCCTTCGAAATCGAATAGCACCTCGAATGAATGCGTGCAAGCGAAGGGTTTCGCGCCTTGCTCTGACTCCTGTCAACAGGCAAATGTACTGTCTTTCGTACGTGAAGTAACGCTGAGTATACAACTCGATACCAATGAAGGGTATGGGCACTACTGCATGGAAATAGTCACGACTATGAAGGCTTTAAAAAAAGCCCCTTCCCCACCCACAAAAGGCACCGCCTTCTAAAACATCGTATAAGTTATGCAGATAAATCGGGTTTCCATAGGTTTGAATCGCCTTGAATTTTGAATACATAACCTTGACGTTTCACAATATGCCATCAAAATGGGTGGTTACAATGAAATTGGTAATGAAAAAGAACCAGCAGGACCATAGATGAATCTGGTGGGATTCACTCAAAGATTTAACCAAAACGTGAAGCAAGGCTTTGCATACCTTCCGAAAGGGCATTGAGGAAGTGGCTAATTCATTTGACCATGGCTATAAAAAGCGTCAAAAAAGCCGTAAGTTAATATGGGTAACACGGCCGATAAACAAGCATTATGGAGATGATGACAAGATGCAGTAACAACCGTGTTACTCCGCACAGTGGATGAAGTAGTACAGAAGGAGAGTCTTTGCTTAAAGACCGACTAGGTGAACAAATGTCGAATGGAGACATAATAAAGTTTTCACTCACAGTGGACTTTCACGATAGGTGCAAATCGTGGGCTGAGCTGAGCGGCAGCCAGTGTGGCGTCGTGGAAGACCGTAATCCCCTGGCCTGGTGTGGCTGTGGTGCACAACCCTACTGGACCTTGGCAGGAGAGAATGAAATATGGCCGCTCGGCTTTTAACTCATCCGTGATTTGGTAGTTTTATCCCTTAACAGCACTGAATATTACTATGGGAGAATAAAAGATCTCTAGTATCTGGGGCTCGACTTCAATTTTTCAATTTGGGAACTGTTAGAGCGTCGTATTGTACCCTCTATTTCAGCGCATCATGGCAAATATTTCAGGATTGTTGTGGCGAAATTGATCATGTATTTGCTTAAGAAGAGACGACGATCTAATGAAATGAGAAGTACCTTGGAAGGAATGCCAAGTTTTAAAATGATTAGTTGAGATGAAATTTCCATTCATCTGAACTTTCAGTTGGTCCTGCATGGAAAAATCAAGAATTCTACGAGTGCCGATAATGCACTCTATTCACCAAAACTAATTTCCACTACTATAAAATACTTTGGCTTAGACTGCGAGACGCGATATGGTTGGAATTCACAGGTGTTTCAAAGGAGAGGCAAGTGGTGAATACGCACAGAAAGAAAAAACAACCTAACCTAAACAATGAAGACCCCACATACTTAAGTCGAAAACATGTTGAGTGAGGTAAACATCAAAGTTTCAAGCACAAGCACGAGTGTTTATAACTTCCACTTCCACTAATCACATTAAATGAGGTACTTGAAAGTCGATGAGGGAGTGTATGCATTTTGGAACTGAAGTAGAAGTCCCTTAAAGCGTCTCAACCACCAAGGCAACGACAAATGTACAGTGAAGTGACTAACTTCTCCATGACATGCTTTTATGGACACAAGTGTGTGGTGCCTTGAGAAGAGCATCACGGTGTTGAACTAGTTTTAGGAAGAAAATAAACAGCAAATCGGAAAGCCGGGTGTAGACGAGATTTCCAGTGGTTCACCAGCGGTGGTAGAAATTGAATCACGAGCGCTAACAGCCGTGCAAATGCCATGCAGTAACCTTTTGTTTGACGCGCTTTTAGTAAATCTGTAACGAAACGATAGGCCTCTTCATCCACAGGCTGCTACTGCGTGAGAAAGCAAACAAAATGATTCAAATGAGGACAGGATTTTGTCAGTCCACCAAATCTTAGGACTGAACATCGAGGCAGTAGGCTCAAGGCGGTGTTGCCCATTAGGCAAACACCGAAACACTTTGTGATTAGTATATGCATGCTTGATTACTCTTTGGCAGTAAGCATGCTTGGTTGCGCAAATAAACCAACACGTTCGCATGTAAATCACTCGCACTTGCGTACATAGCATGCAGTTTTCACGTTACGCAACCGCGACAGTCTATTCTGCGATAAGCACAACTACTGTCCATGCGGTGTACGTCCATTTCCTAATCATGACTATTATTACAGTTAATAGAACAGCATGAAAGTTTAACAGCGTGAAATCAGTGAAGGTATCGCATTTCGGAGCTATTAAATCCGGCTTAAATAATTAGTGCCTGAAATAGGCAAGTGTGAATCACTGTTGCATTGCACTAAGCCGTACCGTTCAAGTCGCTTATTTCAAGCGCCCAATTTAACGAGCAAAAGCACAACGGAAACAAAAAAGTTGGCTCAGTTTGCTGTCCGAGTTACGCATATTTTCACTTATAAAATGCTGCACCAGTGCTTATATAACTATGCCACAAACATGGGATAAGTGCCTTGGGATGTGGTTTATGAATGCTGCACTCCATGGTCTGTTCAGAAGGCTGTAGCTGCTTCAAAGCTTTCAAAGGATAACGAACGACTTCAGCGTCTATGCGATCACGTTGGAAGGAGTCGGATGCTGACCCACAAAAAATGAAATAATCGCCATCACTCCAGGAAAAATGGAATTAATCCAAGTCTTCATTGAGGAGGACATTTTTAAGAAAAAAATCCGCTCATTGCAACTTTTCAGCAGACAGCCAACACAAGGCCATTATCTGTTTCGTTCTGTTTTATTAAAAAATACCGATAAAACTTCGTTCGATCAGTAATTCAAGATAAAGAAACAACCTTTAAAGGAAAACCATATTAACCTCCATGTTGATCGGGAAGATTGGGCTTGCGCTAGCATAAATTTCTGCATACTCTAATTAGTCACCCGATCATTAGTCCTCGAAAAGCCTTTTGGATTGGAGATGGTGTGGAAATCCATCCAGGCGGAATTCTCACGAGCACGAAGCATGCTAAAAACTAGCCGCGGTTTTGGAAACGATCAAATCCGTTTACCCGCCTGATTAACAGTCGGTCGACGACAAAACACAGCACCTTAAGTGGGGTATTATTATCACTAGAAGTCATTGATGACTCTGCTGCTGTTTTGCTAGGCGTAACCGGGACCTGTGGTGATAGACTCGCATCTGTTCATTCGAGAAGTGGATCAAAGTTCCACGAACCATAGGTTTTTAAATGAATTAACCTCACACTATCTGAGATAGCATAAATAAACTGCGGCTCGTTGGGACCTGCTCCAACAGGCCTGAGACGTAGCATCCCTCAGATTAGACAGCATTCAACGCGGACAGTAGGCCTAACTGTAACACTCCAAGTCTTCTCCGAATTCGTAGCAAATCATATCAGAGCAAATAAAAATTCATTATTTGGGCACGGAAGGGCTGAGAGGCTATTGACATTCCCAAAGGATTGTTCTGCCAAGCGGAAGTAAGGCTTTCAGAGATGAAACAACCGGAACAGTATAAAAAGGGGAAAAAAAACAAATCAAGACAACAGCATCGCCTCATGAATACCTGTAAAAGTAGTCAACGCATCGAAACTTCAGAGACACAAAAAGTCTCGTCTTAGGCAAACATTCAGTGAAAAGCGGGAATCCTAAATCGTGGAGTAGCATAAGGCAGAGACATATCGTAGTGAAAAACTACCCAACCAGAAATACGGCTGGGAAGTGAATATTTTTTTTGATGTCGTTTACTGCGCCCAGATGTACGACAACAACGCTACAACCAGTGTTTAAGCGAATTTGAAAAGAAACTATAAGGGACGACTTTCAAAATTGAATGATGAGTTTACGGCAAACAGGTAGCGTTCGTCCAACAAAACGCCCATACAGTTGTTGACATTTGGCACATTGCAGATCAACAGAGTTATAAATGAAATCCCTAACTGCCGAGGAGAGGCGTAATCATTTCTGCAAGGCCATTGCAACAACGCAAGACGCTGTATTTCCAAGCGTTGACGTGACGATTGGGGAATTGTGGTGGACACATGATTGCCGTTCTGATGTTCAGATCCCCAACATGTAACTCTTATAAATAAATACAGCCTTAATGATGGCAAGCCCGATCTCAAATAAAATAGACTGGATATCCTTCTTTACACAAAAGCTATTCGTTCATGGAATGACTGCCGAATGGGTCAACGATGCTTTCACTTGCATAGATTTGGTGTGGAAGGTGTAGAACAAAAAGCAAAGCTAAGTCAAGCGAGCCTGAGTGATGTTGTGGTGATTAATGTGAGACATTAGGACCGAAATGTACTGTGAAAGCAATGAGATTTGTAAGGTTAAAATACTGCAACCCACCATTGTTCGATCCCAATAAAGTGACAGAAATCTCCTTTTCTACATTCAGAAATGCATCTAGCAAACATTGACTCTACATTGTGAAAACAAATATCGAACACCATTATGCTTGATACATTTCATGCTTCGTGAGTTGGCGAATGTCAATGATTTCTCCGATTAGTTTTAACAACAAGAAGAAAAATTCAACAAGACAACCATTGAGCACAAGGTCAATCACGTCACGAACAGGAGCGTGGATATCAGAATGCACATAGCATTGTCTACTCAAGTGCACTTATAACACGCGTGATTGCGACAAGACACTTGACGTAACTGAACCACTTGTCGCTGTTCCAGGATCTTACGTCGCGTACTAAAAGTAGCAGATAACTGTCATTCGTACGAGCACAGAACCCGCCTCTTTTACGCCGACAAGGCAAACATTTGTTTCAAGAACGTGAGAGCCAGACTTGAGTAGGCAAAGTACGCAGAGCCTACCCGCACTCCGTTTGCCTTCGCACCTATCTCAGCACACTGTCGGATGGAAATCAATTGGCAATGCATGAATTAGCTGGAAAAAAAAAGCAGTGTGTTGTGGGAAAAGTGAAAAGAGACAAAGACACCAGTCGTGCATATCCAATTAGGGTCTCAAATCAAGGCTATTCAATGCATCTAACTAAAAACACCTCATTCATGAAAATGCAGGCTTGTTCGGGGACTAAAAACGGTCCACAAGCCTGACAAAACTCTGGGGCAAGAGGGCTATTCGACAATTGCAATGAATCTGAAGGGTATTCCAACCTAACAACCTTATCTTAATGCACAAAGGTGCGCATTCATGCCTCATGCATCCAAAGGAGGCAAGACAAATTTACTCAACCTGAGTGAAGCTTGAAACACCATCAGACGTAAAGTTCCCCAAATGCAACTTTTTTCCCAAAAATAACTTTCATCTACCCAAATTAGTGTGCACCATGAAGAGCCTGGGCGATCATACTGAGTCTCGAGAGTCACTTTTTGCCCCGTCAATGTGAAATGAAGCGCAAGTGAGGATAAAAGTTATAAGCAGTTTTGGGACATCGAAAGCGTAAGTGCACGAGGTGAGGATTTTTGCGGCCGGTAAATTGAAGCGATAAAAGCGCATCGTTCGCCTGAGCAGAAGCACCTTAGCTGTGGACAATGATTGCAACACGTAAAGCACACAGCGAACAGCGCAACTGTGTCTGCGATATTTCCCACTCATTCTAACGAAAGGTGAATCTCACAACGCCACTCCAACGAATGGAATTGCTAAGAGTTTGCTGCTGGTTCAGAGTAACGTAATTGCTCAGCGCTTGAACTCTCTACCCTAGGTAGGACAGTTTAATGGGAACGCCTACTCGAACAGCAACCACAATCCTTAAACACGCTAAAATGGATCTCACTTGAAAGAGAGCTCAACAGGGGAAATTAAACCATTCAAGACAGCCCAATCTAAATTACCGCAAAACTTAACGTTGGGAAACATACGAATGATAAAAGAAATAAAATGTCGATGCCCCCAAAATTCACAAGCAAATTAAACTCTCGCAATTTACACTTATGATTAACGAATTTGAATAATTACAAGCCAACTATTGGAAAGATAACAAAAAAAGCAATAAGAAAAGAACTGATTTATATTGACGACAGTGAGAGTACACGATAAGTGATGTAGACACTTATCTGGATGAATGGAAAGCGATATGATTTTCTCTGTATGGACGAAGTAAATTAAAACTATCCAACGATTTGGTAGCGCTGGAACGGAACCATTTTTCCGGCTCTGTCACAGGCGTAAATCCACTCAGGCTTGACAAAAATCAATGACGAGGAAACCTCCAGAGCCTGCAACACAAAGTGAGCGACAGACAGGTGATAAGATGTTCCAATACACGAAGACCAGTTATGGTGACAATCAAGCAGTAAAGGCCAATCAATCAACCTCAATCATACACATGCAAGTGCCACCACCAGCTGGATTGACGGCTACCTGATGCTTAACGTTTAAAAACAAACTTTGTCGCCACCGTTCAGATGAACAAGAGACCCATACATCAAGTCAAGAAACAAAACAAAATTCAAAAACAAGTTCAGGAACACATGTGATCTACCTCCGGCTTTTAACTGGCTGCTTGTGAGAAAGATCAAAAAGTTTTCTAACAATTTCTCCGACACAAAGCAAGGCATAGTAAGTTAGACGTAAAGTCACACTTTTGAATCCAAGTGCATCAAAATGAATTGGTGTAAAATGCTTCAGATATGCTGCGCAATTGAGTACAGTAATTTTATTCGAAGTGAAACAAAAGTTACGCGAAATAAGACAAGAAAATGCCTCGATGAATGAACCAAAATACTTTACTGACAACTGACCTCAAAACATGGGTCTTTGAGGCTATAAAACTCGTTGGCATGATGCTTTCAAGTCAATCAAAGGTGAAGTTTCGCCTGATCCAAAAGAAACCAATGAATAAGGGGTCAATCCATTAGAAATGGCAAGCCTAAAGGAAAGGTAGGAAAGCGAAGAGCAATTTCCAAGGGAAGGGGCCATAAACTTCGAAGGAGACAGAGGCATGAGTCACAACTGCTCTGCCCCGAAAAATGACTCAGGCAGCAGGCAGAGAAAGAAGGCAAAAAACGACTATTTTTACACGCGCCCAGGAGCCTGCGTACGGACGTACGGACAGAACCTCAGAAGCATACACACATACACACTGAAAGAGTGCGCGGCCTTGACGTCCACTATGTGCAAAGTCCAAAAATAGAAGCACCGGTAGGCAAAACAGGGAGACGTGAAGGTTAGTCAGTGACAATTTAAAATTGCACCCCAAAATACGAAACATCACCGTTCAACTTCCTCAAACAGAGAGAGAAGACTCCCTACGGGCGCAATGCTACCTGAACCATAACGGCGCAGTTCTGTATGCACCCGAAAGCTATTCGGGAGGCTGATAATCGATTATGAAGGCCAGTGCTTTGTTGAATAGAATTTGTGATGATAATTCTAGTCAGGAAGACTGGGACAAGTACAGCTAGTCATCAATTGGGACAGTAAATATTTAGTCTGCAAATGCTCACTACATCAGAGATCATGAAAGCTGGAAAGCACGAGCTGAAACCTGCTTCTACAAACCCTCGCACTGCAGACCCTCGTGTCAACTAGACATACCTCACTTATGTTAAAAAAGAAAAATATTAGACAACATTGAGGTTATGACTATCGATCTTCCATCGCTTCAAGCGATCTTCGAAAACCCATAAATTAACGATGACTCGGTAGGTACAAGGTAGGCACTTTTACAGCACACCCACACTGCAACCTCGAACAATCCAACTTATGAATCATCCAGGCACACATCAGTCAGCAAAACTGTGGCCGCCATTAAAATTAACGCCAAACGAAACTTATCCGACCACTTAACAACCCATAGAAGCGTTTCCACTGGTCCCTACCATACTTACTTCCCGAAAAATACCCTCCTGGTTTTTTTGCGTCACATGTCTTGTTATTCACTGTCCTTGTGGCCCAAGTTAATGGGCGCATCAGGCGTCATAATCGCGAACATTTTCGAATAACAAATGTGCCGAGGTAATAACGTTCTTGGAGCGTCATAACCACACAATGCATAAATAAGGGTTCAGTTAAGTAGTGTCTCCGCAAAGCAAAACAAATTGGACTCAATAACAGGCTCTAGAACCGTTTCAATACAAGGCCAGTCCAAGAAGGAACTGATTAGGTTGGCGATGGGCAATTATTCACACAGAAATGTAAAAAATGAAGTTTACATCTTTATTAATGAAAAAGCTCACTTCATCGAAGTCGTTACACCAGGCAGATCGAGATACCACGAACTCAACATCTGCGCTCATATGAGGTTCAACTATCCTAGGAACGGCAGAAGCGCTTGCAGATAACGGGTAAAATCTACCTACATAGAAAGCTGAGCAAAACCGAAAGCAAAAATGACATCAACTAAGAACGCACCCTTTGAAGGCGATAATCAATCGACAAACAATTTCTTCCTCCTTAACGTCAAAATCCTTTGAAAAAATATAAAACTTTCGCCCACTGAAGCAGTCCGGTAGAGGCGGGAGGGGTCCGGCGTTTTGTGTAGAAGCAGGATTATTACCCAACTTCCTGAAATTACATGAATCGCAATCGCACCACGAGAAACATAAAGTTGTGAGAAAAAAGACGCAACTCAAACCTAGACACTTAATCTTCAGCTGCAAAATATAAGCATGAAACACTATTTATGGGTAATATTGAGCTACTCATTTGAAATGCACAAGCACTGTGGTGAAGCACGACAAAGATCCTCAGCATGTGAGCTTATGCTACTGTGTATATACAAACAGATGGCACACAATAATGAGAAAAACGACCACCTCATAATGTGCAAAAAATCTTAAGAAATTAGACCAATCACCAAAATCTTAGAACAAAAAAAAACATAAGTTGACTGCGGCACTAGTGAGACAGGGTTCTATCAACAAAGACAGAACTTGGGTGATGCTATAACGACTTATAGTAAAAGCTCTGGTACATTCGAGCACGATAGAGGCAGGATCTAAGGCCCAAATCGTGTTTTATTTAACCAAAGGGTCACACAACAGCAAAGCCATGATAGCGAGAACAACTGCAGTTGGTGAATGCACTTAAATCCAGATGTAGACACGGGGCCGGACGATACAATAGATTTTGATGGGAATGATGTTCATTTGGGTTAAGAGTGGAATGATACTTAAGCATGCATGATAAATGACTAAGCTAGCACTAAGTTTTAAGTTCACTATTGAATAAATGAAAAGGTAATGCTCACCTCTGAACTTCTTCATCGGTGTCCTCATCTTCAACACTCTTACCTAAAGTTTAAGCAGAATTTCCCCATTACTGAATGAAGAAGGGAAACAAAATGGTTGCGCAAGTAAAACATAACGAGGATTCAAAAGTCCAAGGTCATGAAACCAATCTAGAATAACATTTCAATTTAGATATTGTGGGGAGTTCACTGAAGGCGCGCCAATCAGTTCATTGATGAGTTGGATTTACTGCCTATGTGGTGTTAAGGCACAGATTCCTAAGAAGGAGCGAGTAGACCTAGGAAACATCATGGGACTTTTACTGCAAAACATTGGTAGGAACAGAGGGAGCATATTTTGACAGCAAACAGCAAACCACTCACAAGAACCAAATAAATGAGTATGATATCGAACAGATGAGGTGCCATCGTAAGTCAAACGTTATGGTGGATAAAATTGAGAGTAGACAAGAAGGCACTAAGGTTAATAATTGAAGAGAGGAATGAAACCGTATTAAGGTAACAGTAGGTGAAAGATACACCATGTAATCATGAGGTCCATGCTCCTCATCCCTAAGGTGCACAAAACACGAACGCCAGAGAACTTGACTTAAGTTTTAAGGAAAGGTGAAACGCCAAAATTTAAACAAAGCTCTTCGTTTACAGTTCTGCCTAACACACTTCAGGCAAAATAAACGATAGCAAGGATAAGAAATTAGGGAGTTGTGAACATTAAAATGACTGACAAGACGCCAGAAGGAACACTGAGCAATTTCGTTCCAGCGTAGACACTCGGCGACAACAGAAGAGGAAGAGCTTACGCGTAAAAACAGCGGTCGTTTAAGTGTAGCAGAAGAATATGAGCAGCAAGTGAAGAACGCTTTCAGCCGTTTGCAAAACAGATGAAAAAAGAATTATTTTACAATTACCGTTGGGCTTCAACAGTTGCAGAGGGCTGCCTTTTCTTGTGGTCTTAAATTTCTTATTCCCTGATAAAGTAAAAAGAAACAATGAAGTAATTTAACGTTAAGAACAAACGTTTAGAAAATAAGCCTACTAAATCCAAATAAGTATAAAAAACATACGAGGTGCCTTTGATGTGGACGAAGTTAAACCCTCAACTTTTCGTTTCTTCTGCCGAGGAGCCTTGTTTTCCTCTCCTCCATCTGAGTCATCCCCATTTTCACTCTCCTCACCTTCTGACTGGAACTCTTCAGAGACGTCTGAGCCAGAAGATTCATCGCTTTCGTCACCATCCTGATCAGAACTATCTGGTCGCCACTCATCGCTCTTTGCATCCTCCACCATTGATCCTACGTCAACAAAAGCTGGTAAGCTCTCAATGTTTAAAAACCCTTTAAAATATAAGTCGTTGACAAAATTGCCAAACTTACGCCTATGTTATTGGAAGAAGCCGCCAGGGAAGAGAGATAAAATACAAGAAGAGGTTATATGATACAGAAGCTAAGCAAAAAATAGCAAATTTTTGTTGGAATCGCAAAGAAGAGCTTAGAAGGAGAGGATCGATGAAATGCTCCATCAATTGGTGGCTAACGATGGCAAAAAACGTTGATGCCCAAGAACTCACTCCCAATCACTGTCCACATCGCTGTTACCGTCCGAAACGTGGCCGACAGGACTAGGGGCCCGGCCGACGCGGTAGGGACGCCATGAGACACGCCGCTGAGCTGTATTGCACGCCTGGATCCACTTGTGGGAGGTGATGATTCCCTTTCCTTTCACCGCATTCCATTTCGGTGTGTTCGGAAAAGCGCAACTGTGGAATTTCGTAAAATACAAAAGCTACTGATGAAAACATAGTAGAACAAGCACGCGAAAAGAGGGAGCATCATTAAATATATCAGTTGATCGTCGCTTTCCTTATTTTTTTGTAAAAAGATATGTAATCCAAGGAATTAAACAAACGCGAATTCAACTGCAATTGAAGTAACCAAGGGAACCAAGTGTTACACAAGATCCAAGCAATTAAATCAGCAAGGTGCTTGCAATTTATTAAGCACATTAAAAACAGCACTTTCTGCGAGAAGTGGCGTTTTAAAGGATGAAATCGGCAGAGTCCAATTTTAACCAAGAAACTGATTAAAATGTTTGAGATGAAATCCCGCAGCCACAAAGTACTACTGTGAAACGAAGTTGCAAAACAAAAAAACCACAAACTAAAAGTAGTGGTGGAGAGGAACAGGCAAACGTCTATTACTTAAAACTGAGAAAATAGGTGAAAGTGGCCTTTGAATCAGCTCAATCAAGTAAGTCAATAGGGAGATAACTTTGGCGAAAAAAACTAAACCAATACAAAAATTATAGAAAACGCCCCAGCATTTGACTTGACGACCTGACAGCAGAAAAGTAGGCGCAACACCAAAGCATTGATTGAGAACATCTATTTTAGTAAATGAAATACTCGACTCAACGCATAACGAGATGATTTAAAAGGAGATATACATGAGGTGGGTGCAGTCATCAGTCCAATCCTGCCGATACTTGGCCCCCAGCCGCATGCACATCTCCCTGAGCTCCGAGCGGAAGGGATTTTTGTAGCCACTGAAGGCGACCACAACGCCATCAAGGATGCGCTGCCCCTTCCCACTTGCTCCAGCTCTCTCACCTCCCTCTGCGACTGAGCTCATATTACCTGCTGCTGAACTGGCCTGCAAGGCGGCCGACGTCGATGGCGTCGAAGTCACCGACGCTGCTGTAGAAGCCATAGCACTTGTTCCTTGTGAATCCATTGCTAAATAGAACATGAGGGGATCAAACACTTTTCTCAAAGAAGAGATAACAGTGAGTAGAAAAAGGCAAATAGGCCACTCTTAAGAACTCACAACAGGAAAAAAGTACTTCACTTAAAGGAAGCGCAGTGGCTAAAACACTTGGTGCTCATAGTAATTCCAAGTTAAAAAAAAACAGGGCACATACCCTCGTGTTATAAGGCAGTTGTTAAAGCAATAACGGTAAAGGTGCTGTTTAGAAAGAGTGCAGCCAAGGTAAGTCGGTGAGTAGTGCTTTCATATGTTTGCGATTTTAGGCCGCCAAATAGCAATGAGGATGGCGTAATTTTGACGCAATTACGTGGGTGTGACAGCGGAATATCCAACAGCACCGAAGTAGAGGCACAATAGACACACGTTTACCAATAGCTCCTCATACAACTGAACGAATCCGGGTTAAATTGACATAAAAATGAGAGATTACTGGTTGAAGTCAATGCCTGCGCAGTTACCCTGCTTCTTTGTTTTATTTTCATACCCAATCTCAACTATGAAAAGCAACTTTAGAAATGCTAAGTAGTGTGAAGTAAACGAAGGCAACTAGAAGCTCTGGGGTTTAAAAAACTTCATGCTACAGAAGACTAATCACTTGAGCCTATTGATGGTGATGGAAGTTTGTGGGCAAAAAGCTTTACTAAGGAAAACATAAGACAGCACTTATGGATACATCACAATGTGGCTGCGGAAAGTGACAGGACACAAAAAGAGAAAGTTCCAATGAGTTTGCATCAATAAAGACAACAGACATGTCAAATTATTTTTGCTTGGGTACTAAAATATGTATCACAACCTACAATATAGAGCAGTGCTAACAGTACTAAAACAGTTTAGAATCAATTTGAGCTTTAGCTATCAAACACGAAAACGAATGAGCGTATTTCGTCAAACAAACAAATAATCAAAGTAGCTACAAAATCACATGGTTAATCATTGTAAACCTTGAACAAATTGAGAAGCAGTGTATGCCTGCTGACATAACTCCAAAGCGTTTATTTTAAAATTGATTCTAGAAGCATAAGTCAATCTCTGCAATGAGTGACAAAACGCAGCGAGCACACAACTCACCAGACCGATTTTCCTGCAGAAGCTTTTGTGTAACTACAAAAGGAAAAATAAGATGTAAAAACCCCGAGAAGGATTGCTTTAAGCAAAACAACAACTTTAAAACTGATATATACTCTGGCACATTCCGTCTTTCAGAAAAGCAATGCACCGGAGCTATAACATAAAGCCGACAAACTTTGCAAATGAAAATCCCATAGCTACCACATGAAGAACCACTGTTCCTTTTTTCTGAAATGACTAATTTACAAAAGTTTACAATAGGTGAGACAGGAGAGATCATGACAGACAAAAAGTTAGGTGCAATCCACTCAAGCAAAGCGGTAATACGCCACCATGATTAGTAAAGTCTATAGGCCACTGTGACCCGGAATCAACAATGTCGATTGTAACAAAGTATAAGAAATAAAACTATGAAGCATCCCTAACGGAAACACCTGTCGAGGGGATCGCAGCCTTAACATCTGCAGAACTTGTTATAGCGGATTTTTCCTGCAATTCGCCACTTCTTTTCGCCAGCCTGAATAATCCACCAGGTTTCAGCAACTCTTCAGATTCTTGACTCGAGTTTCTTCCTTCCGCTGGCGCGATTGAGGTTACGTCGTCCAAATCTGGCGTGCGATAGAACCGAATGAACGCCAATCCGTATTGAACTTCTGTATTGAAAGGCTGTGTACAGTTGACTCTTACTATGTCCCATTTCTGACTGGAGACGGATGGGGTGAGCTCACTACTAGAAAATATGCGCACACGATTGAGGGAGACGCCTTTTTTGGCATCAGCAGGAGATATAAAAGATGAGGCCGGTAGCAAGAGCTCAAATTCCGAAGAATCGACTCGAGATACTTCGACTGAAATAAATGCAGATGCCTCATTGCCTATGTCGAGGCGACTGAACTGAACAGGATAAGCAAACTTGAAGGTGACAGATGCATGCTTCGCACCAGCTTGCTGACACTTCCATTTGGAAAACGCACTGACTTTAAGTAGATTATCGGCAGGGTAGGCCTAAACAGAACACGTGACAGTGAAGCTGATAACGCTGTCGGATACAAGTGTTCCACTTAAATACTTATTATAGAAAGAGTGTCTCACTGGAATAAGGCAGTAGTAGTGATATCGACACGATTGATGAAAAAAAGGCAACTAAAGATAAACCACATTATAACAGGTAGGTCAGTTCTGCTTTCCACAAAGGATACAAGCCACCATAACTGAAACCTTCCATCATCACAACAAAATAGCTAGACGCTTGAGAGTGCAACAAAGAACAACTGAAATGGGCCGAATGTGTGGCATGCTAAATGCAGCAACTGAAAAAAAACAAGTCTCTGCTCACGATTCCTCTAAAGTGTAGCATCACTGGAAAACTACTTCAACTAAGAAGAATAGCAAAAGCTACTATTCAAAACTTATGCAAGAAAAGCAAATAGCAATGCAATACCAAGTCATTAGAATACAATCACAACCCAGATACACCAACTTTCTGTAGCAAAATTTAATGAAAGGGACGTCAATAAACACCAGAAGCAACAGAACATAGAGCGACAGGTGTTAGAAAAACGTGGTCTGAGATTCTGTGACAAACGTTCGAAAATCCCTGTCCAAATACCTTATCCTCGCTACTGAAAGACAGTATCTTCTCCGGTTTCACCTCGGGCATTACAAATCGAAGAACGAGCCATATGAGAACCAGAAAAGCATTTAAACTACTGCATGGCTTTGAAAGATCCCAACAGGATGGCAAAACAAAAAAGAAATTCACTGCTATCCACTAAAAATAGTGAAGTACAAGCAAAGGTAATAAATATTAGGAAAATTTTGTCTCTTTTGCTACCGCCACTGGCAATTCCCACAACCAAAAAATTTCGTTTGCAGACGAGTTTATGTGATTTAATATACTAAATGCGTTGCGATACTTTGTTTGCTTGAGCGGCCGTTTTCGGTCACTTGGGTGGCCATATTGTACTAGCTGGTTGGCTTGCCTCCGAGCCGTGCCAATAGCCCCGAGCTCTCTGGTCTCAGAATACGCATTCTGTCCAAGTACTATGCCTTCTTTTACCTCAAGGGAAGTCTCGGGACGCTACATTGGTGGCAGTGGAAAGCAGACTCGTCTTTGATGGATTTCATCCTGCTCTATACAGCTTCTGGCAAACATTGACGGTGTGAAAGAAGTACATGTGCTATGGATGGGAGAATCTCTAACATCCCATAACAGAAGGTTAGAGATCGACGTTCATCTTCGGCACCTCCCTCGCACTTGTGTTGTGCAAGGGTGCTATCAACAACTGAAGTGACACTAGCCATGAACTCCAAATCCAGTGGAACTGCCAAGAGGGATCAACGACGTTGTGGTCAAGCACCACCCTTAAGCTCTCTCTCCTGTTCTCAGATGTAGAATGTGCAGGATGCCATTGGATGGCATCGCTTTATGCCTTGCACACTTGGATCGCATGCATTTTGTTCCCATGAGGTCCGATCGCTCCATTTGATCAGGGTTCTACGACACCCTCGGGTTTATTACACGGCATCAAAAAGCCTGGAATCACAATATGTGTTGTGTGTGTCTCGACCCATTCGAAAACTTGGATTCGCACTCTCATCTTTCATTGGGCCGCATTATCGTGGGAGAGGAGGACTAAGATATGCGCATTTGCTGCACCGAGTGCCACGCGGAATTGATGACACTGCAAGAATACATGCGTTCGAATCTCGACAACTGAGACGGTTAGCTCGTGGGTGCTTTTCGCAGCACTGATTACGCTGTGATGGCTGACACTGGAGGCTGACCAAGGGGAGCGTCATAAACGACGCTCGAAAGAAGAGAGAGCTGTGTAGTACTTTGTTTGCTCGAACTGCCGGTTTCGGTCACTTGGGTGGCCATGTTGTACTAGCCGTTTGGCTAGCCTATGGGATGTGGCAGCAGCGCTCAAGCCCTCCATTTCTAAAATATATATTCTGTCCAAGTACTGCGCCTTCGTTTTTACTAAAGAAGTCTCGGGACGCTACAGACTGGAATCCCCATCCCCTCTGTTTTCTGGGTATATCCCTTCTACCTTAATATTTTCCATTCTTTTGCACTTAAGGAATCCTCGAGACACTATATCCCTTGTTGTGCTTATTTGACAAAGTGCGCCTAACCAGTGCCCTTCTGATCATGACCACGATTCTTTACTTTCTAGAACTTGAGATCCGACAGTCCTGGCTTTACTGAATGTGAACATATACGAATAATCACTTTATTACTTTTTCGACTATCTTTTGCGCTGCTATCCTCTAGTGTTATCATCGCCCATAATTGAAAATTCTTTAATTGCGACCCACAGAGTCTGCTACTTTAAGTGACTGAACAATCATTAAAACACCCAATTGATCCAGTTTCACTCAATATTGGAACATGAAGGAAAATAACGAAACATTTTGGCTAATTTCACTCATATTTTCAAATGGGTCGAGACGCACACAACATATATTGTGATTCCAGGCTTTTTGATGCCGTGTAATAAACCCGAGGGTGTCGTAGAACCCTGATCAAATGGAGCGATCGGACCTCATGGGAACAAAATGCATGCGATCCAAGTGTGCAAGGCATAAAACGATGCGATCGAATGGTGTCCTGTAGGTACGCATTTTGACGAAGGGAGGCGAGTTGCCCAATAACAGGAGAGAGAGCTTAAGGGGGGTGCTTGACCACAACGTCGTTGATCCCTCTTGGCAGTTCCACTGGATTTGGAGTTCATGGCTAGTGTCGCTTCAGTTGTTGATAGCTTCCTTGCACAACACGGAGTGAAAATGGCACCACATTCCCTGTAAGAGGAAACAACTAGTGTAGTGTCTCGAGACTCCCTTTAAGGTAAAAAAAGGCATAGTACTGGGGGCAGAATATATACATTCCCGAAACAGAGGGCTTGGGGCTGTTGGCACGGCCCAAAGTTCGGTCAACCAGCTAGTACAATATGGCCACCCAAGTGACTGAAACCGGCAGTTCGAACAAACAAAGTATTACAACTAGTGCTATATTGCATAAATTAGAAACAGAGTTGCAAACAAAAGGAGTAGCATCCGATATCTGTACTAATGAGCGAAATAGAGCTTTTAGTTGCTCTGCTTTTTCTTAATAAGCTGCTAAATTTGAGACAAATGAAGACTACGAATTTTCTTTCACACTTTCCTGCTAATATTTCGGACCAAAGATTTTAACCACAAGTTTGCGCACAATGTGCCGGAAAGCATTGATCCTTTCATTTGTATGTTACTCTTAGTGTAAAAAACCTAATCCCCCTCACCGTTGTAAGGTCAGCACAAATCAGTTTACGACTTTACTCGTTAATATTTGACGCAGTTCAAGGTCATAACTACTCTGCTGCGTGGTCGTGCCTCTCCGGAGAGACGGTCTTTCATCGCGATTTGGTTTGCTTGTAATTTCTTACTACCCCCACGTGGTATGTAACTTCATGATATAATCCAGAAACTAAGCACTTTCAACGGTGGGGCTTAAGTATTTTGTCCAACGTTGGAATTGATGCGCACATATTATCGGTATTTCGGGCGACCCACTAGATTCTACTGTCGATAAGATAATTGCAAAGCATTAAACTGGTGAGCTATACCTATATTGTTTAAGCTGTTACACTCATTTTGATGTCTATTTCAATTAGGCTCATTAAACCCTTACAAAGCTTTCTCAGTCATACCCACACACACATCGCCTCTCTTTAACTGTGCTTATAGACGAATGCTGAAAGTATGTACTTGGAACATAAATGGCATCCGTTCTTTTACGAAACCGTTTAAATCTCATCTTGATATGCTTGATGCTGATATAATCTGCCTTCAGGAAACAAAGGCCGGGCGTACGTTCTTTCTTTGAAAAAAATGAAGAAATATTTAGGTGATCTTTCAGCAGACTACAGTCGAGTAGATGGATACAATGCATATTTCTCTACTTGCAAAAAAAGGCCCGGATATTCGGGTTTGTTAAATGGTTACAGGTTATTTTACAACCGTAGGCGTTTGTATCTTTTGTAGAGAACCCCTTAGGCCAGTTCAGGCTTATGATGGGTTATGTGCAGTATTTTCTGATTGTGAAAACCATAAAAAAATTAATAATGACCTTGATGCTGAAGGGCGGGGAGTTGTTGTTCAATTTGAGACAGACGTCCATGGGAGATTGCTTTCCATCGTCAATGTTTACTGCCCGCGTGTTGATCCAAGAAATGAAGAGCGTATCAAATACAAGGAACGTTTTTTGGATCTTCTAAAGTTAGTTATTACCAAACTGATAGCTAATGGAAGGTATGCTCGCTCGTTTTGAATGAAAATCGGCCGTAGTTATGTCGTATTAGCTGGCGACTTAAACATTTGCCATAAACCCATTGATCACTGCAGCTTGGAAGATTATGAGGTAGGCTTGTTAATTTTTTCCAACATATCTTAGCACAGAAATTACAAAGAAGTCCAATAGAATGGCTGGACGGCCTGCTTATGGAGCCGGAGTCTGCGAGAGAAACTGAGGATTCTGCCCGTATGGTTGACGTCTTTCGGTCTGTCCAGGCGTTTTAAGCTGACCTCCTTGTTTTTATAGTCTTGCCCATCCGGTTCGAAGGAAAGCCTTCACCTGTTGGGATTTGCGAATTGGTGCGCGTAAAACGAACCACGGTACTCGCATAGACTACATTTTTTACGACAAGGAGCTTGCAAGCCTTCTACCCATTTGTAAGTCTGTAGCGGACATAATGCCAGAAGTCGAGGGCTCGGACCACTGTCCCGTGTGGGCAATTCTCCCTCTCACTCTGCCTATCAATAATAACTCGCCTCTGCCATCATCGTGTTCCCACTTTTGGCCTCAGTGTCAAAAACGTCAGTTGCTGTTATTGAGTTTCCTGAAGAAAAATGAGGAGACTGATGCGTTTTCTGAGGTTACTGTTGATGGTCGCGACAATCCGGTGGCCAATGTACATAAATGCAAGAAGCTTAAGCAGGCGCGTCTTGATTTTTGTAAGTTGTGTTAGGAAGGGAAATGAGTTAGAGTAAAATTTGATTTGATCAATGCTTGATCATTTTGAAACTTGTCTTGCTTAGTTACTCAGACTTATTTACCCGCGTTTTAATTAGGAATTCCACTTATTTTTATTCTCACCGTGTATCTACTCTAGGTACGTCTGACATCATTTCCTTCTGAAATTTTAGCTGGGTGTTTGACTTAAAAGTATTGATCGCGTCTTTTGCGAGTGGATGAGTGTCCCAAACCATTATAAAAAGACCACCTATTCTATGATCTCTTTGCAGCGACGAGGCAGGAGAAGTCCGTTACGCTGGAAGGGGAGGAGGTGCGGGAAATGCACCTACAGTTGAAGCAGCGTGATGAGGGGGAGCACCGAAGAGCGGTAGCCTCAGCATGGCGGAGTCTCCTGGATGGTAGTAGGAGGCCTCTGAGGGTGGAAGGGGCGAAACCCCTCTGTGCAGATCACTGGGAGTCCTGCGTTCGCCACCAGGCCAAACGAAAAGGTTTGCTGCGCAGGGATCACGAATTTTGAGTCTGTGCTCGACGTGTAGGGGCACCCAACAATCATCTTGCCCAATGCAACACTTTTATCTGGAAGTAGCGTGTTTACTTACTGTTCGTCTTTCCCATGCTGTATTGAACGTGCTTCGATGCATCGTGTAGGAATTGATAATACATGTTATAGATTTTAATTTTTATCTAGCGACTCGTGAGAGCTTCTTTTTTTGATATGCGAATAGGAGACCATACCATTTGTAACTAACTCAATGTGTAACGAATTACCTGTGTATATGGAGGTAGTTAACATCAACTAGGAGTTGGATTTGCGGTCATGTTTCTTTTTTTTTTTTCATTAAAACACCCCACATTGCACGAAATCCCATTGATTTTCTAGCCTATACCAAAACTTTGCACAAACCCCTCCAAAGACTACGGATGAGAACTTCCAATTAACAACTAATTTAGGTGCAATATTGTAATGACCATTACGTCCACCTCGCTGCATGTGCATCGTTGACTTTGTAGAGAATCCTAGGTTCCACCTCCTGCTTTTTCTGTGAGGTATGCGACTGCCTAAAAGAAGCATGCTACCAGGTTTTCCAAATGCCATGAAAGGAGCGGGCGCTTCAATTCGATGTGCAAGCGCTACCAATAGAATCGCACAATTCCTGCGTTCGTAAGTCCTTTTAAAAGCCTGATAGAACCGCAGAGAACGAACTTTAGGCACTGTAAATGATCCAAAGCATTCGCCTCCAACCAATGGCGAAACTGATGTTTGCCATTCAATGTTGCAATTTTGGTGTCATTACCATGAGCGTCGTACATGGGTAAGCCCACTTCGTAGCATCGTGAACCAGCTCAAAAGTCAAGAAGTTAGTTTTTAGAACCAACACCCACTTTTAAGCAGTTATCCTGAAAGTTACACGAATGTTTCTATTCAATTCTATTGTAAAACAATCCTGGACAGGAAAGACTTTTTAGCAAGGTTGTTGTAATCAGAGGAAAGTTAAGGATATAAATCAGCAGGAAAAAGCTATGATTAAACCAGGATCAGTAGTGTTGGATGGGACTGGATAAATGCATCGACGTTCCAAGTAGCAGCATGATTCAGGGCTGAGCTGCGACCACAGAGGCCTTCTCCGCTGCAGAGGTGACAGTGACGGCGGTGGTGCTGTTACTTGAGATGGGGAAACGGGGAAAGATGCGGCGGGGTGAAACGGCCGATTGGGTGGCAGGCAGAATGACTGCAGCGTCGTGTGTGCTCATCTTCATCACTGGCAGTGAGGTGACCGAGTCCGCTGCGGGCAAGACCCTCTCCTCTTGGGTGCTGCCACGTTTACTACGCCGCGAGAGCATCCTGAACTTCTGCATGCGGTGGAGCACTTTAGCGCTACGCGACACCACTGGCTCCTGGCATCGCATGAATGGCTGCCAGCGAAGATAATAGCTCTTCCACAACTCCAATCGGTATGACATCGAAGAGGGAATGATCAAGCGATGGCCCGACACCTCTGCCGGTGTGTAAGTGGGATTCAAGTAGGTCTTGATGTTAGAGTTTATGTAGCCCCATAGAGAAACTGTTTTGGTGCGGGCGAAGTTGTTGCGCGCTTCACATTCCGAGTCAAAAAGGAAAGTTCCGAACCTGCTGGCGTACAGCTCGTCCAGGATGGTGACAAGGAAGTGTTCGTTAAATTCAAATGAGGCGGGGAACTGGGTCATCATTTGCCAAACACAATCAATAAACTGAAGGAAGATGGGCGAGCGCTCCTCGGGATTGGAGGTCCCCACTTTGGTGAGAGTGGGTCCAGCCTTGAGGGCAGGAGAGGTGTGAGGGAGGACAAGGTTACCGCCGTCGGCGGGGCCACCGGTACGCTGACAGAATTTATGACCGAAAGAAACCCATTCCTTTTCCACGAGAGTCTGGAAACCACGTAAAGTACGGTAATAGGGATCCAGCATCAGCATTGCAAGGCTGGTAACTTGTGGGGTGCGGTCCCAACCATCTGAGCAATGAACAAGGATGGAGGACTTGTGGTTTTCGATCTACAAGGGAAGACGTTTGAGTTGGGTGCAGTTTCTTTAGGTAGACTCTAACAGTACTTGAAAGGAGTGGATTGGAAATTTAATTGTAAGACAGTCCTGTTTGTAATCCCACATCAATGCTTAAAAAAATTCAACAATTCAAGTAATGTAGATTTATTGGGTTAGGCGTTAAATGCTAAAGTGGTAATAATTTTAAGTACAAATTAAACAGGCAAGGCGTTTGGCACATAGTCTAGCGTTCAGCAACAATGGACCCAGAGAGCAAGATGATTTAGTGTTGGAGAAAATTTGGAGCCTAAATATTAGCTAATATGCGCATTACAGGAGTCTCCCAATGTAAAGAATTCTCTACTAGTAAATCAGTAGCGGGAGGGCGTACTTGGTCAGCGGCAGCAGCAGCAGCGGAGAGAATCTGCTGCGTGTTGTAGAGCCACTTGGTGTCCTGGATGGTCTTGAGCCAACTCACGTCATCCTGTTGTGTCAAAGTTACAGAATTGATGGCAGTCATTAGCTTCGCGAAAGAGGCACGCATTGCATGGAGGTTGGGGATATTCATAAAGGAGTACTGGATGTTGGTGTAGAAAGCTGGATTCTCCATGCCTCCACCACGCCCACGATTGACCACAGCTGTGAACTGGGATATCAAAAAAGTGATCCAACAGGGGCCTAAAGATGCTCATTCCTCGAGCTCACAAAATATACGAACCATGGTGGATAAGATCGAAGGTATCAATGAACTTATTTTCCAACAATAGGCCAAAAAAGTGGTTGAAAGTTATGTTGAAGGGATTGAATAAGTCTAAAAGTGGTGAAAACAGATTTCTAGAACTATTTATAAGCTTTCAATAGGCACGCAATTACGATGTAAACAGGCGACGAAAGATATAGACATTCATTATTTAGGCATGTTCTAATGAAAAGCTAGGCTTCCCTAGAACAGAAAATATGGTGGCAAGAAAAACGGTCAATTAGGTACTTGCCACCATCAACGGAACACTTGAATTCTTCCTGATGCTTTTGTTAATGACAAAGGCGGTAAAATGTCACAAGCTTTTAGGCCTACTGAAGAGTCGGTCAAAGAACATGTGAAATAGGTAAGGCATGCAAAAATAACGGCGAGAACCAGAGAAAAGTGCATACGTCTTCTTTCCAAAGCGTTACTTAAATGGATGCTGGCGCCAATGGAGCCTTCGTATGTCTGGCATTAACCATTCCTTGTGTCAGGCAGTTTTCATGCATCTGCCAAGAGTACTACGTTACGTTGAAAGACGTCAATGGGATGCGACATAAAGTCAGTGTTGGATATTGCGCTACTGCTTATCGGATTAGCAAAGTGGCAGAAGCCAAAAAAGATATAAATTGTCTACCAATTTACTTACATAAGGATGGAACAAGGATAAAGAGAGCCATACATGTAGAAGCAAGGATGGAAGATGAAAGATATATGGCATGTTTTCCATTTAGGTTAGTGACAAAGAGACTAATTGCAGTGAGATTAACGACGCACAATAAAATGTGAACCACCAATCTTTACAGTTGTAGGCAGTGTTAAACTGCAGGAGTGGTCAATTCACTTTAGGTAGTGAAATTTGCTTCAAATATGAACAGGTGAGAACAGTATGAAAAGCCTCACACGAAAAGCATAAACGTAAATTTAGTCTAACGAAATAAGAGGGCATACTGTAACGATAGTCCGCCTATGCGAAGAAGCATTGAGTTTTCCAAATATAGGAACACTTAAGAAGCTATGCGTAGGGCAGCAGGTTCAGATGAACCTATGCTGAAATCAATGCGTCATTGCAACAGCAGAGCAACACAAAGCACCAGTATCAAACTATCATTTCTATGCAATTATCCGCATCAAGAGCAGCATTGTCAACAGTATCACGACCTTGCAAATGAATAAGAAAGCGGCATTACAAGCTACAACAACGTTAGACAGATAAGTGATGTGGTAGTATGTGAAAGCATGTCGAATGAACAGCAAGACGGGAAGATGCTCCGCAGAGTTCTAAGCGGTTGAGCCACTTTTGCAGGAAAAATATAGTAATTCCTCAACTCATCCAACAACCAACAATCAAAACATGCAAGCACAATTTTTGTCTTACATCATAAAAGTCCATCATACTAAATGAAAAATTGCATATACATTACACATACATACAATACATACATACAACACTTTTTCGTTTGGGAGATCAAGCAGAAAACAGGGGCTTAGAAAGCACGAAAGCCAAAGCAGTTATTTTTACCTGTGGGAACAATGTATTTCAAATTTATGCCGAAAAACAAGTGATCTTGACTCTCACACATAGGCAGTCTCCTGTGAGAGGGGCATCAGTGATTCAAGGTGCTAATGGCAGGGCAAAAACAAATTTGCGATTAAATAATTTTGCAAGATGAATGGATCCATCTAAAAAACGTTCTAGTTATTATGGCTTTGTGGTTTGAAGAAATATAAAGGGTGAATCTCAAGCCTGAATACAGTTTAACACGTAATTAGTTTCACCGGCGTAGAACAGGCCATGGACGTTTGCTCAACAAGTGTGGTGGCGCGGGATGTGCCCCAAAGGAATACGGCTCCCCGTCAAATAAATGCGTTAAAGGAGGTTGTGGTGGCGGGTGCACTGAGCAATGTACGGAACTCAAGACATCCAACCAACGCACTGACACGCATGGGATTAGTAATCAAACTAAACGCCTCCAGTAAAACGACTTAAAGAGAATCAATACAAATTCAATCCGGCTGTAATGGATTGACAGTCAACACAAAAATTAGTTTGCAAAGTGAAAAAGCAACCTTGGGCAATTTTGAATTATAATAGATGACATAGAGTAGGATGAGAGATAACAAAGCGATAATGGAATAAAGGGAACAGACCTGATGCCGCGCATCAAAGACAAGGAGATTGACGGTGTTGGCATTGGCCTCGCGGATGCAGCGGACGAGCTCCTCATCAGCCTCGTTACGACGACCCTGGACACCAACCAAGGGCTGGGCAGCGCGAGTGAGACTAGCGCGGCTCTCGGGATGCAACCACGAGAGCACTGGGAGGCGGCCACGGGCCCGGTGCGGAGCACAGCCGATCAGTAAATCATCCGTTACCTTAGCTGGCACCACCAACACCTCCGGATAAGTGCGGCACAGCTTGTAGCCCTCGTTCACCTAAGTCACACATACATTGCGTGTCAAAATCTAAACTCGTAAAGGCTGCGATGCAAATATAATGAAAAAATGATAAGAAAAAAGTGATAAGAAGCTCAAAACTTATTGACAACCCATTCAAAGTGAGGACAAACTTATTTAACAAAGAGAAAACCAATGATACAATTGACAATTAAGCCTTTCAAGATCAATTTCGATAGATATGACCGGACCTTACTTATCCGCCAACCATTATTCATCACATTTTGTCTATGGTATTCATCTTCCGGACTGTAGACGTTCCAACCTGCCTTGAGGTAAAGGCTTTTGGCGATGCAAGCCTCACCAAACATATATGCAAAAAGTGGCCGCGTCCTTTGGGTGGGGTGAATAATATCGATGATATACTTGCTCAATTCATCACGCGCTCTGACGTCCTAAGGTAAGGCCACGTAAATGAATGACAGAGTGCATACTGGCAAAACGAAACGAATTTGCCGCATATCTTTGCAAAGAAGGAAAAGTCCCGCCTGCTGGACTACTTGTTCAGTTCTGAACGAGCGCTTCAACTCTAGCGATTGGATAGTGGCCAAAGGTACAGAGTGGAAGCTTAATCGTGCTCCTTTTGTAACGAAAGAGAGGCGGTAGTTTGTCAGCTAGAACAATAGCCGTAAGAACACGATTTGTACCACACCTCGATAATGCCGTATGATCCGTCAGCCAGACACAAACAATTTTCATACCTGGCGACTGGTTCCTCTGCTATCATTGTTTGTCGCTGCATCACCTTAGCCTAAATGAGATTCATTTATGGATTGGTTTGGTTAAAAAGTTAGAGTATAACACCCAAAGTCCTAGCTTTTGGAATGTGATTCAGAATCTTAGGTGCAGAAGTTAAAATTGAATGAATAAATAAATTGACCTAAAAATATTTCAGCAAGAAATAAAATGAACGCTCATTCCCCGATGAAATCGATCGCTTTAAATATCCTTATTATAATATGGTTACATTAGGTCAAAAAATACCAAAGGTTAAGCAACTTAAGGTCAAATTTCCCCAACAACATCTCCAATTATGCGACGATGCAGACCCTAACAACAACCAAGGGAATTTACAGATGACAAGCATGTGGTAATGCGAAAAGCTAGCCATTATCAACAAATTCGTTGATTTCTGGTCACAAAAATGATCCAGAAATGGCAACAGAACATTATAAACTGCGATTGAAAATAACTAAAAGCCGACTTCAACAAACCAAAGCGACACTCAAGCCGTACCAAAAAAACTCGTTCAAGCCCACGGCTTCGGAAGCAAGACTTTAAACACATCTCACTTTTTTCATTAAAATGGAAAATCATTGCATTTACAAACTTAAAAAATTAAAAAGCAGTCCGACCATTAGCATGCAATTTAAAACACGTAAAACCGATTTCCTTTGCAAACTCATGAAAAGCAATAATATTTTTTTATAAATCGTAAAACCCAAAAAGCAAACAACAAATTAGGTTGCTGTTGCTATTATGCTTCGTTTGCACGAACATGCGGTTCCGGTCACTTGGGTGGCCGAGTTGTACTAATCGGTTGGCTGATCTTCGGGCTGTGCTAACAGGCCCCAAGCCCTCTGGCTCCAGGATATATATTCTGTCCAAGTACTGTGCCTTCTTTTACCTTAAAGAAAGTCTCGGGGCGCTACAGTTGCGAATTCCTTGTTATGTAGTTACAAGAGGAACCTAAACTACTAGGAACCATTAAGCAACCAGATCTAAAATTATTGTTTAAGATGTTACAGGTTTAATTTCGTGAGATTATTGTGTAGCGTCCCGAGACTTCTTTAGTAAAAACGAAGGCGCAGTACTTGGACAGAATATATATTTTAGAAATGGAGGACTTGAGCGCTGCTGCCACATCCCATAGGCTAGCCAAACGGCTAGTACAACATGGCCACCCAAGTGACCGAAACCGGCAGTTCGAGCAAACAAAGTACTACACAGCTCTCTCTTCTTTCGAGCGTCGTTTATGACGCTCCCCTTGGTCAGCCTCCAGTGTCAGCCATCACAGCGTAATCAGTGCTGCGAAAAGCACCCACGAGCTAACCGTCTCAGTTGTCGAGATTCGAACGCATGTATTCTTGCAGTGTCATCAATTCCGCGTGGCACTCGGTGCAGCAAATGCGCATATCTTAGTCCTCCTCTCCCACGATAATGCGGCCCAATGAAAGATGAGAGTGCGAATCCAAGTTTTCGAATGGGTCGAGACACACACAACACATATTGTGATTCCAGGCTTTTTGATGCCGTGTAATAAACCCGAGGGTGTCGTAGAACCCTGATCAAATGGAGCGATCGGACCTCATGGGAACAAAATGCATGCGATCCAAGTGTGCAAGGCATAAAACGATGCGATGGAATGGTGTCCTGCGCATTCTACATCTGTAGGTACGCATTTTGACGAAGAGAGGCGAGTTGCCCAATAACAGGAGAGAGAGCTTAAGGGTGGTGCTTGACCACAACGTCGTTGATCCCTCTTGGCAGTTCCACTGGATTTGGAGTTCATGGCTAGTGTCGCTTCAGTTGTTGATAGCACCCTTGCACAACACAAGTGCGAGGGAGGCGCCGAAGATGAACGTCGATCTCAACTCTTCTGTTATGGGATGTGGGAGATTCTCCCATCCATAGCACATGCACTTCTTTCACACCGTCAATGTTTGCCAGAAGCTGTATAGAGCAGGATGAAATCCATCAAAGACGAATCTGCTTTCCACTGCCACCAATGTAGCGTCCCGAGACTTCCCTTGAGGTAAAAGAAGGCATAGTACTTGGACAGAATGCGTATTCTGAGACCAGAGAGCTCGGGGCTATTGGCACGGCTCGGAGGCAAGCCAACCAGCTAGTACAATATGGCCACCCAAGTGACCGAAAACGGCCGCTCGAACAAACAAGTTGCTACACCAGTTTCACTGCTTTTTCTATTGCTTGGCTTTTAGCTTTAAGGCTACTTCGGTAGATTTTACGCTTTTATGTATTCCAAATAAATGTTCTACTATTAGACCATTTCCAACAGCATGAAATTACAATATTTAGTAATTTGTTTGTTTGAACTGCCGGTTTCGGTCACCTGGGTGGTCATATTGTATTGAGCCGTTTGGTCGGACTTTGGGCCGTGCCAACAGCCCCCAAGACTTCTGTTTCCAGTACTATGCCTTCTTTTACCTCAAGGAAAGTCTCGTGGGTGCTTTTCGCAGCACTGATTACGCTGTGATGGCTGACACTGGAGGCTGACCAAGGGGAGCGTCATAAACGACGCTCGAAAGAAGAGAGAGCTGTGTAGTACTTTGTTTGCTCGAACTGCCGGTTTCGGTCACTTGGGTGGCCATGTTGTACTAGCCGTTTGGCTAGCCTACGGGATGTGCCGACAGCCCTCAAGCCCTCCATTTCTAAAATATATATTCTGTCTAAGTACTGTGCCTTTGTTTTCACTAAAGGTAGTCTCAGTGCGCTATAGGCACACCTTTTTATTCTTACTGTCGTAAACTTTTTCTACTCGACGGTGTCTTATTCATCTTTCACGTGTCATTATTAGCATTAGACATGAATCTAGTCTAAGCCTGAATTTTCCTTTAAAATAACCTAGTGTTTTTTAAATAATTAAATTTTTTTTAAAGCATAGGCAAATAGGCTTTTACATTAAACTTGCGGAACAAACATCATCATTTGTTTAATAGTTGGTCCGCGTCATTTAGTGATTGGCGGGCCGATGGTCTTTGTGTTTTCGGGTTCTGTCGGTTTGAGTGTTATATTTGGTCTATAGTGGGTCGTACGTGTTTTCGAAGAAACTATAATTTTGTTTTTCTTTTGGGCTATCATCGTTTTCTCATTCCACTTGGAAATGGCTTCCATTTCTAATAATACCGATCAGCCTCTGCCCACGTGTATCATTGTTCTGGGTATGGCGGGCTCCGGCAAATCAACGTTTGTGAAGAAACTAGTTGAATATCTCAGCTCAGCTGAAAATAGTCAACCATATATAATTAATTTAGATCCAGCTGTTTATCATACGCCTTATCACGCCAATATAGGTTTGTATTTTTCTTTGATCGTGTCTAGTCCATGTTTTTTAGACATTAGAGATACCGTCAAATTTAAAGAAGTCATGAAACAGTATGGTTTTGGCCCAAATGGAGCAATCATGACTTCACTGAATTTCTTTGCGGCACGTTTTGACCAGGTTTTAAACCTTATTAACAAGAATGCTTGCCGCTATCGCTACGTGGTTTTTGATACACCTGGTCAGATTGAGGTTTTCACTTGGTCTGCTTCTGGAATGATAATAACCGGTGCACTGGTAGATTTGTTGCAACTTTTTCGACTCCATTCTTAGGCTGCTTCGTACCCAACACTTGTGATCTACATAGTGGATACACCTCGCAGTCATAATCCTGTTACATTCATGTCGAATATGCTCTACGCGTGTAGCGTTTTGTATCGAATGCAACTACCCTTCATATGTGTCTTTAACAAGGTAAATTGGCAGACGGCAATTATTATTCTCTCCCCAGGGCCGCAAAATGTCTGAATTAATTTTATCCAGAAACTTTAATTAAGTTCAGATGCATTTTGCGCTTTGATATGTTGTGCTACATTTTTGCTGCAGACAGATGTAATTGAGTGTGATTTCGCGGTCGAGTGGATGCGGGACTTTGAGGCCTTCCAGAGGGCGTTGGATGCCCAACGTTCGGTCGCGCTGGGAGAAGTAGACTGCGTCGACGGGCCTTTTGTGGACAGTGATTCATCACAGTATATGACCAGTCTTACCAACTCTATGGCCCTTGTTTTGGACGAGTTTTACAACGATCTAAAAAGCTGCGGTGTCTCCTCATTCTCTGGTGATGGAATGCCACGCCTTCTTGAATTGGTAAAGGACGCCACAGCGGAGTATTACAATGTACGTTTTTTTCCAATGAGCGAAATTTGCTTGACATTAGAAGCACTTAACTTTTTTATTGGTGTTATCTGGAATTACCGACTATTTTAGCTTAATGCTCTGATAATAACTGCTTTTCTTAGTAAAACTTGCCTCACATTGTAAAGGTTATTAAGCAGACATGTCAATTTTCACATGTTGTGGTTTTGCGAATTTTTTTACTTTAATAGGAGTATTTACCAGCACTTCAGACCAAAAAAGCTTCCCGAAAGTATCACAGCTCTCTTCTCAGTCGAAAATGCGGTACGCTTGTCTAATTCACACATGAATTTTCACTCAGTAATGAGTTCTTATCGTTATTCCATTTAATATTGACTATGGGTTTTTATTTGGAATGCGGGAGTTAACTAAAGTGCAATCAAGGTATCTTGTTAAATAATCATTGTCTCAATCATTCCTGAAGGGACCTCTCCCAAAGTAAATGTTCAATGTTGGGCCTTTTTTACAAAGTTATGTGCTCTTTGTCGAATTAGGTGATGTGGCTGATGAAAAGGGCGGTGTTGTGGACAGCGATGATGACGACGAGGAGGATGACTTGGATAGAGAGAGAGGAACGCTCCGTGTGAAACCCATGCTAGTGGACTTAGTGGGACACGACGACAACGCCCACTCTGATCCCCTCGTCCATCTGGATGGAGTCGAGCAGAAGCCTGATGATGAAGACCAAATGGATGGTTTGTTTATGTCCTTTTTTTATTCAAGCCATTCATGAATTCGTATCCTAATTAACTGACTTTCTTGTTCCACCTTAGATGAGACTTTTCAAAAGAAGTGCGCAATATCACCGTCCGTGAAGCCATCGTGAACATTGCTTATCCTTCATGTACAGTCGCAGTATTTTAATAAAATTATGACATGTGAACAGGTACTAGGTTTTCACTTTATCTTTTGTACGTTTGATTGGATATCGGTAGACTTTCCCCCCATCAAAATTTAATTTATTTACTTAATCATTAACAAAAGTTTTGACGAACTGCTTGGCGTCAAGTATCACGTTGGCATACTGGCTATATTGACTTTGCATTGTTCCTCATAACCAGCGTCCTTTGGCAGGGTCGCTTAGACATCCGTGCTTCTATCAACTTCCTGGATTTGCTCAGTGTTCTATGAATGCAGCTTTGTGAACTGACAAATTCGTTTTGCAGCTGTGGGAAGGTGGAAATCCTGACCTAAGATGTTTGCTGCGGTTGTGGTTAGTTAGACGACGCTTTTTCAGGGATAATGACTGACTTGGGTGAAATTGAACGAGCAATGCTTAAGCGTCTGGCGGAGCAGGAAGGGCCACATTTCCGTCACCAGACGCGAGACGAGGGCTCGCTCTCGGTGGAGGAGAAGGTCAATCTGGCTGGTGATCTTCTTAAGCGCAACCCCGGCGAATTTCTCGCACGCTACTACAGATTCCTCTGCTGGCCGGAGGATGCTGAGTATTTTCGCGACCTCTGGGACAACTACACTGTGCGGTACTATCTCAAGGAGGTGGTCGGAGTTCCCTCTCCTTCCTCGACTTCAGCTGACGCAGGGGCTGCGAAGGTGACGTGCGAGGCTCTTCGGCGGAGAAGAAAACTGCGTGTCAAAAACCGACGCCTGGTGGTATGCATTGAGTGGACTTATCCAGGGAACAGAAGCGTATTTTGCGGTCTGGTCTGAAACTCCTCAAACACTGTATTAATCCGGGTGTTGCTAAGCATAAGTTATCGAAGATCCATTTCATGCCTTTGTTATGTTTGGAACCAATTGTGCTTAACTCATAATTCGACCCTCGTTCGTTCTTGAATGGATTGGTCTAGGCCGTAGCTATGATATGGAAGCACAGTGGGTTACTAATCAGCAATGCAATGCAGTTAGATCAGTGATCTTGAACGATAGAAAAGGCCAGGATTAGAAAGACTCTTGGGTGTTGAAGTTGATACGAGAATCTGGAAAGGCGGAGCCGATGCGGAATATTGAGATCAAAATGGCACAGCAAAGGTTTGGAGCGATAATCAAACGGTCTGAACACATCTTTCAATGAGGCTTTGTCATTCACACCTTATGTATCCTTTGGTGGTTTTCTTTCTTGAGGCTCTGCGTCGAATGGAGGCGGAGGCGAAGGCAGACCCGACGGAGGGCTTCTTCTCGGACGAACAGATGCGTGAGCGCGAGCCAGAATTATGGGAGCACATGGTTGGTCGGTACCTCAGCGATACGGACAGACGTTCGCTTTTGGGTCACCAGTATGAGTCTTTTAGCGGTATGCTCCTCTCCCAATTACTCGACACTGAACAGAGGCCCGATAGACGAGCCGACAACCTCGAGGTGGGACATTGGTCCTCGTCTTGCTCTTTTAGGCACAGATAACGCTTTCTACTGATGTTTGGGAGTAGGGTTTGAGCCAGTTTGTGTAGTTACATCTCGGATAAACTTGACTATTCAGTAAAGGTATCATAACCTCTGTCCTTATTCGAGGTGCATTATTTCACTTCGTTGATCATCCACCCAGTCAATTGCAATCTTTTCTAAGGCTGTGTTTACTTTTACTCTGACGCGACGCACTTATCTTACTCGATTTACTTCCTTATCCAACGCGACTTACAAGTCGAATTTTGTGACTACTTTTCACTAGCATAGCACAGGAATAGGAGATTATCTACTTTTGGAAATGTTGGGACTTGAAGTTACTACAGTTAGGGGCCACAGTGAAAAGAAATCAAAGAATGTTATACCAAACTATAGTTAGTGACAATACCTATAGGAGGAATCTTATGACTCTGAAGAAGACGCTGAATTTAGCCGAGACCGATGGGAATCTCAAAAGCCAACAGGTTTGTTAATCCATTTGAGACCGATGTCGCTCCCTAGTGGTCGCAGAACAGGAGCGCTCGCGGCAGGAGTTTAGAGAAATGATGCATTCCCACTTCCTTGCCGGACTTGACGAGGAATTTAACTACGAGTAAGCTCTCACTATCTACTTTTGATTGTAAAGTTTGATACTGCGGTACTGAAATCAGTTGCCGAAACCGATTAACACATAAAGTGACTTCATTTAGCCCACTCAACACATTCACCTTTGGTCGAAATTTGCCTTTGCAAAATGTGAGAGAATTTTGACACATGTCCTTTCTTTTCGTGGATAGTCACGATATAACCTTATATTGCACTAATAATTCCTTGTGATGACAAAATTATGTGTATTCCCATTACATAACTTACTAATGCAGTTGAAATGCCTCTCAAATCGTAACGAGAATGGAGAACCATTGATTTCCGCCCTAAGGAGCCTTATCTTACGACTGATACTTATATTCATTGCTCTTTCAAGTGCCATTGACAACGACTCAGCGCTTGATGATGAAATGGAAGAACTGGTTCACGACGCGGAAGATATCTACTTTGACTCTGAGAGCCCTTCCGCGGCTCCTCTCGACGAGCATTCGGACTTGATACACGGCACAGACTCCACAGGAGATCACACTTTACCCTACTGAGCACTCGCTTTTTCTTGTCGCGTCAGTTCCTGTTTCAGACGTTCTTTGTTTTGACCAAGCTTATGTAAGAACATACCTGAATGGTATAGGATGTTCTCAAGGCAGCTTACGGCATTTGTACGGTGGCGCTGACGCGAAAAGGTCTGGTGAACATTCACATTAGAACCACTGCTGTCGGGTACCTCAATCTGTAGAGCAATGAGGCCCTTCAGGAGTGATGTTCTCCCACCCATAGGTACTCACAATGCCTAGTCGATCTGGTTAGAATGCTTCACAAGAGTGAAATGGGCAGTTATTCTGAATGTGTTTGAAAAAGATTTCGGGAGACAGATTCAAGAGCAGCATTCTCGATTATTTTAAGATCATATGTGCAGATTTGGGACAGCTGCTGGCCACAACTGCGAGAGGCTGCTAACTTCACGGGAGGCACACCGTCAAGAAATGAGTACAAGACAATATCTATACTAGTTGCATATATTACTAGCACAATCACAGCTGTACAGGCGCATGAGGGATGATCTCACTTTAAATCCAAAGCCCAAATGATGAGGTGCACCACCATTAGGATCAGTGGTTGCCAGGCGACGAGGTAGCGAATGGCGTCCAGGAGATTGCCGAACAAGAGATGCGGTTTCTCCCACCTTTTATTACCAGTAGGTTAAGGTCAATTGAGTGATTTCGGTGCAGGCGAGTGATGAACTAGATGCACAAACAACAGGCAGGAAAAGCAGCAGCTGTGCTAGCACGTTGGACGCATTTATGAAGTTTCAAAAGGACCGACTTGGCTCGAAGCTTACTCTACTGAAATTTCTAAAATTGATTAATCAGCAGTAGTTAGGTTTAAATGGCGGAGAATTGTTTCTACGAATCTCCTATGGAGTAGTGAAACGCAAGGCGAAAGCATATCCCAAAGGATTGAAAAGCATCCAGCAAACTTATGGGCTAAACGGGCCACCCCGACAGTAAATAAAGTCTAGGTGCAGGTTTGAAGCTATTAGTCTACGTGCTGAGTGACCCTTAGGGCGGTGTGGGTAGGAGGCGCGTGTTCAATCAGAGGGCGGACAGAGGTACATGCTTTCTAGCAGTCGACAAAAGAAAATAGAATGGATCGGCAATAGGGTCACTCCTGGGTAGATATTCAAAAAATAGCTCAGCTACCAAAAACAAATGTTGAGAAGATACCAAGGAAGTTCGGCTGACAAACTCCACTCTGCACAAATCAAATAAATTATGGAAAATGTATAAGCAAGATCCAGGGGGACACGCTAAACATGAAATGCAACCCAAAGTAATAGAATCGGCGGGGTTTCTGTCGTAGAAAGATGTTAAATTCGGTTGACTGGAGATAAGGACGGGCTTAAAGTACCAGCAGAAGAAACTGATCACAGAGGAGGAGAGTTAGCATCAATGGAGTGATCATAACATAGATATGATTTTAAGAAAAAGGATACGGGTTTTTGATAAGCTTGTGAAGGTTGACCTTCTCTTTGCAGTATGGGCAGGTATCCTTCTTCCCCACAATGCACCAACCTCGAAGACAAAACTCATGAAAGCTAAAAAAACACTCCGAAGTTAGAAAATGCTACCATAACATCGGCTACCATGTTATGAGTTAGTTCGGCTGAATTTATGGCATAAAGTACAAGTAAATCTAAGTATTCTGCTTGCCAGGGATTTCCTTAGAGGGATACAGCTTGTAGCAAAAATATTCAAACACGCCTCAATAATAGCCCATTTATTTGGTAAAATATACTGAGATATGAGATATGAGTAAATATGCTAATATATCTATAATGCCAAAAAAACATAAAGGCAAGATAAACGACTTACACGTGTGAGCAGTTAAGTCGGTACTTTTTCTCACCCTTGCCATTTAGCATAACGTTCGTACATAGAGCACATACGCCAGGGTCGATTCGCCTCAGTGGAATGCCAGTAGGTGTAAAGTACTAAGTAAAAAAGAAGGAATAAAACAAGTGGTGAAGGTTTTGGACAAGGAATTAAGAACTTACGCTAATATGAGCAGCCATTTTATCGGTACAAAATTCAGCGAAATCTCTCGCGACAAGTCCATAGTAAACACCATAGAAGAGAATCAGCCCACCAACGGGGATAGCAAAACTGGGGTTGATGAGTGTAGGAATGAACAACGAAAAGAGCACGAGAAAGTATCCGCCCACCGACCCAGCATAAGATACTTTGTGGACAAGTAAAAACCACCAATACACGCGCCTTGAAACATTAACCAAGCAGGGTAAATCAGAAATAAGTTTAAGTAAGGAGAAAAAAGTAGACATGAAGTACCTCGGTGTAGACGTCGAAATACGTGGGCATGAACTTAAATAAACCATGACGCCGGTGACCAGTGAAAAAAATAACCATACAGTCATGAATCGGAAATAGAGCATGTAAGAACTGTAGCACATAGGAACAATCCACATCCCAAGAAGTGTGAGCAGATGGTAAGATTTCGGATGATATTGCTTCCAGGCCATTAGGGCGAATTGGGCACCAAATGTGAAAAAAACGAGAATTAGAAACATCTCTAAATGCATAGCTTCATGACCCTTGTGCTCTTCGTGAACTTTTAAATGTTTCAACCTTGCAGCTTCTTCTCTAGAAACATTTCTTAGGTCGTAAGTCTAAGTTGAAATTGCCTTGGAAGTGCATAGGAAACCTACAACATTATTTACTACAATCGCATCCTCTTGCTTTTCCATTACACGTACTCGTATTAACCTAAAACATCTGTCACACCAAAAGCCACGGACTTCTCGGATTAGCCAATAAATTCCAAGGTATTATAACCTATGACAATCCTGAAATAGTGATGATACTATACCCTGCATTCATTTACAGTTCCGCGACCCGAAAAGTTAGGAAATAATATCATCAAAGACAAAATGATAAATTAGAGTGGTTTGGACTGTGACTACTGTGCTAACAATAGTTGATATAAGAGAAGTCTCCCACACCTTTTTAGAAATCGTATAGTTGTTTGCATCCAAACACAATAATGCACTAAAACCAGGCCTCACTTCACAAATCGATGTTAGTCATGCTGTAAGTCCAAAATTAAGGTAGCCATCGAGAGCATAATAAGCCAAAGTAATACAGAAGAACGCATTTTAGTAACCTACAGAAGAGCTGGGAGAATAGTGGAATGCTTCGTATGTCATATTACAGGAGCGGAAATACATCCAGCGTGTCTGCATCATCCTAATTGGATTTAAACCAAATGCCGATTCACTACAATGGCATCGAGAGCCTTCCCTGCGATAGTAGTCAAACGAGGATAAACAAAGGTGCATTGCCAAAGCGGCTGTTACCATTGAAATACTTTGTTTGTTCGAACTACCGGTTTAGGTCACTTGGGTGGCCATCTTGTTCTAGCCTGTTGGTCGGCTTCTGGGCCGTGCCAACAGCCCCCAAGCCCTCTATTTCCAGAATATGTGTATTCTGCCCTAGTACTGCGCATTCTTTTACCGTAAAGGGAGCCTTGGGACGCTACAACCATGACTCGTAGTCTATGCTGCAGAATGGTAGCACAACTTTCGTCTAGCTTATCACAACGTTAAACGAAACGTCAAGCCACCGCAATGTCACCCCTTCGAAATTGACACTTATAAAAATAGGTGATCTATCTAACACCGAAGACCACAGACTTTAACGTTTGCAAACGTTTTGGCCCCACCTGCAACTCATGTTTGGTGAGAAAAGGTTCAATGTAATAAACCAACCAGTTCTTGATCTTCGATTCCTTACTCAACTACTTTTTTAGTTACCGAAGTCAGAATGTCAAATGATTATGACTAGGACATTCCAGCATCAATGGTAATCGAGATCTACTGGAAGCATGTGATCCAGATCCCGGCTATAAGCATCCACGAGTGGTGGTGATTACCGTGCGGGAACTCCACCCTTTATTGTTGGAAGCAAAAAGGATAGACACTACATTGATTGTCGTAGGTGACACAAACATAAACAGAAATTGAACGGTTGTTATAATATTATCTTCAAGACTTTATTGAATGACGGATGATAAAGACTGGAAAGAAGCAAGTATGCACGAACGGAAGGCTCGAATGCAAAGTTTGCTTAAAAAATAGGTTATGGACCAATTCACATTGTCCTCTGCTGAAATGTCTATCAACCATGTCACAGGCCATTGGTAATTGCGCGAAGGAAAAGGTGAAGAGATCAGGTACAAATAACGCCGAACGCTTGCAACAAAACACTGGCGCAATGGGGAGGACGAATATAGGACAATAAATGCCACAGACATACACACTTTGACAGGCAAACAATTGGGTTGGGTGGAAAGACGGAGGTTCAAAATACGATAAATTGCGTTTGTATCATAACTTCCGAGGGACAAATGAGAAGTCGCTCTTGATTGACCGCTAAGGCATTCGCCTCTTGTCGCTGACGCAGTCGAGACACGAACCGCGGATTCGCTGACTCCTGCAGCCTACCTATCGATGCAATTGTAAAGGTCTGAAAGTGTTTATCCAACACCTCCTGCAAGCCGGGATCAACCTCCACTTGCGACACGTGGAGGGATTTGGGTGGCGGCCTGTGCTCCACAGCCAATCCATACAATGCACGGTAGCAGGCAATCTCTGGGTCGGATACCGCTTTTCGAGGATAAACCAAACGATGGAATGTTCGGTCGCTGCGGTCATCATATGAAAAACTTCGGGGAAGCACTAATTGGTCTTCTCCCGTTATAATCGGATGGGACATTCGCTGTTAATGAATAACACGATATTAAGTAAAAATGGCTGCATTCAGTCTGCCGTAGGCATGAAAAAAGGTGCTCACCACATAGGTCTTGGGACTACTACTGCTCTGCTCTTCGGTTTGAGATGGAAAGGATAGGGGACGATGAAATAGACCTCCAGGCAGGGGTGGGGAGGAAGACCTACTGACGTAAGCAGCGATGGTGGCGTTGGCTACTGGAACCATCTGTTCGCAGTCCGCGCCTTCCAAATGGGCGGGAACAGAGCGTGAGTGGCTTAGACCAATTCTTAATCTGTGTGCTTTCTCATCCTCTCTGTCATCTCCTTCCGCTTCCTCGTCCCCATCATCCTCTTCCTCCTCGGCTGCAATGGAGGCCGCCTCTTCCAACTCGTAGATCAAGTCGGAAACTAGGTCAAAGTAGGGAAAACAGTGAGTGCAACATGTTTAGGGAACGTGGATGGGGTAACAATTTTAGAATTATATCTGAAGAAAGGCAAAACAACTCCTCAAATGGGGAGATTGTAAACTCCAACAAACAAAGTATTTGCCAACATGTGATAGGAAATGTAAATGAGAGTACGCATGAAAATTCATCAAAGATTAAATCCAGTAGTGCTCTAACATCCATTTCGATTGAATGTCCTCGTTTGTCAAATGCAAACCATGACACAATAATTGCCAATTTTGAAATGGTGAAACTAGCCGGGTAAAATCCATAGATATGGAAAATTGAACTTTGATAATATTTTCAGATAATACCGTGCAGAAGCACAGAACACTGGGGTCATGGAATTCACCAAGGCGTTGTGCAAGAATAAGATGAGACGAGAGAGATGGAAGGTTAATCAAAAAAAAGCAGAGAGCGAGCGTACTTGAGGAGCAACGGCTGGGTTTCATGATATGCGTGGGCATATCATCCACATCGGAGCCGAGAGAAGGTTCAACTCCCTGTTCTGCAATCTCACTCGTTTCCCCCGACTCTCCTCCTTCCACTACCTCTGTGCTGTCTGGTGCCAACATCTTTCCGTCCGGCACTTCTACTGTTGCTGCTTCAACACACTTGGTGCCCAACTAAAATAAAGGAGGCGAAGAAGCGATTTTGTACTTATACTCCTAATTAAGCAAGTTATTGGAAAAAAACCGAAAAAGCTTAGTAAATCCAAAGAATATCTCATTCTAAAAGGAGCATTTAAAACATTAGCGGGCTGAATATCACGCGTCCTTTGTATAAGGTCATACGTTTCCACCATTGGTGGAGCAATGATTCAAAAATCTGCGCCAAGCTATCAAGAACGGTTCGAAAACGAACCTTTAAACTAAAATAAATTTTACTTTAATGATGATTTGGAACAAATGAAATTGAGGAACTAGCTGGTACTTGTGAATATTCTACTGGTGCCAATGGAAAAAAAAACATGCATGCAAAATCACATGAGCTGGTACACTACTCGAGCCATTTACGCGAGGAGACGGCTGTTCATTGGGCCTGACGGAACCATGGGTAGCGGGAAAAACTTTTTCCACAAGCGGTAGAGATTGCTTCAGCATCCGCCCAAAGGACCCTTTTATGCCCTGTGCACGGGAGAATGAAAATTGTCTTTTGTCAAAATTGCAAGAGGTATGAGAATAAACTAAAACAACAACGATACTCAAAACAAGAAAAGTAGAAAGGCAATATAAGGAGACAGGCAAAGTGCTTTAAACGAGTAATGGCTGTAAATTATTCGTCCCATTCAAAGTGCAGACCTTCTCCATTTGGGAGACGTTTGTAGGAGGTGTAGGTTTCGAGGAAGTCTTCACTCCCCGGACGCGCTGAGCCGGCTCGGACGAGTGATTGCGGTTGACCGTAGAGACGCGCCGGGAGCGCCGGGGACGGCGAGGCGGGTGCAGAGAGAGGAGAAAGGGATACAGACAATCGCGATGCTGCTGCAGGGCAGTGTAGACAGTGGGAGGGAGCGGTCGCGTGAGTTTCGTAGGTAGCGAGGACGTGGAACGTCGCTGTATCACCGAATTACCCGTCACCCGCGCCTCTGGTGACACCGACGCTTCCAGATTTATTGAAAGATCTAAAGAAAAATAAATATCAAATGAAATTCAGGAATGTGGGTTAAGGGTTCACTGCTTGTTTATTAGCGGAACGTTCACTCGAAAAGCAATCACTACACAGCCTAGTATCAAAAACTAAGTGCGAAATACATTCAAATGCTGTTTTGGAAAGATTAAACACTAGGCTACCGGTAAACTGGTCGATGGATTGAAGGAGAACGGTAATGGATTCAGCGACGGCACGGAGGGCATCTGTAGCCTCTTCCGTGCTGGAGATGGGGATCAGATAGTTGTTGAAGAGACGAAAGGGAGCCTGACGCAAGTCCAGCCGGTATTGACCACCAGTGCCCCGTTGTATGGGAAGACGCTTGAGCACGGTAGACGGAGCCGAAATCACACTCTCTCCACTAGCGTCGTCACTTGAACGAAAACCCAATGCCTATAACACATTAAGTATACTCACGACTATCGTGATGGGCACACTCTAAAGATCCTTTGCAATCTGACTATTTCTGATGCCGTATCAGGTGAATGCATGTCCTGCAAGCTTGTGATGAAGCATAGAATGGAAAACAACGATAGTACTGAAACCATAAAGTCACCAGAATGGTCAAATCAAAAATATGGGTGCACCATTCCTAACTCTCATGCACGAACAAAATCAGTTTCTAAAAAAGTTGGATGGAAAATGGGAGCATATGGTGGTGAATACGCAGACATCCAGACCAAATTGGGAGAATTGTATGAGATAACTCTCATCTGGTATCCAAAGTATGACCCGGATTAAAAGAGTAATTAATTTCACGAGATACAGTTCGAGAGTAGTGTCAGTTTGTGGTGTCCAGCAGGCGTCGGGTAACTATCATGGCAGTCAAGTGTAAAGAGAGAGGAAATGGTTAAACTACCTTCATAGAATGTGGAAGAAAATGAAGTACAAGGGGAACAGGAGCAAGAACAAAAAATAGATATCGTCAACACGACCATGATGACCGACTCACTTCTTTGGAAGAATCATTGCGGAAAGGCATGGGAGGTTGATTAGAATTCGAAGACGTTGTAGTAAAGTCAACATGCAGGACAGGAGAAGCCTGCTTAAAGAGAGCGGATTCAGTACCTACAATGTGACAACATAAACGATACATCGAAGCACAAAAAACTCGAGTTAATGCACAAAATTGGAGTTATTTACAAAGAAACCAACAGAATGTGGAACCCTTCATTAAACACAAGAACAAACTGAAAAATGCCACCCATGACCCATTACTATGCATCATCCCCATCATTACGGAGGGCATTTTTTATGCCCACGGTCTTTCAAGTTATCGGTCCCTCGTACAGTTGGTGTTTGCGGCTAATTCGCAGTTTTAAGAGGTCCACCAAAATGGCAACCCAACCCCTCGATTATTCAAGAGCAGAAGGCATCACCACATCGCATTTTATGGCATACACCTGCGAAACTCAATTGGAAGCAAGTACATCACCATATTTACAACACAACACTTCTCTGTGAGAGCAAATGAACTCATCCCAATTGAAAACATGTACAATATTAAAGTGTCATTAACCTGAGCAAATGTATCTGCCCAATTACAGTAGGAGATACACGAAAAAGGTTTTAAGATCCACATTTTAAAGGGAAAAATAACGTATATTAATGTAAACAGGAGAATCTTTCACTCACCAAGAGCAATGTGTTTGATCGAGGAAATAGGAATACGTAAGTGCGCCTGGGGGTCATCAACAAATCTGCAAGACAGACACATAGAAAGGCCAGTTTTAGCAACTCTAGGGAAGGCCAACTGCATTCAGGAATTGGTAGATGCTGTTGTCCAACAGTCCCACTTCAAAAACTCCACATCCGTAGCTATTTGGCACATGTAATGCCCGGTTTGGGGAAATTAACAGGAACACTTCACCGCGTTTGGAAAACGACACGCGACGATTATTTAAAATTCTACATACCAGGAAGTTGGTAGTTCAAAAAAAAATCCGAATTTCAAAGCAAACAGACTATTTAATTGTTTTTTATTGAGTGAATCCCTCCACACTTGGCACAGCCTACTTTGTGTGATAGTAACCTCGCACGAAAAATAATGTGGATCAACTTATTTCCAACTTTCAGTTCCTGCAGACTCGTTCATATTTAGGCTTGGCAACCTAGGGAGCATAAAGCCTGATCCCCACTTTCTTTCAAGCTTATTTGTAATTAGGGTGAGGCTAAAGCTTTGAAGTGTCTCCAGCTTAAAAAAAGGAGGAACATTCACAATTGGAACAACAGACTGCTTCACCTGACAATGTGGAGATATTTGCTTGTTAGCATCCCAAATGCTCGGACATCTGTGCGTCTCGGTCGCCTGAAAGGGAAGCACAGTAACCCGACCTGTCTGTGAAACTTAACGGTAAGCATCGTTTAAAGCATTACTGTTAAGGTATCAGGCGTCTGACGAAAAACTACAGAAGCCACCAGCATTGCAACGATAACGTAGTATATGAAGCTACTAAAATTTAAGGGTAATAAAGCAAATTGCGATCCGTGCTAAGTCACGCTATATTACGTGAGGATAAAAACGATACTTTCGGTGGTGCAACTGAAAGCTACCCAATACAGAATGAAAACAAGGCATGCTTCCTCTCAAAAACTACAGGTTAATTATGTGATTAATTTTGTTAACTATGCGACATTGTTGGTGCAAATGCCGGTATGAGTTCATGCCCCGAAGATAGGTACATGAAATAGACGTCTCTTCGTGGAACGGCTAGAGAATTCAATAAACAGCCTTATTCGATAAATAGCAATGTTACTTGCAAGAAAGTTGGATGATAGGGCCATTTTAATGCTATCTCAATTGTGTTAAAGTTAAGGAACATAAGATTGTACTTAGAAATTGCATCGATATTGTCAAGTTAAACAATGGGACCAACTGAGGCAGTAGTGAAGGGAATTTTAAGAATGGTTAATCCAGACCGTCCAAGTATAGTCTAAAAAACCGCTAAGGAGTGAAAGTTATGCCCAAAGTGAGAAGTAGAGCTCAGAAGTGAGTTCACCCATTGAGATGTCTTAAAAGGTAAATGCACCATTACTTTACCTCTTCTGTCGTAGGCGCTTCCGGTTGACACTTGATTTTGACAAATGGTATTCAATAATATGATGCATTTCAAAGTCAAGAAAAAGAAAAAAACACCCGTGTCACGTCGTGACCAATAAATGGGCCAATGAATAACTGGTACATAAAGACAACTTGCAAAATCAAAATGCATAGACATTTAATGATTTCCATGGAATTATAAGGTGCTGTTTTTCAGGTGTTGAAATGCCATAGAAAATCAGGATGGAGCATGGCTTTGTACAGGTCCTGCGTAATAGACGGTCACTTACATAACTGAACTGGAGGCAACAAACTCAAAAAATGGGTCTTCATCGCGCTGAAGGCAGGAGGATCTCATCGCAGCCAGAAGGGACGACACTTCTATGCTTGGATGCTAAAAAAAAAATCACAATCATGCCAACACTGAGGTTGAGAGAGTTCGCCATTCTGATGAGTTAAGTTTCATTGTGAGTATCTTATGCGCGTGTGCATCAGCTATTGTGCAGGCCACGTTGTGCAATGAGGCTGAAAGAGCATGCAATTCTTGGAGGTAGAATAACAAACTCATGCCCTCTTACTCTACATATCAGTACTGGCCAGGTAGGTCTATTACCAAATGAGGTAATAAGAGTTTATTTGAATGTCTAGCTTAAGAACTCTTAGTCAATAATGCCGCCAGGTCTGCATCAAGCTTTCAAAGATTAACAAACAAGCAAGAACAAAAGTTGAACACTTGAAGGCAAAAATTTCTGATCTGCCAATCGTTGAAAGCACTATCGCAGTAGCCTTTAAGGAGTGCATCTTGAGAATTGTCTGTGAAGGTTGCAATTGATATTTACCTCCTTAACAGGCACATCTGCAGGGCTGCAGTTCTGAAGGAACCGCAGCTCAGGACTGTTCGTGTGTCCAAGAAGAAGATCAATAGCGGCCTGACGCTTGATCTCACCGACGCGTTGGTAGTACCTACGGTAGAATGTTTAATGCCTTCTGTTAAGGATTGGAGAGCACCAAAAGTCGCACAATTAAGCTGCCTGCTAAATGATCCAGTACATCAAATGTAGGACAAAGTAAGTGCGGAGTTTTTGACTAAAACAAAGTCTCCTCTGCCTGCTTCAGTCAATTTCACGCTTTTAAATAATGAAAACCACATGTGGGAGGAAGATAAGGGAATGAAAACCACCCCGTTAGTACTATGAAGTACCTGCACACGTAAGAAAATGCACAAGAAATTGGAACGACCTACACACTTTTGAAAGAAAAATACCCTGCCAGATGATCGCATAGGCTGCTTCACACATACTTAAGTACATGGAAGGCCAACTAAACAGTGTTTGCTCATTCGCATTTACTCATTCTAGTCTGAAGGTCATGATGGGTTGGACAAATTACTGACGACAAGATCTCAATTTGATTAAGATCTCGAGGTGATGCTTCCAGGCAATTGAAAAATAGACGGCTAATTGCCAGAAACTACAGTACACACCTACTAGAACGCATTGGAATGTTAGGGCATCTAAACGCTGAATTCGGAATTAAAAGCTGCAGAAGCACACATTTATTTAGAGCTAAAAATGAGAAGAGTTTGGGTCTCGTGTTGCTCTGCCGTGTACTTTGACCAGAGCATGAATGCATACGTCGTTTGGTTGCGAAATCATGCAGTAGAAAAGCGCCAAGTCCTAATGACTTCCAGTTTTGGTTCCGATCAAGGCCTTCTGCTGGAATTCTTCAAAACTTATCAGAAGAAAATAATTACATTCACAATCTCATGAATTAATTACGCATCCGTTGGCAGCATAATAGTGCGGCTGTTGAGCACTCCTAGACATCCGTAAAGATCTTCCTAATTTCGTTACGCTGCTAAAATGTCAAACGTTCAAACTCGTTTTCGCGGCATGAGAAAATTTGACTCTAACTGGTGATGAGTCTTTACAATTTTTAAAAAATTAAGCATTGCAACCTACCTGCTCATCGACGAAACACCGTCTTTCATTAAGCCATTTACTGTTCGAAAGCCGGTCCGCGTGTAGTCGCCCTGAAGTGGAGCACCCAAAAATGCATTTTAAATAATAATGCTGGTGCACTGTCTTGAGAAAGCGCACATGAGAAACGCAGTCAATGCATTTGAAACCGACCTTCATAGCGGCTGTGCCGGTATAGTGGCGAGAAAGGGCGTCGCCATTATCCGCCCAGATTGATTGCACAGACCGCGAGAACTCCACAGGCAGATCCACCTCTGGCGGTAGGCGACCCAGCCTACGCAGCTAGGGTCAACAAGACGTCGGCTTCACACACAGGTGTTAACAGCAGTCAGCTATTGATATCCTCTGAATCAACACTTAGTCACAATGTGTTGCCTAATCAACTTAAAATTGTAACCTTGGGACAATACCAGCAACACAAGCAAGGCTTCAATGTCGCACAACCGTTCTTAACAAATTCACGATAATCAAACCACCTGGCGCAGATTACACAACAGCAACCAATTTTTCTATAAGTTATCGTAAGCAAGCACTGTAATCTGAAGGATCATCCAAAAGTGATGCAAATATGGATGTCATAAGGAACAGATATGAACAAAAGTCGGTGACAGAGAACGCTGTCGGATACCGATTACACCTAACTGGATATAGCCGACTTTAAAGACATAAACGGGGAAGGTATGCAGCACCAGTGGTTATCAAACAATAAGGAATTGCCATGGCCAGCAACAAAGCGGCAGGCCTAAACAAAGTTTTCGCAGTTAGTTTCAAGGATCTCCAAAAAACCGCTCGCTCACTCATTCCCCAACCCCCCTCCTCCTCCGCTTCCCCAAATGGCAAAGATTGCGCGCCTGCCGGCGGTCGGCGTGTGTGTCTACAACGCCTCCATTGTAGCCTAGTCATAAGGGTTGATGCCAGGTAAGACATCCGTACGGAGGTCCGATCTATCGGTTATCGACTTGAGGGTCCGATTGGATCTAGGCGTTCGCATCGCAGAACGAGAATGTACTTCCAGTAACACTGACAAACCATGGAGCAAACAAAACATCTAACAAACGAATGCAACGTAAACGAATAAGTGTCTACATTCCTTATCTAACTTGTGAACCATAGTGTGACAAGTAGCATTATAAAGCATCACCAAGCAAGGGTCTTACCTGCATTTCTATCACAGAGGTTGCAAACACACTTTGCACGAGATTTGTTCTGTCCAGGCAGTCAACACAGTTTACTCGAAAAACACTCTCTTGTTTGCATATGAGGTAATTCCTGTGCAGCCTATCGAGAAAGGATGGCGCAAACGCAAAAAATTCTCGAAACTTCGAAAAGAATGACATGCATTAACGCACAACGCACCAGCAGTATTTCATATCACGGATGATTGCCTTGACACCTTCCAAAAGAATTGAAACGTTCCCAAAGCGAAGACCTTTGCTGCGGGCAAACGTTTGGGATTAAAAGTCGTAATAGATTGCTCATGAAAAGCGACAGCATGAAAGATCTATTTAATATGCGGTGATGATGGTGGCCTTGGTTTGTTTCCAAAATTGTGGGCAGGGACGCGTTAACAAGTCAAACAGGATTAAATGTATCCTGAATGGTTAAGAAGCCTCGAAATTGCCTCAAAAACTCCATGAGATGTACCCGATATTGCAGAACGTACGGTACTTATTCCTATAAAAAGCGTCTAAGGCTTTTGCACTATTTATACGACGTTTATCAACACAACTCAGTGCTCAGGCGGTAGAGTTTTGAGGTCAAGCCTTGCGACAACAAAAAGTAGAGCAGCAAGAGAAAAAAACGCATGGGAATTCGTCTCTTGTTCGGTAGTATGGAATTGAGTCTTATACTAACGTGGAGACTTCACAAGGCCATGTAAAGCAACACTACCAATATGGGTACCAGACATACAAGTGACTCACCAATATTCGTGGAAATCGAAGCCAACATATGTGACCTTGGGATTGTTGAAAAGCAGGAGCTGCCGCACAAATGCCCCAGTGATTTTGCTCTCCTGATGACCTGGCGCCGTCTCAACCAAATTCACTACAACCAACCGGTCAAACTTCCGCAGTGGACGCTCAATATGCAGGCGAAAGGCCTCCCGATTCTCCGACAGACCTACGCAAATACAATAAGCGTGATTGTCTGACTTAGGACTTCCCATGCTCTTCATCCGGTTGCCTGGCCCCTGACTATATTAACGTAATTCTACAAAACACTTCTACTTTGGACGACAGATCCTCTAATAGCCTGAAATTAATAAAAGTAAATTTCAAGCAATCGAGACGTCAAAACAAAACTGCTGATGTCATCCAAACAATATAAAGCTAGCGTCTGACAAGGAGCATTGAATAGCAACTACTATATTGGTTTTCATCTTTAAACTACTCAACAGTGACACTTCGTCAAACTTGACCGAAATAGCATAGAACTAGTATTATTTTATAACACAAGTGATGTTATCGAACATAATGTATAATTAAATTTATTAAAAGTGTCAGATTCAGTTAAAACACATTATTCTAGAAAACTAAATTGGAATGTGAAATAAGGCCCTAAGACTAAGACAAGGGGAGAAATTCAACCACACGGAACACAGCCCATGGAGCAATAGAGTCTGTAAAAGGTGGAAAAGAATCGTACTTTTGTGTAGTTGAATTGGAGGTTTGTATTTGATGCCCGTTTGGGTCCAGAAGACCGGCACGGAGCCGCGAATCTGCAGGAAGGAGAGGACGTGCACGCTCACCTCGCTTGGCACTTCCAGCACCTGCAAGAAGAATAATAAAAATGCGATTGCGACATCGATGATGGTTATCCAACGATTCAAACCAAGGTTTGTTCTTCCTTTCTAAAAAAGAATCAAATAATGGGGCATGAATAAACACCCACAGTTAGGCCAACAACTCCCTAAATTCAGCTGACATTTCGAAGAATTGATAAGGTAGTAGTGTTTCCAAATGATGCAGACGCACACCGGAGAATAGAATACTTACAGAGAAGGTAAAAAAACAGTGAACGCTGGGGTAGGAGAAATGGCCTAGAGTTTACCACGACAAGAGTGATTCTCACCTGTTCCGTTTCCACATAATTCGCTACATATCCCTTTTCGTCAATACCTCTTCGTCGGTACCTACAGCCTAGAATCGGAAATATAGCAACCAATAAGCAGAATTGCTGAGACAATTAAAAGCAAAAAATGAATGCACTCTCACCAGCTCTGAATTGGCTCCTCCGAGAGATAATGGTTAGGGTGACGAGATCCGATTTAGTTGGAATAATGCGGCCGTCTACGCTCCACGTATGGAGGGCTAATTTGTGCTGCTTCACGAAACCGCTGATAACCGGTGGGAGCATAGACTCAAGAGCACAAAGGCACTCTGTCAATCGGGTGGGCTGTCCTGCCCCCATGGCTACCTGCTGCTTTGGTTCAGGCGTCTCCATCCCCTCCTCCGTCCCTTCACCCTCGTCGACGGGGGAGGGTGATCGGGATGCGGTGACGAATTCTGGCAGTCCCTCTTCCACATGGAGGTAATGGAGTGCAGGAGCCACCAGATCTTGAAGAATGCGGTGATTCCACACGAAAGACTCGTCGTAACGGCACCAAATGGGTGGCCAGTAGGTGCGGGGGCATACTTTCAAGTCACCCCAGTCGCACAGCTCACCTCGCAGACGTCGACATTCGCGTCGCTGCGTCCAAAGTGTCAAATCACCACCACGCTTTGTAAAGTAAAATTGGTCCGACTCGCCTTCAAAAAGCTTTTCCAACTCCTACGGAAAGTCAATACTGAGATTCTTTAGCGTGTTCTACTCACCACTACATATTTTATCAAAACAATAACTATTAAGAGCTTCTCAAGGAGGGCAAATACTAATAAAAGGAACGTGGGCGGAGAAAAACCATGCAAAAAAACCCTTGCTTGCCAAGAGAAAAGCACGAGAAATTGCGAAGAATCGAGGAATGCACGATACCCACTCACCTCTAGAATGCGCATCTCAAAGCGACTGCTTCCTTTTGGTTTCTGAAAGACCGCCAAAGAAATGTATGTGTGAAATGCAATAGGTCATCACTATCTACGCTCGGTCAAAACTGCAAAATATTTTTTCCCTTGAGCGTATTAGCAATTTAAATTAGATGATGCAATTAAACCAATCCAAAGTGGGCATAATCCTTCATGCTATTCAAATGAGCGATCTGATCTTGCCAGCAGCTTGCAATCTCAAATTTCGAAACACTTGGTAAACAATGGTACGATTTTTACTTAAAACAGGGTCAAAGGCTTGAGATCGAACCATGTTTGAAAGTGTACGTCAAATTTGTACAGATTAAAGCGATTTGAGAAACATCACATGGAAAAAGCTGACCTGTTTAAAATTAACAATATCAGAAGCTGCTTTGATGGTGTTTTGAACCGCTTGCACGATTGCCGGCTGTTTTTGAGCGGACGCCTGCTCCGGCGTCAAAACCGTCTCCTTGCCACTTCGTGAGGTCTTCTACAAGAAGAGGCACGGTCCTGTGAAGCAGAGAGACCTCCAAGTAGTGTACTTAGTGCGCATAGAATGTAATGGGAGGTAATGCACTTAAGTGCGCAACATCATATGGGCAGTTCAAGGAACCGGGTAAGTTAAATTGGCAGTCAGCCACAGAGCTTTATAGCAAAGAATCAAAAGCTTATAATGTTAAAACCAAACTTTTAGAGGAAAACCACATGGACATCTAAGATGCAAACGAGACTCACGTTGAGTTGAAATGTTTTCGGTAGAGGCAAGGGTGAAATGGGGAGGATTGCGATTTTCGATATTCGTCTGACTTCAATTCCATCATGAAGAGAGCACACAAATTCGCTTTCATTTATAAGCAACAAATGCCAATTACTGCCTGCATGAAGAAAACACAAGCAACGCTATTTTGCTCTTAGTAAAAAGCAAGGCAAACAGGCGAATAAAGCACGAATTCGCGATGTTGTGGTTAAGCACACTAAGATCAAACCACTTGTGCTATTTATGCATGCGTGAATTCCAAGTCCCATGGATTTCACCGTTCGACACGAAAGATAATAAAAGCACAAAAAATGATGGAATGGTCAAAATAACACCGAACATTTTTGCAGGAACGTAATTGAATACTAATCGGAAGAAAATCAACACCGTAGCATCGTATGAAATGGAAGCCCAGAGGGTCTATCCAGCCGGAAGCAGCTGTACGAAAAGCGTGAGTAATTTTACAGGCCATTAATGCATACCATATAATGGAGTAAAGCACAACGTATGAATCCAATGCATCAACGGCTATAAATAAAAATTATGACGATACACTCTTGTTATTGCAGCAAAGTGGAAGGAAATCATCAAGCCAGTTCAGTGAAATTGAATAACCTAACCATAAAAATAGCATGAAAAATAAGTTAACGCTATTGAGATTCGCATAAATTAGGTCAAGTAGTAAAAAATTGCAATATTTTTGAGTGGCTACTTAGAGAGTCTGGTGATAGAGCAAACACGATTTCGTAAAGCGTTCACGCCAAGGAGAAGTCGTAATTAGCACAAATAAATTGAAAAATCATTCAATAAAAATAAGGGAGTGGAACTGAAAAGGAACCAGCTTACTGGAGATACACTGAAACTTTCCGAGAACGCCCTCAACGGCACCAAGATTGACCGCATCGGGAAGCGCTACGTTTGCAGCTAAAACGGAAAGTTTTTGAAAATATATGAAACATCACAGGAGGCTAAATAAAATTTCAAATGTAACGAAAGCACCCATATGAGTTACAGATACACCAGTCGGGAAGCAAACCGATAGTAAGGAAAACGCCATAAATAGAAAGATCGGAGATACTTTCAATGTGAAAATCGAAGCTGATTAAAGATACTCCATAGTATGGATGTTTGACAATCAGGCAAGCGTTGGGCAAGATAGCGGAAATCAAGCATAAAAATCAGAGTATCACACATTGAAACCTTTTGTGGGCTAGGACCAACATAGAAAAAAGAGTACGCCAAGTCGCATCCTTGAGTCCCCAGACGCAAAAATCGGCAAAACATGCAAATCTAAGAGGATAGTTCGGAGAAGACCTATGATGCAATACTTGTGTTTTTACCTTTAGCCTATGAATAAAGCCGCTGGAACAAAATCAAGGACGAGAAAATAAGAAACTGAGTAGCAAAATTAAAATGAGAAGATATTAGAGCAAAAGTGATACAACGCTAGGTACAAGAGAAGTATTCACAGACAAATGACTGTGAGCAGACCAAAGGCCAGTCGTTTTAGTGACTTGATGCTTAATGAACTCGACTTATTTCATAAAAAGTTCGATCAAATATTTAATCTTTTATGGACACTAGTGAGAATAATTAAAGTTTTTCAAACACAAAGCCTCATGTTAAACCATAATCCAACCAATTATTGAATAGAGGATGATTGCAGCCGAAATAAATGAATTCATTCCAAGGAAGACAAAATGCAAGAGAATGAGCGGAAAATGAACCCATTAGACTTTGCAGTGGCGAGAACTTCGCCAGCAATCATAATTAAACAGACAGTAATTAGTACTAACCTGCATCTTGACTTAAAAAAACAAGCAAAAAACCGCTTGTAATACCGACAAGGTAATATCCAATTAAGACCAATGATTCAAGAAATTAATTGAGATGCCAAGCAGCATTAAGTTAAAAGCAATAAGGAACATCAAAAGTTAAAGCGTAAATGCTAGCTGGATTGCGTTTTACTTCTATGCCTTAAAGGTTTACGGGACCAAAAATTCTGGGTTTCACGTTATAAGCAATAAAGGCAGCAAATACAAAGTGTAGCGAAATCGCTCTTAAATTCAACATTTGCTTTCCACAAAAAAGGGAAATGAACCACGCTAGATGAGACAAACTGACTCCAAAAAAACAGAATAGAGTACTTCCAAGCATATAAATTACTCGAGGATGAAAGAATGCTCCAGTACATTGCACATGCTACGAGGAATCAGAGTATGATATTATAAAGAAGGCAATCAAACACGGCTACATAATCGTAGAAAATGTGTACAGCATATGATGGCTCACCGTATTCAAAGGTAATATTCCCATTAACTCGATCAATGAACAATGCACAGGGTTTTCTGATCAGCACGTAAAGGCTCTGAGTTTGAAAGACTTCCACAGGCTGGTCCATAAAATTAATATTTAAAATGTGGATATCATCCACCAGCGAATTCAGAAGCAGGCGATTTACTAACTGCCTAGATTAGGTTAAGCGGCTTTGGTAATGAGAAGTAAAAGTTGATTGCCTTTGGGAAGATGAAAACTACAACTTTGTTGATCTACAACCCAGGATTTGTTAACACAAAATTATCTTAGAGTTGGCCAAGCTTGAATTTAAAAAAATGGACCAGTAGTTGTCTAGTCTTTATCATAAAGCAAAAATATTGAAAATAGTAGCGCAAGTTTTATAAAGGTAAGCATGAAGTATTTGTAATAGTAATTTCTATTTGGCTCCTGTGCACCAATAGATTAAGCAAAGAGGACCAACTGACCATTGTACACAATTCAAAACACCTTATTCCAATTAACGAGGTATTAAATATCATGCGATAATTTAACTGCTTGTCTTGCTCTATATTCGTCGAATGGGCGGATCATTGTACCTTCGTTGGGTAGACTGGCCTCTGGTCATTGGCATCAGTCCCAAATCTTGGTGTGTATCGAGCACACACATGCAATAATTTCGGAGTTTATCACTTCCTCCTTGGTCCTCCAGGTTCTGATTTTTGTGAAAAGTAGAACAAGGGTTAGCTCCTATTAAAAGGAGTGCAGGCATCGCAGGTTAAAACGCATTCGTGTGATATCTTCTCTTTGGGGGAGATGGCATGCGTTCCAAAACGATTTTTGCATTGCCAGCCCACCTCTTGCCTAGAAAAATTACATTCAAACAAACGTGCATATCTTTCTTTTCCGTGTTTTTTGAGTACCGACGACAGAGCTCCACTTTTGTGTGGAAGCTTCGTGGTGCGTTTCTGTTGTTCTTCCTTCGTTTGTACACAAGAATTCATCTTCGTTTCCGACTGGGAGAGTGTCTTTGTACAGACGCATATTGCTTTGCTGACTGGTGATTAATTGAGCATGGATTTGCACATTGAAAGCAATGTACTTCGCCTGTGAGATACCTTTCATAACTCAGACTGCACTCAAAATGGTCATGGCGCACTCCTCGTCTCCGCCCATTTTTGGGTAGCGAGAGGAGGACGATCCTGAAAATGCGTCTTTATTCTGGTTGATGACGGGCTGTGATAAAGTAGCACAACAATTTTCCAACTCGGCGCGTGGGGTAATGCCTACGTCTTCAGTGGAGCATAACAGATTCTAATGGGGCCACGTGAAATTTACATAAATTTAGGCATTGAGGGTGGAACTGGAAATTGAATTTGACGATTTTAATGCACTACTTGTAGATCAGATCTCTTATGAAAGGACAGATGTTCACCGATGCTGCTATCTGTGTAACAGGCTTGCCTTCACCCCATCCTTGACCCGCATTCCCTAAACGAGTGGGCGAGTTGGACGCGTGATTTATTTGCGTAGCGCCTGGGAGATTGGGTACAGATATTGTAGATTAGGAGCGCTATGGTTATGCTTGTTCTTTAAGAGACTGGTGATGTCTGACTCGTCAGGAAACTTGCATTTTTCAGCCATATTCAACACTGCATAGACTTTCCCCACGTATCATATTTTTTTTTACCTTAAAGGGAGTCTAGGGCCGAGGCTCTGATGGCAGCGAAAAGTGGACTCAGTCGTAAGGGACAGCTATCCCGATTTCTACTACTGTTGCTAAGCTATAGCAGGGTCACCAAAATGTATACTCTGTGGACGGAAGAATTTTTGACGCCCTTTAATAGTAAGGCAGCAACTACTTTAGCCCTGTGGTCTCCAGGAGAGCTTTTAACAGCAAAAGTGACACTAGCCATTAAGCATCTAGAGGAGTTAATTGAGATTATGTCTACTGAACCTGAGTGGCGAAATCAAGGTCGTGAACTTGAAACACTTTATCCAATCATCCATTAGATAGGTAGCCCCAACTCAAAATAAAAGACAAGGAGAAATTGATACGAAACCCTACCTCTGGCGGAGCTACTTGTAACCCTACCTTTCGTTACGTAACTCTGATTATAAGCTAATGATCTTTCGACTTGATTTGGAAAAGCGTAATGGTTAGCGCACGTCCCCGTTCCCAAGTCCAGCTGCCATGTGGGATGAACTACAGATTCAGTGAATGACCGATTTGGTTGGCTCGTCGGAGATTTTCTAGCAGCATCGATCACATCACGATTGCTGACGCGAAGGTTTGACAAAGGCGAGCGTTGGAGACGCCGCTCAAGTGTAATACTTTGTTTGTTCGAACTGCCGGTTTCAGTCACCTGGGTGGCCATATTGTACTGAGCCGGTTGCCAACAGCCCCCAAGCCCTCTGTTTCCAGAATACATGTATTCTACCCCCAGTACTTTGCCTTCTTTTACCATAAAAGAGTCTCGGGACGCTACACAAGAGATAAGGGGAGACGTGTAATGCCTAATCTATTTGGCCTTCTATTTTAAAAAAGCATTTACTCGGGTGCTGTCCCATTGTGTCCTAGCCGACAGGGCTGGACGCCGAGCCATGTTAGCAGCCCCAATCACTTCAACATGTCGAACATTCATGCCGAGTAGTGTTGCATTTCGCATTCACGGGAGTCTCAAAGCACCACAATTTCTCTACAAAGCTATGCGAGATAGTGCAACTTCTAATTTTATTTTGTTAGCAATAAATCATAACTATTGAACACTTTTAACAGGAAATTTTTGTGGGCTTATGGTTGAAATGAAATTTAATAAGCTGACTATAATTGACCAGCGCTTTTAATTTCAGGCTTCACTTTTCCCGTCTAAATAAAAAGGTCTCCTTTTGACCCCCCATTTATTTGTTTGATTATTTGAATAGTTTTCTGAGGTCAGGTAAATAGTGGTGCTTCCAAGTCATTTTAGTAGTCTTTAAATGGAACATCCTGATAACCAGGTTCAGCATGATCGTCTTTTAAATAAGGGTTCCCAAAGTAATGGGAAGAAAGGGAAAACTTCGTGCTGTTCTCTTTCATCGAGCTGGATTAAAACCTTCCTGATATTTTTCACCTCAATCATAATGGTATGTTTATTGCTTATAACTGGTTCTAGGCTATCGCACTGGCTTTCATTGGTCTTGGCGTCTATTTATCAATAACTAGAAACCCAATTTTACCAATTTTACTGGGCGAAACGACCTACGTCAACACTTATCTTCTTATATGTATTGGCATTTTATTGATAACCGTATGTGCATTTGGATTTGTCGCAATATCTAAGAATGATAACTCCTCTCTAAAATTGGTTTGATGTGATAGATCTAATGTTACTGGAGCAGTACGCTACCATTTTAGCTCTTGCGTTGGTCTTGCAATTTTGTGCTGTGGCGGCTGCTGTGATTTACTATAAATTAGCGTATGGTTGGAACACTGATGCGCTTATCCTGAAGATGAATCATGAATATCATTTAGCGGACACCGATACAACTCGTGCTGTAGACGATCTTCAAAAACAGTTTCGTTGTTGTGGTGCAAGAAATTATCGCGATTGGCGTGGGACGGGTTTTGAAATAAGTTCGAAGATTATTTTAAACATGACCTCTACAATTCCAAGTATCGTTCCGAATTCCTGTTGCATCGGTCCTCACGCAGAATGTGGCAAGATAATTCACCCTTCAAACATCTACTACAAGGTGTGTCTCAATAACTGTCCTCTAGTCTCATGTACATCACTTTTTGAAGTGCTTATTTTTATAATGAACAATCTTGAAAATCGCTTTTTGCCCATGACTAGCAATAAAAACTCGAATTTCTGGGCATCCAAAAAGGTTAGAAGCCCATGGATAAATATTTTGCTACTTATCCGCATACTGCCTCCTAGTTATTGCTGTTCACTTTGAAATGATATTTGCAATGCTTGTTAGAAATTTTTGCTTTTCTCAATCTCTGGAAATGGTAGAATTTGCTGAGCCGAATTCGAAAACGTGAGCATCTTCACTTTAACTTTCCTTAAACCTCCGTACATACCCTAAAAGTATCGCTTAAAATTAAGATCTACTTTGCCAACCATTCCCATTGAAGTGTGAATGGTCGGATTACTTTGCAGTACTTTTGAAGAATCAGACTGTTATGAACAAAAGTAACTGATATGCTCCTTGTATCCATTAAAAGTGTACGAAATACCCCGTGCGTAACCTCAAATATGATTTCCTTTTCTGCGTACAAATAGTGTCATTCTGTTCGAAAGTTTATCTAGAAACCAGATTGTACCCTTCCGCAATAACTGTAGTCGTCGATAGCCTTCGAGCTCCGACACGGGTAGGTTTCCTAATGGAATTCACTTTCCTACGCGATTCTCAGTGTATGAGATTGCACTCGTCGAAGACAATGCTACCATAATGTCCCAAAATTGCTGACAGTACTGGATTCCTATTTGGAGGGTTTCCAATATTACAGAAAACTAATAAAATGCGCATCCACACAGCACGCAGCAGCAGTGTACGGGCCTATCCGACCCGGAATGTTCATTACCAAATCAAATTGCCTTCTTATGGTTAGGTTCCTTGTCGCGTGTCATAAATTGATGAAACTATTTTTAAAAGCATACAGCATTCGTCTATTCATTAAGTTTCATTAGCATATTTAACATTTATTTTCACGTAATCGAAAGAACCATTCTTTAATAACGCGTTATGAGGTCGTTTGTGATCAGATCCCGAGCGTTACTTTGTTCCAAGATCACCTTTGAGGTGTGTAGAGGTAGCACCTTGATGTGAAGCATCTTTAGTGCCAATTCGTTCTGTATTGGAGGGGGAGGGGGTGTCAATCGTGCTTTCCATTGATGACTAACTTGCGATCAGCGGTGTTGCTTTCGTAATGGACATCCACTGAATATGGCTGCTTGTATTTATAAAAGTATCTCGATTTTTAAGGGCATATGACTGTTAAGCACTTAAAAATTCAGTTGAACGTCTTTCGAAACATCAGCCTGAACCATCAGAGATGACGCAACCGTCTTTTTGGCATTGGATAGATATCTATCATGTTCAATTTTATCTTAGGGCTGTATGTCAGCGATTACGGATGAACTGAACTCCACCCTTTTCATAATCTGCGTCGTTCTTCTTGCTCTCGCAGTTGTTGAGGTGAGTTAATGGTCTGTTACTTCCCACCTCTTCACATTTTATCAATATATATCAGCCAAACATTGTCCGTCGTAAAGTCAGCACCGTGATCACGGTTATGCACCTCAAATTAGAATTAGTTTAGCAGAATCTACCGATGACAAACCGATTGATTAGTTGCCATTATTGTCAAAATAAGAAATAGCTGCTCAAATGTAATATCACACAACATATAGTTGTTAATACCTTAGGCTGTTCTTTAAAGTATAAGTCAAAAGTTTAGGTTACAGCGGCAAATTTATGTACAAATTCGACCATTCCATTTCAAGAAAAAAAATGTGTGAATTTAGGGGCAGATTTTTGGCCTTACTAGCACAAAAGCAAAATAGCTTTTCCTGTTAGAGAGATCTAGCATCGACTAAGGCATAGCCACCAGCTTTGCAGCCAGCACACGCAGATGCGGGTGTCTTTAGAGCCTTGCAAAAGGTAAACCACCAAGCTTGTTTGTCGCCTCATGGGAGCACAACTCAGACAACAATGGATGGAATTTTAAACTGCTCACCCTCAAGAACGACTTGAAATTTTGCATCCCATCTGCTGGGCCTGTTTTCTACGTATTGAAGAATTTTTTAATTGGGAAGGTCTGATAATAAAGGGATGGATGTCACCCTGTACCCTAATAAATGTCATATTCACGCTAATTCAGGTTCCATCCTTATTGTTTCACAATTGCAAGGTATGCTATTGCGGGGCCTCGGGAGATGATCTGTACGACGCATTGGGGGTACTTCTTGTATATCCCTTTGTCCATCGATCCCTCCAGTCCTTCCGACCATTTTAACTAGGAAATTTCCGTCGATTCAGTCTAAGGCGAAGAGTGGTTAATGCTGGGCGCGTGAAGCGGTCATCAACCAACTCGTCCAAGGGAACAACTCGGAACCTTAATGGGTTCATTTGAGGGAGCTGGGGTGATCTACTTTTTCCATGGAAATGTAACCTGAGCAAAGTGAAATTAGATTCATTGACTCACATAATGACATGCAGTACACTTACTTGCGTAAAATATCAAAAGCTTCCTCACGGTAATTGAGGTAGAGGAAGCAGCGCAAGCGATGCCATAGGAGTGAAATCAGGTGAACCTAAAACCACCTCTTTAGCATACGCATAGAGCCTCAAGAGCCAATACAATCCGACCGAACAGCTCAAGGCTGGCGACAGCGGTAGCGGCGGTGTTCCCGACGCTAAAGCCAACTCTTAACCCATTATTAGCCGTTTCAGGACTCGCCACATGGACTCATTTATGCACCAAAAAAGTGCGCTGGCTGAAATCAAGAGTGCAAACGTGGAACGTCGAAACATATTATTCGAAGGGGGCGGATGTTACTAGAGCATCGTCTTAGGCAAGAAATCCTCTCCCAACACTTGAAATCCTGCAAAATAATATTAAAGTACTCTTCCTTGCAACCTTTTAGCTCGTTGGGATGATTCTCGCCTGCTGCTACTGGAGGGCTCCCAAATACGTCTACAACTAAAGATTTGGCCCCCTACCCCATCACCATGACCCAGCATCAAACATCGCTACAATACACATTGCTATGAAGAAAAATGTCCACCATTTTCTATTAAAAAGAAGGCAACTCAGTGGAATATAATATTGAAAAAGCTGAAGAGGGTGAAGGGGTGTGTGTACATGGATTTCAGTAAAGGCCGAATCGTCGACAGACAGGTTAATAATCCCCATTATATTCCGCTTTAATTTCCGCGCCATACTCACCATACTGAGACATTTCATCTCGACGATACCTGTCCCTGCGGCCATGCTCACGGGAGCGATCACGACTGCGCCTTCTCTCTCGGCTACCTAAGATGATACATGAGTTAGCACATAATTTACCTCAGGCAGAGGCATTTAACACTTAATCTATGAACTTTGGTAACCTAATTAAAAGCATCAATTAAAAGGACCTGAGAATAGGTTCTTACGGCTTCTCCGACGACGATCCCGGTACTCGCGAGACCTGCTACGACGTCTCCTATCGCGGTCGCGGTCCCGGTTCCTCTCGCGATCCCGGTCTCGATCACGATCGTCATCTCTTCTCCTTTCATCGCGGCGTGAATCACTGGGGCCACTGCGAGACTTACCAAGACCCTTACCTGTCGACAAGCGTGTATTAAAATCAAACAACGTAGGCAGTAAAAACGACACACTGTATGGTAGGAAGTAATGCCGAAAGATGGTTCCAAATAAAATATGGTTTTCTGTAGAATCAAATACCGCAGCGACTGCCTCGCGATTGGGCAGCTGTTGAAGAATCAAAAACAAATAAACAGACAAAAACTTGAGAACGAACCCAATCTCCTCGGTCGCCAATCCGGACGAGTTCTTCCACGTTCAATGTCGGTAAGAATACGGTGTCCGTCAATTTTTCGACCATTCGCATCCTTATTCGCAGCTTTATAGTCAAAGCAGGGGCCGAAGACAAGCAAATTTAAGAACGGAACAAGAACAAAATAACATACACAAATGATGCCCGACCTAGACCGCGCTTACCAAAACTACCGTTGGCTAGAGCGTCGTACTTTCCGTGGACATAAGTTGACGAAGTTTGCACCTATCCCAATGTGGCTACTGCGTATTATCATGAGCAGTATTACCAGAGCAACCTTTTCCCTGGTAAATCTTACCCGGCTTACCATAAAATAAGATTAAATGTTGCAATTTGCCTAATGACATTCAAACGCGGCTAGAAGATCCCAAGCCGGCAATTGAAATTCGTTCTGAATAAAAAAAGACAAGAAATCTTACATCAATGCCTTTTTGTCACAAACTAATGCTTGCCCTTAAATCAGGTACCCAAAGAAAGATGCGAGCATTTGCCCCGAACATAAGCCATACCTGGCGCAAACTGATATCTAAGAATTTCTCATCCAGTCGTGCTTGCTGATTAACTGTCATCTGCGCTTCAACGAATGGTCAGTACAAAGATACAAGGGAACAAGCCTATACTCAGGCAGAGATGCGGTAAATGATATTGACAACATTAGTAAGCACAAAAAACCACTTACCGTGCATGTCCCTTTCATGTTCGAACTCGATAAAAGCGTAGCCCCGAGGCTTGCCAGTAGCTGCATCCTTGATCATAAATATCTAATATCGGTAAAATAATAAAACATAAAATTACCTTCTTGATTGGCCCGTACACTTCGAACTCCCTGCGCAGCTTATGTTCCGAGGTATCGTAGTTCTAGAACAATACACAGAAAATAGTATATCACTTTACCAGTCGAGCAACAAAGAGGGTATTATACGCATTTGTTGTTCCAGTAACAAGTTTCTTTGGGTTCCCTGGAAGAATCAAATGCAAAAATGGACATACAAAGAGCAAGATCACGTTCAAGCTTGTAATTTGCCTGTTCCTGTTTCTCCTTCCGTTTCCGAGCCTTCCTTTCCTCCCTGGTTTCAATTCGTGATGAAGCAGGAGTTTCAGAAGGATCCTGCGCACCAGAACAAATGATGAAGTCAAGTAGAGAAGTTGAAAACGGTGGATAATGCAAGCAGCCAAAAACTGAAAAGCACCTCGAATTCCCCCAGAAACTGTGCAACGCCAGTATATGGAAGTTTTCGGTGGTTCTTATGCTTTTCTATTGGAGGTACATACGGAATCGGATCGCGAGGAGCGAAAAGAGCAAGCAGATTTGGAGGAAGAAATTGAGTCATCCCTCAATGCAACAAAAACGCGCTGAAAAAGTGGTATGGCTTTAAACAAAAAGCAGTCGGGAGAAAAATGTTGTGCTCGAAGGACAAAAGCATAAAGAAATGCTGCGTCTGCAATGCAAAAGCCAGCTAGCTAAAAAAATAATTTGTTTGATCGAAGCTCAATTACGGCAATGCTAGACAGAATGCAATAAGTAGCTTTGCGTAAAGAGCACCTTGCAAATGCTTAAGCCTATAAAATTATTTTAATGGGGCTAGTATAACCTATTTAAAGTGGTTTAATCTTGTAAACAGGGCGTTTTTTCTTGTCCACCATACGTGAAATATTGTTTCATAGGTGCCTTGCTTTCTTATGGTTACAAAGCACAAATGTAGCGTCCCGAGGCTCCCTTTAAGGTAAAAGAAGGCATGGTACTGGGGTTAGAATACATGTATTCTGGAAACAGAGGGCTTGGGGGCTGTTGGCACGGCCCAAAGTCCGACTAACCGACGCAGTACAATACGGCCACCCAAGTGACCGAAACCGGCAGTTCGAACAAACAAATTATTATACAAAATATAGGCTGAGCGGAAATGGGTGACATATTAAAAATATTTAGCAAATTGTTGTAGTAGGGGATTCCAGCATTACGCTAGCAACAGTCTTGGTTCAGATAATTGTCTTTTTCTTTTTGTACAGTGTTTTGAGCAATTGTTTCTGGTTTAGTTTTAACGACTGTGCTTCGTTTTAACGCATCGATTTTGCTTTTACTATGGTGATTCCTACAGGCACAAAAAGCATTCTCTCGGGATGCCTATATCCGAGGAGCCTTATTACTGTCACGAGCAGATTGAGATCCCACCGCTTTTACCTGATATTTTAAAACAATTTACAAAGGCAGCTATTAGAACGCAACCAAAAGACCCGCTTGTGTGGTCATACGAGTAAGGTGGATCGGGTGATTTCGTTCGTAGGTATTTTAAGGCACTTGCTCACAACGAGGTTCCTCCAGTTAAAGACCGTTTGGAAATGGCTGTTTCTTCGCAAAAAACGGGCACTGGACTGACTCCTGGTCTTCTAAAGATATTACATAATCAGGTGCAAGGAATATGTAGGAATTCAGCTGACAGGTTTAGACTCCACTCGGAAGCTCTAGCATTGCGTTTTTTAGCAATTTATACGGCTAACTTTGGTACCTAGGGATTGTTGCTAAGTTTTTGCTTCTACTGGCTTTAAATGTCTCCAGGAGATGGATCTGTTGTTCTGCTTGTGAATGAATGTATAGTAATGCATTTTTATGTTTTTGCATTTTATAGCTTGGTGGCTTTCAACGTGTCAACATTTGCAAAATTGAAGAGAAATGGCTTGCATTGGCCTTACCTTTAGAACGTCTTCAAGAAATTTGGCGCATTGGCAACTTTGGTGATGATGCACGTTGGCTTCATTTTTTTGCCATAGCGGCCACTCAAGTTGCTCCTGTAGGCGTGCTTAAAAAATGTGTGCATTTTTGTCAATTGCTTTCGATATCACAACATACGCTCCTGCATTTTCTTCCTATTGCATCTATATCTCGTCATTGAGATTGATTTTTACTCTCTCTTATTTTGGGCAAATCTTTTAGATTTTTTTGAAAAAAATATTGGATTAATTTTTCTTACAATTTAAAAGCGGCATAAAATTTGCTCCCCACTTTTCAGAAGTATCAGAATTTCCATGCTAGACAATGGAAACAAGCAACAAAGGATTTATTAATGAATTTTAGACATTGGCGACCACAATGAAACTACTCTGTGAGTTGTTAACTTCCGATCCGGAGGGTGGTCCTGCTCGGGTTTCGTTTGAACTTTTTAGCGACCTTTATCGATACCTCGCACAGGTTGATGGGAACGTTCCGCTGGCGCATCAGGAACAGATTCTCACCTACCTTTCCTTTGATGTGTGCGTTTTCGCTTTCAGCATTTTTCCAGAAGTAAAATTTTGTTTTGCTACCCAGACTAATTTTATTAGTCTCTTTCTCTTAAATCACATGGAATAGAGGCAGATGCGCGAAGCACACTACAAATTTAGTAAGATTTAACTAATTTAAAACCTCATAGGAATTACTTGCTTGATATTTGGGCACATTTTGATTTCAAGAGGAAGATTTGTGAATGTATATAACTACTTTAACGATTTTATTGCAGCATATTTTGGTCGCCGTTTCATTAGTATCTTGTGCGGAAGGCCATTTATTGTAATTTTGCTTCAGTAGTTACCTTTTCGCGCATTTCAACTATTCTACATTGCGTGGGTAACTGAAAAAGGATATTTTTTTCTATGCAAGGAATGCATGTACGCGCTCATACCCTTATGTAATGTCACTTGAAAGAACATAACTTTGAAACGCAATTGCGGGGAGGTTAGTTGGAAGAATGTGGATGTGGCAATGCTCTCCTTGTATTGCATTGCACTTCTCGTCGAAAATCAACAGCTTTACTCCAGAGAAAGTGGGGACACTAATTTTCTGCGCTCTCTCTAAGCGTTCAAAAGGCATTTTCCGGTTTTTTAATAGTTTTCTGATCAAAGACTCCTACAAATTCGACGACTGGGGAGTTTTACTTTTACCATTTCACGGCTTTAAGAGCTTCTTCGTAGTTCCCTTTTGCAAAAAGTAAACATTTTTGAATTGATGCATTTTCCAAGCATATTTCTAGGATTGTTCCGTTCAACTTGCAATTTTACTGCTTAAATCATGTACTTGGGTGCTTTTTTTGGCTTTGGCCACCCTATGAAGGAAACATGTTTCTATAATTTACGTAAGCTAAAATTGACAGTTTGTTTGATTGGAAACTAACGAATCCGAACTTGATCGTTTCATCGAGTCGTAAAATTGCTGGGACTGCTTTGGAGCAGTGGTAATCTACACTTTCATTACTGAAGTCAAGGGATCAACGCAAATGTGTCTGTTTATAATTTATGTATACCAAATGGAAACAATCAGCATAGAATTAAGAAACACATTTAAGGTTTATACATTGACTAACTAGTTGTAATGGAAGATGCAAACAAAATTATAAATGGAGGTCTGAATTGGGTTGAGCGGTCTCTTATAGTTAAGATATAGTTTTGCGGTTCGTTCTTTATATCCTCATGCAGGTGAAGGATGTCTTCGCAGAACAATTACTGGGGAGTGACTACGGCAATGATTGCGAAAGGCCAACCCGAAAAGGTGTCTGTGCACTTGCCATGCCTGCCACCTCGACATGGAAATTGTTTTAGGGACAGCAGGCTTCTGTTGGCGTGTGGGATTTGACGCCAAGTAGCAAGAAGGGTCTTCTTTGATAGTACGGATTTGATCAGCATGAACAGATTATCGAAAAAAGAGCATTGTTGAAGCTTGTTGTTCCAGTATTCTACTATCGGTTGGTTGACGAATAAAACTAGACGCTGCTGCTGGTTTTGAAATGATCCATGAAGTGCATATCATAAATGATTTTTCATTTCGCAATTGGGTCTCACGAACTTATCGTCTATTAGCATTAAATGCCGAGGTCCTGTCCTCCATCCTGGATGTAGTTATTGAATTCAAATATAGGGACTTGGCACATCATTCGGGTGCAAAAAATCAGTGACGATTTGTAAAACAAAAAGCTAACATCAGCAATACGCCTTAAGAAGGGTCGGTGATTTCTCTTCGTACGAGGCGACATTAAGGATGGTATTATTTTTCTTTGTAGGCGCGGCGCTTGTGGTTTAATCTCCCCAAGAGATTTTCTGCGTCCAAGTGCTCCCAAGTTGCACCCGAACCAGTGTCAATGAAGCGGTTACCTTCGCAGAGTGCACTTAGAATACCGTAGGCTTTTCCATTCATTGTAATAGACTTCGTAGAGCATTGGACTTTCAGGCACTCTCTCTACGATAAAATAAATGAAAATGCTTCTTAGACATTAATGTATGAATGGGCACGAGTTTTCGAAAAGCGAGCCATTGTTGAGGGAATCTCTCACAAATTTCTCAGTGCAGCCTACTTTTTCGTCAAAGTGATATGAAAAGGCTCCGCAAATAAGAAGCTTTGTGAAGAAGAACGGTCAAGTAATGAAGAACTTTACGTTAGCTGTTTTGCGTACGAGAGTTTTGGTTGCTGAATCTTGTCACTTTCTGTTAGGGAAATAGAGTTTTCAGCGAGCCTTTGGTTTAGCATAAAAATCGTAGAATTTTCAGCACAGCTAAGACTTCACAGTCTCTTGCGATGGTGTAAAATACAGAACAGTTGTATATGAAATTGTATCTGAAATGCGCAGTGCTAGAAGACGCAAGCTTGACTTGTTTATTTTATTGTCGAGTGAGGGTAGTAGGAGTGAGTTTCGCATAATTGTCTAGAATTTTGACTTGCAATGGTTACAGAAGAAAATAATCCCAGATTAGCGAGGTTTCTTGGGGACGATTTTACCACTAGAGAGTAAGGTGCGCTGATGCCCCATAAAATGGTGATCTCGGTAAAGACAGATTATTTTTTTTTTGACAGAAGATTAATTTCTCACATTAATTTTACGCGGGCTCTCGAATCACGTTCTTCCTACGAAATTTAGGGCATCTATTAACAGGATGGACACCTAGATAGTTAGACTTCTGGTGGTGCATTGTCTGTGAAGCGTAATAATGCATCAACTTCTTAGCCTCGCCTTAGTCAGAAACCAACCTTGACTGAATGACAGAAAGATGGCCAAATAAAGAGTGCAATCCATCTGTTCAAGCTCGCTGGATAGTGCATCCAAATTAGTTTCTGCATATTTTATTGTAATTATCGTAGTTTTTTCTTTATTTGCGTTATAAGATTGGTAGTGTCCGTGGCCGAGGGACAGCTTGCCTTCAATCTCATAGTTGGCAAATATTAGCCGCTTCTCATGGGCATGCCATTGCTAATGTCAAAAAGGGGTTGTTATTAATCGCATCATTCAATGCGCTTAAACGTGCAACAACCGCATTCGAGGACTTGAGTCACTTTTTTTTCACTCATGAATACGTACAAACAATCGAATGGAAGGTTTTGAATTTCCCTTTTGCCAAGGGTAGCAGAAATAAAGGTTTTTGGCTAAATTTCCATTTGAACGTAGGTCAGTGTTTGGCAATTAACGAGCTAGGCATTTCAGGTTTTAATGCACACTGCACCTTTGGCATTACTTTGGAACATGGACTCAAATAGTGAATGTTATCAAAATGGTTGATTTGTGGCCAACTTTATTCAGGGGAGATTGTTAACAGGTAAACTCAACCCACTGCAACCGAACGCCAGGAATACGTAGCAGAACATGCGTGAAAATGGCTCGGCAGCTCGAAGTTCCCAATAAACTTCTGGTAACCTTGAAATTGGCTATCGCATTCGCTGAGCGTTTTTCACTCTGTATCAGTCGGAGTCCACAAACGGTGCCCAATAGCTTTTCAACATGAGTAATTTTTATCCTGGCAATTTCCTTATTATTATTTCAGACACTAAGCGAAATTTCAAACTGAGATGGCACAATTATCTCTAGCGGACACCACCGTAGGGAATTGGCATTATTAGAGGTCGATTATTTGGTTATGTGCCTTAAAGGGTTTCACTTCAAGGTTGCTCCCATGAGTTAATACACGCAAACAATCAACCAATCATAACCCAAGAGGCGTCCTTGGGTGAGCAGGTAATGAAATCACACGAACCCAGCATTCGGCATTAGGTCGCCACAAACGCTGAGAAGAAAAATTAAAAATGATCACTTGTGTACATTGCAAGGATCTGCTATTCAGATAGTCGCAGAGAACGAGGTATAGACCAGGCTAGTAGCACGAATTACAAAACTGCTGTCTTAGCCATTATTCATCGACCAATTGTGCTGGACTGAACGACAAGCAAAGCGGTGATGCCTCAAGTGATCTTAATCGTCGTAACTTTTTTTCACTGAATCATCCCATCGCAAAGGAATCGTGTTTTGTCGAAAATATCAGTAAAAGTGGGCTGAAACAGTTGCGAATCCTTCGGGGTGAAAGCCGGGAAGCATTCCAAACTGCCTTCATTCAAAACCTAGCTAACTTGTTTCGACCTCTTCTGTTTCACGTAGAATCTTTTAGAACTAGCGTTAAGGGTCTCACTTGTGGGATTGAATTGCATAAAAATAAAAAGATTTATATTTGAAATGACTCAGTTTATGGATTTAGTTAGTGCTCTTTTTATTCTCATACCTGTAGATGAAATGCTCCTTTGCCGACTTCATGGGACTGTAGTCGAGGTGGCTCATATACCGATTTAAAGAAAACCATAAATTACGCTTTTTATCTCAGAAGCGGTTAAAATTGGTTTTACAATAGTCAACACAGTATAAATGTACTTTATGATAAAATAAATGCTAATTTGTCTGTCGTCACATGGCAGAAGACAAGTTCACCGGATGATTGTAGTTTGTAGATTAACTGCTTGTCAATGGACCTCAATCAATAAACCTGAAGTACCTGAAAAATTCATGGCAAGTAATGGGAAAAAGTAAATAGAAAACAGGTAGGGATAAAGAAATTCTTGGCATGCAGTGCATGAAAGTTGCCCTTACGAGTCTCTTTTTTTCGATTCCATGTAAATTTTCTCTAACATCCACAACTTTCTAAAGTTATGGCTTATTTTATGCGAGTAAACATCTAAAACCCCGGAATATAATGTTTTGAAACCCAACTTGGGAGAATGGGAATGACTTAGGCATGACTGCAGCTGCTACCCATTAGTACGGTAGACCCGGCCTCCTCTTATCCGGGCCACGACACGAACTGCCGATAAAATACATGACAAAGATGTGGGGCGAAAGACCTCACAGGCACGTGTCGCACAGTAGTAGGCAACATTTGTGGAACAGAAACAGTCTCCTTCAATGGAATTTTAATTGAGGTACACACCAAACCAATTTAGTAGGTTAAATAAAATTTAAGAAGTTACGAATAAATACACTAATGCAGCTACAAAGGTGACACGCCAAGCAGAAAGGCAAAAAACCAAAACCGAGGTAATTGCGCATTTAGGCTAAAATGATTGAATCAAACCGATTTCAAGGCTTCCCTACACTAGCGACACTAGCGACAAGCAGTGCATTAGAGTAATGGGTTACATTTGTGTTTCCTGCACTAAGTGCTAAATGCATAATAAGGCATGTAAAATCAAGTGGGCTCGAAATGTTATTAAGCTGAAGTTTGCCAGTAAATGTTTTGAAGACTGAGTGAAATTTCATGCCTCCAAAAATGGATGGATACATGAATGAGGAAATAACTTATTGAACATGATATAAAGTGGGATGTTGATTTGGGCGCCTAGCATAAGTTCACCGTTCGATACAAACCTTAAAAACTATGCTAACAGTCATTTATAACTTGCACTGAATCTGCTTGGAGTAAAAAACGGACTTTTATCTGAGGTTTCAAACAATTTTGTCAAAAACCCGTTTCTCTAGGTTGCCGCATTCCTTGCAAATTCATTTAAAGAGCCTTTAGGATATTAGCAAATACTTGCTTCAAAGGACTGTTTTATTAGTAGCCGAAAACTGCGACAAATTATAGACGGAAAAAAGGAAAGTTGAAATGACGTCTTTGAAGCTCAACTTTTCTATGAAAAGTCGGTTGCTGCCTGCAAACCATTAACTCATCTATAAACCTCAAATTCGAAATACAGCCATAAAATCGGTCAAATAATCTGCTAAAACGCTCTTTTTCCTTGTTACACCTATTAATATACATGAGGTTCATTTTGACAAAGCCCGTTGATTTAATAAAATCGTCCTTCTCAGAGCTAAAGGCCGTCAACCCTCCGGACATTGATGGGCTTCCCTTAGAAAATATACAAGCTTTAGTGAGCTATGTCGACCATAATCCCAAATTTCCGATGCAAAAGGGACGGAATGGGATTTATGGGACAGTAACGAAGCCAATGACAGCCGTGATGAAAGGATCCAACGACCTTTTATTGCCAATAGATACCGAAGCCTTTTATGTTGTCCAAAGCAAATAAATAGTTTACATCATAAACTAATTTTAGGTGAAACGGTCGTTAGTTCTAATGAGAGAAGCTAATGCTGACCCAACTGAACTTTTAATAGCTAGTTCACTTTCTTCAATATTAAAATGAAATTGCTAGCAACTTTGCTTTCTATTAGGGACGAGTAATCCATGAGCTTATCAAGGAGTGTTCGACTTGATTCCCTCAAACCCTTAATACTACTCCGAAGAACGGGAATTTGACGTCGGAGGATTTAGCTAATCAAAAAAGCTTCCAACTCATCAAAAGCACATTTATTTCACCATGTTACGGCATAATTCTATAAATGTTTTAATTTTTTGGCAAAATCAGTCCTCAGTCACATTGCCTCAATAAGAAAAAGGTTGTTACCAGATCATATATTTTTTACGTATGCAAATTCAAAAACTCATCCTCAAAACTGGATTAAGTGCAATTCAAGTGAAAACAATACAAAATTCACAATAACAAATCGGTTGTAAAGTGCAAAGTGTACGTTATGCATCCGTTTCTAAAGCAGTCTTATATAAAGGAACATGCCACACAAGCTAAAAAGTGAGAAGCACATTGAAAAGTTTGGGTTTGTAAGGGAACTGATTTAACGTTATTGCATGTCCCTAGTAAGAGTTGAATAATTATAAAACTTAAAACACCGCTTGCAAATACCAAACTTTTATTCTAAACAAAACTAAACATTGCAATATAATTTATCTGCTAAGCTTCCTTCGATCAACTGGAGCATCTTCTCGACAAATACGATTAAAAGTTAGAGTGTTTCGACCAGTTATTGGGCCTCTCAATATAGAGAGTGTCTTTTTCAGTCACCGACGCTACATCCTCGTCGTATTTGCGCATCCAACCAAGCGGTCTTGAGATATTCACACTAGAGCTGTTGTTTTCGCGAATGTTTCGCCGATTCAAAAGAGCATAATTGATCAGTTCTTCGTTTTCCTTCTCCTTCATGTAAAAGTAGTTGAAATTGGAAACAATCACAGGGACGGGGAGTGCGATTGTGAGAACTCCAGCAACGGCACACAAGCACCCAACGAATTTACCTAGCGTCGTTTTTGGATGCATGTCTCCATAGCCCACAGTAGTCATAGTCACCACAGCCCACCAAAAGGAGTCGGGAATGCTGGTGAAGCTGTTCGGACGAGAGTCTATTTCCGTGTAATAGACTGCGGTTGCAAAAAGCACCACACACACGATTAAGAAAAAAAGCAAAAGGGTGAGTTCACGACCGCTCGTCACCATGGTCTTGGCAAGCACCTGCAAGCCCTTTGAGTGACGGGAAAGCTTCAGAACCCGAATAACACGAAAAAGTCGCAGCAAATGAAAAAGTCGTAGATAAACGGTAGGACGTGTGATAGGAATTTCAAAACACATCATTATTAGCAAAGCATAAAATGGCAGAACGGAGGCAATGTCGAGAATATTCAAGGCACTTTTAAAGAATAAATATCTGTTGGGGCAACTGTAAAACCGAATAATTATCTCAATAGTAAACCACAATACACAAGTTACTTCTATATAGAAGAAGTCATCCCTAAAGAAAAAGTTGTCAGCTATAAATTTCGGAACTGAGTCGCTAAATTCAACGCGATAGGTAATGAACAGCGGCAGTGTCTCCAGACAAAAGCTAGCCACGGATATCAAAATCACCGCAATGGAGAAAATGGAGAACCACCTGGCGTAGCGAGAACTTAAGGGATATTCAACAAACAACCATATGTTTCGCCGAAAAGTATCACCAGGCAGTAAAATGTCGTCGATAGATTTCAGACCCTCGTCTTTTAGCAAAATTCGTATAACCTTTTCACCAAGCTGGAAAAACTTGACTTCCTCCAGAAACACCGCAAGGGGTACTGTCAATGGACGTTGAATAAATCCATTACTTTGGTAATAAAATAATATGCTTTCAAAGCTTTCCCGATGTCTGTCAAAAAAGTAGTGTCCACGACGAGGATCATAGAATTGAGCGCGCTTTACAGGGTCTCCCAGAAGGGTGCTTGGGAATTTATTCAGCGTGGTAGCATATGTCTCAAATATTAGACCACTAACGTTAAAAACAGCTTTTTCTGAGGAAATGGACGGATTCTCAGCTGTACCTTCTGCTTGATGCTGGGGTTGTTGTTGATCAGTTGTCAGTTTTCTCGATCTACTTAAAAGGGATGACATGCACAGATAGAAGTTAAAAATGTGTTTACGAAACATCCATAAAGACTGTAGCTCATCTGTATCTAGAATAGAACTTCGATACATAGACATTTGCGAAAAATTGACGACTACAAATTAATTAACGATCACTAAATAAAAATGCAACCATGCTTACAATTTCACTGGCTTATATTTACTTAGTGTAGGTCTATTTCTAGACGCAGGACTTGGTAGATCAGGTACTTCTGAGTTACCTATCCAGTTTACTTGGGGCCACATGAGGGACGAAAACACCAAACGTACAGTACACAAATGAGCCGAAATCAAATAGCCCATGCATCCGGAGTTACGATGGGAAGCTAAAACAATTTACAAGGACTTTTATCTAAGTATACCAAGACTTTAATTAAAGTTTTTTCAGCATTATTTTCGGTCAATTGTAAGCCAACTCGAATAGCAGAAGTTCAACGGTGTCCTTTGCCTGGAGTGAAATAGTTATGGATGTTATCTTCGATGTTCTTGTCACGCGAACGCTAAGTATTAAAAATTAAATAATTTGCAAGAGATTTGCTTGAGTTCCTCAATTTTAGCAAACATTTGCAGTAGTTTGCTAATTTGCACAAAATCCGACTAAATACGACTCCTTTGTGGCGTCTCAAGACTCCCTTGAAGGCAAAAGAATACATAGTTCTTGGAGTGAATATCCACGTTCTCTAACCGGAGGAGTTGAGGCTGCTGGCATGGCCCGGAGTCCGGCCAGCTCGGCTCGTACAATATGGTCACCCAAGTGACCTAAACCGGTGGTTCAAACAAACAAAGTATTACACCCGAGGCTCCCCTTAAGGTAAAAGAAGGCGCAGTACTAGAGCAGAATATATATATTCCGGGAACAGAGGACCTGGGGGCTGTTGGCACGGCCCGGAGGCCGACCAACCTGCTAGAACAAGATGGCCACCCAAGTGACCTAAACCGGTAGTTCGAACAAACAAAGTATTACAGCACCATTATTTACCTAAAAAAATTCAGATCGCTGCAAATTTTCAGGATCTATAAATCTGGTGTTCGTATGATAATCATGTATCTATTATAAAACTACGTGGACATGCTGGAAATTAGGCAAATAAGGATTTTCAACCTCGCCTAGCATATGAGCAACTTAAGTATATTGTCTAACACTGCCTAATTTACCATGTTGCAAAACTTATTCCTTAATAAGTGTGCAGCCTACAACGTTTTACTAAGTTCTTTAGTTTGCGATGTGTTTATATCAAATACATTTATGCGCTTATGCATGCAATAATTCTAGTGTGAAAGTATCTCCGCATTATCGCGCAGAAGAGCTGAGGAACTTTAGCCATGGTCTCAGAACCATGGTCTTGCTCAAAGCTGTAATAAGCCCTATTTGTTGAGGATGGCTTATTATTAAATAGGAAGGCGTTGAAAGACCACCGCCATAGCGCAACTTGCGGAAATTGATGCAAATGTGTAGTCAAGGCAGTTATCGAAACGCTACTATAATACTTATGTTCTTTAAAATGTATCTTTTTGGGCCAGAGGCGGTAGGAAAAGTGGAATCTGGTTTTGGAGGAGCGGTTCGACTCGCCCGACTTGGACAGGTCTTCCTTCCAACTCCTCTTACTACGGTATCTACTGTTTCATCCATTGCAGTCAAGATACCGAGGTACATCCAACTTTCTTAATCAGGGGTAGTAAAAGGGAAGAGGGGGGAAAGGAAGGGACCTCTACAGTTGCAGACAGTTCGAATCGCTTGTGGACAGTGTAAATGAAGATCACTAATAAGTTAGTAAAAGAGATTTACTATACTTTTTGTACCGCTATTTGCAATTACAAATCTAGTGCCAAGGTATTGATGCGATTGCTTCAATCTCCAAAACATTAGTACTGTAAAATCAAACTAAGATCGAAGAAAGGAAGGTTTCCCTTCTCATTAGGTGATACGCTTTTTGTATAATCGCAATCGAACTGTCGATTGTCGAATGTGGAATCACGCCCAAGCTTTCCGTTTCATATTGCGATAATCTCATATGTGACGTCTGCACAATGGAAAAAAACGACAATTCTGAGCGTTGTTAAGTGATTTACGAGGAACAAATTACTACCACTTTTTGCTCATAAAGGAGACTGGAATCAAATGGCTTCAAAACGTCAACCAATTTCTGAAAGTGCAACCTTTAAAAATACGCTCTCATTGGAAATAAGTGTTGATGCAGATAGAATAAAAGTGGTAGATTTTAGTAGTTGTTAGCATGGAAAGGAGACAAATCTGCTATGTTTCTAGTGCAGTAAGCCACATAAAAACATTGTATTTGAACCTGGACTACGAGTCATGGTGTTGTGACCATGGCTCTTGCCTGAGGCCAAGACGATTGTAGGGGTTTATCAGAGTCCTTTGCCGACAGGTTTTGACGAATTATGCAGTGTTCTCATCCATGCATGGCTAGTAAGACAAATTTCTAAAAATGGAATACATGAGGCTGAAGTCACGACCTCCAAAGTCGTGGAGTCATGGTTCAAGGTCGTTGCTGGGTGAACGGAGGTGTAAATTATTTCTGAAGTTGTACATTGCCTGTGTTAAAAAGTCATGAGATTGTTGTGGCGCGTAGGTTTGCAATGGCTGCACCGATTTTTCTGTGGCGGTAAAAAGTGTCAAGGTGGGATGAGAACCAAACCAGAGTGGCCTCATGCCTGTGATTTTACCAGCTGTCTGGACTCGGTTTTTGTTGTTCGTGTGGTTAAGAGGAGACTCCGACTGACCATGTTAAGGCCACAGAAAAAGATAGAGCATTTGAACAGGTCGTCGATCTCTCCCTTCAATAAAAAGCTTCCGACCTAGTAATTGATCCTTCTCGTGTGGATCATCATGCAGTCACCAAGGTAGTTCGCGTCACCACGGTTTGCCAACTTCAGGCAGTTGTGGCTCAGATTAAGCATTAAAAATTGCTCACTTTAAATATCTTCCAATATTTTGCCAAAGATTATATCTTTTCAAGACTGCTTCTCTTGTTCAGCTGCTTCGGTACTTCAGTAAAGACAATCACTTTTCCACTCATCATCAGTGTTATTGAGCTCAAATGTAAAACTGCTCCACATTCGCTGAAATGGAAAATGAACGAATAATGGTAAAACTCCTATAGCATCGGCGACAAAATTAACGAATTGACACCGATCTGCCGATGACGCGGACTTAGTTTTGCGGTTCTATGGTGAAGTCTCGAAGACTGACCTGAGTTTGCTCATTTTATGTTTTGTAGAGTTTTAGAGTACCATTCGGTTAGTCGAAGGAGAATGAGATGCTTCAGCTTCTTAAGGAATACTTTGGCCCCAAATGTTATGAACTGGTGTGTATGTGTGTGAGATTGGGTTCTGCCGGGTTTTCAATCCGAGTAATTAGGAGACAGGCTTCAATATTTACGTCTTCATTTGTCAACGAGTAGTAATTAAGAATAGTTAACTGCCGAGGACATAAGACGATTCCATTATCGCGCATTTATTTTGATTCGTACTGTTCCTTTAGTAGTTATTAGCACACTTGATGTTTACTTGCCTCTGATAACGACGAGTCCGGGGAAATAGACGCATCTGCTAGTTTTTGGGCATTAGGCAAGGAAAGGGTGCCTTCCGGGAAAAGGAAACAGGAAGGTTTCCTGGGCGTACAGACATATCAGCAATAATTTCTATGCAAATGTAATGAGTTTTGCCGTAAGAGGCGTCTGTCGAAAGGCGCAAAAACGGCCTGGAAGCAGCCGTAGAATGATGATACTGTGCACTTCAGCCTCGATTTAAGAGTACAATCTAGAATAGCATAAGAACAAAGTCTTCATATCGCGCTCTCAAGCTAAATGCACCTCTATTTTGGAGATGCTAGCGAAAGGGCTACTCAAGCGAAGTGATGAGTTTGTATACGGACTGCCCATACCATATGGAGGTCTGTTAAGGAAATGGCAACGTAACTTGGACGCTGAAAATGCTAACTCAGCTCACAGGAGCAAGTGATTTAATGGAAGATTTGGGTGAAATATTTACAACTCACCTGTAATTCAGTAACGTTTAACCTTGTGAATGCTTCACTAACTGTCTGGCATAGTCCACATTAAGCTTAGAATTTTGGAGACCGATTACTGAGGGTGTTGAGGTGGTGCATATTGGTAAATTATCGTGGCAAGTGAAATTGTCTGACATCACATGGCGTTTCGAGGCTCTCTTCAGATGAGTATAGCGTGACGATAACGCGTTATCTGCTTAACGGTAATTGAATTTGCTTGGCAGACAGGTGAAGGCAGAACAAAAACTCCAAACGACTGACGTGTTAAGCAAAAAACAAGCCATTTTCACCATTCAAACAAGTGTCGGCTAATATAAGTTTCGTGCCGATCGTTGGAAGTAGCATAGTGCTTTGTATCTCACTTTCATTTTTTGTGGCTAAATGACAAGGCTTCTAGCCATTGCATGGCTGATAATTGGCTTGGAATCCATGTTTTCCAACAAGGAAGGCTCCTTTCATCTTCTTGAGGAATAGTTGACCAACAAAGCTTTGGCTTTGTTGATCACTGGAATTCACAGACAGTCTTCTTGAGAATGCCTAGCTCAAAGAGGAGACTGAAAACTTTGAGCAACCATACATTACAAGGTTCTGAATTGAAATGTCCATCATTTTAAATCTTTAAATGAGTCACGAACAAATGCTTCTTAAGGTCAATTGAAACCATAGTCAGAAGGAGTGGGTTTAGCAAAAACGACAAGCAAGCATTCCACTTGCTTTGTATTTTTTTGTCTTAAAGGAATGCAACAATTGAAAGCCTATTAGACTGCAATACATTCTGACAGCGACGTACTCTGTAATAGAGGATAAACACTTTCCATTTAACCATGATTTTGACATGCTGCTTTGTTAGCTGGCTAGCACAGCTGATAACATGGATGGAGTACCGAATTTCAAAGGAGGTAGGCTTGGTAACTCTCGGCACGACTTCGCTCTATGCACAAAAGCACTTTAATATCTCATTTACCTGAGTGAAAATAGTGTTATCTGAAGAGTGACAAGGTGTAAAAGGATTTGCGATACCACTATAACGAGAAAACCATCAATTTCGAACCTTTACGCTTGTTACTACCTATTACAAAGATTTCAGTTTAGTGTAGAGCCCACATGCACATACTTACTCCATTCAAGCGTTTCACGGGCTGACTCGACAAACACACACCATAAATTCTCCAATGCTAACTTTTCAGGAAATATTGCAAACTAATGATCTACTGAAGTGGAGAGCTCGCCGCGTTTCTTTTGCTCCTCCTCCACACACTCCTAGGACAACCGCTCACCTATTGCGAGAATTTAATACGATACCAGCTTTGTGGTGTTTACGATTACTTTGACAATTTGGCACCCGTTTACCATAAAAACTCGTCCAGAAACCCAAACAGCCGAAAGAGTAGGTGGCTGATGACCCAAACTAAGCGAATTTGTCGATGCAAAAGCATGCCACCCATTGTGTAAAACAATCGCAACTAACCTCTGGACAGGCGGCTTGTTTTAGCAAAACACAAAAGTGGTCAGTCAAGTGTTGAGCATGTCATAGCTACTTGGCTTGCCTATCACAAAATATTCTTCAACCCATACCAGAAGACTCAAAACATCGAGATAGTTGAGGGCAAACGCATTTACTCTCAGACCTCAATATCGGAATCCCCTTCTTCCTCAAGGGCGGTTTCGAGATTGCGCCTGAGGCTTTCATCCACTTCCTCATCCTCGTCCTTCTCATCTTCCATCTCGGTGGGGCTTTTGGAGTCTACCGGTGCGGGTACCTCATTATTCTCGATGGCCTTACGCAAGGCCAGGTAGGCAAAGTAGTCGAGATAGTAAGAGGCACCGTACCACGACATCACCACCACCATAGCTACAATCATGAGGGAGTGGAAGAGGAAGGTGCACCAGGCCAGCAGGGCTACCATGTTCAGAATAAAGTTGACAACGATATTTAGACCCACCCACATCAACGTCTGACCTCTAAAAGGGACCAAAAAAGCAACTAGACCATATCGGAAAGGGGCAAATGAACATCAGCAGTCAATTTGTGCAAAAGCGTTACTTTATGAAGCAGTGGACAAAGGAAACCTACATTTTAGGGATGCGTTTGAGAAAATTCACTTTGGAAAAGTATTTTGTACGAAGGTAGCGGTAATTGTCATTGTATTTTTCATTTGGCTTGATTATCACGTGCACAACAACGAAGTAGATTAGCTAAAAATAAAAAGAATCGTCCACGTTAATTAAACAGAACTGGTTTGCACCTATAGGTAAAAAGATCATCTCGGACTGACAAATGCGCATGCGTGAACAATAAACAATGGACACTCTTGGCGGAGACACTAATTTCCTGCGCAAAATTTCAGACTCGAAACAGACTTAGAATTAGGAAGTGTTAACTATGCTTGATATCTAAACTATAAGAGGGAGATTTATCCGAAAGGTAAATCAGTCTAGTGAAACAAAACGCCGCAATTAAACTCAACACTTAAACCAGAAAAAAAGATGAATTCACGAAAAAACGAATTTCCGAGCCAACCAATCAAGGTTGGACGGAAAATAAGGTTCGCAAGAGGAAATGGTATGTTCAACGCTGGGCCTCCACCCAAGGAAAAAATTTTTACACTGAGCACAAAAAGATAGGCTAGTTGAGGATGCGAAATCATGGGCATATTAATTTTAAGACTTCAAGAAAAATCTTGAGTTGCTTCAAAATTTACGGAACTGGACAAATAAATACAGCCTAGTTATGGGGACCTTTAACAAACACTATTTGTAATTGAAGTTCCACTCAATTTAATATTAATTTTTTAGAAAATTATGTTAAAACAAAAATAAAATGCACATTTTTTTGTGAATAGGGAGGAGTTAGACATAATAAAATATGTGATAGAAGCATGTAGACAGGCAGGTTAATAAATTGCAATGGCAAGCACATTTATTCACATTTCCAGACTTTAATAACCATTGAAATGGCCTGTGGTTTGGGAAATGCTATTTAACAGTTGCCCAAATTGATAAATTTTGCCGGTAAAGAAAACTATATTGTCTTAATTAATATACTTTCTACGTATAATTAGTACAGTAAAACTGCTTTAAACCAAATGTATGCAACAAAGCTAGTTGCAGATCCAACCTATTGTCGCCTGATGGCTGCTTGCAGCGGTCTACTAGTGAGTTCGGCACATAGGACGAAGCTCTAGATTGACCTACCGTGTGTGCGATGAAGAAGGCGTTGGGAACGACTACCAGGAAAATCCAATCATCCATGGGATTGAATACAGAGACACTGGTATCGCCATTTGTGGCAACAAAATGTTTCCACCAAGGAACAGAACACTTGTCAGGGAACCATCGCACACTTAAAGCACACAAAACACAGCGATATCACCACTTGATCGAATATCATTAATGCATACATATGAGTATGCAAATAAAAACAATACATGAATGACGGGACAAGCAGGTGGGCAGTGGGACGCAACGTGTAAAAGTTAACGTCAACTATCTAGCTCATTATTTAATAATGAAACGGCACCAGCAATTGGTTGGCAAATCGGAATCTGAGAAAAAGTGTAAAGCATTCATAAAATTGGTATAATGCTTTATAAAGGTTGTGGCGCGTTTTAATGCTTCTTTCCTTGCAATGAGATGAAAAAAGGCCAAAATAATTTACTGAAATTCAATATTTATGACCATCAGGCTATTAAAGCTTGAAAAAAAGAATTATCGAAAAAAATTACAAACAAACTGACGACCTGCGATGAATATTCGATACGTTTTTTAAGCTGTCAGAAAATTCTACGAAGAAATGACACTGATTAAAATTGCAAGTCGTCTCATGGAAAACTTGGTCGCACTTAATGGATCATATTTGCATAAAAAATAATGTAATTTGTGGGATTAGAGACTCACCAATATGATATTAAAGGTGGTAAAATATGAATGAAGCAGGAAGTCATTTTGTCATAGTTGTGGAAAACAAAGGAATTCCGGAAAAGAATTATAGCACTATAGACAGTTGAGTTGGCCAAACCAAAGAGAACGAGGAATGTCGGACGCGAATCCGGAACCGCCCTATAACATCGTCACAGAAGCGGGAACCCTTTACTTACCAAATAAAAACAAGAGCTAACACATTGACGAAGTAACAGGGTCCCAGCATGAATAAGATATTGTTTGACCGCCTAAGAGTAGGTATATGAGACATTTCTTACGTGTAGGCTATGACTCGGAATATCATCAGAATGACGAATAAAATTGTCAGGATGAGAAATAGAAGGGGAGGACTGTATACGGCACAAAATACAAAAATTGTAAGCAGCGAGACAGATAAGACAAACGTGATTTTGTTGATCAAAACGGGTGGTATTAGCTAAAAAGATAGTCATGTCAAAGTAAAACATACTCTTTTTCTTTCTGTGGCAACCATGATTTGAGAGGATAATCTACAGATGAGTTTTTCGCGTAAAGGCGTTGGTACTTTACAAAAAATTAACAATCAATAGGAGAACCACCAACCCATTATTATAAATGCTTTGAGAGGTATAAAAGGGTAGTTGAGGAAATAAAACAACTTCAAGGCTGAGCCCTTGCATTTCGCAAAAGTTTAATTCACCTTCCTAAATTAGAAATTTTTTCAGAAACGCATTTTAAACATTAGCTAAATATGTGCACAAATAAGGCATGTAACAATCGTGTTACGGATGCGATTCAACCATTTACTATTAATCAGAGCTAGAATGTCCGATAATTAAATAAAGCTTATTTTTATTTACTGCGTGGTTTGACTTCATAAAGACTTCAAAAACATTAGTTGCTTTCGAAACGAAACTTACTTTTGTGGGTATTTTCTTCCTTATCCCAAAAATACGATTGCAAATAGATAGAATACTTAAGCATATTAGACACCTTATTGAAAGTTTCAGAACGCTCCATAACTACTGACAATGTGACAATGACCCAAAGAAGCTCAATTCGAAGATTTAGAATGTTATGGAAAGATACTTTCCATTAAATTTAACCACGATTTACCCACACTTCAGTGCCAAATCGTTTTCCTCGTTTTGATTCCCACGATACCTGCTATCTTGGTCCTTGCTTCGTCATATATTTATAATTTTGCCGCTATTCATATGCAAAGTACAATTTGGTTCATTCATACCGAGCACTTAATTTCTGCTTAGTTGGACCGTAGCCGTATTAAAAGGTGCCGCAATAACTAAAACTACTAAACATTAAAGATGTTTTCCTTCCAGTTTGCCATAGGTTTGTGGCAAAAGAAGGTCAAGATGTCAGAAACTTTGTAATTTAAATCCGGATCGAGACCACCAGTTGCACTTCAGTAACCGACTCAAAGCTAGAATTGGCTTGTCGGAACTCCAACGAAGGCGCTTGTTAATTGACGTTCCCCTTTGATTTCTGTTCGAACTGTATTTGACCAGGCCAGCGTGACATCCGAACCTATTTTTCTGGGGGGCAACAACTCCAATAGTTTGGGATGCTGACAAGAGGGAGCCCAATGGCGCAATTTTCCACCTAGCGGCAACTGGACAGCAGCCCTGAATGCCACGAAATGATTAAATAAATGTTGGTCATGTAACTCGCTGCGTCTCGATTAGAATGTCAGTCTACGGCACATCAAATGTCTGTAAGAAGAAAATATTGGTAATGAAATTCTGCGTTGAGTCATTTGTGCTGCTGAATTCCCTCGGACGCCTTATACTCGCTGCATATGTCAGATTTAGTGACGCTACTTCGAAAGGTATCATGAGAACACCATTGACGACTTTGGGCTCCCATCACCTTCCTCTTGATGACACTCAACTCAACACCAACAAATGTCAGTTTTGATCACCGATCATGTTCATCCAATCATAGGTTTGAGGCAGATGAAAAGATTGAATGCATTTAACTCTCCACCATCGAATAACTTTTAATCGAAGCCCCACAATCTAGTGCACCATTACTTCAGATTATTTGGTGAAAAGACTTCATCCCGTTTGGCCCACGCGAACCCGTTAGGAATGCACTAATTCAAGTAGTGGAAAAAGGTCTACTTACAGCTTCAGCCAGTTCCCGCTGCAGCGAGGTGTAATGTGTTTCGCGTCATATCAACTGTTCGTGATGGAATGATAGTTGTGCACAAATTCAGCTTGATTATCTTATGAGAAATTAAACTCCTTTTTCCCACTCTTTGCCGTAACTTCCCTTTTTGCTTAGGACGCATCAAACGCTAAGTTATGCTGAGCTGCCTTTTGGCAAGACAGTATTGCCGGTTATGCCTTCTGCCTTTATAATGCTTCTCTCTACATACGGTACCGTATTTCTGGCACTTCAAGTCTTCCGTGTCCCAGCTCCTCAGCAGACGAGAATGGGTATTAGCTCGATCCTGATAGACCTTCCTCACTCTCGAAGGCTTTCACTCCAGACTTTAAGCAAAATTCTACTCCCTGACGTGTTTCCTCTCTAGAAAACTATTTATTCTGTCTTCGATTTCACAACCCATTCGCGTGCTCTGACACATGAAGCAATGCAAGCGTAGCAGTTCTCAGCTCATGCTCCGAGGACGCACATGCATGTTTCATGCCTGGTGCACGTCTTGCCCTATCAAAGAACCAATCTCACACCATCGAAACGAATTCATAGCAAGAATACGGTCAACTCTTGGACCTAGGTGGTGGTTCTCTCGGCCGAGGACACATCGATCAGATCGTGAACGATGCGCCCACTTCTAGTCCTTCGGATTCTAAAGCTAACTCTAACATTTTTGAGCGTGTTATTAGGGGCAGAAATCTAGACAACTCACAGTAAGTAAGCAAGTGATTTAGAACTCCTCAAGGTAAAGCAACGACATGACTACGAAGCGCCTGAAACATCTTGTAACCTGTGACATAGGGTCGCGACCTTCACAATACCTACTTTCCTTACTTTGGTTCTACCGTGTAAATGTGTTAGCGTAAATGTTTGGTGCTCATAATACCTCCGTTTCTGTCATAGTGAGCTCTTTCTGGCTACTTTATTGAACTAGTTTTGGAAATGAGCACTATGTTTTCATATCTCACTATTTTTAGTTTAAAGATTCTTATTAATATCGTGGAAATTAAGAATTTTTTTGGAAAATAATGCAAACTAGCGTTTTGAGCTTTTCATAGAAAACTGTGAAAGTCAGTTCAACTTGTCAACCTTGTATTTTGAGTACTCATTTCTTCAAAAAAATTCATTTGTGGGGAACAATTTTCTCACAGTTTAGTAAATACCAATGAGCAGGTATTCATGATGTGAAATAGTAATTCTAAAAAATGTATTTTACAAATACTGATAAATGAGGGGCGAAGTGTTATCACTCACTCAAAAGATGGATGAAGTGAACGAAAGTAAGGTATTTCACTCCAAAGTGGTTGTGCTGGTGTTTACTGACCCCGAGTCACTGCCAATTGGACTCAAGCCAAGGCTACGAGTCTGTGGTTCCTGTTGGATGTCAACCACCGTCTTCCAGTTCCGTCGACGCTGCAGACGCTCCATTCTGAAGGAGTCGGGATCGAGGCGACATCCAGCTTCCAGCTGTCTGAGTAATTCACCGTTGGCACCCGAGTCCCACTCCAAAAGCGTTGCCGCCCACGCATCATCGTCCAGGTAGTCCAAAATGCGCAGATTCCCGCTTTGCGAAAGCTAAAGGATAAACACCATAAACTTTAATGAAAAATTTTGTCATTTTGCAATTAACACCAATCTTTATGTACAGAAAATTGAAGAAGTACTATTCTGGCAACTGTGGTGCTCTTGAACTGCAGGAATGCCATTTGATAGCATTTGAAATCGTGCAAAAATGGGACACTGGAAATTGATACTTATCCACCACAGAGTATACGTAGGCAAGAACAGCAACCGTGATCACAACTTTATCTGCCTGTTAAGATGCTGAGGAAATTATAAGTTATTTTTTATTCAACTTGCAACACTTCCATGATTAATAATATGCAAATTATTTTAACCTATACTAGATCCAGGAGTAATTTTGTTGTTGTTATGGCAACTTTATGAAGTTTAACTCTAATTTGTCTAGCTTATTTATTAGATTTCTGGGATGTTTTTTATGATTGACATTGAGCTTAGCTTCAAGGCCCAAGGCAGGGTAGGATTGGGCATAACAAATGGGTTGTTTTGTCCAGTTTGCCAGAACATTTAGAAGCCGCAAAAGCTTGCGCTTCTTATGCCTGATTAGCTAGTTAAGGTTTATCACTTAATGGACCTTTGGTTTACACATTTTATGCTACTACGCAAACGGGTAATTGATGTGTGGATTGCTAAGTCACGAAATGTGGCTCCACATAAGTGGCACACGTTAGTGGTGGAGCTGATGGGAAAACTATTTCACTTAAAAAGAAAAGCACGAGTCCGCTGCGTGCGCGCTACTTTACTAGCCGAAAAAAATCTCACCTTTTTTATTATATTGCAACAAGCTCTAACTTCAAGGCTGTTTTTACTGCGTTAGAGTGAGATTTTTGATGAGGCTGCACACGTTTCTAATGCGTGCTTTCACATAGGTGGTACCATGCACAATTAAAATCACTGAATACTTGTGAACCAACCTAGTAAGGGGTCGTTTGATTCTTCACTCCAAGAATCGTATTGGCAGTAATAAAAATATCAAATGAAACAACCATTTCGATAACCTATTTAGGATGTGTAAATGAATTACCTAGGCAACCTAGAAAACAATATCATATCACGCTTATTTGTCATTGCATGACGTGAGAAAAAAATCCTACTGCCGCTCTACTTAGCCTTAGCGCACATTCAGAAGGGGATGAATAGTGTGGATTGGTCAGTGCCAGGTTGGATGGTGTTTTGATCAGGGGAGTGTAGCCACAGGAACCGTAATTATGATGCCAAAAGAGAATCCACCTTCTCTAAAGTGACCTCATCTTCACTGTCAGTGGTTACCTCGCCCGAGGTTTCCAGAGTAGTAGTTGAATCACAGTCTGACTTCCAGATATCACCTTCGCCGGGTGGAGTAGTCACAAATCGCGGCAAGACGGAGTCGAAAGGATGCCTCACAGCAAGGCTTACAATCACTACCTGCGTCTGATCAGCCGGCATTGAAGACTCTATTCGTCTAACGGCAATCCTCGTATCATCGGGCAACACAAATTCACTCATATACTGTCGTTTTACCCTCTGACTAAGGAGGATGACAGAGGATTGAATGTCAGATCGAGTCTCACGAAAATGGAAGTCGGCAAGCTGTTGGCTGGGATCAATGTTAAATCTTGATCGGACGTTTTCTTCGGCAATTTGGTCCATTTTTAGTAGCTCCTGGGGGACATGAAGGAGGAGAAGGAGGAGGAGAAGGAGGAAGAGGACAGAGGAAGCGCAATGATACGAACCAATGCGGCCATTGATCGTGACCGCTTTTTGACGCGCGAACACGGATTTGTCCTGCTATCTGATTGGCCCATTTGACTGCAGGCGGTGGAAAAATTGTCCATTCCCTACTGCAGGGAATACATACCGTTGGCCACGCAGTTGAAGCTTCTGAACTTGTCTTCATTGATTTGTAGTGATAAATATCTTGATGAAACTCATTTCAGCTCATTGATGTTTTGACGTATGAGGGAGCAATTCCCCCACTCCTTGAATATGAGTAGCTATCTCAAGCAAACGAGGCTGAATTGGATGAGGACTGTGTAGCAGGAATTCGTGTTCAATATAACGTTTAATACCGCATTCACGCATCTATTAGTAAGTCAGATTTCGTTCTTCCCAAATTTTTTGCAGAATGAGTAGCTTTTGTCAGACTTCTATTTTGCTTTCTAATGGGGATGGTGCCAAAAAGGTTGCATTTATCAGATTTGGTCAAAGCTTTCCCTCCCCAGAGCCTAGACACAATTGAACCTTAACAGTTAGAGTCATTTTCTTGTTTCTTTGCAGTTTGCCAGCGAATAGTCGACCGACGCTCATTTGTGATGAAGCATTTCTGCACCCAAATTAGCTACTTATTGCCAAGAGTAAGGCGTATTTGGTTATCTATCCTTTTCTGTAAAATAAGTAAACCTATTCGCATTCTTCTCTCATCATTTTTTTTGTCCAAAATTCCGTCTTTTGGTAAGAACATACTTACTAGTACACCATATTGGTGTTAAAGCACATTATTTTCTTGCATCCTTAATATCAAACAAAATTATACACAACACCACACCAAGTTGTGAATCGGAAAGTGTGTATGCATGTAACACCGGTAAGTAGTGGTTTCAAGCACATATTTGCTGTTCTAGCTGTTAAAGCATGGACTTATTTTTGTCAAGTTAATATAATGCTGAGAAATGCTGCGTCCAAATTAGACGTCGGGGGTTGAGGGTGTGCTGAAGAACTTTTACGCGCTTGCACCATTGCACAGGCTGAACCCTTCGCCAATGACCTGCTTCAATGTTCATGCTTGAAATGGCCTGTGTAGGGCGTATTTGGTTTTACCACATGTGTCAAATAGCTCTATGTCTGTTATCAGAAGTTCTTGCAAACCCTTTCATTCAATACATAAGTCTTTTATCACCATAAAGCGATAAGGTCATTCGGAGAATTTTTGATTTTTCCATCGTTGTTGAGTCGCTGGTTTTTTGTCAGGTATATGGATCGTAAAACGGCGATGGGTGTATTCAAATAATATAAACGGTTAAGTGTCTTCCTCGAGCAGAGTTAAATTTTATTTTCACCTTCGTCCTTTTATTCAATGCCATGACAAGTGACCGGTGATAGGCGGAGGCACTACGAATTCATTCAAATCTTCTTCAGACAGTAGAGTATTTATGGTCACAGAAGAAAGCTCAAGATTGCTTCTGTTAAAATACGAAGATACAAGACATTAGAAATCCCATAGTAAGGGAGCTAATATGGGTAATTCCTTGCAATGAAATTGCTACTCAACCAATCGGGATGTAGAGATGAGTAGTAATTTTAACTTCGAAATTCCAAAGACAGTACAATAAAAAAAATTCAACTCTAGGAAGTTGACTACGGCCATCTTTCACCTTTTAGTCACCGACTTTCTTCCCGTTGTCTCAAACGTGGGTTCGATACAAGTATGTCAGTGGTAGATGAAGCGAACACCAAAGTAGTTAAAGCCTAGCTCAGTTATTTTGCTCATCTCGTAGCGTTTACAAGAGGTGGCTCAGTAAAAGTAAGTAAATTCTGACTGTATACTCTCCTACAGTTGGAAACGATGAAAATGTCCTCCCACACGGTGAGCCCGGTGAATCACTTTTCTCAGTAATGACTTTTCTCAAAAGCTTGTGTTGCCTACCTGTGTGCAAAGTTTGAGGTGCAAAAGCAAAAAAAGTCTGTGCCTGGTAGTTAAAAGCCGATGGTTACTTCATGAGGCCAGTTCTTAGCTGCACTGCCAAATGGTAGACTTTAGCATCTTAGGAATTAAAACACAGGATCATCAAGAATTATTAATTCACTTTAGACAAGTAGTCGCCGAAATAGGACGGCAAGGTACGCTAATGAGTGTTTTCTGTTTGTATTTAGAAGAACACTTCCATTAACCATCCAAACGCGCTACCAAACGACAATGAATGCATGATTGGTGAAACAAGGACCAATACGCCCTGAAGGATATCAAAATTGCTCGTCCTTTGGTAAACCAGTGAACTAACGAAAGCATTACCTGGAAACGAAGTTGGATTTCACTTTACTACCCTCAGATGATTCAGTAGAGACTTTCAACTAAGAGATGAGGATGTTTTTAATACTTACCCCAGGTGTATAATTTTCGTTAAAATAATTGAATTTGGATTAAACAGTTCTTAAATACAGCCGATGTGCATCGTAAGAGACCTGATATTTATCATAGGGTTGGTGGGCATAAAGCTGTACCGTCGTGTTAACCTTGAGACGAGTGTACTAGTCTTTCAGACATAGCTGAACATGCTGTTTGCAGTAAAGAAGCGAGGTTGCTTCAGTAAAAGGGAGGATGACTTCAAATAAGCACATCATCTATTACTTTCGCATGCATTACTGGCCCGTCACGTTTTGAGTGATTTGTTGTGGGTGGAAGACGCACGTAGGCTAGTCACGAGTTCTACCTGCTCGACCTCGTACTTCAACCGTGGCATGCAGGGAAGATTTTGGGGTCCACTTTGTTTCACTTGGCAAGCTCCACACACCGCCCATAGATCGACTTGTTTTGAATGAAGCCTACCACCTTTACACTTAAGTTATGTGGAAAATTTCAGTAATTGCCAAGTAAAAGCCTCCAGCCACCTTCATCAGTTCTACCAATGAGAGTGTAGTTTTTTATTTACCATTCTTTTAATGGCGAAGAGGTGGAAAGAAAGACACTTTCATGCTTTTTGAAAAAGCAATTTTTACGTAAGTCAAACCAAGTGCTGCATTCTCAAGCAAATGAATGGGGGTATTCATTTGATGCCTTGGGATAGCAGAATTTCACTTTGATGTATCCAAACACAAAACTTGGTAATTTTGAGGAAAATTATCTTTTAATTTCGCTAAATCCAAGCATATCTTTGAAGTAATTAGTTACTGAGAATGATGAATTAATGTAACGTCCTAACACTCCCATGAAAATTGAAGAAGCCACTAGACTGGGACAAAATATGCATTGCTGTGTAGCGTCCCGAGGCTCCCCTTAAGGTAAAAGAAGGCGCAGTAATAGGGCAGAATATATATATTCCGGGAACAGAGGGCTTGGGAGCTGTTGGCACGGCCCGGAGGCCGACCAACCGGCTAGAACAAGATGGCCACCCAAGTGACCTAAACCGGTAGTTCGAACAAACAAAGTATTACAGCTGACATTTAGAAGGACTTGTCGCTACTACCATGGCCCAGAGACCTGAAACCTAAAGTTGAACAACCACTTTATTACAATAACGCTACTGCATGAACGTTAATTAATCAAAACATATATCCTTTCTCAAATAAGCTATTTAAGACATTGGAATTGGGAATTTTAATCGGGACTGTCAATGATATTGTAAATATATATGTATATATATCTTCAGATTTTTGGGATAGTAAAGGAAAGATTGTGGAAATAGATAGGTGCGTCATCAGCACACTTGCGCATAAAATTATGCATCAGATTTGATTGCCTTCGTGAAGAAATATGGTAATCGGATTAGCACTGATGAAGTGGATAAATTTGTAAGAACGTCAATGGCACTACTGTTCTTATCAATGTGGATCGTCTGCGGAGTAGAGTCAAAAAAGACCTAATTACTCTAGCGTTGCATAAGCCCTTTCTTTAATGATGCTTCTGACTCTTTACAAGTGTGCAATCTCCCTTGACATCAGTTGATGCCATTTAAAATGTGAATTGAATGATCGAGCACTGAGTCAAGACACAAGCAAATCTATAGTTTCGTCTTATCTGTATGGTTGTAATGGCTGAAAAATCATAATAAATAATGTTGAAATAGTTATTTAAGTATGAGTTAAACAATGTTTTCTTTAAGGCTCCTGCCCTTAACGCTTCGTTTAAACTCTTCATTCCCTGTAATGGTGGTCTAGCGAGCTTACTAAGACCTGACTAATGGCTGTGCCATTTACTGGAAGGCACTCAAAGTGCAAAAATCTGTTTCGAGTTGGCGGCGCACGTGAGGAGTAGGTAACTCGTGATGTCGGTGCTTCGGGGAGGCGTGGGGTGGGTGGCTGCCACCTCCGTCACTGTCTCAACCAATGGGGGGGGAGTGACTCCTTCGGCGAGCTGCACTGTGCGTGCGTGCGTGCGTGCGTGCGTGCGTGCGTGCAGCCTCGGGGCGAAGACTCATCCAGCTTCACTTACTAGCCCTTCATCCTACTCTCCATAAGTCGTGGGTAAGTCCCTCCATGCGATTCCTCATTTCTTTAATTTCCTCAGATATTTTTGGCCTTCATTTTGTTCCTAAACCTATTACTTTGTCAAACAATCAAGGGGTTGCCTACTAAACCCACACACTTCGTTTATCATGCAATGCTGATCAGTAAGTATAGCAAGGTTTAACCAGTAATTACTCAAGATCTTGTGAAATTTTACCGAGTCATTGTAGCAACTGTGCATTCCGCACAAGAAACACTCAAATCAGAATGTTATATTTATGTGAATATGAATGTCTTAGTTCAGGTAGAACGAAAAATATTTTCCATTAAAAACTGAATCTGCGTGTGCCCATCACAAGTGGCTTGGTCTGAAAATTAGCTCGTTTTGAAGGAGAATTGGTAATTTTGCTATAACTTATAGTCTCACAAGGATAGCTGTTGTGCGGCTTTTTCTGTGTAGTTGAAAGTAGTTAATGCATTGGAATTATGATAACTTAGAAATGAAGCAGTTTTGATCAAGATTGTTCCACTAGTTGGCATTGCGGGCTCATCGTGACTGTCTTATACGCGACAGGTCACGTCATTTGTAGCCTGGTGTGGTGGACCTTCTTTTTGACCACGATTTCTCAAAACACACTATTCAGAAAAATTTAACCACCTCATATAAATTCACTTTAAGAAGCATTTGACTGGGGCTACTTCTTTTGAAATATCAAATGAATTAGGAGCTATAGCTTAACAATTATCCTTACATTTATATAAAGTAATTGAGTTATAGAACAGTATTGGATTTTTCCATTTACAAAATAATCATCTTCCTCAAGTCAACCGTTTCCCTTAGACTTGATAACTCCAGCTAAAGCAATAATAGCTTCACTTAATTTGTACGGCGAAAGACTCCAATGTCTTGTTGAGGCTACAGAAAGTACCACTGTCTGCAAGGACTGTGCTTCTTTTCAAGCACCCCACAATAAGGCACACAAATGCCGAATGCGCACGAGTTGTCGAGTCAAGAGTCATCAGTCATACAGTGATTTGGCTATCCTCTCAACAGTCACCTCATAAAATGGATTAAAACCTAACCGGGTTTGTCAAAAGCCTAATCGTTCCAGGTTTCACGAACTCTTCGACTTGAGCACCTTTGTCTCACTAATAATCTGTTTGGGTTGACAGTCAAGTAAGGGTGGAAAATCAAACATGCCACCTTGTGACGCTTATGCTTATCATGGGGCTTGCCACCTTCGCTTCAGATGTGCTAGGTGTAATTCATAATAACTGGCCAAAATCATCACAAAAAATTAAAGTGAGGTTAGCACTGGGCACAACAGCTCGAACGAAGTGGTTCTTCGTAACTTCCGCTAGCAGTTTAAAGGATGAAGAAATACGAAGGAGTCGTATCGCAATTTGCAAATTTGTTTTTAACCAACTAAGAGTGCTTCAACTTATAGGCTTCTTTCTATGTGCATGGCAGTTGGTGAACTTTCGATGTTGCCAACAAATGCCAAGTCATTAAGGCAAATCTGTTTCAGTCATGTTCGAATCACCTCTCCATATCAGCACAATCTCTTTTGATTTACTTTTAGAACATGGTAGACCGACATTTTAAGACAAGTAAGTGGGCGTATTACTAACCCGTATCCTTCATTATGAAAATAAGGTCATCGCAGGGAATCCCAAAAATGCGTATAAATGAAAAACACTTGCATTCAATTAAAAATGTTTCAATTGAAGCGTCTCCAAAATCCACTTTTAAAATTTCGATCAAACTAAAATACCGCACTTTAAGGGAAATACATTGCATACTCCACTCATGCCTCGGAAAGCCAGTGATGCGTTTGTTCCGCTCTAAGCATGCATTCGGTGACTGCAGAAATAGTCCGTGAAGAAAGGTTTGGCTGTCAATGTTGAGGTAAAAAGTCAATCCAAAATTGGTATAGAACAAAACAGGAAATTTGGGGATACAAAAGGCAACCATTTAGCTATTATTCTTCATTGTTATTTTGCATAGGTGATGGTTGGCAGCAGGGTAAGTCCTTGACAAAAAATTGACCTCCTGGTTTCAGATAAACATTAGGATTTTTATTAGCAGTGTAGCCAATCACTTGAAACTCAAGTAAAATTAAGCTGTAATCATACGGAACTGTCACTGTGGGATAAGGTTTGGCCTAACAATTAGTGCCATTTTAGGGATTTATCGAAGCAGCGGAGGTACAAGACTTCGAGAAGGTAAATTTTGTTTCTCTTGTTAGTCTCTTGGAATGAGAGCATCTTTCCATTTTAATGAACAGTTGCCAATGCGCTTTTCTACCGCATCTGTAACAGATAGAGCTCCTTGAAAATCACTGACCGAATTGAGGTGGCCAGAACATACATGCCCTTGGATGCCTCTAAGCATGAAGATTAGGGCTTATCATAGACACAATAATCTTTAGTCGGTTTTAAACTCTACAAGCCCTCGCAAAAGCTCACGAATTTGCATAGCTTTTACTAATTACAAAAATGGCGACATCTTTGGGTTAAGGAAGTCGACACATATTCCTTCGACAACAGCTATTATAGAATAAGAGTATTTGATTATCTCTTCCCATATTTGAATGACACCATTATCGATGCATGAAGTAGTTGACCCCTCCATTTTCACTACTTTGCAGCTCCGCAGTTCAGCAGATCTCGTAAGTTTTTCCTTGATCCGTAGCTAAGTAGCAAAGCACTAGTATAGACATAGGAGGGATGTAATTGCCCTTTTTACAAGTATACTGAAATCATGGTTATAATTTAAATTTATCTTGCTCACCAGGCAACTACTTTGGTGAGTTGTAGCCTCAATCTCCTGAAATCAAAGTCGATGTCCACAAATTCTTAACCTGGCACCAATGGTTTCCTTTTAGAGGATTCAGATCAGCATGGATACACGACTGGTGTGTTGGCAGCGGTTCTACCATACCATAAAATCATTGCCACTTAGTGGCGATAGCAGTAGTGTCAGTAGAGGCGATCTAGATTTTAACCTAAGCGACATCCAAAGCGCCGTCAGTACTGAGATGTGAAATGAGTCTCTCTCTTCTTAGGTGAACGGGGATATAGTGGTGGAAACGGGAATGTAACATATTACGACTCAGGTAGAGTTTGTGTTCACGATCCCAACCCAAATGATTCTTGATCTACGTTTAATTTGGCGACATCTACTTTCTTACGGTATTTCATGCAACCATGAGATAATAGTTCCATTTATCCCTACATTTCTGCTTAATGTTCGAACTATTTAACTTCTATTGATAAAGTCGGTTTGGTTTCTTGTACAAAGTGAGGAGTTAGGTGTAATGGTAAAAATACTTATTCAAGGTATGTTGTTTTTTTTAAACAAGAGAAAAAGTAGCTTTTGGAGGAACGTGAATATGTCCTCCATTGTCGACTTCTTTTTAATAAGTCTCATAATTTCCTGCAGTAAACATAATTCAGCTACCAGACATACTGATCCAAGTGTTCTAATTTTGTATTTGTAAGCTCACCTTTTTAATGCTTAGTTTTACTTTATGCGTTGAGAGTAATGGGTGGAATTATTTCAGCTGACTGGTACCGACCGAGAAAGTCTACGTACCCTACAGGCTACAACTCTGGCGCGCCAGGTTCTTTTTATACGGGTAAGAAAAATGAGGCATTTGATAATGCATTGGTCACTGTTAGGAATCCAAACGCTTTGTTAGTAAGAAAAACGAGGCATTTTATAATGCAGTAGTCACTGCTGGGAATCCAAACGCTTTGTTAGTTGAGTTCCATCAATGCTAGATGTGTGTGTGGGCAAGCTCTGCAATTTGAAACACTGACGCCATTGTCATCCACGCGTGTTGCCAAAGGCATAAGCCTTTTCCAAAAAAATGCATACGATCCTCGCGCTCTATAGGCAATGGTTTTCTACACAAGCCTTAGGCACTTTTGGTGAAAAATTTAGCAAGCGTTGTCAAAGGTGTATGACATTATCCCTTGTATAACTGTACATTGATCAACGCTGCTTTTTTGCTTTAGGCGATGTGCAATACGGAGTAAGAGCCATTAACCTTTTTACCGTTCACTGTAGCAATGCCTTTTATTTGAATGGACTTTTTTACTCCTAAAATAGGGTGGCAATCCAGTAAGTAAAAAGCATAATTTTTGTTGGCATTGCCGGCAAATTGCGTTGTACAACGTTTGAATACTTTTTGAGTACCTTTTTCACATTCATTTGTTTGTTTTGCAAAACTCACGTGTTGGCAACTAGCATTCAACGCATTTGCTTGGTGGACATTGTAATGGAGGTCTTATCTGTAATTATAGACTTATCCTCCTGTAAGTTATTTCCATTGTGATGGACTGCAGATTCGTAAATGCATCATTACTGGAGTTAAACGTGAAGTGGGAATGCCGTTCTCATTGACATATGCGCGTGTACTACAACACTGTTCTCCGCATCTAACAAATGCTGCCTTTTCCATCCCAGCCAATTCGTTGGTATAACCAGGACCGAGTAATAGAACCTGTAAGAACTAATTTCGGTACTCTGCAATGTGATTTAATGCTTGTGCTTGCGGACGAAGTCTGCACAGATATGAAAAAGAGCACAGTTTCTTCCTGAGAACCTCACAAGGAATTGTTCAAAGGGAGAATGTTTTGCTAACCGCTTCTCCTTTCAACGCCATAAGCTATGCCCTAAGAGTACCGAGTAGTGCGTGTAAGTTATAAGCAATAGTATTTCTGGAAGCGTCGCATTTCACAACCGCCGATGACTCTAAACAACAACACATTCCCACTCATTTCAAGGCTTACATTATCTCATTTCCACCTCATCACACCTATTTATCGTTTATTTTGCAGCCATCATCCAGACCAGAAGTTAGTATTTCTGCCTGCTATATTCCCTATATGTTTTCCGTTGAGTAAGACAGTGGGAGACATTTATCTTCACACATTTTGGCCCTTGCCAAACAGCTCTGCAGGTGCTTAATCATTTGAGAACTCACCCACTGCTAGCTTATTAAATGACTCTTCGAGCACGCCTTTTGTGCTGCTAATCTGAGCAAGTGATGCGCAGCAAGGTATTTTCCAAAGGTGCTCTTAAATGTGCAAAGTTACCTACGAAAAAATTACCCACTCCACCACAGCAAGGGGTTCTCACTTCGCATAACGTTCACGTTAGATGGGATAGCTTAAAATCCAGGACTCTCTTAACGTTGATAGATTTGAGTACAGCGTACAACATACTTCTTATTGCTCCCCATGTATATAAAACTATTGAAGTGGTTATGTATGCTGGGTGCATGTTGGCCTCACTCTGATTGACCGAACTGAGATTGGGAGATGTCCAGCAGCACCGGTCGATGGCGCATTGGCGAATGAGCCGCATCAATACATTTCCTGCCGATCTCCAGCGCAATAATTAGTGTGGTGCAGGTCTCAATAAATGAAATGAACTGAATACTGTTTGGAGGGAGCATGATATTCAGGGCTGTTATGTCAAATTTCGTTGCACAACGTTTGAATGCTTTTTGAGTACCTTTATCACATTCATTTGTTTGTTTTGCAAAATTCACGTGTTGGCAACTAGCATTGAACGCATTTGCTTGGTGGACGTTGTAATGGGAGTCTTATCTGTAATTATAGTATTATCCTCCTGTAAGTTATTTCCATTGTGATGGACTGCAGATTCGTAAATGCCTCATTACTGGAGTTAAACATGAAGTGGGAATGCCGTGCTCATTGACATATGCGCGTGTACTACAACACTGTTCTCCGCATCTAACAAATGCTGCAGTTTCCATCCCAGCCAATTTGTTGGTATAACCAGGGCGAAGTGGTAGAACATATGAGAACTAATATGGGCATTCTGCAATATGACTTAATGCTTGTGCTTACGGACGAAGTCTGCACAGATATGAAAAAAGCACAGTTCCTTCCTGAGAACCTCACAAGGAATTGTTCAAAGGGAGAATGTTTTGCTAACCGCTTCTCCTTTCAACGCCATAAGCTATGCCCTAAGAGTGCCGAGTAGTGCGTGTAAGTTATAAGCAATAGTATTTCTGGAAGCGTCGCATTTCACAACCGCCGATGACTCTAAACAACAACACATTCCCACTCATTTCAAGGCTTACATTATCTCATTTCCACCTCATCACACCTATTTATCGTTTATTTTGCAGCCATCATCCAGACCAGAAGTTAGTATTTCTGCCTGCTATATTCCCTATATGTTTTCCGTTGAGTAAGACAGTGGGAGACATTTATCTTCACACATTTTGGCCCTTGCCAAACAGCTCTGCAGGTGCTTAATCATTTGAGAACTCACCCACTGCTAGCTTATTAAATGACTCTTCGAGCACGCCTTTGTGCTGCTAATCTGAGCAAGTGATGCGCAGCAAGGTATTTTCCAAAGGTGCTCTTAAATGTGCAAAGTTACCTACGAAAAAATTACCCACTCCACCACAGCAAGGGGTTCTCACTTCGCATAACGTTCACGTTAGATGGGATAGCTTAAAATCCAGGACTCTCTTAACGTTGATAGATTTGAGTACAGCGTACAACATACTTCTTATTGCTCCCCATGTATATAAAACTATTGAAGTGGTTATGTATGCTGGGTGCATGTTGGCCTCACTCTGATTGACCGAACTGAGATTGGGAGATGTCCAGCAGCACCGGTCGATGGCGCATTGGCGAATGAGCCGCATCAATACATTTCCTGCCGATCTCCAGCGCAATAATTAGTGTGGTGCAGGTCTCAATAAATGAAATGAACTGAATACTGTTTGGAGGGAGCATGATATTCAGGGCTGTTATGTCAAATTTCGTTGCACAACGTTTGAATGCTTTTTGAGTACCTTTATCACATTCATTTGTTTGTTTTGCAAAATTCACGTGTTGGCAACTAGCATTGAACGCATTTGCTTGGTGGACGTTGTAATGGGAGTCTTATCTGTAATTATAGTATTATCCTCCTGTAAGTTATTTCCATTGTGATGGACTGCAGATTCGTAAATGCCTCATTACTGGAGTTAAACATGAAGTGGGAATGCCGTGCTCATTGACATATGCGCGTGTACTACAACACTGTTCTCCGCATCTAACAAATGCTGCAGTTTCCATCCCAGCCAATTTGTTGGTATAACCAGGGCGAAGTGGTAGAACATATGAGAACTAATATGGGCATTCTGCAATATGACTTAATGCTTGTGCTTACGGACGAAGTCTGCACAGATATGAAAAAAGCACAGTTCCTTCCTGAGAACCTCACAAGGAATTGTTCAAAGGGAGAATGTTTTGCTAACCGCTTCTCCTTTCAACGCCATAAGCTATGCCCTAAGAGTGCCGAGTAGTGCGTGTAAGTTATAAGCAATAGTATTTCTGGAAGCGTCGCATTTCACAACCGCCGATGACTCTAAACAACAACACATTCCCACTCATTTCAAGGCTTACATTATCTCATTTCCACCTCATCACACCTATTTATCGTTTATTTTGCAGCCATCATCCAGACCAGAAGTTAGTATTTCTGCCTGCTATATTCCCTATATGTTTTCCGTTGAGTAAGACAGTGGGAGACATTTATCTTCACACATTTTGGCCCTTGCCAAACAGCTCTGCAGGTGCTTAATCATTTGAGAACTCACCCACTGCTAGCTTATTAAATGACTCTTCGAGCACGCCTTTTGTGCTGCTAATCTGAGCAAGTGATGCGCAGCAAGGTATTTTCCAAAGGTGCTCTTAAATGTGCAAAGTTACCTACGAAAAAATTACCCACTCCACCACAGCAAGGGGTTCTCACTTCGCATAACGTTCACGTTAGATGGGATAGCTTAAAATCCAGGACTCTCTTAACGTTGATAGATTTGAGTGCTTCCCATGTATATAAAACTATTGAAGTGGTTATGTATGCTGGGTGCATGTTGGCCTCACTCTGATTGACCGAACTGAGATTGGGAGATGTCCAGCAGCACCGGTCGATGGCGCATTGGCGAATGAGCCGCATCAATACATTTCCCGCCGATCTCCAGCGCCATAATTAGTGTGGTGCAGGTCTCAATAAATGAAATGAACTGAAAAGTGTTTGAAGGGAGTATGATATTCAGTGCTGTTATGGCTTAGGTCCCCAAATTTTATCGAAGTTTAGGCTCTCTTTGCACTCCCTGTTAGAAGTGACGCGTAAGAAAGACTCATCGCATCAAATTTCCAACTTGTCGGACAAAAACAACGTCCGATTTTTATTTCCCAATTTGCATTTCCCCTTTTTCTATGCACACGCTATAAAATACCGCATACTTGGTATTACGACGACTGTACGTTGACATGACCTGTCTTCCGTTTCTTAGGAGGCACCTAGCGTACGTACTCGTGTCTATTATTGTTATTGCCATTATTAAGTGGCAGGTGTTAGATAAATGTCTTAGAAAACGACCTCGGACACTGTAAAAAAGGTGCACTTATCATCTCATATTTTAATGTGATTTTTTTCCTCTTCATTAGGCGGCACCTAACGTACGTGTCTAATGCTTATTATTTATTGCTATTAAATGAAATGAGCTAGACAACTACCTTAGAAAACGATCTTGGATGCCCCAAGAAACATTTTATTTATCATTTAATATTTAAGACAGGAAAATGAACATCAAAGCATTGTTGTGTGAGTAGTTTGCACATTTTAAAGGTTGTGAACCGATATTCCGACTCAAAATTCATAATCTCACGTGACCATTGCAAGTGTATCACTAATGCGGGGTCTAATTTCCTTCTCAATGGGCATTACTCTTTACTCCACACATGGATAAGTGTTTTCTATCAAAGTGACCAAATTTACTGCCTAGATGTGGGCTGGCGCGGGAAGTTGACCCATGCCGAATTCGCGCAGTTAGCAGGAGACAAAGCACGATTTTCTTGTTTCTGCCTCATCAAAGGTCCATAATTCGTTTCCTTTCTTCTTTTAGTCAAAAACAGGTGAGTGGATTATTTTTCTGCGTTATTGTTAGTTTTTTTTCAGACTTGCATACAGTAATGCACATTGGCATTGTGGTGATTAAAAAGAATCGCAACGTTGTATAATTAGCAAAGTAGTTAGAGATAAGGTGGGTGTCGACTGCTCTCCTGAAGTAGGAATTGCCCACGGTAAAACTAGATCTCATTTAGCCTACTAAAGTGTCGTTCTGCTTTTGATGCGATCCCCAACCAGCTGACATCCATTCCTATAGTTGCACTGAGTACTAATGACAACCAATTTATCATTCAGCCCAGCCCTTTGCATGCCAACCGCTTGATGAAGACAAAAATTCTTCCAAAGTGTCCACGAGAACAGATCTCGGGAATGCAAATAAATACTTCAATGAAATGACTCTTAAATATTTCAACTCGTCTGTGATTCCCGGACAATTACTCCACGGCATTGTTTACTTCGATGTCGAGGAAAGTGCCAAAATCAACAAAATTGTTCTAACCGGGCAGTGCTATGTTAAAAAAGAAATTTCTGGCGGCAATGCATCGAACACGGAAGCGGTGGGTTTTTTCCTGATGGAAAAAGACTGCAGTTGTCTTGCACCAATGTGACATTTTGAAATGTTTAATCTTAAACTTACAAATTTACCCTGCTATAAACATAGATCGAAGCTGACTTCAGGCTAAAGTTGCAGGCATATAACCAAACAAAGTCAAAGTGAATAAAATTAAATGATGAAAAAGTCTTTTAGTGACATTATTTTACAATGTAATTTCCTTGAAAAATGAACTCAAGACCCATGAAGCGATTGGAGGACAGGCAATCAAATAATGTCACGCAAATTTTGACAAGCTTTGGGTAATGTTAGTCAATTTGGAAAGCCATACGAGCCTTAACAAAGTGTTACTATTAGCTTCTTTCGCCAAATGGCATTTAGGACTAAGCTCCAATTTGTGGAGCTCAACATTACTACCTGATTGAACGTTTTCAGTTGAGAGGCCACATGGATACTGTAATGTTGTCTTAGAATGCACATGTAGATCATCATAGAACTTGAACAGCACAGCCAAAAAACTCACCTTTGTTTGAACTTAACGCAAACGGGCTTCGTCAACAATACAACTACCCACGTAATAATCTGAGTACTATTATTTACAGCAAGTGAAATCATTCAAAAAGGAGATTGTTTCCTCTACGGGTAGTGCCAGCAAACGCCAGCCTAGTCGGTACGAGGCACTGACTCAAATGTGGGACGGAGATGACCTCATGGAGAGCCTTCAGCTGCCAGAAGACTGCTTTGACCAGGACACCCAAGAGTTGCCATTTGCTGGGCCGATAACCCTAAACAAAGGAACCCACGCCATTCCTTTTGCTATTCGTATTCCTCCAGAGACCAATCCCACCGTAACTTACGAAAGAAAAGGCGAACATCGCCAAAAAGCTACCGTTACTCACTAGTAAGTACCCCAGTTGTCCGAATGAGAAACAACTTTGTTAACTTCTTCAATACGGCACACAAATTGCCTATAAGTGCGAGAATGTGAAACCTGTGAATTAGCATACAGTTATGCTATTCAATGAGCATAGACTTGAAGATTTTTTCCAAGTGTTACGCTCAGTTACTATCACGATTCTACCGTCTAGATGAATATCTGTCATGAATTTGGAAGACATTTATTCACACATTCAATAATTCGTTTGGTGATTTGTTTTGGGATTTTTTCCGGTGCGATAAAGCACTTTTTCGATATTTCTAGTATTATAATCCTGTTTTCAGAAAAATGAGACATTGTAGAGAATTGAAGTCAAAAATTACTAAATGCATAAAATGTACTTTTCAGGCTATAGTAGTGCATAGACAATTGGGACTTTTTGACTGCTGCTACTTTTAATCGTCTTGTGATACAGCAACTTTACTCTGGCGAATGTATTTTAGCACCTGCGTGTCGGTGCAGGTTGATGCCCAACCGGCAAGCGGCAGCACGCTTTTGACCTTGCTCAGTGATAAATTGCCACTGGAGGTGACCAGTTGTGGTGGTTTGCCTCCCGTCGTCAACGGCATGTATGCTCCGGGCTGCGTCCAACTGGTCGACCTGAATTACAAGGGTGCCAAAGCACTTATCATTGTGCGTGCCTTCCTCAGTTGAGACGATTATCTGTGCATTAAGCTAAACCAAAAAAATAGACCATACTAGTAAGAATCTAGGGAATGTTGGGATGACTTATCCCAACAGAAACTCACAAACAGAGTGGTATTAAAAATGCTATATTAAGGAGTTTTCCCCAAAATATAGGCATATTAAGGTGGTAAATTATTTATTCTGCTAGTGAGTGACATTTACTTGGCAAATCCAGAAACACTTTGATGTTCTCTCAATGTGAATGTCATCTCTGTTTTGATCACATATCGTGATTGAAAAGATGAAATTTTTTTATTACATGGGGGCGATTTTGCTAATTGTACCTCACGAACTATCAAGTCACAAAAAAATTGCCGTTTTTAGGTGGAAAAAAAGTGCGTGCTGCCTAAGGATACAGTCCGAATTACGATCTATACGGACAATGTGAAAGCAATGCATGGCGCGTACGCAGATCTAATAACTTCCACCAACTTGCCGGAGATCGGCCTCTCTGACAGAAACGACGTGATAACGGAGAAAAAGTCGCCAAGTGTTCAACTTCTCGACCGGTGTACAAAACAACGAATGAAACACAAGTTTAACAGGGTCTTCGTCTCGAGGGTCGGCGACACCTTCCCTCCTGGCGACACGAACTCCACACCCACTGGTCGCCTGCGTGGTGGCATGGACGACAAGCGCCTCATGCCCGAGGACAGCCGTCAGGCAGCGTGCACACTTGAGCTAAAGGTTCCTGAAGACGCTAAACCCTCCATTGAGGCCGGAGAGAACCGTATTCGATATCAAGTGCGAGTAAGTACTGTTGCCTTTCACCAGTCCCTCTCAAGCAAAACAGTAGATTTGAAAGCTTTTGCAGTTTTTATTAATTTGGTGCATTGCATAGTCAAAGTCCATTTACATGACTGAAACGAACTTTTTTAAAGTTTGTTCAAATGCTGGATAGGAGAATTCACTTAAACTAATATTGATGCTATATATGACGGATTTAATATGACGAGAAAGGAGTGTAATTCGCTGTGATGGTGATGATGAAATCCTCATTTTGCAGTAGCATGACTAATTAATATGAATGAATGGAGGGAGGAGTAGGTGAAGTAGTCAGGTCCAGGGACGCGCAGTAAATCTGACAATTTTAATCATCACTCCGCAATTTTGCCTCACGAGTGTTTTATGATGACGCCATCCACACAGCGGGTGTGCTTGTCGAAACAGCAGTAGCACATCCTCATCTTCGCATTGGAAATTACATATCTTCTCTTAGCGAAAGCCGGTTTTTTCAAGTAACACCCTATTTCACAAGAAACTTCGAGTACGATGCAAACCAACTCGCCGTAATCCGTGTTTGAGATCGCGTCGCATCGTGGTGAGCCTATTATTACTTTGGTGTACGTTTAAGCCGTTCGCCAGTTGGTCGAGGTAGATGTAAAGATGCATTCTTTATTGATGGGAAGAATCAAGCTATAGAACACTATGCATGAGCGACGAGGGGAAAGGAAAGTTTGACTGTTGCGATCCCCTGGTTACCTCTGCAAGCAACTTCATGTGGTGGAGCTAACTGGTTCAGCTTACCCAAAACCTCAAAACAGTTGGCAAGTAATTGTATAGGCTCTGACATCGAATGATCTTAGCAGTTAAATCTATTTCAAATGCAATGGGCACACAAACTGTTACCACTTATAAGAGATAGTATTTGACACAGCGCAAATTCATGTGTTAAACAATAATGCTATTTTTTTTCTCCTAAAGGTTTATATGGATGTTAGAGGCCAAAGGCATACCGAGAATCGGGTCCAACTAATCGCAGTGGCCGAACAGCTGAGGCACAACTACGTAGTCAAATACATCGATCTCACCAATTAACTGGGTGATTCCAGATTGATCTGCCATGTCAAAGGAAGCTACTTAATTTAAATGTCCGTCCACAAATAAATGTGTCATTTGGATGAATGATTATTTTATATCTTTGCACAGGATTTTCGGTTTTAACCGCAAGCAATTTATTGAATAAAATGGAAGTGGGCAAACCTGTTTCCCTTTTTTTCTCCTCGGTTTGTTCGAAATCGCAGTTCCGTGGACTTCAGAACCACAATTATTTGCTGTTGGAAAATATTTAGTCAAGGAAGAAGATAGGAGCAAAACTATGCAGTTTCAGAAAGATTAATTTTACTGCTAGCTTTTGCGTCTGCTAAAAGTGGTTAGTGTTTTGACATGGTGTCATACAATCACTCCTGACAATGAGGACTAGTGAGACGGGAATGCTTCTGTAGGTACAAATATCTTTCCCGATGTTGTAATAATTTGGGAATAAGCATATGCAGTTCTCTTGCACCAAAACCACTTGTTCCATCTTCAAATTTGGCCTACTTATGTAGAAAGGGTAGAACACCTAGGCGTCGATGAAGTTTTGTCACCCCAAGTTACTTGAACTTCATTCAATAGACATCTTCTTGCACAATTTTATTCGAAAACTAACGCCAGAATTTAATTTAATTTTATTTAGTGAACACGGACTCCTAAACGTTCTCAGTCTTTAATTTATTAAAAAGTCACCTAAAGATTTGCCATTTGAGAAGTAGCACTATGAACAAACTATATGTGAGCATTGGCTAGTGTAGCCAAATCAATAGCAGCGATGGATCAAGGGACTTTCACGCTCATAAAATGTCCAAAATCGTGCTGCCAACGTAGATGGGAATCAAAGATCAGACGGAGTCATGCTATAACTAGCGGTTCAATGCATGACAGAGCAGTTTGAAGTGCAGTTTGCACAGGTATTGCCGTTCCATGGAATGGATTTGAGACAGCCAAAACCTTCTTCTTACCGGCTGACGTCAACCAGACAAAGATGGGGGTCGTCCATTGATTGCATTTTCTCTATACTCCTTAATTGCCGCTTCATTTGTTCAAAATACCCTTTTGGCCCTGAAGATAATAGAGGCAAGGAATGCGCATCCTTTTATGCATGAGTGACTGCTAAAGATGAATGGCGTATCAAGCTGGTATTGCGCAAGTCCTTTATGTGAGTTGATGCATAACGTGATAATGGATGTTAAAAAATTGCATTAAGTGGAACAGGACTTATCCGGTAGAGGTTCTTTGGGTAATGTCAAAGGTTCTGTGGAAGTTGTTACGAGATTAACAGCGAGTGGATGTTTCTGAAGTATCAAACATGGTATGGGATAAATGAAAAACAAAGTCGACAAAGCAAGGGGTGAAATCAGTCTTCTGATGGCTAAATGGAAGTTCAGGAGTGGCTTCTAAGTCGCGGTCTAAAAATATTACGTAAAGTGCATCAAGGTGCTGGGCGCTGAAATTCAATCGTTTCATCCAACAGGGACTTGCTGTGGCCTTCCTTCCCCTCTTTGGTGCGCAAAGCTCAAAGTCGTCATTTCGATTGAGTTAGTATTATTCAAGACAGCGTTCGAGAAAGTTCAATGGCCACATCCAAAAGGAAAGTTGAAAATTCACCTGCTCCTTAAGTACTGTATGCGAACACATACAGAGTGTATGAAAACATGGTTGACGTAAGTTTAGTGTAAACATCTCCACTGGCTTAGTCAAATATCTTGGCATCCAGTGCTTTTCACTTCCATACAGGAGTCTTGGCACGTGAAGCAAGGGCTTATCACTGATCAGCACAAAGCATATGCTCTCGAGGTTTGCTTTTTAATTTTTGGTACTTTTTATCTCCCAATGTCTAAAATATGTTCACATTTGCCGAAACAATTTTACATGTCATGGTTTACAAACATAAGAGGCTTGAAAGACCTAAGTTCATTGGTTTCTTATTTTCCTTCCCACCGATCACTACTTGACCGCCGTTGTTTTTGCCCCATGCCTCATTGTTTCGGGACTCCAAAACGTGTGTACAACAAATGGTGTTTACTCTGCTTTATTAAATTACAATAAAACGTGAATCGGTCCATCTATCACAATATGCACTGAAATGTAGGAAAAGGAGATGATCGGTTGATGATTGTCAGTATTTGAAAGGTTTGCGTGGTAAGGCGATGAATTGTGCATTGGCAAGAGCAGTTTCAAGCGTGGATTGAACTGTCCTAGGCTTAGACGTTTGAGAGGGCATTAAGGACAACACCGACAGTGGTTACACAAAAGGCGATCGCTAGCAGAATGTAGTTTCTTTTTCCCTGAAAAAAAAGTAACCCAGACTGTCATATTGCTTTGTTGTGCGTACCCCCAAACCGAATGGTGATCAAAGGCCTAAATGATTTGGCTCTTGCAATACACATAATTTGCAGTGTCTAGACTTACGCATCTCATTCGCATAAAGCTGACTTAAGGGTCTTCACAAAAAATCTTCAGATCAAACGAAATGCAGCTTTGTTTAGCGGCAATTAGCCAACACACTGTAGTTACTGCATTGAAACAGTGAAATAATTGTAAATGTTAAAAAAGGATCGTGTGACGAGCATACGGTGATTTCTTTGAAGAAAACCATGCCACAGATAGTGGCGATGAGGGCAGGGCAGGTGGTGATGATGGGGAAGGTGACAGGTTCACCGAGTGCGGCGTTGGCCACAAACCAGGCGGACTGCGCGGTGCCCCACAGGGCGCCGCTAGCGAGGGCGGGCACGATGGCGTTGTTTTGCGGAATCCAGGGTCTGTTCCTTTTCCCCATCGAGTAGATAAAAAAGATCGCTGTCGAGGCCATCCAGATACCCACAAAGTTTGCGAACACGTAGTGAAGGCCTTGCATAGATCAGACAAACAGAAAGTAATGAGAAAGTGGCGTACATAACCTGAAAAAGGCGTTGATTTGTAAACTTCACCTTCTTTGCTGGCGCCCTCGTACCAGGTCTGAATGTATTGGGTTGGAACGAAAGTGTTCCCGAAAAGCGAGCCAACCACGACTGCCAAAACTACCCCACTGCAGGAAAGGAAACATCGCATCTTTAGGTCGCCGTTTTGCACGAAATTTAAGCATGAACATTAAATAACCACAGGTAACCATAAATTCAGTATAACCCTATTTCAAATGATTGACACTAAATAAAATGCTTTAATTGCTTTGACAGCACTTTCCCTAAAAGCCACTGATTTTGTAGATGTTTATTCGTTCTTGCATCCTGAGAGTTTTTTCCCACTAAAACAGCATCATGGTCAAGGTATTGCACTTGTGCTTCGAATTCTTTTGAAATCGCAGCTCAGTAAAAATAAGTATTATTGTATTAAGTTCAAGTTGAGCACTTCTAAATTGGGATTTTGCAGATTCCTGTGGATTTCCTACTGATATGTGATTTTACCCTTCATTAAACAAAAACCTGCCAATATTCTCACAGTTCAGAAGCCTAAATAATTTGTTCAAATAGGATGCATACATTCCAAAGAGTTATGCCATAGAATGGGCTGCTGACTGCCAACTATGATCCAATCCTATCACTTATAGAAGCTTTTAAGTGATGGTGGGACTAACAGAATGCGTCTTTGCACCAGAGGCATGCTGGAGACGGGTTTACAGATGCGTCCACATTTACCAGTGGACTCGCGCTCATCGGTGAGGAGGGCTTTGGTGGTGCTGCGGTCCGTCCTCACCACATCCTCCAGCTCTCCACCCTCCTTCGGCGTTTCCTTCTTGCTCTCCGGCTGGTTAGGCTTGATCGCCGCAAAGATGATAACGCTGTGCAACGCGGAGAACACAAAGGACTTGGCAATGTATCTTGGCTTCAGCAATGATAAATATACTATAGCAAACCGAATTTTCCGATAAGCTTTCAAGTATAAATCCACCATGTGTAAATTAATGTAAAGGACACCAGATAATTATCAAGTTCCGAGTAACACAGACAATACATAAATGAATTTGGATTGAAACTCCGACGCTTAGGCCTCATTCACGTCAACTAAGGCTCATAAATAGTGATTTAATGAAGCTATGCACTAACAAAAGTAAGGCTCATAATGACATGAAGTTTCTCTTACCTTCCAAGAGCGATTGCGACCCCAATATAATTCATAATGGGCTTTTTAGGGATTTTCTGTGCAATTCCAAACCATCCGAACCTAAATTGAAGGCAGTTATTACTAAGGTTTTCTCCAAACTCATTTCCGTGCTCATTTTGAGCTATGCAAACACAATGCTGTCAGCAGCTTACCGACTAGTGGCAAAACCGAAGAGCATGTTGGACATGGACCAGATGATTATGCCAAGACCAACTCCAATCGCCTCAATGATTGTCACACTCAAAGAATTCCCTGAGATCCAGATAAAAAATGCCGTGTTGGTGGTTAATCTCTGAGGCAATGATAGTGATAGTGACGCACATTTCCCCGATATTGGTGATAAAAGTGCAAATTTGCAATAAAAGTAAATGAAATAAATTGCTATGAAAGATCTAAATTGGCACAACTGCACAGACTGCCTGCGACCATAAAACATGGTTTGCTTACAACGCTTCACCTGGGATGTTTAGCATTTTAATTTGTATAGTCTACAATTCACTTCGGAAAAAAAGTGATTTTCATGTTTTGTGTTTGCGTCGATTTAAATTACGTTAGGCAAAATACCGCTGAATAAGTTAAGCAGAATGTCACAATGCATCGTATGCGATGAAGGGAAACGCAATTCCGTAGGCAGCGCTTTAAGGTTAGGCCGCTACAGCTCTAATATTGTAGGCATATGGTATTCAGTCAAGCAATTCACAACAATGGAAAAAGCAAATGACTTTGTTTAAACAGAAGAAGGAACTAAAACGACTCACCGATAGCCCATAGCGCGCCACCGAACATAGCAAGAGGATAGAATTTCGGACACCCAACTGAGCAATTAACTATGATACCCACAAGCAGAATTGCATTGCACATCATCCACTGAAAGAACATACCTAAAGGCGGTAGTAGTACGTAGAATTTTGCACAGATTTATTCATAAGTATTGCTAAAATTACTAATAATATCATTACTAATGGTCAGGCTGTACTCCAGCCGGGGGGTGGATAGTAATCTAACACCTCAACTAGGCGAAGCGTTGCAATGACTTCCTCACTTAATTGTACGAGGCAACTGTTTCACAATAAGAGGGCCTTATGAAATACTTTAAAGCACCTCCAGTTGCTTGTCTTTCCTCAGACAACTTCACAAATTTGACGTTCTCTAGTAGTTGGGTGTAAGATGGGACCGTTGTTACCAGTGGAGTCCATTTCCGATATATTTTTAGTATTCTTTAGTCATTGTACAATATCCGTAATTGCTGGAAACATCCTTTGAGAGCTAAAGAGTCGCGCATTTCAAATGAGCCTAAGATTATATCAATGAGTATTAAAGATTTGCTATTGATGCTCATGACACATCGGAAACCAACGGTTTGCTTACCATCACCCATCGTGAACTTCTTCACTGGCAAGTAGTTGGTGCCGAAACAGACGGCGCAAACAACAATTGCTATGTAGCCAAAAGTGGGTGAGGTCAAGGAGCCAGACGCGCCTTCTTCGTTCGCTGGGCTGAGAGCATCTGACGCATTCATTGTCCTGGCTAAAATTAATTCTCTTTGCCCGTCTTTCTGATCTGCTTTTATATCATTCGAGGACAAGACATCACTGCCTATCACTTGAGACCACGGTGTGTAAACAGTGATTTGTATGCAGACCTGAATGGCTGGAGTGGACTCCCACACACACACGCCAAGCGCTGTCAGGCCATTTAAGCGCTGATCACCTCAATGCTGACATGACTCCAGCATTAGTAATACCTCGGAAATGGCAAACGACATGTAAAGCTATCCTTTCCAGGCATTGGGGGACATTCGTGGTTGGGATATACTTATTCACATGCCACATTTGAAATGGTGTGAAGCTAGAGCAAAGCACCATTATCCGCGTAAGAAATGTGATGAAAAGAGTCTGGCTTTCTTGTTATGGAGAATGAAAAAAAGGGGATGATAAATTTATAATTATAGTTTTTAGAATATCTTTTATTTCTACATTACTCCTATGTAGCCGACTTACATTTCATTCATTCAATTCCCACATAATCTGCTGAGACGGCTCCTCCGATAGCATTTCCTTACATCTAAAATTAAGCCTTTCTCACTTTCTACGATTTACACACCTTGCGGTACATTGACACTCGCCACTTTGTTAATCGTGGAGAAATTGGCCTACTGACATACTGGCCTACTAACGTGGAAAATTGACTTCAAGAGCACCCGCACCTTCACCACCAAAATAGTGGACATTGTTTACCATTGAATACATCCTCGCCTAGTTCACAAGAAACATCACCCAGCATCGATGCTTCGCTTTTTTTAAAAGATGCAAAACAATTATTGTCAAATTCGTATATTATAACTAATTGCATTGTAGATGTAACCAAGTATATTTGTGAAGGAGGCGTATTACCTTCTTATTTTATGAATACTACACACATATATATTCAAGAATAGGGGGAAGTACATTTTACTGCCTTTTTAAAGGTAATCAGGAAGACATTATTGCCACCAATCAACCCACCAAAACACTTTTTCCCAAACGGGAATGAATTGAACCTCAAATTGATATTACCTTTGCTCATTGTGGACTTTGCCAAACTTGGCTTTAGAAATGGTTTGTTTAATATTATAAACGAAAACCCCATTAATCCTTCCATGTGCCACCTTTCATTCCTTTTATTAGCGGACTCGCTCAGGGTTGCCGTATCACCCTCTGGCGTTTTGCGTATCGGTGGGAGACATTTTTAAATTTTGCGGAGGTAATACAAATATCGAATTATCATTGCAATCACTTAATCCAAGTGACTTTAGGGTAACTCACCTTCAGCTTACATACTAAGAACCTCCGATTTTCGAGAAACAGAAGTTAGTCCGCTTCTCTTCTCATCCGGCGCCTTGTGAAGTGTCAATCTCTTCATGATTTAGACTAGTTTTTCAAATGCCTAGTCGTGTTTGATGCCGTTCGCTTTCCACTGCTCAGTGTACTAAAAAGTGTTGACTAATTGAAGCTACACAGGAGAGGAACCACCTGACTCTATGCATCAGCTCTCCAAACAAGTATAAATTGTCGCTTTTTTTCCCCTGACAGCTAGAAACACACCCATGATTCTTATCGTCCCACCCAGCATATGTCTTAGGTAGGCATACAGGATATTTCTTTGTTAAATTTGCATGTAAAATAACTCATCCTCAGAAACGAGGACAAAGCTGTAAGTTATAAAGAAACCCGAAGCATAAATTTTTCGCGAAGACTTTTTACACCGCCAAATTCCTCAGACGGGTCGGGAGGTGTCAGAACTTTGAGTGGCGTGTCATTCAGTATGCATACTTGCTACTTGTCACTTCAGCTGGATAAAAAAATCTTGTATGGAATACACTTCTAGAACTTTGCCAGACTTTCACACAAAACAGTGAGGAGTTTGGCGTCCGTGAATTGCTTTGTAGTTTTAGACAAATCCTTTAATTCATTCTTTTTTCCACATCAGTCGATTCTGTGAAAATTCTGTTAAGGAAACACTGACATCACTCGGTTGCATACTTTTGATGTATTCCGTTGCAACGAGACTTGTTTGTGTTCACAAATCACACTCTCAGCAGAGGTATCCGAAGTTAGCACAACAAAAAATGAGAGTCAGACTTGGAAAAAAGGTGTTTTTGTGTGTCTGTGTGGTGATGGTGGTGGTGGTGGTGGTTTTGATTGAAAGGAGATGCTGAGAAGTGCACTTGCATGCATCATGGGTAAAGGAATTAAAATAACTAGGTGATGTCATACGAAGCCCGTGTGTAGCCACGTAAATACTTATTTTTCCATAAATTGTCCTGCCTATGGATTCTTTCAAAAATTCTGCAAGTAAGCTTAGATAGCCACACAAGAAGAAGTTTACGCTTTATCTGTTCTATAAAGATTGTAAAAAAGCGGTTTATTAGTACATGGGTTGTTTAAAAATAGACCTGGGGCGTTTTATGCACAAGCCTAAATTAGAACCTTGGGAAGTCTCACCTTCGCTCAACCAAACCTCCATGCAGCATTCGTCTATAAGCCTGTGGAAGTTTTAATTGGCTACTGTTCTCTAATGCATCTCTCGTTGGGACTGCGGCGTAGTCGCACCATCTGCGACTGCGTTGGAAAGGATGAGATCAGGACCATCGCAATTCCGAGACCCCACACAACTACCACTCCCGATCCACTTTACTTCCAATTGGCACTGCAACCGTGTTTACCGTACCGGGTCCGTACCATTTGAACGCACTGCAGACATTTTCGTGGACAAAATCGCCTTCATATCATCTTGGATAAACAGTCATCGTGGAAGCCTAGTAGTTTTTTGTTTACAAATGTTTAACCACTGATTTTAGTGCAGGGGATGAATTTAAATAAACCAAGGCAAGGAGTTGCCTATTTTTCACGTCTTCTAAACAACGCAGATAGGCACTCCTGCTTGGCAACGACACCATGTTGCAGGAGGGCAGATGCTTTTTTTAGGAAAATGGGTGTGGTGAAGATTTGATAATTAACATAGAAGATAATTAATTCCACGGCTAGATCAGTTCCCCTTTTTTAAGCGGAGCTGGTTAAAATTCACTTAATTTAACAAACGATGCGATGATAAATTATGGAAATTGGATGCAGGAGTCACTGTCTTAGCCAACCTCATTTTACAGCATATAGACCTCTGCATCTGCGTCTGCCCCTGCCTCTGAAGTGAGCGTTTCAGCCGCTGATGGCGGTGCGAAATGCGACGACTACCTCAGCCTACCTCATGCAAAAATAGTATATCCTTAGCAAATTCTGCAGTCTATCTGCAAAACAAGTGAAAAGAAAGCAGAGTAAAGCCGCTGGGACACATTCCTTCACCACTAGTACACTCAATTGGCTTAAAGGTAGGCCAAGGACAAGCAGGAACGGTTTTAATGCGTTCCATTGGTGACCTCTGTGACCAGTGTACATCATTTTAATGTCTCATTGATCCTGGGCTACACGAATTATGTCTGGTCTATGCATTTCCTGCTTACAGGTTTTGCATGACACTCCGTTGATCCTCACGTCATATTAACTGTAAGTGGATCATCAATTCGACGATATGATAGCAATGATCCAGTTCCAAATAATCTTCTCTTTTTTTAACGTAGGTAAGCAGTTTATTAAGGACTGGTGACATTCTGCTGCAAGATGTCACTGCTACCATCATGGTTCTAACCCAAACAGACGGATATGACGCAGGGATTGGCACCAAATTCGAATAAACACATTGTTCAATCAGATGCTTGGAAAAATAAAACCATGAAATGCATTTGGAAAGGCTCCATCCATGCATTGTGAAATGCGCGTTTTTTTTGGTCGGTAAGATAGCGTACATGCTGTGCTCCTGTTTTACGCACATCATGCTACACCGTGCCAGTTTCCTGAACAGTCAAGTGCTTCTCTACGTGTTCCTCCCATTCGTTGATTCATTTTGCCATTAGCAGGCAATTTCTTGCTATTCTTGAACCGCTCCCACTGACTACGCGTCACTAAGAGCCATCGTATGTCCCTCTTCCGGTAGGTTCGTGGAGCTGTTCAATACCAACGATTTTGTGTGTATTTTAATGTTAATGCTACTTTTGGCCTTTTCTGTTGCTTGCTTCCTTAAACTTGAATCCTAGAAGAGGGTTAAAAGCTAGCATGAAAGATTGCTTTGAGATTTTTAAACAATTACTCAACTACTAGATTCTGATGACATTATAGCATTAACACTACCTGTCTCTTAGGGGAGGCGATTCTATGCCTAAATCAATTAAATTTGTCCAAACTTCTATCATGGTCAAATTTTCATCCAGAAGGGGAAATCTCACAAATAAGGAGTTTTCTCCCAGAATATTTTACTTGGCTGAACCCATGTGTTATTCTCTACTGTGATTTGACATACCCTACACAAGCTTGTTTAGTCGCACGAATAATTGTGATTTTTCATTTTAAGATCAACGGCAGCACCTAAATTTGGTTGGATCGTCATTAACCCTAATTATGGCGCCCATCGTGGGTAGATAACACCCCCAAACAAGGGCCATGTGTACACTCTTCAGAACGCTCAAATGTGCCATCCCAAGCGGCAACTGGAAAAGGTGGAGTTGATTTTCACTATTTACAGGTTTTTTTCTATTTGTAAGATGCATTGGTTGAATTATTTTAAGTTACTTGCTTTGTACCAAACGTGAAACGTATGTTTTTAAAAACACCACCACGACTACTGGAGAATGGTGACATGACCTGCATTCCTCTACACGTCCTTCACAATGGCACGCCCCTCTTGAATCGCATATTGAGGTGTTTATTATGTCAAGACGAGGTTGTTTTAAGGATTTGCAGGCTGTATCCGCTGTTACCGCCATCTGATGACGCCAGCCTCGCATGACTGCGAGGTCAATGATTTTGGACAAGTAAATTCATTAGTGAATGATACGACCTGGCGCCACTGTTGGTTTAAACAAAGAACGATGGAAAAGGACTTGCAGGATGGCAGCAACAAAAAAACCTCGTGTTTTGTTAGATCGAACCATTTGTTTGTTCGAAACTTGATTTACGTTAATTTAGCTTATTTTTATGCGTAAGTCTAATTCCTACACGTTTTGAGCTATCTTTTACCCTGTGCTGTCCATTGTCTAATTACTTAGCCTGGGAAGGAGGCTGTTCCATTGGGTGGCCGTTTGCGTTGCCTTAAAATTGATGTACGACAATACCTACTTTAGGGGGCGGTCACATGGAAAAGCAGCCACAGTGGGTCGAGGCTGAAACATGCTGAAAACAGCCCCGTAATGTGGGAGTAGCACATAAATAAATGACTTACCCTTTAAATTAACTTGCGAATAAGTGGCGATTGCAAGTTTCCATTTGCATGAACTAGTAAAATAGCACGAAACAGTTAGTGAAAAAGCAGGTGCCTACAAAGTTTTTGATAAAGCAATGCTTTGTAGTACTTGCATAAGGTCAAGTTTAAAGCTTACTAGATCCCCTCCAAAGGCAAGCTTTTGTCAACAAAATTTTATGTGATTGAAGTGTACGTTTGGATAAGATGTTGCTTTTGTCATGAGACTTCTCACACCGGTCAACAATTAAGTAACCTGTCCCAAGATGAAACCATTGGCAAGGCAATTGACCACGACTGGTCTTTGGGCTCGCACCCAGCGCATTGTGACAGCCAGCGGCTGCAACAGTTGGATGGTTAGATCTGAGGCCCTAGCATGCAATTTTACCACCTCTTTCGCTTCATGCTAAGGGAGGGAACACTTCGTTGAGGAGAAGGCTGTTTTCATTTCTTAGCACTGCTAACCTATTTTATTAAATAGACCACAGCATATACTTGCACGATGAGTAAGACATCAAGACTGCCGCACCACATTGTTGATCGCATTTTACATTTGAGCAACAGCTAGTGATTAGGTTAGAATTTTGATGGTAATCATAATTTGGTAAATCAAGTGATGCATAATTTTGCACAGGTCAAATTTAAAACGGTCAAATTGGTGATCAGGTAAACCTGGCATTGTTTTCGAGAGAGTGGATGTGACGCCCCATAATCCCTAATTAAATGCACTCAAGGACAATCCTTATTGAGTTTAGGTATTGTTCTTCGGTCCTCGAATGTTATGATTGCTGACCTAAAGCAGTTAAAAAAGCATTTGTATTATGGACCCATGGGACCAAATAAATGACTGAGATGCAGAAGTAGTGGAGTAGGTTCGCGCTGTCATGACACCCGGTTAATGTTTGTGTTTAAGCCTGAATGGCCTCCTAAAACGTTTTGATTTTACGAATTATTCAACACAATCACACATTGTGCAAGTCCACTGTTCTGCAAATGAGCATATTCTTTCGGGTGGCGGGAGGGTTCCCTACACTCCATTTAAACTGCCATCCTGCTCTGTTTTAAATAATGTTGCGCAGCATCGATACTTGTAGCTGCAAATTCCCAAACTTTTCGTCTTTATTTTAGTTTAAATTAAATGCAAGCGAGTATTTGAGCACGTTTGATGGATTGCCTTTATCAATCAAAATTCTGTTGGCGACTTGCTTAGGGGAGTGTAGGATTTTATGCCTCTACTGCTAACGTGTACTCAACTATACCCAATGTAGCCTGTGTGGAAAAATTTTGCTTCTGCTGCATTGTGTTGCTGCAGATTTAATCATTTAAGGCTGAAATGTATGGATCAGCCTCGATTTCCCTAACTCTTTAATGTGTTTTGGGTTGTGTTAAAAAACAAATAACTTTGTTCCTCAAGGACGATGACTTACAGTGAACGCTCCATCTACGGCTGAGAATGATAAGGTGTAGATCAAACTACACATTAAAAAACTGAATATCACCTGTTCACACTAATAAGTAAGTGGGGTCTAAGTTTGATGTAGGTGTTTGCTAGATTTGTATGCAATGATTGCCGATTCTATCCGATTTTAAGAAAGAATTCAAGTGGAATCTTGCTGCACAACTAATTGGTAAACTTTCTAGGCGCGCACGATCTTTACTGTCGGTAGTAAACATTCATTTTCAAGCACACCGAAGTTTACGTTTCAAATTTTGCAAAATTTCAAAAACCCATGGAGGATTTGTATTTGGTGCCATCACGTTTTGGTACGCTAATATCCATTCTACTGACAAATACATCAGTAAAAGCAGCTGGCATTCGAAAGCCCCCTAGTCCATAGACCACTCCAAATTAATTTTGATGCCAAGTCGCCACGGAATCTAATCCCAAGATGTTCGGATAAGGAGATGTAGCATCTACAACACCTAAAGGATCTCGAAATCTCGTTTTAGAGCAGACTAGTCGAATCAATTGTGAGACACATAGAGCACGAGGCTGTTATGAGGAGTCAGCTGCGCCCGTCTTAAGGTATTCACTATCATCTGCTTCTGTTTGCATAAAACCCAATGTACGTCCATTGATCCAACTCTAAAAAGAGATTGAAGTCTATTTTTTTGTTTTTATGCCATAGAACAGAATCTTTTACCGCAATGTATTGATAAGGGTGAGCTGGACTCCAGGCCGTGCCAATGGCCCAAATATCCTCTGCATGTTGGGTGCACATGCATACATTTGATCCGAACATTACTTGCTTCTTTTTAAATAAGCTACAGGACGCTACATCGGTGGTAGTGGTAGGCGAACCCGATCTTAAAGGATATCTATGTTCATTTCTACGACTGAGTGACAAACCTCAACAGGGCAGAAGAATTGCATATGCTATGGGTGGAGGAACCACTGACAGCTCCAAATGGAAGAGGTAAAAATAATGCCTATCTTCAGCAACAATCCAGTACCGTATTATGCAGGAAAACTATTAACGATGGATGCGATACCAGCCGCATACCATCTCAAAAAGTTTCGCCACAGAGCCACCTACCGTACTTGCATGAATGTGCCGATAATGCAAACACGCGATACCTCCTTCACTTCTCTATTAGCCGGATAGAACCCAGATTAATAATGACAAGGCAGCTCTGAAGTGAGAGGTGCAGACACGAAACTATGCCCTCAGGAAATTGCGGTAAATCTCATCCTACCTAAAATAAACATGCTTTTAGGCTGGTGTTTCAACTTCTAGCTATGAAGACACGTGATAAGCAGTAAAATCACTCGCCCCTAAATCTAGTTCTCATAGAGGACGGAACGTCGGATCAGATTTAATTGCTAAGAGGAGCCGATGATGTTGCACTCAAGTATCCCATCAGTTTAATGGAAATTTAATGACTGGCGCAGTTGGCTAGTGGGTGTTTCCTTGCAGCACCGGTTATGTTGTGATGGCTGACTCGAGAGGTTGATCAGGGAGAGCGCTAGTGTCGACGCTCAAAAAAGGGATGGGACTATATAATAGGTTGGTTGTTTAACCCTTGGTTTTAGTAAAGGGATCAGCAGCCCCAAGCTCTACTGTGCGTTGAATGCATATATTCTACTGGAGTACTGTCTTGTTTTGCCTTCATGAAAGTTTTGGGGCGCTACAGTATGCACTGCTTAACCAGGTGTTAAGATTGTCCCGTAAATTTGAGTTTATTGGAGTGTATGTGTGGAACAATTTCTCAATGTAATCAGTAATTGAACTCTTCTCTTTAAATTTTCTGTCACCTCGAATTGCCCTACCAAATCGCTTATCATTGCTCACCATTTAAGAGGAGCAAGTCATCCTAGAAGAACAATTCAAACGTTTTTTATAGTAAAGTAGAATGAACGGCGCGTGGTTGCGCCCAGTAAATCACCTTAAATGCAACCGCTAAGCACCGCATGGATTCATTGGTGTCCGCCTCCCTGCGCGGTAGGACCTGAGCCATCTTAACAGTCAGTTGACTCATATTGTGGTGTGGGCCTGGTGAGAGTGGGAGAGAAGTTTTTTATGAGTCCCTCTCCCCTCTCCGACTCTTCAACCTCTTTCGCTACTCACCACTTCAGACCAGAAACATCTGCCGTGTTATCGGACTCTCCGATCTGCTCCCTCACAGGGCTTTGTTCCTAATTCCCGTGTTCCACTAAAACACAGGACCATATGCATCTCGACCTCATAAACATAGACACCTCCTGCCTGGCGCATTTTCATCAACTAATTCTGAAAACTAAACTGCATAACAACCAGCATTTGAATTCCTGCGCTGTAGCAACCACAAGAATGTGAAATTTAGGAAAATCCCCAGAAGTACGCACTTTTTGCAATAATGTGTTTTGTGTAAGCGTTCCAACTTTGACACTGCAATTCAACTCTCCCGACGTCCTCAAATCACTTTCCATTCAGCCAACAAACAATGCGATTGATGTACTCTCATTCAACTGCGACTACCAAAATACCTGCCTTTATGGCTTAACGACAAGTAGCTGTGTAGTGAATGACTGCAATACCTACATAATTATGTGCCGTTGCATATGAAATGGTTACAAAAGCAGGAATGATATCCAAAAAGGGAAGAATGAAGTTTGGATGGCGCATCATGATTGTCCCTGGCGCTTGGTAAACATATAATAAATGCAATTACACGAGGAAGAAAAAAATGAAGAAGGGTGAAGGGAATGGAAGAGGGCGAAAAGAGGCGAATCAGGAAACGGAAGAGATAGGATTGCGTGGAGTACCCATTTGAGTGAGAACGCGGTCCAGCCACTGAAGGGGGCCGTTGAGATGAATCTCAACCCAGCAGGGCGTCGAGGTGACGTCCTGGCGATGGTACTCGGCACCCCAGCCTTTTACGAAGCTCATCCTAATGGTACACATTTTGGTTAACTCGTAAACTGCCTCGAAGCCGTGGCTCACTGTACGACGCAGTAGCTGGGCGAACTCTTGGTTTGAGAAAATCTTCAGCGAACAGCCCGGCGGAATTTTGCACACGGTAGTCAAATTAAAATTGTGCCGGTGGTTGCAATTGCGCGACTGCACAAAGATGCTGCTGTCTGAAAGGCATTCCGCGAATACCTCTCCGCCGACGTAGTACAGGTGAACTCCTTAAATCAAACAAGAAATTCAATGTACACACGGAAACTGCAGTAGGTCCCTTCACATAAAAATAAGCGTGCTAAAACGTGGGATGCTTCTATTTGCTTGAAACTAACATCAATCATTTGTGAAAAGTGAAAAATAATTTTGCAAGCGGAGAGACTTCATTTTTAGCCTCCCCGATCGGAGAAAGGAAGCGTACAGGTCAAAGTGAGGGGAAAAAGTGAGCGCGGCCATTGTACAAGAGCGCGACAGTACAAGAGCATCACCAACACCACCAATAACCATATGACTGGAACGTCAAATAAACAAAACAAGCAACCGATTACACAGGTCCTCGCACGTAGTGGCGAATCGCCTAGCACGGAGGCACATATCTGGACATTGGCAGTAGAGATGCACACCTGATGGACTGCCAGCTAGCAATGAGCAAAATGGATAGCTGGCAGAAAAAAATAATCGCCTTTCTTGGAAGTCATTAATGCGTGGGATAAGTTTTGTTCATTTGAAACACTGTACTTCTGTTAATTAATAGCTGCACGTGGAAAAGGGAAAGCATGTCAGGCGTAATTTCCAGTGTGCCATCAAAACAGAAACCGAAGCTGGTTGGACCCAAAATTTGCGCCATCTTTAACCCACTCAGCAGCGCCTACGTTCGTAAGATGATTATGATAATTAACCTACTCACTTAGATTTTTTTCGTTGAAAAATATCGCTATTGCTGACATATGTTAAAGGTTTCAGTATAGAATACTACGTAATAACAAAATTCAATGGAAAGTAGACTACAGAAAAATGAGCACTCGCATTTGTAAATTGAAAGTCCGAGGTACAAATTTTGGGTTATCAAAGTTTTACGGTTGTGCTCATCAAAAATTACGTTCTTATACAGAAATTTCCCCAATGATGATGAGGAACTCACCCTTGCCAATGTGTCGACGAGTGTTTTCAATGGTAGAATTGCGGTTTACATTGGAGAGGAGACCGAGACAGAAGCGGTCCGAGTTGTTTGAAGGGTCTGTAAAGCCGTCGATCACAATGCTAGGTTGCGAGGCAAAAAAGGCCTCCCCAACACGAGTGTTTAGTTCGTAGTAGACTATCGAGCACCAGTACTTCGGCTCCTGGTAGTTTACTGGATGCGTGTCTAATGGAAAGCAAATTGTAAGACAACTGCTATGCGTACGAATATAAAATACCATATTCTCCTTTGCATGTTAAGGCCTTCGTCCATAGCTATGCCACTGAATTACTTAAAAGTGCAAAAAAAATCGTGTACAAGCAACTTTGCCTTAACCTTTAGCAAAAAGTACCCAAATTGAAGAACAATTCAGAGCATCCAAATCACGACTTCTTATCAAGAAGCCTAATGCAAACGAGTCCTTAAAAAATGGATTAAAATAACGCATGAGAGTAAGTATTACCAAGTGTGCCACCAAATGTGGTGAAAAGCGATGTCATACCGGAGGGTGGAGGAAGAGAAGTGGAGGGAGAGGCACCACTACTGACAGGAGTAGCAGGAGGGAGCGGTGATGTCTGAGTGAAGCCTTGGGGATAGGTGACGTTATAAGGCATTGAGGGTTCGCTTGACGTCAGCTGACCATAAGAGGATGCCATCAAGAGTGGGGTGGCCTGGAGTGGCATTACACTCGTTCTTGTAGAGTCCGTTGAAGGTCCGGCAGCCACTGACCCCATACAAGGGTACTCACTGTGCCTCGGAACCAAAACGGGCGGCAAAACTGAAATAGACGCAAACGAGCCATGCTATAAAAGAGTAAAGGAATGATAAACACATAAGAGTGAGTAGAAGCGCAAATATCAAAGCCAACCTTCCCTTGTACCAATGACTTTATAAATCTATAGCTTTTGAGAGGACTCACTGTGGGAAATGGGGCACATCATCCAAAATTACCTGGACTTTCAACACGTTTGTAATGATACGGGTTGATGCATACTTCGTTTTCCTTAGCAGAGAAAGGAAAGCGGCAAATGTCCAGGGGTTTGAGCTCATGGTGACTCTGCAAGTCAGGCCAACGCCAAACACGGCAGTATATAACATGGGGCAGACCTTTGCGGTGTGAAACCTGAAGTCTACCATCCAAAGATCTCGGTATCGTAACGCATTCACTCGGTTCACCTGGATTACTCAAAGCTTTTTCCAGCGACTCAAGGGCACCTTTCTTCTTTTTCAGTTTTTTCACGAGAGAGTCCACAGCTTTTTCGGCCCACTTTTCCTCTTCATCACCCTGCTTCCAACCAAGCAACCTTTTAACCGCAGGGGAAGTAAAAGAGAAAAGACTATTTAGACTCGATATTGAAGTGGACATTCGGAGACCAAGAGCAACAACACCAGTAACCGAAAATATCCGAAAAGGGGAACGAGTACATGCTAATATAAACAAACGAGTGCTGCGAGTCTCTTTCCTGAGTGCTACTTTTGCTTGTAAGCAATTTAATCTATCCAGACAGAATGAGTGGATTTAAAACGAAATACTGATCACCAGATCCTTCGTAACTTTTATGTCAAGGCCCGTTTTTAACTATGGATTTGATCACTTATGGTATTACTCCACCTTACGTGGGTTCAAAATCGATTAATACCCCCAAAATTCATGCACTAACTTGGTTTGGATTTTTAAACTGTCACATGGATAAGCCGCTTGTCATCTTTTAACAACATAATTCATCATTATAGTAGGTAACTAGCAATTTAAACTGAAAACAACCGTTTTGATGGGTGGATTTACCACTCCACTTTTGAGAAAATGGTTAGCTGCCCATTTATTGCTGACTTTTTCCAATTGTTTAATAGGTTGATTGTATGGTGTGTGAGGGGGTTTGCATCGCATGAACCAGTAGCAGCCCTGCGGTTCAAGGCCTAATGTAACTAGTTAAGCCATATCCAGCCAAGGGTACGAGGGTTGTGGGCATTGTCAGTTCTTTCAAGAACACTACGTATCTCAATGATCCCCCTCTATGTAAATGTTGTGGCTCCAACCCAACTACCGTCACAGTGGGGGTACATTGCAATTTTCGGTTTGACGGTTGCATTTGGAACAATGCTCTTACCAACCAAGAAATTTGACATCGGAGATGGTCTGCTTTAACATTCTTTTTTGTCAGTTGACATGCTAGTCTGGATTTAGCATTGTTTTGCGTATTTTGTGTGCGTTGGTTTCCCCATTTTTTGCATCCTTGTTTGCCTTCCTGTTGTCAGTGTGACTTTTATGTGCGTAGAATTAGGATATTGCGGCCTATAGCCGTAAAACATTTGTCACTTCTTTTGAAAATAAAACAATAGGCTCATGGCTTAACTATTCCTGATCCTCACTATCACAGGTTGGATTTTTCAATGGATTATGACCGTTGCACTCGCTTTTGCATTGCTTATTATCCACCTGTGCATTGGTTCACCAAGGATCTGGCCTCTTACGGTATTGAGTGGCTTTTTATGGTCAACAGGTGGGTTTAATTAAAGTATAGCAACCATCGTGAACAAAGTTCGTTCCTTCGTTGTATTCCACTAGGCTACACATAATTTGACTGGCTGATAAAAATTCACTTTTTCTACAAGGTTTTATCATTTGGAGTGTTGAATTATTCAGAATTATCGTTGGCAATAAAGTGCTGCGTATCAGCTGAGTAACTTTCATCTCTTGTGAATGCTAACTATTGTTCATCTTAATTGTAGTACTGAAACACACTTAAGTCCATCCAGATTACTAGCGCCTTGCGTTTTTTGCGCTCAATTTATCCGGTTGTGATGAACAAAATGATTCCTTACAGTCTAACTACAGAGTATCCATTCATTTGTACCCCATTGCCGTTCATGTTTTGTCTTAATGTTGTGGACCATTAAAGCCAATGTCAGCTTAAGCCGTGAGCTTTTATTCCGAATGCACTAGCATAATTTATTGGTTAAAATAGTTGGGAAGTCAGCAAAATGTTATTGGTATTCTTTACCTTTTAGGTAACATAACTGTGGTCCCGATTATCAAGCGGTTGGGGATGGGTATTGGAATGCTGATCTGGAGCATGGCTAGCTTACTAGTAGGCTGGGCCAGTAGTCGGTACGCCAGATAGAAGTGCTAGAAAATCTTGTGTGCGTTCTACGTTTTAGGGATTCTAGACGTGTGTTTTTTTTTGTAGGTTCGGCTGGTTTGGAATTCAGCCCGAGGTGCCCACTAATGAAACCTTGAATATCGCTGGTGTTGTCCTGGCTGCGATGAGGTCGCTTTCATCAGCCTTTTTCAATCCTTTAATAACATTTTAGTGTTATTTTCTATGCGTTCATTACACCTACGCCTGTCGAGGGTCAGGAAGCTCACTACAGCGAGACGGCCCATGATACCGAGCGTAGCGTCGGCGAATCGGCGGTAGATAGTGATCCTCTTTTAAATCAAGAGATGGTACCTATATTTCACCGGTTCTGGAGATCCCAGATCACACAAAGAATGCTGTCAGTTGCCAGGTGTTTCGTTTTTTTTTGAAATCACTGTGTTGATGGATTTTTACATAGATACTTAAATTTGCTATCGTTTGAAGTTGTGAAACGTCCTACCTCTATTTCAGAGGCGTGGCCTCTCAGTCGATCATACTCGTCTCTTTCACTTCGGTGGTACATGCCACGATAAGCTTTTAAATCTTTTCCTATTTTACCATTCAAAAATTCGGTTGCTTTGAATTTGAGGCCAGACTAAAGCGCTAAATGCACATTAATTGTCCGTTTTAGAGGTGTTCTTTTGTCGATTTTTTCGGGCATGCTCTATGGAATCGTATTTGTACCCATCATCTACGTTCAGGAAAATTACCACGGCGCCAGTCATAAAGGTATTACTCTTGTTAAGCTATCCACTGAATACGTAAAAGAGTCTTCCCATCTAAATGCCTAACTTTGTGATGTCTGAGTGTTACCGTTCCTGTTGATGTTCCATTCTGAAGGTCAAAACCCATTTACCATTTCCTAGTCTTGGATATTCAAAGCTGCCGTTCACTAAGTAAACGATTTTTCTAATAGTTCAAATCCTACTTCATTTTAGCACACTTTAAAAATTAATAGGATTTATAGATTTCACCTCGGAGTCGTTTTGGGTGCTTAGTTTTCGTTTCTTCCCCTATTCACCTCAAAGGGGTAGTCATGTGATGAGAATTGCAGCCGTATCAACAGATAAAGTCACGCTCCTTAGTGCAAAATGAACATGGAACTCTCGGGGTCGCATTTAGCGGATGTCATTAGAATTCTTTAAAGTAGTACCATGACTTTTTGCCGTGTTTGAAGTACTTGTACGACTGCTAAATCTTGAGCTTTTTCCACTGAACTTTTTGAATGTGCGCCACTGTGGAAATTGAAGAAAGGCGTAAGCAACTTAGCAATGGCGGATTTTTTTGCCATAATCGGGAGAAAGCAACGAAAGTACTTACCTCTAGAACGAAATCCAAATAGACCTCAGAAGAGCAATAGGTGTATCATGCTTTATTCACAAAACTTCAATTATCCGTTCTTGTTATGTTTGAGGCACTAATTCAATGTGCGTTTCTTCATATCCAACTTTTTTGCCCATAAACTGATTCGACTTCTAGGTTTTTTAAATGTGCAAAAAGGCTAAAGAAATATTTGCAGAACGCGATAAGCAACCTCTTTCCATGTTGAATCCTCGATCCAAGCAGTCTCCGAGCTTACGTAACGGGGAAAGTTTGTGTTGATTGTCAATCTCACAGGCATCGACTACGTCGCGTCATTAGGCTTGGGCGGTTTTCTGGGCTCCACCATCTACCTATTGTTGTACGCGCTGGCCACTCGGTGGCAGAGGCGTAGAAGTGGTGGCGGCGGGGGAGAGGCACCTCTCTTCCTTCTCCTGCTGCCGGGCTGGATAACGGGGGTGCTGTGTGCCACGGGACAGGCCTGCTGGCTGGTTGCTAACGAGGCTCTCCAGGCTTCTATCACCTTTCCTATCGCTGCTACTCTCCCCGGCGCACTCTCCACCCTCCTTGGCACCCTCTTCTTCCGCGAGGTTCAGGTATAACCACATCACCGCACTCAACTGCCTCGATCAGACAAACCTCTCACTCTTGGATCTACTGTTATTGCTTGCTCAAACTTATCAATCATTTACTGCGACTTCTTTCCAACTTTTTTTTACCTTTTAGGGCACAAAAAATTACATCAAACTGGCGGTGGCACTGAGCTTCACTCTGGCTGGAAGCATTTTAACTGGTCTATCTAAATAGAACTGATTCTGAACTGTTCCGTGCCTGGACATATTTTGATTTAACTGGTTTTATTATTTTCTTGGAATAAACTTCTTCATCGGAATTCCTCAAAGCCTGTCACCCATAATCGTAATGTTTGTGTGTGCATTCGATTCTTTTTCTGTTCCCCTCCTCCCCTCCATTTCCAAGTCAAAATTTCTGCAATCCAAGCCTTTACGGTACTTGGGTGGGTTCCATCGCCACTCCTGTCGTCCTTCAGTAGAAGGTTGGTGGACAATCACACCTACAGTCAAAATGCCTTTCAGTTCTGCGTTTAGGCCTAAAAAATGAGTAGATCTCTTCGTGGAAGTTAACACGTTCTCGAACGCATCACTTATTCTTTTTGGCAATGTTTATGAATCCACGCTTCGCCTTCCACTTACCAGAACGAGGGTTATTTGCACCGTAAAGCCGTACCTTCGTGTTAAATAGGCAACGCTATTCTAACCCTGATTCACCACCATTAATTCCCTCAACTTGTTGGACTACTCTGTACTGCAACTCCATTTATTCGGCGAGGTCTGGGGCTTCGGGTTCAGAGGTCGATTTTTATATAGAGGCTAGGCCTGCAGTCCGATGGATGACCTGACCTCCTCGTGAAAGAGTTGTCTTTATACTACTCGCATTTGGAATGTTATTTGTGCGAGTGAAGCGTCGCCGATTGTCTGTCAAATCTCCTGACCACCCTCGTCACAACACTCTGATGCATCTACTGGTGATGCCTACTTGAAGCACAGTTCTACCGTGTCCACAAGACTTTGCTGAGTTTTATATTTTGCTCGGTGTTTAGATGTACAATAACCCATGAAGGGACATACAATTTGAGGGCGGACGGCGAATCGCGCTTAACTGTATGCGCACTTTGAAGGAACACTCAGACCCATATGGTTTTGAAGCCTTTAACCGCTTCGTGGTGCCTGTGTATGTAGGCCTGTATTCGGAATCGTCGATAACCAAAATCAATGCCCTTCACGATCTCCCAGAGGGCACAAATGGGACAGAATATCGTGTCCAACCACTTGAGACCCACCACGCATTCCGCACTGGCGCAGCTCTCGCAAATGGCGAATCGAGCGCCATAATGCCCTTTGAAACGCCACTCCTCTTCAACGCTTCTGGGAATGAGTGTAGGGCAAGCGTTAGGGCAGCCATCAATCTTCCGCTGAATTTTGTAGTACAGCTTGTCGCAGATGAATCTACCCGGAATGCGAAAACATAGAAAACATTCGCAGCACGCACAACAGAGGCAACACTTGCGATCCCGTTTAAAAGACTTCTCCGATTTCTCCGTCTCTTCGTCATCTGAACTTTCAGAATCTGATGATTCATCGGACTCAGACGACTCATCGGAATCGGAGGAGTCGTCATTATCATCATCCTCATCCTCATAATTGCGGCGGGAGTTGTTTCTGTCTTCGACAAGTGGTCTTGACGGTTCAAGGTCCAAATCGAATTCTCTGCAGAAATCCTCCTTAAATGCCACAAGAGTTGTGCGCACCAGATGGCTGAATGTGCCTTCCCACCTAAGTAAAGGCCCCATTATTCTCGCAGCGTTCCCATTCCCAACCAATAACACACTTTGCTGTCAACATCTGAGGCCTTTTCCACCAGGGGTAAGCAGTCTTCCACAGCATTATTGATTGCACCATCGAAAGCTCACGTGATTAAAATACTTGTGTCTATGGCAATTCCATGTTTCGGTCTCACACGGTTAAGTCATATGTCTGATAGCATTGTTTTGAATGGGGTCATCTGCTCCTCTCTAAAATAATTCGGTGGCAAATTGTTTGGAAGCTAGTAGGTGCATAAGAAGGGAAA